>OW026519.1:39039821-40366071 GCA_932274085.1 Protocalliphora azurea
TTGTCAGCGTCCCAACATTATTGGCATCATATGGAGACTTCTAACCAACAGAGTTGTAATCTCCACTACGGGTGTGGCTACCATATATAGGGTAGCATTTCTTTGGAATATTGCGCTCAACACAATGCACAAGGGACTTGAAGGTTCAAGACCGTCGCGTATGCAGACGATGTAGCGGTGGCTGTATCTGAAAAATATTTGGATACCATATCTCACTGCCTTCAAAATGCGCTTGGGCTATTTATTAAATGCAGTACAATTTGTGTCCTTAGCGTGAATTTCGTTTCTGGACAGAGGCTTCTCAGTTTTAATCTCAGCCGATCCCACTATAAGAGACGGATCGATCGAGGTTTACACTGATGGATCCAAATCTTCTGAAGGGGATTCCCGCATATAGGAGGAACATCTCCTTTAAATTGCTGTATCACTGCACTACTCTCTAAGCGGAGATGTCAGCCATTAGGTGAGTGGTAAATTGGCTAATGTACTATAGGGTATTCGGAGTGGATATTCATATTTATACCGATAGTCAACCCGGGATTAAGTCTCTTTCGAGTGGCTATTCAACATCCAAGAGATGGCGAGACATTCAAACCTAGAGTTGATCTGTGTAAAGGGTCACTCAAGTACCCCGGAAAATATTATTTCTGATAAATTAGGCAGAACTGGTTTCCTTCTTCAAAGCGAAGAAACGGACCAACCAGTAGGCATATCACTGTTATCTTGCAGATCAATGGTACTTGTCGAGAATAGCTTAATAAAAATAGACAAACGAGTCCGCATGTTATATCTCGAGGCAGATATGGCCTGTAACGAAGCCTAAACGATTCCATACTTGTGAGAAAATCCTGCTACCTATGACACCAGCTAAGCTCTTCGTAAATTGGGGAGATTCTTTTAATTTTCTGTTAAATATGGACAAACTCGTTACTATAAGATTAAAATTGAGGTAGGTGTAAATCTATAGATAAAAATACTGAAACAAATAAACTAATAATAATAATAAACAGAAAACAAAACTATAAATAAAAATTATGTAAAGTGGTTGTTTCCGAAAAACTTTATGTTATTTGTCCCTCTCACTATACCCGTCCGTGACCTATAACAATTAATTTTATTACTCTTGAATAGCCCATTTAATCCTAACTTTTGGTCCTTAAATATTACGTGAAATGATTGAAATGTAAGAAACAAATTAATTTAAGGAACATAAAGTGAAGTAATTGTTTTTAATATAAAAACAAAAAAAAAAAAAAAAAAAATTATTTATGTCGTATTAAATGTATGAAAATGCAGTAAGTAGGGTATAAAATTTAAAATACACATATATATATATATATATATATATATATATAATATTTTTCTCGCTCCGACGACTGCAGGCTTGTTGTCAAAGGAGCTCAAAGGTTTTGATGTTGATATCTGGACTTTTTTCTATATTTTAGTTATTTTAATATTTTATTTTAAAAATTTTAAATTATTGATGTTAAGAATATTATATAATCATGTTAACTATAAGTATTTTTAAATTTTGTATGTATGTGAATTTATGTTTATATGTTTAATATAAACATATATACATGAATTCATAAGTAGTGGTATTTTATAGTTATTGTTATTCATTTAAAATTATGGCTTAAGAAGTAATTAGTAGATTAAGTTAACTTATATTATTTAGTTAACATATATTATTTAGTTAGAACAGGAAAGTCAGGGAACAATATTTGGATATTAAAATTCTCTATGGAAATTATGATTTGGTAAGGTTTTCTTCCTTTGAATTCAGATTTACTTTAAATTTAGAAATTTATTTGGTTTGGTTATAATGTTAAGAATTTTGCTTATTTGGGATGGTTAGCAAGAAAATTGTAACTTTCTGTTCTTCTTTTTGATCCCAGTATAAGATTTTCCTTCTTGATTGATTCAGCCGAATTTGTAAGATAATTTATTGATGAAAATTTGCAAAAGATTTCAAAATTTAGTGATGTTAGTGATGCTTCGAATATATATTTTCTTGCAGCACAAAAATTTAAAAACGGTATTTTGCGTTATTTTAAAGTTTCTCAAAATTTTGTATTTTGACTTAACAAAAATTATAAATTGTTCAAATTTTATTTTAATTTTTTTTCACCCAAGGTCAACTTTTTTACGTAATATAATATCTAATGAATATTTTTCAAACTTTTTTTTACATTTTTCAAAGTATATTTTTTTATTTCATATTGTTTTTAATTTTTTTCTAGTAAAGTATTTTAACTCTAGCAAATTTATATATGGTTAACTATGTCCTTACAGGTCCCAGTATGATCAAAAACGGTCGAGTTTCATTCTGGCATTGCCAAGGTGTCAGCTGCGAACACTTGTAGCCATTATTACAGGGTACCGGATTGTTGGTGAATGCGCTAGGAAACTAGGACTCCCTTTTAACGACTACTGTAAAAGTTCCTTTAACGCTGCTCTTGCGAATATAAGGACCACTGAATTTGGTAGTCTATCTCTATACAATTGATGTTAGACGGATCAGATCTTTTATTCTTGCGTCACGTTGGTTCGATTCGAATCTATTCTCGGACATGTGAAAACAGATTCACATAATCTATTAGAGTAACACAACAGGACCAATAGGACCCAAGTGAGCTGTATAGTTTATATTTACAGCTGCTTATCTATCTAACTTTTCTATTAATTTTAAAATCTCTAGATAGATAGTGAAGGTAGACGTGATACCCTAGTACCAGATCTCCACCCAGAGATCGATTTCGGTCCATTGTGAGTCCCTTCATTTGAAAAGCACTACAGAATAGAAAGAATAGGAAGAAGAAAAGAAAAGAGCCAAGAATAAAAAGAATCGTAAGAAGAGGATTAACAATTTCAATGATCTCCTTAGGGATGTACGCCTAACACCCCTTTAGACAGCCTATTCCCATGATGAAGCCTATGATGTCTAGATATGATGTAGAGAAATTGACTGCCCAGCCATCTCATCCTACGATGCTGCAATCGTGGACAGTAGCACATAATGTGCTTAATAGTCTCGGTCTCGTCGACGTTTCTACACATTCTACAAAAGTCGGAATTGCCAGCGTCCCATTTAAACCTCATCTTCCCTATCAAACACTGACCCGTTATGGCCCCTATTACGATCCTCAAAATTTTCCTACTCAAGTGGCCTTCAGAGCCGCCTGACTGTAAGAGAGAGAGTAATCTCAGTATCCCTCACAACGTTCTGTCTGATTAATTCTGCGGACTTCAAAATGCCGAGGATCTCAGCCTAAAAAACGCTACACTCATCAGGGAGTCTAAAAGTGCCTTCCAGATCCGTGCCCATAATATAGACTCCCGCACCAGTACCTATGTCCATCTTTTATCCGTCTGTGAATACTGCGTAACCTTCGTATAGTCCATCAGTGCCGGACCAGACCTCCTTATCAGGTATCACTACGACAGGATTTACCCCAAAGTCCAATTCAGCGGTCAAGTAATCTGATTAACCTCACCATAGCTGACCTCGTATATGACCTGGGAGTGACCTGCTCTTGACGAAACTAATAATCCTAATTCCTTAAATCTCAGCGGACTCCTTGCTGCCACACCCCTCACAAACGCATAAACCTCAATGGTTAAGAGAAGGAGTATGACGTCCAGAGCCGCCTGTAGTGTACTTCTCATTGCATTTGTAATACCAATTGAATCACACCTCTGTGCCTTCGACAAAAGGTTCTTATTACTCTTACGTTCCACCAAACAGAACAACCAAAAGTAAGAATTGGTTTCATCACCGAGGTGTAGATCCAATTTACAACCTTTGGTTTGTATCCCCAGTTCTTCCCTATAGAGTTTCTACAGATATAGTAGGCATTTAGGCCACATTTGAGTCTCTCCTGAATATTCCTCTTCCAGGTCAGCTTACTATCGAG
The DNA here is from genome assembly GCA_932274085.1 of Protocalliphora azurea. Lineage (NCBI taxonomy): Eukaryota > Metazoa > Arthropoda > Insecta > Diptera > Calliphoridae > Protocalliphora > Protocalliphora azurea. Next base: position 39,043,739 of record OW026519.1, read on the forward strand.
GATATTTCGCTGAGTCGGAAAGTCGCAGTTCCGTTCCACACAGTACTGTAATCAGAAATTCTCTACCTTGTACTTTCTAGTAAATAGAACCAACTCTGCCTTTTCTGCATTCACTTCCAATCCTTTATAAGAGGCCCAAGAGGACATCCTCTTGGATGCTTACCCTCCAGGTAAGCATGTTGATCACTACTCATTGGTGCTAAGAGACGACATATCCTACCACCTTTAGTAGACGAACCGCCAACGGTGCATTCTATAACATAGCCGGAAATATACCATGGATAATTCATTCACAGAGTCAATGGTCTCTCCGAACCTAATACACGAGACTCTTTTAGCTCGTCTAAAGTCCTTTTTGTATTTATTAAAACTCACCCTATAGGTGTCCCAGTCTTCGTCCTTACCAGTTATACAGCCTGCCGACTGTGGTCCGTTGAACTCTCAACTCCTCTGCCCACCAGACCGGCTGTTTCCTCTTATCCGGATAACTCACCCGACAGGTGAGCTCATAGCTTCTGATGATAGACCCCGTTATTTTCTCCACCATTTCGTCAAGACTATCCCTCGACATAAACTCTCTCGGAGTTCCAGTCAGTCTTGACCTCAAGTCACGATTGAAAGGTTAACCTGCTATGGTCAGAGAAAGGACACCCTATAGCTACCCTCCAATCCTCAACTCTCTAGAGTTAGAAAACGTGATATCTATTACCGAACTCCTATCTTTTGTCCTGAACGTAGGGGTATTTCCCTTATTGCAGATTAAAAGATCATTCGTTATAATGAAATCAAAGATTGACTTTGGTGTGCATTGGCATCACAACCGAGCGAATGAAAATCTCCAACTTGATTAAAATTCAGGAAAATGCTATATATTTAATGCAGGAACTAGCTTAGAAATGATGTTTTTTTTAATATCTTAAAGTTTGGAGGGTGTTTCGTAATTTTTTAAAATTGTCATTGTGATGTCGTCAAGATAATCTGTGATCCACATTAGATTGTTTTTCGGGTGAAAAAAGGGTCACTTTTAGCTGTGTTGCCAGGAGATGAGAAAAAAGGGCTAAATTGAGCTTTAAAAATTGTTAAAAATGGCTAAATAGTTAAAAAATAAAGCGAGAAAAAATTACAATTTCTTTAGGTTTAGCAACTTATTTTTTTCTTTCTCACTATACATATATAATTATAATTTATTACAAAATCTTACAAAATAAAATAAAAATAAAATCTTACAAAATAAAAATATTTGCAACTTTAATTTTTCTATATAGGACATATTTATATTTTTAATAAATTTCTGTACTCTTAAATAACCAAACGCGGGGCCAGAAAATAAAGAAAATATATGGACATAATTAATAACGTATTTTTCTTAGTACTGCCTTTTTATTTACTGCCTGGTCATTTTGTAATTATTTATCTAGATTATGCATTTGTGTATATTCTGTAGTAGTTTTAAGTTTATATATTTGTTAATTTTGTTATGCTTAATTAGCGTATATTATACCAATTCATTAAAGCAAATTATTAGCATAATTTTATGCCATTGTATGATACAAGTAAAATTCAAATTTTGTCTATAAATCTACAAACACTCGCATTAAGGTGGATCATATTTCCCAAGGGAGAAAGTTTGTTTATAGGAGAGTAATCTTTACGTAATATTTTGTGGAAAGCTTTCTACATTTGTCTTCACTTATTAGGTCTATAATATGTGTCTTATGAGTAATGTACACTGATTAAGATATAGCTCATAAGGAATGTAGTAAATTATATTATATTATATTATATTATGTTATATTATATTGTATTATATTATATTATGTTATGTTATATTATATTATATTATATTATATTATATTATATTATATTATATTATATTATATTATATTATATTATATTATATTATATTATATTATATTATATTATATTATATTATATTATATTATATTATATTATATTATATTATATTATGTTATATTATATTATATTATATTATATTATATTATATTATATTATATTATATTATATTATATTATATTATATTATATTATATTATATTATATTATAAAGTAAATTGTTTTTATTATTAATATGTACTAACATCAAAATAATTCACTAACGTTTCCATGAAAATCATTTACATTGTTTTATGGAATTATAAATATTTACACCCTAATTTCCCAAAAATTTTAAATATACTTATAAATAAAACACAAAAAGCGCCTTTAGTTATGTATGTAAACTATATTGACACCGCCCTTGTTTTAGTTTAACACCCTATCAACACTTGGCTTTTTTACCCTCTCACACAAAATATTTACTAAATATTTTCAACAGTGAACTATGAAATTTTTTTAGTTCCACTAGTAGTTCATATACACATATATTTATTTTGTGTAAACAGTCACATATATATATATATATATATATATATATATATATATATATATGTATATATATATATACTCCCGCATTACATTCTTACAAATATACATAAGCAGCTGTCGTTAACAGCATAATATTGTTCTTGTTTAAACTTTATATGTTTTACAAAATTTACAAATGTAAATGTGTAGTCAAGTGTAAAAGGGAGAATTTTTAAATGTAAATGTATGTGTATATTTATATGAGGAGAAAGGAAGTAAAATATACTAAATAATAACCAGACAAAGTAGCAGAAATAATAAGAAAATGTTGGTCTTCACTTGTTGTAGCAGTAAAAAGAAATGAGCTAAGTTTATTTTGGTAAGAGAAAGAAATTATACAGCAAACTAGCAAAAAAAAAAAAAAAAAAAACAAAATACTGAAAAAACAGTGCAAAATATTATAAAGTTAATTGTGTTAAAAGGCATTGTTTAATTAAAACTATATAATAAAGAAAGACAAAGAAAATGAAAAGCAAGAGAAAAATTTTACATATAAATAAATAAATATATATATATATATATATATATATATATATAAATTTTATGCACCAAACAAAATTTACTTGAGCTCAAAAACGATCACAATATGAAATAGTGTTTCTTTCTAATAAACTTTATTAAAATATATTCTTTGTACAATATATAGCGAAGTAACTTAGATTCTATATATATATATATATATATATATATATATATATATATATATATATAAGAAATTAATATTGAAATTATTCATATTAAATATAATTTATTATAATAAATAATAAAACGGCAAATGAAATGATACTCTTATTTGATACTCTTTAATTATGAAAGTTTGAGTGCTGTTTCTTTTAAAATTTTAAATAAGTAATACAAAGAAAGTTTTAAACGACTTATTTCATCATACCGATCCAATGAAAGCCTCCAATAGGAATTCGTTTATGTGGATTTTTATGATGTATTCGGCGCACAATTTTTACTTGCGTTATTTAGTTTGCCAATTATGTATGTACAAATGTATTTAAAATTAATTGAAAAATCATAATAGGTTTTAATTTATTCGATTCATTATGTAGTTGTTGCTTTTAACGATTTTAAGTTTTGTTTTACTTGTTATTAGATTTATAGAATTTTTTAACTGTTTTTAGCTATAATGTAGAAGTGTTTTGTAAACTAGTTTTAAATCATCATCTAGTATATTTAAAATTTTATAGTTTTAATATTTTTTATCATATTTAGGAATATGTTTTAAATTATTATAAATTATAAATTTTAAATTTTAATTTAACATTTTTAGCACTTAAGCAAACTCTACATAATTCGTGGGGCTGATGGATTTAACTAATTGTTTGATATTTAAGGTTCTGGTAAACCAATTTGTAACAACTAGATAAAAATGTGAAGGGAATTCTTGTGGTTTTAATTGTATTTGAATTTGTACAAAACCTCGTTGGAATTTTGTTGGCAACTTTGGATTGGCTTTGTAGGAAATGGTGTTCAATATTCTAACCTATGTCAAATAATTATTTTATAATTATATATACAAATATATAAAAAATTTAAATTTTGGGGAAATTTATTACTTACCTAGTCTTTGCAGGATTAGAATTATAGAATTTATAACAGCCTTCTGTATCAAAGCCGTTTCGTTTTTGCGACTCTTGAATTTATAGGCTAGGTATAGGGCTCTCAATATTTCAATAAAAATTAATGAAATATGTAACCAAAAAAGAATCCTTATTTGAAAGGATTATTTGATATCCGGATTATTTTACAAAAATTTTTTAGATTTAGCACTTTTGTTGCAAAATTTAATCATTTGAAATTAGTTCTTTACAAGATTTTATGTAAGAATATACTTGATTCTTAGCACATTTTATATTTTACCACTTTGAAGTCCAAAAATCAACAGAACCACGCTATTGTATTTCGTCTTAAATTTCGACTTTGATCTCTAGAAAGATCTTAATTTAATGTGAACAGAAGATAATAAAAAATATGAAATATTGTTGCATAAAAAAGTATTAAATCCGTTTACACACATTACTTTTTGAGTAACAATTACAAATCACTAAAACTTATTACAAAGAAAATGTTCATCCCTATTTCATAGGCAAATAGACATATGTCTATTATTTAGTTTATTCACACTTCATATTAACAAATAAAGTTACATGTGAATACAGAACTCACTGTTTATACGCAGATAGTAGATTGTAAATAAAAAAAGCTATTTTTTTCTTTTATAAATAATTTTCCTTTTTCTATAATATTTTTTAATATTTGTCAGATATTTGAAAAAACAAAAATTTTAGAAAATATGCCAAGATTTTACACCTTATTTTTAAATAGTGTCGTTAATCGGGAATTATTTTCGTGAGTTAGTAAGTTACAAAAAAAATGTACGGCAACTATTTATACTTTTATTTGCAAATAAGAACTGTATATAAACGTAATATATGAAAAGCGACCCCACTAATATTTGTAAGTCCTTTAATTTACTAATTTCTTTATTTACATATAATTTCTTTTGTGTTAATTTACTTACTTTATGTTATACTGTGAAAAATTTCATTTATGTCACGATAATCATTAAAGCAATTCATCAAGGACATCTACCCCTACAAATGTTAATACAGTACACTTGCTTTTAAACCTATGAATAATGATAATAAAATAAACAAGAACAAAACCAATAGCTTAATACATATGCTTAAATGGGCATATTGAAAATATTAATAAATTATTCAAGAATTATCGCAACCAAAGCTTACTAATTGAAAATTATAATAAAAAAGAAATAAAAAGAAAAATCTATGATAATCTTTACAGGTAAGTAATTTTGGTTTTTTTTTAATACTTAATGATCATTATTGTAAATAATACTCATTTCATTTCTACAGACGGATTAACTCCAGACATTCACATTTCACATTAGACAATTTACTTTTATTAGGTAAGTAAATTGTGTCCTTTTTACTTCTTTTCTACAGGCCAGTATCTGAAAAGTGATTACCAATGTAAAATTCACAACTTTTGTTGGAAGTAAGAAATTATTATTAAATATATATATACATACATATATATATATATATATATATATGCGTGTGAGTGTCTGAATAATATTTTAACACAAAAGACTCATAATGTAAATAAATCGTCAATGGTCCACAACTTTTGTGGGAAGTAAGAAATTATTATTAAATATATATATATATATATATATATATATATATATATGTGTGTGTGTGTGTGTGTGTGTCTGAACAATATCTTAACACAAAAAACTCATAATGTAAATAAATCGTCAATGGTCCAACCATATTTATACGAAAGTTCATAATTGTAAAAATTTTGTTTCTAATGATTAAATATGCATGCAAATATTATTTATATTTGCATAAAAATGTGAGATATATTTATGGCGCATTAAATTGTATGCTTACCATTTATTTAATATTTTATCCTATTTCATCTAATTATTTTATACAGCTTTAGAATATTTAGGTGCTAATAGCATTATTTTTGGAAATGAATTTTTTTTTTTTTTTTGGAAATCGCTATTTTTATTTTTGGAAATTATGACACCGGAAACGATGTCATAATTTCAGTGAGTACGATATCTTTTTGATGTGATTCAAAACGATTATTGCTTACAATACTTTTTATCACCTATATGATACCGTTTCGTTAGCATCATAATATCGTTTGGTTTATTTGGTAAGTTCAAAGAAAATTAAAATACTTCCGGATAACTGTTGACTTGCGGTAATGGTAAATAAAAAAGAAAAAATTCTAAATTAAATTAAACTCGTCTGATATTTTTATGCATATACTTTAAAAAATTATTATAAACAACTATAAAACCAAAATCTCAAAAACATTTTAATGAAGTAATTTCTTTGATAGCTATGGTTTAGGCTTCCCGCAATTTTTTTTTTCGCGGGAAACGGGAACGAGAAAATCGATCTCCCGGGATTCCCGATAATTTTTTAAATGTGTGTTTTTGAATTTAGCAAAATTTTTCAAATGTTTACAATGATTTCTTATTTTCTTTTCCTTAATATTGCACAATATTTGAAAAGCGTAAATCTGCACAATTGCACAAATGGAAAACTTAAGCGTCTAAATGAGTACCCTTATTATAAATCATACTCAATTAACGAAAAAAGAAATAATATAAAAGAATAACGCCATTTCTTAGATTAAAAAAATAATAAATATTTTATACAAATAAAATTGGTTCCTTTCGTAATTTATGTTAAAAACTGCGTCTCAGATTTTTACCTTAATGTGTTTTTGATACTAAAACTTCTTAAAAATGTTGGATAAATTTCATTGTAAATAACTTTGCCGTTTATTTTTACTTTATTTTTCTAACTTACATTATTTTTCTTTTTTTACTAACTCTTACTAAATTAATTATAAATCTGGAAAGTACTAAAAATTGGTTCGCAGCAATCATAGTGTTCAGAAATCTAATAAAAATATGTATGAATACAACATGAGATTGTTTTTTTTTTTTTTTTTTTTCTATAAATATTTATAACATTTATATTTAACACTTAAAGATCCATTGCTTGGATAAGATATGCTGTTTCAAAAGAAAATATTAGAATGAAAAATCTCTCAACGAAGTATGTTTTTTTAATTATTTTCGAAGTTCAACATATTTAATATTCATTTCCACACGTATGTAATAAAACTAAAGATTCTAACATTTGAACATAACAAAAATAAAGTTGACTTAAAATTTTAGTTAAACTACTTTTAAGTAAATTCATTAAACCATCGATAAACAAATACATAGATATCTGATAGAAAAGTTCGTACAATATTAAGGCTCCTTTCAGATAACGTTCTACTTGTCTAAATCTTGCAAGTACCATGTTTAGAGTAACGTCAATCTTTATTGATATAAGGTGTTAAAAATAGAAAAGAATTTATAAAATTTTAAAACTACGAGAATATTTAATTTCCCGTTTTTTCAGGAAAATTTAAAAAATATTCCTGGGAATTCCCAAGAGTATTTTGACGGGAAATCCTGCAGGGAAACTCATGGACCCCAAAGCTTGATGATAGCTTTCTTAGAATTAAAGACTTAAAAACTACATCGTTCTTTGTTATATAATTTATGACAATGAAAAATAATTGAAAATAACTGACTTAATAAATTCATTTAAAGTATAAAAAAAATTTCATTGACACATAAGACTCCCCCTGGGGAGCAATTGCCATATTCCTGTGAGCTGGATACAATTCAGCCTACATTAAGAGCTAAATTAGCTAAAAGGTACTTACTAATAGAGTTGTTACAATACATAGGAACTCTCTAGAGTTTGAAAAACTAAATAAAAACTCATACTACGTTTATATTTACGTTATATGAATTTCAATAAATTATGTTTTTTTTTGTCTGTCAAAATAAAATAAAATATTTAAATAGGCAATTAATTTTGCCATACCAATTTGACGAATTTATCCCATAGTTAGGGTAGTTTCTCCGTTTTTGATTACTTCAGAAATTTATAAAAGTAAATTAGCAAAAAGAAGAAAATTTACAAATATTTACAGTTATGAGTAGAGAATAGTTAAAAATAAGTGGCGAAATTCTCTAGGTTTCTCAGATTTTTCGGTGCAGCTGGATCAAAATTAAAATGGGTCTCATATTTCTGCCAAAGAAAAGGTATGAACATTTGGTATAGTAAGAAAGATCCTCAAGAGGTGCATTTCAGTAAATCTTCAGTTGAGATGGGAACATCGATGCCTTTCATAATAATTTAAATTAGAGTGTTCGTAAAAACTATTTTTTTGCAATTCTGATATAGAAAAGCCACTCAAATGATGCGCATTTATGAATAGGAAAAAAAAAAAATACCAGGGAACATAGGTCTAGGAGTATACACTTGTATTTAGCTACTGCAATGTAATAGTAAACACTTGGATTATACTCAAAAAACTATTTTCGCGTACTACAGTAGTGTGAATTTTGTAATTTAAAAATTAATATTTTGAAACAGTAATTGTTTCTATATAAAAATAGAAAAATTTAAGTATCATAGATTTTTTGTAATTTTAATCACTGTGGTAAAAACTGAAAATTTAGCTTTTCTAAATTTATATTTTTGCATTTTATTTTACAAAGAGTTGTTTTTTATAAAGGAGTTGTTAAGCATTGGTATTTAGAAATATATTTGTTTTCCTTTGTTAAAGTTAATGTTTTTAATACATATTTTACAATCTGTCCAAAAACGGACATTTTTTACTTTTATATAGAAATTCAAAATAAAAATTTAGCTTTTTACGCAATATGTGTAATATGAAAATCCAACGAAATGTTTTACAGTTTTTTTGCGATTTGGAAGGAAAAATATGTTTTCAAATAAAATCTAATGAAAATATACTTATTTTCTAAACAAAACCAAATAAAAAAATGAAATTGTTATATAGAATAAAGAAGGCTATGGTAGCCTACTACACCTGTCATAAGATGTTCGCGCCTTCATATAATGGCCATATCTCACAGTAGTGTAGTGAGACTCAAAGCATCTGGTGATTGGAAAGAAACAACATACGGCCATGCAAGTATTTTAAGCATTTTGCCACCGATTCTAAACCAATTAAGGAACTAAGGTTCGCAGCAGGAATGAGTGGTGCAGGAGTAAGCTTATAGAAAACTATGATGTAAGAATTTAGGCTGACAGCTCTAAAATGAAATGTGTATGGTGCTGGATACGGTATCTTCTCTGATGATCTTGAGATAAGTTTTTCATATCATCTCGCCGACGGATGCAGTATATTTCAGGCTGAAATATGCGCCATCTACAAAGCAATCAGATTTCTTTATGACAGAAATATTCGCGGGAATATTGAAATTTTTGTTGACAGGCAGGCAGCACTTCTGTCTCTGAAATATTTCAATACTATGTCTTTAATGGCCTGTCAGGACCTTCTGCCGTTTGAATCCCTGTGCATAGAAACAACTTTGGTAATGAACAGGAGTATGAGCTAGCTAGATTGGGATCTGCTTTGTATATTTTAAATGCGATGTCAGTTGTAGTTCAGATTGGGATTATTAAGCAGTATCTGCAAGCACTTCCCTGAAAAGGCTGATAATAGGTGGAATAATCTCGACACCTAAAGAGTAGCCAGGTTGATGTGGCCCTCATATAACATGAATCGAACAACATAACTCGTAAACCGCAGTCGTAAGTATATATCTATATTGCTGTCAATATTAACGTGTCATTGGATGTTAAGAAGATATGCAAGTCAACCATTTAGCAACCACTATAGCAGCTGCAAGGATATAGGAATGTCCTGCCCTAACGTTCAAAAGATTCCAAGGCAACTATATACTACACGACCTGTATGACGTATTGGGGTTAAAGCTAACTGACCTTAAAGGGCGGATCTAGTACTACAAATCATCGGACAAGTGCGGGATCTATGCAAAACATATATGACTAGTTGTATGAACATGTCAAAACCGGGTCATCTAAACTATTTGACAGTTTGTATGCAGTATACTATCATGAAAACGAACCAATTATATCCTATATTAAAAATTAAAGTTTACCTAACTTTTTTAAATACTTTGATTAGAAAGAGATCTATTTATAATTTCACTATTCAAATGAGTAAGATAGTTACAGTCGGGCAAGTTTATAATGGACCGACTTTTGTGTATTAATGACCAAATTATTAAAAAAAAATTTAAATAATTCGGTATACCCCTTACTACCCGTTTGTACCTAACTATTAGGTCCGTTTATATATAATCCTAACTACTTTCTCATTACCTCTTTTACTTTTTTATTCCTAAACGAAGCAGAAAAAAATTATTTTTTTTAACATAATGAAGTGTATATAAAAGTGTTAAAATCTTAATTTCATTAAATGTTCTTTAAACTAATTTTATACTTTTTTTATATGGGAATTTTAATTAAGACTATACTATTGTAAAACCCTTATCCATAGATTAACTTAGATATGAAGCTCCATTGTAAAAAACCTAAGTCAGTTGTCAAAAAAACCTAAGACTAAGAATGTGTTAGTAAAAAATTTTAATGAAAAATTTTTTTTTGATTTTTTTTAAGCTTAACATAGATATAATCTATATAATCTTGTCTATTAAAAAAATTGTAGTCCAAAAAATTATTTGACAAACAGAATTTCTTGACTCTTTTAAATTTAAAAAACTTTTTATTTAAAAACCGAATATGATTTCATGTTAAAACGGACACCAATCTGGTTTGCTATCTCCGATTTCAACGAAATCTCTACATACATTGGCTATGGGAAGTATTTCTCAAATCATAATCTTTTAGACACATGACCTTTTCAGATCCAAAAACGTTTAAAAAATGAAGTTAAAACTTCACACATAAGTGCTGATTTAATAGCTAATAACTTCTAAGCTACACAAGGTAGATATTTATATAAAGTATGTTTATATCAAAAGTTCAAAGTTTGACATATCTCGTTATTTTTAAAATTCTTAAAAGATATATAATGTTGACATGATAAAATTTAATGTAGACACTTATTTAGTTTAGAAGTTATAAAGCAAAATATGGTAAAAAGTAAATTTCTTGTATGTAAAATTTAAAATATTTGCAAAAATTGATTTCAATGTGTGTTTCTTATGAGTTCATATTTAAAATAAATGATTACACAAGTACTTTATTTTGACCTCTGAACTCTGGAAGTAATTACTTTCCACATATCATTTTAAGAGCACTTCCTTTATCTTTTAAATTACACTACAATTAAACTTATTAGCGAATGGATTATATTTTGTGCCATAACTTCTCAAGTAAATGAGTATCCAGCTTAAAACTTTACATTATTAGGAAGAAGAGTTTTGTATGTCAACTTTATATAATTTTTAAAAGGTTTAAAATATACTGTCTCTTTTGAGATATACTGCTTTGATTCCAAGTTTGACCTTTGGATTTTGATGTAAATAAACCCCTATCGTGAAAAACAAGTGGAATTTTTGTTTCCACGAAATTTTTATTCCCCTCGAAGGGAAAAATGTTATCGCGAATCTCCCGTGAAAAATTTTTCCTCTTATCAGTTTTCAGTGAATGTCCAATAAGGAGTAAATTAAAAAAAATTAAAAATCAATGAAGTTTTTGTTCAAAAATATACACTTACGTATATAATATTTTAAAGAAAATAAAAAACAAAGTAAAATATTTAGTATTGGAGTGACAGTTTGATTACAATGTTAGTTTATTGCACTATTTAACTTTTGTCTAGTAAAACAATTCGGCTACTTTTTGGAAACCCAACAAAACAAAAGAATTATAATAAATTAAAGTGTATAAAATGTTTAGGATTGAAGCAATAATTTTATTGCAAGAGGAGGAAAGAAAGCACCAGCGAATCGTTAGTCGAGGTTTGCGAGACGCATGTGGCCACTTGGAGTTACCCGATACATTGTAAGTGATCTAATTCAATAAAACAAAAAAACCTTTAAATTAATTATCTGCATTAGATTTATACACGTCTTTCGAAAGCTCCACAAATTCGCAGGCAATCGATCTAGTGTTTTGCATTTTGTGCCTTATTAATGGATCGTGCCATTAAAATAAATTTTTTTTATCTATAATATTTGAATTATAAGAAGAACTACTTACATTATCTGTAAGTAGTTCTTCTGTAAATAAAGTGAATAAATTAAAGGGAAAAGTGAGAAAACTCGCTGGAAAAAATCATTCACCATAAGGGGAATTTTATTTTATCATGAAATTATTCATGGAGAATTTTTTGACGGTTGCAAATTTAGGGAAAAGAAAAATATTTTGAAGGAAAAAGTATTCATGATAGGGGTGAATATCTTTAAAATGAAATATGTCATTAATATGAAACCAAGACCAGCGGTCAGGAGTCTAAAAGTTTATAATTTAAGAAATATTCCCAATAGCCAATCTGTACAGTGAATTTCGTTGAAATTGGAGATGTCAAATCCGAAAATGGCAGTTTTCTCCCCGTTTTGATATGGAATAACTCTATATATTCACAATTTTGTACCAAATTCGGCTTGTCCGAGTCTGTATACCCACTTTGCAACTTTTTTAAAGTGTCACCATAAATGGGAGGTGGGCGTTAAAATGGGCTGGCCTCGCCCATTTTTTCCGCGTTTACATTAGCCCTTGAACTGTTATACAAAATTTCGTTTTTGTGAAAGATATCGGCTGAAAAGTATAAAATAGATTTGCGACGGATACCCGGTTTTTCTAGTATTTTGTGCAAATATGTTAATGAACCGATTTTGCTCTTTTTCAATACCAAACATACCTAGTATAAGGCAAATATTTGAGGAAATTTGAGAATGTCCGCCCATATATTGTTTTTAACAAACGGACGGATATGGTTAGATTGTCTTAGATTTTTATATATACTTTATGTGGTTTGAGGTGATTATTTATACATATTACACACGGAATGACAAACCCAACATACCTCCCATCATTTTTTGCTAGTGGGTGAAATAACTTTATTAAAAAACCTTTTGTTTCAAAATCACGTATAATATTAAGTATTTTCGTAAAACAATATTTTAGGCGATGTTTTTTGAAAGTCATATTTTTGGAAGAGAAGATATTCAAGTTTACGGAATATTTTCACAAATAATTTTACCGTATAACAGTCTTCACTTTTGGGATTCTTTTTTTGACTTCATATAAATCGAAGCACTTTAATGAAACTAAAACCAAATTATTTTGTATTTTACAAAACAAGTAACGGTTACACATCTACAGCCAAAAATGAGTATGTACTTGAACATGTAATTCATAACACCATACTGCTGACAATGTATTTTTGAGGAAAAACATAAAAATATAAAAAAAATTACCAGTAAAAAAAATTTATAAAATGGACAAATATAAAATTGAAATATACAATTTCTGTTATTAAGTACGTGCAAAATGATAGTAATTTGAAAGACATTTTTATCAAAAATAAAACACACACTTACTAAAATTTTATACTTGAAATTTAAAATGTATTTGTACTTGCTAACTAGTTCATATAATTGATATTAAGAGATTTTCTGATAAGAAATTTTTATGAGATTTTTGGTTTCATAAAATACACCTTATAATTAAAAATAAACAAAGACTATGGAAGGCAGGTATGTAAAATTTTATGTAATCTATTATATGTTTTGCAACAAAATATAATTTTTAGTTTTAAATTAAATTTTTACTAGAATTATTATCAGTTTTATGATTAGTTATGAGGTTTTTGAAATTTATCATTCATTGATACTGATTTTCTAAACCTACAACAATATTGTTACTAAAGTATCGTCTCTTAAACTGCAAACGCTCCAAATTAACTCACAAGTAATTTTGGAGCAGCAAATAATATAGAAAGCAATTACTCGTTTATATATAAACTAGTTTTTTCTATATGTAAGTAAAATTTTTTTAAATTTTAGTTAAAGCTTTTTATAATTAAGCTAACAATACTATTTAGTAACATATTTTTAATGTAATAAAAACTAAGACAAATCTAGATATTGATAAATTTAGCAAACAAAATAAAAATGCAATTAGTAAAAAGTATTTTTCTTTCTGTAATAAAACAAAAGCTTTTTAGTATTATTTGCAAGTTTTATAATTCGAATGCAATAAGGTTTATAGCGAAAATTAATGAAACAAATTTACCTAATAACACCTCATTTAATTTTACGAGATTTTTACTACACTTGAGCATGTCTACACAACTCAGTAATTTAACGATGTGATTCTCAGAATGAATTTGCTTGAAGCTGATTACGAAAACAAAGTTAATTTGGATAATGCTCTATGAAATTAATTTCAAGTAATGAAACAAAATAATATTATTTATATATGCATAAGAGTACATTGCACAGTGAAGTTTGAAGATAGCAACAAATATAGACTTGAAGACTATCTAATCTGTTTTTCTTGTAAACAACCTAGTTTAACCCTGCAAATAAAAATACGATTCGACGAAGTGTAACCATTTTGTCATAAAATAAGTGTAACCTTTTAAATATGTGTTTTTTTTTTTTTTCAAGTACATATTATTTATTTTGACAATTTTTATTTTGGTAAATGTAAATTTGGAAAATGTAATTTTTTTCAAAATTTGTAAATAATAATTTTATTCCAACTTTTTTGTAATGCGATAACTAGTATTTATGCGATGTGATGCGATAACTAGTATTTACTTTATATGATAACTATTCCACTTTGGCCCATCCGCCTTATTCGAAATTTGATATGAAAATTATTTCTACCTCTTTTTAAAATTTTCATCGTAACTTTCCTTTAGAGATACGAAAATTAATATTTACTAAGGTTGTCATTCGAACAAAAATTATTTGATTATTCGAGGAACACATTTTCATTCCTATCGAACGAACAAAATTTCTCAATTTAGAATAAAAAATTAGTCTCAGATAATTTTTCAAAACGATTTATTGTTAAATTATTAAATTTTGCACGAATTCCTTTTTGAAATTATAAGTGTAAAAAGTTTTTTTAGTTGGAAAACCCCTGTCGAAAATTATTAGAAATTTCGTTAGAATATATAAACAGCATTACCGTTGGAAATTTGTGTTCAAAGAGGAGTTTTTTTTAAGGGACCAACTGCTTCAATACCAAAAAAAAAAATAATAATCCTCAAAATTTGTTCATTTTATAAAAACAAAAAAATGCAATATTATTTAATAGAAAACTAATAAATTCAATTTCATTTAAATTTATTAATAACAATTTTATTATTAGCAGTAAAACTATAATAAATTATTTATTGCAAAAAAGGATTTATTCATAAAAATATTTAACATAAAATTCTCTTTCTATCAATTAAACTTAGAAAATAAGTGTCGATCAAATTTTATACAATATTTTTATAAATAACTTTTGAACTGTAACATTTTATTATTTATCTCACCAAAAAACTCGATATTTTACTTCATTATTCCTTTTTGGGTTTTAAAATGCAAACATAAACTTTTCTGTCTCTATGGTTCGTAAATTTTAAAAAATATTGAATAGATTTTAATAATTTAAGGTGTGTTTTATTTTATTGTTATCCTCTAAAGCATTTCAAACAAATAAATACATTTCAGTTAAATCTATTGAAATTCATCTTCTAAAAAATACGAAACGTCGAGCTATGTAGGTTTTGATACTTAGAATATCAATTTTACTTAAATAGATCTAATTATGTTCTTTAATATCTAAAAATTTTTAAATAATCTGATAAGGGGAACCGTACCAAAAATTAGTATTTCTTTACAAAAATAAATACTTTGTTTTTATTTGATTTCAGTTAATAATAGCTTTGCTCCATTACTTTTCATTACTTGTTAAAAGTAAGAAGTTGTAATGAAAACAACAAAATTGTAAAACGCGAAAAACTAACAAATTTTCAAAAAATTCAAATACCCTTTAAATTTAAAGGGTATTTAAAATTTTAATGATAGTTGGTGCATTAAAATACTGTAGCTGCTTTAATTTTAAGTCAATTTTGAATTTAATTGAATGAAGAAAGCAAAAGAATGTATCTTTTATATTATCTTATACAAATAAGAAATAATTTATTAAAATTTGAAAATAATTTGTTGTTTTCCATACAATTTGTCGAAACGAATTTCTTGTTCGTTTTATAAAAACAGGAGGTAAATTTTTTCAATTAAATTTGCTTTTCTATTTCAAAATTTAGAAAATGACTTAAAACTTAGTTTTTTTCTTTAGCACTAAAGATGTCAATTTTTAAATGATATTTCATTTACAGTAAAGTAAGACGTCAGTCTTTCCAGTCTTTTAAATACTCGAACAATTATTTAAAAATTTAAAAACTTTATCAAATCATTTTTAATATTATTTTAAGCATATCACTTTATGCTTCATTTGAAACTTATTTGGGGTAAAAATAAAAACATATAAAAAGTTTAAGTAGATCATTCGAATAAGTTCTAAAATGCTTGTCCAATTTAAAAGAAAATTAATTTTGTTTACAAAAAATGTTTAAAAATATTACATCGTTGTGTAGCCATTTGTAGAAAAATAATATAATAAATTGCATTAGAACTTGAAAATTTTAATTTTTTTAAATGTTGTTTAAAAATTTTCTTTTAATATTTCACCAAACAAAGCATATAAAAATGTATGTGTATAAAAAGCTTGATTCCTCTACTTTTCCAAAAAATCTTAAAAAGAAGAAATTAACAAAATAATAACAGAAACTTACTAAAAAAACTGTTTTTTTTAGCATAATTTAAAATTTTGAATGATTTTTAGTTAAAAAATTATGCATATTTTCAATTCATTTTTTCTAAGATTTTACTTGAAAAATTACCATTTCTAGACATTTATTGTTTATAATTTATGCGTAAATATTTCTATTAAATTCCAGAATAAAGTTGTCTCAAAATATGCAAAATTTTCATTATGCATAATAATATCTAGGATAATTATTATATTTTATACGAAAAATTTGAGGAAAAATTTTTCTGTGTTATTACGCTTTTTGCAAACGTTTT
Source organism: Protocalliphora azurea (assembly GCA_932274085.1). Lineage (NCBI taxonomy): Eukaryota > Metazoa > Arthropoda > Insecta > Diptera > Calliphoridae > Protocalliphora > Protocalliphora azurea. The sequence goes on from OW026519.1 coordinate 39,060,680, forward strand.
ATTTACTATTAGAAGAATTTAGCAGTTTAAAAAAATCATAAATATGTTTTATAGTTATTTAAACAAAGTGAAACAAAAATACTTAAAAATGTGGATTTCCTACATATTTTATAAAACAAGTGCCAATTTTTAAAACCTATTGATTTACTTAAAAATTTTCGAAAGAAGATGCAAATTTTTGGATAAACAATTTTCTATTTTTGACAAACTATTTTTTTTCAAAATAATTTTTACTTTTTTCCTTTTTCTATTGTAAATTTTCCTTCATGTTTAATTTTTCTTAGTTGAAAAATTCAACCGTCAATAGTAAGAAAAAGGATTTTTTTCTACATCTGGTAAAAAAAATAATCGTTTTAAAGCAAAAAAGCTTAATTACATTCTTTACGAATGATTATTAAAAAAATAATTTAATTATATATATATAATTTGTCAGTAATTTGAATGGGGTAGCAATTTTTGTATTTTTTTTTATGTTAACGAATTATTATTTTTAGTTTTATTTTATGGTAACAAAACCAATAACTGATTTAAAGATACTAATATTTACTTTGTATGGCGGCTATCACTCTTTGGATCTATCCTGTAACTTAGCACTTCTTAAATTCATTTAGCACTAAAATAATTAATCTAGCACCTGACACTTTTTCTAGCAGTTTTCAAATTATTTTTGACAAATTTTTAGCATCTTTTGCAAATGGTTTTTAATAGTTGGTAGTTTTTTCGATTCACGGTCGATACACGGTGTATGATTCTAAAAATGAAATGGAAATAATTCTGCAATTTCGGAACAGCTTGTCCGATTCAAATGAAGTTTCATATGGTAATAATAGAGGTGGGCTTCAAATTACAAATTAGACCCCATTGAATTTTTTTATTTTTTATTAACAAATAAAAAAACTAAAAAAAAAATAAAATCGTGCACACAAAGACTTTTGAAAAAATCTTTACGGAATCAAAAGTTATATGCATTAGGATTTCGACTTTGAAAAGAAAGTCGATTTTTCTTTATTTGTCAAAAAAAGTGCTCATATTCAATATTTATAATCTTCTAACATATAACTAAATACAAAATATATTAATGGAAAAAAATATAAGAAAATTGATTCAGAGCCTGCCGAACTAAACCTATTTTTTCCATAAATTTCTAATTTTCGCCTTAATTTCTGAAATTACCACGCTGAAAAAAAATTTAATATTTTTCATAATACCTTATATGTTGTTGGTTTTTTTGATAATAAAAATGTTTGCTCCCTGATATCGGTTGGGAAGATATAGCAAAAAAGTAAAAATCCCATTTTTGGAAATTCTTGAAAGTTTGTTTTGGGAATTACGGGATTTGTGTTGTTAAATCTAAAAAAGTCAATAATATTTGCAGTTAAGCATTAAAACATCTACTGAAGTGTAAAATGTCATTCAAAAATATCCACTAACAAAAATTTTATTTCGTAATTAAAAATAAATAATAGCACAAAATCTCGGAGAATCCTTTTTTTGTATCTTTTTGCAAAAAGTTTTCAATGAATGTTTCTATATATATTTCAAAAGAAGACAAAATTCAAAGTAATTTTACTTCATTTTTATATAATGTAATGCCGTTCCTGGTAACAAGAAATATTTTACTAAAGCTCAATATTTTCTTTTTCATGCTAAATTCATTTCCTTTATTTACATCCGTCAGAGACATAAGAAATACATATTCTATATCATTGTTTAGGAATTTTTTTATTTTTTAAATATTTATATAAAAATTTTTATAATACAAAAATTTATTGAAGACTTTTTGAAAAAATATATCAAAAAATGATTGAGTGGAGATTTTGTGCTATTTTCCGTTCTTAATTATGCAACATGAGTTTTGTTAATAGATATTTTTGATGAAATTTCACAGCTATATAGACTTTTCGACACATAATTCGAAACTACAGTTATTTTTGTAGATTTATCAAGAGAAATCCCGCAAAACTATAAAAACCTTAAACCTTAAAACCTTAAATTTCAAAAATAGGATTTTTATTTGTTTATTTATTTTTTTTGCTATATTTTCCCTACCAATATCTGAGAGAAAAAAATTTTTTGTAATTTTTTTTACAAAAATCTCTCTTATACCTTTAATTTTCAATAAACAAAAAGGGCTATCTGAACATTTCATAACACATATTTAAAAAAGGGATATCTACCTTAAATTGACCAGTAATGGGGTTAAACGGTTTATTTTTAAGTGTTACGTTTAGTGGTTCTGGTGTTTTAACTAAATAAATGTGTTAACTAAATAAACAGTATTTTACCTAAAAAACAAAACACACAATGCTAACAGAAGGTACTACTTTTTTAGTAATTTTTTCTTCAAAAAATAATATATCTTACTTCTTTCAATTTACGAGATATTAAAATTTTTATTTTTTAACGTATCTTGGTAAAAGTTTTTCGTTATAGTGGGCGCAGATTTCGCCAGACTTTTTGTTATATCCTTTATTTTAGTAACAACAAATAACAAAATCGCGCACGGAAAAAATTTTGAATGTTTTACGGAATCAAAATTTATATGCATTTGAATTTGAACTTTAAAAAAAGTCGTTTTTTCCTGACTTTTTTTATTGTTTTGCCAAAAAAAAGTGGTTACATAATACTAATAAATCGTAGAAGACCAGATTACAAAATATGGAAAAATTAGTAAAAGAAATTAGTTTTATTGCAAGGACTATCTGTGTGTAAATGGCTTCATTAATAACGTGCAAAATTTGAAAAAATTGTTCTTTTTTAAGTAGGCATAAAATGTGTCAGCAACATCCAATCGAAATCGTGCATAGTATATAACCTCATATGTGACAACTGAATACCGGTTCAGCGGTTTATAACTCATTTTTATACTACATATAAAGATTATTTGCACTCGAGTTCAATTACACAGGTATACAATGTTTTCGACTTAAAGGTTGCTTAGTGTGCTCGATTCTAATCTTCACTCATTTTTTAAAAATGTGTTCTAGTTTTCGAGGCAAAGAAAAAATATTTTTTATACTTAAGATCTTATAACCAATTTATTCAGTAAAAATTGATAAAACGGAATTGAAGAGCAGCCTAATTGAGTAAGTCATATTTTTTGGAACCTGTTTCACGTATTAAATTCTAACAGTGTGATCTCATCATGCTCTCTTTCGAAAATTCATGGTATTATTTTTCTTGTTGCATGTAGCGACAAAGCTTTTAGGGAAAAATCGAAACAAGAATGAAGAAAATTAGGGGTTAAAGATATTCAAGCTTTAATCTTGTGGAAACCAGGGGGTTTGTGATTACATAAAATTTTGCGAACAAAATTTTTGAATTCTCCGTTCACTGGTAGTTTATTGAATGTTAAACGTTCAGGTTTCACAAATATTTCTCCTTTGATTTTGTCCTTACAGCAAAGCATTTTGAAGAAGTTTCTTTTAAGGTAAGGAAAGTATTATGTGATGAAAAGAAGACGTTTTGTTTTCCGCCAGAAATGACATCAGATTGAATAATTGGTTGGTTTTATTACTGAATTATATGTTATCTTCCTCTTGAGAATGTGCAATAATTCTTAATTTTTTGTTCTCTTTATGCTGACGTTTGCTAGAATGTTAAACATTTATTTACTACTGCAACTATGATCCAATTAACTCTACTATAGTTTTAGTTAATTCTAATCTCGAATCAAATCATTCAGTTTAGTCAGTGAAACATGTAAAACAAGATACTTATCTCTGAGCATTTATCATCTGTTTGTCCATTTTCCCGAGTATATGACATTCGTAAACATAATAAAAGGTCCTGAAATCATCCGTGTTATGCTTTTTATTTATTTCTACATGATCTACATTCTACATGAATAAAAATGCAACATTAAGAATATGATCGAAATTAATCCTTAAGATACATCAACATCCAAATGTAGTTATAACAGCACAATGTTCCAAAACGCGAGAACTCGAAAACTAGAACCAAAGTTGGGAAACGAATACTAGAACAAATGTTGAGAAAGAAATACCAATGTTTGAAGATGAATACCATATTGTAAACTTTTTAATATTAATGTAATAAATAATGATAAATTCATGAAAAAGAAAAAAAAAAAAACACATTTTTCGGAAAATTTTTACTTATTTTGAAAGTTCGCACGTTTGAAAGAATGGTACTTTTTTAAAAACCTATCAAGTCGATTTTAAGCTGCCACACAATAAACTAAATTCAAATAAAATTTAATTTATACATGTCGTATTTATAAAGTAAATTTTTAAAAATATTTTTAGAAAATAAAATGGAAAATGTATTCATACTTTTTATTTCTTATTAAGTTTTGTTTTTAGTGATTTATTAGTTGATAAAAATAAAAATGATCAAAATTTTATAGAAATAGACAAAAGCACATTTTTCAAGTGATCTTTCTTAAAGAGTCAATTATTTTGCACTAAAGGTAATAATAAAAAAGTAATAAAAAAGTGAATAAAGTATTAATATAAATATAATATTTTTCTTTTTTTATCTTTTTTATACCATTCGTCCATTAATTTAAAATCTTAAAACAGAACCAACCACATTTTTATAAATTTAGGTAAAAATATGCTTCTCTGATCAAGAAATTAATGTTTGTTTCTTAGCTTAAAAAAATTAGCCAACTTGTTACTTTTTCTCAGATTATTTTATTTTATTTTATTTTATTTATGTATTTATGTATGTAGTACAATTAGAATACTTCGAATTAATCTAAAATCTAAAAATAAATCAAAATTAAACAAAATTAAAAAAAAAACTTTGGAAAGGTCCTTTTCCTTAAGGAATTATGATTTTTGTGTTAATTTGCTACAATGGGAAACTTTTAGGACTTCATAATGGACTATAGACTAGTTCTTTATTGATCTTTTAAACCAATTTCAACAATATTTCGGAATGAATATTCATAAGGGTGGGTAAAATAGTTCATATGAGAAAAAAGTGAATGGCGTATTGCAAAAACGAAATCTACGCAAAATACCAAGAAAATTATCCTAAGAAATTAGGGGTCTAAAATTAAAATCTAGTTTCCTTTCAGCGATTCAAAAATCATACCGCAAGAAAAAAAACTCAGAATATTTGCCGAAGTGGGTCTGAAAAAATTCGCAATTTTGAACTTGTTATGAAAGAAATATTTTAAAACTTTTCACTATTAGATTTTGGTCCTCCAGAAGACCAGTTAGTGTTTTTCTCGCCGGGAGCTAGGTTTAGAATTGAGGCTCATAACTTCTTGGGAAATTTTCTTAGAATTCTTCATAGATTAGTTTTTGCTAAAATAAATTATTAGATTATTATATATATATTTTTTTTTTTTTTTAAATAAGTGCCCCTATTTTGATTTTTAAAAGTTATGTCAGAGAAAAGTTACCATAATTCATTTAATTAAAATTGTTTAAATTTGCACATCCCGCTAAAATGATTGTATCAATTTCTAATAACTGTAAAAAGTTAAAAACACAAAAATTTTTCCAATTAAAAAAATTATAAGATCAATGAAATAGATGCTTGAATGAATTTAAAATTAAAACGAAAAAAAAAACGTTACTTGAATTTTATTTTTGGTTTTACTTTTATTTTAATTTTGCTTGAATATATTAATTAAATTTTAATGTAAAATAAATCAACTATGTTAACTGAAAAATATAGGGTAATAATTTCTTCTGTAATACGTATGATTCTATATAAAAATGGAGAGTAATTGAATTCAATGAAATTTACGAGATATATTGAAAGTATTTTTCAAAAAAAAAAAAAAAAACACCTTTAGACTCAAGGCACTTTCTGGTGCAAAAGTATGACGTTTTCGAAATTAAAAAAAGCTAAACGGTTCCCAAAAATATAAAAGCTTAATTATCAATAATTTCTGTACTATACAACATAAAATTCTTTAGTTTAATTTTAAAGATAAATGTTTTGCGTTTGTAATGATATGTACAATGTTTATTTACTTAGAAAGTTCAAAGATTTGCTGTGATACACCTAATTCACAGCAGATCGCTCTCAACTTTTAACGTCTCAAGAGGGTCATGAAGCGAAAAAAAAAACAAATTGTGAGAACTCATGAACTAAAACTTTCGAAAACATTTCAAATCAATAATTTTTATTTCGTAAAAATATCGTATCTATATCGAGATGTCAAGATTTTCGAAATCTCTATCGTGAAAAAAAAAACAAGAATTTTTGTTTAAAATATTTATCATATATGAATGTTACTATAGAGAATACAATTTCACGAAAATTAAGATGGAGGGATTTGAATATAAGCCCTCGATATATTGTTTTTTACTTCTTGAGTTGGAAAATCGACGGCAATGCTGAATTCTGTACGTTTATGGAAAATTTAAAAATAGGATAAATAGGATAAATCTGTGGCAGCAAGGAAAAACTGCATAAGAAGTTTTTCAATATTTTCAGGAGAGCAGTTTTTAAATTTTAGTTTCCACAAAAATCTCTTGAAATACTTGATATAATTTTACATAGATTAATAACTAGATATTTATGTGAGAAAAAAAAACTTATTCAATTGTGAAAAATCTGATTCATGCAACAACAAAATACATTTTGCTTTTGTCTTAAAAAAAAAAAATTAGTAATTTTTTTGAAAATTTAGTTTCATTCTATGAAACTATATGTAAATAATTCAAAAATGGATAAACAAGATTTTTGCATAACTTAAGTAGTTTTTCTTGTTGCCACAGAAATACTTAAATGACTCATAAATTTCGGAATACTGAAGCAATTTTACATATCCCTAAAGCTGGTATTTAAAAAACTAGAAGAAATATAGAATAGTGAATAATGATCTTTAAACAATTTCCTAAATTTTGTAGATTTAAATTATTTTCTATATTTTAATAAAATAATTTATGATATTGAATCAATGATATTGAAAGATTTAATTGTAATCATTTAAAATAAATATTTCCGATAGATATGTATAAGATTATGTCAGTAACTCAATTAAACCCACAGTACAATATTTGTAATATTATAGCAAATTAATTTAATCATTCATGTTACTTAACTTTTGTTAATTCTGCTTTTCATGTCGTTTTTCTACGGTTTTTTTCTTTTGTAACATGTCTACATAAATATGATGTAAATATCATATATACACGCATATGATTACCCGTGTACAGTGAAAGATATAAAATTACAAGCTCACATTGAAATCAATAATTAATTAATAAAAAAATACATAAGATAATTAATAGAAAAAAATTGCATATGATTCTAATTAGAAATTGTGAGAACTCATGAATCAATCCTATCAAAACCAATTTTCAGATAATTTATACTTTAAGTTTTCTCCTATACTGTACGTAATTGTATGAAATAGTTCTAAACACACCATATATTTACAATTCAGTTTTGAAATTTGTACTAGATATGTACCCAAAGAGGGCGTATATTACAATATTCTTCTTTCTGTTGTACTACTTAGATGAGTGCGTGTATATGAGGGATTGTGATAAATTTCATGTAATCTGAGATTTGTTTACCTGTTCCGCACTTTTGTGCTTGTAGGCATTAACTTTATTCTCAAAAAAGAAGAATGTTAAGAAAAAAATTACATTTTAACAAATGGTAAAACAAAGACAAAAGTTTTGTGAAGGATTTTTCAGTTCTTATACAATACATACGTATATATGTATACACCATATTATTCCCATATATGTTGTCTTCATATTACTTAAGTTACTGGTAAAAAAGGACAAAGTTTTTCCTCTTCTTGTATGTTTGTGTGTTGGGTTTTTTCAGCTAAAAGCTTTAACTAATTGACTTCCTAAGGGCCATGTAGCTTAGGCATTAATAAATACACATAATATAAGAAAACACTAAGTGCATGTGTTAGAATAAGCAAATCATAAAAGTTTATTTAATAAACAAACAAAAAAGTCACACGATTTACGTATTTAAAGTTGGGTTGAAATTTTAATTATGTTTAGTTTTTTTAGGGAAACTGTAGGTTCATACAAAATTGTTACAGTTCGTTTAATAGTTATATATTTATTCTAAATATAAGAATATTGGATGAATTTTGTGCTCATACGGTATTACGTCTTTATGCCGCATGAGGATCGTTAGGGGTAGAGGCTAGACCTCCAAAGTTGGTCACCTCGGATATGTCATTAAAAAAAAAAAAAAATATATGACCTGAATGTGAAAAAATTTACATATATATTGTCCTTGTAAATCATTACAAAAAACATGGCTATATGTGAGGATTATTACTTTTAGCTTAAGAGACATTTAGGTCGAATTAAATTATACCTTCATTTTTGGACTTTCTTTAAGTTTCTTAAATTTGATGGTCTTAATTTGGGCCATAAAATTTTTTTAAAATATCCCTTAGATTTCTTACAAAATTCTAAATAATTTATAACAATTTTTATTATTTTTGCAATAATATTAAAAATTTTTATAAATTATAAATTGCAAATTACAAAATACTTTCTATAGATGATTTTTCCAAACAGTTTGTGCTGTATTATTTAAATTTTATTTTATTTTTTTATTGAAGGAACTATAAATATTCGTTTGACACCTATGGTCATTACTATGGTGTGAAAAAATCTCGAAATAATTAATTTCTTCGTTGAAATTAATATATAATGTGTCGAAATATCTCAAACAGCCATTTAGTTCGTTTTTTTTAAAGGGGTCAAAAAAGTGGCCGGTTAGTTGAAAAAGGACGATTGGCGACTAAAGTCCCCCAATGGTAATGCCAGTTGTACTCTTTTTTGGTATATGGTATTTATATAGAGGAAATTTAAAATACATCTTCTTATAAAAATAATATCATCAAAATGCATTATAATCTTCCAGTTCACTAATTTATTTCCTTTTGGTACTGAAATCTTGTTTTAATAATAAACAAATAAACAAATAATTTTAACTTCTTGCCAAATGAAAATTCCGTACATAATGAATGATTGCGTATGATTGATATTTATTTGTATATAATTAAATATCAATCATACGCATATTTCTTAAACAATTTTCGTTAATACTAGACATCTGCGTCAATACATTGCAAATCATTTCAATTCATTCTCTTTCTTTCGAGTTGTTCAAAGCAACAAAGTGAAAAAAAGTCAGTTGTGCAGAGAATCACCAATACATTTTAACAAAAACTAATCTTGAATTGAGTTATATGAATAAAAGCAAGAAATGCAGAATGTAATGCATTTTCTAGTCAGCTTCCCACCGTGGTGTTCTCTGTAAACATTATCTATTCAACTTCCAACTTTTCGGGAATGGAATCCGTAACTTATTTCCCTATATGTTATTAAGTAAGACGAATGCTTTACGATAAAGCTTTTTCTTACAATTATTTTGTATTCCCTTTTTTCAATTATTATTGTTTATATGCTTAAAGCCACCAGTTACGTAGTAAATTCAAGCAATGTATAATCGTTCTTGTTTAGCCACTTATTAAGCAGCAATGAACAATGTGTTGTTATTTGATTTGTTCTTCTGTTTGTTTTCTATTTTTGTAGAAACACTTAACAGTGGAGTCAAAGCAACACTTTTTACACCTTGCCTCGTGTGTTGAGTTAATTAGTTTATAGTATATAGTTTTTTTTTTGTTGAACTTTTTTTATTAGTTTTGTTTTTTTTAGAATTTTTTGCATTTCGGCTTAAGTTCATTTAATAATTATAGAAGAATACATTGTAAAAGTTTTATTTTAAATAACATTGTACAGCATTTTTCATAGACAAATGAAAGCAACAATTTATGATAGGGCTGCGTACTCAGTTTTTCATTTCGAGTTCGAATATTTTTTAAAAAGGACTTTAACATTTAAAAATTAATATTCTTTATAAATTATTTTAATATCCGTCACTTGCTCAATAGTATCGACATGGGCCTCAAATGATAGAATAGGATTTAGAAATTCCAGTAAAATAATTTTTTTAAACTTTTTAAAAATAAAAGATGCAAAAACAAATTGCTAAAAAATTGTTTATGTTTTTATAAAGAAAGAGAATTATTATGTATTTTCAGATTAAAAGCTAAAAGAACATTCAACAAAATAATTGAAATTTAAAGTGATAAAATTAAAGTTAAAAAATTCTAGTTTTTATTATCTGAATTATAGTGTTATATGTTATTCTAAATAAAACGTATTTCTTTCTTCTCATTTATCATTAAAACCATATACGGAATATGATCAATAATCCGTATAATTGATTGCAAACCCTAATTTGGATAATCAAGGCTTTTTTCTGGTCTAATTTTGAAAAACAAAGTATTAAAACATATCATTTATGTGAAGCAAGTTAAATTTTTCTTTTAATAATACACCAAATTTAAAGCTTCCAGTAATATTCCATTAAAAAAAAAAATTATAATATATTTGTACACTTTTTACTGAAGAATTTTTGGAACAAAAATTAATTGCAAATTATTATCATAACTATATCATAATTCATATTTTATTTTCCAATTTATACTTAAATTTAGTAAAAACGAATACTTTTTAGTATTCAATGCGAATCACAGAGTAAGGAATGAGTTAGAAAATGCAGACCGGATTTTCAAGTTTAAAATACATTAATGAAATTGAAATTGCTAAATTTGCAAAAAAGTTTTTTCTTCAAATTAACTAAATTTTAAAAATTACTAAAATTTAAATTTTTAACGTAAATGATATTCCAATAATATTAAAAAATTATTTTAACTGAATAACCAGATTTTTATCTAAAAACTAATATTTAGCAAATAAATTCTTGAAAGGTGTGTCTCTAATAAATTTTCTGATTCTTAGTCTTAAAAAAAAATACAAATAAAAATCTAAGCAAATACTTACAAGATATTACTTGTTTTAATAATATGTTCTTAATATAATATTTAAAAAATAAAATAATAACGATGTCTTAAATTGTTAATCAGTTGTTTAAATATTTAAAAATATTTTAATTTTCGAGAAGATTCGGAATTAATTAAATTTTTGTTTTATTTTCATTTACGTTTACAACTGAATTGCAAACTATATTTATAAATTAATAAGTTATTTTAACGTAATAATTTCCTATAACAAATAAATTATAATTTACTTAACTGCCAAAATTTTATTTAAAATTTAGGTTAACTGCTTATAATTGTATAGGTTTTTACAAAATTTATTTTGCTAAGCACACTATTCAAAGATTGCATTAGTTACCATTGCTAAAAATACCTTTTTTTTTAGATGCAATTTAAATTTTTAGAAAAAATGACTGATAATATTTTTATAGTACAAAACTACAAATTAATAAAAGGTACTAAAAATGATAAATTGGCAGCACTGGTCTTTGTTTACATAGCAACTTTTCTAAAATCTACCTTTATCGTCTTATATATGCGGGCTTAAGTTTTAACGCAATTAAGTTCAAATATGCTTCAACACTGGCAGATCCAGTAAATGTTGTAAAATTTATCTTCCGAAAAAGCTCCATATTTTCTTGATTTTTTTAATCATCTGCTCAGTTATTGAAGTTAGAGTTATACTCTATACTACCTTAGTTGAGGAGAGTATAATGTGTTTATAATAATTTTTCGGTTCAGAATCATTTTGTAACTTGATTTCAGGTTTCCCTATTTTTTGTTTTTGTAGGACGGTACTTTGTCATATAAAAAACAAAAAATTTTTCAAATTTTGTTGAAATATATATTTTTAGAAAGGTAGAAATACATATCGTACAATTTCAAAATAATTTTGTTTGGAATAATTATTTTTGTTCCCGCATGAGGGCGCTGAAATCATAGAAAAAATTTGGTTTTGTATTGTTTTTGGAAAAAAATTTTTTCAAAAAGTTATTTTTTGACAATATGTGTCGAAATATTGTTTTTCAATTCTGTAGTATATTTTTGTCTGTTAATACTATTATTTCTTAAATATAATATATTTTTTTCCTCAAATTTATTTGAAACCTAAAAAATAATTAAATTTTGTGAAAGATATAAAAAATATAGGCTTTTAACTGTTTATATAATTTTTTAGAGTTATTTAACATATTAACAATATTTTTAATAATAATTATTTGCCAAACTTTTAAAAAAAGTTAAATTGCAAAAGGGGTCTGATTTTTCAATTTCAAAGAGTTCTTAGCGATAACGTAATTTAGTTTGTTAAATTGGATTAAAAAATTAATTAAAATTAATTCGAAATTTAATTAATAACCAAGAAAGAGGAAACTATATTTTCTGGAATCAAAATAGTTCGCTCAAATTTCATAAGGTGGTGCTAATTACAGAGCATTTTAAAAATGCTGATATAAAAATTACATAAGCTCGATGAGGTATCAAAAATTATAAAAAAATTACACACATTTTTTTGTCTGATTCTTCAACCTAGTATTATTTTTTAATATATATATTTAATGGAAGAATTACTTTCTTTCTCTGCCACAAAAAAAAAAAAAATAAATAAATAAAATAAAAATAAAACAAAAATAAAAAGAAATAGAATAAAATAAATAACAAATTTTAAAATTTTTTTCTTCCACAAATGTTTAAGAATTCTAAATCAAATTTTATTAAAATTTTTAATGTAAATAATATTCAAATAATATTAAAAAATAATTTTAATTTTCTGAACTTTAATTTTCAAAAAAAAAAAAAAAAAAATAAAAAATGAAAATCAAACCAAATACTTACAAGATATTACTGGTTTTAATAATTTGTTCTTCATATAATATTTTAAAAAATAAAATAATAACGATGTCTTGAATTGGTAATTAGTTGTTTAAATATGTAAAAATATTGTAATTTTCGAGAAGATTCGAAATGTGTTAAAACACTTCATGTTGTTAAATCGATATTAATTTAAAATTTAATCCAATATTTAAAACTAATAAAAATACAAAAATTTTATATTGGGTGAATTCAGACAAATTAATTAATTACTGGGAGGTTGATGATTCAACTCGCGGATGCATTCAGGAATATTTCGCATTCCCCTGGACCCTGTTTTAATTTTTTTATGATACAAATTCAAAATGAATACAAAATACTTTCAGGGTCGCAAACAAATTATATGTATCCTTAATATATTGGTATATGCATTATTTCCCACTGTTTTGAGTGAACAATTAATGTTGATTTCAAGATAGTTGTCATGTATTTTATCCGAAGTAAATGCTATTATTTATGGATTCCATCTAATTTTTTCGTTCTGGTGTGAAGCGTATTCCACCTAGCGCATTCCGAATCGACACAATAAGCAGTTAGTCTGTACTATACGGAGGGTGGGGCAAAATTCTAATGGTTTTTAAGAGGTAGCGAAACATGCCTGGTCGCATGTGTTCGGCACAGGTCTCCCGTGATCGTTTCACTCATTTTTTAAAAGGTCCTAATAGGTGACAGCCTTCTGAACACTATAAAGTAAAAAATCCCCCAAATGGTCTTTTTAGTGACACAAAGTTGCAACTTCATAATAAAAATTACACTCAATCACAATCAAATGTCTAAAGTTTGGATTGATAACACTATGCAACAAATTTCGGGTCATAAAATATTACCTCAATAATTTCAACACTAAATAGAAGTAAATCATGGGCCACATAAATCCCTTAAAGCAAGCAGTAGTTATTGATTGCGTACACATAAACACAATCATATTTTATGCACATACCCAGTGGTAAAAATGTTAAGGCCTCCATCGTTCAGGTCACCTTCTTTAAGTTGCAATCGCTCATGCTAACCTGCCTTCTATAGTAAGGCCTTCAGAAATGCCTCATCCTTGCTTTGAAAATATCCGATGGAATTTCCGACTTCTCTTCTCTTAGAATGAGAGTAAGAATCCATATTTTTTTTAATATATTTCGTTTTAAGTAACAACAAATTTATGTATAAAATACACAGCGACTAAGAGGGAAGAAAGATTACAATATTTTATTGCTTTAAGAAAAAACAAAACCATTTAGAAACCGTTACAAAAACAATGTCAAAATTCAAAGCAGAAATTGCAAAAAAATTATGAGAATTTATTTAGTTTTGTTTAATGCTTTGTTTGAGTAGGTTATGTTTTTCTACTTTAATTTGATTTTTTAATTATGGCTTTTATTATAGGTATTTTATTAAAAACTGAATTGTTTATATTATATCAGTGTACTTTCGACGAAATAAATTAAGAAAAACTTATTTCAGGAGAGTTAAACAATTTAAAAAAAAATCAACAATTTCTATGAAAATGTTAATTTTGGGATAAATTGTCTTATCTCGACTTAAGATATATTGTCAAAACTTGATATATATTGTTAATACTGAATTTTGTTTTAAGCTTTAAACTTTTTACAATGATTTAAAATAAAAAATTGTTATTTTATATAAATAGAAAAATATTGTATTAAATAGCGTAGACAGCTTTTCTTCAGAACTTCTGTTTATAGCATATTTTCAGAATGCCTGCTGACAGTTTTAAGTCAAGATGTCTTTTAGAAGGGCCGAATCGGGTCGCGAATGTGTAAGGCCTTGCTCTCAAAATACATGGACATGGAATGTAGGAAGAAACTCTTCTGACTATAAAAAAGACCTTCTAGAAGAGCTCTTTACCCCTTATTTTACCACTGCGTATGTTTGGATATTTTTAGCTGGAAATAGAAGTATTGCAATGACTCAGTGTCGTTATGATGCCAGGACTATCTTGGAAAAAGCTACAGATTTTTGTAAAAAAAAGTTACAATTTTCCATTTTTGGAAATTGCCATAATAAGTACGAAATACAAAATGTCGAAGAAAATTATAAAGTAATGCAAAAGTAAGCTTTAGGTTCATACATATTTAGAAGATATTTCTTCTTTAGCCATAATCAATCAAACAATTACGATGATCTTTTTTTATAAGTTTAGTTGACGGCACTTAAATTGGAATTTAGTAGTAATATGTTGACATCAAGAAACACATACTGCCAAATTTTTCTAACAAATAAAATTAAGAAAATTATTTAATAAATCATTTATTACTAAAACATCGTGTCTCTTAAGGGTTAACTGCTTATATAATTTAAAAATATAATCGTTAAAATCAAATGTTAACTTTCTATTTATAAAACAAAGATATTATTTAAGCATAATAATTCATCTGGTCCTGTTTTTATATGACTTAAACTCTACGAAATTTTCCATTACTATAAATTAAAATTTTTAAGCAATTCAAGAGTACATTACTTAAATCTTTTACTTCGGTCTTGTACTATATGATTGTGTTTAAGTTGAGACCTCTGATTCACTTCTGATTTTCTTAATTTTCCTCAATAAAAGTACTTTTAACACTGAAAATATTAATGTAAATATTTTTTAGTGAAATTAAATAGTTTGGAAGTTATTGGCTTTTGAGGAACATATTTCCCTAAGAAGTACATATGAAAAATTTCTTTGTTATTAAAAAATTTTCAAAAAAGGAAAAATTATGTCAGCGAAGCCACTTTTGGTCATACCACAGGGTTTAGAACCGTTCCGCCCAGCCAAAAGCCGGCTATTAAGTAAAGAAATTTTCGACCAAAATTGTTTATTATACAGGAAAAATTACAAAATATTAAAAAAAGAATACAATAGAAATTATTTACTTTTTTTTTAAGTGAGTTAGTGATCTCAATGAGTTCCTGTATATGTAGTCTTTTATATTTTGTTTTCTTTTTTTTTTTTTTTTTTGAAAAAAAAAAACTAAAAAAACTACCATCTGTATAATTTCATAAACCGAAAATGTATCACAAAACTCTGAATAATTTCATAAGATTGTTACATGCAGGAAAACAGTGTATTTAAAATTTAGTCTTGTTCAACATAACTGATCTGTTAAATGGTAAATTTTGAATAAGTGGAAGTGGCCAGAAGATATATTTTTTTTTTAGAAACTTTTTTTGTTCCTTCTCTTTTTTCTCTCTACTTTTAATTATCATTCAATGTACGATTTTTTAAGTTTTTAAACTAGTTAGTAATTTAAAAAACATTATTCAAATAGGCAACTTTATTGAGGGAATGGTACCCCCATGCAAACAAAATAATAATTATAGGAGCATTAATTATTTACCGCTTAAAAGAACAGCTATTAGAACGAAAGTTTTAAAATTGTGTGGGAATAATTTCCTTATCAAGATGATGAGAAAATATGGCGGAACTGTTAGCCTCATACAATATAAATCTTAATTATAGTATATTTAGAAAACTAGAGCTTATGCAATGATTGGTTTTATAAGGAGACATTTAAAAAAATTTAGTGGCCCTTTATGCTCAAATCATTGTTTATTTCTTTTGTCCGTAGAATTTTAGACTATTGCTCAATAAAAAAGAATCGTATCGTTTAGAGCAAAGAAAATGTTTACAAAAATAATTTTTAAATTATTATGGCCTAATATTCTCCCCTATTACGCTAAGAGAAAGTTATTTAGACTTCAAACATTAGACGATAGTAGATCTTACAGTTTTATCATATTTGCTTATAATATTACAATTAAATGATGTTTAAAATTATGTAGTACTACTTCTCCCACTTTAAATTTTAATGTAAATAAAGGTTAGGTTAGGTTAAAAAGGGCGGCGTCTTCATACCTCCACCCAGACACTATTCGGTCCATTGTGATCCTTTTATAAATAACAGAGAAAGCTGATAGATGAAGAAAGAGAAAAATCCTAGTAAAATAAAGTAAACGATTGGAAAGAAAGATAGCTAAATATAAGAATTGATAACAAAAGTGTGGAATCTAAGGCCCACAAAATCAACCCTGACTACCACTAATCCACTTTATTCAAATTACGAACCCTATAATGTTACCGAGTTCTCCGCCCGCATCCAGAATATGGCCCCCAAACCAACTCAGTATACTTCGTCCTACACAATGACTGAGTATAAGCTCCATTGTCTCTATCTCCTGCACATCATCGCATGTCCTGCTTAAATCTGACGCGCCAGTGTCCCACTTATTGCGATGATCTTTAGATTCCGACGACTCATGCCCAGAAGATGCTTCGAAAGACTATGCCATAATGCTCTAGATACCCTGCAGTCCATTCTGCTCCTCCAATCATTATTCGTTCTACTTATAGTCCATTCACTTATGGCCATGAAATATGACCCAATTGAAATCCTAACTGACACCTCCACAAAAAACCTGTTCAACTCCGAGCCCTTACGAGTTAGCTCATCCGCTATTTCATTGCCGAGAATATCGCAGTGACCAGAAACTCAACAAAATCTTATTTTGTAGGCATCCATTAGCCTTCTAAATTCCTTCCTACACTCAATCACTAACCTGGACCTGACACAGTAACTTGTCATTGCCATCAGTGCTGCCTGACACTCCACATAGATAGTTACCTCAGTGTCCCTTTTAACGTTCTCCTCCAGTAATCCTAGGGCCATGTAAATGTCTAAAATTTCTGCCTGGAAAGCGCTGCAACTATCAGACAATCTAAAATATCGTCTGATATATGTTCCCATGAAGTAAACAGCCGCCCCTGTCACTACTTCCATCTTCTAGCCATCTGTGAAGATAGCACACCTTCCATGGAGCTTTTCCGCTCAAAGGCATCGAAGTCAATTATGGTACCTACATAGTCCGTTTGGGCGACCGATGATAATGTTTGACCATTAAACTTGACTTCATTAAGTATGGTGGCATGCCCCGCTGTGAAGCTCCCTACTAATCCTAATTCCTTCAGTCTAAATAATCCCCGCGCAGCCATACCTCTCACGAAGAAGGTGGAGAATGATATCAAGTGCTGCTTGAGGTATACTTCTCGCGACATCCGTAATGCCAATTGAAGCACATCTCTGAACTTTAGAATGATGGTTCCTATACGTTCCTTTTCTCAACGCCTCCCACCATACAGAACATCCATAAGGTCTCACAACCGTTATGTATATCCAATATACAATTACCGGTTTTAGACCCCATTTCTTCCCTACGTATTTCCCGCATGCGTAGTAGACATTAAACTCCTTCCTGACCCATTTCTGAGTATTTTTCCTCTAACACAATTTGCTGTCCAAGTAATAATGTAAATAAAGATTAGTTTAAATTAAATTCATTTATGTTATATAATTAATTTATGTAACCTGTAAGATTAAATCTGTAGATGAAATCAATAAATAAATCAAAAAATAAATTAGTAAATTAATAAATAAATATGTACATATATACTTTACAATGAAAGTTTCGAAATTTTGTGGGAATCATTTTCTTGTCGAGTTCCACAATTGATAGGAAAAAAGGTAGGAGAGCTTTACCCCCTGTGGCCACCATACAAAATGAATATTAATTATTGTATATCTAGAGAACTATTCAGCCGATTCCTATTCAGCATGTATAAACTAGTCAGAGTTAATATATTTTATATTTAATTGTCAAAAAAAATAATAAGTAATTTCACAGAGAGACAAAGAAAGGGTTTGCATTAAAATATAAAAATAAAGTATTTATTTTGTAAGATAGAGGAATACAAAAACGTTGATAAAATTGGAAAAAATATGAATTTTGATTTGAAATTTATATCATAGATGAGCTGGCATAGGGAATATAATGGCATCAACAATATAGTTTCACGAAATCCCAAGATAAAGGGTTTTAAATATATGCTCTCGTTATGAAAAATTAACCAATGTTTTGAAGTGATTTTTCGTAATTTTTAATATAATTTCTTTTTGATTAAAGTTTTCCAAATTTTTGATTTTTTTGTTTTTGCAAACATAAGATTTTTAATTATTTACATACATAGTTTCTATGGTTGATGAAGTTTATTAAAAAGTAAATACAATAATCGACTTAGTAACTCCACAAAATGAGCTAGCCCTATAGAGGTCAAGGCTGCCTCAGACCGTCTTTCTTGTTTTGATTTTTTATTTTTTTTTTTGAAAATCATTTATATTTTAACATCTCTTCGTTTTCTAATTTTTTGGTTAATTAATTGACATAATAAACTAAACATCCTGGCCATAAATCTTTCAAAAATTTTATACTAATTACATTTTTAAACTGCAAATTGATTTTATACATTTTTGCTCCGACCGCTAAAGGGTTAAGCACTTTTAATTTGGAGATTTAATTTGCCGCAGACAAGAATATTTATTAAAAATAAAATTAAATATAATAAGTGGATGATTCTGTGAAAATAAAATTAGTAACGACAAATAATAAATTATATTTTTCGTTGTTAAAATACTAATATTTTAGCCCTTTTAAGGCCATTTTAAGAATAAAAAAGGCTAGAAAATAAGCTAAAACTAGAATTTTGAGGTTAAAAGCAAAATAAAAAGGCAACATTTAGTCTTAAAAAGGCTGAATTGGCAACACTGATCAGAAGCAATCAGTGCTGTTGTTGTTCTTTAAGGAGGCAGCGATTGCTATGATAATTTAATTTTGTATTTACATTTTTGTAGTTTGAAAAAAAAAGTGAAAATTATTTTTTTAAATATAAATGTGAAAATATGAAAGCATATTTTAAGCCGTAAATTTTATTATTTGTCGGTAATTATAATTATAATTATTATAATAATTATGTTATAATTAAATCGTTGCAGCATTTGAGTAGGGAAATAAGTCACCAACCATCAAAATAATTCAGCAAATTAAAAATTGTTTAAATTGCACCTCTCACCAAAATTATTATATCAGTTACTAATAACTTTAAAAATGAAAAACAAAAAGTTTTTTTGATTAAAAATTTTATTGAATGAATCAAGTGGATGATTGAATCAATTAAAAACTTAAATCAGAAAAAAATTGTACACTTTCATTTCATTTTGGCTTGAATATATTAATTTAATTTTAATATGAAATGAAGCCACTGTGTTAATTGGAAAATATAAAGTAATAATTTTTATCCGGGCATTGCATTGCTACCATTGCTACAATATATATATTGTAGCAATGGTATATATATATATATATATATATATATATATATATATATATATTGTAGCAATGGTAGCAATGCAATGCCCGGATAAAAATTATTACCTTATATTTTCCAGTTAACACAATATATATATATATATATATATAGTTTGGACTAAGTATTTCAATTACGAATAAATGTAAAAACTGACAAACAACGATTTTTTTCCAATTAAACACTTTAAAAATTTTAATTAAAAAAACTTTAAACATAATGTTAATTGAATATATCAAAAAGTTATTTGAAAAGAAAATTAATATTTTAATTAAATCAATCAAATAAATGATTGAATGAATTAAAATATTAATTGAAAAAAGAAATATTTCTACTTTATTTTTATTTTTTTAATTTTTTATTTTATTTTTTCACTCTATTTGAAGATTTTTGGATTTGCCCTTTATTTCTTTCGCTTCAGCTTCTTTGATTGGCATTCATCACCTCACCCTCACCAGGGCAAAAAAGATATTTGTTTAGCTAAGCTGTCTATTTTGGATGGCAGACATTATCCATTGCATAAAGTATGAGATATGTGTATGCATGTGTGTGCATGTGTGGTGCGGAGGAGGGGGATTAACTCCTGGCATAACGTGATATAGCTCTATGCATTTGGAAGGTAGAGAAGTAAGAAGACGGTTGATGTTGAGTTTTAATTTAGATATTTGCGTATGTTCAATATGAATTTATTAGTGATATGTCTTTTAATATAATCAATTATAATTAACTAACTTTGATTTCAGTAAAAATTTGGTGCAATAGAATAATAGTATTAACGTTGCCCAAGTCTCTTGCTCTCTTTTTATATATCAGCCTGCAAAGTCTCTCTTTTAGCATCTTTACTGCAAGTCATGAAGATATTCAAATCTATATATATATATATATATATATTTACTTATTTATTACTGTGAATTTTTTGTTAATTTTTCAAAATGATTATGAATTCAAACTACACTCATTGAAATTTCACTGTCTTAAAAAGTAAACCTTTTCAATTATTATTACTATTTTTTTTTTTGACGTGAAAAATATAGATCCGATTTTTAAAATATTTAAAAATTTTAAATATTTCGGTCTGTGTTACACCTATATAAAATTTAAGGTCAATTTACTGTGTCGCAGTGTGTAATGTGGCGTATAACTAATAATCAATTATACATTGCTTATGCGTATAAAAAAAAAAAAAAACTGCAAATATACACTTTACAAATAAAGACTAGTATGTTCGTATTTAATTCCTAAATAGTAAATCTAAACGTTTTCAGTTCCGTGAGCTGGGTCGTTTTGAAAACACCTCTAAAAATATGGATTTCTTTCAATATCATTATAGAAATTTTCATTATAAGAAAATTAATTTAAAAATATAATGGAAGAGGGATATCCATATAAAGAAAATCTTACATCTCATTTCAGTCGCATAATATTAAGATTTTCATATTTGGTTCCCAAAAGGATAAATTGTATTTTATATCAGTGATTTTATGCTAAATGTAATAAATTATTTTAAAAACGCTGTAATTTAAAAACGCTATTTTATACGTATTTATACGTATATATATATATATATATATATATATATATATATATATATATATATATATATATATATATAATATCTATTTATTTTTATTTGCAATAAAAATTACCAACCTATTGTGGACCGGTGATCCCAAAATGATTCCCTAAAATCTCAATTAAGAAGAAAAATGTGTGAAATATTTAAATCTTAATAAAATAGTATTTAAAAAAAATCATAGAAATTTGTACTAATATTTTAATTCCACGAGAATGAAAACTAATTAAAACAAATAAAAAATAGCTCATGATATATTAATCCACATGTGTCTAGTACATGTGGTCGTTTTTTTTTAATCAAGAGCTAAAAATTCTGTACACTGTTGATCGAAAACCATATTTTTTATTAGAAATGTTAAATATATTGCAGTTTACGAAGGTGAAATATTTGAACCAAAATATCTTGGAGATTGTTTTACTACTTATTTTGTTCACATACAAATCAAGAAATTTAAATATTTTTGTTACTTGAATTTAATATTTTTTTCAATAGTTTTTAAATATTAAAAACTTTATTACATTTTCCGCAATTTTATTTAAATCGATATTCCTTGTAAAAGTTCGTGGTTGCTAAAACTTAATTTTACTTACTTTATTTCCTAGAAATGCTGTTACTTCTGTGAATAGTTTAACAACAGTTACTACTGGCTTTTACGGTTTTATATGCATTTCGTTTATATATAATAAGTTAAATTTATTTATGGTCTTGAGTAAAACTAGCTGAAGGTCAGAATTTCTTGTGCACAACTCTAATAATATTTAAAAGTTGTTTTCATTACGATTTTGTTAATAAATCCAAAACGATCTATTGTAAAAAATTCATATAAGACTATTTAAGGTTATGAAAATAATGTGCAATGCTCACTGTACTCTCAGATATAAAGTTCATATTAATATGTGGTAAACTCATAAGAGAAACTTTTTTTAGTTTTTCATAATTTTCTGCGAAATTAATATTTTGCGTTTAAGAAAAATAAAAATATTTGTATTTAAGTGAAATGGCGCTTATGTGAAGTTTCGCTTTGTCTGTACGTATGTATGTATTTAAATAAAAGTTCCAATTTCGCGCTTGTATGTAAATGTGTATAAAATTTCTTACAAAATTGCGAGTGAAAGAAAAAGAGGTTTAAAACACGAGACAGAGTATTTGTATTTACTTTATAATTTTAGTTTATTTGAATTAATTTTTTATTTTATTTATTTTCTTCTTCTTCTTTTTTCTTCTTTCAAACATTTATATATTTTATTATTTCATTTCAAAATCTTTCTAACAACTTTTGTTAAGATGCAAAGGTAAATAATGTGAAAGAAAAAACTTAAACTTTACCTTAAGCTAAATTGAAATTTAAGAAAAATATTTAGGGGAAGTTAAAGTTAGAAAACGCTTTGCTTCCTCTTATTTTAAAAAGAACAATAGAAATAGTAAAATTCACTTTAACAAATATTTAATAAAAAAAATTTACATTTTTAATTTAATGTCCAAGTAATTTTTGTTTAGAAATTCAATCTCAAGGGTGTTTGTATATATTCTTTAGTGTATACACAGAAAAAATTATTACCGCACATTCTTCAACTAACACAGTTGTTTCAGTTTGCATCTAAATTTAATAGATATGTTAAAGTAAATATAAAGTAAAAATAAAATTTAAGTAAAATTTTACTTATCGTTTAAATTTTTAATTCATTCAATCTTTTACTTGATTGATTTGACAAACTTTTCATTTGAAAAAAATTTTCTGTTTTTCCTTTTTTGCAGTTTTTAAAATTTAATATAATCATATTGGCGAGAAGTGAAAATTTTAATAAGCTTTTAATTTAATGAATTATTTACTAATATATTTGATGATTTTTTTCTGTGTAAGATATAAATAATATAAAATTAAATTAACTATAATAAGTAAACTCTGACATTAATGTTTTTTTGCTTTTGTCTTTTATGTTATACATTTAATATTAAAGGTTTAAATTTGCTTCAAATTTCAAATATATACATTTTAAATTTAAAGGAATCAAATCAATACATCACTTGTAAATTCTTATTATCCATTTATTATGCTAAAGCCAAAAAACAATATCAATAAAAACACATTTTATATTAATCATTAAAGTTGAGAAAATAAAATTCATCATGCATGAACAATAAACATTCAACCGATTATAATTTAGCCAATATTAATAAACATTTAAACGTAAATTTACTCCAAGATACGCTTTCGACCTTTTCTTAATGAACCAACATTTACAAATTGCACACAGCCATATCTATACACACACACATGCCCCTGGATAAATACAGACGTACTCACAAATATTAAAATCCACTTTTATATGCCTTTATCTTAATATCCATAGGTATATTATATATTTCCACTTGACTGTATTTAATGTATTTTCTTAAGTTTCAATGAATTGCCTTAAATGTTTTCTAAACCACTAAATGGCCAAAATCAAACATAAACAGTGGCAAGAAAAAAAATGCAAAATTTTATAAATGATTAAAGTATCAGTAAAAATTTTAGTAATGGCATATATTATATTAATTTGATTGTACCCTTGTTTGTCGCTTTAAGAAATTTAAAAATCATACGATCACAGTTTTTAGTTATCATTGCTTCTCCGTAAGATGATATCCTACTGAAATTCAATTTTTATGAAAAATTTAAATATGGATTTTATACCTAAAGCATAAGTGTTGAAAATCTATAATAACACACATTTCCTACCGGATCGATTTATAGATATAAACCCTAAAAATCGAAAAACCGATTTTATAGCTAAATTAGAGCAGATAGAAAAAAATTTCCTGTCAAAAAAAAAAAAGATTTTTTGATTTTATAGCTAAACCAGAGCAAAAACAATCTCTGACCTCTAAAGTTTTTCTTTTCCCGATCTTTTTCTGCTCTTGGGAAATAAGGATTATTTTCAAATTTCCCAGGATCCCGGCAACTCTTGCCAAAATTAAATAAAAAAAATAAAAAATTTTTAAATATTTATAAGATATTTCAGTTAAATGAAAGACAAAAAAGTAAAAATAAACAAAAATCATAAAACGATAAACTAATTCAATACTTTTAAGTATTGATATTTTGAAAATTAAATAAACACGTTTTGTTATATAACACTTAATCCGAAATTCAATAAATTTTACGGAAGCAATCTAAAAACAGCCTCAAAGAATTTTATATATTTCTGAAGCCAATTCTTTTCAGCTTTATAATCCATTTCTATGGATAATGGTTTTCTCATACAAAAATATAATTAAGTTCATTTTATTTTTTATGATACACTATTAATCTATAGCTAAGGAAAACCAGAGCTAAAAAATCACCAAAATAATTCATTTAATTAAAAGTTTTTTAAATTCACACCTCTTACCAAATATATAAATTACTAATAATTGTAAAAATTAAACAAAACATGAAAATTTGTAAAATTAAAAAATTGAATAAATGAATGAAGTAGATGATTGAATGAATTAATAATTTAAATGAGAAAAAAATCCTACTTTTATTTTATTTTCAGTACATTTTTATATTATTTTGATTAAATATATTAATTAAATTTTGATGTAAAGTGAAAAAAATGTATTAATTAAAAAATATGAGGTTATAATTTTGTCTGTGTATACGTGAACTTTTTGTAATTTTTCTCATAAAAAATTATATACGGTAATAATTTTAGGCCAACATTTTCACCGGTGCTTTAAAACTGTATATTGTTGTTTGAGGATTCCGGACATTTTAAGAAGATTTCTCGTACAATTTTCGTATGCCTGCAAATTACATATTCAACTCGTATATTTACTTTACAAATATCGAATTTCACTTCTTACTAATCCTTCTGCACAATATTATTTTTGACCACAATACACAGTGGGGCAGAATCGAAATTTTTAGGAAATAAATCTGTAACTTCTGATCGGCTGGTTGGATTTTCATTAAATTTGGTACAAATGTGTAAAATGTTAAGTTTTGAAGAGGGGCAAAATAATCGCTTGCCAAATTTTTGTTTCTCGTACGATTTCAAATATTTTATATACTGTTGTAGGTGCTGATAAGACCTATAAAAAACATGGTTACATATCCTATTTATCTTTCATATTTTCCGAGTTATTTGCATTTGAATTTTTATGCACCATAATTTTGCATGTTCTCGGTCCAGTTTTTTTATATATATCCTAGTATTTTCGACCGATTATATTAGTTTTTTTTCTTAACTAGTTAAAGAACAAAATTATCTATTGAATAAAAAAATCTGAAGTCGATTTCTTTACCGAGTCCAAAAATAAAAGATTTGGAATTTGAAAATTGCAAAAAAGACGACTTTTTGTGTTTTTTTAGCCGAAAAAGTATATCTACACTCTTTTTTATCTAAAATAAAATTTTCTTTAGGAAGATATAATAATTTTACACTTTTCTGAAAGCAGAATTCACGGACATAACTTTAAGATAAAAAACAAGCCCAGTAACTCAATTGGTCATGGCACATACCCTCCCGAATTCGACCCATTTTATATGAAAGTTTTGATTTTAGACCATATTTTCTCAAATCCCGAAGTACGAATCGACAAGCGGAATATATTTTAAGAATCTCCAATATGTTGTTCAAAGTTTTAAGCCAAAATTTACGGTTAAAAATGGTTAAAAATTTATATAATTATGATCTTGTGGCAATGTACAGGTATCCTTTCCGGTGATACCTATCTGCAGCATTTATCTATTACTAATGGTTCAAAATCTATATTTTTATGAGCTAGTAACAATGCACAGGTAATATCCTTTCCGGTGATACCTAACAGCAACATATTATATCAATGAATGCGGTATAGGTACTATTCCAAATTGACTCTTTCAGATATTTTACCTAATCAAAATTCACAGAATACCTGTAAATATATATACCTGTGCGATATATCTAATAGATATATATAAATGCGCAGCTAATCGTTATCAACAACATAATGAAGTTGATTACCATGTTAAATACATTGAAACATGAGCAATTGTGTTGTGTTATGTGGAGTTTATCTAAAAATGATCTTAATCGTTTAGAAGCTATAGTGGAATTCATAAAAACTACATATCATGCAAAAGTCGACGTCATTGGAGAGCTATTTAAAGTTGTATGACGTAAAAATGAAGTCCTTGAATCAGCGTACTAACAGATTAAAAATTAAACATTCCTATTGAAGGGATACTGATATAGAAATATCGGCCTGCAAAATATCAACTGGAGCACCCTGCAAGACATATGATGATTTAGGTACAAGATCTAAGAATAAAAAACTGGCCCATAAGCTTTCTATAATTTCAAATGAAGATGTTTCTGATACATTCAAAGAAATTTTAAAAAAGGAGAAGCAACCTAAGAGTGCAATTAATATTGCTGAAATACTGCCAACTGCATCACCAAAACGTCTTAAACGGATTGCCGAAATTGTACCTACTCCAACATTACAATCCAAGAAGCAAATGCTTTAATGCTTGAACTGGACCTCAGTGGAAACAAATATCAAATTTTAAGAAAAGCTCTGCTTGAAAAGGGACATCCAATTCTTCCATCATACAAGGATATTCAAGAAAAAAAGCAAACTATTTTGCCATCTATTTCAGTTACCGAAAAGGAAGCATGTGTAGAGCTATCTTCTTTGCTTGAGAATACAGTTACCAGAATTGTTCCAGATTTTTCTGCAAATAAGTTGGAATAATTAAATAGCATCGACGTTGTATTAATCTGTAGGTATGGATGTGACGTACTATCATCCCTTCCTGAATACAAGCATGCTAATGGAAGTAAGAAAATGGCGGATTATAAAAGCGTATTTATAGCATCTTTGGTACCATTAATAATGCAATCTTACTCCTTAAAGCAATCTTCATCAAAGTGTAAAAACTAATTTGTAGATATATGGCAGACCTATTTGGTTCGAATACACAAGGGAGTCGAAGACAACAACAAAGGATTTAGTGGAATATATTAAAGATAAAATAAATGATTTACAACCTCTTTCAATAACCATAAACCAATACACATTCGACATATCCGTTCAACTTAGTGTAAAGCCGATTAATGGAAAGGTTAGTAATGCCATTACGGAAACATCTCCTTTTTGGAAATGCTCACTATGTGATGAGAAGAAATCACAATTTTCGGATATTGGTAAAGCAAGGAGTATTAATGAAGAATTTCCGTCTTTCGAAATATCTCCACTTCATGCCAGAATACGGTTCATTGAGCATTTTCTGCATATGATGAAAGTATAGAAGTGTGCCAGAAAATTTAACAAAACCAACCAGAAACAACGAGGATTTAAAAACACTTAGAATATCTGAGAAAAGTAGAATCTAGGATGAATTCAGAGAAGAGACGGGATTAAACATCGACAAACCTCTGCAGACTGGTGGTAGTACAAATGATGGAAATACAGCAGGAAGGTTTTCCGGAAATTTCGAAGCTACGTCAAATATAACTGGTATTAATAAAGAGTTACTTAAAAGGACTAACATACTATTAATGGCAATTAATAGTAAGCACAAAATTAACTCTGCTCGATTTGGAGAATATGCAACAGAAATATCTAAACTACTTGTTTCTCTATATCCTTGGAAATGACACCAACAGTACATAAAGTATTGTATCATGGAGAAATTATAATTGAACGAAATATTCTTCCACTTGGAGAGGGGGCGCAACATTGAATTTCGTTCCGGAGAATAAGGAACTAATGGAGGAAGATGAGAATCTTCAACTGGATGTCAGACCATACTCAGTTCCAGAAGAGTATAAAACAATAATGGACGAAGATCTACTTCTAAATTTAGATATATAATAATTTTTAAGTATAATGTAAATAAAATAATAATAAGCACTATATAAGTTTAATATATTTTTATTAAATAAATAAAAATAAAAATAAAAAAAAAATAAAAAAACTGTTTTATTTATAAAATTTTAGCTATAACTAAGTTCAAATATTGCAAGCCCATTTGAAGATTGACGGCCTTTGTAAATAATTGTCCAGTTTTTATCATTCAATTGCGTTAAATAGGGATCTTCCTTGTTTAAAAATTTCACAAATCGTTGCGGAAGATAAAACCATTTATTGTTATTTAAATATGTGATAACTTTTGATCCATATTGTGTTTATTTCCACTCAAATTTTAAAATTTTGAATGGCTGATGTAAGGGAATATCATCAGTTTTTGTATACTCTGCCTTAATACCAAGAGCCAATTTAATAATTTGTTCATACATCTAAAAAAAAAAAATATATATATATATACATGAAAAGTTAAATGCATTTTACAATAGTGATAGCTTACCATTCTGCTAACTATACTTTGAAGTATTCCTCAGATCGAATGGTAATAAATATGATTTGATTCCTCTTTTTATACTAATTTAAAAAATACTCTTTTATATTTAAATAAGTAAATTGAATACTTTGAGTATTTCTCTTTAATATTTCAATTAGAGAAAATATTAATTTAGCTTTCATATAGAAATATTGAGTTATAAACTAATTATGTAAATAAAATATACTCCCATAGTTTGTTATTAGAATATTCAAATTAATCATTTCAAATTGAGAAAATATTATAAATACTTAAATATTGAGCCTTAAACTAATTTTAAACATATTCTAGATATAAAAAATGTTTAATGTGAATAAAAAATACTCCCCTTAATTTGTTATTAGAATATTTAATATT
Organism: Protocalliphora azurea; assembly: GCA_932274085.1. Taxonomy (NCBI): domain Eukaryota; kingdom Metazoa; phylum Arthropoda; class Insecta; order Diptera; family Calliphoridae; genus Protocalliphora; species Protocalliphora azurea. The sequence goes on from OW026519.1 coordinate 39,089,850, forward strand.
AATCATGACCATACTCAACAACATAAAATATATCTTCATTAATGTCAAAGAACCTTACACAAAGTTATTTTTTTTTCCATATAAACAAAACAATTCTCAAGTTTCCACTTTACAAAAACAAAAATAACCATATAAAAATATGTAGATGAATAAACCAAAAATATTCAAACGCTATTTATACAAGTCATCAGTTTTTAATTTCATCACAATTAAAAGTACAAAAAAAAAAAAAATAAATAAATAAAAATTGTCTCCCCCGTTAAATTGTCTGTATGTACTTTTAACATAATTACATAAATACATACATACATATATACATACATACATTGGTTTTCAATTTCATAAATTGCAAAACAATTTTTCCTCCTATTAATGCACTCAAAAGAAAAAATTACAAAAACAAATTCATTGGTTTTCAATTTCATACAAACAATTTGCTCTTCAAAATTGCTCTTCCTCCTCATTAAAAACAAAAACAACTATTGCCTTCCCATTTCCCTACTACTCGTAAAAATGAAGTCCTTGAATCAGCGTACTAACAGATTAAAAATGAAACATTCCGATTGGACGTATACTGATATAGAAATATAGGCGTGCAAAATATCAACTGGAGCACTCTGCAAGACATATGATGATTTAAGTACAAGATCTAAGAAGAAAAAACTAGCCCATAAACTTTCTATAATTTCGAATGAAGAAGTTTCTAATACATTCAAAGAAATTTTAAAAAAGGGGAAGCAACCTAAGAGTGCAATTAATATTGCTGAAATACTGCCAACTGCATCACCAAAACGTCTTAAACGGATTGCCGAAAGTGTAATTACTCCAACATCTCAATCCAATTTTGCAGAGGAAGAAGCAATTACTTTAATGCTTGAACTGGACCTCAGCCGAAACAAATATCAAATTTTAAGAAAAGCTCTGCTTGAAAAGGGATATCTAATTCTTCCATCATACAAGGTTATTCAAGAAAAAAAGCAAACTATTTTACCATCTATTTAGGTTACCGAAAAGGAAGCATATGTAGAGCTATCTTCTTTGCTTGAGAATACAGCTACCAGGATAGTTGCAGATTTTTCTGCAGATCAGTTGGAAAAAGTAAATAACAGCGACGTTGTATTAATCTGTAAGTGGGGATGTGACGGACTATCAGCCTTTCCTGAATACAAGCATGCTAGTGGAAGTAAGAAAATGGCGGATTATAAAAGCGTATTTATAGCATATTTGGTGCCATTAAGAATGCGATCTTATTCCTTCAAAGTGTAAAAACTCATTTGAAGAGTCTCCTGGATCAAAACATTTTTGCAGACCTCTTTGGTTCGAATACAGAAGGGAGTCGAAGACAACAACAAAGGATTTAGTGGAATATATTAAAGATGAAATAAATGATTTAAAACCTCTTTCAATAACCATAAACCAATACACATTCGACATATCCTTTCAACTTAGTCTAAAAATGATTGATGGAGAGGTTAGTGTTGCCATTATGGAAACATCTTCTTTTTGGAAATGCTCACTATGTGACGAGACGAAATCACAATTTTCGGATATTGGTAAAGCAAGGAGTATTAATGAAGAATTTCTGTCTTTCGGAATATCTCCACTTCACGCCAGAATACAGTTCATGGAGCATTTTCTGCACATAGCATATGATTTAAAGTATAGAAGTGTGCCAGGAAATTTAACAAAACCTACCAAAAACAACGAGGATTTAAAAATACTTAGAATATCTGAGAAAAGTAGAATCCAGGATGAATTCAGAGAAGAGACGGGATAAAACATCGAAAAACCTCTGCAGACTGGTGGTAGTACAAATGATGGAAACACAGCAAGAAGGTTTTTCGGAAATTTCGAAGCTACATCAAAAATTAACTCTGCTCGATTTGGAGAATATGCAACAGAAATATCTAAACTACTTGTTTCTCTATATCCTTGGAAATGACACCAACAGTACATAAAGTATTGTATCATGGAGAAATTATAATTGAACGAAATATTCTTCCACTTGGAGAGCCTAAAGAAGAGGCTCAAGAAGCAAGAAACAGAGATTTTAAGCACGTTCAATTATTCAGCTCCAGGAAATGCTCCAGAACGTCACAAAATGAGGATATTTTTAATAATCTGTTGTTATCATCATACCCTGTACTATCATCAATGAGAAAACGTTGTATTTATTATGAGTCTTTATCGACTCAAAATACTGAAGACTTGAAGGACCTTTATTATCTTCTAGATATGTATACAGATACAACAGATTATTTTATAGAAAGTAAGTAGTATAAGTTTAAAATATTAGAAAAATTTTCTACACAAATTTTATGTAAATAAGTAATAAAAAATCGTATTAGAAATAGAATATAAATACCAAAAATAAATAGAATGATAAATACCAAAAATAATAATATTGATTAAGTTAAAATATACATTTTTTGTTTGGTTTGTTATTTTAAATTCATTAATAGAAATAGATGAAAGCTTATAAAGGATAAAGATTTACTTAATTTTGGGAAATGTGGCAACCCTATTAAAAATAAAAAATATTTATTAATGATTTTTACAAAAATATTTTGTGTATAGATATTAGTAAAAGTATACAGAAATATTCTTAATTTTCAAATTAATTATTCACGCAAAACTAAAGGCAAAAGTTGCAAGTTTGTAAAAATATAGTCATATATACAATAAATTGGAAATATAAAAGTTTAAATTCGCATATTTCTGAAATGAAGCATGATATTGACTTGAAACTTTTTGCAAAAGATCGGAAATTATATATGCTAAATTATAAGTTTAATTTGGAATACATATTTCTTTCGCTACTTAGAAATAAACCAAACAAACAGCCCAATTTGGGGTTTTTGTAGAAATTACAAATTTTTTAATTGTAATAACATATTTATTTATAAAGATAAGATAATGAAATTTGTAGGAAATGTTAATGCTATTAATATAAATAAAAGCGCGATAACCAAATTTCAATCAGGGGTAGGGTTTCCCTGAATTCCCAAATAAAATCCCAAAAATGGTATTTTTTACATTTTTGGATATATAATCATTTTTCCGAACTCCCGCAGATTTTGATTTAAAACTTTTAACAACATATTGAAGATTCTTAAAATATATTCCGCTTGTCGAGTCGTACTTTGGGATTTCAGAAAATATAGTCTAAAATCAAACTTTCATATAAAATGGGTCGAATTCGGGAGGGTGTGTGCCATGACCAATTGAGTTGTTGGGCTTGTTTTTTGTCTCAGAGTTATCTCCGTAAATTTACCTTTCAGAAAAGTGCTAAATTATATTATGTTGGTAAAGAAAATCTTATTTAGATAAAAAAGAGTGTAGATACTTTTTCGGCTAAAAAAACACAAAAACTCGTCTCGTTGGAAATTCTTAAATTCAAAATCGTTTATTTTTGGACTCGGTAATGAAATCGACTTCAAATTTTTTTATTTAATATATAGTTTTATTCTTTAACTAGTTAAGAAAAAAAACTAATAAAATCGATCGGAAATAATAGGATATATATGAAAAAAACTGGACCAAAAACATGCAAAATTATGGTGCTTAAAAATTCAAACGCAAATAACTCGAAAACTATAAGAGATAAATAGGACATGTAAGCATACCTTTTATAGGTCTTATCAGTACCTCCAACAATATATAAATATTTGAAATCGGACGAGAAACAAAAATTTTGCAAGCGATTAAAAATTTTTTATATCAGAGATACCTCAATTTGAGCCCCCTTAGCTCCGCCCCTGGGGGGATTGTTGTACCCCCCTTCCAAGCGTAACATTGCACACTCCTCTGCTACGTCTGTACCAAATTTTATAAAAATCTAACCGGCCAATCAGAAGTTACAGAATTATTTCCAACAAATTTCGATTCTGCCCCACTGTGCAATGCAGAATCAAATATAAAAATAGATTTTTATATGCAAAAGCGAAAAACTTATTTTAAAGCTGAATTAGAGTACTCAGAGTAAAAAAAAAAACGAAAATCTGTGGTCAGTCTTTGATTTTGATAAGTAATATTTCCTACAAAAAGTAGATTTTTATATGAAAAATATAAAAATGGGTTTTATATCTAAGTGATAGCAGAGAGGATATTTATAATCATTCAAAGTTTATACCAAAAATCGATTTTTAAATGCTTTAAACGCTTTTTCTATTAAGTGGTTAATTACCTATAATCTTCCAAAGTATCAGAATAGACCTTTCCAATAGTGCCTTAAAATCCAATGTATATTAGAAGTTTTTCGAAATATATATGCAATTACGTTTAGATAAAGAAAATATGACAAAAAATTTTTAAAAATATCTTAACATTCCGTGAATGAAAAGAGATGTAAGAATCATTTAATGGATATTCCAGGTTTTTTGGTATGTCTGTATTATATTTTGAAATTAATTTAAGTATAAATATGGTCCAGCTGACGGTAATGCAAACATTCAGAGGTAATGTCTTAGGAATAATATAATACTAGTCTTCATTTCTAGCTGGGTACGCTTGCAACTTTCTTTTCGTGAGGTACTTCACTGTATATATAAGCCTATAATGATATTTATTTACCATGCTGTTCAGTTTTTCTTATTTTCTTTGACCATCCATATTTTTATGATAATTTTTACACTCTTCACTGTTGCTTCAATAGTCATGTATTAAATAAAACTCTTTGAGAAGAAATACATACATACACAAACAAATCTTTTTTTGAACTTTGATGTATACTGACGAATTGAGTCTAACATACAACACATTATGGTTTCTATATATGACTAAAAACATATATGGGTACGTGATGAGATTTTATGGAAAATTTTCATTAGATATAGAATATATTCATTAAAAAGGTCAAAACCTTTAAATTGTTATATAATTTGTATTTATAAGTTAGGCTAAATGTTTTGTAAAATGACATTTTGTGATAAAATCATCTTAAAACGTAAAACACATTCATTTATAAATATGTGTGCATGCTCCATAAATTTTATGCAATTTCTTGAAAAATTTCTCGTAAAATACTCTTAATTATTTACATGTGTAAAGACCTACATATACACACATATATTTCAGTTTAGGTAAATTTTAATATATGTTAATATTTATTTATATATGGACGTTATTATGTAACAGGTTTTATGGGTTAAGAATATTTATATTTATGTATAAATTTACTGAGCACTCTTATAAGAAATTATTATTATATTACAGCAAATAATTTGATGTCATAAAATGTTGTCCTCTCCATTAAAAGGCTTAAATTAGAAAATTAGTTTTAAAATAGAATAAAGAAAAAATATGGGAGATTATTTGCAAAATACAATATTTTACAAATGAGTTATCTCTTAGTAATATTAGTTTGAATTATTTTAAGTAAGCAGGGCAAGCCTAAATATGAACGAAAAAAAAAAAAAAAATAAAGAATTATGCGTTTACTTGAAAAAACACGAAAAAATGAGATATTATGTTGGGTTTTTAAGTTAAAGTTTTTTATAAAAATTATATAAATGTAGCTGAATTATAATATAATAATTAGAGACAACTAATTATCTCATATTGTTGCAAGTGGACATTTTATAATGTCAGTACTTAGATTAGAGCTAATTACTTTCAAGCTGTTTAATAACTTATTGATTTTAAAGGATTACTGAAATCATTATTAGTACAGGAAATCTTTACATTTTAGGTTACAAATAACTAATGAAACGTGAGGATCAGTATTGCTGTTTGGTTAGATTTGTTACATTTTTCGTAACTTTTTAACGCTCCACGTAACATGTATAATTTTTTTTTTGAGGTTAACCTTATTTTCGTAAGTTCTGATTCAATAAAATTAAGTATTATCTGTAAAAATTATATCTAGAAGTCAATTTTTAGGTCTCAGAATAACATTCTTTTGAAGAAAACTAAATTTTAAAATTTAAATATGCTATTTTCTTATACGTACCAATCTTTTGATTTCCGTGGCGGATGAAATTATTCTATTTTATGAAAATAAATTTTCAGTTTTCAAAATGTAACCTTAGCGAGCTTTTCATTAATAAAAATGTTACAATCGAGAAAACAAAATAGTATAAATGTATTGTTCATCTAGAAAAGTTAAATACTTAAGCAATGTGGTTAGAAACAAAATTCATGTCAATACAAAGATTAATTGTCATACTTTAAAAAATATCGTCAGAGTTATTTGAAAATAATTACTTAATACATTTAACGTTTACATTTCTAACGATAATATTTTTATATATATAAAACTATTTAACTTTGAAGTGACCCAATGTTCTAGTGATAAGAGCATAACTGATTAATAAAATAATTTTCTATTTTTATTCGCGCAGCATTCACTCCTCGATAGCAAGACTAAATCCTAATTAATGTGGCGGCGATTATTACAAAAATGTTTTCGATCTGAAGAGTGCTAAAGAAGTGTCATTATCCAATAATATAAAAGAGCAATATGTTGAGAGAATATTTAGTCAACTAAACTTATAAAATCATATTATCGTAACCTTATTAATACTAATTGATGATGACCATGGCAACCAAAAATGTGTTGTAAAAAGTGTTTTATTCGCATTCAGAATGATCATAAAATCGGAAGATATGCTCTTAAAATTAAAAATATTATTTATTTCTGGCTAAATTCTAAATTAACCAATATTTGTTCTATAAATGGCATGATTTTTACTAGAAATTCATTCAAAGCTAAGTTTCCATCAATTTGTAAGATGAAAATATTAGGCAATCGAATCTGAAAAACGTACAATATGTGACAGTAAAAAGAAAATTTCGCTAATGGCAATTCATGTAAAAATTTTATTGAATGTAAGAAAAAAAGTCAAATATGCCATTTAATTTACTAAAATATGCTTTAAAAAAGGGATTTTGTATAAAAATATGACGAAATATGCTGCTAAGCCCTAAATATATAAAGATATTCTGTCAAAATCGATACCAAATTCATGAAATTGTCTGAAATTGATAAACAACTAACAGTTTGGTTCATTTGAAATACAGCAAAAAATATGATTTTGCATATTTTTGGTTGCCCTGATGATGAGTAAAGAAAAATATCGTCCAAAATTATATATCTTCAAAATCATACTTTTAAATTATTTTATTCTTGGAAATTTTAAATCGAAAATAACCAAATATTAACAATTTATTTTTAGAAATTCATATACATAACTTTTTAGGAAATATTGTAACTTTTTAAACAAAAAAAAAAAATAAATAAATAAATAAATAAACAAATAAACAGATAAATAAATATATAAATTATTAAGTGAGTAGAAAGGTTTAAACGACTATATTTTTCAAACCAGTACTGATATTAATTTGACTTTTTCAGAAGAACATCCCAAAAAATGTTTACTATTATCCGCTATTTTTAGTAATTTTTAGCGAAATTTTTACGAAATTGTACAAAAAATTAAATTAAAAATTGTCTTTTCAGTGTACTTTGATAAATATTAAAGATACAGTAATAGTTTTGATATGTCCTTATAGTAAATTAAAAGTTCTATGTAATTGCGCTAATTTCGTTGCGATAAAATAATACCTCTTTTTTTAATGATTTTTTAAAGCTTTAACTTAAAACCTTTACAACATTTACGCGCATTGATAAAAATGATTAAATAAGAAAATCGATGAGAAAGTTATTCCCAACAAATTTTAGGACTTTTGCTGTGGTGGTACTTTATATATGAGATAATCAACACTTTCTTATGTTTCAATCAAAAAATTAAATAACCTATTTTAATTCAGTACTCAGGATAATGCTGTGAAAATTTCAAGAAGATCTGTCTAGCGGTTGAACTGAACATATAAGCTACAAATAGATAAACTAACAAATAAACACAACTCATTTATATATAAAATTCGATTTTCAGATTTATTCGTATAATTTTTTTTATACACAAATTAAGATTTAAAGTCAAAAATTCGTATCACTTCTAATTTATCACTTATGAAAAATAGTAAAAATAAAAGCGAAAATCAATTTTTCTAGTATGAAAATTTTAACATTATCACAAATATCTCAGAAATAAGTACTGAGTATCATTAGCGTAGATAGGCAAAAAAAAATTGAGATAAAATTTTTTATAGCAAAATTTATTTACAATTTTTTCTAACGTAATTCAAAAAAAAAAATATATATATATGTGTTTCTTGTATTGAGAAAAATTATTCAAATATGTATGAGTTTTTAAGTTAAGTCTTTTATTTTAGATTGAACAAAGTTTAGAAATTGCTGATTCTATTAATTTTTGAAAATAAAATACACTTCGTTGAAATAGATCAGTCAATGGAAAAATTAGGAATCCTAAAAGAATTTACATCATATTTTGAATATATTTCTTAAAAATTATATAACGAAAAAATGTTTGAATTTTTTTAAAGCAGCAGCTAAATTACCTAAAAAGATCTGAAATTTTCTGATCTCTCCATATTATAAATTTAACATATTTTATAAATGAACAAAATATAAACATAAAATTTAGAAAGTAACATCCCTATAAACAAATATTCAGGTTTGTATTTCCATTATTTTGAAATTCATAAATGATCGTAAAAGGCACATAAAAGTTCTTGAAACAACAATAAATAAACGAACAATAAGTAATTACATCTTTGGTCTAACCCCTATATTCTCAACTTTATGACTACTGACAAATCTATAACAAAACAAATAATAATAAAAAAATATGTATAAATGTTTAAAAAAAAAAAAAAATACGATTCCCAAATAATTTTCATCTTAGAAATTTATAGAAATTTTATAATTTCCTGATAAAATGTATTAGCTTTGAATATTTTTAAATGCAAAATGGACATTTTTCACACCAGTGAACAAAAATCCCCAACCCTGACGTGCTTATTAACATTCCCCAACTGCAGTCAACTTCTTCCCAACCAGTTTTCAATTGATCAGCAGCAAGAAACCGTATCGTGTAAATCCGAAGATCGTGTGTGCAATCCTTTAAAATAAATTAAAAAGTTCAATAAAATATAATACGTCTTATAAAGTTTTTTTGAAAAATATTATATTTTATTTATATTGAAATAATTTTACCCTCATCCTCTAAACCGTCTTTTCATGGTCTTTCGAACCGGATATCTCAAAAAAAAAGAAATAACCAAAATACCCACAAAAAAATACTTTTTCATGTATTGAACCATATATTGTACAAAACTGCATATACGAGTCTTTACTAGTTTATATATAGATTCATATATATCAATATATTTTCATACATTCGCTATATAGTCATATATAGTGTCGTTACATATATGAAAGCATTTATAATTTAGCCAAAACACATTTTTTAGCTAGCTCTCAAAATCTGCATGGCAGTGATTTCAGGATAAGTTGCAGTAACAGATAACGAAAAAAAAAAATAATAAATATATTAAAGCTGTATTAACTGATATGAGTTTTTATAATTTGGCTAATAAAATACTATATTATTTTAAAACGAGTTAAATAATAATCTTATTCCAATTATCTTGCACAAATATCTTTAACAAATTTGCATATATGCACTTTTTAAAATTTTCACCAAATTTTAAAATTTTGTTTAAGTCCGGATATGACTTTAGATCGTCGAATAGAATCACTTTAATGATAAAAATTGATGATGTGAATAAAATTTAAGAAGTATAATTTATACCGGCTATAGCAACATTCTTCTCTGTATTTCGTTATTATTTATGTAAAATTAAAGCATTTTATTTGCTTAATACCAAAATTCAGAAGGCGTGAAAATATTTGAAGGACTTATAACATTGATTTCATCGAAAGGATTTCTGGTCCTTTGAGATATATATATATATATATATATATATATATATATATATATATATATATATATATATATATCAGGAGTCTTCACCAACGCCATTTAAACCTCAAAACACCAGTTTTTTAAATATGCCGTTTGGTTTGTATGGGGGGTATTATTATGGAAATTTTGAAGAAAATCGCTCTAGTGGTTTAGCTTTTCATAAGGTACAAACAATCCGATAAACAAACAAACACATATTCATTTTTTTATATATGTAGATGATAAATAATATCGTACATTTTTACGATTTTTAAGGATTCAAATTTAAATATAAGGTGCAGGACATTTGAATTTTATCGAATTTTTAAAATTTAATACTTGTTATATAAATTATTTTTATTATGATTTCTATAAAGTTTGAATAATTTCTAAGTACTTTTCTATCTTCCTTTAAAATAAATCAAAACTTTTATTTGTTTGATAGAATCGAAGTTTGTTTCTATAAGCTTCTGTTTTCTTGTTTCTACATAATTTATTCTCCATGTTAATCAGATACCGCAAAAGTGAAATAAATAAAGAATTGTGTCGGATGTTTGAAGCTTAAATACTCTGGCTAAGTGTTCCCTAAAGTAAATAAATGATAAATAAAACATTTGGTGTCGAAGACTGGTATCTTTTTTTCAAAAGCGCATACGTTTAAGTGAAAGCTCTATAAATATACTTTAAATTTTCTTCTAACGTTCGTCTTAAGTCTTTTCTACATTTGATATCACATGCTGTTTTGTTGTTTAATTTAAAACGCAAAACAAAAAAATTCTTGTTTTATGCTCACATATATACATCCATAAAACTATATACAAAACTTCAGTAGCAGAAAATTAAGGGAATTTATGTTTTTAGGTTGAAGCCAAATGTGTGCCTCAATAAAATTTGATTAGGAGATAAGCATGCACGTATGTACTTCCTTCATAAAAAAAAATATGCTGAAGCCTTTACGATTATGTTGTTTTACTTTTAAGCTCAACAAATTGGTGTTAATGAAACCCAAGAGTATCCAACTCAACAATCATGATAACATTTTTGTTTAAGGCTCTTCTATTCTCGCAATCATTTTCAAGAATCACTGCAATTGTTGGATGCAGTATTGCACAGAATCATTAAAATCATATACTGTACTTGCTTTACATTTCACAAGATTACAAAAGTAAAATTTATAGGTCAAACAAATGAATAAAAATAAAAATAACTTTTAAGAAAATGCCTATTTAAAATTCAATTTTTATATTATCTTTTTTTTAATATAAAAGCAATATGAGTAGTTTTGAAAACTTTTCCAAGTTCATGTACTATTTATTATTTACTTAGTAGTAAACACTTAGTTGAAACCTAAAAGTAAATATTTTCCCAAAAACGAAAATCTTGTATATTCCTATATATATGTATATTTCCTATATATACTTTAAAAACTTTCTTGAGAAAAGGTTATCAAATGTGTCAAAGCATGAATCTAGGAAACAATATGTTGTTGCAAAACTTGTTAAACTAATATAGCAGACGGACAATATATATATATATATATATATATATATATATATATGAGATTTTTTATTTTCTTCAAATGTCATATACATACATTAAATTGTAACATTATTATGTGCTTGAGTCCTTAGACAAAATTACAAGTGGAAACAAGAAAAAAGCATGTGCATGATGAGATAGTAAATTAAGATAAGTAACGACTAAAAATTATACTATATGAAAAAGATTTTAACAATAATAATTCATGGCAAATCCAATTAGAGTGACGCATTCAGTGCTCAAGTTTCATAATTTCTGATCATAAGTTTTTAATATTTAAACTTTGAAAATAAATTAAAATAGTTTTTTAGGAACAATTTTGAGAATGTTTTTAAAATTGTTTTATACATAGGTCGACAAAAAAAAAAACTTTTTTTTCTCTCAAACAAAAGTATTTGAACTAAAAAGAATTTGAACACGAATCTGTTTTCAGTTTTTGTTTTGTTTTTTCATTAGGTCTTAATTTTCTTTTATGGTGATTACATTAGTATAAGTCGGGAACAGGTTATTATTTAGATAAATAAAACTAATAAACCATCAGATACCGATTAAAATTATCTACATGTTACTTTAACATTTTTTTATCCGCTTACTAATTTTGGAGTTATTTGAAAATAAGTGGAGAAAAATTTGCAGAATTAAAAACTTTACTCCTTAAATTATTAAGAAGCTAAAAGTTACACCTAGATATATTATGATTAAAATAAGCCATATATCATAAAGATTTATGAATAAATAATATTGTTCGCAACTAACTGAAGACAGTATTACAATAGCCCATACAAAATATATATTTGAAATTTCTGAAAAAAATAATTTATATAAATTAAAATGTATCAGAAGGTATTTTCGAAATTCAGAAAAACTAATAATTGAGTCACTACCAGGAACATTTGTGAGAGATTGCGGGATTTAATAGCAAGTAAATTTTTACAGTAATTTTAGCTTTTTAATATAATAAACATAAAAAAACAAATTCACTAAAGTAATATTTGTCAATCAGTGAATGGATTTAGGTCATTTTGAATTATAGACACAAATTATTCGAATATTCATCTATTATTATATAATAAAAGTTATATGCTTATGATAAGAAAATAACAAAAGTTTCCACTGTACGCACGTTTTTTGTTTAAAAACTCATTTTTTTCGAGTTTTATTTATTAATTCAATTTCAATATTATTTGGTACGAATATTTATTGTGTTAAATAATAAAATTTTGTCGAATAAAATTTAAATTTGGCAGATTTTAATTTTTTTTTTAAAGGGTATATGTATGTATATCAAGTACAAATAACCTTACTCTGATTACAAAAAGCAATATACGACACAATTACATCGACGTCGGAACTGTGACCATATACCATATATATATATATATATATATATATATATATATATATATATATATATATATATATATATTTTTTATTTTTTATTTATTTATTTAATAGCCAATGAAATTACAATTTCTTACAGGCTAGCATATATATTATTCTTAAAGCTATTAACAATAAAATATTTTCATAATCATTCAATAACAAAAACTTATTATTTAACTAAGTTAAAAATATTCCTCTTAATGCGGATTGGAATGATGAGAAATCAATATGAGAAATCAATATATGGATAGAAACTGTTGAATTGATTGCATATACGTCTCATGGGATCAAAGTTGGCATAATTGGTTCGAAAATATTTTATTCTTAAAGGAGTATAATTTCTAGTTGGACGATTTGGGATTACGAATTCGATCTTACGAAGCAGGAACTAAGAATTAATTGAACCGTTTACTAAATTAATTACAAATGAAATATTCATATATTTTCTCCTACTTTCAAGAGTAGGGAGATCAATAAGCTGTAATCGACTTTCGTATGATGGTAAAATAATATTAGGATTCCATGGAAGATTACGAAGACAAAATAAGAGAAAATAAGACTTCTTCTATAGAACATCATGTGTTTACACTTTTTTAAATTCAGATCCATTAGATTCATCATACACCAATCATAAAGATTGTCAAGATCTGATTGGAGTAAGGAACATTGATAGGAATAGTTAAAGCTATGGAACAGCTTTACATCATCAGCATACATTAATATTCTAGAATTCTTAATGCAAGCTGGTAAATCATTTATAAATATTAGGAATAATAAGGGGCCGAGATGACTACCTTGTGGAACACCAGATAAAACAGGAATGGTTTTTGATGTACATTCTCTGAATAATACACATTGGCATCTATTTTTAAGATATGTGGAAATCCATTTAAGGAAAACAGGAGAAAATCCGAGTTTATCCAATTTGAACAGTAGGAGATCGTGATTTACTTTATCGAAGGCTTTACTGAAATCTGTGTATATTGCCTCTGTCTGTAAACTGGAATCAAATGCGGTTATAACTGAGGTTGTGAACTCCAAAAGGTTAGTAGTAAAGGAACATCATTTTTTAAATCCATGCTGAAATGGCGAAAGATAACATACAACTTGATGCGAAAGGATTTCAGTAACTATTTTTTCGAAAAGTTTTGGAACAACACTTAATTTAGCAATACCTCTATTTCTATTGGAAATGTTGGATCTGCTACCGGATTTAAACTAAGATATAATATACGATTTCCTCCAAACTTCAGGAAAGTAACCACTAAATATTGATATGTTGAATAAGTATGTTATTGGAGATATAAGAGAATGTAAACATTTTATAAGAACACAGCTTGGAACACCATCAGGTCCACATTTATCAGAATATTTTAGATTCTGTACAGCTCTCAGTACCATCGATTTATCTAATGTTGGACAATTTATAAGGGTTGCAGCTGGAATTGGATATGGATAATTGGAAAGTTCATGTGAATCTTTATCAGAAGAGGCGGATGAGAAGAAAGCAGCAAACATATCGCAAATATCTGAATCGTTTGAGTATTCTTTATCTCCAAATTTCATCATGGACGGATATCAAGAGAGTAGACGCTTAGAATTTACGAACTGGTAAAAATATTTTGGATTATTTTTAAAGTTTCTTTTCATCCTAAAAAGATAATTATTGTAACATTTGATATTTTCCGAATTGTAAACTGATCTTGATATGGAGTACCTCATATAATCAATAGATAAACCGGATTTTTGTATATTCTATAATGTTTGTTTTTCAAATTTTTTAAGCCATTGAGCTGCTTTGTAGTCCAAGGCGGTCCATGTACAATTTTTTTTCTCGTCATTGGTATTGATTTCTTAAAACATTTAAATAAGCCATCATAGAATTTATTCAAAATGATGTCAATATTACGAGGGCATACTTTATTGTAAGGAATATATTCAAACCAGTTTTCAGAACAAAGATTTAATTTGGAATAATCAGCTTTGCCAAAATCAAAAACCATCTCATCATTTACATTGGATTGTAATGATATCTTTGTTTCGACGTATACGCTTACTTCAAGAGTGGGGTGATACGCATCTTCAGGTTTTAATAATGGATTAATGCGAAGAATATTAAATTCTTCAGGTTGATTAACAAATACAAGATCAAGTAATTTGCTAAGCTTGTTTACTATGTTGTTTATTTGGAATAGTCCTAAATCAGCAATAGCATCCAGTAATTCAATAGATGTTTCCGATCTTATTGATGGGCTTAAAAAGCATGAATCAGGAGTTTCGCACCATTTAATATTTGGAATATTAAAGTCACCAAGAACAATTATGGAGCCTTCAGGTTTGGATTGATTAGCTACAAATTTTATCGCGTTTGCATGTTGTTCATAAATTTGAATGTTTGACGCAGGTGGAATATAAGAGCAAGTTATAAAAATTGTTTTAAATTTAGTTTTAACACATACGGTGATAAATTCAATATTTTGATCATTGTTAAAAAATATTTCTTCTGAAGGAAAAAGAGTTGAGACAGAAATCAAAACTCCCCCACCTTCTTTGCCCACTCTATCACGTCTATAGATTTGAAATTTACTGCACATAATTTCAGAATTATGAATTTCTTTATCAGATTTATTTCGGAGTCACGTTTCAGTGAGTACAATGGTATTATGCTCAATATCAAAACTCTCTAAATAAAGGGATTTTAACTTTGTGTTCATACCTCTAACATTTTGGTATGCGATGGAGATAGCTGAGAAGTTGTAATCATTTTTTGGACAAATATTAATATTTAACGGATTATTTAATTCAATTAGTTTTTTAGATTTGGATCAGAAGCCCTGGGAAGAATTACGTTGTTATCATCACGATAAATAAATTGTCGAACAATTGTATTTTTTGGCTAAAATTGTGGATTAAAGAGACGATCAAAAATACTTTCTGGGAAAATTATTTTAAATGAAGCTCTATTGCGCGCATTTATCTTGTAAATTTGGACATTATTATAATCTTCGATGCCAAGGTTCGTTTTAATATAGAATTCAACATCATTTATTGTTGTATCTACTGAAAAACGGCTAGCAAATATGGTTTTCCTTGGAGCAATAATTTTTAGAGGCTTTGGAGTTACGGTTGTAAACGGATTTACAAGAGGATTGTTGACCACATTTAAATTAGTTGGGATGTTTTACGATGAGGAAGTTAATAAAATAAGCTCTGGAGGCTTACTGGTAGCAAGATTTGGAATCATGGGCAAGTTCGACGAATTAGATACCGTAGGAGTAACTAAAGTCGACTCTGACGGAATTATATTATAATTGGAAGCATTTGAAGTATGATGAGGCGGAATAAAATTATTTGTATTAGGAGTTACAACAGCAGTAGGACAACTACTTGTATTTGCGGTTGGTAACGGAATAGAATCATTATTAGTAGTAATATCCCCTGTATTTTTAGGAATACAAGGAGGTGTTGATGATGACTTAGCAGCTCTTTTAAGTTTTGGTCTCGGGAAAGCAGCAAAACTATCTAAATTTGTGAATTTAGAAAAAAGTTCACCATATTTAGTTAGTTTTCCTTGTAGAGAAGAAAAGTCTTTTTTAATTCCATCAAACCCTGATTTATAGCTTTTGAAAAAATTGTAAAATTGGACAAGTCCACTGTAAGTTTTTGACATTGTCAGATGATGCATCAGCATCACGAGCTTTGAGGCCACTAAATTTTAAGTGGTAATTTCCCAAACACAACCAACAGGAAACCATACTTTCTTCTCCGGAAATACTGCAGTTTTTATTCATACAGTCCATCTCAAACTTTATTAAGGACACACACCAATACAAATATTATCTAGGATTAAAACCAGTAATATGTAATTAAATGGCAACACAGCAGATAATTAGCAAGGACATTAATTATAATATTGATCTTAATAATGGAAAACGGAGTGGTAATATTAGGGAAAATATAAAACGGAGATGTTTTATCTGACAGATTGTTTTATTTGACAAATGGAACTATATCAAATGTATGTCAATGAACATACAAAAACAAATTCATGCAAAAATAAGTCTTAAGGTATATATTTATTGTTGTTGTTGTTCAAAACAATAAATAAAACAAATTTAATTAAGACTTAATTGCAAATCCAATTCAATGAACTTCAATGTTCCTAATTAAGATATATATATGAAATACTTATCTTAAATAAAAAAACCAGAAAAGGCAATTATAGATGGTGTTTTTAATTGAAAAAGTTTATAAAATCGCAACACAAAAATTTTCACAGCCGAAACTTTATATATATATATATATATATATATATACATATATATATATATATATATATATATATATACATATATATATATATATATATATATATATACATATATATATATATATATATATATATATATATATATATATATGTATGTATATATGGAAACGTAATAAAAAAGAAATATAAAGTTTCAAGAACCAACTTCTAATTACACAGGTTGACAAAATGAAAAAAATATCTGCACCACAGAATATCTCAGTCAATACGGAAATAATAATTACTAAGTCTATAAATCACTTTTTTAATTGGCTCTAGTTCCCGCGATAAATCCCTATTTGCAAAATTAACTAGGTTGCACTATATTAAGAAGCATACCTCGACTTGTCTGATTTGCTTCAATAAAATAATCAAGAATTCGAATTGAAATTGCTTTCAAGTTATACTCACTTTATTTTTTAATAAGCTCAATAGTTGTGGAGATATTAAGCCTATTTTGTGAAAAAAAAAATAATAATAGTAATAAATTTTGTACAAAATTTATTATTTTTTTTATTCGAATTTTCTGATATTTTACTGAGTAAAATCGGAAAAGTAGTCCTTAATTTTGCAAATATAGATTTATCGCTAGAACTATAGTTAATTCAAAGAAATATTGTTTTTAGGCTTAGTACTTCATAATAGCATACATCTGAACTGAATGAGAAATCCCGTGCCACAGAATCATTCTTTCCCTCTGTTATCAATTAAATACTTTTTTAATTTTTTTTTTTAATGCAGAAAGCTATTACCTATAAAAAAAGTAAAATTTATAAAAAAATAAATATTAATTAAAATTAATTAAATTTAATTAAAAAATGACTCTTATTAATACTTTGTTGATGAAAAATATGTTAGTGACGCTAGTGATTTAGGGTTTAAAATATGGATAATATAGGAGTAAATATATTCAAATTATTTTCTGTTGTGCTTAAAATTTTAAATTTCAAATTGATTAAAAAATAAAATGTGTAATATTTAAAATAGAAATATGAGAAAAATATACATTTTAAGTATCAATAGAACTAAAAAGTCTTTAAATATGATTTTAAATACATTTAGTTTATGTTATGTTATGTTTAGTTTATGTTTAACATAAAATTTCATAATTGTAAATTACTTTTTCACACAACAATCCAAAAATTCGTCAAATATGCTATTATCAAAAATATTCCATAATGTTACAAAATTCCCAAGCGTATTGATAAAAATCTTTACAACTCGTAGAGTGTTCACAAGGAGCACACAAGTTTTGGAGACAAAACTTTTACGATGGCAATAAAATTTCGACTACTAAAAAACACTTGTAAAGGATTAAGGCTTGATTTCATTTCAAATAAAAAAGGTCATAAAAAGTATCTTTTTTACCAAATAAAAAGTAAGCCCTCCCTTAGGAGACATTGTGTTTAAATACAATTTAGTATTAGTATCTCATTGTATAAAATGTTTAGTTAGCTAATAAATCATTTCTAATATTTTCTCTTTTTCTCTGTTTTTTCAACTTGACATCTATGAATGAGAAGAACGAAAAAATGGTATCCTTTTTTTGTTTTTTGTATAATTTTATAATGAAAAAGTTTAGAAAAATGGAAATCTTGAAAAATTCGACTACTTGGCAGGAAACTGTAAATCCTGTTGTATGATTTCCTTTTTAACACATTGTCAGATGTTGTTGATGTTTTACTTTTTTCTTGTTGTTTCTGTGGAAAAGTCAGAATATAAATATAATACAACTTTTGAAAATGTAGCCTAATCAAATTCATATTTGTTGTTATGAAACCTTAATGTCATATTGTTGTTGCTACTTCCTTTTCTATTTTCATTTCGTTTTTTTTTCTGGTGCATAAGCAAAAGAGTTTATACAAATTATGCTAACATTTACTATTACGTCTATTATTTTTTACCGTTGCTTTAGGAACAGCAACAACAATAGTTTAAAATTGTAAAATAACTAGAAAATGCCTGTGGAAAGAAACATAATTTATAGTAAAAAAATCATATAAATCATTTAAAAAATTTCTAAAAAAGAAAACAGTATTTTTAAACTTTTTAGTTTATTTTTACAAAGTTGTAGGTAAAATTTACATAATTTTCTAAATGTCGACAACGGGTGCGTATGATTACTCATACTTGCAATGAACAGAACCTTTTTTTAAAGAAAATGTGAAAACTTATAAAATTCTAAATAGTTTTTCAACAAGCAAATGCTTAAACCTTATAAATATTTAACTTTTTTCCCTGTACTACGAATATTAGTATAATATTAATAATTACATTTTGTTCGATATTTGTACAAATTGTAATAAATAGAAAAAAAAAACGGTTTAAATAACAATGTGGCTATTTTTATATTATTTTTATTCTAAAAAAGATAGATACTTTATTTTATTTTATTTATTATTATTTTTATTATCACAAAAGTTTCAATTGAATCTTACACCTGCTTTCATTGTTGAAGGATGAAAATAAAGCTCGTTATATTAATTACCAAAAATTCTTTATATAAATAACACTACAAACTTGTCTTTGACTGCGGTCCTTAATTATTATTATTATTCGAGCAAAGTTGACAGTGCAATTAAATATTTTGCTATCTTAGCACATCATCAAGTGCTACTTAAAACATAAAATGATTTCATATAGAAACACAATATTAATATAGTAAAAATAAATGCTGATTATAAGTATTTTGATATGTAAGGTCAGTTCGTTTTAGTTATTAAAATAATCCGTTTTATAATAACCGTAATATTAATTAATTCTTTACAAATAAGGCTCCTGTAGATACCCTAAATTGTAACATTGTAAATAGTAGTTATAAGAAAATTTGAAAGAAAAATCAATTTTATTCTAACCTTATACGCGTGCGTTTCAATATCTACATTTGGCGACGAGGAAAAAATATAATATAGAAAAAAAAATCGAGAAAAATATAGTCGGTCATGACCGACTATATGATACCCTACACCATAGTGTACGAGAATAAAAATTCGGGAAGGTGACTTATATTACACCTGTGGCCAATTTTATTAAATGCAAAATAAAATATACAAATACAGAATAATGCTTTGATACTAACATCTAGATGCTTTTATACACTTAAGGGCGATTCCTTGAAGTGGATTTATATGGGATCTACGGTAAAATATGCAACGATTCTCAAAAAATTTGGCAATGTTATTTCTGCTCAGAAAAAACTTATTTGTGTCGAATGTTAACTTGATACTAAAATTCGTATGGGATTTATGCACGTTAAAGTGATTTTCGGAAGAGCGATTTATATGGAAGCTATGGTAAATTATGAACCGATCATTATAAAATTTGGTACGAAGATTGATACTTATACATATCTTCCTTGCATAGAATTTCATTAAAATATTCTTATTTTTAAGGCATTTTTGAGTGTTTAACTCTATTCCGTGAGGACATTTATATGGGGCCTTGGTGAAATAATGGACCGATCACAACCAATTTCAACAGATTTCGTCCTTGTATTATGAAACTCTCACGTGCCAAATTTCATTGAATTATCTTTAAAATTTCGATACGTACTTTGTGCGCAAGGTTTACATGGACAGCCAGACGTTCAACTACCCAGAGGGGCGGACGGACATCATTAGATCGATTTAAAAAGTGATTCTGAGTGAATTGGTATACTTTAAGGTGGGTGTTGGATAACTTTGGATATTAAAATATTTAATTATACAATAGCTTCTTTATTACCATATTAATTTTCACAATTCAACCGTTACACAATTTAACTTCAAATTAAATTATTTACTATAATTCGAAATTACCGGACCGATATAGTTCGGAACCAAGACTAAATGTTTTTCCGTTGTTCTTGTTTTCTCTTCGATTGTTCGACCACGTTGCACCAACATGCGCCAATATGCAGACGCTATTCCAGCAAAATCGCAAGTGCAAGTAGGCAACTTGGAATCAGGCCGGATACGCGTGTAGAAATTGTTAAATTATTAAGTGCTGATTATGACAAATTAATTTGGTTGCCATTGTCAACGGTATTGTTAACTCCTCCCTCTTTAAGTATCTGCGACCTACAGATCATATTTTTTGATTTCAGTGTAGGATCGGCTGTCTGTGGAAATTTAATTTGTTGGCAGGTTATCTTATGCCACAAGACTCTAACGCAAATGCCCATTGCAATCGCGATACCCATATGTGTTTTGAAGTGACAAGTTAATTTCAAGTCAAAATACTCTAGTTTATCCACGTTGTGCAAACTTATATTGTGAACTTAATCGCTGAAGTGGTTGTAGCCTCGAAATAGATGTGCTGGAGAATGTTTCGTTTTTGATCAGTATGCTTTCGTTTCTTCCATTGAGCGTTTTTGTATGCCTTCGTGATCTAAGGATACCCTCGAAATTTGTTAAGAAAATAATATCAGTTGTTAACATTTCTATTACATGCGTCCTGATCATCTTGTAGCGGCAGCTTAGTAGTATAAAGGTCTGTTCTTTTTTCAGCTTTGCGATGGAAAGAACATATCGCAACAGTAACCATTTGTGTATATGGATGGATTTCGGTTTTCAATAGCTTTAATGCCGTTAGCGAGTGGAAGTATTTCCATTTCGGAAATAGTAACCTCGATTCCGACTCTATTGAATAATTTCTTTTAGCCAATTGACAATCCCTTATTTTTTCATTAATAGTATCCTTCAGAATGAGAACTTGATTCATAGTGTTCTGTCC
Organism: Protocalliphora azurea; assembly: GCA_932274085.1. Taxonomy (NCBI): domain Eukaryota; kingdom Metazoa; phylum Arthropoda; class Insecta; order Diptera; family Calliphoridae; genus Protocalliphora; species Protocalliphora azurea. The sequence continues at coordinate 39,111,624 of OW026519.1, forward strand.
AATTCTCTCGACCTCTTTTCCATTGCTAATCTCGTTCATGTGTCTGTGGACCAGCACAATTGTTGCATATTCATCCTGGTTGATGACGTTAAGTAATTTAAAATTGCCATTAACAGTCCAAGCGTTGCCAGCTCTCGCAATAATAATGGAGAAGTCATAACGAAAAAGTTTTTCGGTGAGTAGAGTAGAAATTTAAGCCATAAAAAGAATTCTTAATTTGGAAATCATTTTTCCTGAAAAATAATTATTATTAAATAAAATTAGCGGTTAGTGCAATTCTGCCAAAATCGTTTTCTTTTTCTTTTTTATTCATAAAAATTTAGTTTAAATTTTATCTTTTTGTTATGCTTATTTCTAATTAAATGATAGATTTTTTATATAAGTAAAGATTTTATTTTTTGATTTCTTCTATTTCTAATTTTTTATACAATTTCATTTCAAATTTATATCGATTTCTATATATGTAGATATTTTTATAATGGTAATGAGCGCTGCCATCAGAGAGACGAACCGCAGTGCCTAAGGCACTCACCAAAATTTTGCAGAGCGCTATATATATATATTTTTTTTTTATTATCAGCTGCATTACTTAAAATTTTTGAAGAAATAGAAGTTTTGGTCATTTATGGAACTTTTTTCAAATTCTTTATGTGAACTTTGTGAATTCTTTTACCACTTAATATCCGTATTGTAACTCTGTTATCCTCTTCTACCATATCTTTCTTAAAAACTGCTTTGCTTTTGGTCTTTACGTTCTTAACTTAATAAAGATCGTATCACTATTTCCATATTTCTTTGGGGACGTACGCTTCCTGTTCATGCGCTTATTTCTTTCCTTTGCATTTTTCCTAATTAGTTTCCTAAGGACCCTGCAGTTTGTCAAAGAATACATCACTAGGTCTTTTTCCCGTGACGGAGTGAATAGTATTATTATATCAATCGACAGCTATATACATTAACTCTTTCACACTGAGTTCTTATCTGCCCTTAGGTATCTGTAATATGAGGGATGAATGGACACGTTCTACTTGACCATTACTTTGCTTCGTTACGGTGGTGTCAAATAATTTTTTATCCTTAGTCTTTCGATGTAATCTTTTACTCAGGGGTTAAGGAAACTACTCTCGTTGTCGGTTACTAAAATGATGATTTTATCTAATTTTTCTCTAACATTTAATACAGACTTATCATTTATATGAAACAGCTTAACGAACTTAGAGAACTCCACCCGCACAGACAGGAATTTTTGATTTTGTATTTCCATTATTTCCATATGTAATATTTCGCATGGCATGGTTGGCATAGGAGTATCTTGCAATAAAGATTTTCCCTTGCATTCCTGTGCGCTCTATGGTGTTCCTTCTTAACAATTTCGAATTGAATATTCTCTGATCTTATGTCTTTGACTTCTTTTTGAGTAATTCTAATTTTATATCTTGGAAAATGTTGTAAATACAGATCTTGTAAAAACGCTAAGTAATTTTTTGGTGCTTTAATGCCATTTATAATGTCATCCCAGTCAGGCGAGGAGACATAGTGACGTTGGAAGTGCTCATGTGGTATTTCACTGGACAGCAATCCAGAACCTATTTTGATGATTATCTGGTTTTTGAAAACATAAATAGGAACCTCCACGTGAGGAATTAAGTCTGATGCATCTTGGAGTACACTGAATCAACAGGGTGGTTGAACCTGTTGATTCAATGTCATCGTGGTAATATGAAGTCGTTCCTAAAATCCCTTGAGTTCCTTGAGATTGTTAGGGGGAAGCAAGTTTTCAATTGCAGTCACATTTTGTGATTTGGTTTAATTATATCTTCACTCAAAATATAGCCTAAAAACTCTAATTCTGTTTGCAAAAAATGCGGTTTTTCAATGTTGACCTTTAAATTATCGTTTACTAATTTTTCAAAAATTATCACCACATTGGAAAGGTGTTTCTCTTCGCCACGTCTGAACACTATTATATCATCAATGTAGACTTAACACATTTTTTCTATGTATTCTTTCAGGACATCGTCAATCATTCGTTGGAAAATGTATGGTACATTTCTCAATCCTAAAGGTAAATGAAGAAACTCGAACTTCTCATTCATAGTTGAGAACGCCATCTTTTAAATGTCTGAAGCCTTCATTGGAATTTGATGGAAACCTGAGGTTAAATCGATTGTAGTGAAGTATCTGGCATTACCCAAGCTTACTAGAGTGGCGTTAATATCTGGGATAGGATACGTATCAGGAATTGTAACAGTATTTAACCGTTTGTAATCGTCTACTAATCTGTATTGTCTATCGCCATTTGGTTTCGACTTTTCCGAAACAATCCAAATTGGGGAATTATAAAGGCTTTTCGAAGGACATATTAATTCTTCGGATAATAATTCCGCGATTTGTCTATCAACTTTCTCTCTCATTGAACGTTGGTATGGATAGCTTTTCAAATAAATAGTATCAGATGTTATTGTCCTTATCTCTGCACGAGCATTAGTTTATGATGATTTAAATCTGCTAATTATTTCGTTAATTTTCAACATAGTTTTTTCTGGAATAGATTCACTCAAAACATAATTTAAACTATTTGCCACAAGAGGTATTTTAATAATGTCCCTAATCACTAGCATATTCTCTTTCCTATCAACTATTGCTCCATGCTGTCTTTCTAGTTATTTCAATTTTTTCGGCTGCGGTTTTAACAATGGAAGGGTATACTTCCGTCGGATAGTTTTAGACTGGAAAAATTTTTGCTCGAGCCAATATCGATCAAAAATTCAAGTCGAGTGTTGTTATCTGTAATATGTTCTATGTAAGGTAGGCTGCAGAATCGAAATCACCTATTAATAGTTCCTCCTGAGGAACAAATTTTTAATGTCGGTACTATTGAATCTAGCCTTCTTTTCAATTTTATTTAAATTTATTAATTTATTAACAAAAAGTTTTATTACAAAATTAAGTTTGTCTCAGCGTCATATGACATTGTTGAGGCGAGCTGGTATTAAATTTAATCAAATAATAAATTAATTATTATATTATTCTACATTTGATTTAAAGTTTACAATTTCATTTACATTTTTTTAATTACTACATTAAAATTGTTTAACAAATGCTCCTTTAAAGAGGATTTAGAAGTTGAAATTCGTTCAACATTTCTTATATTTTGTGGTAAACTGTTGAACTCCAAACACCCAATATATTAAATTCTTTGCTTTGTGATTTGGAGTCTGCATCTTGCCACTCTTAAATTTAAGATGCTTCGTATGTTGACGGCTGTTTGATTTATTCCAAAAGATATTGTGTTGTGATCAATATTCTGTAATGCTTTATATATAAACACTAGCAATTGCATTTTTTTAAACTTTTTCGTATAAAGAAGGTGTGGAATACGCTATTGGTAAATTATAAACCGTTTTTAATACTTTGTTTTATACCCTTTGCAAAGTTTTAAGTTCAGTAATATTTTTTAAACCACTAAATAATTTATATGGCTTTGAATCAACGCTTAATAATGTAAAAGTTTTGTTTTTTATTTTTAAATTTGTACAACAATCAAATAACTTGAGATATTCTCGATTTCAGATTATGAATCTGCATCTTCCAAGACAAATTACTTTGTAATTCCACTCCTAAGTACCTTATCGCTTGACTTTCAAACACTTCTTCACCATCCACATATATATTAAAATTACCATCGTAGTTATTCAAGTAGGACTTAAATCTTAGAACTTTAGTTTACATTGTATTTATAACCAATTTATTTATCCTTTAATATTAAAAAATAAATGCTGCCTCTCTTTCCATATATACTTTTAAAGCTGTTTCATGTTTATACTGATAGAAATATAGTAAATATCATCGGCATACCTATAAATTTTTCCGGAGAATCCAAGATTTATGATATCTTTCACATAAATTGTAAACAAAAGTGGACCCAAAACACTGCCTTGCGGCACACCATGCTTAACACACAAGAAAATTTCGACTGCTATTTATTTCCACATATTGTTTTCTATTTGTTAAATAACTCTTAAAAAAATTTAACTCTCGACCCATGATTCCATAGAATTCCAATTTTTGTGATATTATGTTATGATCTACGAGGTCAAAGGCTTTTGAAAAGTCGTAGAAAATACTTGCCACAACTTGGTAATCCTTGGTCCAACCCCTTACATATGTAGTTAACATTCACCACTGCATTCTGAGTTCCACTTCCTTTTTTAAAACCATACTGGCATTCATAAAGTAGTTTCTATAAAATTGAACAAAGTATTTTCAAAGTACATTAGTACTTGTTGGGGTATTTTCTCAAAAATTTTATCAGTTATGGATAGTAATGCAATAGGTCTATATTTTCTTCGATATGGAAGAATTTTTGAGATTTTTATTCTGAAGTTTCTATAATGCTCTGAAAATATTAAATAAATGCAGTGCGATTTCTTGACTACACTTTAAAAAAATCCTTGGGACAGGTTGTCGTGGCCGGAACTCTTGTTTATGGATAGATTTGAAATAATTTGTAAAGTTTCTTCGATCGAAGTAACACCAAATCGGAATCTATAATTTTGATGTCTTATGGTCCTAGGACTGTTAAACGAGTCTGTGGGGTAAAAAATAATTTTTTCTTTCATAGGTTTAGAAATTTGCAGAAAATATTTATATAGACGTGTACATTTTATTACATCATCATTTATTAATTCAACAAAAAAATTTTTTAATCTAATTTGATTTTTTACGCTCCTTCCTAAGTTTTGGTTCAAAAATCTCCAATAGTTTTTGGGATTTTGTTCAATTTTACGGATATTATCATGAGAATAATTATTCATCGACTCTTGACATGCATTCTCAATTACTTTACCTATTCTTTTTAATCTGTTTTGCAGACCAATATTACGCTGTTTCGTTCATCCAAGGGGCTATTTCGTTTTTTAATTTTTTGGTGTTTTTATAACCGTATTAGCATCTGAGAGGTGTTTTATTAAATTTGATGCATCACTCGATGGATTATCAGTGTTCTGAGTTATAACATAATTTTGAAGATATTCTTTAAATTTATCATAGTCACAAAATTTCTGAATAACTTCAACAGTTTTACAGTTTCGGACATCATTCGTCATCCTACAAGAAATAGTATTATGATCCGATAAATCGGATTCTATAAGATCAACACTAAGTGTATTTAAAATATTAGTGAAAACATTGTCTATTGAAATTCAGACAAGTTTCAAGTAAATTAGAAAACCCATACAAAGAATTCATTAAAAAGTCAATATTGGAATCTCCCACAATAATACAGGAATTTCGAGCACTTATTAAATTCACTATAATACTGAAAAGTTATTGATATCACGGTTTTGAGATCTGTAAAACGAAATTATTTTAAGCGGTTTTCCTTTAATTTTTACATTATCCAATGATAATACAATTTTTTCACAAAACTGTTTAATTTCACATACTTCTATACTATATTGTAAGTTATCACGTATATAAACAGAAGTGTCTCCGTAACCATCTGCTCTGCAACAATGTACACACTCATAACCAAGGTTTTGGTAAATTTGAACTAAAGCTGAATCAAACCATACACAATTTAAGCTGAAGACAAAAATGGTCTTCCGTTATCATTTTATTCATCTATTGCATTTGGATTTCTGAATACTGATCTACATTTAGATTTAACAGTTGCAGCTTCAGTCATAATCTCGCCTACATCATCTTCATTTTTTATAAGATTTGGTTTTGAAATCTCATTCCTTTTCACATACACCCTAGTACCAACTGTTTAAACTGAACTATATTCAATTAATTTTAAATCTTTCCCACGATTAAAAAGGCTTAGCAACTCTAACTTTTGCTCAAATAATCGTTTACATAAACATTTTTGGTTGTCTCATTTTCTGTCAACTTAGCTTTTGAGATCATAAAAGAATCTTTAGCATACTTACGACCATTAGCTTCACTTTCGCTTTAGTAACCTTCTGTGACTAAAATTATTCGGAGTCACTAGGCTTACTCGTTTGGCGAAGGAGGAGCGAATTTTAAATTTTATTAAAACTTTTAATTTTTATAAGTTCTGGAGTGCTCCGTGGAGATCGCAGGAGTGTTATTATTTTATTTCTAGAGTACTCCGTAGAGATCGCAGAAATTTTAGTTCGCCAGTTAAAGGATCTCCATCTGTTATTTAAATTTTAGAATTTCGAAAGCAAATCGCCAAGAACCTCCAAATTTGAGTCAGTATCAATTGAATAATACAGTTTACGTCAAAAACTTCGGTAAGGAGAAGAACTGGATATTCTAGCTTTTAACACAGATTTTCCTACCGTAAACGAAGGATAATCTCAAGTACAAGTATCTCTGAATTACCACCTCATACATCACACCTCATACATCACAAACATCAACCATCTGATGATGTAATATCTCCTGACATTAAAGTGGGTAATCAAGAAATGCCAAATTTTAATTAACACGATCGTTTAGTTCGTAGAACAACAAGAAATCGTTTCAAAAAGCACTATAGTGAATCTTTTATTCTTTATATTTTACATATCATATTTTTTATTAAATTTTTCGTCTATGTAAATTTTAGAAAATTAAATTTTATACTGAATTAATTTAATTAAAAATTTTATAATTTTGATGTTATATAGCCTTAAGGAGTTATGTTTTATATTGAATTTAAATTAGTAATTTATAATAACCCTAATATCCTTTAAAAATATGACGCTTATATTGATACCCTAAATTACAACACTTTAAAAAGTAGATATAAGAAAATTTGAAATATATATCAGTTTTGTTCTAACCTTACACGTGAATTTCAATCTCTACATGTTTATATTCCACTGTATAATATTAATGGTCATATTAAAATTAAAATATATAAAGAGGTAATTTAAATGTGGTAAGTGCAGGTGTTTGGAATTGTTTCAATGAAATGAATAATACTTAAATATTAAATGTTGTTAGTACTGTTATTCTGTATCAAATATGGATATATTTTATATATATTGATAATATGATTTGGCCCCATCGGGCGGCTAAGGACACCGACTTATCGGCTCGAGGAATATCACGGGAAATTGTACAGAAAGGGAAACGTAACGGTGTCGCACTTACCTGATGGTACCAAAATGCCTTATCAGTACATAGTATAAGCGGTTAAATTAACTGTTTTTTAAACGTTTTACTGCGGCCTCCACTATGTATCTGCTTTTTATCTTTGACGTGTGTTTGTTAGAAGAATTAAATTTTTTTAATCTTTTATTTTAGTGTTTTGTGTTGAATTGCTAGCTGTTTCTGTATCTTCTTCTGATATATCCATATCTGCTACAATTTCTGAGTGGTCTTATAGTTTTCGGAAAGAGGATGTGGTTGTTTGTGGTGGCATTGTGGAATTGTTTGATATTATTGTGTTTAGACTTTTCTGTTAATTTTCTTTATTATCGGTTTATTGTTTATTGCTTGAATTTGATGTTTGTTTTGAGCAATCGGCATGTGTTGTTTCTGACATTGTTTTAGTTATAGTAGAGTAGGTTGAAGTGGAAGATATATTACGATCGTGGAATTTTTTAACAGCTGTTTTCTTGTTTACCTTTTCTGTTATACTTAATGCTTTAATCTTTTTTTTTTTTTTTTTTTTTGAGAAATATGGGACATGTTTTGCTGTTGGGACAGTGGTTTGTGTTTTCGTTGTTATTTTCTATGCAATTTATACATGACATTAGTTGATCGAATTCTTCTCACCAAAATGATTATATCAATTACTAAAAACGGCAAAAATGAAAATTAAAAAAAAAAATCCAATTAAAATATTTATTAAATCAATCAAGTGAATGATTGAATGAATTAAAACATTTAAGTGAGAAGTAAAATTTTATTTTTATTTTATATTTACTTGAATTTATTAAATTTATAAATTTAAAATGAAACAACTATGTTAATTGAAAAATATCCGGTAATAATTTTTTCTGTGTGTACAGAGCTTTTGTTGTTGCAGTTATTAATATGATGAACAAAACATACACAATTCTTATATTTTAGTGATGGAAAGAAATGTAATATATATTTTCGAGGGTAGGGTTGTGGAACCAAATGTCAGAATTATAAGGCCAGTGTCTTTTAGTTCGTTGTTTACTTTTCGCATAATTTTATTAATCTTACAAATATTTTAACTCTTTAATTCGTTTAATATTTCTTCTTTTGATATTTTACGAAGATCATTTGAGTGGATTACTCCACGAACAAAGTTGAGAGAGTTATGTTCTATTATATTTATTTCAGGATCGTAATTTAAAGAACATAACTGAATAAGTTTTCTTGCCTGTATGTAATTTTCAATTATTCGAATATTATTAAATATGTAATCAAATAAATCGAATGAACTGAAACGTCGTATTCGAATTACATATTTTATTTAAAAAGTAGAAATACCGAATAATCTGAATATTCTATTGGGTATAATAGATATAACCTTTTTTTTAGAAAATAAAACAATTTTATTAGGTTATTATTTTTCAAAACGATCATATAATCGTAGATCGTTAACACTTGTAATAATTCTAAACATAACTTTATATAATTTTATCACAATTTTCCTGGATAAGAATATTTAAAAGCCTAATAGAACTGGTGACTATTACTATATGCAAAAGTGTCGTATGTTAATATAGATATTTGGCAAAATTATAACAATTCATATAAGCGAAAGGTTCACATTAAAAATTTGTGTATGAGTATAGTTCTATAATTTATGTAGGGCGTTATAAGAATTGCATTCACCTTTTATATATTGTAATTATATAACATATAAAATAAAATAATTTCACACTTAGTATGACCATAAATTTCAAATAAAATAATTAGCAAACTAAAAAATCTGCAATTTTTACTGCCCATAACTAAATATTTATTTTAAATAAACACTAAATTACACGTGGGTGAAAATTTACATAAATGCTTAATTGAATTCTACTGTATTGTGCAAGGCTATAAAAGCTTTTTCATAATTGTATTAAATTATAATTATACTTACATGAGGTTATTTCATCTGGCTCACTGAGGAAAAATAAGAATATATTAAATTAGATAAACATTAAAATTTATAAGAAGGTTGTTGAAAATTCGACGAATTAAATGCGACTGTAGAAAATAAATAATAGTATTAAAATTTATTATTAATTATTGTACATTGCGGCAAAACCAAAATACTTTTTAATTAAATCTGTAAGTTCACAGATCCTTCAACAGGCCCAAAAAGTCAACAAAACATCGTATAGATTGCTTTTTGTTATATTAAGCTTTAAAGTGGTATAGTTCTGTAATTTCAAGGAATGAAATAAATTGAAAAAATTTTGTTGATTTATTTTTTATTTTAAGGGAAATATTCATTGAAATTAAATGAATAATATTACGCACTTATAAGTGGTACGTTGAAACTATTAGTTAAACTTATTTCGTTCATTGAATTTGTACGTTGATTTAGAAGAACAAAAAGAAACAAAACATAAAAAAGTATATATAAAAGCAGTGATTCGACATAAAATTTTTTGATTGAAAGTACTAATACTTTGATTTGAGAAAGAATATGCCTCAATAAATAAACAAACACTTTTAATCAGGGAATAGTTCGTTAGCTTATGCTAAATTAATCGTAATCATTGGTTGTTTTGGCTTGAACACCAGTTTAACAGAATTACTCAAAAGATGGAATGTGGAAAATTTGCTGGATTTCTTAGCATTTAAGTTTAATATTTATTTTCACTTATATTTATGTAGATAAAAAATAAAATTATGACACACAGAGGAATGTATTACAGGCTGAAATGCGAGGTTTTCAAGAAATGTCCTGAACGCAAAACCAAGCAGTAAGTAAAGTAAACAAGTTTGCAATCGTAAATTGCCTTGTTATCTTTGTTTAGCAATACCAAAGCAGAGTTTGTGGACTATAATTAGACACCAGCAAAATGGAATAGGTACTTTCTGTGCCGCTACACACTTCGTCAGCATTCATGGTGTCTTATCCATTTCGGTTTTGTTGAAACCAAAACACAAAGATTGCGGTGATAGTCAAGGTTTTTCATAATTTGCCGGAACATTTCGTGAAAATATGGTAATTTCTTTACGAAGAAAATTACGTGAAAGTTAAAACATTTTAAAGAAATTTTAAGTAATTTGGATACAATTCTTAGTAATTAATTTTATTTATTTTATTTCAATTTTTTTTTTTTTTTTTTGGTGCATTTTCAATATGCAGATTAATGGATCAGTGTAAACGTTTATTGAAACGTTCATTGAAATATAAATAAATAATTCAACGTATAGTTTTATTGAGTGAACGTAACTGTTCACTGAATTATTTATTTCGTATAATGAACGTATTCATTATATCAACTTATGAACACGTTTAATCCAGGAACTTGTAAATTGAATTTTTGGGATCTAAATCTAACGTATGATAGTACGTTATGTCAAAACTAGAGAACAAATTCGCTAAAACCAACACCTTTTTCATTGTACTTAGTACCTTTTTAGTTCAATGTTATATAAACAATATGTATTAGTCTTCTATACAACTTAGAAAAAAATGTTTAAAATATGCAAAAATAACTAAAATATTGTTAGGCTTTTTATAAGATTAAGAATTTTTTGAAAGTCCTCCAAGACATTCCAAAAAAATAAATTTTTAATTTTTAAAGTAACTTTCAACAGAATTGTTATTTGGGTTTCTAAATAATATTTTGCAAAATATTATGGAATATCTTTAACTTTTCAGCGACAATAAGAACTGAAAATAGGGTGAAAAATTAATAATTTTTACACTGTGTTGTCGGTGGAAAAAAAGAGCTGGCGATGTACTGTTATTAGTGGGATGCTCTCATTTATGATTCTTTTTTGTTGCTTTTAAATTTCTTCCCTTAGAACAACGTTTATACATTTTTTTAATAAAATTATTATTTTAGACTTGTTATAAGACAACAAAAATAAAAATTTATACTCGTAAAATTTTAATTTTCTTAGAAATTATTAACATTTTTTCTGTTAAAACTAAATTTATTATTATTATTATTGTTATTATTATTAATATTATTATTATTATTATTATTATTATTATTATTATTATTATTATTATTACTATTATTATTACTACTATTTTTAAGTAATTAATAACAACTTCCAAATGGTGCAAACAATGAAAATGTTAGTTTTTGGGAAGCACTTTATCGTTTTTTGCTGAGTTATGCCGAAACGGAAATTTTTTGTTATTTTTATGTTAAAAAAAAATATTTGAAAACGTTTACTTTTACCTTATAGCCAGCTAAATCGCTTGACCGATTTTCTTTTAGCCTAAAAATTCAAATAGGCTACTTTATTTTTATCAAGGAATGGCACCCGAAAACAAAAGCAAATATTAGTTATCATATATCTAAAAGACGGGTAGGTCTATGGACTATCCTATTAGCTTTTCCCGGTGCGCTTTGCTATATAATATATAATATATTAATCACCTTCAAAGCTACAGAGTTGCCACAGTTCTCAAGATAAAAATGAGAAAAATTCATTTTACTTGCCTCTGTATCCTCCTCTATACATGCACCAAATTTTATCTAAATCAGTAAGCAAGTGTAAATTTTTTTTAAATTGAGAATGGAATTACTCTAATCTGAACACGAAATATTTCTACAATTCAAACTAGGTAAGAGCTAATTTTGGACAAACGAAACTATTTTACCCTTAAGTAAAAATGCCACCAGTGTGAACATTGTGTGAACACAAGTTATAAAAGGCAACAAATAACATGTTTTCTTTGCACGCCACTTTCATCTGTATAAAAAATAACAATATTATTATTATTGTGGTTAAATAATAAAAAAAATATTAACAAATTGAAAGTTTTGTTTTATTATTTTTATTATTATTATTATTATTAATAACAACTTCCAAAAAGGTGTAAAAAATTCACTCAATGTTAAGTTTTAAGTAGTGAAAATGTTAGTTTTTGGAAAGCACTTGATCGTTTTTTGCTGAGTTATGTCGAAACGGAAATTTTTTGTTATTTTTATGTTAAAAAAAAATATTTGAAAACGTTTACTTTTATCTTATAGCCAGCTAAATCGCTTGACCGATTTTCTTTTAGCCTAAAAATTCAAATAGGCTACTTTGTTTTTATCAAGGAATGGCACCCCCAAACAAAAGCAAATATTAGTTATCATATATCTAAAAGACGGGTAGGTCTATGGACTATCCTATTAACTTTTCCTGGTGCGCTTTGCTACCTACCCCCTTTTATAATATAACTAATATTTCTTTATTCAAAATTTGATATGAAAAGTAATTCTACAACTTTTTAAGATTTTTCACTTAATTACTCCGTTAGATATGCGAAAATCAATATTTGCTTTATTCGGAAATTAGCCCTCCTCCTTGCCCTATCGGTCCCATTGTGATTTAATCAATGCAATATGAAAAAAAGTGGTTCCCACAAAATTTTAAGGCTTTTACTATATAGTTCTTTAGATATGCCATTCATAATATTTTCTTTGTATAGAGGATATCACTCCCCCTGCTACGATCGAAAAATAAAATAATAAAATCCTATATATACTATACTATACTATATTATACAATATGTCGTATCAATTCCCACAAATTTTGAGGGCTCTCACTGTAATAGTTCTTTAGTAAGGTCATTAAAAATATTTTATTTGTTATGGGGGTATCATTTTCCCCAGTCCCACCCGTCCCATTTTCATCTTATATTTTGAAAGTTGATAAGAAAAATTATTTCTACAAAATGTTATGACATTTATAGTAACATTTCTGCAGATATACGATATTTAATATTTAATACTCTAAAAATTCTTAAATTGCTTTTAAGTGCTGTATTTTAATTGCAAATAAAAATATTTAACTATAAGTATATCATTTTATTACCTGGCATTTGCTCGAACCTTAGATTTTCCCCATACTTTTGTCGTTCTTATACCTATAGATCCTTTTTGATATAAGCATTTTAAATTTTTTATGATTAATATTTTTATTAAGATTTAAAAGATGTAAAGTTTCGAAATTTCTCTTAAAAAATTAAAAAAAGAAGAAAATTTGACGAATTTACAGGGTTAGCATTGAAGAAGGACTATTTGCGCTTGAGCCGATGTACCGTTATTGGGGTAATGTTAAAGGCTATTATTTTTGTATATGTTTATAATTAAATATACTCTCAATGATTTGGCACTAAAAGCTTTATTGTTTTGTTTTTAAAATACATATACTTGGGTCTATTTTTTGTCCGTAACCGTAAATAGAAAGTGTTACCATTGAGGATTTTTAAAAGGTATGCAAAAAATAGATTTGAGGAAAAAAGTCGCCAAGAAAAGGGTCCAAATATTTCAGTATCTAAAAATATCCATAAGATTTGATAAAAAAATGTTGAATTTTACGAAAAACTTGATTAGCTTTTCAATTTTATTTATAACAAAAATAATTTATTTATAATAATTTTTATTATTGCAAAAATAAAGATTTATTCATAAAAATAATTAACATAAAATCCTCTTTTTGTTAACTAAATTTCTGTGCTTTATCATTAGCTTCAGTTTCTAACAGTCTCAGTTCATTTAAAAATTGTCCGGGTTTATATGTAACATCACTATGGTGTGAAACAATCTCAAAATAATTAATTTATTTGTTGGAATTATTACATAATGGGTCGAGATATTTCAAACTGGTTATCACAAATATTATATTACTAGTTTATTTTAAAAGCTTGCAGTTAGATATTAAATATATATTAAAATTTAATTTAATTAAAATATTAAGAATCAGTAGTATGCTTTACCTTATTTATATTATAACCAGCCACGTTTTCCTTTTAATTTCGTTAATATTTTTTTATATATTCGATAAACCCACTGACAGTTTCAATTTGTTATTTTTATTATATAAATGTTATTATATAAATATGAATTTTTAAATTATTTAAATTAAATTACATATTATTTTATTACGGATTTCAACATATGTATGAATATTATAATGCCATGTGAGAAAAAGTTGCTGCGGTCACCATCTAAAAATTAACCAAGTACAGATTTCAATAAAATGGTTAATACATATTATGATTCTAATGAAAAATGCAGTTTTATATTTTTCAAAACACAGCTTTTGAAAGTTTTTTTTTTATTGAAACATAAGACAAATCCTATTAAAAAGGTTTAGATTTTTTGAAAAAAATAATATTTTAAATGAAGAATTTCTAAAAAAATCTTCATAAATTTGCCTTTTTCTCTGTACTCTATACTTCCAAAACTAATTTATGATTGACCTACCAACGCTAAATTAAATCAATTTCATTTTCGGTGTGCAACTTACAACCCCATTTTATAAAATCTAATATACATAATTTAGCTTTCATATTATTTCTATAACATAATTAAATTTTATGCAAAAAAAATCTCTCAAAATTTTATACGAAAAAATAAATATTTTCGTTTGCAAAAAAAAAAAAAAAAAAAAAAACAATTATTTATATTATATGTATATTTTTGCGTAAATATTTCTATTATAGCAAAAAAAAAAAAAAAAATAATAATAATAATGATAATAATACACATTCTCTCATATATATTGATTTAAAAATAAATAAAAATATTTACTAATAACAGTTTATGAACCACTTAAAAAAACTGACAACAAATCCATGTGTCTCCAACAGACCACAGACACAAATGAAAAATTATTTATAAAACTTTTTAGCTTTTACATAATAAAAATATTTTATGTAATTTTTATTGTTACTATAAAAGGAAATTATTTAACAGATTAGTTTTAATAATACGTTTGAAACTCATTATTATTGTTATTATTTTTATAAAAATGGTAGATATTTTGATTATATAATTCTTGATATAAACTTTTTTTCATTTCATAATTCCTAATCCAAGAAAATTAAACGAAAAAATGGCTCAACCTCGGAATTTTATGGAGATAAGCGAATTTTAGCATATAGTGTCGTCTTGATGTATTAAGCTAAGCTCACACTATTAACACATCATATTTTACATTTTAAAATTTTTGTAAATATTTGCACTGAGTAATGAGTAATTCCGTTTTAAATTTAAAAATTTTGACCTCTCTGAAATTTTCCCAGTAGCAAGAATACTGAAAAAGCTTCCTACCAAAAAAAAAAAGAAAGAAAAAAAATTCATTTGAATAATATATTAATCACTTTCAAAGCTACAGAGTTGCCACAGTTCTCAAGATAAAAATGAGAAAAATTAATTTTACTTGCCTCTGTATCCTCCTCTATACATGCACCAAATTTTATCTAAATCAGTAAGCAAGTGAAATTTTTTTTAAATTGAAAATGGAATTACTGTAATGTGAACACGAAATATTTTTACAATTCATACTAGGTAACAGCTAATTTTGGACAAACGAAACTATTTTACCCTTAAGTAAAAATGCCATCAGTATGAACATTGTGTGAACACAAGTTATAAAAGGCAACAAATAACATGTTTTCTTTGCACGCCACTTTCATCTGTATAAAAAATAACAAATATTATTATTATTGTGGTTAAATAATAAAAAATATATTAACAAATTGAAAGTTTTTTTTTAAAAAAATATATTTTATTATATAAAATATAAATTGATCACTTCTGTTTTGTCAATTTATAGTTTATGTACAGAAAAACAACAACAGCCGCATCAGCTGTTGTTTACCGCTGCTTGATCTTACATTTATTTTGTAAGATCAAACAAAAAATCGCTCAAGGTATTGGCAAATATTTTACAACTTGTGTTCATACTAGCATTATTTTTAGTTAAGGGCAAATAGATTTGTTTGTTCAAAATTAGCTGTTATTTTGTTTCAATCGTAAAAATATTTCGTACTAACATTGCACAAAGCAAATATTTGTAAAAATCGTCAAATAGTAGCGTAGTGTGAATTTAACTTTATACATGTTGTACAAAGTCACATGTACGCTGCTCGAATTCTTTGCAGTTAAAGGTTGCAAAAACAGGACACCCTAACATGGACCAGGAAGCGATTTCTCGACAAAATGTGTAAATGTGTAATATATTTATATACAATGGATGGGAAAATTATTCAAAATTTCATCCTGAACTGGTGATGATACATAAAAATGCACTTCAGCAAAATTATGTGAAACTTTATAGTTTATAAATGTTGTAATGGCATCAAAAAACGTACGATGCATAATAAGCGATATCTCTCAAAGTATTTACAATCAGCTTTACCATTTGGCGACTTTAGTTGCCAATTGCACCCTTTTTCAACCACCAGACACTTTTTTGACCCTTTTTTAAAATGGAACTAAATAACGATTTTTAAGACTCTGTACTAAATCATGAGATACTAAGTTGTAGCTCCATGTTTTTAGTCCTAAATTTGTTAATTTTTGAAATAAAATAAAAATTATTATATATTAATTATTTTGTTATTGATAACTTTGAATTCAGTAGTTTTTCTTAAATACAATATTTTGTTGTTTTTGTTTTATCAAATAAACAAATTTTAAGGAGTGTTTTTGGTATTGAAGCAGTCCATTTTTTTTTAATAAAATATCCTTTTTGGGCGACTTTTTTTTGAGATCCACTTTTTTGGACACTTTTTTAAAATTCTCATCGGTAAAGCTGCTTACGATACAGTGTTTATTAAGTACTCATATTAAAGATATCAAAATTACCTTTAATATGAGCTTGACTTTTTCTCAACATTCAAATGGCCCATAACTCGCGATTCGCAGGCAAATATCTCAAAAAATTGGCATTTTTAAAAATTTATTAAAAAAAAATATGTGTTAATGGTGAAAATGCATTCTATATCACTGGTAAGTGACAAGCGGGGATTTGCAATAGTTTATGAATTATTACAAAAAATGTCATCATAGATACGAAAAAAATAACTACATACAATTTTTCGATTAATGTTGCTGTTTGATTTTATTTTAATTTTTTTTTTTTTTGAATCTTAACTGATTTTAAAAGTTTACGAAATTAATTCAAATTCAAGATAAATGCATAGTATCATTTTAAATGCAACTTTATTGTCTTTAACTATGGACTTCAATGTACGTTGTAACATATATATATATTTGAAATATATTTGACTTTTCTAAAGACAATTTATCTTATTTTAGAAGTATTTTCAATCCCGAATTATCACGGAAATCATACTAAAACTAGGTATTTGCGCTACTAGTGTTAATGTTCTTGATAAAATTTCAGTAAATTTGAATGATTTCTGGAAGCAATAGAAGATTTTTCTGTTAGATTATATATAAAAAAATATTGTTTTTAAAAATTAAATATATATATATATATATATATATATATATATTAATTTTCAATTTTCTATATCATATTAAAGGTAATTTTGATGCCTTTAATATGAGACCTCAATGAAGTATTAAATACTTTGAAAAATATTTTTAATTTTCGGGAGCAACATTGTACACTTTTTGTTAGCAATTGCACACTTACAAATTATTATACTTTGTGAAATGCTTGATAAAGTTACTAAAATTTTGTGCCAGTCTTAGTTTGGATGAGTTTAATGATGATAACGAATATCATTAAATTCGGAGAGGTAAAGTCCAAATTTGTAATTTTTCATAGTGGTTTTAAATGGAATGACTCTAATACGAGGTATTTTGGTGTTTCAAATATGAATTTAAAAGATTTAAACAAACCGCTGGTTATATTTTTTTTTTTTTGTATCAAAAATTTCTTTTAAAATTTAAAAATAGCATTATATAAGAAATAAGACTAAACATTACCTACTTATGTTGATATAGGGTATAATACGTTTCTGTTAATGTTTGTAACGCTAGGAATAAATGGTCGTATCTCCACTTTTAAATTTACCATTCTATTCTGAATCACAATTCGCCCAAGAGGAGAAAGGTCCAAAGTGAATCGACCGCTCCGGCTCCTTCCACAATAACGTCAGCAAGAAGGCCGTTTAACGAGGTGGTTAAAGATCACTTGCTGATGGCATTGGCTAACGAAAAAAGCGGCAACCTAACTCCTGTAGTAACAGAATGGGGTGCTATAGAGTCTAAATTGGCTGAACTCGTGATGGAACACGTACTCACCAACAAAGACTCTACAGTTCCTCGTTTTGACTCTGGTGAGATACACCGGGGCTACAGGATAATCAAATGCTTGGACGTGTTCTCTAAGGAATTCCTTAGCAAATGTATCGTAAAGATTAGCGATGCATGGGAAGGCTTAAGCCTTAAGCTTATCCCAGCGGGGGAAATCCCTATGAGACCACGGGCAAAGGTTTGGTTACCGAAGATGAGCTGCGATAACCAGAAAATAGTGGAGTGTCTGAAACTGCAGAACCCCAGTATCCCCATGAGTGACTGGACAGTCATCCGTTCAGAAGATCATGGGGACAATAACAAGTGCATTATCTTTGCCATCTCAGAGGATAGCGCAATTGAGCTAGAGAAGGCGGGGCTAAAATTGTACTTTGGGGTTAGGGACGCCAAGGTTAAGGTGTTCCGTCCTACAGGTCCAGTTGCTGGCGAAGCAGATGAGTTGGAAGTAGCCAACAATCTGCTGACAGGCATGCAGCTAAGTGAACCTGCAAAAAACCCTTCAACCGACGATGAAAATCGTGCAAATTAATCTGCAGCATTCAAAATGTGCTACAGACAATCTGAGGCTTCTTTTAGCGGAAATGGACCTCGACATCGCTATAGTCCAGGAACCCTGGGTTTCCAACTCCCAAGTCAAAGGGTTCCCGACTACGACATATAAGATACTATACGTAAAAGATAAAGGTAAGCCAAGATCTTGTCTTATTGCTAGAAAACACATAAATATATTTCTTTGCCTACAGTATAGCTCAGCAGACCTGACAGTCGCAAGGGTCGAGTTAATGCGAAACAGAAGTTTCCTGATCGCCTCCAGCTATATGGCACACGATAAGCCAGCCCCGCCAGACGAAGTGAGGGCGTTTCTGGCCTCTATAAAGGCTCAAGAGGACATTATCCTTGGCTGTGATGCTAACTCAAGGCATACAATATGGGGCAGCACGGAAATCAACGACAGAGGTGAGTGTCTATTTGATTTCATTAATACGAACAATTTGCAACTCTGGCAACGACCCCACCATCGTTTTTCCGAGCTCGGTGAACTATAATGGATGGGAAGAGGTGCTAGACATTACACTCATGAAGGACAGATCCATTTTATCAGTTGATAGGTGGAGAGTATCCAAAGAGAAATCCTTTTCGGATCATTGCTGGATACTTTTCGACATTGGGCTCGTCTGCAAAGAAACAGCGTCAACTTTCAGAAACCCAAGACGAACGAACTGGACTAAGTTCAATGGGATTCTCATGCACAGACTGAGAAAAATACCTCCAGTCGAAGCAACGACTGAGGGTCTTGATCAAATTGAGGATACATTAGGCAGGGAAATTGTTAAGGCCTTTAATATATCATGTCCAATGACGAAGGCTAGAAAGAGCTTCCCTCCCTGGTGGAATAGGGAACTCTCGAAGCTACGCAAGGAGGCACGCAATGCTTTCAATATTGGCTACAGGACAAAATCGTGGCAGTTATACCACGATAAGCGTAGGGAATATAAGAAAGCAATAAAGATCGCAAAAAGAGACTCATGGAAAGGCTTCTGCGAGTCTATTGACAATACCAAGGAATCTGCTAGACTCAGTAGGGTTTTGGCAAATGGTCATAATAATCCATCCTATATTAAAAGGATGGATGGATCATGGTCAGAATCGTCGGCGGAATCTTTGGACATTTTACTTAACACTCATTTTCCTGGCTGCATTGATATTACGGATCAGGAGATGGGGCATATTAAATCCTCGCAAGGAATCGAGGTTGACATAATATCCGTTGAGAAAATTTCATGGGCGATTGATAGCTTCTCTCCATACAAATCTGCAGGGCCTGATGGTATTATACCAAAGATGCTGCAAAGTGCAAAGGTATACATCATACCCTGGCTACATAGGATCTTTAAACTCTGCCTAACCCTCAACTATGTTCCCAGGAACTGGAGGAGAGTAAAGGTAGTGTTCATTCCGAAAATCGGAAAAAGAAGTCATGAGAATGCAAAGGACTTCCGTCCGATTAGTCTCTCTTCTTTTCAGCTGAAAACTCTGGAGAGACTCATTGATTTACATATAAGGCAGCGTCTAGAGGGTACAACTCGACTCTCAGGAGGTCAACATGCCTACATTAAGGGTCGCTCCACGGAGACGGCTCTTCATGAGGTCGTAGGGGTCATCGAGCGATCCATTGAATTTAAACAATACGCTATGGCTACCTTTCTGGATATAGAAGGCGCCTTTAACAATGTCACGACTTTGGCGATACAGAGAGCTCTGTACGAACTAGGAGTTGATGATTATATCACCAACTGGCTGGTGTCAATGCTAGAGACAAGAATCGTCATTGCGAATTTAGGTAACAGTGTTAAGACCAAACGGGTTATGCGTGGAACTCCACAAGGGGGCGTGATTTCTCCGCTGTTGTGGCTTATTGTCATTAATACCATCCTGTGTAAATTAGAAGACAAGGGAGTGAAAGTCGTGGCTTACGCGGACGATGTGGTGATACTAGTATCGGGACTGTTTCTGAACGTGATAAGTGATATCATGTCAACTGCTCTGGCTACACTCAGGGACTGGGCCAAAGAATATGGACTAGGAGTGAATCCGGGCAAAACAGAGCTGGTACTTTTCACCACAAAGACCAAGATTCCGAGCTTCAGACTACCACGGTTAGGAAACTGTGAACTCACCTTGTCGGACAATGCAAAATACTTGGGCATTATTTTGGACTCTAAGCTTTCATGGAAACTGAACATTCGACATAGGGTTAGTAAGGCTACGGTAGCATACTACACCTGTAGAAAGATGTTCAGTGTGAAATGGGGCCTGAGTCCAAAATTGAATGGCTATACACTGCTATAGTACGGCCCATTCTTGTATATGGATCTCTTGTATGGTGGACCGCTACTAGTAAGAGGCATGTGGTGGATCAGCTTTACAGGATACAAAGATCCGCTTCCATTGGCATTGCAGGTGCATTACGTACTAATCCATCAGAGGCTCTGAACACTATATTGCATCTAACACCTATAGACCTATACATAATGGAATCATCAGTTAATAGTGCGATAAGGTTATCTGCAACGAAAAGCTGGAGATCAAGAACGTATGGGCACGCGAGGATATTAAATTTATTACCCCCGCAATACAATAAAGTTACCGACTATATGATTCCCCACTTGGACTTCGGAAGTACTATTAAAGTCCTATTCCCCACCAGGAGTGAATGGAGAAGGGGCAATCTTCTTGAACAATTTAGAACTAGGATATACACTGACGGCTCAAAGATGAACTGCGGTGTCGGCTCTGGTGTCTTCTCTGAGGATCTTGGAATTAGACACTCATGTAGACTCCCTGACGAGGCAAGCGTATTCCAAGCGGAGATACTAGCGGTCAGGGAAGCGTGTAAACTAATTTGCGATAGGAATATTCAAGGGAATATTGGTTTATTTGTCGACAGTCAAGCGGCAATACTATCGCTTAAATCACCGAAAACTACCTCTATTCTAGTCAGACAGTGTAAAGAGGAACTGCTTGGACTAAGTCGACTGTATGACATTACTATAATCTGGGTACCTGCACATAGGGACTACTATGGTAATGAACAGGCAGACGAATTAGCCCGGGCAGGCTCTGCTATGAATGCCTCCTTAGCGGTTTCTGTCGCAATCCCGTTAGGAGCAGTCAAAAGCAGAATCCGAAAACACTTTCTAGAAAAGGCGGAAAATAGATGGCGAAATCTGGACAAATGTAGAGTCGCGAAAGAAGCGTGGCCTACCTACAACGAGAAACGCTCATTGCAACTCATTGGCTACAAACGCAAGGACATCTCGAGACTAATAGCAGTGTTTACAGGTCACTGGACGATCGGTAAACATGCAAGTAGACTTGGTCTCCCTTACAATGAATATTGTCGTAGTTGTGGCAACAGCGAGAAGGAGGAGACGGTTTTCCATCTTCTATGTGAATGCCCAGTCTTGGACGCAAACAGGCATAAATTCCTGGGAGGGCACCAATTGGACAACCTCTCCGAGATATCGGACACTAGACTCAGTGACATCATTAAATATCTCAATGCTACAGGCTGGATCTAATTAATTTATGTTCTCATTGTTTCTTCCCTACATTTCTATCTCATTACAGACTCAATACAACTAATTCACCTGGCGAGTAGTGTGGTTCCATCAAAACGGATTCTAACGAGTCTAATTGATTGCCCATAGATTACGGGCTACCACGGAAACCAACCAACCAACCATTCTGAATCACTGTTTTAGTAGATTTCACAATGTCGCTCCATCTGTGTATCCATGTTAATCTAATGTACAGAGTAAAAATTGCAAGTCAAAGAAAAGTTATTATTCATCTTTTTTTCTGACAAAAAAAAAAAAAAACTGTCTTTATTGAAATTGGTTATGATCGGTATTGTAACGTTTTCCGGAATAGATATTTTACGTTGAAAATTATTTAAATAGATCGTAAATTCCATATAAGGCTTTCTGTGAACCGATGTGACCAATTAAAAATTTTTAATACTTTTTTTAATTATGCTGTTGTTAATTATATCAACATTAATTTCATAAATAAAGCTGTGAAAATATATTTAAGATATTTATTAATACAAACTTTTTTATTTGTTTTCAATATTTTACTAAAAACATTTATCGAATTTTAGGCCTTGTAATTCTTTTAATTTAAGGCTAATAAAAAATTACCAACACCTTAGAAAAAAAAAAAAAATAAAATAAAAAATATACAATGCGAGTATATAAGCAATTATTAATTAATATTAGTATATATAAATGCCCATGCATATGATAAATTTGACACCATTATTTGCTGTGGTTATGCTAATGACATTCGTTGTAACAAAATATGCCAGCATTAATAATCATTCGTGTGAAAACTCTTCATGCTTAACCTCATGCCACAGGAAACGCCATAAAATTTCGCATCAAGCAATAAAACTGCTGATGGATTTATACGTATTGGCCTTTTGCATGAAAAAGTGTCATAACTCAAAATTAGCGTTTTTAAAATTCAGTACTTCAAATTAAGGAACATTTCGGCACAACTGTAAAATTTGAAATCCATATTTTTATTTTTATTTTATGATTTAAAATATAGTTTTT
Organism: Protocalliphora azurea; assembly: GCA_932274085.1. Lineage (NCBI taxonomy): Eukaryota > Metazoa > Arthropoda > Insecta > Diptera > Calliphoridae > Protocalliphora > Protocalliphora azurea. Next base: position 39,134,872 of record OW026519.1, read on the forward strand.
ATTTTTCGAAATTCCATATTTGGATACAATTTGTTAAAAAAAAATGACTAAAATCATTCAGAGCCAAAATTACTTTTGAAACTATGTTTTTTTCACTTGTCGCCAATGTACGAATATGTTTGTATATATATACGATATTTTTGTATATAAAAACATACTTTTATTTAAAATTAATCACTTTTTCAGTTTTATTAACTTTTTGTTGAACTTATGTTTGATTGCGTGAGTGATGTGTCACTGTCATATCATCATATTAAATGTTGTGACATTTATTAACTTTTTTTAAATACGGATTTTTTTTCTATGTATGAGTGTAAAGTTTTTTATGAATTACATACTTATGATGGATGAAAAATGATGTTCGTTAAATATTAAAAAAATATACATTTTTAATAGACATATTTTTGTGGTAGTTTCGCATAAGGTGTTATTTGCATGGATAGTTTTAACCCGGATTAAAGGTCAAACAAAATGAATAAGAAAATTATAAAAAATGCGATGAAAAGTACCACCATCAGCAATTAATTTAACATAGAGCTGTTTATGTATCGTATTTTTATGTATATTATCTTATCTTATTATTTTAATTAACATCGAATATTACAACTATCCATGAAAATGCAATTTATTTAAATATGTATCTCTGCAAACTTATTATAGATAATTTAAAACTCTATTCAAATAACAAAATTATTTACATAATTTGACTCTAATTTAGTATCTATGTATATTTATTATATATTTAGTATATATATATATATATATATATATATATATATATATATATAATTTTTTTTTTTTTTTTTGTAGAGAAACTTCAATATATAAATACTTTAATAATATACCTAAATCATACTTGAGTGAATCTAAAACAATTTTTACTTTTTATTTTTTCTCACTATAAATAAATCTTTCGATTTTACGTTTGATTGGAAAATCTTTTCTTTTTACTATTACTATTTTACATCCATATCCACACACATCACTCCAGAGAAATGCATTCATACATATGAGAAAAGTTTAGAGAGCAACATCTAACAAATGATTATAAAACTATTGGATGCTTCAATATTTTATTCTTTTATGTTTAACGTTACTTCAAGGGGGAATATGTAGAGGCTGTCGATTATTTTGCTACATATAGCGATTTTGGAAATTATATATGTTTCCTTAAAAAGATTTTTTTATTTTTTTTTTTACTTATTCGCTAAATCCAAAAATTTTGCAACATTTTCCAGACTTTGTTTACGTAATTTCCAAACAAACAGATAAAATATTTAAAAATAGTGGCTACATTCCTTTTTTACTATTTAAATATTTCAACTTAAATTGAATGTTGTGATTAAAATTTTTGAGTGCAATTGAATATTTTTGAAGTTATAAGCCTTTGAAACACGCACTTCCCTAAGAAACTCATATTAGAAAAATTTGTTGTTATTGGATAAAAAAGAAAAATTATGTGGCGGGGGCCGGATACTAAGAAAAAGATTTTTAGCCTGAAAAAATTTTATTATACAGAAGAAATTGCAAAATTTAAAATTTATATACGTTGAGGAACTATTATTAAAAATTATATGTGTTTTATAAATGCCCATTCAAGAGCTTTCAATCGAAACTTAAATCTTTGCAATCGGTCTAGTGTAGGAGATGTTTACTATTTTAAGTGAGTTAGGGAGCGCAGTGAGTTCCAATATTTATTTTAATACTTTAAAAGGTTCTTCACTCTACTGAAATATATATTTATGGCTATCACTCTATAGAAGAAAATATAGAAGCTGGAATTGGAATGTTTAAAATCTTTTGTATACATCTTTTACTAGATTAACATTCTTCATTGAACAATAAATGTGGACAGAATTCGAAAATATACCATTTGTATGATTTTTGCTACTTTAGTCTGGATTTGTTTTCACCCTATTTTAATGAAGCTTTTATTGCAAATAAAATAATAAAAAATAAAATTTATCAAAAGTTTAATTTTTTTTCAAAATATCAAAAAAAAAAAATTATATATATATATATATATATATATATATATATATATTGTTTTTTTATTTATTTTTTGATATTTTGAAAAAAAATTAAAATTTTGATACATTTTCTTTTTTAATATTTTATTTCTAATAAAATTAATGTTTAAAATAGTAAACATATTTCCTATATATATATATATATATATATATATATATATATGGTCCGAATACTTTTTATTATATGGAGATAGTTTTTAATATAATTTTTTTTGTGGCTCATTTTAGAAATTTTCCGTAACTTATTAATTTTCTCCTTTTTTGTTAGTTTTTTTTAGCCAGATTTCATATCTTTTGTATTTTGGCAACTTTTTGTACAAATTTGTAATCTTTTTTCTAATATTTTACGTTATCGTTTCACAATAAAAATTCACATAATGAATAAACAGTAACAATTAAAAATAAATTGTACCGAAGTTAGAATTAAAAAACAATTAACATTTTTTTTTTTTCATATCTTGGGTGTTTAAAGATTTAGAGAAAATTTCTGACAGAATAATGAAAAGCTGAGCCCGCAGCAACTACAGCACCAAAAAAATCCATGTATTTTGTTTTTGCATTGAAATCTCTTATGCCAACTTTAATTTTGACAAACCAAGAACATATTTGACATTTCACTTCATAAAAAAAGTAATAAGACAAAAAATGTAAACAAAGATTGTAAACTTAACAATTCGACACTACGGATTTTAGAACACAAGCCGCCATATTGCTGCCAAAAGAAAAAAAACTCAGCTGCTTAAATGTCGTTACCTGATTAATGTACCTTGATCCGTAGCTTATACAAGAATTTCAATAAGTCGAAAAATATATAAAAATATCTTCCTCTATATCAAAATTCTAGAAGGCTTATCTCTGTACTGGAGGCCTTCAAGAATTGAAAATCTTGTTGCATTAAAATTCTGTTGATGGCATCCCAAGACTCTTCACACTTTAAATAACTCGTTTTATTTATAAATATTTACAATTAAATAAAATTCTTCAGGAATTATCTGTATTTATAATTTGGATATAAATAAATTATCCTCACCACAATTCCTTTAATATTGGGACAATAAAGACATCTGATTTTATATAAACCAGTGGAAAATATTCGTGGGTATAAGATTCCTTAAGAATTTATTTTATTCCAAAGTAAAGCCAAATTGTTTCAGATCGATAATCCGATCTTCTATATATACTGAAATAAATTTTTGACCATTCCACTAACACAAGTATAGAAAGGTCCAGAAATCTCCCGTTCTGTATACGAATTACTGTTTGTGACCATTATATCCCAATAAGAGACTTAGTTAAAAAAGGTATTTAATACTACTACTTATAAAAGAATAAATAAAATTATTTAAAATCACATTTAAGTAGATGGTCCAGAAGTATTGACTTTTGTTTTTATATTTGCTAAATATATATCTGTTCTTGTTCTGGATGCGTTAAAAGTCCATCGAGTATGTGTGTTTTGAAAAAATCAATTAACAGTACACATTTTTGCTTTCTAACTGAGACATTGTATTATTTCCTTAGCCAACATGACAGAATATTTAACCGTGATACAAATAGGATTTATGTAAAAGAAATTGCAATAAAACTTACTTTAAAATAATTTATCGTTCACTTTTCTGTACGGAATTTAATATTCGACGCCAATGTTTTTAACATTACAATTTTTCAGATTTCGATTTTTTTTAACGTTCAATCGAAAAAGTGCACATGCATTCACATAGGCACAGACACTTGTATCTGTATGCTTCTATATACCCCCCATACATATCATTGTATAAATCTATAAGGATTTTTTCGAATGTGCGTTTAAAATTTTCTTCCTTTCATTTTATAAACCCTACAACAGTTCGAATTATTTTCCATACAATACTTTTACATACTTATGAATTTTGTACATATTAAACATTTATTTTTATATTATTTTTTTGGTAAAATATGGTTTACCAAGGAATAAGTATGTATATATAAGTAACAAAAAGAATAAGAAAAAAATAAAATAAAAAAAGATGAAATGTGAAAACAATCTTTTTAGTTCGATATTCTAGTTGATTTGAAGCAAATTTATTGAAGATTATTTTAGCTGACACTTTTTGTGCATGTGAAGTGTGCAAAACGATTTTTAACCGTAGAGAATTTAATGATGAACTTTTATACACTATTGACATCAGATAAGACATTAAAATGGTTTAAGTATCATAAAAATAATTTAATTTTTAGAAAAGTTGTATAAGGGAAATAGAAATTGCTTGTGCAAATATATTAATGAAAATGTAAGTAATATTTTCTTGGAATTTTAAACAAAATGTTATTAACACAAGATTAAGTAAAATATTTACCCTGCAGAAAATTACTGAATAATATATAGATGTATGCTAAAATGAACTGCTTTCAAAAAATTTCTATAAATCGGTGAAGAATATCATACATTCTGCTGGTAAATATTTAAAGGAAATTTTAAAACACACTTACATAGCTATTAGTAAAATCCAATTTGAAGACTTTATTTATTTATATATTTGTTATGAATTCAGTATTAATATATAAAATTTATACACTAAATATAGTTTTATAAAGCTATAGCAAGAAGGCCTTAAGCTTAATTATTATGGTTCAGTAAACAATTTCAATAGTGAGCATATCTTAAAAATATTTTTACAGAGTTTGGATGTTAGTATATAGAATGTATATATTTATGTTTTCTGTAGATGAAGAGGATTAATTAATTCAAAGGTTTCATTTCGAGCAAGTGTGGGCATAGGATATGATTTAGGCTGACATTACTGTGATTGTCACAAGTGTATGGGTTAGGGTTCTGGCCATTCAATAAATGACCATATGTTTGTTTAATTGTGCCCTAGTCTTAATCTAAGGAATTTAATGAGATCAAGTTTTTGGATTTTTTGGAATATTAATACCGAAGATAACAACATTAGACAATAGTTAGGAAATTGCGAAGACTTATTTCATAGAATTTAAATATTTGCCATAATTGATGTTAAAGATAGCCCTAAAGTAAAATAAATTAATGTGATATAACAATTGTTCGCTTAAGAAAAGGTTTAATCAAAAATTGTATATAAAACCTAATGTTAGATTAAATTTTGGTAAAAAGAGGTAAGAAGAAATTCTTGGAAATTATTAATAATTACTTCTAAAAAATTATAGAAAAGAACAGTGAATAAAAATCATAAACAAAATATTCTTCTAATGACAACCATGCACAGTGTAAAATTTTGTCAAATTAGCACGCCAAAATTCCAATTTTGGCAATACTGAGAAACAGCTATATGATATATAATACTTTATACACAGTAGTAAATATAATGATTAGAATTAAGATCGGGTCAAACTTTAGCCTACAGCCTTTATAAATTAGTTCCCTCAGAATCGCTTCAAAGTTCCTAAATTCTTTAAATAATTTTTTATCGAAATAAAATTCTACGAAAATAAATTGTAGGTATCAGAAAACTATTTAACAAACTATTATCACTTTTAGTCCATATTTGACCCAAATTCTTATATTATCAATATGAAGCTTAAAAATCTGGGTATTCATTTTTTTCCTGTAAATAAAAGGTGAAGAAGCCGGTTTTATTCGACTGGTTTCATCCGGCTTTTTGAAAATTTTGCTTTCGAATAAACCGGAGGTTTTGCATCGAATACTCAATTTTAGTTACTTTTAGAAAATTTTCTTAAAAAATGGATTTATTTTTAAAATTTTGTTTAAGTTTATAAGCTTATCATATTAGCTTTTAACTTTTAAACATTTTTTTCCAAATTTGTGTTAAAAAATTGGTAGAAATGCCAATAAACTTTAATAATGAATTTTTCTTTCATATTGGTTCCACAATATGCACAGAAATTCAACAAGCAGTTCATATGTTAAAAGTATAACATTTTATATGCAAATAAAATTAGAAACCTCATAATTAAAATAATTGTCTGGTAATAAGGACTACGTGCATGTGAAAAAAATTATTAAATTAACTAAATCAATGCGCAAACTGAAATATTTGTGCATTAAATCCAAAAAATAATTACATTATTTCTAGGTATACAAAAGATAACCAAGATCTTAAAATAAAAAAGATGAAATCCCATTCGTCCTTGTATCGAAATATATGTTTGTACCAAATTTTTTTAAGGTCTTTAAAGTTAAGATCTGTACTTTGGCAGAAGTACTCGTTTAAGCGAGTAAAGAAGTAAATACTTTTAAATTGTATTAGTGTATTAGAATCAGAATAAGTTTTTTCATTCTGTACTGCAGCAAAAAGGAACTGAAAAAGAGCTGAAAAAGTAATGATTTATAAATAGTGTTGTCATTGAAAGAAAGTACTTAGTACTTAAAAAGGGCTGCTGAAGTTCTTCTTTTTTGCTTTTTCTTTATAGCTTTTAGTTCTTCTCTTGAAGTGGTAAAAATTTTCTTTTTTCGAATCACTTGATCGTTTTTTACTGCAACGTTAATATTTGTTTATAACAACTGCATAACATATTTATTTATTATAAATATTTGTTTTGATTGAACGTTTTAACTAAAGTGCCCCACGACATATTGTTTTATATAATTTTCATAAAAAAAAGCAGATTAACAGTGTTATTTTAAATTTAGAAATTTGTAACCGGTTTTTTCAATTGCCTAATATTCAAACTATTCAAAAACTGAATAATTGAACTCCCTAGTCTAATTATAGATTTTAAAATAGTGTGTTTACAAATGGGTCAATCTCTTTAAAATTTTGTTAAAGGCTATTACATTCAAGTTTAGGATTTAAAAGGAAATTATATTTTTATTCGTTTATTTTACTAAATATTTCATATTTTCTGGAATACCCTCCATAGGAACTTTATTGCATTTTCGGTTTGGGTCCACTTTCTATAATTTTTATCTTATTTTTTAGTCAGTTTTAAGTATTCTTTTTTTTTGGATCGGCCTCTTTTAATACATTTGTATGATACCACGCAGTTTCTTTTTTGTTGTAATAATGGGAAGAGGGATGAGGCCACGCAAATTAGAATTCGTTGTGTTTTCTACTGGTAAGAAGGAATGTTTTCTGACTTCACCCATTTGCGAACATTTTTCTGTTAAAAGTGTAATTTTTTATGAATGAATTACTTTTTCTCCAAATGAACAAATAAATGTCTTGTAGAACCAAAAAAAACCCAATTTTTTTTACTCGATATTATCCGCCAGTAAGTACTTTTTAGCATTAGTGTTGCATGGAGGTGAAAAGAAAAAGAGGCTTAATTAAACTTTAGAAAGGTCAGAAAAACCTAAAATATATAAAAAAATATTTTTGTTTACTTTTTTTTCTTACTAGTTTTTGCTATTTTATAAAGGTACTCTAAAACTAAAAATAAAACACAGACTGCTGCTACCAAAATGAACCTTGAAAAATTGCCCACAATATTATATTTCATATGAAAAATTACCAATCCAATGTTTTAAAGTGATTTTTCGTCATTTTTGAATTATACTTAATACGATTTTAATTAATAATTTCCAAATTTTAAGGCGATTTTTCGCTTTTATAAGATTATTTTTTAATATATATGTATTCTTAAATAGCTTCTATGGTTAATGGACTTTACTAAAAAACAATTATAATAATAGATTAAGTAAGTCCATAAAATGATTTGGAGAGTGAAGCGCCGCAGACGAAAATTTTAGTTAGATATAATTAACTTTGATTTTTTGTGCGAATTGATGCAAAAAATGTTTAAATGGATGATTCTGTAAAAACAAAATTAGTAAAAGCATATAAGAAAATATTTTCTACTTTGTTGAAATTCTAAAATTCTATCCTTTTTAGGACAATTTAAAGAAACAAAAAAGACTAGATTTAGCCTTAAAAAGACTAAAGTGGCAACACTGGACAGCACTCTTATTTTTGAAGAAAAATTAGTCTCGGTAATTTTCGTCTTCTCTTCTACCTTCACATGTTTTCTAGTGTTCCCATTTTTTTACTTCGTGGGAATTCAGGTCAGCTTTTTTAACTTTTTTGATAAAATATACAGAGCAATTTAAGGAATGAGTCACATTTCATCCAAAGTTGTAGAGATTTTCTTTTAAAATTCTTATTATATTGTTTGCGATTCTAAAGTCTTAGAATTAATTTTTTTTGCACTCATTGTAGTTTTATGATTCAAAAAACTTAATTCACAATTCACCTGCACTCTTAGCAGTTTTTTGATACGGTGTTTTGATTATAAATTTTGAATTAGACGTTTGAACGAATTTTGTTAAATTTTTATTTTAAGAATTCTGTTATTACAACAAAATTATATATATATATATATATAAACTTAATATATTATATTAAAATATTGTTATATTAAACATATTAACGAAGGTTTAATTATATTCCGGGAGGATATTTTTATGAGGTCTAGGTAAAATAATGGGCTGGAAAATGGTATATAAACAATTGTAATAGGTTTTCTACCTTAAGTAAAAATTGCAACCTGAACTTTATTCCAAGTTTCTATCTGTAGCAGCCAGATAGGATTGATAGACATTGCTAAATCGAATTTGAATATAATTTTTGGAGTGCGACTGTTTTGTAGTATAGTAGTGTAGGGTAAAATACATAGGTAAATTAAATCCAATTTAATTTAAAAAATAAAATAAAATGTTAAAAAGTCGTGGGATTGCTCTATACAAATTTATAATTATTTATAATTAGTAGTGGCAGCTATACCCTCCCTATATCTCAATTATAAATCTGCACATAAACTTTAAATTATTTTATTTCTATTTATAATCTAACACTCGATTCAATAATACAACCCATAATTTTCCTTCCCATTTACTGTGGTTCAAAACTAAAATCTAGGTAGACAAAATTATTTTATGAACTATATGTATTTGTTACCTGCATGCAAAAACGACTTTCGAAAATCTCTACAGTAACTACTTATCTGCTTACAAAAGGGTCTCAATATGCTAAACTTCTAACATAAAAAATTATTTTTTTTTTTTTACTAAACAATATTATGTTTTGACTAAAATTTATGGCTTATAATAAAATAAACAATTTATAGTACATAAAGCATAATGTGAAAAATCATATAGCATATAGCAATTCAGAAAGTAATAGTCGGTTAAGCCTGACCATAATATAACCTCCTCCGTGTGGATCCAATTGTGGATAAATTCTTGTAATAAATGTAACTCATATTGTTAGCAGCATTAATATGAGATTTATGAACTTTAAGGATATTCCAGAGAGTGGCCTTATATGAGAAATAAATTTAATTGTATACCGTATTTTACTTTCTTCTACTATAAAAGTTGTTTGTGTCACATATAATTTCAGTACTTAATAGACTCTTATATTTATAAGGGATTTCTGCACGTTAATTGATTTTCGGAAGAGGGCTTTATATGGAAAATATATATGGCAGCTGACAATCAGTAAAATTAAACACGTAAAAAATCATATTTAGTTAAACACACATATAGTAATCCCAATTGATAAAAAATATACTCGAATATATGTTACATTTCTCACACCTTCCATACGAAAACAAAACAATTAATTTTAAACCCTTGTTAAGTCTTAGAATTGAAAAAATAATTTTCGAACTGAAGACTAAAAAAAAAAAAAAACTAATATGAGGTCTATTTTAAAATTGTCTGATATTGTGTCGATATATAATAATTGTTTGAAGCTCTTAATGTCTTAGTATTACAGGCGGAATCCCGTAAGGACGAAGAAAAATATTGTCTGTATTTATGATCGATTTGATAGATATTGTAAATAATTATTAAGAACGTTATATGACTCAATGTCTAAGTTTTAAATGGAGTATATTTAAGCGATTTATTTGATATTTTAAAAAAATGGTGTTATTTATGAATTGTTCGAATGTACCTATGAACAATTGGTAATTTGACATAAGGGTAATTCCAAAAAATTTCGACCCAAAAGTATAGTTTTAAAAATTTTATATTTTCGAATTTTTTTTATTTGGAGTGTTTATTAAACTAGTCATCGTGCATCTTATAGCATATAAGTTAAGTTCCATATCGTTTACAGTTCATGTTTCATGGATTTCTAAAGTAGGACACCCATAATTATATGTTATTGTATACATAAGAAAAATTTAACACGAAGAAGATTTTACAATAGGAAAAGGAAAAAAATAATAAAAATTATTTTGAAAAAAATAGGTTGTCATAAATACCCACCTAAAACTTTCTGGTTTTCGGTAATGGCAACTACTTAATAAAGTAGTTTCTCAGTAATGAGGAGTCATTATTATTTGCCTACTCTGTATTATATAAATAAGTACTCAATAGTATAATAGCACAGTAATATTTGTGTCCAAGTTCAAATTTCACTGAAGGTAAAATTTTGTTGTATATTTTTTTTATTTTTATTTTGGTTTAGGTACATATTCTTGAGTACACCTATAGTCTAAAAATAACTACAAGAATTTGTGGACAACTCGAATAAAAATAACCAGCTATTCAGGCAAAAAGTAAGTAGTTTCTTTTAGTTTCAAATTATATCTGCTAGCTTACTAGGAAAGCAAAGTTTTTGCTGGGTAGAAAAGGAATGATGAATTTATCTTCTTCCGAATATTGGCACTTGTTTAATAAAATGTGTAGAGCATATTTTAAGTATTTTTATTCCACTTTTTTTTAAATAATTACATAACGTATTTCTGAATTTTTGTAAAATGTTAAATTCTTCTAATCGTAAATAATTTTATAATTTCATTTATTTTTCCTGGGTTCCCGGAATTTTAAATTTCCAAATTTTGTTAAATTTAAGCTTACTTTTTTCGATAAAAATACATCTTTCGATAAATAATAATTTGTCTAAGTACTAGTTTTATCAGTTAATGAAAAATATTTTTTATTTTATAAATCAAAATCTATCCAAAACTTTTTACAAAAAAAGCTTAAGTTAAGAAAAGGTTTTCCCCAAATTTTTCATACAAAATGTAATACCAATTCTAGATATTACTAAATTATACATAATGAAAATTTTGCATATTTTGAGACAATGTTAATTTGGAAGCAAAATATAAAAATATTTACACATAAATTATCAAAGATAAATGACTAAAAATGGCAATTTTTCAATTAAAATCTTAAAAAAAAAGTCTGATTGAAAATATGCATAATTTTGTAACTAAAAACCATTAAAACTTTTGAATTATGCTCAAAAAAAGTTTTATTAAGTTCCTGGACAAATTCATTTATTGTTTTGTTAATTTATTTTTTTTAAGACTTTTGGAAAGAAAAAGAATCAAGCTTGTTATCCATATGCAAATTTTTTGGTCTAACATTAAAAGAAAATTTTTAAACAAAATTTAAAAAAAATAAAAATTTTTAAGGTCTAATGCAATTTATTTTAAATTGTTCTGCAAAAGGCCATTCGACGATGTAATATTTTTAAAGACCTTTTGTAAGTGTAACAAGATTCATTTTCTTTTAAATTGGACAAAAATGTTAGAACTTATTCGATTTTATATGAAATGAAGCATAAAGTGATTTGCTTCAAAATATATTTAAAACAATTTGATAAAATTTTAAATTTTTTAAATAATTGCTTGAGTATTTAAACGATTTGGAGGATTGACATCCCATTTTATTATAATTGAAATAGCAATTAAAACTTGATATCTTTAGTGTTAAAGAAAAAATTCCAAAGATTTACATCATTAATTTTGAAATAGAAAAACAAATTTAATAAAAAAAATTTAATAAATTATTTATTATTTGTAGTAAATACAAACGATTTAAATAAAATTTAAAAGCTACTTTTCATTCAATTAAATTCAAAATTGACTTTAAATTTAGGCAGCCACGATTTGCACCAACTATCATCAAAACTTTTTCTTTTTGAAATATCTGAAAATTTATAGGGTATTTAAAATTTTTGAAAATTTACTAGTTTTTCGCGTTTGACAACTTTGTTGTTTTTCTTATAATTTCTTACTTTTTACAAGTAATTAAAAGTGGTGGGGTAAAGCTATTATTAACTGAAATCAAATAAAAATAAAGTATTTATTTTATTTTTGTAAAAAAATCGTTTTTCAGTACGGTGTCCTTTATCAGATTAGTTCCAAATTTGTACATCAGTAAGTTTTATATATTAAATAACATAATTAGATCTATTTAAGTAAAATTGATATTCCAAGTATCAGGTCGACCTTTCGTATTTTTCAGATCATATATTTTAATAAATTTGATTGAAATGCATTTATTAGTCATAAATGCTTTAGAGTATAACAATAAAATTAAATAAAAGTTGTTGTTTGCATTTTAAAACCTAAAAAGGAATAATGAAGTAAAATATCGAGTTTGTGGTGAGATAAATAATAAAAATTTTGTAGTTCAAAAGTTATTTATAAAAATTTTGTATAAAATGTTATCGCCACTTATCAACTTAAATTTTTAGCTATGTAAATCTTGTATATAATTTCGAATTTTTCAAAACAAAAAAAAAAAAAAAAAAAAATCCCCCAAATGCTTTGCCTTTTTTATGTTTATTTGGGTCTTTTAATGTTCATTATTTTTTGATATGACGATTACAATCAATTTTTCGCTGTAGTGTAAAAATTTCAAAATGGGATCTCAATGGGATCAGAAGTTATAACAGATTGTCTAAAGCAGTTAGTATAATTTTATTAACATTAATATATCATAAAGTGTTTCGTTACTTTTATTTTAAATTTAGTATAAAAAAAAAAAATATAAAAAATAAAAACAAGCAACCTTATGTGCCTATACATGTGTATAGGCACTAAACTAATTATCGGATGAGGGCCTTATTTGAGACCTTATAAAATTTATTACAATAATTAATATGTATATTAAAATTATTTATGTAGTATTTTATTTTGATATTGGCATTTATGTGATATTTGTGCAGATTTAAGTATATTTCAGAAATGTGAATTATACGGGAGCCATGGTCAATATTTTACGACTTATTTCAATATATGTTGGAGGTTAATACGTCATATGAAGCACATAGAGGAGTAAATAGTATGTACTGAGTTTCATCAAAATCATAGATGATCAAAATCCGAGTTGATTCGAATATTTTGTGAAATTACCCATGAATTTAAAGAAAATCTTTTGATGATAAATTATTTTGTGAAATTTTATACATAACTCTTTTTAATGAAACTATGATTATCTAAGTATAATTTTGATATTACAAAACCCGAGGTAAAGTAATGATTTCATGAAATTTTTCTGTAGTATTTATATAATCTCTCACATGTATATGTTTCGCATGTAAAAGAAATTCTTAACATTATAATTACCCCAGTAGAATTACTATTGTTAAGTTATTTACAAACATGTATATTCAAAGAAATATTTGGCTTTCAATTGATATAAATTTGATGAAAACTTCGTGGCAAAAATTCACTAATTTTTTACTCTGAACAATATTTGTACACTATTAATGGAAAGGTTTTAGTACTTAAAGTTTTATGCCGAAATATACATACTTTTATAAGAAGAATGTTTTTTAATGGAAATTAGAAAATTTTTAATACTTTGTGATATTTAAAAATGTTTTTCTTGACCTTTTTTTTTTGTACCCATCATTAAAAAATTACAAAATGTCGAAATATTCATCTAAAACCCCATAAAGTGTATATCTTCTGGGCCCTCGTAAGATTCTGGTTGATCTAGCTATGTCCGTCAGTCTGTTTGTGGGTTAAAAGGAAGGGAAGAACTAAAAATGAGCAAAATCTTTTAATAAATTTATGGGTCAAATACTAGAAAAACTTATTGTCCATCGTATTTCCAATTCATACTTTTCCGCATGAACGCCAACGAAATTTTGTACAAATAGTACAGGGATCTATGTAAACTTGGAAACGAAAAATGGGCGTGATCCGCCCAGATGGTGTATGAAAATGATATAGATTCAGCCAAGCCGAATATATCATTCTTATTAATTTTTAAATCAATGTGATAACTTATCTAAGAAGTTTTCAAAACCGTGGCATATGAATAATATAATTACTATTATACAAACACACCTACAAGCTACTTGATTTAATTTTATAGAATATAAAAATTATTAAGTTATTTTGTTTCATACATATTAATCGCGAATTACAAACAGCTGCCTTGTTAAAGAATCATTGAAGTTTAAGTATTTAGTATTTTACGTACATTACGTATTTTTCTATTAAAATACTCTTTTAATGTTAGCAGCAAACATATAAAGAGAGTAAAACTATTTCGTTGCTAACATTTTTGTACGAACTCGTGTTTCACAATGTTATGTTACTATAATACTTTACATTGACACACTTTTCTAAAAGTTAAATATACGCATACGTTAAATTATACATACAACAGCATCCTTTATTTAACAGACACAACAACAAGTTAAAAAGGAAAAAAAAGCTAGGAAGAAAGAAAAAAGTTATGAAAAAACAGATTTTGAAAATATTGGCATAAAATGTAATCCACTAACAGGAACAAGATTTAGTTGAAAATTTGCCGGTGAACTGAAAACAACATTAAAGCGGGAAGAATCGAAAAGGACAACATAAAAAATAAGAAAAAAAAAAAATAGAAATAAATATAAAAAACTGAATTAATCATAATTGAAAAAAAAGTAACCTGTAGACGAATTAAAAAAATGAAATGAAGATTTGTCTTATAGAAGTAAATTAACAAATATTAAAAAAAGTTTTAAATTTGAAGAAAATTTAAATAAAAATTTATGAAAAAATAATTTTAAAACGCCTTTAAACTCTAAAATATTATTATTGTAAAGTAAACTTAACTAACCTTATTTTTTTTAATGGTGTGTGTAAGTGTAGCGTGTATAAATACATATGTATTTATGTGAAGCGTGTAAAAGTTGAAACTGCTTCCTATTTCTCTGTATGAGAAAAATATCACAACTCCACTACAAAAACTTTGACATCGAAGCCATTTAAGTATGTTTTGTTAACCGTTTGAAAACAGTCTCGAAGAAAAATAAAGTAAAAAAAAAGAAAAAAATAAAATAAAAAAGAACCGAGAACATAAAAAACCTAAAAACATTCACACAGCTGTTGTTTGAATTGATTAAAATAAAAAAAAAACATATTTTTGTAAAAACGGATTTGTAAGCAGAAATAAATTAATAAGTATGCAAAAATATGCCAAACAAGTATATCAAATAAATTCATATAAAATGAGAAGAAACAAAGAAAATATATATTAAACATATGTGTATTATAAAAGTTACTTAACATAATCAAGTTTGTGAAAATTTATATTTAATTCATAATTAAAAAGTAATAACTAAACAGATTAAATGATAATAGATAATTTAGCAAAATAGTGAAAATGAATTCTTTTTAATAAATAAATAATAAATAAATTTAATAAATAAAAATACGTAATTAATATGAAGAGAGTTTTAAATATATTGAGAGCTTTTAAACATTAATACACAAAGGTAATTGAAGTAGAAATCATTAAATTAAATTGAAATAATTTGTATGACTCTCACATGGATTACCAGTAAACTGTCAATATGGATTTAATAAACATAACAACATATATATGGAATATATTTTTATTAATCTTATTTATTTTGCCAGGTAAGTAATAATATATTTTGATTTTACTTAATTACATATATAAATTGTAATTGTAAATTGTAAACTGTATATATATATATATATATATATATATATATATATATATATATATATATATATATATGTATATATATATATGCTTTACTTCCAGTTCTAACACACAATGTGATTGGAATTAAAATATTTTGATTCGGCTCTTCAGGAATCAAAGTAAGTTTAAGTAAATTTTAAAAGCAAATTACTAAAATAAACACTGTCTGTCACTGTGACAAAATTCCATCAGTAAGTTTTTATATACAATTTATTAGCTGGTTTATATGGGATGACTATGGCATGCATTCAATAAAATGTCAGCACTGAAATCCAGCAAGTTAAATAGCATAACTGATTGAAGGAATCTTGTAGACATTTTAAATATAAGTTATACATTTGTTAGTACGCGCAGAGAAAAAACATGGTTACAACATTATCACTTCAACAATATTATATTCTCATTGTTAGTTTTCTTGAATTTTAATAATTCTGTGTTCATAATAACAGTGTTTTTTTTTTAATTTTTTTCATTTAATGTTTACACTGAATATAATTTTTAATATGGTTGACTGCAAAAATTATATGTTTTGAAAATTTTTTTCTAGAAACAAAATTTTATTAATATGAAAAATATCATTACTTCTACAACCATATTTTTCCTTGTTCTTTCACCATATTCTATTTTTAAACTATATTAATATTATATTCCCATGATAATAAAATGTCAAATAAATACAATACTTATCCTTTTCACAAACTTAGTGGAAAAATTCACAACTTGTTTGTTTTTAAATATATTTTATTTTTAATGTTTTTTTTTAACTTCATTGCAGCTCTCATTTAGTTTATGTATGAATAAATAGACGAGATTCGGTTATACTCGGTGTGATTCAAACAATATTTATTACCATTAAATGATTTATTTAAAAAACATATCTTGCATTTGAACAACATATGGTGGTACAAATGAATATAATTATTGAATAAATTATTATTATTATTTTATTTTATTTTTTTGTTTTTTTTTTTTTTTTTTGGCAAATGAACACTTTTCTCTATTATTCTCAAAAAACAATTTATAAAAATAATAATTTTTTATTAGTACATTTTATTTTAATATATGATAAGATGACATAATAATATGACGAAATGAAATAATAATATAAGATTAGATAACTATATGTTAACATGGAATAATAATATTATAAAATGGAATCATAATATGACTATGTGGTATGATAATATAATAAGATAGAATAATAATATAATAATATTAAATCGCGATCTGAGAGAATGAGAAATGATATAGTAACATTGTTCAATTATACGTAAAACTAAAATAATAACATGAAAAAATAAGCCAAAAAACGCAATATGACAAAATGGAATCATAATAATTATTTTTCTTATAATAATTTCTATTTTCCGCCGCGATCATATGTTCCAATCATAACATGTTGCTCTTAGAATATGGTCACTACAAACATATTATTTCCCTGTTTTAATAACATCCGTAATTTGTCTCATAGAAATTTGACAAAACACTAGGAAAATTAAAAGAAAAAGTAAGAAGCTACAACTGGTAAGATACAAAAAATATCCTACGTTATATATGAGAATGTCTGTTCGAATCTGTAACATGAAAGCGAGTTTTGTAAGGGAAATTTAGTAGATAATAGACTGAAGTTAGAGTGATCCAAAATTATTTTTTTCGAACTATGTTTAAACGTATCTAAAATTACGAAAGGGGACATCAATTATAACAAAATAAAACTTAATTTCTCTTCCCACCAATATTAATGATATTTTTATACGTTAAACGATGCCCAGGAAAGGAAAACAAAACATAATTTTAATAAGAAAAACTCTTATAAAAAACTATATAAAAATAATAATAAAAATAATAATAATAAAATTTAATAAAATTGCAGCAAAAAGTTTGGTTGACATGTAATGAGTTAAGAAGTTAATATGATGGCTCTTCACTGCTTACACATTCGCTGAATAGCCCATTATTTTTACAAGGTGATAACATTAGAGGCAACTACTTACCTCATATTATTACCAGTGGACATTTTAGAAAGTCATTACTGAGATATCATAGCAGCATAAGTGTAAGGAGCAGCCTATTTATAAAACACTAACCTGCTCAATTCTCTAGTCGCCATCACGTAGAGGGAGATATTTCTTCAATTCTGTTCCACACTAAGTTTTTAGCCCATACATTCTCTCTTGGTTTATAGTTTTCTAGGTCTATAAATGTACTTCTATGGACTTTTGCAAAACAATTTCACTCATTGTTAATTTTTTCAGAAGAGTTAAAAAAACTGTCTAAAAATTTTACAATTGCTATGGAAATATAAATTTTTGGTCAACTATATCCCAAAACTAAAAGACGTAAGAAAATACCGAAGAGTGCAAATGCTGCGTCTTTAATATGTTAATAACCAAATAATCTAAAAATTGTCTTATCTCGACAGATTTATATTTATAGACCTTGTCGCAGTGCCTGCAAATAACTGAATTTGTTGCTGTATTGCATTTGATGCAATATCCACATTTCCTAAGTTTTACGTCATAACATGATTCAGCCCAATAAATGCTTAAACTTATTACTACAGTTTATTAATATCATACATATATACTTTTTTCAAAATTGTATTTAATTTTATCAGTGTTTTCATTCGCTTTTTGGTATTTAACTTAAATATGTCATTGAGGACACTAAAACAAATTACTAATATGAAATGAAATACATATCAGTTATTACCGGTACCAGATTTTACTTTTATTTTTTTTTATAAGTATTCAAATAAATTCTCAAAAAAATGAATATTCCGTAAATTTACCCAATATTTATCCATTACCAAGTTTTTGCTCTGATGTAATTTTGTTCACTGTAACAACATGTATATATGTATATATATATACTATATATATATATACATTATATGTCGGAGCAGATGAGATGATTTTTAATAACGACCACGAAGCATCGAGCGACTTTAATCGCCAACTGTCCCTTTTGCTTTTTTGGCCCTTTTTTTAATATGGAACTAAATGTTTACTTCTTAAGACTATGTGCAAAATGACGAGAAACTAAGTTGTTTGGAATATCTCGATCCATTATATACTAATTCCAGTAGAGATATTGATTATTCTGGGATTATTTCACAATATACCTATGTAAAAAAATCCCGGAGAATTTATAAATGAGCTGAAACTCTTACAAACTAAAGCTAATGAAAAAGTTTATAAACAACTATTTAAGACATTAAATGCCGAAACCTTTTGGAAAATTAAAAACAGATTCGATTATATCGTAATTTATTTCCATTTACTATTTATATTTTTACATTGTCTCATAGCCTGGGCGGAATGTCTTTTTTCTAAGTTATCAGTAATGAAAAATAAATTGTGTAACAGACTTAAGATCAACATTTGCATATTCTTGCTTTTAGTCCTAAATTTTTTAGGCGGAGATTTGGAAGACTAGGGTCCGAATGAAGGCTTCGTACAAAAGTATAGAAGTTTCATTTTTAATTGAGGTCATTTTTGTTAGAAAACTCCATATATAAAAAAGTATATACGTATAAAACTTATAGTATATGGAAACATAAAGGGTACAATTATTGATTTTAAAACATGAGAATGCTCAACCATTTTTCCCCTAATTCCTTATTAAATATTTGGTCCCTGCGCTGTCTGAATTACCTATGTAATTTTCAATAACTTTTCAGGAAAGATAAAAATTTTTACAAAATTTTTACGCTTATGAATAGGCTTAGTAATGCAGTATATATGTATTTTGAAAAAAATGAAATTTTTGGAGTGCTTTGGAGAAATTCAACGAAAACTTTATATAGGTAATTTTGTAGAACAATTTTTATTAAGATATGTTTATGTTTTTTTTTTTTTTTTTTGTACGTTTTTAAGTTTAATGAAATATAAGTTCAGACTATGAAAAGAGATATTATTTTTTAATCTTGGTCAAATTTCAATCTCCTAAGATGATCGGAACATGTTACTAAACGGTAATTTTTTAATGATAACAGAAGATATATTTAAAATTAAAAATGAACAAAATCTGCACAATATTAGTGCTACATATATCAAACGATAGCTAAAGAAAAATTAATTAACCAGTTATTCATGATAAAAAAAAAAAAATTTCAAGAAGAAATTAATAATTTGCTAAAAATTCGTTAACTCAATAAAGTGCATAAATTTGTTTGGAAAGAAAAAAAAAAATAAATAAAAATTAAACAATGATATGTCGTAAACTAATCACCAAAATATTTATGATCAATTATTTCATAGGCTGAACCATTTTTCGACCAACGTTGTACACAACTTAATTTTTGATCAACACAATTACAATATATAAAAATTAATGCTAGGATGTCATTGATAGTATGGTCTCCTCACTTTTTGCTTGCTTTGATTTTATTTCAAAAAAAAAAGAGATTAATATACAAGTAATTTATTACATATGGTTCTGATGGCCTAGCTTGACTCATATGACCTATAATCCTTTCGAGAATATATTAGCGGCTAAAATGTTTTTTTGGAATCCATGTCCATCATTGTACACCTCTTTTCCAAAATTTTAATTATTTTGGTTAGGATGTGAAACAATTATTCCAATATTAAATAGTGTTGTTTTTCTAAATCTTGCAAAAAGTTATAAATAAACAAATTAATACATATTTCGTCTAACTGCGAGCGTTTAAATCTTCATAATTTTAAACCATTTTACAAACTTCGTCACTAAGAATAAACAGACACATATTCATTAAAAATTCTCACTAAAAAAATACATCCCTTTAGAAGTGGAGATTGGTCTGTTCTTATATGATTCCCAAAATATTAAATATAAATTTACGTGACCATTTTCAAAACATCTGTAAAGATACCTATTTCTTTCAATATCATTATCAACATTTTCGTTAAAAGAATATTAACTTCAAATTGTAACAGAGAGAGAAAAGCAGCGGAATATTAAGATTTTACTCACATTTTTGTCATATTTTCCTTATTCAAACATATAATTTTATATATTTCGAACATTTTTCAACATATATTAGGTTTTGGTGTACCATAGATCATACCGATCTATCCTGATACTATACAAGATTACACGTAATCAACCCTTCAACAGCAAGAAGGTCAATTTTACGCATTTAGTTAAATTAGCAATTTTTGCGAATAAATATATATATATATATATATATATATATATATATATATATATAATGAGTTCCTTTGCAATCGCGATAATATTAGAATTAAAGAGATTTTTGAAACTTAGTCGCTATTTTGGACGAATTTATACCTTTTATGATAAATGCATGATTTTGGTGACATTTATTTTCTTAACTAACCATTTATTTAAAAAAAATTAACTTATCCAATTATGAACCAGAAATCCCAAAATATTACTTGAGCAACTAAAGGGTTAAATGAATACATATATCGATAGAATTGAATGAGATTTTTACAATGATGCCCTAAAATATGCATTACTATGTAAAATTTCTAAAATATTCAAACTTTAATAAAAACAGTATTTAAAATAAAATAATTTTACTAAAATTTTAATTTCGATAGAACGAAAACTAGTTTAAATTTTTATTTACTCTTTGTGTATTAAACTTCATTTGTCTATCTTTGTTGTAATTTCTTTTTATAAAAAAAATTAAAAATTATGTACACTGTTGAAGTATATTAAAAATGATTCAGCTCACGTGAAAGAAATAATTAAACCAAAATATTTTGGGGATTAGCTTAAAACATATCGATCTTTAATTTAAGGAGCTACAATTGCAACATCAAATCCTAAACCAGTTGAGATATAGGCAAATACTTGGGTGGTCTTATGTATAAATAGTAGTGCATCTAAATGCACCAATAAAAAAAATTCGAAAAACTTAATAGGTAATCAAGCCAGCGCAGGGAGCATTTATTGTAATAAGTTAGAATTATTTAACATATTTTAATTTAAAATGCATATATATATATATATATATATATATATATATATATATAGAATACATCAACATTTACTATCATCCGTGGATGAAATTTTAGATTTAGTAGTATTATTTGATAAAAAAATGTTACCTAAAGCTTATTCAATGTTAAGATTTTTATACCGTAATTCTAATAATTTTAATCATTACACAAAAGAAGTTCTATATACATCCTTGGTGAGGTCTAGATTACAATATGCTTCATTTATCTGGAGCTCTTGTACTCAATTACACACAAATAGAATTGAAAAAATTCAAGCAAAATTTATAAAGTTTGCTCTTTCATTTTTAAACTTTTCCTTTGTAAACCCACAAATTTCGATTCCTACATGTCCTGATAAATGTGCCTTGATTTCTATGAAAACTTTAGAAACAAGACGTAAAACTTCTTCTGCATATTGTATATATGCTATAGTTAGTGGATTAATTGATTGTCCTGATTTACTTCATACTATAAAACTATATGTACCTCCTAGGCCTCTAAGGCAAAGTAATTATATCTTTTATATAGGCATAGAACAACATATGCTTTGAATGAACCTTTAATAAAAGATTATTCATTAAATATTCTAATGAATTAGAGTTAAGTATATCAAATCTTAAATTTAAAAATTTGTTAAACAGTTTGTTTAAATAATTAATTTAATTATGTATATTAAATTATCTTTGATGTCTGTAAGGATAATATTGTATCCATAGAATGAAACTAATAAATAAAAAAAAGAAAAATATATTAAGGTATAATACAAAAAGTGCGCGTTCAAATAAAACATAACATACAAACAATAATATAAAAGTTCGCTGGAATAAAAAATATGAAACAAACAATTTGTTCTGCAGATTTATTATGTGTATAAATGAAAAATAAATTAATGATTAGGTATGATTTCTTTTTTATTTTCTTTGAAACACCCTCCATTAAATACTTTACAGTGAAAAATCACTCCAGAAATGACACAGTGTAGGTTATAAGCCTTCTTGAGACCATCATAAAACAGTTTTAAAAATTTGCAGTTTCGAGTTATTCGCAAAAGCTTTTGATTAAGTTCTTGTATAAATATATTTCCAATTTTATTATTCTTTTGTTTATTTTTCCTTTTAAAACTTTGGTCAAATTGTAGAAAAAATAAAATTTTTATACAATTTTTCGAGTTTAACTGCGATTTATTAAAATTTTTCTATTAAAGCATATGTAAGGATGAAATAATTCTTAAGGGTATTTTTGTTGTGAACATAACCAAAGTTAATATTTTTAAATTGGGCAAAAGCTGTAGAATTTATTCCATTTTATCTTTAATAACTCATTTATATTTAATTTTATATTAAATAAAATAACATTTTAAAACTTGTAAACAAATATGTGTCTTTTGGTAAAAAATCAGAAAAATTAATTCAAATTCAAAATTTCGAAAAAGAAAAGTGAAATAATTTATAAAATGGTGAATATTTCTTTATTTAATTTTAGTTTATGTAAAGGATGGTAATTTAATTAAAACGCTACGTCCTTCTGCTTTCAAAAGCAATTTAAAATCTTAATTTGACTTAAAATTTATGAAGTTACGATATCTGTAGTATGGGAACTATCGTAAGAACAGTTTTTCATACTATATTGAAATTTTTTAAAATTGTGTTGTTATGTCCTTAAGAAGGTCTTCGAAACACATTAGATCTTTTTCCGAGTGAAAATAAAAAGTGTAATTTTCTAACACGGTGTTATTAATTCGATTGTACTTTCAATAACTTTTATGGAAGTAGGTGTCCACTTGTGCTTAAAATTTATTAATTTTGTGGCGCAGCTAATGTGTTTGTTAAATCCCTTTTGATAAGGGGCCAGGATCTTTCAATTGGTCGAAAATTTTTGGAAATTTTGACTGTTATTGGTACAATACTCTTTTGGAGCATTTCCTCTAACATCTGCTACATAAAATCTTTGTGAAGGAAGCAGTGAGAAATCGAATTTCACAACAGATAAACTTTTTAAATTTTTTTAAGCAGCTTTGCTCTCTTTTAGCCTCAGTATTATTCTTTGCGTTTCTATCTGGCATATTTTGCAATTTAAATGTTTTAAGTTTAACTTTGCGCACATAGTGTTCAGACCATCTGACCCCAGCGTTAGCACTGAGATTTTTTAAAAAACTTTCCAAAAAAGGTAATTTTTTGAAAAAAGGGGCCAACTGCTTCATTACCTCAAAAAACTCATACAAATGTATTTATTTGATAAAAATAAAAATATATAATAAAACACAAACATAAAATAAAATGTCTTCCTAAAAATAGATAACATAAAATCATTTTTTTATTAAATAAACTTTTATGCCTTACAAATTCCCGTCTAACAAACTTAGTACTGAAAGTATGGATCCACAAGTGTAGGACTTAAATCTGTTTGATAACTTGTTTTTAATTATTGATCATTTCGAAAAAAAAAAACGTTCTGCCGAGTTACTGCTATGAGCCAAAGTAAAAATATACATTAGGATATAAGTATTCATCAAATCTATTTTTTAATTTTCACAATCTGATCTAAAGAGATTCGGCATTTGATGTTTTAGATAATTGTTCATGAACTTTATTATTAGTTTCAGTTTTTACCATTTTAAGTTCATTTGTGAGTTCTAGGGAGTCTTTTTTTTAAGTCATTCTACCGTGAAACAATCCCAAAATAATTAACTTTTTCAGTGGATTTAATATATAATTAAAGAATAGCCATTTAGTTCCACTTAAAAAACGAGGCCAAGAAAGTGGCCAGGTGGGTAAAAAAGCTGCAATCGGCGACTAAAGTCTCCACCCGATAACGCAGTTTAATACGTCAAGCCACTTCGCGTCCGGAAATATTTGGAATACTTCTTTAGAACTGCTCCACTTTTTCGGCATTATGTTCGTTTCGTGATCTTTTATTTTTTCCTGTTCCAGGTTTCCGATCAATTGTTAGATCAAGGTTTAATTTTCTTATAACTTTAGAAACTAATTATGGGCTGCCACGTAGATCTTTTTCGCTTTTTTTGTAAGTCCAATTTGGATGAATTTAATAGTTTTGTTGCTTTGTTTTAAAGAAAATGTATTTTATGGTAACTTTTTTTACGAATATACCTTCATTTATGCAATAATAACATTATTATAAATAAATATTATTATCAAATTGTTTTGTTTATTTTTTTTTTTTGTTTTTGCTTTTATAAAATAAACAAATTTTTCAGTTTTAAAAATCCCCTTTTTTCGTTTGAATAATATCGACGCAGAAAAAAGTCACCAATCACCAATTATATTAGTAAATAATTAATTCAATTAAAAACATTTTTAAATTTGAATCTCTCACCAAATCAATTATATCAATTCCAGAAACTGAAAAAAATGAAAAACAGGAAAATTTTCCCGATTAAAAAATTTATCAAATCAATCAAGAAGATTATTGAATGAATTAAAAATTTAAGTGAGAAACAAAATTTTACTTAAATTTTATTTTATATTTACTTGAATATATTTATTAAATTTGCTTGTAAAATCAAACAACTGCGTTAATTGAAAAATATACGCTAGTAATTTTTTCTATTAATGCCTGAGTAGATATTTTGTTATTTAATTTCTGATATTTCTATTTTTCTACCGCAAATTCAACACTGTTTTATGGTTAATAGACAAAAATAACAATATTGCTTAACATTGTGTCGATATCCGCAAAACTCTTTCTCGACATATAATATATCAGAATTCATTCGAGTTAATTAATCAGTAGATTAAGCAACTGATAAAATTTATTTTTCTCAGTACATTTGCAATCCTGTTTTAAATCTGCTAATGCAAAGATTCATATCCTACTTGGGTCTCAGCTGTTCAACTAATGAGTATAGCAATATTTGAAATCACAGAAAATTTTTTTCTCGTTGTCCCGAGAAATTGTGATCCCTAAATATAATCTAATAGTTATCTGAATTTTTCACAATTTTATTTGAATATAGTAACTGAAACTAGGAGGAGACATTAATAAAAGCCTATTTGGAAATTTTCTTAAGACATTTTATATGACTGTTATATGATGTGTCCGAGTCACTGGCAACATTGTCCCTCTTTCCTTATAATATTTTCATATATTTTGTCAAAATTCTTTAAGACAAATTCATGTTGATAATGCTGATGACTTATCTTTAATATGTCTATAAGAGCGTTTCAAACAAAAACTGATATATTGCCAATGACTATGGCTAAACGTTGGTTAAAAACTTTCTGATCTTGATGATTTTTTCATTATTAACTTCGAAGTTGCCCAAAGTAGTTAAAATATTTTATAATTTTGGTGGAAATATTGCTAATTCAGATTTTTAATATTATTAAAATTTATTCCGATATGGGGGATACTAATTTCCAAAATCTCCATACAATTGAAGTTATCAATATTTTCTAAAATTTTTGTATAGTTAATAATTATTAAAGCCCGTTAAAATAATTAACAGCAGTCACATATATCAGTGTTGCCATAAAAATGAGATAAATTACTGTTTTATTACTGTTTTGTTACAGTTTTAAAACTTTGTACAATATTTATTATTTTATTCAAATAAATTTCAGTGTAAGGTGTAACAGAAGAAGAAATCTTACTTCTGATATCAAAAAATGTTTGCATTATTGATAACTTTAGTTACGCTGGTATCATGAAATCTGCGTTTTTATACTTCAGTTTTTTTTATAAATTCTGAAGCAAAGATTTAAAAACATGTTTGCAATTCTAGAGACTGACAAAAACAGATTACATAAAAATTGTAATTAAGGGAAAATTTGGAGCAAAAAAGAAAAAAATAGCATTAAATGAAAAAAAAAAATGTTTAAAGTTTTTTAGACAAAAACAAAACTTATTTAAAACAGTTTTTACTGCTTTCTGATTTTTTAAAATAAGATTGCATTGTATTATCCAAATTTTTTTTAAAGCCTAATAATTTTAATAAAATTTTAAAAATTGTATTTTTTCATAAAAATTTAAACAAAATGCAAAATTGGATACTTTTAAAAAGCTAAATTTTGTTATAAAAAATAAGTCTTAGAGAGAGATGAGATTCATGGATAACATATTCAAAAAGAATTAAAGTCCAATAATAAATTTTATTTTTTTGCAAGACTTCAAAACTCTAAAAAAATTTTTATAAAAATCTATTTTTATACCCAAAATTTCAGATCCATTTATGTTCACATATCAAAATATTTTACTTTACTTACTTCATCAGTAAGTTGAATCTGCGGGTAATTTTGGAAAATTTTATTCTTGAGTTTATTTTATAAATATCAATTTCGCAAGGTTGTAATTACTGCAATGGTAAAGATATTGGGAACAATAATATATATTCAAAATGCACAAACATTTGGCTTTCTATCCATATATATTTGAAAAAATATCTTCAGGTTAAAATGACAATAATTTTTATTCTGAACGATTCACTGTTTGTCATTAAGTCGTTCGATGTAATTTTTCTTCATCAGAATATATTTTTGATCAACTGTTTTGTCATTCAATGCGCTTCCTAAACTTAATTTACAATTTATTGATTCTCCAATGTGTAAAGGTAAAACGTTTGCAAGCTAATATCATTATATTCTTATTAAATAATCATGAAATCATATGCTAGTCTTATTAATTAATTTATTTATTTGGAATCTAAAGAGGTAGCATCTAGTGGTCCGATCACTACCAAAATTAGATTTACTTGAACTATTTGTATATAATTTATATAATTTATGCGATTCAGTATACCGTGAGAATTTTGGAAGGTAATGGTGATGGGTACAAGATATAATGCCCGCAATCTTTTTCATTTTCGGATTTTGCATATCACGCGTTGAAGACAAGAAAAAAATACAAGTAAAAATTGTAGGCAGAGCAATGATTTGCATAATTTAGAATTGTGATTTTTATTTATTTTGTTTTATTTTATTATATTTATTTTTTTTTATGAAAAATATCATTCCTAATATTTATCTTGATACGTATATTGATCCTTTATTCCTTTATAGAAGTCGATTACAAACCAAGCCACGAAATTTAGAAGAAATTTAGGAATATATTTAAATTTGCGTCCTATTATATTATATGATTTGTGGTAGGTGATTTTATGCCGACTTGTATACATACACACAGAGAAAAAAATACAGTTATAGTGACCATAATATAGGAACAACATATTATGATTTGAATATATGTTACAGCGAAATATAGAAATGATTATAAGTAACAATTATTATGATTCCATTTTATCATATTGTTGCCCCTTTTTTGGTTTGTTTTTCATGTTGTGATTCTAATTTTACATATAATTGAACTAACTTACTACATCATTATCCCATTCTATCAGATTAGGATTTGATGTTATTATATTAATATCCTAACTTATTATATTATTATATCACATTGTCATATTATTATTCCATTTTATCATATTATTATCACATGTTATCATATACTTGTACAATCTTATTATATTATTGTTTCATTTTGTCATATTATTATTCCGTCTTATCATATATTAAAACAAAAATTTTTTTTATAAATTTTTTACTGAAAATAATAGAGAAAAAATGGCCAGATAATAGAAATATTTAAATATTATTTGTTCATCAATTATATTCGTTTGTGCCGCCATATGTGGTTCAAATGCAAGATATGGTTTTTTAACTAAACCTTTAATGGTATTTATATTCCATGAATTACACCGAGTATAACCAAATTTTGTCTATTTATATAAACTAAATGAGGATTACAATGAAGTTGAAAAACAGACAATAAAAAGAAAGTTTTTCACTAAGTTTGCGAAAAGGATAAGTATTATATTTGTTTGAAAAATTTTATTGTCATGGAAATAATAATATTAATATGGTTTAAAAACAGAATATGGTTTATAAACAAAGAAAACGACCACAAATATTTAATGGTTGTATAAGTAATAATATTTGTCATATTAATAAAATTTTGTTTCTGATAAAACTATTTAAAAATATATAATTTTTAAAAATATATAAAATTTGAATATAGTTATTCAAACTTTTATTAAATGTAAACACTAAATGACAAAATTCAAACAGAAACATTGTTAACATGAACACAGAGTTATTAAAATTCAAGAAAGTTAACAATAAGAACATACTATTGTTATAGTGAAAATGCTGTAACCGTGTTATTTCTCAGCGTGTATGTAAATACGGTTCAGAGTTTTTTTTTCGCAAGCAAATTTCGTATTGAAGAAGATAAACTTTTTACAACTTTCATATACATATACTGTGTGAATGTGGAGCAACTATTTTTGTGCTTTGTTTTTTTTTTTTTTAGAACAGAAAAAATTACAAGGATAGTACGAATATACAATTCAAATTTGCTTACACTAAATTAAACTAGACAAAGTTTAACATTTACTCGAATAACATACGCAGCCATTGAGAATGTAATCTGCACAAAGAAAAAACTCGACTAAATCTTATGCACACAGAAAAAAGTCATCACTAAAATAATTTATTCAATTAAAAATTTTTTAAATTTCCACCTCTTACCAAAATTATTATATGAATTGTTAATAACTGCAAAAAATGAAAAACATTAAAATTTTTAAAATTAAAAAAAAAAAAATATTAAATCAGTTAAGTAGATGATTGAATGTATTAAAAATTTAAATGTAAAAAAAATCTTACTTGAATTTTATTTTTACTATTTCTTTTATTTTTACTTGCAAATAATAATTAAATTTTTGATGTAAAATAATTGTGTTAATTGAAAATATAACGTAATATTTTTTTCTGTGTACATATAAATATTGATTTATGTATATGAAATAGTGATAGTCATGTTCACACATGAATAAATCGATATATGCATAAAACTGGAGACTATACGTAGTAAAAGTGCGTATTCAGTTTTTCTCCAAGATGTTAAATTTCGTCTTAAAAGGACTTGAAAATTTCGAAAAATACACACGTTTTGAGAAATTTATAAAATATTTTCGAATGTTTTATCAATCCACTATGGGTACAAAATGAAAGCTTAGTATCCCTGCAATATAACAATGTATTTCATTTAAATATTGCTGCTCAAAAACTTAAGAAAATTTAATTTTTAAAATGTTAACTTTTACTTGTTTTATAACATTCATGTCAGCCTGTACCATTCTCACACGTGAAAAAAACGTTATATAGATAAAACTAAAGAAAATCCACGGTAAAAATGTTTATCCAGTTTTTCCTCGGAATGTCATATTTTCTTTAAAAAAGACTTCAAAATTTCGAAAAATATTTTATATTTTATTTAAATATTGCGATACAAAAAGTTAAGAAAATATATTTTTGAAAATTTAACCCTTTAATATTATTTTTATTAGTTAATAATATACTTTATATGAAAGTTATTTTTTTAACATATTGTTCTACCTCATTTAAATAAAATTCTTTGATATATCGCAGGGATTCTTAACTTTCATTTGACACTAATATTGGGATAATATAATTTTGGTAAATATCTTATATATATTTTTTTATATCATGTATTTTTCGAACCCTTTCAAAGACCGTTTGACATCCTGTAGAAAAATTGAGTATGTGTATATATGGGCTCTGGTATATCGACATCGATTTTTTCATGTAAGAAAAATTTTACTAAAGCATTTTATAATAGAAGTAACAAAGTAAATGGATCACGTGTTATTAGCATTTACAGAGAAAATGAAAATGCACTAAAATTTACCGAATTTAATTTTGACCTTAATTACACCTATAATCGTTCAATAAAAAAATTAAAAAGATGTTGTGCCGGTGCCGCATCGGAAGTGAAGTTTGTAGGGTGTGTTTATATGAAGAAAATATGACCTTTTTCAGTTTTAAAAAAATTGGCTATTAAATACCTAAATACCTAAAATTGGTTTAGTTAATTTAAAATTCTCCGGGGTTTTTTATAACATCACTATACTTTAAAACAATCTCAAAATAATATACATGTTGAAATTAATATATAATAGCTCAAAATACTTTAAGTAAAATAATTCATTCAATTTTGCGCCATTTACCGCATAGCCTTAAAATGTCGCTATTTAGTTATATTTTAAAAAAGAAGATTAAAAAGTGGAAATTGGCGATTAAAGTAGCCAAACGGAAAAGCAATTTGTAACTTAATGTTAAGGAATCGTAATTTACACATAATGCAAAAAAGGAAAAATCGGTTAAAAAATTTTAAAGTTTAAAGACCAATAATGTATTTTAGACTACTTGTGTAAGGAGTGAGTTTTTAAAAAATTTTTAACTAAATTTGAACCAAATTATTGAAAAGTAAGTTTTTGTTGCAGCTTGGTTAAAAACTGTTGATTTTTTAAGACTGTTTCAAAGCTGCAAAATTCACTCTCTGAAACATTTTGTTAACCTATTTCCGACCACTACCCGATCCTGTTAAGATAAATTAATAAAATTTGGTATGAGGTATATTTTAGTAACTGTGATCATAAAATCGAAAGATATGTGTACCTAGCTATACCTAGGTAGACCATTCTAATTTAAATTTAAGGCAATTTAATAATGGCACAAAAGCTTTAAATGAATTGACTGTGTAAGACTAAATAAATTACAATAATGTATAAAAAATAATTTTTCTTTTGGCATTTGAAAATCTGTTTAAGAATCATCATCCACGTTCAAGCTTTTTTTTTATATAATTCACTTTTAATTTCCAGCTGTCTTATGAACTATTTGTTTTCCACTCTAAACTATTTCCCGCCTTCACCGAAGAATTGATGGAATTATTCTATAATAGCCAACACCACATTTTGCTTCAAACACAAATGTTATATAAATTGTTTCTCTTGTGTTTGGCTGAGTAAGATAAATCCTCATCTCAAATATTTTAAAATCGTAAGTCCTGGTAAAGCACCAAATGCAGTGGTGCATCCCAATTGTAACGCGATTTAAAAATTGTAACATTACACCGGAAAAAAAATTTTTTTTGCTTTCAATTATTGCGAGGGATGTGCTCGCATTATATTAATTTTATTCTTCCTTCACTTTAAATGCATCATTGATTCTATAATATGTTGTAAAATTTTAACGATATATATAACTTGTTGACCTCTTAATTTCAATTGATTGAAATATCTAAATGAATTGACACTTGAGTAGGGCGCACAGACTCTTGTAATATCTTTAAAAATTATGTAATTGTATACCTATTCACGTTCGAGTATTTTAAAATTTTGAATAAAAAAAAAGACAGTAATTATGTATAATTATAAAAATTCCGATTTTATGTTTTTTTCAATAAATTTTATGATTTTTGAAGGAAATTTATTATCTCTTTTTGAGACAATTAAAAAAAAATAGAAATAAATTACACAATTTTGGTGATTTCATTCATTAGTTTTTAGCATATTGCTTTAGAGAATGCACTTCATATTCGATGCTTTGGAAATTCTTTTTCTTAAAAATCTAGAATACTATTATTTTACAAGGCTTCAGTAAAAAAATTCTACTGCACATGTAACCAAAATTCCAAAAATTTTATACTTATTTATCAACAGTATTTTTTTTTTAATATTTTATATTTTATTTTCCATAACTTCAATATATTACCTTAACAATTTCTATATTTTCAGTGCGCCACTTTACGTAAATCCTACACCTAATTGACCATTGTTGCTTTTTCATAACACTAATTTTTAGGAGCTTGGTGTTCTTATCCCACTAAATTATTTCTCACATTGTGTATACTTGCTTATTTTTTATTTCCTGACTATCATTTGAAGAATTATTTTCGAACCTTTTTAAAATTTGTATATCCTAATGCCGCCCACAACTGCATTTTCGCATTAGTAACTTTACCTACACTGTAACTAATTTAGTATAAGATTAATGATGTATTTTTTTATACATGTATTGTATACATTAATTTGAAATGGCATTAAGAAAAGTTTAGCTGAATATCAGTTCAAAAAAAAAAAAAAAAAAAGAAAGTCCTTTATAACTAAAACTGTTAGCGAATGAAAACAACGCAGTGGTCAAATTATAAGACGATCCTTTTCTTTTCGTAACAATGTTTTAGTTCCACTGATCAAAAAATTCAATAATAAACTAAAAAGAGCGTGTAATAAAGAAAAACGTGTAATAAACGACAGTACTAAAAGTAACGGTACTTCTTTTGATATAAATTTATAAAAAATGTAAATGACAAATTCAGCTAAGGGCAACTATATGCTGTTTCTTCGATTCCCAACTAATATAAGCACCTGTGAAGAAAAGAACAAACCCCCTAAATGACTTATAATCGTTTGGATTCGATCTCCAATCTGCATCAGTATAACACAAAAGAGATTATAAAAACGCTTGAAGTTTACTTCAAGTAACGAAGAACGTGTTTCGCAGCGGAAATATGATACTTATGAGGATGAGAGTTGAAATGACTTAAAACGGACACAGTGTGAGCAATGAAAATGTTGCAAGGTACATTAAACTACCGATTAGTGATTGGTATTCTTTCACATTTTCACCTTCACAATTTTCAACTTCGCACTTTAAAAATCATGTTCCTGAAGGTAACGGAGTTAATGCTGCTTTACAGTTTGACATGTTCCACATTTTTAACAATTCTGTGGTGTATCTACTTTGATGTATTTTGAATTCTCCTCTTTCACCATTTCTTTCAATTTCTAGTCCCAGGTAGTAGCTGACTGGACCACGATCAAGGGCTTTAATATGTTTGTTGAGTTTTTGGATTATCTCATCCATGGTTTTTCTATTATATTAATTTCTTCATTTCTTCTCATCACACATACGCAACTGTCACTTTGACAACGAATAAAACCAAAACTAATTAAAATTTCGTTTATTTTGTCATTCCAGTCTCTACCAGCTTGTTTAAGACCATAAAGAAATTTGTTTAACTTGCACACTTTGTTTTTTTTTTTTTTTTGCTTCAAAAAATATATACATGTACATATACAAATCATCCTTTAGTTGACCATTTAGATAGGCTGAAACTATATCAACATGATTAACTAATAATTTATAACGTGTAGACAATGATAATATTAGATGGATTGACAGTGACGAACAACCTTGGGCTACGAGACGAGCTTTATACTTTTCAATTGATCCATCGGGCTTTCGCTTTGTTGTAAATATTCATTTACAGCCAATAATATTTTTACTTTCTGGACGAACAACAAGATTACAGGTTTTATTTTTAATCAAGTTATTGAATTCTGAACACATTGTTGCTCTCGGTTTTTCAGCATCTTTACCTTTTATGACTTCTTCGACGTTTCTCGGATATGCAGTTTCTTCTGCTATTTTGTTTAATACTTCAGGTGTCGTACCTCTCAAAAAATATTTTTGGGGTCTCTCTGTTTTTAAACAACCGAGCAATCAAAATTGTTTAATCAAGTATGGAAAGGGGAGTTTTAATTATCCTGCAGCAACAAATACTTATCTTCAAGTTGTTTAAATTTAATTAAAAAATAGCGTTTTATTAAACAATTCTCAAAAAATTAGAAATTTGTTTGTACACTCCTGACACGAGTGGTCTAAAACACATTAGTGGTCTGAGGAATTCGTAATAACTTTAACTTTTTTTAGTTTATATTATTGTGTGTAAATGGTGATTATTTAACATCTAATAACAAAGCAAATTATCTAATATCTAAATTTTCTAAGAACTGCGAAAATGTCATCTTTTCCTCATATAAACGCACACTACAAACTTTAAGTCCGATGAGGCACTGGTTAGCAATAGCAGATTTCAGTAATAATTTACACAATATCTTTCTACAACTCAATGAACGATTCCAGGGGAGTTATGGTTAAAATTGTTGAACGCCAGACGTATGAGTGATTTAATGAAGCATTACAAAAAAATCATACGTTTTTAAGTAAGATAAGTGGTTGATTAAATTCTGTGGCCAAAAGGAAAAGTTATGTAGTTTAAATTAAGTTATGTCGTTTTCCATTTTCTTAATTTTTAGAAATTTTATATTTCATTACATATTGTGAAAGTTTTTAACAGAACTCTGTCCCTTACTTTAGGAGATAGTAGTCTGTAAAACAACATAGTACTGTGGATTTCAAATTTTTTCAAAATGTTAACATTGTAACAATTTTATTAAAATGAATGATTGAATTTAATATGTTCATTTGAAATATGTAGTTTTTCAAGACATAAATTTTATTTTCATAGTATTTTGGAAATGTAATAAGTACCTACATAATTAAACATATTACAACTCCACTTTGGAAAAAATGTACAACTTGGGATATAATTTAACAAAGTGCTTTGTTTGTTTTAGATAGTTAATATACATATCGAAATTGCGGATATATTTACACGATAGATAATTCAAAATTTTATACCTACGACCTACAGTTTTAATTTAAAACCTAAAAATTGGTTTAAAATTAAATAAGAATCAATTATGTAGTTTTTAATTTTTGCCACAGATATTCTAAGTGATTTTCAAAATGGATCTTTATGTGAGAGATATGGCCAATTAAAGACCGATCTTCACAAAATTTGGTACTGTACTTTCTGCTTATATGAAAATTGTTTGTATTAGATATTAATTTAATTATATATTAAAAATTTTAAGGTGTATTTAAAATATTTTAAGCGTGGAAGTTTATAAGGAAGAATTAATGGATCGACTAAATATAACCAATCTCGATAAACTTCATCTGTGTATCAAAATAATTAAATATGCGAAATCCTATTTAGTTATGTTAACATGTACTACCTATAGTTTTCACACACAGTTTAAATATTTAATTACTTTAAATTGTTGAATCCTCTTCAAGGTAGAATAAGATTAGAAAATTAAAAACTGAGCATTCAGCTAAAAACTGAGCAAAAACTAATTTTAGCTTATAATATAAGCTATATTATAATAATAATATAATTACTCAACTAATAAAAATTTGTTAAAAAAAGTTTGCATATCAAAATTTTTAATTATTTATTTGTTAATAATAAAGTAGTGCAGCTAGAGAAACAAAAAAAAATAGTCATATTGTAGAGCTAATGTCATTCGTTCTACTCGTGTTTTTTTACAAATATTTGTTGAAGCTTTTCAAGATGAAATTTTTAAAGGACAGTTTTCCTGACGAATGAAAACAGAAAATCTCTTTAACTTTTACAGATTGTGCTTTTTTCATTTGATGCACATATCCTAAAGAATATGGTGTAAAAATAATTAAATATATTTTTTGAAATTTGTACAATCTTAAAACTGTGAAGTACTTTAAAATGAAAAAATATCAGAAAATGAATCACATAAGGATAACACATATCATAACTGAAGTGACCAACTTTGAAGGTCCGCCCCCGGTCCCCCAGACCTACTAAGAATATGTGCTAATTCAAATCAGTTGAAATACGTCTCAGTATTGCCCAGTTGAAACTTTATTCAAATACATCCAGTAGTTCTAAAGTTACAGAATTATTTCCAAAAAAAAATGGTTAGGGACACTGTGAGTTGTTGAAACAACAAACATTTTTCGATAGTTATCGATATCAGTAGTAAGTGAACAAAAGTTACGGAAGTGCGGTACTGCTTCATAATTAATGGTCATTAGGGTTGTCAATTATATGATATTGAAGTTAATCGATTAAAAGTTCATAACTTTTTTAATTATTCGTATGGCAGAATAAAATTTGAAATTAGTTACGAGTTTAGAAAAAGCAATAACCCATTAACAAATTTATTTTAAAATTATCATTCATAAAGGATATAGTTAAGCATTTTGACTTTAAACAGATTATTGTTTTTTTAATAAAGACAGATGTCTGGAAAAATCTACTCACTTGCTATTGATGTTGGCAATATATAGCATTAAAAGCAATTCTAGTTTATCTGTTCTTTTTAGATTTTTCTAAGTCAATATTGCTAAAATCTATTTTTAAAATTGATTGTGTTGAGTTAAAAAACCATAATATATTTCAGGATCTTCAGTTATATCCACATCACTTGAATCATTAAAATAATTTTTTACATAAATAATAAATGAAAACATTTCTAAAATAAAGCATTTTCATATACTTTTATTTCACTCCTTGTTGACTATTTAAAAAAACTAATATGCGCTGGGAAACTTCCATAATTTTGGAAATAATTTATACGTCTCCCGTTTATCCTAACTTTAAGACGTTTCATTAAATCTTTAGAAAAGCTATTCTATTTTTTTTCGAAATAATACTGTGACATCAGTATCCGTAAAAGACTTTAACCCGAAATCTATCAACACGTGGTTTTCAGATTTGTATATTCTAATAAAATTTCCAACAATTTTCGACAGGGTTTTTCCAACTAAATAAAACTTTTTACACATATAATTTCAAAATATAATTTAATAATAATAATAATAATAATAATAATAATAATAATAATAATAATAATATGATAATAATAATATAAAAATAACTTAACAAAAATTTGTTTTGAAAAATTAACCGTTAAAAATTTATCGAATAATTTTTCATTCTGAATTGAAAAATTTTGTTCGTTCGACAAGAACAAAAAATGTGTTCCACGAATATTCGAATAATTTCTGTTCGTATGACAACCCTAGTGGTCATGATTTTACTTGTCGCGATCTATATCGAGGGATAAAAATCGCCATACAAACTTGAGATCAAAGTACATGTCGCCAATGTCCTCTCGTAATAAAGGTCTAACGATCATAAATTTCTTAACCATAGCAATATTTTAATGGTGTGTTGTTTAAGTGTATATCTATCCGCCAAATTTAGTGAAGATCGGTTCACAATTAGCCGTACGTCCCATATAAACCTCTCTTTCGAAAATCCCTTTAATGTACATAAATCTTTTACAAATGTTAGTATCAATTTTCTATTTATATATATATATATATATATATATATATATATATATATATATAAATTACATATATTAAATTATAGCATCAATATAATACAAATATGCATTGCATCTACTACAAGTATTGGTACATTATTGGCCACAGGTCTCATGTAAGACCCTTTCCCGAATTTTGATGCACATATACAAAGGTGTAGTGCATCAAATAGTCGAGTTTGGCCAATTATATCTTCCTTACTTGTTTACTTTTATTTTTATAATAATTCTACCAAAGGAATACATAAACGCATAATACGAAATGTCTTTAAGAGGTGTATTTAATGATATAACAGAAATTTTTAGCCAGTTCCGAATATATTGTTATTCAAATAATTTGTATAGATTACAATGACCACAAAATTGCCCATAGCTTCCATATAAGTGCACTTCCGGGAATAACCCTTAACCCAAATTGACCTAGCTCACCCATAAAGTAACGCAAACAATGGATACATAAAAAGCTATATAGCATAGAATATATTCAAAAGTTCGGAAAAGACTGAGTTACATGTCATCACGTAATTCAGAATGTTATTTATATTATGTGTTTGAAAGCATGTCATACTTATTGTTAAAAATGTAAAAAATTAACGACATGTAAAAATAATTCATATATTTTTGGACACTGTGTAGCCCTCATAAAAATATTTTGTGAATTTTATATAACCAAGTAGTACTATATTAAATTGGTATAAATCAATAAAATATATAAAATATTTTTATCCTGTTTTTTTATGTACTATATATCGCGTTACCATATGGGTGCACCAGGCACAACATATCTAAATGGCTTTTGTGTTTTTATTTTTGTTCAGCTTTAGGGAAAATAAAAAGGAACTCTTAGACGTTATATCCGTGATTTCTCCGACTCAGTGGGTATACTTAATGGTGTATGTTCGATATGTAAAATATGTTTCACAATAGTAGAACAGAACTAATATTAAAGTGCATTTTGTTAAAAAAAATTTCCAAAAAAAAAAATAATAATAAAACATTTTTTAGAAAAAATTGCTCATTTTCTTCTTACAGAAAAAATTTCTATGTAGTGCCTAGCATGATCATATGGTAACGGCCTAGGAGCCGAAACACAATTTTATATAATAGTTAAATTTTCTTAGGCCCCATAGATCTATATTTGAAAATTTCATCAATATCTAAAACAAAAAATATTCCCGGTCAATCTTGGTTTAGTATATACACTGTCGGACAAAATAAAATGCATTTTCCTACTATTGTTATTCGCGTCGTAATAATCATTTTATAGGTGTCATGTATTAAAATTTATAAAAATTAGAAGTGAAAATTTCCATTAAAACAAAAACAAAGTTTCAAAAATTATTTTTATTTACCTTATATTTTTAAAAAGGAATAAACGTGAGAATTTTAACGCGTTTATCTCTTAAAAACGGTAAATTACATTTTAGGAAAAACAATTTTTTAAAATTTGTTTTTATTTTAATGGAAATTTTCACTTCTTCGACGCGTTTTCAAGAATAGCCACCATTGTTTAATTTAATAAACAAAAGAAGTTTTTGAATAATTTGCATTTCGTGTGCGAGGTAAAAGTAAATAGTGACAATTTACTAAATCCTTTAATTTGGCTTCCAATGTTAAATTTTTTGTTACAAATTGATTCAAATAATTTGTATAGATTACAATTATACCAAAATAATTATTTTAATTTGTAGAAATCCATTTTTCATAATAATATCAAATAAACTTTATTTTATAAAACTTAATGCATTTCTTAAATAACAGAAATTTTATTTTGTTTTTTCTTATTAAGATATTTACTAAAAGTTTTCTTAATAGGAGAAATTGTTAGATTTTATATATCAGTAGAAAACTTTTAAAAATTAATTTAAAAAAATTTATCATATATTCGAACCTTGTTCTAACTTCAATTACACCATTAACTTTTTACATCTTTGGAAAAAGTGTAAAAGAAATCCAAGGAAAAACCCAAAAAATAAAATAAAATAAGTTTTTAGAAACAGAATTTTGAGAAGAAATAAACTGTCATTTGAGGTGGAAACACCGACATTTGTTTGTGGGTCACCCTATTATAAATTATGTAGAAAGTCAAAACTTATTTAGAAATTAATGTTTATATTAAAAAAAAATATTGATTTCCTTATTTTTATATTATTGAATAGAAATTATAGCATTTGTTATTTTATGTGTTCTTCTATATACATCATATACACAATAATATATACACAAAAATTCTTAATACATTATTTGTAGTTTTATATAAAATCTACTGCGTGATTAAAAATAATTTCCTGAATAAATAAATTTGTTTAAAAATTGAAACAATTCAAAAGTTTTTATGTGCTAAATTTTTTTTTCGATGTATACAAATGAATAAACAACTATTATGAAAAGTTTTAACAAATTTGGTGTCATTATACGTATTTTTTCCTGCATAAAATATACACTACATTTCTCTTGTTCTAACAAATATTTTTCTTAATTAAAAAAAGTTTGATAAAAATAACTATAAAAACAATCCTCGTTTAGGTAAATGGGTTTTTAGTTTGATGCTTTCTTATTTAAACTATAGTCCTAAATATATGATTTTTTTTAGTATTTTTTATTTTTGATTTAGCTAACTTCTCGCTTAAACTACATGAAAAGTATCTTAAAATATTTCAAGAAATCTTTATTCTAGCATACACACTGTTAATCTCAACATAAAAACATAACAAATAATGAAAACAAGGAAAAATAGAAGCGATAATAAAATAAATGCACAACTTGTTTAATGCCGCACGAAAAATGGAAATGACAAGAAAAACTTTTTCATTTTTCTTATTTAAGTTAAGCTTCTGTTTTTTAAGAATATTTTGACTGCTGTTTGCTGTTCAAAATAAGAAAACACAAGTTAGAGTGCTATATTCGGCTATGTCGAATATTATATACCCTTCACTCGGGTTGAGATGTGTTAAAAAATTTTATACATATATATAATGAGATGTAAGTTTGTTTGTTTATTGGTTTGCTTGTGTATCAATCTAGTCTAAACGGCTGAGCCGACCGATTTCGCCAATTTTGACACACAGATAATACTAGTGCTTTTACACCTTGGATCTTGAACGGATGCCATGCCCACTTTTTTAAAACTCTAAAACGGATGAACCGATTACCTTAAAATCGGAGCAGGGGGTGTAGTACCTCCATAAAAAGCACATATTCATTATGCCATATCTGAGGAACTACTACAGTGAGAGCCCTCAAATTGTGTGGGAACCTTTACCCTATCACATCGCATTGACGAAATTAAAATCGGACGGATAGATCCAGGGACAGAGGTAGCCCCCATAAAAAAAATAAAAAATTTTCATCTGAAGGACTATTACATTAAAAATCTTAAAATAATTGTAAAATAATTTTCATATTAAATTTCGATTCAGGGGAAGTAATAACTCATATAAAGTAAATATTAGTATATAAGGTAAAAGAACACTATTAAA
Source organism: Protocalliphora azurea (assembly GCA_932274085.1). Taxonomy (NCBI): domain Eukaryota; kingdom Metazoa; phylum Arthropoda; class Insecta; order Diptera; family Calliphoridae; genus Protocalliphora; species Protocalliphora azurea. Next base: position 39,175,893 of record OW026519.1, read on the forward strand.
TAATAAATTTACTACTTTGGAATTCTACAAAAATTCACATATATTTAAGGAAAGTATAATTACTTCGGTAAAGAGCAAATATATAAATGTACGATAGAACTAAATTAAAAATAGTATGGTAGAAAATTTATCGATTTGACTGATTTAAAAAATCGAAATTAGAAAAAAAAATATTTGATAGATTTATGCAAGAACTAATATATATATATATATATATATATATATATATGTATTATCGGTGGGCTTCATAAACGCCATTTCACATTTCGACGTACATCGCTCTGTCGACATCATTTCTTAAAATGATCCAGAAAATATAAACTTTTTGGTTCTCCAACGAAAATTGTGGAAATTACAAACATAATCACAAACTTATATATATCCTTTACACCTATGGTGAAGGGCTAAAAAATGTGAAAGAAAACACTGAAAATAACAGCAAATACTTAAATGCGACAAAATAACAAGAAAATTGTTAATAGAAAAAACAAGTGCTTAAAAAAAATCATAACATTGCTTTTATTGTAGTAAAAATTTCCTAAATATGCGCTCACTTACATACACTTGAATAAATTTTGTTAAAAAGACAAATGAAGAAAAAATTTTAATCTCACACTCTTACGCACAGTTCTTAGAAGTTAACAGTAAGATGAAGGGAAAGCTATGCAAATTAACTGACAACATTGCTAAAAGAACGAAAAAAAAAAAAAATTAACATGAACAAAAACTAACCGTAAAGATTTTAAGTACAAGCTGACTACAGGATGTAATTTACAAAAATAATGAACAGCTGCATTATGTTTATACGATTTTTGTTTAACAAAGTCATAAGTTTTTTCTTTATTTTTGGCAACTCGAGGATGATTTTTTTAAAGTGATGATTGTGTTTCAAACTTTATTCTCTTTTCTTCTCTTTTATATCTTATTATTAACAAATCTACAATATTTAAGTACAAGTACTTAGTTGATAAATAATTTTGTCCAGATGACGCTTAAAAATTCAGTTGTAAAGTCTAAAAAAGCACGAGTTCTACATATAATAAGTAGATAGTAGCTTTTAAAAATTTTCAGTAAATTCTTTAAATTTTAAATAAAGCTCAAAAAAGGTAGGTTCTTGCATCAATATATTCCTACTTCCGTTATTTTCTGTTGATTTTTTTTGATTCCTTATAAAAAGCGTGATTTTTTATATTAAGTGAATTTTGCCAAAACTTTGAACATGTATATTATTTAGTTACATGTTTTAAATCGAAAATAGTGTTCATTATTTTAAATTCTAAGTATAATCAATTTTTTGTATGGTAACCTTGTAAAGTTCCTCTGTGAAAATTCCTGTGTTGCGATTTTATAAAAATTGTTCAATTTAAAACATCATCTATAATGGTTTTTTCCGGTTATTTTGTTTAAGATAAGTATTCCATATATATTTCTTAATTATAGAGTATTGAAGATCATTGAATTGGATTTGCAATTAAGTCTTAATTAAATTTGTTGTGTTTATTGTTTTGAACAACAACAATAATAAAATATATATTGTAAGATTTATTTTTGCATGATTTTGTTTTTGTATGTTCATTAACATACATTTGGTATAATTCTGTTTGTCAAATAAAACAATTGTCAGATAAAACATCTCCGTTTTATATTTTCCTTAATATTACCACTCCGTTTTCCATTATTAAGATCAATATTATAATTAGTTTCCTTGCTAATTATCCGCTGTGTTGCCATTCAATTGCATATTACTGGTTTTAATCCTAGATAATATTTGTATTGGTGTGTCCTTATTAAAGTTTGAGGTGGCATGAATAAAAACTGCAGTATTTCCGTAGAAGAATGTATGGTTTCCTGTTGATTGTTTGGGAAATTATCACTTAAAGTGTAGGTATCTCGTGATGCTGATGCATTGTCCGACAATGCCAAAAATTTGCAGTGGATTTGTCCAAATTGCAGAGTAATTGGCATTGAATTTAAAAATTTTTTCAAAAGCTATGAAGCTGAGTGTGATGGAATTAAAAAAGACTTTTCTTCTCTACAAGAACTTTTTTCCAAATTCACAAATTTAGATAGTTCTGCTGCTTCCCCGAGACCAAAACGTAAAAGAACTGCTAAGTAATCATCAATACCCCCTTGTATTCCTAAAAATACAGGGCTTATTACAGTTAATGATTCTATCCCGTTATCAACCACAAATACAAGTAGTTGTCCTACTGCTGTAGTAACTCCTACTTCATATAATTTTATTCCACCTCATCATGCTCCAAATGCTTTCAATTATAATGTAATGGCGTCAAAGTAGACTTTAGTTACTCCTACTACGGTATCAAATTCGACAAACTTGCCCATGATTCCAAATCTTGCCTCCAGAACTTATTTTATTAACTACCTCATCGTCAAACACCCCGACTAATTTAAATGTCGTCAGTAACCCACTTGTAAATCCGTTTACAACAATAACTCCAAAGCCTTTAAAAATTATTGCTCCAAGGAAAACTATATTTGTTAACCGTTTTTCAATAGATACAACAATAAATGATGTTGAATTCTATATTAAAACGAACCTTGGCCTCGAAGATTATAATGATGTCAAAATTTACAAGATAAATGAGATAATTGTCCCAGAAAATATCTTTGATCATCTTGATAATCTGCAATTTTGGCCAAAAAATGCAACCTTTCGACAATTTATTTATTGTGGTGATAATAAAGTAATTCTTCCAAGGGCTTTAGATCCAAATCCAAAAAACTAATTGAATATTAATATTTGTCCAAAAAATTATTACAACTCTTCAGCTATCTCCATCGCGTACCAAAATGTTAGAGGTATGAACGCCAAGTTAAAGTCCCTGTATTTAGAGAGTTTTGATATTGAGCATAATATCATTGTACTCACTGAAACGTGGCTCTGAAATAAATCAGATAAAGAAATTCATAATTTTGAAATAATGTGTAGAAAATTGCAAATTTATAGATGTGATAGACTGGGTAAAGAAGGTGGGGTAGTTTTGATTTCTGTCTCAGTTCTTTTGCCTTCGGAAGAAATAATTCTTAACAATGATCAAAATATTGAATTTATAACCGTATGTGTTAAAGCCAAATTTAGAATAATTTTTATAACTTGCTCTTATATTCCTCCTGCATCAAACATTAAAATTTATGAACAACATGCAAACGCGATAAAATTGTTAGCTAATCAATAAAAACCTGGTGATTCCGTAATTGCCTTGGTGATTTTAATATTCTTAACATTAAATGATTCATGCTTTTTAAGTCCGTCAGTAAGATCGGAAACATCTATTGAAATACTGGATGCTATTGCTGATTTTGGACTCTTCCAAATAGATAATATAGTAAACAAGCTTGACAAATTACTTGCTCTTGTATTTGTTAATCAACCTGAAGAACTTAATATTTTTCGTATTAATAAATTATTAACACCTGAAGATGCTTATCACACCACTCTTGAAATAAGCGTATACGTCGAAAGAAAAGCTATCATTACAATCCAATGTAAATGATGAGATGGTTTTTGATTTTAGCAAATCTGATTATTCCAAATAAGATCACCTAATTTATTCCGAAAATTGGTTTGAATATATTCCTTACAGCAAAGTATGCCTTCATAATATTGAGATCATTTTGAATAAATTCTGTGTTTTAAGAAATCAATCAATGTTTTAAGAAATCAATACCAATGACGAGAAAAAATTGTACATGGACCGCCTTGGAATATAAAATAGCACAATGGCTTGAAAATTTTGAAAATCAAACGTTATAGAAAATATAAAAAGTCCGGTTTATCCATTGATTATATGCGATACTCCATATCAAGATCAGTTTACAATTCAGAAAATATCCAATATTACAATAATTGTCTCTTTAAGGCGAAGAGAAAGTTTAAAAATAATCTAACATATTTCTACCAGTTTATAAATTCTAATCGTGGAGTCTCTGGATATCCATCCATGATGAAATTTGGAGATTAAGAATCCTCAAACGATGCAGATATTTGTGATATATTTGCTGCTTTCTTCTCATCCGCCTATTCTGATAAAGAATTACATCAACTTTCCAATTATCCATATCCAATTCCTGCTGCAACCTTAATAAATTGTCCAACATTTGATAAATCGATGGTACTGAGAGCTGTACACGATCTAAAATATTCTGATAAATATGAATCTAACGGTGTTACAAGCTGTGTTCTTATAAAATGATTACATATTCTTATATCTCCAATAACCTACTTATTCAACATATCAATATTTAGTGGTTATTTTCCTGAAGTTTGGAGGAAATCTTATATTATACCTTTGTTTAAATCCGGTAGCAGATCCAACATTTCCAATTATAGAGGAATAAATTAAGTGTTAACTTTTCGCAAAGATAATTACTGAAATCATTTCGCACCAACTTTTATATTATCTTTAGCCATTTCAGCATGGATTTAGAAAAGGACGTTCCATTACTAACATTTGGGGTTCGCAACTTCAGTTATAACTGCATTTGATTCTGGTTTGAAGACAGACGCAATAATATACAGATTTCAGCAAAGCTTTCGATAAAGTAAACCTCGATCTCCTATTTTTCAAATTGGATAAATTCGGATTTTCTCCTGTTTTCCTCAAATAGATTTCCACATATCTTAAAAATATATGCCAATGTGTATTATTTAGAGAATGTATATCAAAAAACATTCCTGTTTTATCCGGTGTTCCACAAGGTAGTTATTTCGGCACCTTATTATTCCTAATATTTATAAATGATTAACCAGCTGGCATTAAGAATTATGAATTCTAGAATATTAATGTATGGTGATGATGTAAAGCTATTCCTTGGCAATCTTTATGATTGGTGTATGATGAATCTAAGGGGTCTGAATTTAAAAAAGTGTAAACACATGATGTTCTATAGGAAAAGTCCAGTACTCTGTAGATACACTATAAATGAATATCAACTTGATCGAAGTCGAACTTCATCTGGGTTTGTTGCTTGATTGTAAACTATTCTTTAACTCTCACGTTTCGCAAATTGTTAATAAGGCAAAAGGAGTTATAGGTTTCCTCAAGCGCTGGGGAAGAGAGTTTAATGATCCTTACTTTTCCAAGCAATTATTCCTATCTCTCGTAAGACCAGTCCTGGAATATGCTTCCGTGGATTGGGATCCTCAATTCGAAGTTCATATAAAGAAAATTGAATCGGTCCAGAAACAATTTCTCTTATTTTGTCTCCGCAATCTTCCATAGAATCCTAATATTAATTTACCATCATGTGAAACAACTTATTGATCTCCTCTTAAAAGTAGGAGAAAATATATGAATATTTCATTTATAATTAATTTAGTAAACTGTTCATTACATTGCTTCGTAAGATCAAATTCGTAATCCCAAATCGTCCAACTAGAAATTACACTCCTTTAAAAATCAAATATTTTCAAACCAATTATGCCAACTTTGATCCCATGAGACGTATAAAGGTCGTGGCGGACTAGAAAATGCATTCTATTCTGCCAAGTGTCTAATAAAACTTTTACAATGTATTTTTCTATAATTATTCAATGAAATTAAGCCGAAATACAAAAATTCTAAAAAAAGATAAGAAAATAATTTAAATTTATGTTTTTTTTTATATATATTGTATATTTAATTTAGAAGTGGCTCTGAATTTAATACAGTTAAAAACATATTTGTTATATATATAAATACAAGTATTTAGCTCTATTATATTTAAAAGTCTAGAAATATTCTAACCGCACTGTTAGATATTTTTTCCATTTAATATTCTTTTTTATTAAAAAAATTTTATTTTTTATACTTTCTGTTGAACGTTTTTACACTTCATCATAAAACTATCAAAACTTAGGCAAGTTTTTTTCCCAGCGGTGACTGTTTTTCGATAAGAGAATGATATCATATGCGATTGTTAATAACTACCTGTAGTACATTTTAGTCTAAATTTCGAAAGAAAATATTGGCAGGGATACAGTTGCAAAAAAACTATTACAAAAATTGTTTGTTTAGTTTGGTAGCAAAATTCAAGCTAGATACTAACAAAATGAAAGACAAGAATTGTTTTATGAATAATCTTTTTCCGAATTCGTTAAGTGCTGAGTGTTCGTATATATATGTGTTCACTGAAAAAAACTGAATGTAATTACGGGCTGAATTAGACCGACGACACAGATTATTTTGTCACTGATATTAGAAATAATGCCATCAACGTTTTCGACCGATGATGTCGTCGGTCCACACTCTCCTACAAACAGTTATTTTCTGTGATTAAAGTACCGCCTTGTGGACTTGGTATAAATTGACATCATCTCAAATTGAGCAATTTTGCTTACTGACGTACCCTGTTCCCCAAAAATAGTTCTCGTTTCCTGGGGGTGATTTTTTAAATGTAATCCATAATCCACTTATCTATGGTCATTTTATTTCACTATATTGGTTAGTTCTGAATTATTCGTTGAGTTTATAATCAGTTTATGTATCGGTATTTGAAAAATATTTTTGAATATACATAGGCCAAATTACACGTCGTTAGTGCTTGATTAAATTTGCAGTATGTAGTTTTAAATACAAGACTCAGATACTATGGGAAATGCTAGAATGCGTGCTAATCATAAATATTCTAGAAAAATTTTGAAATTTAATAATTGCTCAATTCACAACTTTGTTATTGTGTTATTTATTAAAATATTATGTGAAGAAATTTCGACTACAGCTCTCATCATTCCGTTCAAAAAAAAGACATTGTCTATCCGCTAACCTTAAGATGAAGTAATAAATAAATATAAATTCAAATTTGCCTTAAATACATGCGTATATTTTTTGATTGAGCCCACATCTACATCATATTTAAATTCTTCTGTAAAAAACACTTTATAATAGGTATTCCTTAGATTTTTATTTAAAGGTCGTAAATTTCGTTAAAATATCAATTTAAATCGTTCAGTAATACAACACTAATGTTTGCTTAGGGCCAGCAACGCGGCTCGGGTCAGCTTCTACATCATATTTAAATTCTTCTGTAAAAAACACTTTATAATAGGTATTCCTTAGATTTTTATTTAAAGGTCGTAAATTTCGTTAAAATATCAATTTAAATCGTTCAGTAATACAACACTAATGTTTGCTTAGGGCCAGCAACGCGGCTCGGGTCATCGTTCAGTAATACAACACTAATGTTTGCTTAGGGCCAGCAACGCGGCTCGGGTCAGCTTCTACATCATATTTAAATTCTTCTGTAAAAAACACTTTATAATAGGTATTCCTTAGATTTTTATTTAAAGGTCGTAAATTTCGTTAAAATATCAATTTAAATCGTTCAGTAATACAACACTAATGTTTGCTTAGGGCCAGCAACGCGGCTCGGGTCAGCTAGTATTATATAAAAATAAGTTTCATTTTTTTTGAGTTTTTTAGAGAAATATAGTTTTTTAGTGAAATTTCGGAATTTCAAAAATATCAAAAAAAAAAAACTATTCGAAAACCAGTTTCTCCATAAAGTCGAATAATTGATCACCCTAATTTTAATTCTCATAAATGCCCTATTATGTCACTATTTCAATAATTCAATCAGAATATCAAATTACATGAATCCATAACTAAGCGTAGCTCCCATATAAGATCCAAAAATAGTTTAAACTCGCATAAATAAAACATAAACAAGAATATCAAGTTTTATGTAAGCCAAAGTCATACTAACAAGGATTCATAAGGATCAATTCATAATTGGCCAAACCCGAAAAAATCGAAAATCATTTTGAGGCTCAAACGCAATTTCGGACATAATCAACTACACATTTTTTACTTTTTTGTTGATGAATCTATTTCTTTATTGATGAATTATATTTTTAGTGAAAAATTGCATTTTTAGTGAAAAATTAATTTTTAGTGAAAAATTAATTTTTAGTGTTTTTTTGTGAAAATTCGAATTTTTGGTGAAAATTTTAATTTTTTGTGATTATTCGGATTTTTATTGCAAAATCCAATTTTTAGTGAATGATCAGTTTTTTAGTAATTAAGCGGATTTTTTGAGAAAAATTTAATTTCGGAATTTTTATGGAAACTGAAAATTCTAGTAAATAATTGTTTTTTGTGAAAATTTGAATTTTTGGTCAAAATTTAAATATTTGTGGAAAATTTTGAAAACAAAAAAAAAATTGTAAGAAGTAAACAAATTTTTGAACAAAAAAATTTTTTACAGAATTAATAAATATAGGTTTCACAATGTTTAATGTTATTTAAAATTTCCATATAAATTTTCATAAAATGTTAAAAAATATGTTATTTTAAATAACATATATCACAATATCTCAAATATCATATTTGGTGAATTGGGTAAATATGTTTATATTGTACTAAAGCTAAGACATTGTGTAATACATATTTTTATTTTTGCATTATAATTTTTTTGCAATTTTTATTCGTTTTATTCGTTCATCATCAAAAAGAATACAACCGGAATATAAAATCTTGTACAGATTATTCATTGTATATTAGAGTGTCCCGAAGAAACGCTTTTTTCAGATTTCGATGTAGGAAAACCCCCAAACCACTCCTATTGATGTGCTGAATATGGAAAAATTATCTAAAAAAAAAAAAATCATCTTCAGTTTCCTAACGGCGAAGTCTGGTACATTTTGACTCAAAAAAAGTTTAGAGTTTTTTTTTACGAGATGGGTACCAAGAATTTCGTAATTTTTGGCTTGTTATGGGAAAAAATATTTTACAATTTTTTTCATGAAATTTTTTTTCTACTAGAAGATGTTTTAGTTAATTTTGGTGCAAAAATTTTTTGAAAGTAATTTATTATGGGTCATAACTAATGCAACTTTTCAATATAAAAGGAACAAAATTAATAAACTCTTATCTATTTTGTAAACAAAAACATCGAAATTTTTTCTCACATATTGTACCAAAATGATGGTTTATGGACCAAAAATGTTGTGAAAAATTTGTGTAACAGGCTCAAAATTAAAAATTATTTGATTCCCATTTCGAGACAAAACTCAAAACTTTTATTTGGACAAAATATTCTAGACCTGTAACTTTCCATCGTTAGTAGAGAACTAGAGATTAATTTAAATTTTTTTTCAGCTGATTAATACGCATCGTGTGAGGGATCCTTTGCAAGATTTTTTTGCGGGTCACTCTATATGTATGTCATTCAAAGTTAGTTGAACATATTTTTATGACTTTTTAAGAAATAGATAAGTGCAATTTTATTATTTTTTTTAATTTTATTTTCTTTCAAGTACTTTATTAAATTTGTATTGTTACTTACATTAGGGAAAACCCTTAGATTTCAATATTTTATCATTGTATACTTATATTAAAAAAAAACACTCGTCTTTTATACTTGAGTGAGCGATAAGAATTGATGTTCGATGGCGTCTAATATAAATTATAAATAAGATTATAATTTAATTTCACCATACGTGTGTAATGTTAAATTTTAATTTTTAGCTACTAAGAGTTTTGATTTAAAATAAATTTCTTGTGTATTATAACTCACTTTAACATATATGATTTTTATCTTTTTAATTACGGATATGCGGATGTAGCCAGGGAATAAGAAGACATTAACACAAAATTTTTTTTTGTACCGTATTATCCCAGAAAACTTTAAACATGTTTATTCAATTGGTTTCTTAGTTATTAATAAAAATTTCCTGGTTTTTCGTTAAAATAATATTTTTAAAACCTAGATCACTATAGGTTAGTAAGGTATTATGTGTTTATAGTGATATCAGTACCACCTACAAATATTTCTCTACAAGCCACTATAGACTAGGAATCACTTTCTGAGTCGATTTAAAGTAGTCCGTCCAAGTAAAACTTGTGGGTTGATTACAGGTTAGAATTTTGAAGATAATTCAATGAAATTTGACACACACGCCTTTCTAGGACAAAAGCTTTTGAAACTGACTATGATTAGTCCATTATTTCACCTATCTTTTATACAAATGTCATCCCCAGTGTTGCCAGGAGATGAGAAAAAAAGAGGCTAATTTGAACTTTAAAAAGTTGAAAAAGGCTAAATACCATAAAATATAAGGAAAGAAAATAAGCTTTTGTTTTATTTAAAAATTTATTTTTTCTCGTTCTCATCAGTTTATGATATGTTTTTAAAGATATTCTAATAAATTTATAAAAGAAACACAGGCCGGCCAAAAAAAAAAAAAAAAAAAAAAAAAAATCCCATACAAGTTCGGATTAGATTTCATATGAAAAATGACCCAATGTTTTGAAATGAATTTTCGTAATTTCTGAACTATATTATTTTTTTTTTTTTGGATTAAGGATTTCAAAATTTTTGGGTGATTTTTCGCTTGACCGCACTTCAGGATGCTACTATTTCCTTATGTCGATGATTCCAGAAGAAATCTTAAAATTTCATTGTCACCAATATTATATATATATATATATATATATATATATATATATTCTTACTTGTTTCTTCATAACTACGATAACATTAAAGATCAAATTTAATAAAATATTATCAAACAATCTGCGAATTGATTTAGCTCATATTGACAAATATTAAAGACAATATTCTCAAGGTTATTGGTATAAAATTGTGTTCATTTCTTATTAAGTTTTAATCCTTACAAATTTGTGATCGGAAATGAAAAAAAATTCCAATTTCGTGAGGAATTAGTTCCTATGATTATAGCAGCAAGGCTATATTTGCTTATTTAATTATTATAAATGCTAAACTATGGATACCTTTTCCGTCGCCTAAAAAAATAAATCTCAGATGCATTTTATTTACAAGGTATCTCATGTTATTTTACAAAATACCCCAAATGATATCATCCTTTAATATTTAAAACAAATAGTTTTATATAATCATTAAAACCAATTATTTCCTTCACTTTACCACCAACAACAAAATCTCCGTAATTTACCAAAAAAAAAAATCCACTAACATTTGTTGTTAAAATGAAATTATTTGCACAAATTATATATTTTTACTAACCTTGAGCATTTTTTTATTTTATATTCTGTAATCTATTTTGTACCCTACAAGCACTCATTGTTTCATTTGAATATAAATTTATGTGTTAATTTAAAATTTTCTCTTGTGTTTTTATCGTTGCCTCAAAACATTAGTTAAATATAATCTTTATGTAACCACAACACAGCTTACAGGAAATTAAATCTTCCATTATTAAAACGACAACATAAAATACAACAACAGCAATGATAACAATAGAAACAATACTAAATAGGATTATCTGGTTGACATAGACCAATAGTTAGTATTAAGGACACATTTGAAGACCAAGAAAATAAATAAAGAAAAAAAAAACTTAAATGCTAACACCAACAAACAAGACTAAATACAAGCTCCAACAATAGCTAAAGGCAATTTTAATAATATGAAGATTATTTTAACGCCTTCTAACAATTTATAATATTTAAACATAGTTACACTCATATTCTTTTTACAGATATGAATATTGCTATGAAAAGAAAAAAAATTGTAACAAGGGTTTACTCTTGAAGGCCTTTCGTTTTCTCTTTTAACTAAAATAAACGTTACAAACTATCATTGTACTATAAAGCTTGCTGAAATCTTTCAATACCTAGACCTAATCTGTAACTAAAAACAAAAGTTTATTAAAGTAATTTTTTTATATTATACTATTTACTTCAAGGTGTTAACAATAATAACAAATTGAACTCATGTTTAACTATAAGGCCCTCTGTATGGCATTTTTACATTTTCTTTTCACCTTTTAGTTTTGTACACACCCACAAAAATACAATGTAAGTAAAATAACAATTGCATAAATAATGAAATAATTTGTGCCTTCCGCTTATAATAAAAGATTCTCACAAGCCAAAAAGTACAAAATAATAAAAAGATAATTAGGAACAGCTTTTATTTACTTATTGCAAATTACAATAACAACCTAGATAATATAATGTGCTGGGAAAAACAAGTACAGTAGATTAAAAATATATTTTGTGAATTATAAGAGTATTAAGAGAGCAAGAATAATCTAATTAGCATTTCTGTGCCTATTTAATTTTTCATTCATTCATTTCCAAATAAATTAAAAAGTATTATAAACTTCTGAGTATATAAATGGCTTTGATTTTTTTAGGAATACGCCTTTGCAACATTCTGCGATGAAAGTTTTGGTTTATTCGGTGTGACCCTGGCGTGACTTTTGAGCGGAAATATATTGTATAATGAATGAGGAAATTTCGGCATCTTTAGCAGGTTATAAAGAACAAATAATCGAAGCTCGATATTACATTTCACTGCTTTATATTATCTTTTTTGCACTAAAAATACTTCAGTTTCTTTGAAATATATAGCGGTTGCTATAAAGAAACTACTATTACGTACCCACCGTTACCTTTTCAACCAACCCCCTTTATCAACCACCTGGCCATTTTTTTGGCCCCTTTTTTAAAATGGATCTAAATTCCAACTTTTCAAGACTATGTGATAAGTGACGAAAAACTAAATTGTTTGAAATATCTCTCTATAATAATTCCAACGAAGAAATAAATTACTTTTTTTTTTTAATTTGGTTCATAGTAGTGCCTCGGCGGAACGTCTTTTCTTCTAAACTGTCACTAATGAAAAATAAATTGTCCAACAGACCTAAGGCCAACACTTGTGAATCCATGCCTTCAGTCCTAAATTTGTTAGATGGAAATTTGTAAGACTGGAGTTAGCATGAAGACCTCGTACAATAACAGTTTAGACGTTTAATATTTAATATAATGTTTTTTATGAAAAAAAAAATTGCTAATAAAATTGAGTTTATTAGTTTTTCTTAAAGTAAAATATTTTTTTATCAAATAAACAAATTTAAATGAGCTTTTTAGGTATTGAAGCAGTTAGCCCTTTTTTTCGAAAAATCCCCCTTTTTTGGGACATTATTTTTCAAAAAAATTTCAACGGTAACGCTGTACAAACTTCGGAACCCATCGAAAACTTGTTATGTGAAAAGGGGTAATTTACTAATATGTTTTGTGTGAAATCTGCACATTGTCCGTAATATAATATTTAATATTATTATATTTAAAAAATAAATAAAATAATTTAAAAAATTTTTCCATCGGGAAATTATAGTCCATAGTTTAAAGCATCTGTTGAGATAATTTAATTTATATTAACAATTCTAGTATCAAAGGTAGATTTTGCAAAAAGATATTTGGACGGATGTAATTGGATCATCATATAGTATTGTAATTTCTCATAATAAATAACATGTTGTTTGGTATTGTATCATCCAATCCCACAAATTTTTTTGATGATGACTCAGTTGGTTTCATTCATAATGATACAATTTTATCCACACGTCTGTGATAAATACATATTTTTTTTTTTAATTTATATATATATAAAGTTGTTCACGTTTTAGAGCTTTCAAGTCTTGTTCACGTTTTAGAATAGTCCGTGTAAAAATAAATTTGTTCATATTTTTAGATCGTTTTCACTTTCGATTTTTCACGTTTCCGCGAGTACACTGTTCGAGGAAATTTGAATTTTTGAATTGAAAAGTCTCCAAATAAGAGTTTACTTTATTTTCATACCACAATTTTCGTTACTTTTACTACATTTTGTATGCAGTAATATCTTTTGGGCCTCTTTGAGACTAAATTTATCTTTTTTGTTGTCTTCTTTCTACTATTTTTTTTTTTTTTTTTTTTTGTTTAACTTTTTTTTAGCTTAAGAAGTCTAAAAATATAGTATTTCTACAACGACCATCCACGCGATTTAGTACAAAACAGAACTCGATTTAATATTTCGATATGAATTTGAGACACTGATTTTTAATATTTATTCCTTGATTAAAATATCCTTATAAAAAGCAGTATCACTGTAAGTATATTTCTTCAAAAAAATCGAAATCAGAAGGAAGGTACCTTTAAACTTTTATTTCTTATTAGCAATGAAGGAGTTTTTATGTTGTATAATTATCTAAGTATTAGCTAGAGCAAATATGTCAATTATGTCTAAAAGTGCTAAAAAAAATGTGGTGCCAATTAAGTTCCAAACTTTTCCGATTTACACCGATTTTTAAAGTTAAAATTTTTTAAAAATTTACTTCTAAATCACGCATAACTTGAACATAAATGACAATAGAGGGAGAATCTATAGTGCATGATATTAGACTACGAAAACTACAAAATGATCAAAATTGCAATTTAAAAAATGTAGCGGAAAAAATTAATTCTTTATATTCTTTTAAATTTTTTTAAGAATGGACGCATGGCATAATTATGCATAAGGTAGTATTAAATAATTAGGTGACTATATTTTTCGCAGACTACAACTGTCAAAAAAGTAAGTAAAAATATAAAGTTCTCTCCAGTTGCTAATAACGTCAACTCCATATAAAAAAATTTGAGCGAAATTTGACCTTGTTAAATATGCTTCGGATGGACCCTAAGGTGCCAAGTTTCTTTGAATCAACTATCATATGGTAACAAAAGAAATATTGATTTTGAAATCTTGGCTTTGGCAGAAAACGTATGATCATCAAATTCATAAGGGGAAAATTAATACTAAATATATAAATATAAGTTAATAAAGAATATATCATTTATTTAAACACTAAATGAATGTCACATTTATCGCACTTCACATTATGATAAATCGTTAAAAAAATGTCATAATATTAATGCCACATGTCTTCATTAATACATATTTGGAATATTAGGACTCATCCAATAGCAGTTATTGACAGTAGCTTTTATTAACCATTAAGCTCGGTTATGCAAATGAAGTATTAATAAAAAGAAAATGAAAAACCTTGGCACAACTATTATAAGGTATATGCAGAACGGCAGAAACTACAACAATGCAACTTTGTCAGTGTAACACAATGTCAAAAACAGTTGATGTATATATATATATATATATATATATATATATATATAAAGTTGGCAAATTTTCATGGTATTTTTGTACAGTTAGAAATTGCAATCTTGCACGCAACATCCAGACTACAGTATAGTCTATTTGTTTAAATATTATTTAAGTTTAAATTAACTTACATTTCTTAGAATTTAAAGAACTTTATATCTAAATATTGAGTTTTTTGGGTAACGGTGTAAAGAAATTAGTCGGCGTTTAGGGGAGCCAGTCTCGAAACCAACGCAGTAAGCGCTTTTGATCCCTTTAATCTTTGGAAATACATATATTTTATTTATATAAAGGTCACAAACTTCTCAAGACTTCCTCAATAAAGATTACTAGCTTTTAGCATGGATTCTTTCCGATATTACTATATCCCATTACATAATTTTTTTCATTTTAATAAACTACAAACGATTTTGTATGTTTAAAAAATATTATGAAATTCTAAAAAAAATATTAATTATATCAAAAGAGATAGACTTATATATGTTATAGCCATCCTTTCTAAGAATGTGACCCTCGGCACTGATACGAGTTAAATACATTCTTTATATGTGAAAATTCCATGGTTTTGAAACAACTTGACTAATTCAAAACTTTTAACAAAAAGCTTTAACAAATTTGAAAATTTGGCAAATTCCTGAAGTACTTTGTTATATTATTTTTCAATGTTATTATTTTTTATTTATTTATTTGTTTTCTTTTTTTTTTTTTTTGAAATACTTCGATGATGCAAAAACAATTACCTTAACTAAAAAAATATCTAGAAAATTTTTTTCATAAAAATCTGCGTAGATTATGACTTTTTAATAGTACATTACATAGATCAACATAGATATTAAACTCCCTTGTCAAAAAGCAACCTAAGTCGCTTGTCAAAAAAAAAAATTAAGTTTATGAATGTGTTAGTAAAAATTTCTTTGAAAACAGTTCTACTACGTGTGCTTTTTTTACTATTTTTTTATTGAATTTTTTTTAGTTTCATATCTATATTAATCTATGGTTCATTATTTTATTAAATACATTTAACAACTGAACTGATTGTATTCTATACAAATTTATCACTTATTTATTTTATTTCATTTTCTCTTTATAGGTACTATTTTAGAAAGTACTGAAAAACATAATAATACAAAAAGCATAATAAAAAATTTACAATTAGATTTAAAAGCTTTAAGCTCCATGAAAACCACAAGAAAAATGTCATCAACGGTACCGCCAACCTTTTCAACAGCATTAACATTAAGAGCAACAACACCAACGAAAGCAATATTGTTATCATCTATAACAACAAAGACAGCTACACCACAGGCAACAACCAAATCGATAAAATTGTTGTCATCTGTGAAAACTACAAAAACTTATACAAAAGAACAACAAAAACAAGATAAAAATTATAAACGACCAAAAAAGATGAGAAGAGAAATGAAGACAACAACAGACAACCATCATGAAATATTAAAGAGCAATATGACAACAACATCAAAAACAACAGCAAGTACACTACCATTAGGTGAACATCGGAAAGAAGAACAACAAACTAAATCATCAGCAACATCAGGAACAGTCTTCAGTAACAGAAATTATGAAGTTCAAGAACATATTATCCCATTCATACTACAAAACAGCACATATTCTACAAGATATGATGACAAGACATTGCATGTAATAAAAAATACTACCAACGTAGCAATACTACACAAGGAAATGTTAGCTAATCCTAAACTGAATAACAAAGATATTCAGAATTCTTTGTTAACTATATTTACATCTAAGCCTTTTGTAAATTTCAACAATGGTCAACGTACGTTAAAGCAATCAACTATGTCAAATCGTAGCAGCATAAATGAACTTTATATCGATAACCCTGATATCAATGGGAACTACACAAGCAGTATGGTACATCAAAGTAATTATAATGGTAATGGTCAAACAACAATAACACTAAGTACTGCAACTAAAAAAAATCATGATTTTAACAAGAGTTACCATGCAATAGAAACACCAACAACGACATCACCAACTACAACTAGAAAACCATTAAGATTAGAAACAAAACAAAACCACATGTATGACAACAAGATTGCATTATCGTATTTACCCTATCAAAGTGCTGCTCTAAAGGCGTCCGCTACTGACATGAACACATTCAATAACAACTTAAATATGCAAACTAGTCTTAGTAGTGGTCGTAGTAGTAGTAGTAGTTTAAAACGAGATACATTAATGTCTTTAGCAGGCATAATATCATCAGCAAAAGCAGATGGTGTTGACAATAGTTTTTTCAAAAACTCTACAAGTATCCATGAAAGAGGTACAGATGACCAAAAAAAATTATTGAAAATACAATATAATT
The DNA here is from genome assembly GCA_932274085.1 of Protocalliphora azurea. Classification (NCBI taxonomy): domain Eukaryota; kingdom Metazoa; phylum Arthropoda; class Insecta; order Diptera; family Calliphoridae; genus Protocalliphora; species Protocalliphora azurea. The sequence continues at coordinate 39,193,150 of OW026519.1, forward strand.
TCGAAAGCAATAATTCTTTAGCACACGAAACCAAAGCTATGAAACAAATATCACAAACAACAATGAAAACATTACCGGCAACTACAATAACATCATTAAATGAAATGTCATTTTCGTCATCTTCATCGTCATCCTCATTATTACCATTTAATGTATCAACAACTAACTCTGTCATATCAACAGTAACAACAAAAGAAATTCCCACAACTACAGCAACATCAACGTCAAGAACTATATTAAAGACTACAACACGACGTCGTAAAATACCAACGACCACATTGAAACCACCACCCACCATTGATGACTATCAAACAATAACCAGCCAAGCTGGAACTCATGCTTATTTACCTTGCAATGTAAGTATGTTGGTTCTGTTTTTTATTTATTTAAGGATTTATTTAAAATATAAATAGAAAAATAGTTGAAATTCGTTAACATGTAAAAAAAAAAAAAATAATAAATCTCTCTAGATTTTTCTGATATAAAATTTTATATAAAAATTAATTGCTAGATTATTTTTAATCTTTTTTTAGGTATGACTTCCGAAAAAAATTTAAAGTACTTTTACGAAAATTTTGTCGGTATCTCTCTATAAAAATTTAAATTGTTCACTGCTGCAGTCTTCTTAAATTCGCTTCTAACTTTGATCCAATTACATTGCAATTGCCAAAATTTTGGGTAGTTTAAATAACTAATACTTTGTGGGACTAAAATAATATTTACAATTCTGGGTGCTTCTGTTGCAACGACAAAATTCTAAGCCTGGCCAAAAAATTTTAAAACACTCTTGCATGTCAAGAGTGTCACCATTGTCTTTTTATGAAACTTTCCGTTATTATTACTCGACTTTACTCAAACTAAAGAAGCAAAACAATCACATATCTTGTCGCATTTGGAATAAACTTGTCACATGAGAACATGAGAAAAGTAAAAAATAATGTATGTTTTCAACAATATGCAATAAATTTTGGGTCATGAAATATTGACTCAATAAATCCAACGCAAAATTAAAGTATATCATCATTATTTAAATTCGATTTTATAGACTCTTATACTTCGGATATTGTGGAGAAGCTTTTTCGTAATGTGTGTAAATAAAAAGTATTTAAATCAGTAAATTTCAAAGTATTTATGGGTATTTTTTATTTTATACAGTACAAAGGTTCTCTTAGATATTACCAAAGATTTTATTTAAAAGCCTCTTTCCTTTTTACGCCCACTTTTCATAGCAAGATTGTATGCAAAATGTGTTTGTGTTATATAGATAGTGCATCATCCGAAACATACTATATAAAATTTTAAAAAAATGTCACACCAACTTTTTGTAAATAATTATTATTTTTTTTTTCTTTTTAAAGTTTAAATGAGTTGAAAACTATTAGATAAAATTTTAGTTGGATGCCACTTTAAGTAAAAATCAGTTTTGCTATTTTCTTGATGCTACTCAGCAAAAATTTTTGCTTTTCTGGTAAGCTAGCAGTTATAATTGGGAATAAAATCAACTACGAATTTTTTTTCCTGAATAATTAGTTATTTTTGTCAACAAATTCATGTAGTTATTTTTAGACTCTAGGGATGCTCAGAAATATTTAACTAAACAAAAATAAAAATATAAATCGTTTTTAATGACTAACGTCTTACTCAGTACACCATCTCGCACTTAATTTTCTAAGTGACAAAAACTTTTTTAGTATAAAATATCTTTTTAGATATTTGCTAAAAAAAAAACTAACAGCATCAGAATGGGACCTTTTGGTTGTTAATCCAGCTCTCTAGCCAACTCATCCACATTATTGCAATATTACTGTGCTGTTATTCTATTGAGTACTTACTTATCTAATATAGAGTATGCAAATAATGATGACGCCTCATAACCAAGAAACTACTTTAATAAATACTTACCGATAACAATAAAAATTTTGCTGAATAATAGAATAATTCACATAAAATTTGAAATACACAAGGAATAGAAAATATTGTATATAATAAAATTGCAACCACTGGGTTCCACGCCTCTTCTTCGTCCACTTTCATTATAATGTGAAATTGTTTGACAGGTTGACAGTGGTGAAAATTTTGATATTTGATTACTACGAAGCAAAGCCACCCTTTCTTAGAAAAAAGTGAGCGTGGCATCCAGTCAGTAATTCCTTCAAGGATATACATATGTGCCATGTTTCATTTTATTACCCTTAAATGTAATACTTTTGTCAACATTTACACAATTAACATTTTCTAGTATGTTCAAAAAAGTTAAAAAGAAAATCAAATTTTATTTTGTATGTTTCATTTGACTGTCATCTGAATGCAGTCAAACAACCGAACTTCAAGAATTCGATCTTCTGTTAAATCTGCCATGTCTCTAGAAGATACTGTAATAAAGAAAGATATTTCAAACTAACGGCAGTATTAGTTTTTACGAAAAACACAAAACATAAAAATTCGACTAAAATAAAAAACAATACTTTACCATTTATATATATATATATATATATATATATATATATATACCATTTCGAGGTTCCCTACTTTTTAAAGAAAAAAAAAAAAAAAACAGAAAATTCAAATTTAATGGGGAATGTTTATTATCATTTGAAAGAACATTCTTTGTAATTTATTTTTTGAATATTATGTCTATCAAATGTTGGCCGTTGCTACGTCGCAGATGGTCCATCCGTTGAGTCCAATTTTCGACGACTCGTTCGAGCATTTCGACTGGTAACTGGCGAATGACACGCGTGATATTTTCCTCCAAGGCCTGAATCGAAGTGGTTTGTCCGCATAAACCTTAGACTTTACATATCCCCAAAGGAAAAATCACACGATCTTGGTGGCCAATCGACCGGCTCAAAACGTGAAATTGTGTGCCCACCGAAGTGTTCTCTCAATAAATCCATTGATTGATGCGATGTGTGGGAAGTGGCGCCATCTCGCTGATACCACGAGTTTCAATTTCAGGCATCAAATAGTCGGTTATCATGGCGCGATAAAGGTCGCCATTGACGGTTACGTTCGCACCGGCATCATTTTTAAAGAAATTTGACCGATGATTCCATCGGCCCACAAACCACACCAAACCAACCTCTTCAGGTTGGTCTTCGTCCAAAATGTGGCAATTTGGTTTGTGTGCATACCAGAAATGGGCCTCATTACTGAAAACAATTTACCTCGAAAACGTCGGATCTTCTTGGAACTTTTCAAGAGCCCATAGAGCGAAGCGATATCGCTGGGGAAGGTCGAGCGGCTTCAGTTGTTGCACAAGCTGTATTTTGTACGCTTTCAATTTTAGATCTCGACGCAAAATACGCCAAGTCGTTCCATACGTCAGTCCGAGTTGCTGCGAACGGCGCCGAATCGACTCTCCACGGTCTTCGTGTACACTCTCAGCTACGGCCGCTATATTTTCTTCACAGCGTGCTGGACATGATCTATTCGGTCGAGTATTATCCAATAATGAATGCTGGGTCTCAAAATGGGTGATGGTGTTGCGAATAGTACTCTCAGTAGGCCGATTATGTTGACCATAAGTTGAGCGAAGTGCACGAAACACATTTTTCACAGAACGTGAATTTTTGTAATAAAGTTGAACGATTTGTAAACGTTGTTCAGGCGTAAGTCTTTCCATTATGAAATGCCAAACAATACTAAACAAAAATAACATGTCAGCATGAAAAAGCTTTTGAAAAAAGTATCTCTATCTCGCTCTCTATATATATATAAAAATAAGAAATATTTAATAAATAATATCAAAGGCTGGAAAAAATTTACAAAATTATTAATTTGTTTCTTTATAATTATTTTATTTACTTAATTAGTTTTACTACAACCATTAAATCTTAATAATATTATGGTTCAATTATTATTGTCTTTATAACAGCATTCTACTTTCTTTCTCAGAAATACATCTAGTTATTTACTAATAATAATTAACAATTTAATATGATTCTTTTACCAGCAGAACAACCAAAAATGTATAGCATTTAATAATATAAATTTGAAATTTTTAATATATACCCACTTAACTACACATATATTTTTAATATTTTTAATAAAGTCACGTACTCGGCCTTTTAATTCTATAAGGAAATATTTAAAATTTATCAAAAAATTCCCATTTAATTTTTTTTTTTTTTTTTTTTGGAGTACGAAAAATGTTCAGCCTTTTTGGTTATTTAATACTTTACACAATTGGCCTATATCCAACAAATATTTTTGGCTAAAACTACAAAGTCTAGTAAATATTTTAAAGTTTTACATATTTAAGATAATAAAGCATTGTTTGTTTATAAAATGGTTTGTAACCCGATAAAATTGAACTTTGCAAAATATTAAAACAAAAACGCTAATAAAATTGTATAAAATGAATATAAATAATAAATTTTTATTTTGCCTTTTTTCTAATATTATAAAGCAGCATTTTAAGTAGTTAAAAATGATATTATTTTATTTTAATGCTCTTTAAATTCGAATTATAGTATTCCTGTCAGATAACCACTTACTGTCCTACTGATATATCAAATATAACAAACATAATCTGAAATTTGTATGACATATTTTGTCTAAATATGCTTGAGTATATTAAATCTAAGCGTATACTTAATATCGAGTATATTTATATCCAATATTACTAATACGTTAATCAGTTCTAGCGAAGATCAATTCTTTGGAGATTTTTTTTTATTATCAAAATGCATTCGGTATTTTATTTGCATCTGTAGGTCAGTAATTATGTTGACAACTCGAAATTTCATTGAAAGATTTATATGCATAATCCTTTGGTGTAATCCGTATTCAAAATATATGCTTAGCATATGCGAGAGAACGGAGGCAAGAATCACCTAGGGAAACAGGGGCCTGGTGTTTAGTGAGGATCTTCTAGGAGTAATATGGTGTTTGTTGTTTAGACTAGAAAGGGAGTATTATTTTATCAATAATTATTGAGGAGTTTAAACACTCTCCAACTATGAGTTTATTGTCCAAGAGTTACTCAAACAACTTTTCCTTATTTTTTCTTATTAATGTATATTTTAATGTGGCATTGGCAGGCGTATAATGTTCAGCCGGCGCTAAGATCGATGTTATGTAAGGCGTTAATGGCAGGCACTCAGTATAATTTTTAATACATCTGTTGATTATATAATAGCCAAACTAGATGAGGCAATAGGTTTCAACTCTCCGAGAATGTTCTCCATGTTTTCAATGACCGGTCGAATAAGATATCCATTCCGAGTAGATAGATTTAGACGAATATAAAAAAAATATATTTGTAGATAACATCGCATCAAAAGTTGTTAAAGAAAATAAAACATTCATTATTTAGCCTTAAATTCTTAGACATCAGGACTTTAATAGGAACTGAAGAGGTGATATAGCACATGTAGGTACCACCCAATGTCGTAAAGTTTGTGAGTATGTAAAAGCGTTTGCAAATTATAAATGGTCGATAGTATCAAGTTGATGCACACTTGTTGAATCAATTGAATTTACTCGGAAAAAATTCAAGAATTTTCGCTCACCGAAAGCACCTGAAAGAACAACTTTACTGTTCAGACTACTCCGATTTGTTTACAAAAATTAAAGTAGTACCCGTAAATCATTCTTACCGATTTTTGTTTTTCTATGTGACATAGTATGTTGCATATTCTACGACCAATAGTACAATATTATTTAAGAAAAATTTGGCAAGTGATTTACAAAAACAAAGGTTTTTTAAGTACTTATTTGCTAATAACTAACTGAATTTGTGCGCCTCTACTGAATTGATATACATAAATGGTTACTGCAGATAAATAAAATATGAAAGAGTATAATAGTAACAGGTTTTCTCCGTAAACATTTAATTTAAAAATGGTGAAAAGCAAAAAAAAAAGGAAAAAATTCAAAGAACTTTAAATACACAATTTAAAAATAATGTTATTCAGAATTATATATTAAGTTATAATATATTAAAGGAGAAATTCTTTGGCTGAGAAAGCGGATTGTTGTGTTTTTTAAAAAAGAAAAAAATCATATTTGGAATAATAACCTATTTCAATTTTGATCTCCCAGTATATTGAAATTTTTAAAATTGATATTTACTTATAAAATATAATAAAAAAATAATCAGAATTCTAATTCTAGGAATTTGGTTTACAAACATTTGAAAATGTTACTAGCAAACCTATTTTTGTTTTATCGCCCATAAAGAAAAATATAAAATCAACACGAAAAATTATTGTTTTTCGAAAGTTTTTAAACTTTGACTTCCACTATAGAAAAAAAAAGAAAAACAGCTAAGAGTTCGTAGTAATATTATTATAAATTCCTTTTCTTTATATTTTAGAAACAAATTTTTCTTGTATTATAATATTTATATGTAACCGCATACCAAATAGTTTTTTGTTTTCCTTTAAAGCAAAAACCACATAATTTTTGAGTAAAACTGATTCAAAGAGAACATATTACAAACGTTGAAGAAATAGGAGGAAGGGGAAAAGATTTTACTAAAAGGAAATAAACTTTAATAAGTAAATCTGCCATAAAAATGCATTTTAGCCAAAACAACAAATATAACAACAAACTTTTCTCCATCATATCCTTTACTTATGAAAAAGAAAGATGATGATGGTATTATTTGCTATGTTTTAGTTGTTTCTGTTACATGTATATATATATATATATATATATATATATTTACTATGCAACCATAATTTTGCATATTGCCGTCTACTTTCTCTTGCTGTAATGGAAATTCATGTGCTTTTTTTTGGGAACAAGTATTTAGGTCAATGTGATGCAATGTTCGCTTAAACAAAAAAAAAAAAAAAAAAATTAAAAGTATTCTTTTTGCAGATAAAAAAAAGTGGAAAAAAAGAGCACGAATAAGGGAAAATGTTAGTTAAATAATAACAGCAATGGCAGTAAACACATAGAAATTGTTACCGCTTCTAAAATAGCCAATAGAAAAAGTCACTTGTAAGCTAACTAATTGACATTAACTGTATACTCCAAGCCATTGAATCCATTAGAATAAAATGCATAGTTATTTTCAAAACAAAAAATTATTTATTTTTTTTTTAATTTAATTATATCTACAAAATGTTATATTTTTTATTCGTATTTACTTTATACGATAATTAGTAAATATGTTATTTGTTGTATATGAGGATCTGCAGAAAAAAACGTACTTCTTTTAAGAATTTGTTTTTTATTATTTTTGTATTATTTGGATTGAAAATATATAGAAAGAATCTTTTTAGGATAATTTTTCTCTTTTTCCGCACGAAAATTGTCTTATAAAAAATCTATTCATAACAAAACATTCCTCTTTATTTAGCTTTTTTTCAAAACATAAATTTTTCGTAGTAATTGTTATATAACTTTATTAAAAATAACAAAATTTATAAGGCTTCAAACTTTTTTTCAAAACCAACAATTTTAAACATTTTCAAGAGAATATATAGACTATGAAACCCTTTTCTATATTTGAAGCAAATTTCAAGGTGGGCTCATATTAAAATAAATAAAATTAAACTTAAATTATTTGGAGTTAGATCATATTTTGTTTTATAATTCTTAACTTCAAAGTCTGTTTAACTAGAAATTTTATTAAATGCTTTTTTAAGAATTTTAAAATTTGTTTGAGCTATAAGACACTGAACTTTGACCATTGAGCTTTCGGAATAAAATAATTTTATCATGTATAATTCAGTTATAATCAATTAAGTATGCAAACTTCGGTAAATATTGTAATTTTATTTCAGTTTCAAAACGTCATATTTGTTGAATTGAGGAAAATTTCTAATAGGTGATACCTTAAGTGACTTTCGTTTGAAATCGACATTTCTGGATGATTTAAAATATTCTGCAAAAATATTAACAAACTTATACAAAAACATATTTTCTCAATATTTTATTAACAAAACCATATTTTTCACTAAATTCACTTTGTGAATTTATGTAGTTCGATGCATCATATATAAGCAAGCATCTTTTCTTTCATACTGCTTGATAAGCAGACGAATCAAATAATTCTCAAATTTCCAACAATTTTAAATGAACAAAAAATTATGTTTTGTTCTGCGGCTCCACATATAATGTGTGTTATATTGTTGTTATATAACTTTTCCAAAATGGAAAAGATTTTATTAGTTTGTAATTAGTATAGTAAATATATTAAATGAGGTTATGGGTTTAACGTATTTGTACCTACTTCGAGAAAAAAAATAATTCGCAAATTACTTATCTTGATGCAGATATTTTTTCCCAATATATTTCCCTATGTATTTCTTTCCTTTATCCGCCATCAATGAATGAAATTTCAATGGAAGACTAAATATTTTATAAACTTCCTAAAAGGCGACTTAACGTAAGATACACTTAATGACATTTCGTGGAAAATCATGAAAACGCCAAAAATATTTATTCACACGGAATTGTTTTTTGCAGGTCCTAATTTTATAGTTTATCTGATGCACCATAGTTAAAATAACAGGCCATACTAGTAATTTTTGTCGTTCTAGATACGATTTGAATACCTGGAATAATATAGGAACAATCAATAAATATGTATGCTACTAAGCATTCGAAGCGAATACTTACTATTTATTCGCAATATAAAACATCTTTTTGGAAAAACACACCAAAGAGTTCTAAACAATTTGAAATTGATTACATTTAACATACATAAACGAAATTTTTATGTTTATTTTTTTTTCCCAAATATTTTTTTTATTTTTCAGAAAACTGTAAATATTTTTTTTTTTCTTTTAAAATTACATTTAAGTCACAGTATAAGTTAACAAAGAATAATTATATTAATAAAGCAAATTTTACTATATACAAATTCGAAACTAAAAAATAAAATTGTTTAACCAGTTTAATCCTATAATTTTTTCTGTGCAGACTATAACAATAACCACAATTTTTAATGGCATTGAAATACCTATAATTCATAATAAGCGGGACATAAAAAAATTATGTTTGCAGTCTTTAACTATGAGTGTCGCGTGTACGACACTCGCGTGTCATACAACAATTGTTACTATTACATTGAGAAAAAGCAGCTCAGTTAGTTCTAACTAATTGTTTATTTGACAAATTGATTATACAAGCTTATAGAATTTTTGTAGAATTTCTTATATTTTTTCACCGATATTATTAGGAGATTTAGAGTTGGAAAATTTTTTTTGTACAAAATTGAAGATTACTGTATTATAAATACAAAATAAGAGTTAATTAACTTGAAAACTCTGTGCATTTTTATAATAAATGATCATCTAAATGGCTTCTAAATGTTGAATAAAATTCAGCAACAAATTATAAAGTATTCTGAAGCCTATGTTTTTGTATTATTTAGAGCAATACAAGTCTCAAGATATATCTAAACATATTTTTTTAAATTACTTATCCTTTCGGTTGGTTATTTGCTGGTGTGTACTAACAATTTCTAATAGATGCTATTTAGAGATATCATCCTCAATTTGTACCTATTAATATAGCAAGAATTAACTAAAATTCATCATTGCAAATATTTTCAACTACTTGATTATTTGGTTTTATCTGGCGATCAGTCATTGTAGTAAATGCGTTATTCTATCCAAATTTTATTTTGTGTGGTTTTGGTACTAAAAATTTTGAAATATATTTTCTCTATAACTAAACAATTTAAAGACATTTTGTGCTCCAAATAAAACAGTGTTGGATAGATCTTAATACTTAAAAATATTGTAAAAACATTTAGAATTCAACTGAAAATCTATGTGCAGCACGTAGATAGTATGTGTCTAAATTAAAAAATGAGTTTATGCGAAAAACCACAAATTATTGCAAAGTGGATAAAAACTCAACATTAATTTTTATTTGGTTCAAAAGTATAGATTACGAGTATCATCTCCAATTGGGTAATATTAATTTTTTCACAGTGCAAAAACTACCGTTTCAAAAATATCAAAATTCACTTTAGATGACCCTTTATTTACCAATTTAAAAAAAAGTGCAAATGTGTAAAAGTGATTTTCGGGGAGGGGGTTAAATGGAACCGTCATTTCATTTGAGAATGTTGAATCGACGCTTTAGTGCGATGTTTAATTGCCTGCAAAGTTAATATTTTAAAACATTTAAATTTAAGGATTTCATTTTAAAAATTTAAAAATTTAATTTAACATCGTCGCAGTTCCGGAAAGAAAAATTCTTTTAATAACTCTAAATCACCATTTCCAGCGACCTTACGGTAAATATCGACAGGTTAATTTTCGGAAACTATTTTCCCTAAATCATTTTTAATTCACTTACTTATCGACAACATTATCTATATTGCACCGAAATTTCATAACTAAATCATAATTCGTTCGAAATTTATTTGAGTTCATTAACTTTATTTCTTATGGTCATATGGTATAAACTGAAAATGGCACGGTATAACTGAAAATTTAATATTTAGTTGTAAGGCTATGAATAAGTTTTTTAGTAAGATTAGAATTATTTTGAATTTTCACAGTTTTTATAGAAAATCCATTGATAATTTTTGTACAGCATCTATAACCACTATCAAAAAGAATGCGGAGATGAGAAAAAAGTTTAAATTGCACCTTAAAAAATAAAGCCAGAAAAAAGTTAAGATTTTTCTAAATTTAAAAACTTATTTTTTCTCGTTCTCATTAGCTTTAGACATTTTTTAAAGAAATTGCAATACATTTATAAATAATGTTCATCAAAATGACTTCTTATTAAGCATTTCCAAATTTTTGGTGATTTTTCGCATTAATAAGATTTTTTCAAAATTATTTTCAAAAATAGTTTCTATGGCTGATGAAGTATATTAAGAAATAATTATAATATTCGGCTTAGTAAGTTATTAATAGTAATTTAATAACTGCACAAATTTAGTTAAACACTTTTAATTTGGATAATGAAGCACCGCAGGCGAAATTTTTCGCTAAATATAAGTAATTTCTATCTCGAAGAAATACTTAAAAATTCTTAAATAAATAAATCTGTAAAAAGCTAGTAATAACAAATAAGAACTTTGTTCCTTCGTTGTTGAAATATTAATATTTGAGTGTTTTATGGCAATTTTAAGAATAAAAAAGGGCTAGAAAACAAGGCTGGAAGCAAAAACGAAAATTTTGACTTAAAAATTTAGACTTTAAAAGATGGTGGGTATAATATTCTTGCTTGTTGTTATTGTAGTATGCAGTTATTTGTTCGCCAATGGGAAATATTTATAGTTGATAAATAAATTTACGTATATATATATATATGTTTAATTGTAATTACAGGTAAAACAATTGGTTAAGAAACCAATATCATGGTTACGTGTACGTGATGGTCATATATTAACAGTCGATCAAACTACATTTATTGCTGATCAGAGATTTCAATCGATTTACACTACTAATCCTGAAAGATGGTCATTACAAATAAAATATGTACAATTAAAAGATGCAGGCATTTATGAGTGCCAAGTATCAACCGAGCCAAAAGCGAGCGCTATAGTTTATTTGCATGTTGTGGGTAAGTAAAAGAAAATATATTATAAATTTTTTGCATATAATATATTATGGCTTTATCATTGCAAGCCAACGGAAAGAATATTTAAAAAACATACAATAAAGAAGAGAAAAGATAATAAGACTTAATTAATTACACTGTACATTATACAAATATGTAATAATAATCGTATGCAGAACATAATTTGTATTTCCACAAATTAACATCTGTTGTTAACCGCAATATGGCTTTTGTAATTTTTATTTAAATTTCCTTCATTTTATTCTTATTTTTTTTTATTTAATTTACATTTATTGAAAACAGAACCGAAAACGGAATTAATCGGTGCACCCACACGCCATGTTAAGGCCGGAAGTCAAGTGAAACTGTTGTGTATAATTAGTCAAGCATTGGAACCGCCATTATTCATTAATTGGTTTTATAATCAGAAACAAATATATTTACATAATCGTAAAGGCTGGCATACAGAAATTGAACGCATTGAATTACCGCCGGAAACAACAACAACAACCACCACTACAACAGAAACTACCACCACTACTACGACAACAGCAGCACCACCACTTACATCAACTACCACAACCACTTCAACTTTAGTGCCATCATCATCAACATTATCCTCGACTAGTTCATCAATGCTAAACGGAAGTGAAATTTCTGCAATGCATGTATTTACATCAATAACACCACAGCAGTCATTTAATGATGGTAATCTCTTAGAATTGGTGTCAGAATCAACATACAATAACTACCCCAATTTAATACAACCTGAAGCTGCATCAATATCAACTATACTAAAAACACAACAAATTCAAAAAGCAATTACAACATCAACAATAACAAGAACCACATCAGTAGAGTCAACGTTGGCGGCAACATCAACAACTACATCGCCGGCAGCGTTGCCAGGAACTACAACAACACTATCATTTGATGAGGATAATAATGATGACGATGCTGGGAATGATGATAATAATGATGATGACGACAATGATGATAACTATAAAACAAATCCATCGGCAACAACGTTTGAAACAGCAGAAGCAATAGCAGCGGGAAGAGGCTACATGATGTTGTCATCATTGATGACATTTACTGATGTTAAGCAGATTACGGTAATTGATTTTAAAATTTTTTCCATTACATTTTTTATCATTTTCACTTCGCTGCTGTTGTTAATTTTTATGCTATAATATTTTTCATTGCGTAACGTTTGTTGTGAATTAAACAAGTTCAAATGTTAAGAGAGCTGTATGTATAACGCAATATTTGTATATTAATCTCTAGGATGTATACAATTACGTAAAAAGAATTTACTATAAACACATATATATGTGTTTGTTTACATGTATGTAATATGGGACACATTACAAACATTATATCAACAATATGCAAATTATGCAATTCATTAGATATTTAATTTGCGTTAAAATTTATATACTTTCTAGGAAAAAATACTCATACTAGAAGTATGCATAGAGTGAGTACTTATGACCCAATGTGTAGGATACACAGTATTTAATTTATTTCATTATTTATTTTTATTAACTTATTTATATTAACAGTCAAAAATATTAACAGTTAAATATAGTCTATTGTATGCCTTTAAATAAAAAATAGAAAAAATTTAATTCATACGCGGTTTATGAAACTATGAAATATAGCTTTCTGAACGAAATTATAAATGAGTTTGAAAAATTTATTATCCAAAATCAGATATCAGATATCATTTAGTCGTCAATTACCCCTTTCTCAACCATCAAGCCACTTTTTTGGTTCCTTTTTTAAAATGGAACTAAATGTCGACTTTTTAATAACGAAGAAATTAGTTATTTTAAGATTGTTTCACAGTATAGTGAAGAATTTATAAATGAACTGAAACTTTTAAAAACTAAATATAATGATAAAGTTTATGAATAACTATTTAAAACATCAAATGCCGAATCTTTTTGGACCGGGTTGCAAAAATTAATAAATAGATTTGACGAACACTTATATCAGTGCCTCAGTTAAATATCTAATGAAAAAATAAACTGTCCAACAGGCTTTCTTTCTTAAATTTGTTAGAAGGAGATTTGTAAGACTGGAGTCCGAGTGAAGACCTCGTACAAAAGTACAGAAGTTTAGTTAGTAAAAATAGAATTTTATGTTAACTATTTTTGTGAATAAATCTTTATTTTCGACATAATAAAAATTATTATAAATTATTTTGTTATTAATAAAATTGAGTTTAGTAGTTTCTCTTAAAATACAATATTTTTTGTTTATAAAACTAACAAATTTTAAGAAGTTTTCTGCATCATTTTGTATACTCTCTCATATACTCCCTGAATGTCTCTCATTTTCCAAATCAGATTAGAGCTCAGATTAAACCGCTGACACAACACGTGTAGTAAATAATAAATTAGCATAAGAAATATTTGTCACTACACACTCTCTATGCAAATTAAAAAAAAATTTTTTTTTTTTTATATAGTTTAATGACAAATGATATTTTAGGATTTGAAATACATACTTCAAGGCTATACGCATGTATTAATTTGTGGATATTATGAAACAATATTAAACAGTGTTAATGTAAAATTTTTAGCTTCTCAAATTTATTAGTTATACAAAAATTTATTGGCAATAATACAAAATTTGTAAAATCAATAAAACCTAGTTAATTGATTTTCATTTTTTCGTATTTTGTTTTTTGAAAAATGGCTAATGACTAGGGCTGCATTTTTATACATATTTTTTCTTAATATTATACATATTATACATATTTTTTTTAATATTTATTCAATTTAAAGAGAAAAAACGAAAATCAGTCCATGGTAATCTATGCAATAGAATATATTTTGTATTGCTAAACGTGAAAACTATGCTTTAAAAGACTAATGCTATTTATTTCTACTTTTTTACATCTGTGCTCTTTTAGATCTAAATTTTTAACACATGTATATTCTACTGAGTTTGATGCAAACTTAGTAATATGAGTATATATGATCTTATTCAAACAACTTGTTCAATTTGAACTAGTGTATATTTTAACGTAAAAACTGTTTATATAGATATTAGGAGCGTACTTGAATGTTTGTACCTCAGAAGTAGACTACATTTCTACACCTAAGATATCATCTGAATAATTGAGCATAAATTTTTTTAAGTTTTCTCAAATATTTTATTATTTTTTTATTTTTTTAATCGCAGCATGTAACTTTAATTTTATCTTTTTATTAATAGGGCCTTCTGCAGCTTCGATTCCTTCAATAGCACTATCAATTAAACTGAAATTTGAAACCCTCTAATGGGTGTGGTTTATCCATATAAATTTGTTTTATAAAAACAATTATATTTCTTCAAATTGAATATGGCACATTTGTTCAACATAATCTTTTCATAGTATAGATTCATAGATTTCTAAAAAATTCAATAAATTAACCCATACGAGTTAATTTTATATAAGCGTTTTAATTCAAACGATTACAAAAAAAAAAAAAATAAAATAAGATAAAATTAATAATATATTAATATCTGAAAATATACATTCTTTAAAATAAATTGCTTAGAGATCTAAAAAGTTTTTGGTTATTTTTATATAGTTTAATATGAAATTAGTTTTAAAAAATAAAAATTCCACATCTTAAAATAAAAATTCCAACCGGAGTATTTCAGTTGAAAATCTAGAATTAATTTAGTTTGTTTTCGTGTTAAATAAAGAATATCGCAGTTAATAAAATATATTTTTTAAACGATTTTACACTTGAAAACTTTTCTATTATTTTAAAAATGTTGCAAAAATTATTTAATGTTAAAAAAAAAATAGTGCAAAAAATATTTTATTTTAAAATGTTTGTGTTTTTTGTCCATACATCATCCATTCCATCAAATAAGTACCTTCTAAAAATGTTCCTGCGTGTTCAGAATTTTTTTAATATTCGGCACACATGTATCCTAAACAGAAAAAAAAAAAAAATAAATAAATAAAATGAACTTCAATTACGAACTTGCTTGCATTAATTATATTTTGGTATAATTTTGCTCCAACCACCAAAAAAAAAATAGGAAAAAAAAATTTATAACAAAAGAAAAAAAAGCAATTTTTGTCCTCGCCACATCCTTACGTAAATAAAAAAATTTAAGTTCTTCAAATTTTTGAAATTAGTTGTAGTTTAGTTTTTATTGCGGTTCAAAAATCAATTTTTCAGAAATTTTTTTGTAAAATTCATGAAATTTAAATCCACATATCTTCGGACTTATTGTCCAACTTTGGCTCAAACTGATGCTGGATAAATCTTGTTTATAAATATTTTTGTAAAAATGCCATTTCTGAAAGCAAAAGGATAATGAAATTTATATTCGTCGTGGTATGAAGAACATTTAAAAAATCATATCTTCCATTTTTATAATTTTTCTTTAAAATATTTCTTATGGTGTTGGTGACAGCACACAAAAAATTTAGAGTGGAAACATTAGGGTATGCTGAGAAAATAAATATTTAGTAAAAAGATTAAAATCATTTATTTCAATAATAATTTGAAAATTTCTAACGTTTTTTGAAGAAAATAATTTCTCTATCTATAAAATAACGTTTAAAACTTCGTCTTATTATTAGTGATTCTATTTCACTAATTTGAAAAATTCTAAAAAATAAATACATCTTGTATGAATAATACAAATAACTTTAAAAAATAATCCTTCAAACCGAAATTTTGATAACAAATCGGCGATTTCTAACTGACTGTTTCAATTAATGACGTGTATCTAAACTGTTCCAAATAGCATATTTATGAGTACCTATTTCAGTATTGTGAAATTGAAAAATTTCACGGATTTTATTTATTATTTTGAAAAACTTAAAAAAAATCATAAAAGTGTGTAATTTTAAACAACTTCAACTAAAATATTTGAAAAATTATTAAAATATTGAAAAATGACATTTTAATGCAATTGCATTTTTTAGATGCAATTTTCATGAATATACCACCTTAGATTTATATTTTTTTAGCATTTTTAAAAAATATGGAATTGCTTCATTATAATGGAAATCCAAACTTTTTGGAATAGAACCATTTATTATGTACGATATAGATGTCATAAAAATTTATTCATATATTTTCAAATAGAAAACAAAAATACATTCAAATACATCAAATTATTACTGAAATAAATGAGCTTCTTGCTAAATGTTAATTTTCTCAGCATCCTTCCATGGTCCCACTCTACATTTTTTATATGCTATTGTCAAATATATACATATAATGATCATTCTAAAGGAAAACTATGAAAATGAAAGATATGATTTTTTAAATATCCTTCACACAAGAACGAATATTCATTTCTTTCAAAAATTGCGTTTTTGCAAAAATACTTAGAAACTGTATTTATTAGGCATGCATTTGAGCCAAATCTTATTTAAATTAGAGGAATAGTCCCAAAGATATATGGATTTAAATTTCATTTATTAAGAAAAATCTGAAAAAAAGTGAGCATGACATTCTTTATTGCTTTATTATAAATATTAAAATAAGAACTATTTTATAACTATAATGTAGGTAAAGCGAAATATAGTGGATTATATGTAATGAATTTAACATGTGTAATGTATGTAGTATAATGGATATATATTTTGTGTATATGCGGAAGTATTTTCTAAATCTACTCACTTCATACTTGTAGTCATCATCAAATTATTTTTGAGGTAGACTTTACAACCTAGGGGATGTCATACCAATAAGAACATTAGAACATTTTTTTTTTTATCAAGGCTAAAACTATGTTTTTATTAAACAATTTTATAAATATAGTTTTAAAAGAAGTACTTCAAAAGCAGTGAACTAAAAGCATAAAAGGAGAACATCCAAACAATGACAAATATGGACTAAAAAAGTAACTTCTGCTGCTTTGTTCAGCACTAAATACTTCCTTCCAATGACAACATAATGTTAAAATCATGACTTGTTCAGCTTTTTTTCCGTTACTTTTTTTACTCTTTATATATAAATCTTCATCCAAAAAGAACACATTGATAAAAACCAGGTCCTTGACCGGAACATCTTAGTACAATAACACCGGAACGATTAGTAATATTGTCAAATCTTAAAATTTTGTACATACACACAGAAAAAAAGATTAATGGAAAATAGTTACTGTTATAAAAATTCAGCTAAATAAATACAAAATATATTATAAATATCAACATATTATCAATTCAGTATATTTTCGTTCATTATAGAAGATGAATCATTATTAATAATAATAAAATTAGTTGCATAAATCAAATTGTATTTTTTAATATTAGTTTACATCAATTGATTAAGATAACAGAATTAAATTCCTACTTAAAAATAAATATTAGTGATATTTATTTATTTGTACAAAAATTCAGTTAAAACTCTAATGTAATTAAGCGAGTAAAAATAGTTCAATTTATATTTTAAATAAAAAAAATAATAATAATTTTAAGAAAATTAAAAATTTTTTACGTAATATTTTATTAAATATAAACAAGTTAAATTAAAAGTGCATCAAGTGTTGAACGTAAATATTCCTTCAACGATAGTTTGAATAATGAAATTCTATTACAAGATTTCAACTCTTTAGGAAATTTATTATATTTAACGCCATTTTGATTTTTCAAATCTAAATCTTGCAAAACACATAAATTAGAACTGTTGCGAGTACTAAAATGCATTTGATTTTGTTGAAAAGAAATGGTCCTATATGCAATGTTGTGAATAGATTTAAAAACATAGTTTAAGACTTGCTATATATATAAACCATAAACTGGTACGATCGTCTTATATATGTCCCTATATAATGAGATTGTTAAATAGGTTAAAACAAATTATGCACGATCTTTAGCGTCTTATTTTGTAAACGTTTAGGGGATTTAAGTGGAACATTTCTTTTGTTGTAGGCATAAACAATAGCTATGTAATTCAAATGCGGCTGTATTAAAGGTTGATACATCAACAATTTTGCTTTTATATTTAGCATACGGCTTAAATTATATAATATGATTATTGCAGGTGCTATTTTCTTTTTTATACTTGTTATATGCAGATCAGAATTCAAGTTCGATTGCAAGATGATTTCCAAATAGGTAGTAGAAGATATTTTATTAATTATTTCACCATTGACATTTACTGATAAGTTACTATAATTTGATTGCGGTCTAAAACGGGTAAGTGTAGTTTTTCTCGTATTAAATATCTATTGATTAAGCCGAGCAAACTCGAAAATTAAAAACATATATAATTGAACTCATAAACCAAGATTTTGTAAGGCATTTCAATAGACTGAAAACAATAGTGGACCCAATCCACTGCCTTGTGGAACTCCATATTCAATATTAATAACTAAACTTTTTTTATTTCAACATATTGTTTTCTATTGGTAAAATAACTAGATCAAAAGTGTTTGTAAAATCAAAGAACATTTCAGCCACTCAAAAAAAGCCTTCATTCTGACCACTACAAACAAATTTCGCGATATTTAGCATGGCATATTCTACACCACAACCTCTCCTGAATCCAAATTTATATTTATATATAACATTATAAAAAATTTTGCAATCGTAAATTGCCTTGTTGTCTCTGTTTAGCAATACCAACGCAGAGTTTGTGGTCTATAATTAGACACCAGCAGAATGGAATACGTATCTTTTGTGCTGCTACACACTTCGTCAGCATTCGTGGTGTCTTTTCCATTTTAGTTTTGATTATGGAATTTAATGATTTCAAATAGATATAGAAGATGCATTTCTTATGAAGAAAAAAAAAATGACAGACTTTTTAATGAATAAATATTGATGAAAAAATAGTAAACCACCTTGATTAATATTGTAATTTGTGGTAACGATATTACTTTTTAACATAATAAAACAACATATAAAAAAAAAATAATAATATAATCGAATTTGCCAAAACTGTATATAAAAACCAGGGTATTCACACGAATAATGTTTGTTCGATTAATTGACCAATTGAAATTAAATAACCGTTCGATTAAACTAAAGTCAAAAATTTCGAGAAAAAATTTGTTCGAGCGAAGAAATATTTTAAAAATGTCTTTCTCTAAGTAGTTTTACGTATTTTATTTTCTTTTTATTCTTATTTTTTATTTTCTTTTATTTATATAAAATTAAAATAACTTAAAATCAATTTTCAATCATTTTCAACTATTTGAGCTCATTCTATTTTTAAAAATTTGCGAGATAAAAACATGTTGTAATACACCATTTACATCAAACAAAAATTAGTAGTTTTTGGCTTTATTCGGTTTTTGAATAAACAACTACGTAAATTTGTTTGATTTTTCCATGCAAATCAAAAACCACTTTTAACTAGTTTTTATTGAAAACCAAATAAAAATCACTAAAATAAATATTTATGATACATCCTGTTTAGCAAATTTTAGAACCGTAGCTTTTATATACTCGTATAAAGAGAAAAATAAAATTTCAAATTTATAGAAATTATTTGTTTTGTTTATGAAATTATTACAATAAATAATTTATTAAATTCTTAAAATATGTTTTAATATGGAAATTATGTATTCTATGATCTAAGAAATAGCAAATAGAACGGAAATCAAAAATATCCAAGAAATGAGAATGTCAACAAAAACTACATTGGGAAGAAATAAGGTATGTAAACGATGTACTTTTTGAAATTTTGTTTTTCAAAAACCAATTAGTTTTTGTTTTGGTATAAAAGTCCATTTCTATTTTTTTTTTTTCTGTGTTATGATAAGTTAAACTAATCTTGCGACATAGAAGGAATTCGGACTTAAAATCAGGTTAAGCAGTAAACTTACATTTATTTTCTTTATTTAAAATATTTCAGATTATTTTGAAATTCATAAATGTGCCTTATTAGATTCTAATTTACTAATTAATTTTTATTAATTTTTGCCGAGAAATATTAAACAATGGCTTTATAAAAGCAAAGAAGAAAAATATAATCAAGTTTTAATTAATTATTGTTTTACAAGATTACTTCAAAAAGGAAATTTAGGCCATTTTCGGATTGTTTACATTGATGTTTTCTTTTTCTTGTTATAACACTAAAACAACACATAATACTTATTTTATTTTTTAATAAACATTATGAAACGAGCAAAATTTTAAGGTATAATTATTCGAATAATTCGATCAATTAAAAAAAAAAAATCGATTGTTCGATTAATTTAAAAACGGCATTTTCGAGTTATTTGATTAATCGAATAATAAAAGAAAAATGAATATCCTAATTATTGCCTTTAAAGAGATTTCCATTTGTCTTTGTTAAAGCCGTAACCGAATAAAAAAATCCTTCAAAAATCTATCGGCCTGTCCCGCGATACCGAACGAATTTTTCGTATGTATGGAAAACAATAACAAAATTTGAAATTTATTTGTTGTTTTCCATATAAATTGTCGAAACGAATTTTTTGCTAAATATAAAAAAGATCTGATGGCACTCTATCAAATAAATTACATAAATCGTTGCATATTTATTAAACTTTCCTGAAATTGGTGATATGATTTGTTGAATGTTATAAAGTCTTTTTTTTTCTTTTTAATAAACCGAATGAAATGAAAAAAATAAAAACATTTGAGCATTTACTTTTGATACTTTTACTTATGTATAGTTGTTTTTATTTATAATACTATACGTGTTATTCTTCGAAAAATTGATATTCCTAAAATGTTTGTCCTAATTTCCCAAATTCAACAAAACTGTATATGATATGAATACGTGTGTGCTGCTACCAGAAATCCATCCCAAAACTTATTTAAAAATATATAGAATTTTTTTCTTTTTTATGGCAAAAAAGTCTAAAATAACAAAATAAAAAGTAAAAAGAAATCGTTAAGCTCTGCCTAATATTTTGAAGCATATATGGTACATTATTCGGAATTATCGAGAGGATCAAGAACACTCAATTCCTTTTTTTATTTATTATTTATATACTAATATTAAATAACACATCTTGTTGGAAAATTATTCATACATATTTTAAACTCACGTTTTTTCCAATATTTCTTTCATAAAATTTTGTACATAAAGTTTTTTTTATCTACCATGAATATTTACATATGTCATTAAATTAAATTACGTTTCGTTTTGAGGTTTTGTTTACTTTAGTTTCCCTCTAACAACAATGTCAAAAGTTTAAAAAACATTCTATTGATGGCAGAAATTGCAAATAATTTTTTAAAATAAAAAAATATCATGTTGAACTACTTAAACGATTGTAAAAGGTTGTTTTTTGTTGATAATAGATGTGGAGCATACAATTTTTTAAATTTAATTTAAATCAAGGTATTAAAGGTAAATAAGGTAACCAAAAATAGGTAACACAAGACTTGAAGTAGTAAACGGAATTTTTAATAGTTTTAATTTTAATTTATAGTATAATCATTACTTAGATTTAAAATTTGTGTAATATACACATCTACTGGAATATTTTCAAGTCATTACAAATTCTTCCGACTGATTAATATTATAGATGGTCGTTTCAAGTTACAGATTAGAAAGACTATTGAGTATTAAAAGATTTAAGAATTAATAAATAATTACATAAAATCATGAATGTATTATAACAAATATGTTAGTCCTTATCACAGAAGGGAACTACAAGGTTTACATTATCCTGGTTGTACCAATTTAAATTTTCGTATCAGGAAAATATAATTTAAACGTCAAAATTCGACAAAAGCGTTATAAAAATCGTATTCTCTCATTTATTCGCTAATGCCTTTTGTTTTTTCTTAACTCATATGGAGTATTGAAAAATTTATATTTTTATTTTATAATAAAATATATATCTATATATATATATATATATATATATATATATATATATATTTAACACGAATTAATAATTTTCCACTTGTATTTAAAATAGAACATAGGTTTAAAATAAATCTATTATAAAATAAAAAAATATATAATATATATATATATATATATATATATATATATATATATATCGTGGTTTTTAATATAAGTTCGATTCAATCTATAAAATCGATTCAGTAAACTCTATCATTTACAGAAAAAGACTGATATGTATATGTATTATGTATGTATGTGTGTGTTTACTTTTCAATTACAGACAGCTTCATTAATTATACCGTCAGTACAAAAACAAGATTCTGGAAATTACACATGCAGTCCTTCCAACAGTGAGCCGCGTACAGTTATACTACATGTTTTAAATGGTGAGTATGATAAAATATATTTAAATATACAATAAAATATTTTTATTTTTTAACAGTTCTCATTTTTTATCCTTTTCATTTCGTTTGAGCACATAGTCCTTCAATTTATGTTTTGTGCTACTTTTTTTTCGCTCGTTATATTAATAGTTTTACTTTAGTATGTATATAAAATGGAAACAGAACAAAAAGTTAATTGAGTTTAAATTAATTTGCAAAATAAAAAGTCAATTTAATAAAAAAAAAAACTAAAAAAAAAACAAACTTTAATTAAAAAATATAAAAAGTAAATTGAAAATTAAATTAATGAAACAAATATTTGTGTGCACTTCTTGATGACAAGACAAAAGAATAAACATTTTGGTCTTTAAATGAAAAATTATATTTCAATAAAATTTCTGTAGTTTGTGTTTTGCCAAAACACAAATTAAATAGTTTGCAAAATTTACTAATAAAAATATCGAAGGTTTTTATGTATAATAAATCTTTTTCATCAAAGTGATTTATGCTTTATTATTCCATTCCATATCCTTTTATGTATTTTTTACATATTTTATAAGTGCTATTCCATTCTAAGATTGTAAATGGCTTATTTGGATTTGTACTAACCAAACAAATACCATACTTTTTCGACCATGAGGGTACCAATTTTGTCAATATTTTTTTATTACATATATATTAGGGTGTTCACTCGAATAATGTTTTCTCGATTAATAAACAAATTATTACCTAATAACTGTTCGAGTAAATTAAAATTGAAGATTTCAATCAAATTATATCGATTAATGGAGTAACCCAAGTTGAAAAAAACAATTAATATTTAACTATATTTTGAATAACATTGAATTTGCTCAATACAAAATCACATGAAAGGGAAAGTACATGTGAAGGGCTCAAGTTTTCGCTATCAAAAATATATTTTTGAAAAATTATGGAACACAATTAAATAAATATGTATTAAAACTTGATCCAAGGGAAATATGAGATATATTTTAACATCTAATGAATATATATCGTAAAAAATAACATTATTATTCCACACTATGCTGGAGTCATTATTTCGGAAGCTCTTTTTCAGTAAGTCATAATAGTATTTTCTATTTTTTTACCATTTTCGAACTTCTTTTTTTCTTTTCATACATATGAATTTAGATAAATTTGGTAGCAGAATAAAAAATAAAATAACTCAAAAAATATTATGTAGTACAAAATTTTATATGTGAAAGATTAAAATTTGAACTTTACTTCACGAATTTCTAACATATGTGAGAGAGTTTTTTTTTTTTTTAATATCGAACATGTTCTGTAACATGGACGAGAATATGAATAATATTAATCACTATATTTTAAATAATTTACAGGACTGACAATTCTAAAAAACGAGAATAATATTTTTACGCGTTAATATTACTTTTATTTTTACCAAAAATAAATGTAATAAAAAAATTACAAAAATTAAAAAAAATTAATGCAAATGTTACTCGAATAACTTGAGCAAAAAATAATTTTTTTCTGAACTTTAGTTTAGGAGATATACTTAATTAAAGTTAAAGTTATTCAAGTGGCAAGTAGTATATATATATATTCTAAATTCTACCAAATAAGTTTTGATAGTACGACGGTACCAAGTTATTTAAAAATGTTCCATGTTTGCCATCCTTGATTCCATTTAAAAGAATTTTTTAATTAAAAGTCTACTCCGCGTTTCGTCTGTTATATACGTATCACCGTGCAAAAATTTAAAAAAAATTTTTCACATGTGAGCAAATCAATAGTAAAACTGCATACTCAGTTTTTCTGCCTGACAACAAATTTGCTTTCAAAGAGACTTTAAAGTATCCAAAAATACACAAATTGATTCCAGTATAAATATTTAAAAATTTTTTTAAAAGTTGTGAATTATTCGAAATTTTTACGGAAGTTTTATATCCTGTAGAAAAACTTAGTACGCAGTTTTACTATATATGACCTCTAGCATCATGTCTGTATCAATTTTTTCATATGTGAAAATGATTGTTGTGGGGTGGTATATATAGAGTATTAAATTCAGAGGGTTTTTTTTCTAATTCAAAATTTAATTATACATCGGAAAAATTTAATTAGACATCGGAAACTTCGTTATGATATTAAAACACATTCTCTGACATTTAATTTTTAAAGACAATTTCATTCAAATACGCTGTAGGTACTGTGAGGTTGAGAATTGAACCTGCCGAATGGCCCACCTGTAGCGTAGATGCAGCGGGATTATCTTTAAAAAGTAAATGCCAGATAATGTTCATTCGAGTCATAACTAAGATACCAACATTTTATTCTATTTGAACTGTTTTATTTCGAATTAGAAAATGGATTACCTTATAAGGACTGCGCACGAAAAAATCCGTGCATGCTTTAAGGCTTATAATTTTTATTATACGCGAAGAAAATTTGTACGGTTAGCTTCTATGCATTTGTTATTATTCTCAGTAACCATATGCTGAACTTTGTTTTAATAGCTTAATTAGTTTTCCTTGAAATGAAAATCTAAAAAAATTCGTGCAAATGCATAATTCAAATTTATAATTAAAACACATGTCGACCTTATAAAATAATTGCGTGGAGTGAAGGTGAAATCTTGTCAGGAGATGAGAAAACAGGAATCAAAAGGGCTAGATGCACCAAAACACAAGGATAAAAGAATGTTAACATTTTTCTAAGCAAATTTAAAAACTTATATTTTCTCGTTCTCATTAATTTTTTGGTATATTATTCTAAAGAAATTGTGATAAATTTATAATAATATCCGATAAAAAAAATAGCCCAAAAAATTCCCGTGCAAATTTGGTTTATATTTCATATGAAAAATTACCCAATTTTTCTTCGTCATTTTTGAACTGTAATTCCTTCTTATTAAACATTTATACATTTTTGGATGATTTTTCGTATTAGTTAGATTTTGTCCAGTTTTTTTTTTTTTTTTTTTTTTTTTTTTGTTAACATCGATTTCCAAAATATTAAAGGCATTAAATAGTAAATATATTGAAACTAATTGTAGGCATGCCATGCTGTTAAGGGCAAATAGTTTATGTTATTTTATAAAAAAAATGTGATTTTTGCAAATTTGATCAGAAGTAAATTATCATTACTCGCAAAGTGTTATCGGTAATTGACTGCATTTTTTTTATTATGTTGGTAGGATAATGATCTTTAAGAAACGGTATAATGTGTATCGTTTGTACATGCAGTGTTATTAAAATTTTCTCAGGTACTATATTTTAGTCAAATTTTAATTTTAGTGGAATAGAACTTTTGAGGCTCAAAAGGGGTTAAACAAATTTTACTACCATAAGAAAGGCGATAATGTCCTTTTTAAGCTCATATATACTTTTTTGTCTGTTTGGATCCGTCTGTAGAACACTTTTTTCCATTTGAATGAAATTACTCGCAAATTTTTTTTATGGAACACGTACTAAAAATCAATTATGATTTGGATTTTAAACCTACAAGACCAATAAGGAGTTAGAAGTTTTAAAAAGAAATATGTTCAGGATGAATTTCTCAAATACGGGTGACTAGAGATCAACTAAACCAATGATGGGAACACAAGAAGAAGGTTATTTCAAATGCCCGAAAGATCATTTTAAATAACGTGTTTTAATATAAATCTTATTTCAAGATGTAAAACAATTCTCAACGTACTTATGTGCAATGAACAAATTGAGGATAGAAAATTTGATGATTATGCAAAGGAAACTGCACTAATATATACAACCATATCTGCAAGAGTCCTCAAAATCCTTTATCATGGAGAAGAGGTCATTAAGCATCATTTAGTACCACTTGGAGATCCATCAGAGGAAGCCCAGAAAAAAGGAATAAGAATTACAGATTTTGTAGAGATCACAATACCAGAAACATATCACGAAATTCTATAAATGAAGATATATTTAATATATTATTGGCAACGTCAGATCCGCTAATTTTTAGCATTCGAAGTCAATGGATGCTAGGGGACAGAAATAACATAGAACTAAATATGGAATATTTGCAGACTGTTTTCCAACCGAATGAATAATAATTACAATTTTCTTTTAATGTTATTTAAGAAAAACATAAAATAAACGTTAAGAAGCTTTTATTTATTATAAAAATAAACGTTTTTGTTCTTAATGTATTTAATTAAAAAACAAAATAAAAATTATCAAAATCGTCATATTTTTCCAAAAACAACTGCTTCTTTAAAAACTGAATCGAGTAGAACCTGTTCTATAATTGATGAACTGGGAACCTGTTCACAAAATTATTCTTAGCATTATTATTATTTTTTTTTTTTTTTTTTTGTTTACCTTCATATAAATTTTTTATAAGAAAAGCTGATTCAAAAAACAAAAAATCCGCTATAAAAAAATTAAAAGTTCAATTTTAGCCATAAATTTCTCAACAGCTGCCGAACAGACTTTAACGAAATTAAAACTGGAGAAAAATTCAAGAAAATATCTCTCCATCAACAAAAAAATCCGAAATATCTCTATCGATTCAAAAATTACAGAGTTTTGGCCGATGGAAAACGATTCTGAGCAGCAGGCGAAATTTTTTAATCTTAATTTTTTGTGCGAATAAATACACAAAAATTCATAAATGGATGTTTCTGTAAAAACTAAATTAGTAAGCAAATATGGATAATAAATAATAAAATTTTAGCCTTTTTTTTATGAGAGTCAAAAAAGACTAGAAAAAAGCTAGAAGAATTTTGAGGCTAAAAGCTTGATTTATTCTTAAAAATGCTAAAATGGCAACACTGGTTATAAAAAATACAAAGACTATTTTGTCACCGAAACGAAGACTGATAACCGAAGAAGAAGTTAATTTACAGGCTGTAGGATCGCAAACAAATTAGTAAGAATTTTAAGACAAAATCGGTACATCTATGGATGGAATTAAACTCATTCTTTAAATTTTTCTGTATCTTTTATCAGAAAAGTTAAAAAAATGTAGAAGTAAAAAAGTTCCTCATAGGACCGCTTTAAAAATACGAATGATTGTAAAGGGCGATACAAAGTAAATATTACTGAATCTTTTACAACATTCTGATTACGAATTCCATATTACAGATGTTATGGGAAATATAGTAGGTAAATCGCAATTGTCGAACAAATTTTTAGAGTGGGAACCCATTTGTTCGTGAGGGGAAAAAACAGTTTATTCATAACAAATGACACTTTTAACAGAGAAATGTATAAAAATGAGTTTTCTCCGAAATAAATACCTATCTATCAATAGAAAGTACAACGAATTTGAACATTTCTGGCCTGTTCTCGCATCTCTTTACTACAAAATAAAAAGCTGAGTGGTATCAAACAAAAGGTGCTACTATGTAACATGATGCTACTATGTAAAAGTTCACTAAACTGCCTAACACTCAGTCCATTTGAAATGTAATTGGTCGTAGTAAAAGAACAATTATGTTTACGTAAAACACGATATTCATAA
Organism: Protocalliphora azurea; assembly: GCA_932274085.1. Lineage (NCBI taxonomy): Eukaryota > Metazoa > Arthropoda > Insecta > Diptera > Calliphoridae > Protocalliphora > Protocalliphora azurea. The sequence goes on from OW026519.1 coordinate 39,221,303, forward strand.
TGACATAAAGTATACACATTGGTAATCCACTTGTTTCTCCAGAACATATTACGTTACACTACATAAAGGAGGACTAAATGTGAAGCGTAATATGATATCAGTGTTGCCAGGAGGTGAGAAAAAAGAGGCAAAAATTGTCTTTAAAAAAGACAGAAAAGGCTAAATACCCCAAAAATAATGCCAGAAAAAAGCTAATATTTTTGATTTAAAAACTTATTTTTTTTTTTTTTTTGTTCTCATTACTTTTGATATTTTTTGAAGATATTATAATAAATTTATAAATAAAACATATAACCGCTCTTAGCAAAATTGACCCAATGAAAAGTCGCCACAAAATTTGTATTGTATTTCATACGTAAAATGTATCAACGTTTTCAATGGATTCGTCATACTTAAATTGTAATTCATTTTTGATTAATAAATTTAAAATTTTTGGTGATTTTTCGCTTTTATAAGAGTTAAGTTATATTTAATTTGGAGGATGAAGCGTCGCAGGCGAAAATTTTTAGATTTTTAGATTTTTTTTTTGCGAATTAATACACAATAATTCTTAAATGCGTGATTCTGTAAAAAAAATTGTTAAAGCAAATAAGATATGTTCTTCTTCTTTGTTGAAGTAATGAAATGTTAGACTTTTTAAGCCAATTTTAAGAATCAAAAAAGGCTAGGGAAAAGGCTAGAAGCTGAAAGATAAATTTTTGAATCTAAAAGCAAAATAAAAAGGATAGATTTAGCCTTAGAAAGGCTAAACTGGCAACATTGCGTAATATATGCTGGAAACACTAATAGATTACCAATGTTTATATATTATATCATTCTGAGTATCGCGTTTCATATAATCACATAATATTTTCAGTATTATTAAACAACTATTGAAGCATAGAAATGAAATCATTAATGAAAAGCAGAGTTTGCGTTTGGCGCCTTTTTCTACCACCTAACCATTTTTTGGCCCTTTTTTTAAGACGGAATTAAATTGCGACTTTTTAAGAATATATACCTAATGAAGATAAATGAATGAAAATAAAGTTGCTTGAAATATTTCGAAATATTACATATTATTTCCGACAAAGAAATTAATTATTTTGAGATACTGATGGAAAAGAAGACACTGAAGAATTTATAAAAGAACTCAAACTGTAAAAAAGATAAAACTAATGATAAAGTATATATGTTTATAAAAACAACTATTTAAAACATAAAATGTCTAATCCTTTTGGACCCAATTGGGAATTAAAAAAAAATTTATGTCATGAATTCTTATATACTAATTTATTTTTTTAATTTGGCTCTTGGCAGTGCATTGTCTTCTAAACTATCACTAGTGAAAAATAAATTGTGAATCCATGCTTTCAATTCTAAATTCGTTAGATGGGAATTTGTAAGACTGGAGTCCCAGTGAAGATCTCGTTCAAAAGTACAGAAGTTTAATTAATAAAAGTAAATTTCATGTAACTATTTTTATGAATAAATCTTTATTTTTGCAATAATAAAAATTATTATAAATAAATTAAATAAGGAGTTTTTTAGGTATTGAAGCAGTTAGCCCCTTTTTTCTAAAAATAGTTGACCTTTTTTTGTTTTTAAATCTTCTTTTTTGAGCACTTTTTAACAATTCTCAATGGCGACGCTGATAAAAGTTGGAGGGAGCCCAATTTTATTAATAATACTAAATCAAATATGGAATATGTTATTACAAAAAATGCAATTAAAACATTAAAGAAATAAATATGAAATAGAAAAATAAAGAAACAAAGTATATGCAATACTAAAAATGGCGAATTAGAAAATTAAACGTAGAAAACTCTCTTGTGGAGGACAAAGAGTTGAGGTTTTCACCTCTTGTTCAAGGTCTTTAATATGTTTTTTGATTTCTAGAATACCCTGCACTTGTTATTTTAAGTTTTGTTTATTTTTCATCTCATATTTTAAGTTGTGATAATTTTTAGTTTATTTTTGATGTGATTAAATAAATTTTTTATATATATTTATATGGAAAAGGAGAACCAAATAATATTATTTGTTCATTTTTTGTCGTTTAAACTTGTAGGATAAATTGCTTAAAAAAAAACGATAATTGGTTACAATGTATTTTTAATACTCTAGACTTAAAAAATATAAATTATAATCTACGTATATTATAGCCTAACGCATAATAGAAGCTGAAGGCTATTATGCTAACGCTTGCAAAGTGACATTTATGAATACCCCTTTCGGAGCCAATTTTAAAATTTCAGTCCGTCTATAGCCTTTCTGTCTATCTGTATGTTTATACGTCTGCCTGTCCAGATAGTAGAATGTAAATAATTTCAAAAAATTTTGAGAGTCTTTTAATTTCAGATGTAACTAAAAATCACAGCGCAAATTTTGAAGAAAATATTATATACTCACATACAGAAAATCTATATAGGGAATAAAATTAGTCTTAGGAAAAATATAGATTTTATAAACAGTAGCCGCATAAAACTTGGTCAATACTTCTTAATAGCAAAGATTTTTTGTATATATTTTTTGACATTTGGCGAAAAATTTAAATATACTTTATAAGTACTACGTAGCAATATTCAGATGAAAAAGGTCATTAATTAAATTCTTTTCTTTCCAAATAAATTGATCACCACAAGTTATTTTAAGAATCGTTGTTCATATAATGTTAGTTCCACTAAATTATGGTAATAAAAGTGAATCAATTGTGTGTATAATCTACTTAATAACAAAAATATATTTAATGGATTTATTTTTCCATATTAAATTTAATAAAAAATATTTAATAAAATTACTTTTTTCATTCTTTTATAATTACAGGAGAATATTCAGCTTCCGCCATAACATCGGCTGCTTTAAACATAAAAAGTTTTCAATATAAATTATTAATATTTAATATACCAGCATTTATTTTTATCAATAACGTATTAAAAAATACATTAATCTATACACAACAAGTAATTAGACGGTATAGTGGAGGTTAAAATAGTAATGAAAAATATTATATCAACTTAAAAAAAATACATATTAAAGTTAAGTTTTTTGTATAAGCTTTTTTTATGGAAAAACGAAAAATTTTAAATATTAAATTAACTAATTAATTATGTCACATGAAAAATAATATACATGATATGAGACTGCCATGATTTAATAAATAATAATATTTAATTTGTACATTTATTTATTGGTTTTAATTATTCTAAAAATAATAATTAAGGATCAACTGTACACATAAATTTAACAGAAATAAATTGCTAGTTTATAATCAGTTTTAAAAACGATTTATGTTGAAATGTAGTCACTATTTGAATAGTAAATAGTTAATTAGGTAATAAATTAAATATATACCTAATTATTAAGTATTATTGCTTTTGGTTTTTATGTATGTATTTCGGTTTTTCTGTTATATGAAAACAAATTATTTTACTATTGTATAATAATTAAATTAAATAAAAATTAATATATTTATATATTAATGTTGTTTGCATAGTTATATGGGGCTATGTAGGTTCAGGAATATTGAGCAATTTTATAAGTTGAATCTAATGACTCTTATTAAGAATGTGAAACTGATCCTCACTCTTATACATTTGAAAATTAGTACTTATTTGAAAAATTTTTATTTTCTTAAAAATTGTAATTTATTATTTTTTTTGGAAAAAGATAACGTTTCTATTTTTTTTTTTTTTTTTTTGGATTTTTGATAATTTAATTTTTTTTGGAAATCTCGTTTTTTTATTTTTTTAATGGTACTTTTTGAAAAATTTATAATTTTTCGAAATCAGTACTTCTTTCAAAAAGTAGTTTTTAAACATCTGTTAGATATATACTATTACACACAGTGTGCGATTCAAAAAATTAAATAGAAATAATTATGGAATTTCACAGGGTCAAAGGGTGCCAAAGTTAGTCACCTCTGGTATAAATTTTTTTAAAAGCGATCCTGATTCCGCCGTAGCGCAGTTCCAAAAAGCTTTTTTATACCACTTAACACCAGACAGTAGCGGGTGGGCCTACAAAATTTTACTTTATTTTTTTTTATCGCAAAAAACTAATTCATGATTTCTTTAGGAAAAATATATAACTTATACCATGATGAAATTATTCGAACGAAATCTTAAATAAATTTTTTATTAAAAAAAAAAAAAAAATAATAATAACAATTAAGTTTTTTTATGCGCATAAAAACTGTCATCAAAATCGGAAAATATGCCTTTATAATAGAAAAAATATGTTCCTAAAATATATTTTCTTCTTTTTTTACACTTTAAAATATTCGAAACAAATGCAATGTATGAGGAAATTAAAAATATCAATTCATAAGATGAAAATTATTAGGAAATCGAAAAAAAAGAAAATTTCACGAAAGGCAAATTATGATAACAATTTTATTGTGTGCAAGATATGCAAAATTTGTCTCTTGGATAGGGTTGCCAGAATTATGCTTTTATAAAACCTATATGGAAGTACTTGTATAAATTATCGGTACAATAAGGCTTTTAAATTTTTTGCGAAAATCAAGTTTACACAGTATATCTGTTTAGGCCATGGAAAAATATATGTAAATAAATGTGGTACTAGATTTTTGCAATTGTTATTTGCAAAAATAAATAAAACATATGGTATAGCTTCCTTATATTGACTTAATATAAATATTTCAATATCCATTAATATTGCTTTTGAACATTTATTCACGGCATTAGAAGTTTTCAATAAGTCTCTAGAAAATAGCGGTCAATGGATTCCGTATCGTAATCCGTTTGTTCTCCAACAAAATATATAAATATATATATATATATATATATATATATATATATATAAAAATTACAATTATATATATATATATATATATATATATATATATTTATTAAAGATTCTAAATAATTATGTACAGTAGTTTCAAAATGCCTTTCTTTGTAAATAGTTTTACAATATTATATATATTATATATATATATTATATACATATATATATATATATATATATATATATATATATATATATATATATTATTAAATATTTATATTTTATTAAATCTTTCTAAAAATACCTTCTCTAGGATGAGTCCTATAATATTCTTTAGTACCTAAATTCAAATTATGTAAAGAATTTAGCCAAAAGGGGAAATGGGAACCTGTGCCAGAAATCATTTGAATGTTATAAAATTGTGTAATAAATGTTTTTTGATTTTTTAGAAAATTTTGCTATTCAATCATTTTTTACGTATTCGAAAAATTATAGTTATATTTTGCATAAAATTATTTTTTTAAGCTCATCAGAAGTTTATTATAAAAAATTATTAATACACATTAAGATTTAGAATATCTTAATACGAATTCTAAATAATATAACAAAGTCTAATCTGGCTACAAGAAAAAAAAAATATTTATGTAAATATATTTCTTTTATTCATTGTAAATAATTAGGCATAGTTTTAATCAATAAATGTATGTAAAAAGAAAATTTTTTCAACTCCATAGTTAGTGATTCTAAATAACAAAATCATTTAATAGATAAAATTACGCTTTCCATATAAATACGAAAACTAAAAAAAATAATCAAAATGAATAAATCCTTAATAATATAAATTCAAATTAATTACCCTATGCCATAAGAAAATAAATATAATATTACATTTGAACATAAAAAAATGCAATACTCTGAACACTTCTAAATATACATAAATTAAAGGAATTTATGTCAAAGACATTAATCTTTTTTCTAGAAACACAAAAATATTAAAAATATTTAAGTAAGTAAAATAAAAATGGTGTTTTTAACTAATTTTAGCATAATTCGAACTTTATTTATTTATTAAGATTTAAACAAAATTTAGTTTATTTTGAATAAAATGGAAAGAATTTATTATGATTTACTAATTTTTTTTCTGCTGAAAAAAATTGAATTAAGAATGAGGATTTATATAATGAAGTTTAATTCTCAAATATTTTCTGTCTATTTCCTATGAATATTTAATGAATCGGATGCCTTCTTGGGTAAGTTCTGTTGGAATTTTTATTTAATTTTATTGTGCCGAAAGCTATTTTCCATACTGTAGTTTGAATTTCCTAGTCTAATTAAGAATTACAAAAAAAAAAAAAAAAATCGACTTAACATTTCAATTTGGCCATGCGTTCCAAATACAATAATTAGAGAATTATATATGTATTATTATGTATCTTAGGGAGGGTTAAATGGAAATCTTTTGGATAAAAACTGCATTTAAAATTCATAAATTTTTATTCAGTCTAAATTAACCCAGCAGTATTTTCGGTGTCAATTGACCCCTCTTTTAGGCAGTAAATTTTATTCTTGCACATTTAAATGTATATTTTTTTATTACAATCTTTCGTACATTTTGCGAACGCTTGTTAAGCAAACTAAAACTTTACCAACCCCTTGTAAGCGTGTAGGAGGCGACTGTCACTTTACTGACAGTATAATATTTGGGAAGAAGTCAAAAGGAAGATAACATAAGTTGTATACTGAGTGTGCACAAAAGTGTTACTTCGTAGTCGTGCAGATGGGAATAGACTTCCTCCTAGGACATGCCCTTGTTAAAGTAACTAGTCACGTAGTTAATAAAGCAACTAGTGGTGCTCTAATGTAGTCAGTCAAGTAACTGGTTCGGGACTGTCACCTATAACTGCTGGGAAGTACCTTTAATTTTCTTGAAATAATTATGTAAAAACATGGTCTACAATTTAAAATATAGAATTTTAAAAATGCCTTAATTTAATTTCAAATTATTACATTCTTTAAATTTTTTATTATATAATTAAAAGGTTTTTATATTAGCTCTTTTCCAATACTTGTCAAAATTGCAAGCTTTAGTCAGAATTTACAGGAAAGTGTTCGTGTATTAGTTGCTTTTCTGACAATTTCTTCTTAATTCTGACTAAAACATATACATTTTACGTATACTGGAGCAGATCTATTACTATAAACCATCAGAGCTTTAAATTCAAATTTAATGAAAAATTTTTTAAATTAAATAAAATGTATTTACAATTTTTATTTTTGTATATTTGAAGTTTTGTTCATAATGTAAAATCTATAAAAATGTACAATTTAAAAACTAGTGTGAAAATTTGAACTTGAAAATCTAGATTTGTATTAATATAAAAACACAAAACTTATTTTAATTTAGTTAAATTATATTACTTTATATTACTTTATATTAAGAAAGTGTAAATTTCATAAATCAATAAAAACAATAAAATCTTGATGATAATAATAAAAATTAAATAATTATTACGTTTTTCAATTTTTAAAATTTGGAACATTTTTCCCGAAACAATTATTTTATTCATTTTACTTATTTCTTAGACTATATAGTTGTTGAAAATTGTCACCTATATATATATATATTTTCCAACTTTTTTCACGCATTTGCTGTCAGTGTGATTTTAATAATTGTACCATTTTTGAGGTCTACGGTAATGAGCTAGTTATATCAAATACAAATTTCCCCTCCACATCCTATCTTTACCTCACAACTTTCCATTGCTTGCTGAGAGTTAATGAAGAAATTCTAATTTAAAGACTTAAAGGCGATGTGTATAAATAGTTGGATACCTGAATTTTACAATATTTTTGTAGCACCATTTCTTGTCTATATAACACGAACAACAAATTTGCTCTACCTCTAAAAATTATGTAACCTAAATATTTCTTAGAGATACATATTTTCATTGATCGTCGGTGGGTTAAAAGTGTAACGTGATGTAGATAAACCGAAATGTTTCTTGTGATTGGAATGACTATACATATAATACTGCAACATATTCTTCACGATACTTCTTTAGTGTTGACCTGTGTAGTCTTAGATGACAAAACGTCAAAATTGTATTAACGTCACGAAACAGCGGTTATGTGTAGAGTAGAGCATTTATTACACTTTACACGTAAAAGTTACAGTCCTTGGTATATAACGTACGGGGAATGAAACTGCAACAAAACCTTAGAAGCTGGTTAGAAACGGTTTGCTTATAATAAAGGGATTTATTAACAATTTTGGATAACCACATGTCTTCCCATTATATTTGTGAGGAAAATTTTTTTAGAAGTTTTCTAAAATCAGATTTTACTAAATTTTTCGCTAAATAAACGAAAATATCGAGGTATATTTTCCAATAAAGATCTTCGATACTACATAAATATCCAGATATGATTTTGAGAGGTTAGAAAAATATCTGAATTTAATCAAATTGCAAAAATTTAAATTTCAAATTAAACAGGGGAGAGTTTGTACAAACTTGTCACACAAAATTCTAAGATAAACTGCGATATATTATTATTGTCAAAATATACATACCTGGAAAGTATGTGCAGCTAATTGAATTCATTTTACAGTAGAAAGAAGAGTCACGACATCACATATAATAATGATATTAATAATATATTATTATATATGTAAATTAATTAATAATATTAATTATTATATATGTAAAAATTGTAGTATTAGTATAAAAACTGTGTAGGAATTATTTTCTTAACAATAATCACATTTGGAATGAATAAAGGACGGGTAGGCCTAGGCAGGGTTGTAGCTCCTAAATAAAGTAAATTATCAAAATCGGATTTCTTGTGATCCTTTTTTAACCTTGTTATTCACAAGTTAGCGATAATTTAGAAAAAGACGTTCCGTCAAGACACTGCTATGAACCAAAGTAAAAATATAAATTAGGATATAGTCATTCATCAAATCTATTTTTATTTTTTCTCAATGGGTCGAGAAATATCAAATAACTTAGTGGATAGTTGGTTGAATGCAATGTGCCTTAGCAAAATGTGTTTTTTCAAAACAGTCCCGCTTTTAACTATCAACGGCATTTGACTTAAATTTATGGTCCCGGTCAATTATATTTGCCGCCATTTCTATATCTATATGTGAAGTACTTGTACATATTGCAATTTGTTATATAAAAAGCCGGCATATCTTCAGGCAGCTGTCATAGACCGTGCTGACCCAGATGATTATGGAGGTCGATTGAAGATAGGCTCATCGACGAGAACGCCTTAATGAAGGGAAGACCGGATGAGGTTCCCTCAAAGGCACGGACTGGTCAAAGGGAGTCAAAACTGTCAATTGTGGTAATGAGAAATCGCTTGAATTTTTCAAGGCCACGATTGCCAAGTGTGGCAACCTTTGCCCAGTGGCGAAACTGGATGTGATACTTGCATCTGAGTTGGCCCTGAGGCCGGTAATGACAGTGTGGATTTCACCCCCATAAAACCGGTGGAAACTATACTGACGGTATTGGACAACCAATACGAGGGTCTGGATACAAGTCAGTGGAAGTTGTTAGCTTCTCTGACTTGTAAAGAGAACCTCGGAAGGGACTTCAGGTTTACTATATGCCAGGGGTCTCCCAAGAAATTGGAGTCTAGGGGGAATTGCTAATTTCGGTCTGGGCACTATCAGGTTCCTGTACCCGAAATCTGAAAGTACCAACAAGGCTGCAAGTGGTGCAAATTAACTTGCATCACTGTGAATCAGCCTCAATCGAATTAGCAATGAATCTTATTGACTCCAAAGTGGATGCGGCATTAATCCAAGGCCCTGGATCAATAACACAGGGTATGTGGATTAAGTGTCAAAGAGTATACACTTTTTGCACCATCCACTGATGATTAGGTAAGAACGTGTATACTGGCTAGGTATGAGTTAAATTTTATAAACTTTCATTCTTTCAGCAATGGAGACCTAACGGTCGTGAAAAGAGAGGATAGAGACGGGAGGAAACTCGTACTCTCCTCCGTTTATATGCCCTACGATGTGGCCAACCCACCGGGCGATATGATGTGCAAACTAATGGAGTACGCAAAGAGAAGAGGCATAATGAGAGAGGTGAGTCAGTTTTTAATTTTATAACTACTAACAATCTTTTTATCTGTAACAGGGGCAATATGGCCACATTCAGAACTAAGGATAGAGAGGCAGTTATAGATATAACACTGGCAAACTGGAGGGTTGATAGTGAATGTTCCTTTTCGTATCATAACAGGATATCCTTTAGTTTAAATTTCGCGTGACTAAAGGGAGAACCATATAGGAACTTCGAGAGAACCGACTGGATAAGGTAGCACGGGCGGTGAACACCTTTAAACCTGACAAGTCACCTGGTCCAGATAGTGTTTTCCCAGCCATGCTACAGAACATCAGTGACACGGCACTAACACTTCCTACGGAGTTTTTAGTGCATGTATTATTAGGAGATATATTCCAAGGAGGTGGAGAAAGGTTAAGGTAAATTTCATACCTAAGGGAGGCAAGGCTAGCTACTCGAAACCTAAAGATTTCAGAACGATCAGCCTATCGTATTTTCTTTTGAAGACATTAGAGAGATTGATCGATCTTTATCTGAGGACGACAATGGACAGCCATATCATCAGTGGGGCTCAGCACGCTTATCTAAAGGGTAAATCTGTTGAGAGTGCGCTGCATGATGTGGTGAGTTACATTGAACGCGGCCTACAGTATAGAGAGTATACCTTGGCAGCGTTCCTTGATATAGAAGGAGCTTTTAATAACATTAAGATTGAGGCTATTAGAGAATCACTAGAATCACTATGCGTTCAAATTTTCCTAATCGAATGGATTATTTTGATGCTGAATAGCCGAATAATTAATTCGAACTTGGGAGATGCATGCATAAAGAAGAGAGTGACTAGAGTGACTCCGCAAGGAGGAGTTCTCTCGCCCTTGCTATGGCTCTTAGCCGTCAATGTCATTTTAAGACAATTTGACGCAAGAGGGCGGAAAATCGTTGCTTATGCTGATGACGTTGTTATACTGATCACAGGGAAATTTCTTTCCACGATCGGCGACGTCATGCAGTCTGAACTTAACGAACTGTCCTCATGGGACACTAGTAACCCGGGGAAAACAGAGCTAGTTCTTTTCACGAGAAGGTACAAGATTGAACAGTTTAGGCTACCGGTACTAGGGGGACTGAACTAAGACTGGCAAAGGAAGCCAGTAAACTATATTGGAAGAGGAACACTCAGAAAAGGCTTAAAAAAGGTCTCAACGCCTACTCTGTATGTAGATAGCCAAGCGGCGCTGAAGGCCTTGAGAGGACATTTTGTCAAGTCTAGGTTAGTTAGCGACTGTAAGAAGGCTCTGAGGAGATTGATGAGAAATTATCATATTAGACTCTGCTGCGTACCGGGTTATTGCGAGATAATTGGCAATGAGGTAGCTGATGAATTAGCTAGAAACGGCTCAGCTTTGGATAGGGCTGTAAGTGAAAGTGATGTGAGACCACCTCTAGGCTTTTACTTCAGGTTAATTAGAGAGTGGATTCGAGATAGAACCAATCATGCATGGAATCGTAGAACGGACTGCAGATTATCAAGGGTCATATGGTCCGAACTTGATATAGCAGATACAAATCTACTTTTAGTTATGAGAAGGAAAAACCTGAAGACTATGATAGGTATTCTGACAGGTCATTATCCCATAGGGGGAATAACAGGGAATTGTAATAGTGGTTCCTCCGGCCTTTGCAGGATGTGCGAAGATAATGAGGAGTTAGAGACGGTAGAACATATTATATATCACTGTCCATGTCTGCAACTAAGTAAACAGAAATGGTTAGGCAGTCGATTCGTTGATGAATTGGACAGCATATCGAGGATCGATCTCGATAGATTGATAGGATTCGTCATGGGAATAGGCTGGCTAAGAGGGGATCGTTTGCTTAGAGCTAACGATATAGGGCGGTAGCACTTTTCCTTTCCATTTTTTTCTATTCTTTTCTGTATTTTTCTTGGTCTTAGTTTTTTTATTTTTTCCTTTCCTGTTCTTTTTCTATAATTTCTTCTACAAACTCTCTCTATACAATTAACGAAGGGACTCACAATGGACCTCTAGGTCTCCGTGTGGAGGCACAGGCACTCTTCTGAGTACTGTGCAACCCTTCTTTTTCAATTTTTGCATAATTTTTAACAAATGCATAAATTGTTTGTATTAAATTTGTTTTTAATACTCCTTCGATTTTAGTGTAATAACAAAATAAGAAAAACTACGTTCATGCAGTAATTCGTGTTATTCCATTAAAAACTATGAATGTGCCTCGCAAAAAGTGACATTTTTAAAAATGTTCGCCAAATTTTGTAAATATCTACTTAGTTGACTATTTTGGGCACATCAATGAGATATAGTGCAAAATACGCATAATTACAACAATTATCAATCCCTAATTCATACTTTGTATTTCACTGAGGGGCGCACAGTTTAAATAACATAGCAAGAGATCAAAAAATTTAAATGCGCTAAATTCAAAAAGTACTGTTAAAAAGTCTAGAAGAATAGGAAAAGTAAAATAAGTTTTACTCCTCTTTCTAAATTTGTGAACTTTGAACAATAATCATGATTTTTATAATCATGATAGTTAAACTTATGTTGCTAAAATTATGCACTCTAACTTATTAAATATTGAAATCAGTTTCAGCCAGGTTATAACTTTTAGATAATGGCCTATATATATATATATATATATATATATATATATATTATTTTTTTTTTGTTCTTACAATTAACAATTTAGCAGATGTATGAAGTAGCTTTTGCGACGCTTTTACCCTTCATGATTTCAAATTTCTTTTTAAATACCATACTTAAAAAAGTACCAAAAAGTATAATAAGTAATAAGATTTTCGAAAGTACGAAAGGCATGTTTGATACATTTCGCATAAACAATGTTACTATTTTAAATATATTTCTGATTCGTAGGGTACCGATAAAGTAACAACTTTTTGTATCTTTAACTTTCGAAGTTTAAAATACTACCAAAATATTTTTATTATTATTTTTTAGTAAAAAAGAATGTGACTAACAGCGCTTGTGTATTCTCACTCATGTAGAATCATATATCTTTAATTTCATATTCCTAGATTAATTACTACAAAAAATTTTATGGATTCTCATTTACTTGGGACCATACATTTTCAATTTTATGTTCCTAGGCAGAATATTGCACAAAATTCTAGAGTTATTATTAGAAGAACTAAAAAGCAACACAAATGCCCCTCTTATGTATTCTCTTTTCCTTTGGACCATATATCTTCATGTTTAATATTATAGAAAATTCGTAAAGTATCACTGGAAAAAAAGTAGCACAAAGAACTACCTAGCGAATTCTTACCACATAGGACGATATATATTTAATTTCATGTTTCTACGTTCAATATTATAAAAAAAATTCAAAAAGTACCATTAGAAAAACGAAAAGCTACCACAAAGTCCCCTCTTATGGATTCTCATTCACTTAGGACTATATATCTTTAATTTCATATTTGAAGGTTCAATATTATAGAAAAATCAAAATAGAGGCACCCCCTCTTCTTACCCACATAAGACCACGTATCTTTAATTTCATATTTGTGAATTCTATATTATAAAAAATTTAAGAAGTACCATAAACACCCATCTTGAATTCTACTCATATAACACTAGTATCTTGAATTTCATATTTTTAAGTTTAATATTATAGAAAATTCAAAAACTATCATTAGAAGAACAGAAAAGTACCACAAAGTTCTCTCACTTGAATACTTGCCTACATAAAACCATTTTTAATTTCATGTTTTTAGGTTCAATATTATAGACAATTCTAAAAGCATAATTAGAAGAACAAAATAATTCCACAAATTTCCCCCTCTAGAATTCTTATCTACATAAAACCATGTAGCTTTAATTTCAACTTTGTAGGTTCAATATTAAAGCAAATTAAAAAAGTACCATTAGAAGAAAGAAAAAGCACAAAAAAGCACAAATTCTTACCAACATAGAACCATGTATCTTCAATTTCATGTTTTTGGGTTTAGTACTACACAAAATTCAAAAAAACCGTAGGAAAACGAAAAAGTACCAGAAAGTCCCCTCTTATGAATTCTGATTCATTTAGGAATATATATCTTTAATTTCATACTTCTAGGTTTAATATTATTTAAAATTCAAAAATTACTATTAGAATAATGAAAACGTTCCACAAATTTCCCTCTTGTGAATTCTTACTCACTTAGGACACATATACTTAAGTTCATTGTTCTAGGTTTCATATAATATAAAATTCATTATTAACAATAAAACGTAATTTCTCGCTTTCATAACCTTTTTGGTACTTTTTTGTCACACGGATGTAACACCAATTTTATTCCAACGAATTACTAAATTGTAGTGTGATCTCATATTAAAATGTGCACATTTATATGTTAATAAATAAAAAAATGTTTTATGAAAAAAGTACAAAAAATTGGTACAATATTTACCATGTAACGATCGAATTTAAAAAAGTACCAAATTTATGTTTGTCATTTTTCGATAAATTATGAATGCGATATAAATTTAATTTGTTTCCTGGTTTAGAAAATATTTATGGTGCCAAAAAATAGTATTTACCCGTTTTCTTCCTAAGAGGGTAGATTTTAAAAACAAATTTAATATATATATATATATATATATATATATATATATATATATATATATATATATATATATATATTATTATATACTATAATACTTCCTTCAAGGATATACATATATATGCCATGTTTCACTTAATTGTGGTTATGGCCTTTTGCATTTAAGGTAACGATATATAAATTAATAATAATAATAACAGCAATAATACCAAAAATAATATAAATTATTTCTAATTATTAAATGAAATTTTTCCCCAAAATCTAACACCTATACCCACGCAGTTCTAACAGCCTCACAGACACGGTGTCTGTTAACACATACCGCTCGCACAAACTTTCTTTTGACACTAAAATGAAGTTAGCAATTAATATTGATGATACTATTGGTCCTAATAAACTGATGAAGTTTTTCATTTAGAAAGAAGAAGAAAATGTTGATAACCGGTCTCACAGTTCAGCATAGGAAGGTTAAAATTTTTCACATTCGGGATAAACATAGGATGTGTAAGTTTAGGGATAGAGGCAGACCCCATATAAAATAAGTATTGACAATCGCATATCTAAGGAGAATAATTTTGAAAATAGAATGGATAGGCCCAAGGAAAGTGATAAGTCCTATACGCATATCTAAATAATTACATATAGGTTACTCATGAACTTACACAATTGATATGAAAACAGAATGTGTATGTCTAGTGGGAGTAGTTCCCCTCACACAAAATAAAAATAATAATGATATAGTATATAGTAAATTTTTAATGAAATTGTATATTACCTTACTTAATTTAATTTAGAAAGTTTTTGAAAATGTGTTACTTTGCAAATTTCTACTTTAAAAATCGGCCTTACCTTTTTCTATTTTGGAAAATTTACTACTTTCTTAAAAAACTGAGTAATTTTATGGCATTTGAAATGCTTCATTCGCCAGAACAAAAAAATATGAAATTATCGAAAATCGACTTAGAAGTTTATTACATGATTATAAACTGGAATATTTAAGATAATCATAAAATTTAATAAGAAATACATCAAATTTTCTAAATTTTAAAGTGCGATATTTTCCGAAAATATTGCAGAACCAAATTAAACTGAAAACATGTTTCTATTAATGCTGTTATGATTTTATGGGTACGTTTTCTCTCTTTTCAATTATAATAAGGAATACTGCGGTTTATTTATCAACATTTTGGACATCTAAAATCAACATAATAAGTTATTTTTTTAAGAAATAATATAACACTTATGTTAATTTTTGAAATTACAACATTTTAAATTTTGTAGCAGTTTTATGCCGCGTTATTTTATTTATTGATTTTTTTTTTCAAGCAATGTAATATTAGAAAACCTTATTTATATAAATATGTTTAAAATATTTAAAATTGTCTATACTCACATATCAAAAGAAAACAAAATTATTATCTGTATATATGTACATACATATATTATAGGCAAGTAAATAAATGCCAGATATATATATATATATATATATATATATATATATGTATATATATATATATATGTATATATATATTTATATATATGTACGTACGCATGTAGGTATGTATATCAATTTTTTCTGTAGATTCAAATAAAACATTTTTTAAATAATACGATTAAATGTAAATAGTTTTTTGCTTAATTTAAGTCCATAAATAAACACTATATTTTATTTCCAAAGCAACCGCAAAGATTCTCATGTTTGTATGTACGTGCGAATTTAATACATAAGTATGTTTATAAATATGGTTATTAATGAAATACATCAATGTATATTTTGAATATATACTTTTTATTTCCGATAGATTTGTAAACAAATGCAAATTAAATATTATCTGCTGCATACTTATAACAACAAAAATATTTAATAAAATATATTATTGTACGTATATATATATATATATATATATATATATATATTATATTCATAGCTATCTTAACCCGATGTGCATCGCTAACCCTATTGATTCCCCTGGGCATCAACTGCGATATGTATGAAAATTATTTGTATAATATGCGATAATTAATATTTACTTTTTATGGTAGCTACCACTCCTTAGACCTGCCCGCCCTACTTTCATGTCAATTGTGTAACTTGTAATTGTTATAAAATCCTAAATCCTATATATATATATATATATATATATAGATATTTATATATATATATATATATATATATATATATATATATATATTTATATATATATATATATATATATATATATATTGATTGGTCTGAATCTAAAAGCTGTAAATAGAGTGCAAAACTAAAATAAATGAAAAAAATCGTCGAAAGTTTCAACTCAATTTATTTTAATTTTTTTGGCTTATGACTGTATTTCCTTGAGCTTTTAGGTGAAATTCTTCATATAGGAGTGAATTTATCAAAGGATTTCCAATACATTCCAAAATAATGTGTTGCAATTTTTTAATTATCTCAATTTGTGTAGCCGCGTAAATTTATCAAAGTCAAAATTTTAAAATGAGTATGAGAAATTGCAGTTTATTTAAAAAAAAAGTGATGTAATTCTTTCACTTTTCTCTCAAAATCTAATTAACGAAAAACTATTTTTTTCGCATATTTAAAAAGACAAGACTTCAAGAATGGATAATAAAGAAATTTCTATTTAGTTGCGAACTTCACCGAGTTTCATTGGTCGAAAATGTTGAAATTTTAAACAAAATTTCAAGTTCATCGGGCTAGAAAATGTCACTCGCGATTTTTCATATCTAAAAAATAGTTTCAATAATTAAATATGCAGATTGATTTGACAGTAAACTGATTCCCACCCGCTCAAAAAAGTAGACACGAGGGCATATATTAGATAATTTATAAAATTTTTAGAATTTAAGTGAACAAAAATATATATCTTTGTTTTTTAATTTATGTTTAATGTGTTACCAAAAAATTATTCTGATAGCTTATGCGGTTAATTTATATATATATATATATATATATATATATATATACACCATAATAACTGAAAGGTTAACAATTAAATTAAAATGTCCAAAATAGATTTTACAGTATTTACTAGTGTTCTAAAAAAGGTCAGAAAGGGCACCAAACAATAAGGCTAGAAAAAAGCTAATATTTTTGTTTAAAACCTTTCTTCTTTTTTTCTTTTTTTTATCTTCATTAGGTTTTGATACATATCTTACGTAGAACATCTGGCAGCAAAATGATGCAGTATGAAATCGCCTACGAAATTTCTTTACAAATTCATATATAAAGTGACCCAAAGTTTTGACGTAATTTTTGAATTATAATTTCTTTTTGATTAATAATTTTTAAATAATTTGAGTAATTTTTCGCTTTTATAAGAATTTTTTATTATATTCATTTTCTGTGGTTAATAAAATTTATTAAAACATAATTATCTATAATAATCGATTAAGTGGTCCAAAAATTATTTAAGTAAGCAGGCAAAAATTTTAGTTAAATATAAATAATCTCGTTTTTTTGTGTGCGATTTAATACACAAAAATACATAAATAAATGATTCTTTAGAAATCGAATTGTAAAAGCAAATAAAAAATTATTTGCTTCTTTTTTAAAGTACTAAAATTTTAGTCTATTTAAAGCAGTTAAGAATCAAAAAAGCTAAAGAAAATTAGAAGCAAAAACGAAAATTTTGACGCTAAAAGCAAAATAAAAAGGCTAGAAAGGCTAAACTGGCAACATTGCTATTTATCTGAAAAATTTTAATAACTTTTTTTAGACGAAGGAAAACATTTTGCCAGGTGGAAGCACCTATCCGAAATTGATTTAGTTTATGCCTAGAGTATATATTCAATCAATTTAATTTTTATATTATGCAAATAATGTCTCTATTATTTCTAATTTTCTATTACTTGTGGTTCATACATAATTAAATTTAAACCCAAATAACTCGAATACGAGAGGTAACTTCGAAAAACGGATCCCACTATTGATTTCAGCGTACTCAAATTAGCTGTACTAGTGGGGTGCTTAGCTTGTTAAAATTTGCTACTATCACAATGTAATTATATGTAAAAATTAAAGGTTTTCATAACGAAATCTAAATATGAGCTATATCTCCAAAGCTAACGGTCGTAATGATATCGATGTGTCTTTAAAAGTTCCTTTTAAGACTAACAAACTAAACAAAGTACGTAATCTTAAAAAATAATAAAATTTGAATGAGTGGATTTTAGTCAGTTTTGTTATTTGGATTTTAAAATATTTGTCGTTGAAAAAGCTATTTCGCTAATCATTCACATAAGGGAATTTGTAAAATATACATTTATTTAAATTTAACGTAAAGAAATATTTTTTTTATAAAAATTCTAATAAAGTTAGTAGAATTACAAAGAAATAAAATTATTCGTTTTATTTGAATATTCGACCTACAAATATTAGACTTATTCACTATTCGAATACTCTAATACATACAATTTTTAATGTTATTTCAACTTAAATATTAAATACTAAACTTAAATATTATTATTAATTTTGTTATTTTTTTTTTTTTTGTACTCTCAAATTCTTTAGGTTATTACTGTTACTGCATTCACACTATGTTATCTTTTCCGTGTTGCCAACACTTCGCTGAAAATATGTACTATATGATTTAAGTATCAGAAAAGTGGTAGTAAAGTTTTGTGTTTTTATAAATGCACAGTTTTTCATATACCATAAAGAAAATTATTAAATATTATTAGAAATTATCTAATTTTCGATTGCTTGATACACCTAATATTTCCATGAAAGTATTTAAGGATAAAGTATTTTTTCTAATTGTTATATAAATAATACTAGAACAAAATAAATTAAATATAAATTATTACATTAACGGCAACATCCAGAACTATCATTACTAAAATCTTGCAATTTTTTGATTTATTTGAACATTAAATTTCTATATATTTATGTTCTACATGTATTGTATTATTAATCAATTACAAAGATTAATAATATAGTACATATAGAACGTGAAAGCGCAAAGACACCTGACATATTTCTTTGAAAGTGACTGAGTCTAGACAATTTTAAATTTAAATTAATTAATAACAAGATAAAGTAACATATATAAAAATTGTGTCACTTTTTTAATCTCCACCTACATACATTTAGAATTTTAATGTTTTTAGTCAAGTTTTTTGAAATAAAACACAATCTTATTTGTATTTATGTATAATTGTTTTATATAATTTAACATTATACCTATTATATATGTATGTAAGTTGGCTCTCCTTGTCCCACTATTTATTTATTTGATGTCATGCACAAAATGTTTTTTTTTTAAATTCTATAACTTGTGCCCCTTTATGGACAACTGAATAAAATTTGATATAGCCAGATCTGAGGTGTTTTCGAGTTGACTTGGAGGAGTACCCCAGCGGGCCATGGCGTACAGGGTGAACCTCCAATGTTGGTAATCTCGAGTATATCATTTTTTTATCTTTATCGTCAAAATTTCATTTATGATTTTTTTGTAAAAAATTTTCAACTCAGATAATCCTCGTAAATCTCTACAAAAATATGCTTATCTCAGAATCAGGTAATTATCATTTCATTCTTCCATGATACACAGTAATTCCAAAAGGAATTTTTTGGAATAATTATGCAAATTTGACATGGCCAAATCTGAGGTGTTTACTTGGAGGAGCACAGTAACCTAGCGGGCCAAGTGGTAGTGGGTGGACCTCAATTAAAATCGTCAAAATTTCATTTATGATATTTTTTTTGTAATGAAATTTTAAACATTGATGTAAGATGTAAGCGTAGACTTACAAGGACTATGTAAGTTTACGCTTACATCTGCATAGAAATATGAGTACTTACCAATAATCTGAGCGTTTTTTCATAATATTTGGTATGTTTACTAATTTTTTGTTTTTGTATTTTTGTGATTCTAGTTTGGATAAATGTGACACTGTGAAACGTAAAAGCCACCAGGAGATCAGTTGTGTGAGAGCTGGATGAAGTAATGGACCAGTCATAAACAATTTCAGTGGGTTTCGTATTGGTATTAAATAAGACACATGAGTCACATTTAATTATAATATGTTCAACATTTACTTCGTCGACCAGCTTCACATTGATACACAATGAATAGTTCGGAGTAAAAAATATTGTCACTTTAACCTTAAGATATTTTTGTCAAATATATATCAATGAAAAGCCAAGAGTTCGTGCATTTTTAATATAAATTCTTGTTTTCCATATCTGCACCATTGCAGTAATTACAACCTTGCGAAATTGATATTTGTAAAGCAAAATTTTGATTGTTTTATATATTGTACAAATAGGACTCAAGAACAAAATTGTCTACCATACTTATTGTACTAAATTTAATAAAAAGTTATACTTTTTAGGCCGTAATTGTACTATAGTGGAAGCGTCCTCTGTAGAAAACTTTAAGATAAGCTTTGATCTAACTACAATATATTTCGGAAATTTCTTAAACAAATTTTCAAATTAATAGAAACATTTCAATTCGGACATAAAAAGTTTTAAACGGTTACGTTTGACCATAGTTTCAAAATCGATAAGAGTGTTAAAGAAGACTTAACAACTGAATGAATATTTCTTTTGGTTTCCTAAATAGATTCCTAATCCAAAACAAGTAATATTCAGATGTTTATGAGTTCGATTTAAATTAAAATTCTAAATATTTCACCGAAGATTGTGAAGTAAAAACTCAGTAAGAAATAAAGCTTTGAACGAAGTAAGTAAAGTAAAAAAAAAAAGTAAAATATCGCTTCAACATTCCCTTACCAATGACATGAATGTTGTATGGCGAGTTTCTGGTTGGAAGCAAATTTTTGACAAGAAAAGCGCTATTTTTAATGCTGAAAAAGGACTTAGTGTTTTAATTATAGTAAGCACTTAGACGAATACTATTTTCTCTCTTACAGTAATGGAAAGTGAAACCTATGTCTTTGTATTTTCTAAAAAAATTTCCGAGTTGAACTTAATAAAAGCATATCAAAAACATTATTCAAAAGTCATAACATTCAGGTCTAAGAATATTTAAATTATTTTAAATTTTATGCTTAAATTTATCTGCATTAAAGCAAAATTTAATTAATATTGCAAAATGTTATTTAAGCCAACCAATAATTTCATTTATAGAGCAAAAATTTATAATTGTACTAAATTAATCACTGGAGTACAGCTGTATTCTTCGCAATATTGTATTAATTGTATTATTTTTTTATTTATTTTATAATTACAATACAATTACAAATTATATTCTAATTCTAACCGAGCGGAGTAAAGAAGATCATAGCTCGTTGTAGTGAAACAGACCAGTCTCTGGTGGGAATCAAACCCACAACCCCCAGACTGACAGACTAGCACACTACCAGCTAGGCCATCGGGGCACCCATTAATTGTACTAAAAAAGTACAATTGCATTGAATTTATAAACCCAATTTAGAATCGCAGCCTTATCGCAAAATTAGAGATCCATAATATTAAAACTTTCACAATGTGTACGAATAATTTTCTATCTAACTGTATAATTGTATGAAAAATATACTTCTTTACGACCATAGGAACCTACATTTACAAACAAAACATAGAAAAAAATCTTATTTTGATTTCAAAACATGGTTTTAAGTATTCATCCCAAACATTAAAAATTATTATTTTGACATGTATAACCTATGATAATGAAAGGGTTAAATTATGTTTGTTTATTAAGTTTCGTAGTTTGGATGAACGAAGGGCGGATACGTGAGGAGGAATTAGTGTCTACAGAGTATCTCACAATGAAAGTCTTAACACTTAGCGGACATATTTTTTATATCAAACTAATTAGCTGCCATGATATATGATATGATATTATATTATTGCATATTATGAAAACTATTTTACTATTTTACCTATAAAAGGGCTTTGTTTAATTAAAAATAAGGAGAATACAATCTTGTGTTAGAATTATACCACAATAACGAATTGATTTACCTGTTGATCAATCTCTAAGCATGGCTAACGTGATATTAAGGAAAGTGTCATCCCAAAATATTAGCTGACTACTGTTCGATTTAAAAAGAAGAGTTATCCATTACTGAAAACATATCTTTCTTCATTAGATGCAATTTTAAGTCATATTCCATAAAAAAGTTAACTGTTGCAAATTGTCAAATTTTTGGTAAAAAGTTGGTTATAAGAGTACCTAAATTTTATATCTGGACCGTAATTTTACTAAAATGGTAACAACTTCCACTGTAGACATCTTTAAAATAAGTTTTAATCTAATACAATATCTTTCGAAAATTTCCCTTGAGTTCTTAAATAAATTTTCAAACTACTAGATGTCATTCAAATTGGTCATGAAAAGTTTTAAAAAAGTAACGTTTAATCATACTGCAAGTTTTCAAATCAATGCCTTATGATTGGCACGAATTAGGTATGGCGAGTTTCGGGTTGGAAACAAATTTTTGATTCAAAAAACACTCCAAAGTTTTAATATTCATGTCTGAGAATGTTTAAATGATTTTAGCTTTTTTGCATAAATTTAATTGTATTTAAGCAAAATTTAATTACTATTTGAAAATGTTTGTTAAACTATCCAATAGTTCTGTTAAGAGAGTAAAATTTTATAATTGTGCTAAATTAATCCCTGAAGGACTGCTTTAATTTTGACAATAGAATTGTGCTAAACAAAGTACAATTGAATTGAATTTATCATTCTTGCTTAAAACCTAAGCCTAATCGCTAATATAAAGAGCCATAATATTAACAGCTTTCACAATTTGTAGGAATAACTTTACATATAATTGCATAGTTGGATGAAAAATGTACCAAAAAAAAAAAAAAATCATATTTTTATTTGAAAACATGATTTTTAGTACTCATCCTAAATGTTAAAAATTATTATTTTGATCTGAATAACCTATAATTCTGAAAAGGTTAAACTTTATCTGATCTATTTTCCTAGCATGTTTCGTAGTTGAGCTGAAAAAAGGGTTCATTGTGGAAATTTAAACTAATTAGCTGTTATGAATATGATATTCGATTATTGCATGTCAAGAGTATTATTTTGTGATAGTCTTCTTTGGGAACTACATCAAATGGCTTAGTTTAATTAAAAATTAGAGGATTGCAATCTAATCTAAGAATTATTCTACAATATCGAAGTAATTTGCCTGCTGATCAATCTCCAGTAAGAATGGATAACGTGACTAAAAAGTGTTTTTTCAAGTGTAGCGATTCCAATCCATATCTTGAGCCCATTACTTTAACTAGAGAACATCATGGATATGAGATAAAATATATCGCTTTCCAAAAAATTTGTAGGTCTTTACCAACGAATATTTTGAAGGTTCCCATCAATACATATACAGAAAAACGATATTAAGGAAAGTGTAATCGCAAAATATTAGCTGACTATTGTTCGACTTAAAAGGGGAAGATACCTATTACGGAAAATATATCTTCCTTCATTAGACGCAAAGTGTTAATTGTTGCAAGTTGGAAAACTTTTAATAAAAAGTTGTTTTTAAGAGTAACTAAGTTTGTATCTGTTAATCTTTATTAGTTCAGTTATCCTATCATTATTATTAATCAATTGGAATTCAATCCTCAAATTGGATTTTTTTTTTTATTTTACTCACATTTGTCGTTCGTCAGATAAAAGACACTTGCAAACGATTTTGTAACTCACTACTGTTTCTAATAACTGTTGATCCTAGCTTTGAAATTTTTGATATGAAGTAGGGAAAAATCATAAGGATCTGGATTGGCTTCTATTAAAAAATTAAACTTAATTTCTGTTTAGAATTGATCTCTATAAACGTATGATATATTAATATTTTTAATTAATAGAGCTATTAAGATTTTTTAATAAAAAAATAGTGAAATTGGATGAGAAACAGAAAATTAGCAAACGTTTTAGACACGTTTATACGAGAAGCTATATATCCGTTCCTAAGGGTCTGTGGGGTACTTTTGTGAGAATTTTTATGTTAATCGGATTTACAGATTTATTTCCAATAAATGTATCAACTAAAATGCAAAAGGACCAATCAACACTACTCAAATTTTTACGTACAAAAGTGAGAGGAAAAAAGTGCGTGTTATTTGATGAAAAGGATCCGATTCAGTGAAAAATTAGAAAAGTTACATACATATATTAAATAATTTAGAAATTTGGGCATAAAAGGTAGTATATTAATACACATTAATTTCAAAAGTGAGCGTAAAAAGAGTTTTTAAAAACAGGCCATATAAGCCATGGTTCATTCCGAACTCTAATTGTACCAAATTTTATGTACATCAGTATTGGTTAATACAATAAATGCGAACAAATTATGCAAAATAATTTAGAAAAAGTGGGAGTAAAGTGGCATCTAATAAATGGAGCTTATAGGCAATAGATCATTTTGCGCTACATGTTTTCCAAATTTCACGTTAAGGGATCTGTAAGTAAATTGAAAAATTAAGTTAAATAATTTGTTAGGAAAAGTAAGCGTAAAAAGGGACGTGGTATCCATAAATTAATTGTATAAGCAAAATTAGGTAAAATAAAATGTTAAAAAAGTGGGTATAAAAATGGCGTGGTATAAAAAAAATAGATTCTATAAGTCTATGTTATTTTTGATCTGCATATGTGCTAAATTTTATTTGAATCAATTTTAGGGATGACTCAAAAATGAAATAAAATATAATTTTCACAAAAAATTTAAAATTTCATGTAAATCGTTCCAAAAGTTTTGCCGTGAAAAAATAACGAAGAAACAAATAAGCAAACAAACTTAATACAAGTATCAGTGCGCAATTAGCACATTTCCCATGTAAGACCCTTTTCCAAATTTTGATGCACATATACAATGGTGCAGGTATCATATGGTCGGGCTTGACCGACTATATTTTCTGACTTGTTAATAAGAATAAAACTGTTTAATATCTACTTTGTACATTAAGCCCAAAATAGGAATTTATTATGAGTAAAGCCGTCAACATCTTGCTAAAAATATCATTAGAGTTCCTCGAGAAAGTGCAATTTTGTGATTTTATATACGAAGTTGTGTACTGAACATACGAAACATAATAAACAAATTTTAAGAATTTATCTCTAATTCCCTACTTGTTTATGTTGAATTGAAATTATTTCAAAAGTATGAATAATTTAACTCTTTTTATGGATCACAATTTCTGAAAAAATTATCTTATTTAGTTTTTTTTTTTTCAAAACGGTTTCAAAGTTACGAATTTTTTTTAGAATTATTTTGAGAAAGAGGTAATTTTTTATTAAACAAAATGTACTAAACGAATATTTAGTTTTTGGTAAGAAACTGTAGACTAACTTTTAAAATTCCTTCAATATTTTTTCTTCTGTATTCGCTAATTTTTTATATATATTTTTTTATATGTATTTTTATATATATTTTTTTATACATGTATATTATAGTCAAAAATGTTTTCAAATATTTTGAGGTTAAAGTTGAAGCTTTATATTTCAGGTTTTTGTAGATTTTTTGAGACATCGACTTTTAGTCCGGAAACATGAGGTAATATTTACTTACTGGCAAAACTTTTTCCAATAAAAATATAACGTAAGAACGGATATGAATTTTGTTAATTTTATTTTTGAAAATCGTTTTTAGCTGCTATCATTTCGTCCATTACAGTTCAAGTTGTTTGGTTTAAAATTGTTGAACTTTATACAACTTAAACCATGACAAAAAAATTTTTGTAATTTAAATGTCTGGAGCAAAGCCAACTATTTAACATAAAAAACTAAATTTCTTTTGTAATATCTTTTAGTTTACTATTTTGTTTTTTTTTTTTTTTTTTGATTATTGTAGTAACCACTTTACTTTTGTATTTATACATAGGAATATGTATGTAATCATCACTGGCATCATTATTTGATGGAAGGATAAAAATCTAATTTCAAATACTGATTTTATTCAAATTAACTCAACATACTTAGCTTTACATGCAAATACTTTAATATATTCATATATATTTATCTACTTCAATATACATATATATATATATATATATATGTATATATGTATATATATATATATGTATATGCCGAAAGAAAAAGTTTAATTTACTGATTAAAATAGTAACAAAGGAAGAAAAAACATATATGTAATATGTGTTCCATTAACCTGTATTTTTACACTTAATATCATCCTCTAAATAAACACTAAAGATTAGACAAAAAATTTTAAAGGTGGCCAGATTAAAAATAAAATGAAAGAATAATTTAAATTTTATCTAATACTGCAAACTAAGCAATTAAATGGTTAATCGATTACTTATCAATAAACTAAATAAATAATTTATTTAATTCTTAGAATTTGTTTTCTACAATCTGGTCTTCTTTGTGCTAATTTTTACAACTAACGTAAAGTGATATTATATGTAAATACAAAGTTAAAGGTGTCAACTAAATTGCAGTACTTGTAAGAATATATTATGCGGAAAATAAGAAAATGTACTGCAATTTCGTAAGTAAACTTCAACAATCTTTTTTCGTTTTCTTAAAATAAGGTACACGTACATATTTGGCAAGAGATGAACTTACACTTTCAGGCAGAGTATATATATATATATATATATATATATATATATATATATATGTATATATATATATATATATATATATATATATATACATATACATATATGTATGTCTATATGTATAGTATAGGAATGATCACTTTAAATGTATGGATTATTTTTAGGTAATAATGTAGCTTTTGTAATATTAAAAATTATGTATTATATGGCCCCTAAACATTACAAGCTTGTACAATTCTGGTTTGCACTTCACTTTTCTTAAGATAAGAGTACAATATACTGAATTATATATACTTTTGTTCATGCTGTTAACAAATTTACATACATTTACCAATATTGCAAGAAATAAAAAAAGTATAAGCAGTCAGTATTCATATGGTACTTCTCGCACGTATTTTGATGACACGTCGTCATCACCAGGTTTATTTTCTTCTTTTTTTTCCACTTTTCTACAACATGCTTTTTACCTACGCTGCAATGCCATTCATACATGAACTCATGAAATTTTAAAAAAATCTTTACATACTGATCTAATTTTTTATCTTTTCTATACACATTTTTTTTATTTATTTTACTTTTTCTTAATTTTTTTTACCTTGTCGTTGTTAACGTATTCAATGCTTCATTACGCTAATGTTATGATTGCAAATAGTTATTATTTTCATGCAACCACTTAAAATGCATAAGAAAAATTTAAAAAAATATGTGAGTCATAAAAAAGTAAGCACAAACAATTTTTACATTATTTTCGTTACAAATCAATGATTTTTCAAGTTATTTGAATAAGAAGTAGTTGCAACATGTTGCAGTTCAAAGCAATACTAATTTTGTTATATTGTGAAATTATCGTACATGTTTGTGTATTTACAAAAATACATAATAAATATAAATTTTGAAGTTTTTTTTATTTTTTATTTTTGTGAGTTATTTAAAAAGATAAAATTTATTGGATTTAGTATAAAATTTGAACAGTCTCGTATATTTTTATGGTTCAGTATTTAACAAACAAATATTCATCAAATATTATTTCAAAGCATTTTTCTTCTTGATCCAAAGTGTATGTTAAGATTTCAGATTAAAAGTGTCTACGTAACTCTTCTTGCCTATTTTTCAAAAATATAAAAAAAAACTTTCTAAATAAAATCATTGAACTATTGTCTGCTATCAAAAACTTCTCCTTATATAAATCTCAGGATCTGGGTGGTCTTAATTTTGGATTTGTAAAGCAATGTAGACCTGATAATTTTCTGACTTAAACGAACCTACAAGCTTTGTCTCACCTGGGCTTATAATTACTTTGGACTAATTTTAACCACCACCCTAAAAAGGAAAGGACGTTTCACATAGAGACATATGACTCATCCTTTTAAAACTTTGGAATTATTGATATTCATAGTAGAATGTCAATATGTTACAATCTGCTCAAATTTAGGATTAATACTTATATAAAACTTATTTATACTAAATTTCATTAAATTGTTCCTAATTTTTAGGCATTTATGAGTGTTAAAACTATATTCCGGGAGAAAATTTGTATAGAGGCTAGATCAAATAACAAAACAAACGATCATAACAAATCAAACGGACATTAAATTGAAAAAAGATTCTAAGTCGAACGGTATATTTAAGTTCGGGTCCGAAAAATTTTACTGTGCGTTACCACATTAGTATAAACACATGAATTGTGACGGCATTACCATCATTTTTGAGCTATTTTAAGACTTTGGTAATTATGTGGTAGTGGCCTTTCAGGAAATAGATGATGCATTCAATAATATTAAGCACGTTTTATTTAAACTGGGATTGGGTGGTAAAATAATTGAGTTCGTGAAGATTCTACTGCATCATAAAAAATGCTATCTCATATTTTTTAAAACACTTCTCCTAAATAAGAAAATTGTTCCATATTTTTTTTTTTTTTTAAACAGAAACAATTTATTTGAAAAAAATTTCAAAGTGAAGTGTTTTAAAAACTAAGGGTGCAAATTCCCCGAATATGTAGTTCTATTATCTCTGCTATGAAATCTGATCATAATACACAGAAAACTTGATACACTATGCAACGAAACAGTCGGCTAGGGATATGATATCTAGGAATAATTTCCATACCCTATGACCTTATTTCAACCCTTTACCCTTCTTAATGGTGCTGATTCAACAATATCGGATAATACCCAGTATATCTATATCACTCATACTAACGGAATAATTACTCAATAGCCTCAAAGTCATTGAGGATAATCTAAGTTTACAGGAAAGCTATTGACATTAAATGAGATATAAATGTAGGATTTATTTTTCTATTAATCTATTGGTGAAGCTATAGAGTACTATGTCATTTCAGTTTATCGCGGAGAGTAAAATATTAACTACTGCACACCAAGATCTTTCTTTAGGAGAAACTCAATCATAAGATTTGTGGAGAGAATACAACATCGGTGTAAAATATTTTATTTATCCTATAGAGCTATAACTTTATGAAAGGGGTTAAATTTTAAGGAGGGGTTGGTTATACATCGAACAGACTGGTACAAAGATATATTAGATTTCTCAGAGGCTATATTGAAATACTTGAAAACATATGGTTTTCGATCAACAATGTACATAATTTTTAACTTTTTTGTCAAAAAAGAAAAAAAATACAACATATGATAGATAAATGATATTTAATACCCCAGCAAAAAAAAAACTGAAAAAGAGCTCAAAAGGTCAAGATTTTGACTTTGTGTTGTCGTTTGAAGGAAGTACGTAGTGCTGAAAAAGATCTGCAGAAGTTTGTCCTTTAACCCATGAGTGTCATTGGAAGGATATTCTTCTTTTATGCTTCTTGTTCATTGCTATTACAGTCTTTCTCTTAAAAGTATGTTTATAAAATTTTCTAATAAAAAATCTTTTTAAGTCTTACAAAAAGTTAATATTAATGCTTTAGTAATTGTGAAAATTTGTTTTTATTAAAAATTATTAATCTTTTCCTGCAAAAATACATGTATTTTCACTGTTTTGGAAGCAGTTATTAATAACTACCAAATATGCATTTAGTTCTTCTTTTGAAGTGGTGAAAATATTCTTACTTGGAAGCACTTGATTGTTTTTTTTTTTGCTGGCACATAATGAGTAAATAATTTCTAAAATTAATTTTAATTCTCGCGAAATTAAAATTTTAGTAAAATTTTCTATGTTTTTATTTGAAGTACTATTTTATTGATTTTTAAATATTTTGCACATTTTCCATCGTAATTTATATTCTATGGCATCATTGGAAAGGTCTCATTCAATACTATTGTAATATGTGTTAATTTAACCCTTTAGTTGCACAAGTTATATTTTGGGATTTCTTCTCCGTAATTGGTTAAGTTAATTTTTAGGTGAACAAATAGTTATTTAAGAAAATAAATGTATCCAAAGCATACATTTATCATAAAAACTATAAATTCGTGTAAAATATCATTTAAGTTTCAAAATCCGATTCTATTATTGTCGCGGTTTTAAATAAACTTATTATATTTTTCATTAATTCATCTATACATAAGTATAATAAATGCTTTCATGTGACTTATTTTAAAAAATTACTAATTTAAAATTTTGGGAACTAAATGCACAAAATCGACCCTCCTGCTGTTAAAGGATTAATTACGTGCAATCTTCAATAGTGTAAGGATAGACCATTCTAACGGTACATTAAAAGCCCACATATGTTGAATAATATCCGAAACATATAAAATTATTTGTTTGGATAAAGAAAATATAAAAAAATGTTAGTAAAATCTTAATATTCCTCGACTGAAACGAGACATAACAATTATTTAAATAAATATTCTACGCCTTAATATGCCTCTATTGCAATTTGAAGTTAGTTTTCTTTTAATGAAAATTTTGATAATGATATTGAAATTCAGATGTCAAAATGATCCTGCTAACGTAAATTTAAACATTCAGATGTAATATTTTGGGAATCGTATAAGAACAGACCAATCTTCATTTTTAGAGGGGTACATTTGCAAATTTTTTCGTGAGGCTCTTTATTGTACACGTGACAAAGTGGGATTTATATATAAAGGAATTGTCACATGAATGAGTTCCAATGTATGAATGAATTGATGAATGAATAATAACTATTCTAAACATCTTCCGAGCCGTAATGGTTCGTTATGTACGTTCTATAAAATTCCATATGAGCTAAGTTAAAGCTAAACCTAAGATTTAATAATTCAAAGCTAAGAAAGTATTAAATAGAAATAATAAGAAGTACTCTGAGAACCGGAACAAACAAAGCTCCTCAATATTGGAAAAATAAAAATGTTTTCGAAATAAATTCGAATAACCATAACAAAGAGTGTAATAAAATGACACTGATGACTTACCTAACATTCAACACTGTTTTTGTTATTTTCTGACTTGAAGTAGAAATTTGTCTTTACAGTAGAAACAACCAGAAATTGTATACTAAGGACAATGTTATTTTAATCCTTAAAAGAGTATCTTTTTAACTGCCAGAATAGTGTAAATTAGAAAGGAATTGGATCCTAGTAAGAAGTGAGTTTAAAAAAACCCCACCTGTGTTCAATTACAATTATAAAAGTTACATTTCTGTAGACAGATGATGCCAAAAATTCGGTGAAAGTAATTTCAAATTGATTTCATAATTAGTGTATGTTAGATAAGTGTTTATCAATCATTTCGTTTAAGAAGAATGAAAAAATTTTAATATATAAAAATTAAATATAAAAGTTTGTTAGCTACAATATTTATATATATATACATATATATATATATATATATATATATATATATATATATATATATATATATATATATATGCTTACTTCTTTTATGTACGGTGGGCAAATACCATCTCTTTTATCAAGTTTCTTTGAAAAACTCCGCCTCCAGCGAACTTAATATGAAAATATATTGCTTCTTTGATTCCCACAAAAAATAATACATAACCAGTGTGCAATTTCCGGTCATTTATATCAGCTGTTCAGCCTGAATCGGAAAATCATAATATTCTCTTATTATTTGACAAATACCTAAAAGTTCCTTTTGCATTCCCTTTTAAATATCTGAGCAAATGCAAAACGATCATTGTGAGAATGAGATGGAAATTGAGAAAGTTGAGAAGCAACGTGAGAAATATCTCGTCTTAAAATGAATAACATTAAACTTCCAATTAGGGACTGGTAAATTTTAATACCACACATTTCATCATAATCATTAATACTGCATTTTTGTAAAAGAGTTCCGGTGGACATTGGAGTTGTTGCAGGTTTACAATTAGACATATTCCACTGTTCTAATAATTTCTCAACAAATTGTTTTTGGTGAATATAAATTGTTCCGCTTTCCTCTTCTCGCTCAATTTTTATTCCTAAATAAAAAGATATTTTTCCACGATCTTTTATTTTAATATATTTTTTAAGGTTTTTGAGTATGTTCTCCATTTCTTTTCTCGATGAACAGGAAAGTATTAAATAATCAACATACATAGGTATTATTGTAATTTTTTCTCTTTCACTCTGAATTTAAGCACAGTTATCAGTTTTACACCTTTAAAAACCGATTTTGAATAATATTTCTGATAATTTTTATATTCCATTCCCAACCATCTTGTTTTAAACAATATAATGATCATTTGAGATTACATAATTTTTCATGAAGCTGCTTATTTTCAAATAAGAGCAGCTGCTTAATATAAATTTTCTTGTAACTTTCACTATTTAAATATGCTGCCACAATGCCAACATGATTGTCAAATAAATTGTAAATTCAATTTGCATTGCATTTTTCTGTTGTTCAGTACCATTTGAATTCAATGCTTTTTTACTGTTTCTGGATCTTAAATTACATCATTTGTAAATATTGGACCAACATCTGTAAGATGTACCTTTCTTGCAGATTTTGTTTGACTACGAGTTCTTGGATGCTTGCCACTAGAATTGGGTTCATTAAATTTTAAATATTTTGTTCTTCAGTATTTGTTTCAATTTCAGAATTAACGTTTTTATTCAAATTAATATCAAAGAAATCTCCCTCACTTTAATATTTTTATTTTCTTCAGTCGGAAATGTATTTTCAAAATAAATCACGTCTCTCGATTTATATAATCTTCTACTTTTTAAATCAAATAAACGATATCCTTTAGTGTAATCTTCGTAACCTACAAATACCATCTTTATTCCTTTATGATCGAATTTACCTTTATTTTTAATTTTTGTAACATAACTACTTCACACTCAAATGTTTTGAAGTTTTCTTCTAACCCTAAGTTCGTAAGATGTAGAACCATTCAGTACATTTGTTGGAGAACGATTTCTAATATATGAGGCTGTTCTTATTGCTTCTCCCCACAGGCTCTTACAAAGTTTGGTGTTTTCTAATAAACAACGAGCCATTTCTACGTGTGTTCTATTAGCTCTCTCAGCTACGCCATTTTGTTGTTGCAAATACGGAAAAGTTGTTTGATGAAAAATTCCATTTTCTGGCAAAAAATATTTGAAACCCTCATTCATATATTATGTTCCGTTATCACTTTTGATATATTTAATTTTACGGTTAAACAGATTTTCTACTTGAAAATGTATTAGATTTATTTGAATGAATGAGTTGCAAAACGTCTGTTGTATACACCTTTGATTGACTCGTATAACTTCCCAGCAAAAACTTTGCTTTCCTGGTAAGCTAGCAGGTATAATTGGAAGCAAAAATAAGCTACTTATTTTTTGCCTGAATAACTAGTTATTTTTGTTCGACTTGTCCACAAATTAATGTAGTTATTTTTTGACTCTAGGGGTACTCAAAAATATGTACCTAAACGAAAACAAAAATAAAAAAAAAAACAAAAAAAAATTTGTCGTTAGTGATACTCGAACTTGGACACACACTAATCATTCGTTTTTACTGACTAACGTCTTACTCAGTACACCATCTCGCACATAGCATCCTAAGCGACAAAAACTCTACTTAGTTTAAAATATCTTTTAAGACATTTTTTTTATAAAAAACTAACAGCTTCAGAATGGGGTTGAATCAATAACCATCTGGTTGTTAATCCGGCGCTCTAGCCAACTCATCCACGTGATTGCAGTATTACTGCGCTATTATACTATTGAGTACTTATTAATGTAATACAGAGTAGGCAAATAATAATGACGCCTCATTACCAAGAAACTACTTTAATAAGTAGTTGTTATTACCGAAAACCAAAAAGTTTTTGCTGGGTTTGAGCTCGAATCTTACAAAAAGCACACGTGAAACATTCAAAATTGTCTCGTTGACTCACTTTAAGACCACGTACAACATTGTTTTCTGACATTATATATATATATATATATATATATATATATATTGTTGCTATTTAATTGCATGTCACTTCCTTTGATTTTCATTGACATTATCTATTACCATATTTATATCATCCGTTTTATATAATATTTCAAAATTAACATAGTAAATGTCGTTTTTTCTATTGGCTCTGATCATTATTTTGTTTGGCCAAATAACCAGCATTAACAATTGTACTAATTGAAAGAAAGTTTGAATGTAATTTTGGAATGTACCAGATATCTTTCAACATAATATTGTGACATTTTCTTTCTAGTTTAGAAAATAACTAGCTCCATTGTCAAAAAAGATCTGCACTGAGATCGAACATGCCCCTTTTTTCTCATTTATAACACCGTGTAATTCTAGTTTCTTTTATGTATTTTGAATTGTTTTGGAACTATTCATATATTTTTTATTACTTTTTCTTTCTCATGAAAACTTGCTGTAAGAACATTGTCTGAAATTAACATTTTATCACCTTGTCTTTGTTCTTCCTCAAAAATTTTATTTTTCAATATTTTTAACTTTGGCAGTTGGTCTTGGCTTTCCATAGCTTTCGAATTCTTCTGATAAACTACATAAAAGAAGAGTACTTACTAAATTTGCAGGCATTTCAATTCTTATATTCTTCAATTCATCAATTATCGTGCAGAATTCATTTAACTGTGAAGCAAATTTTTCAGATTTGTTGAATTAAAACTTTACTAGCCGTTGGAAAAGATTAACCTTACGTGCAGGAGCATCTCTTTTATATAGTTTATATAAAGTTTCCCAAGCTTCTGTGGCTATCTTGCAATCCTTTATATGTAGAATTTCTATAGTTTTCACGCAAAACATAATTGTTACTAAAGACTTCGTATCTCGTTTAACCGCTAACCGCTTAATATTTTGGAAGATTATTGTTTGAACCTCCTATGGCACAATTCTAGCGTTAGAATATTAATATAGAATATTAATATTCTATAGAAGAGAAAATAAGAGAAATTGTTTCTGGACCGATTCAATTTTCTTTACATGAACTTCGTATTGAGGATTCCAAATCACGGAAGCATATTTCAGGGCTGATCTTACGGGAGGTGTGAATAATTGCTTGGAAACGTAAGGTTAATGATCCTCTCTTCCCCAGCGCTTGAGGAAACCTAGGACTCGTTTCGCCTTATTATCGATTTGCGAAACGTGGGAATTAAAGAATAGTTTACAATTAAGCAATAAACCCAGATCAAGAAATTGTTCGACTAAATCGAGTTGATATTCATTTATTGTGTATCTACAGAGTACTGGATTTATTCTGTGGAACATAATGTGTTTACACTTTCTTAAATTCAGAAGCATTAGATTCATCATACAACAATTATATAGATTGCCAAGATAGTTAAAGTTATAGAACAGCTTCACATCATCAGCATACATCAGCTGGTAAATCACTTATAAATATTAGGAATAATAAGGGGCAGAGATGACTACCTTGCGAAACACCGGATAGAATAGGAATGTTTTTTGATGTAAACTCTCTAAATAGTACACATTAGTATCTATTTTTAAGATATGTAGAAATCTATTTAAGGAAAACAGGAGAAAATCCGAGTTTATCCAATTTGAACTATAGGAGAGCGCGATTTAGTTTATCGAAATCTTTACTTAAATCTATATATAATTTCCGTCTGTAAACCGGAATCAAATGCAGTTATAACTGGGGTTGTTTACTAAAAAGGATTAGTAGTCCATGATGGAATTGGGAAAGATAACAAATAACTTATAGCGAAAGTATTTCAGTAAATAAGTTTTCGAAAAGTTTTGGAATAACACTTAATTTAGCAATACCTCTATAATTAGAATTGTTGAATCTTTTTCCGGATTTAAACAAAGATATAATATTAGATTTCCTCCAAACTTCAGGAAAATAATCACTAAATATTGTTATGTTGACTAGTAGGTCATTGGAAATATAAGAGAACGTAAACATTTTATAAGAGCAAAGCTTGGAACTCCATCAGATCTACAGTTGTTAGAATATTTTAGATTCTGTACATCCGTCGGCATCATCAATTTATCTAATGTTAGACAATTTATTAGGGTTCCAGCAGGAAGTGGATATGGATAATTGGAAAGTTGATGTAATTCTTTATCAGAACAGACGGATGAGAATAAAGCAGCAAACATATCGCAAATATCTGCATAGTTTGATGATTTTTTATCTATAAATTTCATCATGTAAGGATATCCAGAGTATCGACGCTTAGAATTACAAATTGGTAAAAATATTTTGGATTATTTCTAAAGTCTCTTTTCACCTTAAAAATATAATTATTGTAACATTGGATATTTTCTGAATTGTAAACTGATCTTGATATGGAATATCTCATATAATCAATAGATAAAATGAACCTTTTGTATTTTCTATAATGTTCGTTTTTCAAAATTTTCAAGCCATTGAGCTGCTTTATATTCTAAGGCGGTCCATGTGCAATTCTTTTTCTCGTCTTTGGAATTGATTTCTTAAAACATTTAAATAAGCCATCATAGAATTTATTCAAAATTACGTCAATATTACGAGGGTATACTTTATTTTAAAACAAATTTTCAGAACAAGATAGGTGACTTAATTTGGAATAACCAGCTTTGATAAAACCAAAAACCATCTCATCATTTACATTGGATTGGATTGCTTTATATTGTAAGGCTTTGGAATTGATTTTTTAAAACATTTAAATAAGCCATCATAGAATTTATTCAAAATTACGTCAATATTATGAGGGTATACTTTATTTTAAAACAAATTTTCAGAACAAGATAGGTGATTTAATTTGGAATAACCAGCTTTGATAAAACCAAAAACCATCTCATCATTTACATTGGATTGGATTGCTTTATATTGTAAGGCGGTCCATGTGCAATTCTTTTTCTCGTCTTTGGAATTGATTTCTTAAAACATTTAAATAAGCCATCATAGAATTTATTCAAAATTACGTCAATATTACGAGGGTATACTTTATTTTAAAACAAATTTTCAAAACAAGATAGGTGATTTAATTTGGAATAACCAGCTTTGATAAAACCAAAAACCATCTCATCATTTACATTGGATTGGAATGTTTTGTTTTATAATATTAAATTCATCAGGTTGATCAACAAATACAAGAACAAGTAATTTGCCAAGCTTGTTTACTATGTTATCTATTTGGAAGAGTACAAAATCAGCAATAGCATCCAGTAATTCAATAGATGTTTCCGATCTTATTGATGGGCTTAACATGCATGAATCAGGAGTTTCGCACCACTTAATGTTTGGATTATTAAAATCACTAAGAACAATTATGGAGTTACCAGGTTCGGATTGATTAGCTACAAATTTTATCGCGTTTGCATGTTGTTCATAAATTTGAATGTTTGACGCAGAAGAAATAAAAGAGCAAGTTAAAAATTGTTCTAAATTTGATTTTAAAACATACTGTAATAAATTCAATATTTTGATCATTGTTAAGAATTATTTCTTCCGAAGGAAAAAGAGTTGAAACAGAAATCAAAACTCTCCCACCTTCTTTAACCATTCTATCACCTCTACAAATCTGAAATTTAATGCACATTATTTCAGAATTATAAATTTCTTTATCAGAGTTTTTTCGGAGTCACGTTTCAGTGCGTACAGTGGTATTATGCTCAATATCAAAGCTTTTTAAATAAAGGAATTTTAACTCTGTGTTCATACCTCCAACATTTCGGTATGCGATGGAGATAGCTGAGGACTTGTAATAATTTTTTGGACAAATATTAATATTTAACGAATTATTTAATTAAATTAGCTTTTTGGATTTGGATCAGAATTACATTATTATCATCACTATAAATAAATTGTCCAAAAGTTGTATTTTAAGGCCAAAATTGTAAATTAATAAGACAATCACAAATACTTTCTGGACAACTGTCTTAAATAAAGCTCTATTGCGCGCATTTATCTACTAAATTTTCACATCGTTATAATCTTCAATGACAAAGGTTTATTTTAATACAGAAATCAACATCATTTTTATTTTTATGCCAAAATTGTAGATTAATAAGATGATCAAAAATACATTCTGGGACAATTATCTTAATTGAAGCTCTATTGCGCACATTTATCTTATAATTTTGGGCAGATTTGTCGAATTAGATGCCGTAGAAGTAATTAAAGTCGACCCTTATGGAATTATGTTTGGAAGCATGATGAGGCGGAATAATATTATTTAAATTAGAAGTTATAACAGGAGGATGACTTCTACTTGGATTTACGATTGGTAACGGGATCGAATCGTTATTAGCAATACCCTTGTATTTTTAGGGGTTGGTCATGATTACCATTGTATAGAGCATAAAAATTCGGAAAGGGGACTATATCACACCTGTGGCCAATTTTACTAAATTTAAAATAAAGTGTACAAATATAGATAAGATGGATAATTTTATGCACTTTAGGGCGATTCCTGGAAGTGCGTTTATATGGCAGCTATGGTAAATCATGGACCGATTCTCGTAAAATTTAGCAATGTTGTTTCTACTTACATAAAACATTCACAAAATTTGTTATAAAGATTGATACTTGTACAGAACTTCGTTGCACCAAATTTTACTAAAACATTCTTATTTTTAAGGCATTTTTGAGTGTTTATACTCCATTCCAGGGGGACATTTGTATAGCGGCTGGGTGAAATAATGAACCGATCACAATCATTTTGAACAAGCTTCGTCCCTGCATCATAAAAGTCCCAACTGCCAAATTTTATTGAATTATTTTTAAAATTGCGACCTGTACTTTGTGCACAAGATTTACATGTACAGCCAGCCAGACGGACGGACATCCTTAGGTCGATTCAATAAGTGATTCTGAGTCGATCGGTATACTTTATGTGGGTATTGGATAAGTTTTTCTATGCGAAACAAAAATCAGCACAAACGCGTAATACCCAAATAAAAATGGAATAAAAACGAAAATATGTTTAGAAAATGCAAATACACATTTTCAATTTATTGGTCTTTTTTTGGAATTTCTAAAACCAATCGGACGTAAGCGGATGTTTGAAGTTTCCCTTAAATGTTAGTACATAGATTTTATCTAAATCGGTAACCAAGGATCAACGTTTGTTAAATTTAAAATGGAAATACTCTATATGAAAAATAATATGTAAATTGAAATAAAGAAAATTGTAGTATTAATAATGAAGGAAATGTTGATTTTTATTTATTTATTTATTTATTTTTTTTGCAAAGGTACAGAGCTAGCTAACATTTTAATCATGTTAATTACTATGTTAATAGATTCTAAGTTAAATTTTAATCTTAAATGTTATTATTTTATTTAAAAAATAAATTGCAATTTATAAAAAAATCAATTATTTACACTTAATTAATATTATCATTTTGATGATTTGAGCAAATTTAATTAAAAAATTAATTAATAAAAGCAATTACGTAATTGAAATCCACTTTAAATTTTTTCTGTGTACATACAAATTTTTTAATTCTCATAAAAATTTTATTTTCAAACAATTTAATTATTTTAATGCATCAGACCCTAAATAGAGTTCAATGATCAAATACAAAAAATTGGAATAATGAGCTTTGGTGAAATATGGACCGATCTAGATAAAATTTATTTATATTTACATAGAAATTATTTGTGCCGAATATCATTAATATATTGCTATACTTAAGGACAAATGTAATAATTATTCATGCAGAAAAGATATTAAGATATATTTAAAATTGCAACCGTGTTTACAAAAATTACATGGACAGCCAGTCTACCATATGGTAAACTTTAAATCGTCTCATCAAGTGACCTATGGTATTGTAGGATATTCATTCATTTCTGATCAATGATAATTTTTATGTCAAAGTTTGTCATTCTCCAATCGGATGCATCTTAATTTGTTCACACTTTTATAATAATATTTATATCATAAATTTAAAAAAGTTGTCATATTTCCATTCCCAATAGATTTCATATACATACATAAATAAACATATCCCAACAAGAAAAATAAAACGAAAGTGATTCAAACTCGTATTACTTAGAAGAAAAATTTTGTTGCCGCAATAATCATATCCGTATTGCGAAAGTTTCCTCCATCTGGACAGATTGTGCGTCACAGGCGATACATATAAGCAATAAGAAATCAATACGCCTGGAAGAAAAATGGGCAATATTACTAGGTAATCTTCTAGAAGATGTATTAAATATATAGAATAATTATCACTAAATAAATCTTGAAATAACATAATAAAGAAATCCTTTACATCTTACAAAACATGCACTGCTGCTGGCATATAGTACCAGGGATATAATTTAAAATACAAGAGTGCCGTTTCTTTTGAAAGTCTTTCAAAGTTTAGTACATTTATAAAATGTTCACACAAAAAAAATTATTAATATAATATAAAAATTGTTATTAAAGTTTTATCTGCCCTAGTTATCAATTTTAGTCAGTATGTTTTTCGTCACGGAATTTAAAACATTAGGGTTCTCTTTAGTGAATATTATTTAGAAAGACCTACATAATCTCCAAGCTGAATGTTTGTCATTTTCCCATACTACTTCTACTTCTGCCCAGTTTAACTACTGTAGTGGCACAAACGGAGCAACAAATAGAAATTCATCAGTAGCATCATGGTTTTTAAGCTTTTGTTTATAAACGCTATGACCACTACTACCGTCAAATCCCCAATTGCATTTCAAAATCATGTCGTTTTTAGTATCAAAATTGCAATTATATAACATACTGTTTGCAGTATGGTCTTCCATTTTCTTGCAATGGAACCCCTACTGAAGTTTTCGATACATGGATATTGTCCTGTATTTTTTAGCTTTTTATACTAAATAGTAAGACGGAAAGCAATCTTTGTGAACAGAACTCACAACCTTTCTCATCATTTTTGTCTAACTGTGAGATCCATATTAATAAATAAAGCTAATGCCTTCTCTACAGATAACTTACTCATTTTTGAGTCTGATATTTTTTCTACGGCTTTAGTAAGAGCATTAGCAAAAGTCATTGCAACAAGTTCATCTACTCGCCTCCTTTTTATTCGTTCTGATGCTTTCTCATAAAAATGTAGGGTTTATCTCTACTGCCACAAGCTTCCTAATAGATTTCAATTATGTTTTAGTAAAAAATTTCGATAAATTAAAAAGAACTTACAATACAGCCGTTTTCATTTCATGCGATTATTTGTTCCAATTCTGCTTTAATTTTAAAAATATAAAATTTAATTTGTTAATTTCCCTTTGCGAGAAATATGTCATAAATCCAAAGGCTCGAAAAAAACATTTTTTTGCATTTGATCCAGCTCACAAAAGGCCAATGCCAGGACAAAGATTTTAAGAAACTGTTTCTTAAAATTAACTAAATTTTCATATGAGCTTCAAACATTAATAGACTTCATTTTGAATCAACGCTGATGTATATGTATTCAGACGCAACTCTTTTAAAATTTAAAATGTATGAAGGACAAAATTATCTCGATTTTATCAAATAAAATGTGTCAAAATATTGAGATTATCACATTTTTCAATGCATCTATCAAGGATTTAAATTAACAATTGTCGAATTTTCTGATTTTTGGCGTTATTATTTAATTAACTTTTATTGTTCTATAAAGCTGTTGTTAGTAGCTATAGACGTTACTAATTAATAATTTAAATTTAGCTCAATCATGTAGAGCAAGTTGTATAACAAGATGATAGTAACCGATAAGCCCGTGTGAATGTAAACAGAAGATTATTTTGATTTGGAAGTAAAATAATCATTACTCATTATAAACTACAAGTAAAGAGAACCTGGTTTATTTGAAGGAAATAAACTAATGTTTTTGAAAGACAAAGACGTAACCATATGGCATCAAAATTTCATACTATTTCATTGCACACTGGATCGAATCAAGCAATCTAGGAGAACAAATATGAAGAGTTAAATGTCGTCAGAATAAATTAATTTTTTGTTGTTTAATACACAAAACTCCATATTTACGAAAACTTTTGTCATATTAAATAATTGAAAAATATACCATTAGATTACACTTTTTATTTTATGAGCTCAAACGTGTGTTTTTCTGAATGGACTAGTATGTAATTTACAATGACATAAAGCTTAAGTTGTCTAAATTTGAAATATTCCAAAATATTAGTCAAGGTCAATTTTACAATGCATTTGTAAGCGCATAAATTAAAAGTGCTAATTAAAAAAAACTTATTAACATTCAGTGGCCTTAAAGTTTAGCCGATTTTAGATTATTAAGATTTTAGATAAAAACCAATATAGTGTTTATTATGCGAAGGCATAAAATTATATTGCAATTTTTTGCAAATTTTCTGTAAAATTAAAATGCTAATTTTACCCGCTTTTTTCAATCAAATAACAATTATTTGATCTACTTAGGAAAAGTATGCTTATTTTAATAGTCAACATAACATATTATATTTGAAAAAAA
This sequence comes from Protocalliphora azurea, assembly GCA_932274085.1. NCBI lineage: Eukaryota > Metazoa > Arthropoda > Insecta > Diptera > Calliphoridae > Protocalliphora > Protocalliphora azurea. The sequence continues at coordinate 39,264,015 of OW026519.1, forward strand.
TAATCGAGGTTAAAAACTTTGTAAAATAAAAACTTACATTTTTACTTCAAAGATTTTATTTTCCATTATATTTTGCTTTATATTTAAAATTGTACAGTTATATAAAATTTATTTAAACGGTCTAACGATTTGTCCTTCTAGACTTGAAATTCGATCCACTGTGCATTGGTAGAGACAATACACATTGTGCAAAGTAAGATTTAATTTTTGTTGCAAGCATCACCAATTTTGTTTGGCGAAGCCTAATGTATATACATCCCTATAAACATTTGGAAGATATCTTCCTGGAAAAAAGTTACGCAATATCTTTTTTTTTATTATTTGAACGAAAATCTTCAAAGCAATATTATTCTAATATTGCATTTTTATCATTTTAAAGAAAATTAGAAAATAAACAACGAAAAATATGTAAAATTAAAATTTTGTTATTATTTTTATCCTCAATATATCGCCTTTTATTCAGTAAAGTGATTATCACCTCCATAATAAATTGATGATATCCCATTGAGATCATCTGGAAGAAATTAATGCAATACTTTTATTTTTCAGTCACAATTTTTCAGTTGTCGAAAAATTTTTAAAAAAAGAAAAAATGTTGAAAAAATTTGTTTTTTTTTAGCAAAAAATGGTTGTTTTATGTGAGTGTTTCAGTTTCGTGCTTTATGATTTTAAGGTTTATGTCCATGTATCGAAAACTTCAGTAGGGGTTCCATTGCAAGAAAATGGAAGACCATACTGCAAACAGTATGTTATATAATTGCAATTTTGATACTAAAAACGACATGATTTTGAAATGCAATTGGGGATTTGACGGTAGTAGTGGTCATAGCGTTTATAAACAAAAGCTTAAAAACCATGATGCTACTGATGAATTTCTATTTGTTGCTCCGTTTGTGCCACTACAGTAGTTAAAATGGGCAGAAGTAGTAGTAGTATGGGAAAATGACAAACATTCAGCTTGGAGATTATGTAGGTCTTTCTAAATAATATTCACTAAAGAGAACCCTAATGTTTTAAATTCCGTGACGAAAAACATACTGACTGAAATTGATAACTAGGGCAGATAAAACTTTAATAACAATTTTTATATTATATTAATAATTTTTTTTGTGTGAACATTTTATAAATGTACTAAACTTTGAAAGACTTTCAAAAGAAACGGCACTCTTGTATTTTAAATTATATCCCTGGTACTATATGCCAGCAGCAGTGCATAAAATTTTAATTCACGGCATTAATTACATTCCTACTGGAATGTTATTAGAAGAGGCCATAAAATCACGTCACAAAATTATAAGAAATGCTAGGTTAAGACATACGAGAAAAATAAATAGGATTGATTGTAATAAAGACCTTAAAGTGTATCTCATTTTACAGCCGGTAACGTCTATTTCAATGTATAGTGAGAAAAAGATTTGAAAAAAATTATGATTTGACAGATTTGAAGACATATATAATTAAAAGTGAAGATTATACAAATATACTATCCAGAGATTAGCTGATAGAAGAGTCTGAGAGTGATAATACCAGCAATTTTGAATAATTTTGAATTTTGCAACAAATAAAAGTATTAATTTATAAATTTTTGTGATATATCTTTTAATATATTTTTTGGTAAGGACTTTACGGCTTACTTTACACCCGTGCGTTAATATTAAATACAAAATCATTATGGTATAATAAAAATTTAAACTTATTAATGATTTTTCAGTTGAAAATAATATTATTATAAATAAATTCCAAATATTAAAATTAAAGCTTTAATAAATATAAATTCAGCATTATAAAGATTTTACACCTTTTTAGTCACATGACTAAATATTGAATCAACAAACATTCTTGTGAATAAGTTTTTACATCACATTGAATATTAAAACAAACAATTTAAGTTTTTAAGTACTTTTCTTTTTAAAAGCACTTACTGCAACATATTTTTAAATATTACAAACAATTTAAATTACACATATATACACTTGAGTGCATCGATTTGTATGGAGACCAAAAAAATTACAAATGTACCACCCTAAAATTAATGATTGATATGTTATAAACTAATTAATCAGCAACAAGTTTTGTTAAAATAAATTTTTGTTCTCGTGAAATGAAGATTTTATTAAATTTTTTTAAGAATTTGTTAAATATTATTTTATTAAAATTTGTATATTTCAAAAAATTTCTATGGAAATTTGGGTTTTAAAGCATTATTGGATATTCAGTACTATTGATACAGAATTTAAAGAAGTATATAATTTTCAGCTAATGTAATATTTTTTAAAACGAATAAGTTAAATGATATATTTATTAAAATATGACACAAAGAAAATAGTATTTAAAACTAAGCAAACGCAAAAATGTTGGTGCCAAGAAATTCTTTTTACATTTATAAAATGGGTGAAGAAAATCACAAAATTTTGGGACTTAAAATTTAATATGGCAGCAGCTGGAATATATATCTGCTTGGGGAACCTTTTGCTTCAAATAAATTAAATAATGAATGTCATAATCAATTGAAATTTAATATATTACACCAATATTGCAGAGTTTTAATTCATGGTGGTCTTGTAATACCTCCTAGCCCCTTACTTACACAAAATTTAATATGGGATTCAAGTGTATATTTAACACATTTTGCAATTAAAAAAATGCCGGATTACCATTATTTGCCCCTACGTACTTGAAGTCATTAATTCAACATAACTTGAATTTTTTGTCCTTTATAAACTCAGACTTATTATAACTTTTTATTAAACAAGTTTTCAAAATGTTGTTACACAACCATTTTCTTTTATAAAATATACCGAATATCCAACTACTTTGAACATGTTTGTACATGTCTATATTTAGCAATATCTTTTAAATATGAAAGTATGAATATGTCTCTTCTTATTTAATTCTAAAGACTTTCTATAGATTTTTAAAACTTTCCGCCACAGCATACATAATTTTACAATTTCCACAAAATATAATTTGCCTCCGAAATGTTTAGGCTTACCAGAATGCATTATAGCAAACGACAATATTTTTTTTCAATATTTTACCCTAATAAGAGTGTTTCCTTCCTCGTAGTATTCATTCAATGTATTTCTTACTGTTTCTTGAAAGACATAAATAACATACTCTTCTTGGAGTTCTTTAACAAATGCCCTAATGGATATTTGCTAAGTTTCCTTAACCTTTCTACGTTCTACTTTGCCTAATATTTTCAGTTCTTTTAATACATTTCCATTCAAAAAATTTTATTTATTGAATATAGTTTTCCAAAAAATAAGTTTCTTTAAAATATTTTAAGATTATTTTAAAAATTGGGATTGATGTTTAAATGTTGTTCGAAAAAATATTTGAAATCAAGAAAAGAAATAACATTTAAATTGTCAAAAAACTAAAAACTGAACCAAATTGATATTACCCCATTAAAAAATTTACTCAAACGAAAAACGATCATAATAGGCAAACAATTTTGTTATATTTCGAAAAAAAACTCCCGTTTAATTCCTTTAATAGGGCTAGACGAAAATGTCAAAAGTACTAGATTGGCGTGTTTTTTACATTCGGGCTAAATATTTCTCTAAATATTTTTTGCGTTTTGGACTACCAAAAACGGGTAGCCCGTTTTTAGTAGTCCAACTAGCCCCAAAAAGGGCTAAGTTGGTATCGCAGCTGGTAGATTAATGCGTTTGTATAGTTTTCGTTGTTGCTTTTTTTTTTTTTTTTGGTAAAACCCGTTAAAGAAATATGCATGAAACAAAATGTAACAAATAAATTGCAGTGTCATAAAATATTTGAAAATTTTATATAATAAAGTTGAAATAGTCTTGTTTTTTTCATTGTAAAAACTGTATCTTGACATACTATATAAGTATTCATATAACCCTTTAGTAACAAAAGCAATATTTTGACATCACCGGTCCATAATAGAATAAGTGAATTTTTATGGCATATAAATGCTTATTTAAGAAAACAAATGTCACAAGAAGCATAAACTTGTCAAACAACTATATATTCCTGTAAAAAAGCGACTAAACTTCACAGAATTTCTTTTATTAGAATATGAGCGCGGTTTTAAAAGAATTTATAATATTTTTCATAAATGTACTGATATGTAAGTATAATAAATACTTCCATACAACTTATTTCCAAAAACTGCTGCTTTGACCTTTTGTTAATTTAACTTTTGGGAATCTAATGTATAAAATTTACGATATTGCTTTTAATGGGCTAATTATATGTAATCAGAATAGACCTTTCCAATGTCACCTTAAAATTTAATATATTTTTAAAAACGTCCAAAATATATACAATTACATGTTTAGATAATGAAAATGTGACAAAGAATTTGAATAAAATGTTGATATTTCGTGAAAGAAAAGAGATGACAAAATTATTTAAATTCATATTTCAAGTGCTAATATGTCTCTATAATATTTTGAAGTTAGTTTTCTTATAACGAAGATTTTTATAATGCTGTTGAAAAAAAATACGTATTTTTAAAGTTGTTTTAAAAATGACCCAACTCACATAAATTGAGACATTCAGAGGTAGTATTTTGAGAATTATATGAGAGCGTACTAATCTTCATTTATAGAGGGATACATTTGCTTTTTTCGTAAGGCACTTTAATATATATACCTACTACCATATATTTATAATATTTAATAAATTAAAAAAATGGACTTAAGCAGTCAACTTTTGTTTATATTTAAAAATTTCTCAAAGTTCATCAATATTAAATTTTTTTACAAAAAAAAAAAAAAAAAAAAAATGAAATTTAAAATCTCCGCAAACAGAAATTCTTTACAACAAATTACGAACCTTTTATTACTTAAAATCAAAGTTTGTAGAAATGTTTGTGCAATTATTTCAATTTATGTGCAATTATTTATTTTATGGATGACAAGGTACAAAAATAAATAAGTAAGTAAGCAAGCTTATCAATGCTCTAATAAATTTCAAAATTAGATTTGCACAGAAAAAAGTTACAAAATATAAAAATCTACTTTCATTTATTTCAGTTCATAATATTTAATCATAATTTCTTAATCATTTAAACCTTTTTTACATTTTTTCAAATGAATTAAAAGTCAAAAAGACTGAATTTTTTTAAAAATTTTCATTTAATATTTCAATTTGTAAAAAATTTGTTGAAATTTTCTTTGGAAAATTTTAAGTTTGTAATTTTTAAGTTTTTAATGTTTAGCTACATTTTGGGAACAGAACAGAAGTGCATTTTACCGAAATGATTCTGCAGCATATCACTTTGTAAAAAGCGAGCAAAATTATGCAAATTTCTAAACATTACTTGTTAACAGATTTTCCTTGGAATTTTGCCATTTTAAGGCATTTATTATTAATATTTTTATGTATAGATATTTTCATTTTCACCAAATCTGATAAAACTAAATCAATGATTTAACAAAATTTTTGCAAAATTCCCAAAATTTTCATTATGAACAATTTGATAATATCTATGAAAAAAAAATTTATTTCTTATGAAAAAAGTTTGGAAAATAAAATCATGTTCGATTCATAATATTTATGGAAAAAATTTTAAAATATATGAATTTTTTTTCTGTGTATGCGTTGCAATAAATTATGGAATTTTTAAGCAATTTTCAAAAAAATTTATTTCATCAAGTAAACTATCAAATAATGTATAAAAAGCGACCTGTACTTTGATAAAACAATAGTTTATTTGAGAAGATTTACTGCGTATACAAATTACATTAAGAAATAAACGGGTAAAAATATTTCAGAAAAAAATATATATATGAATTTCAAATTCACATGCATCAGTATTATCTAATGATTTTTCCGGGACTTGGTTCAAGTGGTTTGATGTGGTTTGACATATAATGCAGCTGTATGAAGCCTTTGTGTCAGTAAAAGCCTGGCCCACTTTTCCGTCTATCAGCGTTAGCACTAATTGGTAGCTTTCTTCATTATCTGGCCTCCAGAGTCTAATTTGAATGGCTGCAGTGTTCCAATTTAGGCTCTAATATCATTGACTTCTGTCTAGTGGCATCATGAGTTTCCTTTTTGAATTTAAATTTAATTAGTTTTTCGTAGAATATGGTGTTTGATTTTTCAAAATATATTTTGTTTGCATCTTATTGGTCGAAGGCTCCGAGTACTCAAAATTTTCCTTGGTGCCAAACCAGCAGTAGTTATGTGATGATATGATGGATAGAGATTTGAGCTTTTCTCAATCGCACGCAATCTGAGCTGAGTATATTGCTGTTTTTTTAACTTCAAATCCACAAATAATGCTAATGCCTCTTCATTTAAGGACTGGTTTCCATCGCTTGGCGTTGGAATATTTTTAAGAATCCGTTTCGTTTTCACTGGACTAGCGTTACATACCCCTAATGTATAGTATAAAATACTTATCGATTTATAGCTTTCAAAATTTAAATTAAATGGTGATGATTTTTTCCACTTTGCCCTGACTTAAGGAATTAGTGAAAATCTTTTAATTGATTTAAACCATCATAATATAAAACACTATCTGGGGTTAAACTTTAATTTCCCGGGAATACAGTAGGGCGGACATAATTTAGCCACCATATAATTCTGTAAGGATCTGTAGTAAATGGTGAAATATTTAGTATTATCTCCTCCAACTCTGTAGAAATATTCATTTTAATGGATTAGTTAGATTCTCAGATATTATCAAAAAAGTGTGATAAGTAATACTTATTAATGCAAATAGTTTTTTTTAAGTAATTCCACTTTAATTAAAAGAATTAAATATTTGATACAAAAAATGCGAAAATACCAAGCCACTGTTATTAATAATTCAGAAATCTATTAAGTAAAATGTACAATCCTATTGCGGTTATAATAGTGAATCATATATATTTTTGCCATGTTATTTTAAACCATTTAGGTGTTTTAATTATGTCCGTCCGTACGTCCGGCACTGAGACAATGTCAAGTTATAACCTGGCTACATCTGCAGATATCCGCAAATAGAATTTTAAAAATCTAATAAACGAGATATCATTCTTTCGTTTTATATTAATATAAGCGCGAAGATAAAGATACCTATAACGACGCATTCCATTAAAAGTTATTTTTCATCCAAAATAATTGAAAGTAATCTGTGCTAGAATTTTAACCACGGTTCTATTGTTTATAAAATTTATGGCCAAAAATAAAATCTGCGTAAAGTACTCTATATAAAATGGCATAAATAGTATTTAGCAAAGTTTAAGTTGTATATAATACTCCTTAAATGAGCTATCTTATTGTACAAGAATTTTTTATTTGTATGTTTGGCGAATATATTAAGACATATGTAACCCTTGATGATATAATTCACGCAATTTTAATTCATAGATTTGAGTTCGATCTATAGCCACATTATTTCTTAACACATTTAACAGTTATGAAAAAAATGAAATCTTCTACCAAATTAAAAAAAATTTGTTAAAAAAAAAAACATAAAAACTCGAAAAGTGCAAATTTTTATTCTTTTGTCAAAAAGCCAGATTTGTTGGAAATAAAACAAGATATATTTTATTCAAATCAATGTATAAATTTTGATTTTATTAAAAAATTTGTGAATATATATCATTTACAACCCATATAAGAATATTTAAAAAAATAAAAAGTTTTATTTTTTTAAATATTTGTGGTTTTTAAATTTTTACCAATATTTTTTATAGTTTGAAAATGAGATATCTTCACCAGCACCACGGTTTGGCGACTTTAGTTTCCAATTACCCCTTTTTCAACCACTTGGCAACTTTTTTGGTCCCTTTTTTAAAATGGAACTAAATGGTGACTTTTTAAAACTATGTGCTAAATGACGAGAAACTAAGTTGTCTGAAATATCTCGACCAGTGTTGCCACCGAAAAAATTAAAAAAAATAACCAAAATACTGAAAAAAAAAATTTTAAACATTCAAAGTTATTATGTAAAAATTAATATAATCTTAATATGTGTATTCAGGTTTTAAATACTTTGTATATTAATCGTAAACTTTAGTTAGTCTTTAGGAGAAAAAAGTACTTAAAATTTAACTATTTAGAACAATGTTTATGAAAATGTGGTCCTTGATCCAATTTTATAGTAGATCGGGATATAAAATATAATTATTCTCAAGTCCTTATGATGTAATATCGAAAACAAAGCATATTGTAAAAAATTTTAATTACAAAATATGGTTGACTTTTACAAATATGTGTTTGCAGATAAAGAATGGAAATAAGATTTATTTTTATAGGGATTTTTCCAATCTTATTTGGTAATATGAGTTCCCAAAATCTAAGGATTTAAAGTAAAATATATTTAATTGGGAGGTTCACATATATTACATTTTAATAAATTAATTTAAAAATTGTAGTCCAATTGAAAATACATCGGGATTGATAGAGAACCTTTATTGTAGTTATTTGTAAAAAAATGTGGTGATTTTTTAAAATTTTTATTTTTTAATTATGTTGTCTTGCACAGTTTTAATAATTGAACTAGGCTAATTTTTTATTCCCAACAGCACGATATTGGAGAGCCAATGACTCAGAATCTCCTTAACTGGTCGAAGTTGGTTCTTTATTTCACCTAAGTCCCAAATAAATGTTCTTTTGGAGTAATATATTAAAGCTCAATTATCTTAAATACATATAAGCGTACTTCTAGAGAATTCTGCGCAAATAAATCATTTTTAGTCCTAAAACATTCTGTAAAAATAATTCTATGTACCTACATATAATATGGCATTTAGTTTCAAAAGGATCGCTTAAAAATTAATTGTAGCTTCTATATAGGATCCTCTCCCGAAAATCAATTAAAAGTACTTAAATCCCACATAAATGTTGGTATGTTAATAAAATTTAGTTAAAATTTTATAAACATACCAACCGCAGCATCCATATAATGCTCTCTCTCAAGTATGTATTACTGTAAGGAACATAAATAATAATATAGGATATCATATAGTCAGTCTACACCGAATATACTGTAGCATGTAACGTTAGAGTTTTATACTTTTTTACGAGTTTATCGTAGCAGTAGCATGTAATTCACTTCCGGCTCCTGTATCGTCGGCTAAGGGGGGATTCGGTGCTACTTTAACTCTATGTTCATAAAAAAAAACATTTCTACAGAAATAAAATTTTAAAATTAATGCATGCTAATAATATTTGGTTAAAGAAAAGAAAGAGTATCGAAATAGGAAACGATATTTATGTAGACAATATTTTCATTGTGTTGCGATTGATGTTAATACAAAAAAAAAAAAAAAAAAAAATACCCACCCAACCATGATCATTTATATTATCAACATATCTCATCATGATCCCAAACAAACATTTAATTTAAAGAAAAAAATTTTTTTTGAGGTTCCACTGAGATTTCAACCTAGGAGCCTTCACATTTGAGACAGGATTGACAAACATTTAATTTAAAGAATTTATAGTTTCACTCTAACAAAATTCTGTATTGAAAATATATATTAAAATTATCCATAACTTTTAGTTATAAAGGAAAAAGATTAGAACTGCATTCTAAATTGAAAAGAATCTAAATAAACTAATTAAATTGGAAAAATAAAACAATATATCTAGAACGCTAAGTTATCTGATCATAAGCAAAACTCACACGTCAAAAAAAAGTCACTGCTGAAAAAGAAATTTTATATGTACATGAGTATCCAATTCGGTTACCAAAATATTTAAAATAAATTCATAAATTTTAATTATAATAATTAAAAAATATAACAAAGTACCAAAAAAAATTTTTTTTGAGGTTCCACTGAGATTTCAACCTAGGAGCCTTCACATTTGAGACAGGTTTAAGTTTTAATTTATCATTAAAATTTTGCTTATATTCTAATTTATGTTTTCACTTTGGCTCATGGCAGTGCCTCTGCGATAAGTAAATTGTCCAACAGACTTATGGTCAAAACTTGTGCATCCATGATTTCAATTCTAAATTTATCAGACGGGGATACAAAAGTGCAGAACTTTAACTAATAAAAAGATAGTAGCTAGAAGAAATTATTATAATTAAATTTAGTAGCTTTTCTCAAAATACAATATTTTTTGTTTTTGTTTTTATCAACTTAATAAATTTTAGGTCTTTAGGTCTTCAAGCAGTTGGCCCCTTTTAAAAAAATAAAACCCCATTTTTGGACACTTTTTAATAATTCTCAACGGTAACGCTGATTTTCTATTATTTAAATATAATATCAAAATTGATGCATTAGTTTGAATGAAATATGTTGTCTTTAGTTGCAATAAATTTAGCTTTATGATCAAAGAATAAAAACTTGCAACTTTGCCATTTTCGAGTTTGTATTTTTTTTTTTTTTTTTATATGAATTTTATTATTATGTATGAATTTTATTTGTATGAAATTTATTATTATTATTATTAATACTATTATTATTATTATTATTATTATTATTATTATTATAAGGATGAAATAATTATTATTATTATTATTATTTACAAAATAGGCTTAACATCTTCATAACTATTGAGCGTATTAAAAACTAATATGAGCATAATTTGAATTCGAATTTTTGAATATTTGATTGAACCAAATCAGACAACTCAGTTTCGAGATATACTTCTATATATGGTGCAACCCCGTTAATTTAACAAATAGCGATTTATTGCGAGAGTTAGATTCAATTCGAAAAAAGTGATTTATGGGATTATTACTTATTAATACCGTGTATCCATATTGACCGAGATATCTCGTGCCGCAGAAAATGTTTCTCATTTTGTCAACCTGTGTAAATATTTTAGAAATTTTGACTTGAAGAAGCTTTAAATTCGAAAGAAATTTTATGAAATAATGGAGCAAATAAGAAAGCTGTAATTTGCTATTTTGAATCTTAAATACCATAGTGTAATAAGAAAGTGACTTCGTAAGCCCAGCTGATTTACAATTTTTCCATGTATATACCGTGCGAAACTGTCAAAATGTTCATATTCGTATATAATATTTTTTGCAGAGTTTGTTTGCTCTTCTTCTTCATTTTCTTATTTTTTGTTCTTAGCATTTTGACATTATGTGCAGTAGTTTTACGCTAACAAACTACAAGCACTTATTGTTTTTGTAGATATATGGTCACTATAATTATATTCCAGCTAAAAATAATCTTGATTTGGAAGCAATAAATACAATTATTTCATCCTTAGTGCATCCAATTGCGTCATTTATAATTAACAATTTACCAAAATTTATTAAAAATTAAATTATTTAACTATTCTGTTATTTTTGAAGCGCTGCTTAAATCCAAAAAAGTCGGTCCGACACGCAATTTATAACTATAGAATAAGAAGTATATGTGTATATACATATAAACGAATGTTTTTTTGGTACCTAAAATTTAGAAGAGCATTTATGAAGCAGGAAAGAAACGATCATTATTTTTTAACATACTGTTTTATTTTAACTTACTCTAGTGCACAAAAAATGTATTCGAAAACATAAAATGTTATAATTTTCTACATGTAATACCGTTACGCAGAAGCAATAAAGTAAGGTAATATGAACAGAGTATTTATTAATATTAATCTACGATCAAATGGCGAGTTCAAAGGAGGACATTGATGATGCAATAAATGAATTTTGAAAATCTAATTAATTGACATTGATTGTTCAAACTGAGAGGCCGTGCGTGTTAATAAAAAGTTGAATATCGCGAGTGGAAAATTTTATAAAAAAAAATAACTTCACCCTTGACTATTGTTGGAAATGCTTAAATAAAGTAAGTTCAAACTTTGATAAATATTGTCTGTTATTTAAAAAAAGAGAAAAAACAAATTAAATATTAAATGTTGGGCAGAAGCCAAATTAATAAACTAATAAATTAATAAACTAAAAAAATTCGAATTCTTCTAATGAAGATAACAATTTTCAAGAACATGTTTTCAAAAGGGATGAAATGTCTCCAGATGAAATCTTGACCTGTCAAGGCATTGATATGGAGAATATAAGGGATGAAATCAAAGACTATATCATGAATGTTATATTATGAATGAATGTTATCTTAACGTTAAATTTATATTATATATATAATTTTAGGTTTTTTTTTTTAACAAAATCTATTTATAGAGAAGAAATGTTAAAAAAAAACATTTTTACTTATTTTTATATAAATAGACATTATAAGAAAAAGAAACAGTCATCTTTTCTAACTGAACAGAGTGATTTAACCAGTGATGATGAAAGTAGTCCAACAACTGCCACTGCAAAAAATCACATTATCCTTAAATGCTTTGTAAATCTTTTTTATTACAAACAACACATATCAACACTGCTGCTGGAGTTCTAAGCATGCAATTTTGAATTTTCTGCATATCTTGGGTTATCTGAATTCGTACAGTAAAATTTCAAAAAATCTATTTTGAACTCCCTATAAATCATATTAGCATGTTTAGAGGATATTCAGAAAAATATTTCCAAAAAATTACAATATCATAAATATTTAAGAATTTTTTGTTTTTTAAAAATAAGAAAATACTTTACCATATATATACTAATATTTCAGAATTTTATTATTTTTAAGAAAAAAGTTTTAGTACTGTTAAAAAAGTTATATTTTTTGCATGAAATCAAAGGATTTTAAGAAATGAAAGTACAAATTATATTGTAACAATTTGTGATAACAACAATTACTAATGTAATTTTGTATTTTATATGTGTATAACATTTATATTTAATAAATTGAATATATTTTTACGTTTTTGTTATTAATTTTGTTTGGTTTGAAAATATAATTTGATGTTTATTTTGAATAAAGTAATTAAAAAAAACTATTTCTTGTTTTATAAGTCAAAAATATGCTCTAAAATAATTGTGCTATGTACTTAAAAAATGTTTTATTATCGCCTTTAAAATAAAAAATATATCTGCTCTTAAAATGTTATTATTCTGGCTAAATTTTAAATAATCTATCACTCACGATAAAAATAATTTAATTTTTATTAGCAATTGAAATAGAATATTTCCTTTTTGCACTTAAAAATTTGGTCAGAAAATTAAAAAATTTCTATCAATTTACAAGTATAAAATTATAAGGGAATCGTATTTTAAAAACGCGTGTGATAGTAAAACTGAAATATCACTAATGGCAAATTATACAAAAATTCGATTGGGTACAAACTATGCACAATTTGTCTCTTAATAGTAAAATATGCAACATTATGCTCTTTAGTATAATATATATGCTCTTAAGTATAAAATATGAATAATATGCCCTTTTGATATGACAAAATATGCATTAAAGAACGATGCACAAATTCTTAAAATTATCTCAAATGGAGAAATAATTATCAAAGCACAGGAAAGATATAATTTTGCATATTGCTATTTATTCTGGCGATCACAAATCGAGGCGATTTTTAATTTTACGCTTCTTTACCCAGATATTTTGAATTTAAAATTTTCATGCATATATTGTTTTTCATGAGACATATAAATGATAACAAATTGAGGCCCTTTTTCCAATTGAATTTACCAAGATATTATGTATTTCAGATATTTGGAAATTTTTGTGTAAAATATCAATTTTTAGCAAGAAATATAAGTGATCATAAATCGAGGTCTTTTTCCAATAGAATGCTTTGTCATCAATATTTTACAATATTGATGACAAACCTAAACGCTTTATCCATTTGGATGTTTATTTACCGAGATATTAGGGATTTAAGATATTTGGAGATTTTCATGCAAAATATCTACACTAAGAGAGAAATATGAGTGATCGCAAACCGCGGCCCTTTTTTCATCTCGACGATTAATTATCGAGATATTTAGGATTGAAGATATTTGGAGATTTTAATACAAAATATCAATTTTAAGGGAAATAGCAACCCTTTTACCATTTAGATGCTTACCTATCGAGATATTTAGGATGTACGGTTTCCTGCAAAATTTCGATGTTTAGTGAGAAATATTATTGATCACAAATCGAGACCGCTTTCCATTTGTACACTAATTTACTGAGATAATTAGGTTTTAAAATTTTCATGCGAAATTTCCATTTTTTATGTGAAATATTAGTGATCACAAATCGGGAGTCATTTTAAATCTGAACGCTTATTTGGAGATTTTTAAGCGAGAAATTAAGTGATCACAAATCGAGGCCTTTTTCCAATTGGATGCTTATTTACCGAGATATTAATGATTTAAGATATTTGTAGATTTCATTCAAAATATATATTTTTACCGAGAAGTGATCAAAATCGAAGCCCTTTTTTCATTTGGACGCTTTTTTACCGAGATATTTAGGATTTTAGATTTTTATGCAAAATTACGATTTTTAGTGAGAAATATTAGTGATCACAAATCGAAACCAGTTTTCCATTTGGACTCTTATTTACCGAGATATTTAGGATTTAAGATTTTCATGCAAAAATTCGATCTTTAGTGAGAAATATAAGTGATCACAAATCGAGATCCCTTTTCCATTTGAATGCTTATATATTGAGCTATTAAGAATTTAAGTTTTTGGAGATTTTTATGCAAAATATCTTTAGTGAGAAATATTAGTGATCACAAATCGAGATCCCTTTTCCATTTGAATTCTTATTTATTGAGCTATTAAGAATTTAAGTTTTTTGAGATTTTTATGTAAAATATCGATTTTAATTAAGAAATGGAATCATTTTTTCCATTTGGATTCTTATTTAAATAGATATTAAAGATTTAACGAAAAATATAGATTTTTTATGAGATATATATTTGATCACAAATGAAGCTCTTTTTTGCATTTGGATGCTTTTTACCGGGATATTTAAAGTTTAAAATTTTCATGCGAAATATAGATTTTCAGTCAGAAATATACGTGATCACAAATCTAGACCCTTTTTCCATTTGGACGCTTATTTACCGAGATATTAAGCATTTCAGATTTTCATTCGAAATATCGATTTATAGTAAGGAATACAACAAGTAATCAAAAATCGACGACTTTTTCCATTGCATAGTGGGGCAGAATCGAAATAAATCTGTAACTTCTGATCGGCCGGTTGGATTTGCATGAAATTTGGTGTAGGCGTAGCAGAGGAGAGTACAATGTTATGCTTGGAACGCGGGCATAATAATCCCCCCTGGGGCGGAGCTAAGGGGGTCAAAGTTAGGTACCTCTGCCATAAAAAAATTTTAATCGCTTACAAAATTTTTGTTTCTCGTCCGATATCGTCAAATATTTTTATAAATTATTTTAGGCCCTGATAAGAACTATAAAAAATGTGCTTACATGTTATATTTATCTCTTACAGTTTTCAAGTTATTTGTGTTTGAATTTTTAAGCAATTTTTTTATATATATTCTAGTATTTCCGATCGATTTTATTAGTTTTTTTCTTAACCAGTTAAAGAAGAAAATTATCTATTGAATAAAAAATCGATATCTTTACCGAGTCCAAAAATAAACGATTTTGAATTTGAAAATTGCAAAAAGACAACTTTTTGTATTTCTTTAGCCGAAAAAGTATCTACACTCTTTTCAGTCTAAAATAAAATTTTCTTTAGCAACATATAATAATTTTGCACTTTTCTGAAAGGTAACATCACAGAGATGACTTTAAGATAAAAAGCAAGCCGAAAAAGTATCTACACTCTTTTTAATCTAAAATAAAATTTTCTTTAGCAACATATAATAATTTTGCACTTTTCCGAAAGGTATCTTCACAGAGATGACTTTAGGATAAAAAGCAAGCCCAATAACTCAATTGGTCATGGTACATACCCTCCCAAATTCGACCCATTTTATATGAAAGTTTTGATTTTAGACCATATTTTCTCAAATCTCAAAGCACAGACCGACAAGTGGAATACATTTTAATAATCTTCAATATGTTGTTGAAAGTTCTAAATTAAAATCTACGGGACTTCGGAAAAATGTGGATTCTATAGCCAAAAATGTAAACAATCCCTTTTTTGGAAATTTTGATTAGTTTATTTGGGAATTCAGGAAAACACTGCCCTTGATTGAAATTTGGTTAACGCGCTTTTATTTATATTAATAAGATTCACATTTCCTTCAAATTTTATTAAGATATTTTTATAAACAAATATGTTATTACCATTAAAAAATTTGTATTTTCTCCAAAAGCCACAAATTGGGCCTTTTGTTTGGTTTATTTCTAAATAACGAAAAAAAAATTAAAAATATGCATTCCAAATTAAGCTAATCCTTTAGCATATATAATTACCGATCTTTTGCAAAAAAATTCAAGTCCATATCGTGCCTCATTTCAGAAACATGTGCCTTTAAACTTTTATATTTCCAATTTATTGTATATATTACTATATTTTTACAAACTTGCAAATTTGCATTTAGTTTTGCATGAATAATTACTTAGAAAATTATGAATATTTCTGTATACTTTTACTAATATCTATACACAAAATATATTTATAAAAATAATTAATAAATATTTTTTTATTTTCAATAGGGTTGCCACATTTCCCAAATTTTAGCAAATCTTTATCATTTTCTAAGCATTCATATATTTCTATTAATGAATTTAAAATAACAAAACAAACAAAAAATGTCTATTTTAACTTAATCAATAAGTATTTTATTAGTTTACATTTATGGTGTTTACATAAATTTAACAAATGTATTTATCCATTGGTGGTGGTTAAAAATGTATATATTTATGATCTAGTGGCAATATACAGGTATATCTAGCTGCAGCATTCATCTATTACTGATGGTTCAAAATCTATATTTTTATGAGCTAGTGACAATGCACAGGTAATATCCTTTCCGGTGATACCTCACAGCAACATATAATATCAATGAATTCGGTTTAGGTACTCTTCCAAATTGTCTCTTTCAAATATTTTACCTAATCAAAAATCACAGAATACCAGTAAATATATATACCTGTGCGATATATCTAATAGATATATATAAATGCGCAGCTAATCCTTATCAACATCATAACGAAGTTGATTACCATGGTGATTACATTGAAACATGAACAATGGTGTCGTGTTCTGTGGAGTTTATCTAAAAGTGATCTTAATCATTTAGAAGCTATAGTGGAATTTATAAAAACTACATATCATGCAAAAGTCGACGTCATTGTTAAATCTCAGATAGAGAGCTTTTTAAAGTTGTATGACGTATAATTGAAGTCCTTGAATCAGCGTACTAACTGATTAAAAATTAAACATTCCGATTGGATGGATACTGACATAGAAATATCGGCGTGCAAAATATCAACTGGAGCACTCTGCAAGACATATGATGATTTAAGTACAAGATCTAAGAAGAAAAAAACTAGCCCATAAGCTTTCTATAATTTCGAATGAAGAAGTTTCTGATACATTCAAAGAAATTTTAAAAAAGGAGAAGTAACCTAAGAGTGCAATTAATATTGCTAAAATACTGCCAACTGCATCATCAAAACGTCTTAAACGGATTGCCGAAAGTGTACTTACTCCAACATCACAATTCAGTTTTACAGAGGAAAAAGTAATTACTTTAATGCTTGAACTGGACCTCAGCCGAAACAAATATCAAATTTTAAGAAAAGCTCTGCTTGAAAAGGGATATCTAATTCTTCCATCATACAAGGTTATTCAAGAAAAAAAGCAAACTATTTTACCATCTATTTAGGTTACCGAAAAGGAAGCATATGTAGAGCTATCTTCTTTGCTTGAGAATACAGCTACCAGGATAGTTGCAGATTTGTCTGCAGATCAGTTGGAAAAAGTAAATAACAGCGACGTTGCATTAATCTGTAAGTTGGGATGTGACGGACTATCAGCCTTTCCTGAATACAAGTATGCTAGTTGAAGTAAGAAAATGGCGGATTATAAAAGCGTATTTATAGCATATTTGGTGCCATTAAGAATGCCATCTTATTCCTTAAAGCAATCTTCATCAAAGTGTAAAAACTTATTTGAAGAGACTGCAGGATCAAAACATTTTTGCAGACCTCTTTGGTTCGAATACACAAGGGAGTCGAAGACAACAACAAAGGATTAGTGGAATATATTAAAGTTGAAATAAATGATTTACAACCTCTTTCAATAACCATAAACCAATACACATTCGACATATCCTTTCAATTTAGTCTAAAAATGATTGATGAAAAGGTTAGTGTTGCGATTATGGAAACATCTTTTTGGAAATGCTCACTATGTGATGAGACGAAATCACAATTTTCGGATATTGGTAAAGCAAGGAGTATTAATGAAGAATTTCTGTCTTCCGGAATTCTCCACTTCACGCCAGAATACGGTTCATGGAGCATTTTCTGCACATAGCATATGATTTAAAGTATAGAAGTGTGCCAGGAAATTTAACAAAACCTACCAAAAACAACGAGGATTTAAAAATACTTAGAATATCTGAGAAAAGTAGAATCCAGGATTAGTTCAGAGAACAGACGGGAGAAAACATCGAAAAAACTCTGCCGATTGGTGGTAGTACAAATGATGGAAACACAGCAAGAAGGTTTTTCGGAAATTTCGAAGCTACATCTAATAAACAGTTACTTGAAAGCACTAACATACTATTAATGGCAATTAATAGTAAGCACAAAATTAACCCTGCTCGATTTGGAGAATAAGCAACAGAAATATCTAAACTACCTGTTTCCCTATATCCATGGAAAGAAATGACACCAACAGTACATAAAGTATTGTGCCATGGCGAAATTATAATTCTACGAAATATTCTTCCACTTGGAGATCTTACAAAAGAGGCTCAATAAGCTAGAAACAGAGATTTTAAGCACGTTCAATTATTCAGTTCCAGGAAATGCACAAGAAAGTCACAAAACGTGGATATTTTTAATAGCTTATTGTTATCGTCAGACCCTGTACTATCATCAATGAGAAAACGTTGGATTTATTATGAGCCTTTATCAGCTCAAAATACTGAAGACTTGAAGGACCTTTATTATCTTTTATATATGTATACAGATACAACAGATTATTTTATAGAAAATATGTATTATAAGTTTAAAATATTAGTAAAATTGTCTACATAAATTTAATGTAAATAAGTAATAAAAAATCGTATTAGAAATAGAATATTTATTCAGGAAGATGACAAATACCAAAAATAATAATATTGATTAAGTTAAAATAGACATTTTTGGTTTGTTTTGTTATTTTAAATTCATTAGTAGAAATATATGAATGCTTAGAAAAGGATAAAGATTTACTTAAATTTGGGAAATGTGGCAACCCTATTAAAAATAAAAAATATTTATTAATTATTTTTATCAAAATATTTTGTGTATAGATATTAGTAAAAGTATACAGAAATATTCATAATTATCCAAATTTCAATCGGGGGTAGGGTTTTCCTTCATTCCCAAATAAAATCCCAAAAATGGGAAAAAAATTTTATTTTAGATAAAAAAGAGTGTAGATACTTTTTCGGCTAAAAAAACACAAAAAGTCATCTTTTTTGCAATTTTTAAATTCAAAATCTTTTTTTTTTTTTTTGACTCTATAAAGACTTAAAATTTCTTTTACTCAATAGAAAATTTTGTTCTTTAACTAGTTAAGAAAAAACCTAATAAAATCGGTCGGAAATACTAGGATATATATGAATAAAACTGGACCAAGAACATGCAAAATTATGGTGCTTAAAAATTCAAAAGCAAATAACTTGAAAACTGTAAGAGATAAATAGGACATGTATGCATGTTTTTTATAGTTCTTATCAGGGCCTACAACAATGTATAAAAAGATTTGAAATCGGACGAGAAACAAATATTTTGTAAGCGATTAAATATATTTATGCCAGGGGTACCTAAGTTTAAGCCCCCTTAGCTCCGCCTCTAGGGGAATTGTTGTGCCTCCCTTCCAAACATAACACTGTACAATCCTCTGCTACGCCTATGCCAAATTTCATGGAAATCCAACCGGCTGATCAGAAGTTACAGATTTATTTCCAAAAAATTTCGATTCTACCCCACTGTGCATTGGATACTAGTTTACCGATATATTAAGGGTTTTAAATATTTAGGGATCTTAATGCAAAATATCGATTTTTAGAGAGAAATATAAGTGATCACGATTAGAGGCCTTTATATGAGATATTTTTTTGAGAAAACTATGAACTACGCCATGCCCATTTTTTGCCTCATTTAAGTTAAAATAAATTTTGATACATTCTTGTGCTACTAAGACAATTCAAATCAAATTGACATGAATAGAAAACACTGTATATTATAAAATTTATTACATATGGGTACCACGCCTTTTTTCCTTACATTATTATTTTTTAATTTTGAAATTTGTTTTATGAGAAGCAAAGTAACCCGCTTAAAAAAATTGGACGTCACGTTCACGTCAATACTTCCTTCAAGAATATAAGTACATGTCTCATTTTAACCGGTTCAGTAGTTTATATCTAAATTGTAGTCAAATAATGTATATATGACAAAAATGTGCGTAAATAGGGTTTGGCATTCTGACTCTATAAAATGACAAAACACATAACATTTGGTTTATATAATTTAAATGTTTTTATTTCCAATCATATTGAGAAAAAAGTGCTCTGAAATATTTGAAATTCAAGAGGCCATAAAACCGAAATTCGAACTAACTTTGAAAAAAACTTTGAGGTTTTTTTGAGGCTACTATTACACCTTAATTTTAATTCCAAAATTAAAACTACTCCACTGTTATTGATATTTTTGTTATTATTGTTTTGTTTTTTCAAAGGTTTATGAAATGTTGCGGAAAAATATTTTATCTCAATGAAATATTACAAACTTAGCTTTTTTTATAATTTATAATTATGTCAATACATCATCATCAACATCATTTAGGATGATGGCATGTTACATGCAAATATTGCAACGGATGTTGGTGCCAAATTCTTATATACTTGCTGCTCTTTTTATGATTTTATTTTGTCCTCAGGGAAATATACCATATATTAATAAGGTTTATTGTTTGTTTGTTCTTTCTTTTGAATATTATTAAAAAAGTTATTTATCACAACTAAAAAAGGTCCAAACATTAGGTTTACTTTAGCGAATATTAAAATAAAGTTATCAAAAAGGAAATTTTATTTCATTATTTACTGTTAATATTTTGTAACAAGCAGAAGGTGGTGTAGACATTTTAGGAAAATCATGCTAATTTTAAAGATACTTCATCATTAGCACATATTTCAAAGTTTATTTTGTTCGTAGATAGAATTTTGTACAAATTGTTTTAATTATTTTAAACAAATATAGAATAAATTTGTACCTTAATTTACAAGCAAAAATACGATTAAGGTTAATTAAGCCATTGAAAACGGAATTTTTATAAATTTACATACATACGACTTGACCTTTTTACACCAATCGAAGTATACAGAATTCTCTATTAAAAATAATATGAGAAAATCTCTCTATACGTCAGCTATTCCCTAAAAATTAATAACAAAAAAAAAGAAAAAAAAAAACATAAATACAAACAAAATTATTAACTTTTATACCAACTACGTATTTGTGATGTCAGTAGTAATCAGTGCTGCCAGGAAGTTTGAAAAAATCTGTATAAATTTAACTCTAAAAAAGGTCAAAATATACTAAATGTAAAAAAAATAACGTCAGAAAAAAGTTAGTATTATTTTTTTCATTTAAAAACCTTATTTTTATCGTTCTTATTAGTTTTTGATATATTTCTTTAGGATCTTGAAATGAATTTTTTAATTAAACATAGAAAGGCTGTCCACACAATTTTGGGTTATATTTCACATGTAAAACGACCCAATGTTTTTATAATTTTTGAATTATAATTCCTTTTTTATTAGGCGTTTTAAAACTTTTTGGGTGATTTTTTCCTTTTATAAAATTTTTTACAGTTAATGAAGTATAATATAATAATCGATAAAGTAAGTCAATAATATTAGTTAAATTATTTTCGATTTGGTGAATGAAGCGCCGCAGGAGAAAAAATTAAAAGCTAAAAATTTTGAGGCTAAAAGCAAAATGAAAAGGCTAGATTTAGCCTTAAAAAGCTAAACCGGCAACACTGGTAGGTATACTATGTAGTAAATAAAACATTCGTACTCTCAAAATAATATATTCAAGTCACATGACTACTAATGCTTTAGTGTTCTTACAAACTGTTTTCATTGACACCCATTTCCCTCCTCCATTCAGACGGTTTAGTTTGACTATTTATTGTTGTTTTTTTGGTTTCAGTTAGTTGATTCGTCTTGATTTGCTTCGCTTTGTTATACAAAATGATAAAATTGTTATACAAAACTATTAAACTTTGCTTCAATTTTCTTTAATTCGTTTTTTGTTTGTGGCATTTTGGTATTAGATATTTTCAAGTACTGTTAGTTTGTATTGATAAAAAGTACGAATATATCTTTTTTTTATTATTTTTTTTTCTTTTTGCTTATTTTCTTTATTTATATATACATATGAGTGAGTGTCAATTTATTATTATTCTTTTTCTGTGCACTTGAGTTCCTTTTAGTTTGTTCTTTTGTCGCCTTCTTAGATACATTGTATTAACTACTTTCATATTGGATTGGTAAAAAGGTTATTTAGATTTTTTTGCAAAAGTGCGAGGGATTTGGATAAATTACTTCCCAGCAAAAATGTTTGAAATTTTGGTAATAGGTAAAAGTTATTTCATACGTTGCAAAGTAATGAATGGTGGTTATTTGTCCCATTACTTTAAAATATATAATAATTAATCAGTAGTGTTTTATATCAGAATAATTTAATGATATGCTTGTAATCAGTATAAATCATGGTAGTATAGAAATACTGATATATAGTTTAACTGACACTTTAATGATATGAAACGTAACTTATATGTCATTAATCCATATTTGACCACAACCGTTTTCGGATCAGTCAATTTACCTATATCCTAACTAATATATAAGATTAATGATAATGTTTTATACTTATATATTTAGTATGGAATGTTAACTAAATTAATTGAAAAAAAATTAGCGGGTCAAAAGAGTCTATAAAGCAGACCTCTTCTAAACAAATAATCAGAAAAATTTTGCAAAAGATATAAAATGATATTTATTCACAATAATAATTTAGTGGAATAGAATCACCACGCACCTAAAAATTGGTGTTGCGAAAACGTACAATGGCCGATTAGGTGTAGTGTATTTTAACTATATTTACGTAAGGTGGCACACCGCTAACATGGAGATTGTTAAGGTATAATGATGAAATTATACAAGATGAGATAGAAAACATTTCAGAAAAATGTTGTTGTGCAATAAAATTGTTTGTACTGAAGACTTACAAAAATGTATTATTATTCTAAATTTTTTATAACTTCTGCTGTAAGTATTTCTCCCATTACTTTAAAATATATTTTTGGAATTAAGGTTACACATGTTTACAAAAATGTATTTGTATTATTATTATTATTATTATTATTATTATTATTATTATTATTCTAAACTTCTTACAATTTCTGCTGTAAACCTGCTGACAAGTGTTCACTTTTTACAATTGCTGAATGAGTGAAATGGATTTTATTGCTCAATATTTTAAATCGACACAAAAACGACTAATAAATTTCCAATAGAAGGTCATAAAATTTGCAACTTTTCTTATGACACGTAATTACTGTACATTCTAAGAACTAATGCAATTAGGTACACAATTTAATATTTTTTTTAACAATTTCTCTTTTAAACGCCCTTGACTCAAAATGACAGTTCAATTTTATCTTTCAATCAAGTGGAATGAAGTAGATAAGGAGTGACAAAATTGTAAAAAATATACAATCAATAGTGATAGTTATTATGGAATAATTTCATCAATTCCACGCGAATGCGGCAAAGAAAATTACAGAAGTCCAAGAGATTAAAATGCATAATCTATGAGCCAGCTGGAAATCAAAAACAAATTAGCTAAAGAAAAACTAGACATCGAATTAAGGTGCCTTCACGAATGGCCATAAATACTAAGGTTCAGCGTTCCTGATCATCATATCTAAATGCTAATGGAGAAGTTGCAAGAGCAATTAATAAAATACAATGTTTCTTAATATTCCAAATGCTTCGATGTGTAACATATTTAAAAAAAAAAAAAAATAACCATATGTTATAGATTATAAGAAAAAAATTACTCCGTAAATTCCTTTGAAGCTTTTATTTCACTACTTAAATGCTTTAAATTTCTGTTAGAATGGTCCACCTCCAATTTTGCTCTTTCTCACTAGAAATATTTAATAAAGCAATTAAAAAATAGTCATAAATGAATAAAACTGACAAATAAAACTTATTTTTCCTATAAAATTTGTTTAAAAGTCTAAGATTGAGATCAAATATATCAGTGGTGAATTATTGGTATGATGTTTACCCATTATTGACCACTGATATGTTTGCGCAACACTCGCAATTCTCAAATCTTTCAATTTTATGAACAAAGTTACTAAAATAGACCTTTTACCAAATTTTATTGGTCAGAAATTGGTTAATTGCAAATAATTTTTTCATATTTTCAAGTAATGATATGAATAATTACAACTCATTACTTTATAATGTAAAAACTTATTACTACCTATTACCAAAATTTCCAATGTTTACTAGTTTTTAGATTTTGCACATTACGTACCACTGTATTAAAATTCTGGAGAATTATTGCATTATGATCTTTTTCAAATTTACTCAGTAGATGTTCATGTATTTCTCGGTAAAACCAATTTTCTTTATTACAATCGTTTCAAAATTAGTTTTTATTCAAATACATATAGTTTCAAAATCATCTAATTCAAGTCATAAAATAAATATACAGTGGCTTTTTGTTATTTCATTTTTAAACCGTAATCGCAGAAAATTGAGATTATGATTACAATCGACTTGCAAACTCCTGTTTTGATGAGTTTTTCAAACTAATCTTTTGATGAAATCAAAGTTATAAAATTGTGAACTCTATTGTACAAAAAAATTTATTCGGCTTGGCCGAATCTAATATACTGTTAATAAAAAACTTTTCATGGAAGAAATATTTGCTATAAAGTTCACTCTATGTTACTCTCAGTTATGTAAATTGTAAAGAAAACTATTAAGATTTTCACTTTTAGTTATAGTTCATTAGATATGTGATTATTAATATTTAATATTGTGTAGGGATATCACTGCCAATAGACCTCCCCATCCTATTTTTATCTCAATTATGTAAGTTTACGAGATATTTATTACCAAAAAATCTTCAGATCTTCAATATAATAGTTATTTAGATATAGGTTTGTACAGTGACTATAAATTCTCCTAGACCAACCCGTCCTATTCTCATCTTATTATGAAACTTGATAAGAAAACTATCCCAAAAAATCTTAAGACTTTTACTGTAATAGTTCTTTAAATATACGATTATAAATATTTTCATTGTATGCCTAACCGTCTAATATTCATCGCAATTGTGGAATTTGATATGAAAATTATTCCTGCGAAATCTTAAGACTTACGCTACAATAATTTTTATATATGCGATAATAAATATTTGCTTTGTATGGCAGTACCGTTCCCCTGTTTATATCGAAAAATAAAATAGCATTATTTTTTCGTTTTGATTCATGAGACTCTTTGCATGAAATTTGTTTATGGTACATGCTTTTGTTATGTTTTTGTGGCCGCACTAAGCGCAACAATCTTTGTCCAAATAATTTTTTTCTGAATAAAGGTTTTTTATTTTTGGAAGGTTACATTTCTCGTTATAACCATTCTTTGTGCAAAACTTCTTCTTCCTAAAAGTATCGGTGCAAAATATGAACCGGAATTACGGACTGATTTATTACGACGCACAGTTAAGAGTAAAAAATATTGTTACTTTTGCTTTAAGACATCTTAGTCAAACGTATATCAATGGAAAGCCAAGGGCTTTTGTAGTTTGAGTATATATTTTTGTTTTCAATATTTCTACCTTTGCAGTAGTTATAATTTAGCGAACTTGAAATTTGTAAAATAAAATTTTGTATTGTTTTACATATTGTACAAATAGGACTCAAGAAAAATTTTTCCCAAAACTATGTCTTTGACTGCAGGTCTGGTTTATTGATGAAACAGTCTTGCCAAGAGGTGGAAAAAAGGAGGCTAAATTTAATTTTAAAATATGTAAAAAAATGCTAAATAAAAAAACGAATATTTTTTTTATTTAAAGACTTATTTATTTAATTATCAATTTTACATAAACTATAAAAAAATGATGGAAGGTATATTGGGCTTGTCATTCCATAAGCAACATGTCGAAATAATCATCTAAGACTCCATAAGGTATATATATTCTAAGTCCTCGTGAAAGTCTAAGACGATCTAACGATGTTCGTACGTCTGTCTGTCTGTTGAAAGCAGGATAGGGCTCGAGGCAGACAGTTTGCTATTGAAAATGAGCAAAATCGGCTCACAACAAAATACTAGAAAAACAGGGTGTCCGTCATAACTCTAGTTTATACTTTTCGGCCGATATCTTTTACAAAATAGTATTTACATCAATGAAATTTTGCACAAATAGTTCAAGGAACAACAAAAGGTGGAATATCAATGAAATTTTGTACATATAGTTCAAGGACCCATGTAAACTCAGAAACCAAAAATGGGCGTTAAAAGTTGGCAGATGGTGGGTACATAAATTCAGCCAATATAACATTTTTTTTGTTCTCATTAGTTTTTGATTTTTTTTTTAAGATGATGTATTTTTGATGTGAATTAATACACAAAAATGCTTAAATAGATGGTTCTGTAGAAATAAATTAGTAAAAGCCAAGAAGAAATTCTTTTTTCTTTGTTGAAGTACTAAAATTACAGCATTTTTAAGGCAATTTTAAGAATCGAAAAAGGCTAAAAAACATAAGCTAAAACGAAAATTTTGAGGCTAAAAGCATAATTATAAGGCTAGATTTAGACTTAAAAAGGTCAAACTGTAAAACTGACGGTGTACGTTCTAATTTAAAATATTTTAAAATATTTCCAAAAATTTGTCAGCAATAACAACTAAAAATTTGGGTATCAAATTAGATTTTTTTAAAAATTTTGTAAAAAAATTTTAATTCTTTTGAATATGCTATCCTTGAATGCTAACAGAATATCATAATAAAGTCTTAAATTTTCTGTGTAAAAATTCATAATTTTTATCAACAAAAAAAAAAAAAAAAAAAAAAACAATGCAATTTTATTTGAATAGATAAGAAAGCAATGAAAATTTGCTAAAAAAGTTTTTTTGCAGACTGATTGTCATTGTAATATAAATTCTTATATATCAAAATAAATTTAACATTTTTGGCTAAAAAAATATTAAAATCTTCTACAATTTTTTTCCTTCTTTTAAACTCTTTCTTTCCAAATTTTCCCTTATTCTGCTGCAGTTATTTTAAAAGCCTTTAGTAACTATTAACTATACAAAAATTTTAGAAAATATTAATAACTTCACTTATGTAAACATTTTGGAAATTTACTTACCCAATATCGGAATAAATTTTAATAATATTAAATAAGTGATTTTTGATTTCAAATTAACATATAAGTTCAAATTTTCATGACTGTAGGCAGGCTTACCGTGTGTCGATTTTAGTCGCCAATTGTCCCTTTTTCAACCACCTACCCATATTTTTGGCCCCTTTTTTAAATCGAAATAAATGACGACTTTTTGAGACTATGTGATAAATGACGAGAAACTTAATTATTTGAAATATCTCGACCCATTATATGTATATTAATTTCAATGAAGAAATTAAAAAATTAAAAGAGGTCCCGAAGAATTTATAAATAAACTGAAACTGTTAAAAACTAAAGCTAATGATATAGTTTATGAATAACTATTTAGACATTAAATCCTGAATCTTTTTGAACTGGATTGGGAAATTTAAAAAATTGATTTGATGAATCCTTATATCCTAATAATAACTTTTTATTAATAAACCTCTTTCAAGTACATTATTCGCGAAGTTATGGAAGATATCCCTTTTTCCTTAATATATTTTAAATGTGAGTTATGAAATGTTTAGATGGAACTTTTTGTTTATTGAAAAATTTGACAATATATTAAATTTATGATATTAATATATTGTACCCAAAAAAAAAAAAAAAAAAAAAAAAATGTGTTCATAACTATAATTATAAATTAATATTGGAAAGAAAATTGCATGCGAAAAATTACAAAAATGTTTTAAACTGATTACAATTAAATTAAATTTCATATCAGCAACTCAATTGCAATTCAAACATTCAAAGACGCTGTTTACAGATTAATTGATGATTTACAATTTGGACTACACCTGTGGACTTTTTAAAAAATAAATCTAGTTCTCAATTTTTTATGAGAGTGAAAAATAGTAGAATCGTTGTAGAAAGATGATAAACCGACTCAAAAATTTATTATGAATCGAATGTTATACTTAAAGCTGGACGTTGAATAATTTCCCAGTATGCTTCGCTACCACTCTTAGTGCATTAACTAATATTTACTCCCTCTCGACTTATCCGCCCTATTCCAAATTTTATATGAATATTATTTCTAAAACTTTTTAAGACTTTTCACTTATTACTCCTTTAGATATGCGAAAATTATTATTTGATTTGTATGGGGGCCCCCTGTCCATATCCACCCTATTGTCATTTCATCAAAACAATGTGATAAGAAAGGAGTTCCCATAAAATTTGATAATAAATTTGATAATGCGAGTTTCAAATAATTCGAAGTGCAATAAAGTCCGAATAATCCAAAGAAGGCTTGTACGAATCTTATTGAATTTGTCAATAAAATTGTTCATTTGTATAATCTTATTTGTGTGTGTGTCTTTTTTTAATGAGATATATCATTTGGAATATAGGTAAATGTTCATATTTTACGTATGTATTTATTAATATTTTATTGCAATTTTAAGCACAATAATGGTAAATTTACATAATTTTGATATGTTGCCAAACATTTTTCAAACACATGAATAAGTTATTGTTAACACTTTTTGTTTATTGCTTAGCATACTATTAGATATATAAATATTAATAACATGTATTTTTATCATATTTATAGTAGGAATCAGGTTAAAAAAAAATGGAAATCTGCAGGTGTCCCTTTTTTGAATATAATACCTCGGTGTATTTCACTTACATTAATGAGAAATTTAAAAATATTTAAAATTTTAAGTAAAAACATTTTCAAGTTTTTTTTCTAATACGAACGTCGATTTGTGGTTTTATTAACCAGAACAAAAACAAAATCTTAAAAATGTAGGTTTTGCTTTATTGAAACTAAGACAACGCGTTTTCGTAGAAATGCTAACGTGCTATCAGCACATGTTAAAATTATTATGATTATTATCGAAGTATACTGAAAAAAAACTTTTATTGGTTAAACTTCTATAAAAATTATGGCTAATAATAGACATTTTACTGGTACTGGTTTAAAAAATATAGTCCTTTAAACCTTTCTACTCATTCCTTGTAAAGAAGTATGAATATATAAAGTCAGTAAATTACCATGTAAAATTACAGTTATTGCGTATATTTAAATTAAATTTTTTTTTTTCTAAATCAATCAGACATCTTGTATGAAAAAGCACATATAAAATAAAGTATTCTGAACGTTGTTAAACATGTTTAGAAACTAATAAACCTTTTAATTATATAATTAAACATTTTGTATTAAAATCAGGTCTCTAGGCGTTTAATGAATTTCAAAAGCGAAAATTACGTTAAAAAAATAAAAAATAAAAATATAACGATAAAGAAAGATATAGTCGGTTAAGACCGACTATATGATACTCTACATCATTGTCTACGAGCATAAAAGTTCGGGAAGGGGACTTATATTACACCTGTGGCCAATTTTACTTAATGTGAAATAAAAAATACAAATACTGAATAATGCGTTGATACTAACATCTAGATGATTTTATGCAGTTTGAGGCAATTCCTGGAAGTACATTTATATGGGAGCTGTTTTAAATTATGGACCGGTTATCATAAAATTTGGCAATGTTATTTGCCAAATTTTATTCGATTCGATTGACTTAATATTAACGTTTTTGTGGTATTTTTGCACCCTAAAGCAATTTTCAGAAGAGGGGTTTATATAGGAGCTATGGCCAATTGTGGAGCGATCTTCATAAAATTTTGTACAAAGATTGATACTTATACATAATTCCTTGCAGCGAATTTCATTAAAATATTCCTTTTTATAAGATATTTATGAGTATTTAAACTCTATTCCGAGGGGACATTTCAAAGGCTTCGTCCTTGTATCATAAAAACCCCACATGGCAAATTTCATATCTTTAAAATTGTGAACCTTACTTTGTGTACAAGGTCGACATGGACAGTAAGCCAGCCGTCCAACCAGCCAGACGAACAGACATCGTTGGATCGACTTAAAAAAATGATACTGATTCGATTGGTATACTTTAAGGTATCATCAGCACAAACCCATAATACCCCAAAAATCTGTTGTGATGCAGGGCATAAAAAAAAAAGAAATTATATTTTCTATCAAAAATTTAAACTAGAAAAGTTTTAAAATTGGAAAGAAATAACTCTAATGATTTTTGCACATAAATTTCGAAAAATTATTTGATATTGTTTAAAAAAAAGTAATAGTATGAACAAAATAACAGTAGTTTGCCGAACTAGCTAGACATAAAAACAAGTTCTCGGTTATCCTCAGTTTCTTTAGATATTTACATATGTATATCCAGATATCAAGATCAAAACTGTCTAATATCCGGACTAAAGAAGATTTTACTTTCAATTCGTTTTAAAATAGGATGTTTGAAATAAAGAGGAAACTACCCGCTAAGAAACGGAGCAAATATCATTTCAAGGATATTTTCTTTCAAAAACGTCATGTGGTTAAAATATAAAACAACACATTCTTCAATTCAATAAATAATCTAAAAAATTATTTCTCGTATTTTATTAACATTTGACTGGTAGCACATTGAACTGAAAATTGGAAAAATGTAGAAAGAAACTAGGTACAACGATGAAATATTGTATATGTTGAAAAACTGATCATTTATCTATAAAAAGTTTTTAAACTTGTTTAAAAATCTTAATACTTTGCCGATATTAGATCAAAAAATTACTCTTTAAATATTAAGTTATTTACAACACACAAATAAATATTAATTATGGTACTTTTTTCATATATTATTTACTTTTTTTAATCAGTATTGACATAGTTTTTTTTTTTTTTTTTTGATATAATCAAATTTTTTAAATATATTTTAATTAATTTGATATTAATTTTAATTTTAATTTTATTTAAGGACAATTTATTATTACATCAGTGTATTGCAAAAATTTACGAATGTGTTAGTTTTCTGAATGATTAAACCATTTAAAAACAATACGCGCAATCATTTTTTAATGCGAAATTATTAGTTGCGTAATAGTTACTAATGCTGTTTTGTTTTGATTTGTTATCTTTCGATGAACTGTTATAGCAGTATTGGTAGGAATTAAAAGTTTGATCACTTGATTTTCACTTGTATTTCATTTGCAATTTTTTCTAATAAAATCACGGTTGTTCTTGTTGGTCTTAAAAAGACATCCTAAATAATGATAGGAATGCATTCCTTAAAATTATTTATCTATAGTACCCTTTAACTTTAATATTTTCAATATGCAAATGGAAAAACTTGAAATATTTAATACAAAATCCATAGTATGGACAATTATATAAAATACATATAATTTAATATGGGCTGTATAGAAAACATATTGTGTACCATTCAGACATTAGTTTGTTTTCCACTGTGCCTTTTTTGCTGGTCTATAAATTTTGAAAATATTTTAGAAAAGTTTTGATATTTTGGCAAAAGTTATACAATTTGTTAACAGTGTAGAAGTAATTATTTCATATTTTTATTTGTAATGTTATTCTTTGTGGAACAACACAATAAAAATATATTGAATGATGAAAATCTATTATTTGATGTAAATTTTGTTATTAAACTTGAAAATAATTTTTTGAACTTTTTCCACTAAACGGCCCATTGTGTGAAGTTTCAAACAGTTTAAATGTATTTTTAATATTATGTGAAAGTTTTTTTTTTAGACACAAAATATATATATTTACATATACATCAAGAAATTACTATTGACCTTACCCTCAGCATAAGATATAATATTTCGAGGCACTTCTGTAATTATGAGTTGTTTTAATTTGTAGTGCGTGCCTATGTGACTTTATTTAAGTCTTATTACTCCTGCTACTACTACAAACGTAATACATATGTACTTGCTTTGTTTACTACTCTTTGCAATACAATGATTTAACTACATTTTATGGTATTTGTGTTGAAGTTGCTGTTATTCACATCCTTTCACATCAAGTGTTTGTATGAGTAGTAGCAGTAAAATGCACAGTGATCCCAAAGCGATTTTTTTTTTGTTTTGGGGAATAATTCTGTAACTTTAGAACTATTGAATGTATTTGAATGAAATTTCATATGGCCAATCCTAAGGTGTATTTCAATTGATTTGGTTCTTAGCCGGACTCCTTTTCTCGGCTCTTTCCCCACTATTTTCCTTCTTGTTCTTTTCTATATCCTATCTGTAGTTTATTTCTATTTTCTTCACGAAGGGACTCACAATGGACCTCATGGTCTCCGAGTGGATGCACAAGAACTCTTATGAGTGCTGTGCAACCCTTCTTTACCTACCTACCTACCTAGCCGGTCTCCAAAGTTGGTCATTTCGGGTATGAAACTTTTTTGAAAAATCGCCAACATTTCATTAATGATTGGATTGAAAAGAAACCCTACAGAAAACTACGCTTACATGTGTGGGATATCTCCTTTACTTTAAGATATATTTAGATCAAAGTAAAATTTTGACCCATTTTTGGACATGTTTTTTTAGTTTTTTTTTTTTTTTACTTGGCGGACTCAATTTGAGTCTTAAATTTTTTCTAAATTATTCTCTGGATTGCACACCATTGTAAAAAATTCGGATAAAAATCGGATAAAAATTTATATTATTTTAAAACAGAAAATTTTAAAAAAATGTGATTTTCTGTACTTTTTTTCAAAAAGGTGGTGATAATTTTCACTTTAAAATCCATTATTTTCCTCTGAATCACACATATTTTCTAAAATAATGTAAAGCAAATCAGAGGGCATTTGTGGTAACAGTCACCACCCTAATCCTTTCAGAATTTCGTTAATTTTATTTATTTATTTATTTATTTTTTTATTTGTGAAGCTCAAAAATGTCAATGTTAAAAAATAGCATGATTACATACCTACATATGCTCGCTAAACACACAAAAAATATTTACTGGTTTTATTGAAAAATGTCAATTTTTAAAAGAAGTTTTCCCCAAATTGGGATTTGGGGTATTTCAGAATACCCCAAATCCCAAATCCCACAACTCTTTTTATACTATACTAAAATTTCATTATGACAGCTTTATTTATATAGATTTTATTTAAGTTCAAATATTAATATATATATATTACAAAATAACACTAAACATCAAAATTTTACGTTCTTTGATAAATTTAATGAAGAAATTTAGTTCTAATAATTTACTATTTATATATTATTTTTCAAGTTATAACCTTTCCAATGGTAGCAAATACTTGCATAAATAGTCTACACTTTCGTTTAAAAACTAACTCAAACTTGCCTTCAGCAAAATTTGCACATTTTGCTTTCTATGGTAAATGTGTGCTCACCTTTCTATATACATAAGTGCAAAACTGTTTCAATTTAAATTTTGAACCGCTAAATATATTTTATTTTCTAACTGTTTCGGAGGAGCTCAAGTTTCTGGCTGGCCTCATGGTAGACCTCCGAAATTGGTCACTTCGTATATTAGTAATTTATTAGCTTTAGGTTTATATTGCTTAATAAAATAACTACTTTTGTTATTTATTTTCATTTTATTTCAATAAAATATTCATTTGTATTACCTGAATATCATTGTTTTCGTACATTACATTGTTGTTAGTATTCCATTTTTTTCTTATCGACGTTACGAGTAGAACAGGATCAGAAAAATATAAAAGGCAATTCAAGAGATCCTGGTGTTGACATACTCTCGAACCTTTTCTTGTATTAAACAGTTAAATGTGCTTGAGGTCAGTGTTTCTGGCCTCATGTGCCTCTTCTTTTAATGCGTGCTTGATTCTAAAATCTAACGACCATGTTGAAGTTCTTTGTGAAGAGTGGGTGTTAATTCCTTCCATCCATATAATGATCACAAAAGCTTTAAAGTATATGTGGTGAACAACTCAAATTTTTCTGTATTTATATATTGGTTGTTATTAACTGTTCTCAATATCACATGACATCTTCGTAGAAGTTCTACATCAGTTCTGGTAATTTGAGAGATTTTGTATTTTTCAAAGAATTTCCTTCCATAATTTGTACTCCCAAGGCCGACGAGTGGTTTATCTATATTAAGACTAGTCATCTGTTTAAATTCAATTTGAATTCACCTTTTTTCATCTGCTCTCATTTCCATAAGTTCCTTATAGTTCCTAATATTTTTTGTTGGTTTCCAGGTATACTTCTATATTTGAGGTCATACGCAATATGAATTATATATTCCATAAAGCATATAAGGACACGCAGGGGAGATATACCAAAGCTTAGGGCATTTTTATTAATGTTTGTAGAGCTGTCTGCAAGAGTTTGTGAAAATTTTAATTTTTTTAAAGGCATATCTAGGCTGAATAAGTATTTATACCGGCATCGAACAAATTCAATTAATCATTGTTAATTGAAGTTCAAAGTTTACGTTGATATAATAGCCATATTTTTCAATGTAATTAATTTTAATTTCCAACAAAATTTGAGGGCTTGCGCTATAATGGTTCCTTAGATATGCCATAATGAATATTTGTTCGTTAATCCTTTTCAGAGTTTTAAAAAAGTGGGTATAAAATATGGGCGTGGCATCTGATCGATATCCAATATAACCTATAACTGGTGTTGCCAGTAGGTGAGAAAAAAGGAGGCTAAATTGATCTCAAAAAAAGGCCAAAAGGGTTAAATAATCCAAAAAAATAAGGCTAGAAAAAATGTATTTTTTTAACTTAGAAAAATTTGTTCGTCTTAATTAGTTTTCGATGATTTTTACGGATACTTGAATAAGTTTATAAATAAAATATATAACGGCTTCCAGCAAAAAAAAACA
Organism: Protocalliphora azurea; assembly: GCA_932274085.1. Taxonomy (NCBI): domain Eukaryota; kingdom Metazoa; phylum Arthropoda; class Insecta; order Diptera; family Calliphoridae; genus Protocalliphora; species Protocalliphora azurea. The sequence goes on from OW026519.1 coordinate 39,299,084, forward strand.
ATGAAAAATCGGACAAAAAGTTCCCATACAAATGAAAAATTAATGCTTCGAAGTAATTTTTTTTTAACTTTTGAGCTATAATTCCTTTCTGATTTATAAATATTCATAAATAGTTTTTTTTTATAAATCTACAAAATTAGTTATTTTTAATTTGGAGAATAAAAATTTTGATATATATAAACAATCTCCATTTTTTTTGTGTTAATAAAAACAAGAAATGATTAAATGTATGATTCTGTCAAACTAAATTAGAAATATCAAATAAATAACTCTTTTCTTCGCTGTTAAAATACTAACATTTTAGCCTTTTTAAGGCAATGTTAAAAATCAAAAAAAAGGCCACAAAAAAGTTATAGGCTAAAACGAAAATTTTGGGGCTAAAAGCAAAATGAAAATACTAGATTTAGCCTTAAAAAGCTAAACTAACAACACTGCCTATAACATTCTACAGTACAAACAGAATCTGCGCGTTAAATTCCTTGTAAATAACGTGTAAAATTGAAAAAGAAGATTTTTTTAAAGTAGGCATACGACGCGGATCAATAAGTCAGTGACTTTTCGAACTTCCCTCTTAGTTATAAGAAATGCAACATTGGAATGAACCATCTACGTCAACTAATGCTACTAAATATGTCTGGAAAATCATAACTCAAGAATCAAAGGTATATTGCAGTCCAATAAGGTTTCAATATATAAAAGAAAGTACAGAATGCACACAAAACTGGGTTCATACAATATTGATATAATATTTTACAAATGTGCGACAATATTAAATTAATTTTAGACTGACTTGAATGCTTTAAAAAATCGAAAAAATCTAAGGGAAGCATATATATATATATATATATATATATATATATATATATACGTGTGGTAAATGGTATAAAAAAAAACATATTGGAACATTTGTGCACTTATGTATATAGAATGCTCCAGCTCATATTTACCATAGGAGTGAAGGAAAATATGCAAATTTTGCTGAGGGGTCAAGTTTCAGTTAGTTTTTAAACAAATGTGTCAGCTTTTTTGCAAGTGTTTAGTATCATTAGAAAGGTTATAGCTTTGCAAATAATAGTATGTAAATAGTAAAGTATTAGAACCAAATTAGTATCATTAGAAAGTATGTTTAGTATCATTAGAAAGGTTATAGCTTTGCAAATTATAGTATATAAATAGTAAAGTATTAGAGCCTAATTGCTTCATTTAATTTATCAAAAAACCTATAATTATGAAGTTTTCAGAGGCATGTATTTAGTAGGTATGTACAAAGGTTTCTTTTGTTTTTTAATTTCAGCTTTGATATTTATGAGTTCCACAAATAAATAAATATTAAAATTAATGAAATTCTGATAGGGCTAGCGGAAAATTATTACCCTAAAATAATTACAAAAAATAAAAATTTTTTTTATAACATAATATAACTTTTTAATTGAACCACATAGGTATATGATTCTTATGCGAAAATTATTTAGAATTTTGTACAAAATCCAGAGAATATTTTAGAAAAATTTTAGGTTTCAAATTGAGCCCAATAAGTTAAAAAAAAAATATGTACAAATATTTGCCAAAATTTTACTTCAGTCTAAATATCTCTTATATTAGAAGAGATATATTACACGTGTAGTATGTAGAGGATTATAGAGAATTTTTATATGTATTTTTTTCAATTGAATCATAAATGAAATTTTGGTAATTTTTTTAAAAATTGTCATACCCGAGGTGACCAAATTTGGAGGTCCACCGCCTATTCCCCACACTAGCTAAGAATATGTTCTCCTTAAAGTCAATTTGAATTGATCTCTGAATTTACCATGTGAAATTTCATTCAAATACAACCAGTAGTTATAAAGTTACAGAATTATTTCCAAAAAATTTCGTTTCCGGACCACTGTGCAGTGTTGAATTATTTTGTCTTCTTTTTATTTGTATTTTAGCTAAAGCAGACACCTCTACTACGTGCTACAGTATTTTGTAACTTTGTTAGTGTATGTATTTTCTGGTGGTGTTGTCTACGCTTCTGCTGTTGTTCCTGTCATGATTTTAATTTGTTTTTGGGGAAATGACATGCACTATCTCTAGTGAAGCTAGAGAAGGACAAATAATGATGTAGTCGATATAAGTATGTTGTCTTAACACGAAATTAGCTAAATAATAGAGAAAGTTTGACTTTTTAATTGAAAGGAGGAACATTAAGTTAAAACTGAAGTGAAGTGTTCAATTATGTTTTGAATTGATCTTTAAAAAATATTTTTTGCTATATTTTTCTACGAAATTAAATTAATTTGAAATTTTTAATTTTGTTGGAAATTTATTTTTAAATGTAAAATATTCATTTAACGTAGAAAATCCTAAACTTTATTTTACAATACAAATACAATTTGTTTATTCCTATGAAACTTTAAAGTAATTTGCTGCATCTGTTGCATCAAGTCTTTGAACTTTTAAAAACTTTATTTATATAAACATTTGTTAGGGAGTTTTCAACAAACCACTAAACATCATAATTTAAGTAGACTTTTAGAGATTTTTTTTTGTATTGTTGTTAAAAAATATATATATATATATATATATATATATATATATATATATATATACAAAATCAGTTTTAAATATTTTCACAAAACACCCTAAACAATTTTCAAACAAGATAAACGATGATTGAGAGATTTTGTTGAAAATTGCCACACAAATATAGCAAAAATATATAAGTTTACGGCCTTTAGTAATGAATTAACTGACCCTCGATGTCGAACGAAAGTGAGTCTTAAATTCATTCCGACAATTTATATTGAAAACAACAAATACATTTCAAATTTATTTATTGGAACGGATTTTCGATTCACTTTCATTCGACATCGAGACACAAGCAGTAAATTATTTTAATTATTCTTCTACAGCTCTTTTTGGTCATAATTATACGATATCACTGAAAGGTTAAAAATTTTTTAAATTTAAACAGCATTAATAATTTTGTATCAACCCTCGTGCCAAAACATGAATTTCTATCCATAGTTATTTAGTCTGCTTAAAGTTTATTATTCCAATGCAGGAGTATAAAAATATTTATCCTTGGAGAATTTAAATGCTTGTAAATACAATTTCGAATGATGGACAATAGTCATGGTTGATGTTAGTGACAGATGTAAACAAGTTCCGTTATTATACATATTTACATATGCACTTACATTCCCACATAACATCAGATTATTTTAATAGAAGAAATATTTATTTATAAAAGTAAAGTCTGCTATCAATGAGAAAATTTATAAAAAAATAATAGAAAATCTTCAAATATGAAAAAAATGACATAAATTCATATTAATAATAGAATTTAACTATTATATACATAAAAAGGCATTAAAAAACAAAATAATGTGGAGAAGATACTTAGTTCTATTATGGTTTATTAAATTAAATATGCATGTGAAAGATCCCATATACTTAGCTCTGCTTGATATTTTTTTCTATACCATGCAGATCTTAAAGACTTTTTATAGTTGTCCCTTTAAAAGAACTAAATATGAAAAGAGTGTCAATACCATGAAAAAGAATATTTTTAACTAGTTAACACCAACTGGTTAACATTTTTGAGAAAGTGACATTTTAATAAATTTGGTAACATACCAGATTCGTTAACGCCATTTTGCCATATTGTACGAAAAAGAAGAAACATAATTTAATAAGAAAAAAAGGCTATAAAGTTGGAAAAAGTTGATTCAATAGAAAAAATTATATACGAAAAGCAAAAGTTTATGTATGAAAAAATTTTCATATATAAACTTTCACACATTCCTTAAATTTTTAATTTCTCATATTTATTTTTTATTTATTTATTCATTTAAGTCAATGTAGTTTATCCTTAAAAACTTTTATAAAATTTCATTAAATATTTATTACAAATACTAAAATACTAGAATTTATTACAAAGATTATTATAATCGCACGATAGCCTTCTTAATGGGTCAACTTTAGCAAAGTTGATTTTAGCAGCGATTATATACATTGGCTTGAAGTAGCGTAATTACCGTTGAGGAGTATTGAACATTATATTATTTAATATAAAATCAGAGCATATTTCATCATTAATAAGGTTTATTATAAACATTACTTTAAGCACAGTTCTTCTGCTACTCAACGTAGGCAATTTTATTAATTTAAGAATATCCAAGAACATAAACCATTTTTTGGACAATAAGGAGAGTAGTGCTTTGTAAAAGGGAACACAAAACAATGGAAAATAATTCTTTGTAAAATATATACGTTATAGCACCTCCTTTTCTGCACCTGCACTTATAAATTTTGCCACAGCTGAATATAACCTACTTCGGATTTATTTTGATTTTATTACTCAAGAAATTTTTATTGTATATAACTTAAAAACTTAATACAATATTCAAAATTACAGAAACTCGATATATTTTATGCAAAATTATAAATTCGTTTTGAACTCAAATGAATATTTAAACTCTTAAAAGCTATTTTGATAATTTAGAACTGTGTTGATTCTTATATATCTTTGAGTTTAGTTTCATTTTTGGTTTAAGTGAAAATCTAACTGGGAAATTTTTTATGAATTGAAATGAATCATTACAGAATGCTGAAAACTATACACCACCATAGCACATTGGGGCAGAACAAAAAATTTTTTGAAATACGAATAGCAAAAGTTTATGCAAAAGTTTACATAAAATTTCACACTGGCATAGCAGAGGAGCATACAATTTTAACACTGGAATGGAGATCCAACAGTACCCTCAGGAGCGTAACTAAATGGGTTCCAAATAGGATACCTTTAACATAGAAAATTTTCAACCGCTTGCCATTTTTTTGTTTCTTACCCGATATCGAATATTTTTATATTTCCTTAAAACTCCTAATAAGATCTAAAAAACATAATTGCTACAGTTTTCAAGTTTTTGCGCTTGAATTTTTAAGTATCTGAATTTTTGAAGTTTTTCCTTATATATAGCCCAACATTTTTAACGGTTTAGCTTGATTTTTACATAATTAATTAAAGAACAAAAGTATTTATCGAATAAATTTTTTTTTTAAGTTGATATTTTTTTCGTGTCAAAAAATAGACGACTTTGAATTTGAAACTTGAAAAGATTAGAATTTTTTTGCCGAAAAAGTCTACACTCTTTGTCCTCTAAAACTAAATTTTTCTTAAGAATGTTTTTATATTTTTGTCTGAATAGTAACTTCTCTGATATGATTTCAAAGTATAAAACTATCAGAATCTCACAATAGAAATAGTCACAGATCCCAACGAATTTGACCTCTTTTGTGTCGAAATTTTGATTTTATGTTCTAAAATTCCAAAGATGACTGTACAAAAGGAATGCAGTTTTGGCAATTCTAATGTGTTGCAAAGAGGCTTTTTCCAGACCTGTAACAAATGCCCCACTTTTGAGATTTTTGATGCTTTTTCGGGAATTTTATGATTCCTTTTACCAAAAAATTTAATTTGGCACTTCATCATTTCAAATGACAAAGTCAACAATCGCCCAAAAGTTTTTTAAAATATTATAACTAACAAAGAATTTTATTTCCGACACAATGTTTTTAATTTCCCCTAAAACCAATTTTTTATAAACATTTTACTTCGTATTTTTCCCCGAATTTTGATCCACACATACAATCATCTTTCTTTCTTGTTTTCAGTTTTGGTTTAGTAGCTTTTTTTAAAAATTGTATATTTTTTTAATTGATTATTTAAAAATATTTTAATAAATTTTGGAATTTATATTAAATATTTTAAAATTTTAACTTTTATCACTTTTTCATAATCTTTACATTTTTGAAAATTTGTGGAAATTTTAAACTTTTTTTTTCTTTTTTGTTTTTAAGTGTTGATTTTTCAGAGCTGATAAATGATAAATTGTTACTTTTTTAAATTGGTAATATTTCCGAATTTTTTCAAAAATTGGTTTCATATGGTAAAAATTGGTAACTTCCTTTTGACAGGAAATACAGACTATTCTTAAAATAAAAGAATAGATTAAAAAAAAACGACTGCATAGAATATAATTCTCAAACAGGTTCTATCGAAAAATTTAATTTAAGAAAAACAGGTTTAATTTTCTAGAAATTAAAATCTAATTTTTCATTATCATTTCCCAGAAAAATAAATATCACGGGAAACTCCAAATCCTAGCTACAATCTAAAAAAGTCACCAAATTAGTAAAAATCCAGGGAAAGTAATAAATCTCAACAAATTACACATATTTTTGGATTTTTTTCTTTTTGCTCATTATTTTTGAGCACGAAAATTATAATGAAAGATTAGATTTTCCGGGAATTCCTGGGATTCCTATCCTATCTTGATGCATCTTTCAAGATTTAAACAACTTTAAATGTTTCATACAAATAAAATACAATAAAATAATAAGTACCTATTGTAAGTTACATTAAAAACTGTGTATCTCGGATTTATACTAAAAATAGAAAAAATAAATAAACCCTAATATATGGTACTATATTTAAGTTTCAATACAAACTTCCATTTTACATTTTATCTTAATGTTACAATCAGTGTGGCCAGGAGGTGAGAAAAAAAGGCTAAATTTTTTTTTGCCAAAAAAGCTAAATGCTCTAAAAATCGCTAAACTTTCTTATTTTAAAAAATTACTTTAATAATTATAAAAATAAATAATATTAAAAAAGATACTTTATTAATTTTATAAATTAAATATAGAATGGCTTCCACCAAAAAGATCCAATGAAAAATCGGCCAAAAATTTCCCACGCAAATTTGGATTATATTTCATATGTAAAACTAATGCTTTGAAGTGATTTCTCTTAAGTTTTGACCCAAAATTCCTTTCTGATTAGGCGTTTCCAAATTTTGGGTGATTTTCGCTTTCGTCAGAATTTTTTTTAATAATATTCATATTTCTATGCTTAATCAATTATAATAGTCGATTTAGTAAGTCTATAGAACAAGTTATTTTTGTTCTGGACAATAAAGCGCCGCAGGTGAAAATTTTTGTTATATATAAATAATTTCCATTTTTTTTTTTGCGAATAAATATAAAAGTGCTTAAATGGATGATTCTGTAAAAATGAAATCAATATCAAATAAAGAATTATTTTCTTCTCTGCTCAAATACTAAAAATTTAGCCTTTTTTACGCAATTTTAAAAATCAAAAAAGGCTAGAAAAAAGCCAGAAGCTAAAACGAAAATTTTGAGGCTAAAAGCAAAATGGAAAGCTTGGAGATATCCTTAAAGAGACTAAACTGGCAATACTGCGTATATTATTAATTCTAACCTAGAGATGTAAAACACAAAAAATATTTAAAATTGGTTCTGGTTGGTTAATCGTTTTAAAATACTCAGTTAAGTTTGGAGGCTTTAACATTTATATATATATGTATAAGAGGGCGGATCAATAAGTCCGTGACTTTTTGAACTTCCCTCGTAGTTATATGGAATGCAACACTATTTCCATCAAGTACCACCTGTTAATAGAACACTGTCAAATTTTGAGCAAGTGTCGTCATTTACTTTGCATTTAACAGCTGTTCAAAACATAAAACCTTGTGTATTTTTCTAAAAATGGAAAAAGTGAATTTCGGGTGCTCATTAAACATACTAAACCAAAGAAAAGCTCGATAAATACCATGGGGACTCTGCACCATTGATTTCAATGGTAAAAAAAAGTGGTTTACTGACTTTCGTTGTGGTCGCACAAGTACAAATGATGCTGAACGTTCTGGACGTCCAATTGAGGTCAGTACACCCGAAAATGTCGAAATATATATTTATATATATATGTACACGACATGTGTCTCAAAACTCTCAACTTAATACTTTTTTTATAATAGTGATTATTTTTGGAGCGCAATTTATTTAATATTCATTTCCACAAACCAATAACACAATTAAAAAATCTAAAATTTACCATGGCAAAAGTAAATATGTTTTGAAATTCCATTAAATTCTTAAGACATTTTATGACAAGAAGTGTTAATACTTTTGTAAAATAAAATATTTCGTATTTTATCAGTATGTCAAAAGATTCGATAAGAAATACTTCAGACGGTAATACAATGATTTTATATTTAATTTAGTTTTTATTTTTATTTCAATATTTTATAATTTTATTTATTTCTTTTTTTAAGAAAACTTTTGTATAATTGATACATATATATATACATATGAAATTCAAATGTTTCTGTTTAATTTAAACATCTGTTCGGTATCGAATTTTTGACAAATCTTAATATTCAATATTACCATCTAAAAATGCCTTTAGTAAGTATATTTTTGCTATAGAATTTTTAAATTACATATTAAATTAATATTTCCCGGGAAAATTTAAAAGAAATTCCCAGGAATTCTCGACGACATTTTGCGATTCAAACTTCACTTTTTCTGATTTTTTAAATACATGAAATTTAACATCATATGCCTTCTGGTTTACTCTCAATTCAAATAAATTCAATAAAACTTTATAATTTTTCCCTAATATTTTAAATGGAGCAGCTGTCTGCTTACATATTTGCCAGGTCGTTCATTCCAGAAAAAGCCTCCCTCACAAATCATCCACTCGATTAATCCTTCACATAGAAAGCTAAAGTTTCCCAATTCTGCTCCCTGAGTTTCAATACTTTGAGTTTTATATCGTGCTCCACCAGTAATTTAATGTAAAAGTGAGGTTAAAATCGATTGCATGTGACAAATATAAAAGCCTCGAAAAACTGTAACGAGGTAGCTACCTACTTAGCCAATGCGAAAATAACACAAAAAATTCTCGAAGGCCAAACAATAAAAAAGTGGGGTTTAAAATATAATTACAACGACGTTATAATTGTTCCCCAACCTGGAGCTGCTTTACTACTCGAATGATGAATGTATCAGAATTGCACTATAAAAAAACGTGTGAACTGTGTTATTTCAAAAAATAAATTTAAACTTATAAAGGAGGGATAAAAATGGGCAGTTTGTATAAATTTTTTGTCAATATTTTTGAGAGCTCACAAAAAATTAAATTCAACATTTAAAGGATAAAAATGTAGCTTGGATCTTATTAAGAGTGCACCTGACTATAACTATCTGAACAAAACGTTTCGTTCTCTCAGAGAGCATTAAGAAAAGAACCAAATATATATATATATATATATATATATATATATATATATATATAAAAGTTTTTGAGTTTAATATCAATAGTTACAATTTATGGGTAAAAGTTGTTAAAAAAAAAAGATCAAAATTAATGATCATTGTCCCATAAAATAGTGACGTCATGGACAATTTTTATTTTTCTATACACTCGCTGTATTCAACTAAGTGATGAAACACAACCAACGACAGCATCGGCTGTTCCATACATATTTGACTTCTTTCCATTGCCGTTGACGTTCAATAAAACTATATTTTCTTGACGATATTTTATGTTTTTTCCAATAAGATTTATGAAAAAAAATTTATTACAAAAAAAAAGAAAAGGAACTAAACAAAGAAAAACTGGAAATTCTTTAAAGAAATTAAATTAAACAATTGAAATATAATAATATTTATATATTACAGGTGATAATTATAACAAATAATGAAAAATAAGAATGGTAATTTTATTTTATGTAAAACATTTGGCAATCATCTTGCCGTCTCGCTGCCGTTTTTATTATGTTTATTTTTTCTCAATTGGAGTTAAACCATCCCATTGCCGGCGTTGTTGTGTTTCCACATTAAGTTTTGCTAAAGTTCGGATAAATGAGAAAATTCACAAACCTACTGCCTCAAATCGTAAAAAGTTCTCAAAAGCTGGGGAATGAAAAAAAAAATAAATAAATAAATTTTAGAATGAGGTCTTTTTGTTTTGAGCTCCTTTAGGTGACTTTGGCTAACTTCGCAAGTTCATCAAACGCACCTACTATATATAGCATAACGGATATGAATTACGAGTACGTAAAATTATTTGCGATACAATTTTCTCTACCACTTTGTAGACTTGTGTTAAGAATTTTAAGAAACCTTTTTACAAAAAAAAAAAAAAAAAAAAACAAAAAACATCTTTTGGGCGAAATATACTAAGTGCTTTATTTTTGATCGCTGGTAAAGAATTAAAGATAGGCTGATCAATATGGAAATCTGTTGAAGCAAAGATGCAAACAAAGAAAGGATTTTAAAACCAAGATTCCATAAATATTCCATTAAACATTTCATCTTATTATTGAAAATAATTTAATCTTTTTTAAAGCAAGTAAATTATATGAGAAATAATTTTTACAAAACATAATATATAGAAAATAGTATATTTTAAAATACCGAAATTAAAATACCCGTATATGCCGGCGTTAATACCGGTATTTTTGAAAAAAATAAATTCGTATCAGTTTCCAGCGTTCAAAAAAGAAAATAATACTTATTTTAGTTCAAAAAAATAAAATCCACAAAAAAAACTATTTTCGTTTCATCTTTTCTGAGGCTTAAAATAATATATGATAAACGTAAAATAATATGGCAGCACTGACCTGGATGATGTAAAAACCAAATATGAACTTTAAATGAAGTATATCTTTAGGCAACACAGTTCTAAAGCTTTAATGCTAAACTGTGTTGCCAGTATGTACGCAAATTTTTCTGTTTTTCTTACAAATTTTACACTCGCGTTTAAGAAAGTTTTTTTTTTTGGCTAAAATGTAGCCTTTAATTTGCCCTTGGCTTTTAGATTTTAAATAAAAAAAATAAAAAACATGTTACATATGAAGAAGAAGAATTTCTTTTAAATATTTAGTAGTTTAAATATCACCAAAAATCCAAAATTTGCCAAAAATTAAAATAAAAATTTATATATATATGGGGAATTCTCTTTTTAAGTTTACCATTAAGAAACCGACGTTAAACATCATGGAACCATTTCAAGATTTGAAATGGTTCCATGTAGTATCGGCTAGCACTCAAAGTTAAAAAACCCAAAAAAGTGTTTAAAATAAAAAGTTATTTTATTATTATTATTTTTTTTTTATTTTTATTCCTTTTTTATATATGTGTCAAATTCCTCTAATGTAAACACTTGTAGAAATAGGCCAACTTATATTCAATAAATATGCCGTTGACCAGTGATAAATTATATTGTGAAAGCAAATTTTTCAAAATTTTAATTTTTTGCAGTTTTTTGATTAGAAAATTTGCGCCGTTTCGAATATTTCAAAAAAAAAAAAAATGGATGTTTGTTTCTCTTGTAATTATGAATCATATATATAAATATCTTTCATATTTCTTTGATTTAATCAAAGCTCAAACTCAAAAACTGTTTCTTTTTTTATTTATTTATTTATTTATTTTTTTCATTTCTTTACAAATTAAAAAAAAAAAAAAAAATACTATTTCTAAAATTATTTTATATAACAAGTATTTAAAAATTGTTTGTGTTGAGAGGTATTAATTGTAACAATTAGTAACTTTTCTTTTTATTTATGTATTTATTTATAATAGAAAGTGTTTACATTATATTCCTTACCTATTTAGGTTATAGACTATATATAAAATTCCATAAAAAGAAGTGCTAATCAATATTTGATAAGTTTACATTCGGATTGAGATTCTTGCTGCCATTTCGTATTTATTTTCAGATGCGTAATTGTTTAATTTTGATTAAGTTGTACATTATAACAACTAGAATTCGAAGATATTATTTTTTTTTTATTTTTTTCTAAAAAAAAAAAAATACTGCATATCTAACAAGCAAGCCTTAATACATGATCTATATATTTTTTATTATTTGTAATAAAAGTGAAAATTTTCTTTAGAAAGTGTATAAAAAGAAATTGTTTCCGTAACTAATCACAATTACTACCTATTACTTTCAGAGGAATGTATAAATATAATATATATTAGAATTTAATAATATTTTTAATGCTTTCATTGTGTGATCTAGTTAGTTTACAATTACTTTTATCTGTATGATAAACAATTGAGAGTGTTTATACAAGTATTTACCGTATAAAAACGCAAAACACTTAAAACAAACTAATAGTATATTATTTTCTCATGAAAGATTTTAACTTATTACTGTGTAACTTTCTTGAAGATTACCCTCACCTTCATAAAATGGTACCTATTTATACCTTAAACCATCATATTGGTTGGGATGATATGTGTTTTTATATACTACACCCCATAATTTTTTGAGGTATTATGTGTTTGTGCTGGTGTAAGATCCCCACTTAAGGTATACAGAATTATTTTCTGAGTCGATTTAACGACGTCCGTCTGCCTGGCTGTAGGCTTTATGAGAAAATTACAGGTAGCAATTCCTAAGATAGCTTAATGAAACTTGGCACGAATTATTATTAGTATAAGGAAAAAGCTAGTTTAAATTAGTTACGATCGCTACATTTTTCACAAATGTCCTCTCGGAATATGATTTTAACGAACATACATGCCTTAAATATCTCGCTATTTTTATTAAATACGGCACCAATTTTCATGAAAATCGGTTAAATTGTTATGATTACAATATAAAAAATGTATACTCAATTTTGTTATTGTGCATTATTTATTAAAGCAATTATAAAGACAAATTTAAAAATAGTATGCTTATGAATAAAAATTTAATCTTTGGCTAAATTTCGAAATGTTTGTGAAAATGTCCAACATATTCACAGTTTAATAAAAAAAATTTAAATAAAATATTAGAAAATTTTATTAAAATTTAAATTTCGCGAGATTGAAAACGAATTTTAAATATATTTTTACTCTTTATGTTTTAAACGTCATTTATCTATCATAACTTGTTAAAAATAAAAAATATGATGATCTAAAACCATATTTTCGGAAGTGTAATAAAAATGCTTCAGCTCACTTGAACAAAATACATAAATCGGAATATTTTGAAGATTAGCTTAAAACATATCTATATTTAATTTTAAGGGATACATTTTTTGACAAAAAAAAAAAAAAAAAAAAAAAAATATATATATATATATATATATATATATATTTATATATTTATATTTGTATAAAATTACAGTTGTATATTTTTTTTATTTATATTTTATTTTCTTAGATTTTTTTAAATTTGGGTTGTTCACAAAACTGGTCATCGTGCATTTTATCGCGTATAAATCAGTTCCACATTGTTTACAGTACATGATTTCTGGACTTCTAAATCAGGAAACTTCGAGCACTTTTGTCAAAAATGAACGAAGCTTAAGGTTTAATTACTTTCATGTGCATTGTCCAGTTTTAACAAAATTGATATCAATGGAAAGGACTGATATTTCTCTTTATCATAAAATCATAAAAGTTGTAAAATGAAAACACTTCTTTTCTTCTAAAACATCCTGCAAAAGTTTCTTTCAATTTTCATCATTTTTTGATATGATATTTACAATCAATCAGTTATAAAAGTTTGTCTATAGCAGTTAGTTCAATTTTACAAAGAAATAGGAAAGGATAAAAACAAGTAGTGTTGGACAAGATCGACCATATAATGCTCTATATGCTTGTGTATAGGCACTGAAATGATTATCGGGAGAGGGTTTATATGGGACCTATGGGCAATTGTGGAATGATCCTTATGAAATTTAGTAGAAAAATTTATGCATATATGAAAGTTATTTATGTAAAATTTTATTCCGATATTGGCATTTATATGAGGTTTTTGAACGTTTAACTATTTTGTTATGGTCAATTATGGACCGATCATTAAGAAATTTAGTGGAGCCGTCTATATTTAAACAATACTTAGTTCTATTAAATTAAAATTAAATTTTATCTCAATAATGATATCTCTTTGAGATTTACTAGATTTTAATTGATTTTAGGGATTGGGGATTATATGGGAAACATGTTCATTTATGGACCTATTATTGTGAAATATTGTATGATGATTTATGCTTATATACAACTCAAATATAAAGAAGTTTGTATTTATGTAAATATTAATGTGGGATTTATGCACTTTTAAGTAATTTTTAGGCAGTGGAACCTACATGAAAGATATGATGAATTATGGTCCGATTTCGATAAAATTTGGTATCACAACCTATACTTGTGCAAAACTTATGTTAGCTGAAATTACATAAACGAATCTCTTCACTTTAATTCAGAAAGTTAGTAATAATCTATTTTATTTAAAAGACCCTTTACAGAATTCTAAAGATCATTGGATTGTATTATATTTAAGCTAGATCATTTTAGATGTTCCTTCCATTTTACCCATTTTCCCTGAAATAAAAATAAACACTAACAACTTTCAATAATTTCCTTTTTCATATTAAGTTGAAATAAAATAAAATTTTGTAAATCCCTATATCCATATATGAATTATAAGAATGAGGTGTAAGTTTGTTTGTTTTTTTGTTTGTGTATCTATCAAGTCTAAACGACTGAACTGATTTTCTAGAAATTTGACACACAGATAGTAATAGTACCAGAGGTGGTTATAGGCTTTGTTAGATCTCTCTTTTAAAAAAAATATATTTTTTCAATTTTACACTTTATTAATGAAGCTATTTACATGAAATTTAACGCACAGATAGAGCTTTCATTGTACAATGTTATAGGTTATGTTGTATCTTGATCGGATGCCAAAATTTTATGCCCACTTTTCTAAAACTCTCAAACGGATGAACCAGTTAGCTTAAAATCGTAGCATGGGGTGTAGCACCTTCCATATAAAACAAATATTCATTATGATAAAAGAAAATATAAATTTTCTCATATAAAGGATTATTACAGTGAAAGTCTTAAAAAATTTAAAAGTAATTTTCATATATTTTCGAATAGGTGAATAGGTCCAGGGGGAGCAGTAGCTTCCATATAAAATAAATATTAGTTATCGCATCAAATAGGGTAGCGAAGCGCACCGGTAAAAGCTAGTAAATAACAAATTTAATACTTTGGAATTTAACAAAAGTTTGCACATATTTAAGGAAAAAATAATTACTTCGGTGCAGAACAAATATTTTATAAATGTATGACAACATTAAATTAAAAAGGTTATGGTACAAAATGTATAGACCGATTTGACTGATAAAAAATATTTGTGATAGATTTATGCAAGAATCTGGCGCATAGCTTATATTGGAGCTTAAAAAAATCTAATAACGCATTTTGGCATATAACTCTGTTAATAATGTATATACTTATTTAAGTTTTCAACACAAAAATTTCTAAAAGGAATTTCAGATTTTTCTGTGAAAAGGCGAAGTTTCTTGTTCACAAATCGTTTTGCAAGAGCGAAGTCCCTAATTTATATAGGAGCTTCACAAAATCGAAAACCGGTGAGAAAAATCTTTTTTTTTTAATATCTCCGCTATTTTTGAACCGTTTTTTTTTGAATCTCTGATCTTCTGATATATGTATCATATATCTGTGTTATCGTGAAGCTTCATAAAAACCATTTAAACAATTTTCAAGTCAAAACAAAAACAAAAAAAAACAAAAAATAAATAAATAGAAACTAAAAAAAGCGGTTTTTTGCACATATCTCCGCCATTTATGAACCGCTCTTGAAGAATTTCAGTAACAAAATTCCCGAAAAGAGTTTCGATAGTTTGAAATATATATTATACACTGGCGTATATTTCTATAAACGCACATTAATTTTTTTAATCAACTTACTTAAAAAATAATTAAGGTGCTACAAATTAGTTTTTTATATTATTTATTGACTTCACTTAAAAAATTAGTAACAAAAAACTTAAAATGAATATTAATTTTTTTCACTTCAGTTTATTTATGGCATTTTCCTATATACGCACATAAAATAATTCACCAATTTAGCGTTGTTAATGTGTTGATGAACCTTTGTTTTGGATAACTCTAAAAATTCGGTCTGGCATTGATTCGACTAATTTTTGAAGAAAATAACTGTCAATTTCTTCCCAGGCTTGATTAAATTTTAGTTCTAACTCCGTTATTGTCATCATGGTTTCATTCTCTGCATTTCTTGCGTAAACTTTACGGTCCAATAGTGGAATACTATGTTCGAGACATGGATTACAGCGTTATCCTGTTGAAATGTGCAATCTTCATCCATTTCTCCATCCGTAAATGAGAGACGAGAATCTTCCAACAGTTCATTACAAACTGCACTGTTTAGTTAGAACAAAACATATTTTTGATTTTCCTGCAGCAGAAAAGGCTGCCCAAATCATAACACTGCTCCCACCGAAATTGCGTTTCGACCTCGAATCATGCCAAAAGCATAATATGAATCGGGACCATTTTTTTCATCAGAAACGAGAGCTTTATTCCATTGATCTGTTTATTTCATATATTTGCGCTCAAATTTTAAACGATCTTGCTTATGATGCTGTTTTAACATTGGCTTACATTTTGATTTCTTCCATTTTATGTTACCATCTGCTCGAAAAATGTGTGCAACATGTTTGGAAGTGACAGGAAGGACAAGTTTATTTTTTATTTGTATAGCATTTAATTTATTGCGGGCAGCTTCTTCTTTAATTTTATTAATTTGACTTTTTGTTAATTTTTGATTACCCTTTGATAGTTTCCTCACTCCGTATTTCTGTTCTTCCCTAATGTTTCGTCCAATTTCTCTGTTAGAACAGCCTGCATCACGAAAAAATTTAATTTCAATTTTTTCCTGGTCTATAAGGAAAGTTATTTTGGACATCCTTTAAGCTGATAAAATTTCCCAAGGTTAGGTTAGGTTGGAAAGGGCGGCGCATTCACGCCTACACCCAGAGGCCAAACGGCCCATTGTGATCCCTTTATGAAAAGTAGAAAAAGAAAAAGAGAAAAGTGGAACCTATACCCAATCAATCAGTTATGATTGTTCCTAAGCCATTTTATCCCCATAACAAACCCCATGAGGTTGACAAGTCCTTTGCCATTAACCTCACCTAGTTCATGTAGTGTATGGCTTCCAAACCACTTCAACCTATTACGCTGAAGCCCTACGCAGTGACAGAGTATGTGCTCCACTGTCTCTAGCTCCTCAACATCATCGCACGTTCTACAGAAGTCTGATGTGCCAATGTCCCACTTACTCATCATATTCCCTATTGAGAAATGACCCGTAACCATACCTACTATGACTCTAAGACTACCACGACTCATACCTAGAAGATGCTTGGAATCCGCCAGTTTTAAGCTAGGCCATAATGCCCTAGAAACTCTGCAGTCCGATCTGTCATTCCAGGCTCGATTCGTATTGTCCAGAGTCCACTCCCCTATGGCCCTAAAGAAGGACCCAATTGGAATCTTAACAGATGACTCTATGAAAGACCTATCTAGCTCCGAGCCACTGCGAGCTAGCTCATCGGCTATTTCGTTGCCAAGAATGTCACAATGACCAGGAACCCAACATAGTCTCATCATATAGGAACCCATTAACCTTCTCAATTCCCTTCTGCACTCAAGTACCAATCTGGACCTAACAAAATGACTAGTCAGAGCCAATAACGCCGCCTGACTATCAACATAGATAGTAATCTCAGACCCCCGTTCAACATTCCCTTCAATCAAGCCGAGAGCCTTATAAATGCCAAGAATCTCTGCTTGAAAGACACTACAACTGTCAGACAATTTGTAGGATCGTCTGATATCAGTTCCCATAAAGTATACACCTGCACCAGTGCCAACTTCCATTTTCGAACCGTCCGTGAAGACCGCGCACCCTTCATAGAGCTTTTCTACTCCATCCCAAAGATCCCTGCTAGGTAACACCAAAGCGGGAGTAGCCCCGAAGTCAATCGTGGTCCCGACATAATCCGTAGGCTCAGCCAAGGATAGTGTCCGACCGTTGAATTTGACTTCATCTAGTATGCTGACATGCCCCGCTCTAGAGGAACCTAATAAACCCAGTTCCTTCAATCTAAATAGGCCACGGACAGCCATACCCCTCACGAATTCCTCAATTGGAAGAAGGTGGAGGATTATGTCCAGCGCCGCCTGAGGTGTACTTCTCCTGGCACCTGAGATGCCAATTGAAGCACACCTCTGAACTTTAGAGAGAAGTTTCCTGTACGTTTCCCTACTCAATACCTTCCATCAGACTGTACAGCCATAAGTAAGAATAGGTCTAACAACCGAAGTGTAAATCCAGTATACAACTTGCGGCTTAAGACCCCAATTCTTGCCTATAGAGTTCCTGCAGGTGTAATAGGCATTGAGTCCCCTCTTGACCCTCTCCTGAGTGTTTCTCCTCCAAGACAATTTACTGTCCAAGTACACACCCAGGTATTTGGCCTCACTTGACAATGCAAGCTCAATCCCGTTCAATACTGGCAAGCTAAAATGCTCAACCTTGTATTTCCTAGTAAACAAAACTAGCTCCGTTTTCCCGGGGTTTACCCCTAATCCCTTACTGTTGGCCCAAAGGGACAGATCACGTAAACCTGTCTGCATGACCTCACTGATCGTAGATAAAAACTTACCAGAGACCAGTAAAACAACGTCATCGGCTTAGGCCACAATCTTCCGTCCCTTAGCATCAAACTGTCTTAAAATGACGTTCACGGCCAAGAGCCACAGTAATGGAGAAAGGACCCCCCCTTGCGGTGTGCCCCTAGTCACGAGTTTCCTCATATAAGTGCCTCCCATGTTTGAGTTGATAACTCTGCTGCTAAGCATCAGAATTATCCACTCAACAAGGAGCTTACTTATATTCAGCGAAACAAGTGATTCCTCGATAGCCTCTATCGTGATATTATTAAAGGCCCCCTCTATATCGAGAAAAGCCGCCATGGTATATTCCCTCTGCAGCAGACCTCGCTCAATGTAACTCACAACGTCATGCAGAGCACTCTCAACGGACTTACCCTTGAGATAAGCATGTTGAGACTCGCTAATGACCTGAGTTCCTATACTAGTCCTAAGATAAAGATCGATCAGTCTTTCTATTGTCTTCAATAGAAAAGACGATAGGCTGATCGGTCTGTAATCCCTGGGCTTCGAGTGAGTCGTTTTACCCGCTTTGGGTATGAAAATGACCCTTACCTCTCTCCACCCCCTGGGAATGTACTTCATTCTAAGACATTCCCTAAAAACCTCCGTCAATAGAGAGATGGCTCTTTCATCGACATTCTGTAGCATGGCCGGAAATATTCCATCCGGGCCAGGAGATTTGTATGGCTCGAATGAATTTACCGCCCATAATACTTTGTCTCTAGTGATCATCTCCCTTATCACATTGGTATCCCCAGCATCTGATTCGGGTTGTAGGTTATCACTGACGCTACCTGTCCCTCCAACAGATTCTATATCCCTACAGCCTGGAAAATGAGTCTCCATAAGTAAACTGAGGGACTCTGAGCTAGACTCTGTCCACGAGTTATCCTCACGTTGTATGTATCCAGGTGCCACTGGGTCCTTGGATAATACTCGCCTAAACCTAGACAACTCGTTAACAGAGTCCACCGATTCACAGAAATTTACCCATGAAGTCCGTTTCGCTCGTCTAATGTCCTTCTTATACTTAGAGAAACTATCCCTATAGCTGTTCCAATCCAAAATTCCAAAATTTCCCAATTGAAACAAAAATATTTTCAGTAAACAGAGATGTTGTCATCAGAAACTTACCTCAAGTGTAACGAACTGTTTCTTACATAAGAAAGTACCGATATATCGCAAGTTATTGTAATAACACAAAATTGTTTTTAGTTAAGAGAAACGAATATACCTCAAAGAAAAACACAAATTTTAAATGCGTTTATAGGAATACGCACTAGTGTTTCAACCGATGGACGGTCAGACGGACATCGCCTTATCAACGTCATTTCTTATAAGGATAAACTTATATAACATAATATAAACTCTTTTGCTCTCCGACGAAAATTGTGGCAAACTTTGCACCTGTGGTGAAGTTTATAAAAAACTGAATGCATTCAAATATTGTTTTCTTTTTTAATAAATTCACTTTTCTACTCAATAAAATAAATTACATGATGCACGCAATGGTATTGGGTTGTCAAAAATACTTAAAAAAGCATTTCAAAATTTGTTTTAAAATAAACTAAAACTAACAGTTTAATAGTCATCAATAAAAAATACAAAATTTTCACAATCGCCATAATCTCATCTCCAACAGGTAAATGATTCACAAACAATATAAATAAAACAAGAAAACAAACAATTTACTGAAGATAAACAAAAGCAAATCTGCTAGATATCACAAAGATTTAGTAAATGTAACTAAAATAAACACATTATAAACAATTACGCACGAGCAATATTATAACAGTATAAAAGACTTACCCAGGTAAGCAAAAATAAAATAAAATAAAATATTTAGTTGCTGAGATGATAATTATGCCCATTATTATTGCCCAAACATGACTGGATGATAGGCTGGCTGGCAAATGAACGAATAAAGAAACCAGAAAAGACCTTGTGGTAAAACCGACAGCCACAATATCTTTTTCTTTGCTACCTGTTGTTCAATGCACTTATTCCTTTATCACGTTATTAACATTTCTTTGTGCTGATATTATGTTTCGAATTGCTCATAAATTTCAGCTCAAACATGTTGCAAGTCTAGTTGTGCATATGTTCAAACCTTAAGATCAAGATTGCTTAGTTAAAGCTTAATATAAATCGCACATAATATAATAGATGGCTTGGTTGGCTCTGCATTTCTTCGAGCTGGTTTATATCAAACACAACTCTAGTAGAGCAAAAAATAGGTCAGCATATATAAAGCCAAGTTCAAGGCGATAACATTTTCAGTTGCAAGAAAGATATACGGGTGTTAACATACACAGTTAGCCAGCTAAGCATAAAATATAAAAGAAGAGAAAAATTAGAAATTTAATCTCAAACTTCGAAATAAGTGAAAGAAAAGCATAAAACAAATTTTGGAGTGCTGAGGAGAAAATTATTATTAACATTGAAGAAAAAAGGTGTGTTAATTTGGTTAATGTGTAGTGGGTTAACAAGTGTCAAGTGTAATAAAGAGTTAATTAAATAACGACAAAAAATTACAGAGAAAATAATAGTTTATTAAAAATTAATTTGGTAAACATTTAAACGAAAAATAAAAACAAACAGGTAAGATTTTTACAAAAAATAATAATAATAATAAAATCATTTTGTTAAGCAAAAATTAAATTCATTTCTGTTTAACGGTCAAAAGAGAAAGTTTTTAAAGTGTTTGTCATATAAGGGCACACAGGCATATTTTAAATATTTCGAATCGTACGTGCGTATTCTAAAAAATATCGACAAAAAATTAAACTATTGTTACAAAAACAAAAGATTTAAGACACACACTAAATGTGTATATTTTGTTGGAACAAATGTAACAAAAGACTTAAAATACAAACTTTTACATAAAAACGTTTTTAAGATCATAAATTTATTTTTATAAGAAAACATCAATATAATTAATATTAATTACATAAGAATGTAAAAATTGTTAAGAATGTGACTTATTTGGTGTCATTACATTTAAAATCTACTCCAGATTTATTTCACCCACAATTTACATTGGGTTTTTTTTTTAATTATAAGCGTATAATATGAATTTTTGTATCCACTAAATTAAAAGAAAGAAAACTAAAAAAATAAAATAAATTTAGAAATTCATTGCTGGATTCGATTGTATAATAAATCTCATTGAGGTGATTAATTTTGGTCATCTTCCTCTTCTGTGTTGTGGATCAAAGTATTTAATAAGTTTATTTAATAGAGCAGTAATAATTTAGATTAGCTCTTATCCAAATTATTTTATAAAACACAAATGCTGTCTAAGTACGATGATTATTTTATTTTCATTTTATAAAATTATGGTCACTGCAATAATTTATACACTTGCACAACCCTATTAGGATTATAATAATCAACGATTTGTTTCCATAAATAAGTTATGTCTGTAAGAAATATAAAATACGTTTTTTACTACCAATTCATAAAATTTTAACATAATATGTTGTCCTTCTAACATATTAATAAATTATTTTGTATTTAATTTTGCAAATAATTTATTTTGTTTTAACAAGTTGGAATTTTTATTATATTACTAACTAAGAAAAAGTATTCTTTAACTTCAAAATTATTTAAATACAAGTTTGATTAAAATAGCTAAAATTTCAAGAGTTCAAAACTATAGCAATTTCTAAAAAAATTAAGTGAAATTATAACAAAACTTTATTAAATGTACACTATTTGGTGGCATAACCAGAGTCTTATCACATCAGAAAATATCTTAGGCATTGAGGCTATAAGCTTTTCAATATAGTAATTGCAGGGTGGTCCATTGTATGAGAGAAACTAAAGAGCAGCGCACATTTAAAATTATGGAGGGGACATCATTTGTAATATTTTGGCCAAAATTAAACTTCTTACGATGATTGGAACAGGATGCTCTACACGGTCGTTTATGTTGATGATTACTCTTATCTAAATGAAAATAAGTAAACTAGTTCTCCGTAAATCTTCCTTAAAAATTTAGTGAACTAAAAATGGGACATTTTATTAAAAATTTTTTAATAATATTTTATTTTTATTTCAGCATATTTGTTATATGAGATCTTCTTATAAAATACGTTCTTGTCAATCCTATTATTACTTTTTTAAAAATTACAAAATATAGGTACATTAAATTTCTTTAGCTATCGTTTGATGTATATATCATTAATTTTGGTTTGAACATTTTTTCTAAGGTTTGTTCTGCAATCACTAATATCAATGATCGTATATTATCCTATTCCCATCATCAAACAGTGGTTCCAAAACCCTTTTTTAGAAGTAAATCTGTAACTAGTAAACCGTTGGAGATATCTAAACAAAAATTCACATGGTCAGAGCTGAATTATTTTTGAGTTGATTTGGAGCAGAACACATCCCTAATGGGTCACACATTTAGAGGGTAAAGCTCTAAAATTAGTCATCTCTGGTATGTAATTTTAAAAATTCGCCAAAAATTCATTTATGACTTGAATGCCGTGACTAAATTTGGATGTTTATTCATGTGACCGGCTAGGAACCGGTCCTCCTTTAAATTAACTCTAAAGCACCTCAGCTCTGACAGAATTATTTCAAAAAAAGTGTTTTGGGATTGCACATTTTAGAAAGTTGAAGTTTGGCCAGGCTTCTATATACGATTTCGCCTTTCCTATTTTACGTACGTTTGATTGTGGCTCGCAAAAGGGACTTTTGGACCACACTAGTCATTGGTAATAGCATTTCGTTACTTCTCTTATTATATGCAAATTACATTGCTTTAATTTTCGATATTTTTACAATCATCCACATATTTTCCATAGAATTTATATCGAAATATTGTATTGATCACGATCGTTGTATGTTTTAGATGGATATTGTGATAGAATATGGCATTTGATACAAAATTGAAATTTCCTACTCAATTTAGAAGAGCTATGTAGACCCCAAAGTTTGAATTTGAAGTCATCAGACCATAACACTTTCTTCCATTATTATGGAGTCCAATTCAAGTGGGTTTGATCAAAATTAAGATGTGCCTTTCGATGTTTTTCTGATGCATAAGGTATTTTTTGTCCATCTGTAATTTCTAAGTCTACATTCACTAGCTCTTTTTTATAGTAAAATAAATCAAAAAATATAATAGCTTTAGCCTGACCATATAATTCCCTACACGCAAATATGCATCGAAATTTAAGGAGTGGTCTTATTTGAAGCTGTGTATAATTATGCACCGATGCTTGTATTAAGTGTAATATGTCCATATTAATATTACGAAATCAAGTGTGTGTTTGTTTATTTATTTGTTTGTTTGTGACGCAATCACGCTTAAACCGCTAAACCGATTTGAATGAAATATAGATGAATTGTATATTGATGAAAATGGCGAAAATGTCTCACTTTTTCGCGCTTTAAATTTTTATTAACTTTTAAGATAAAACTGAAAGTTTTAATAGAAGAAGTATTACGTTAGTCCTTCTAGATTCCATGTAACGTAGGGGCATTCAGCTAGTATTTCTTTATAATATACGTATACATAATAATATATTCATACTATCATATATGTGGCATTTATACATTTAGGATAATTCCCGGAAGTAGGCCTTATATGGCACTTTTGGTCTATTATGGGTTGATCCACGCAAAATTCGGTACTATAGTTTATAATTGTATTAGCATTAAACATTAACATAATACTAACATTTCTATGGGATCTATGCACGTTAAAGCTTCTGGATATTTGGTCAAAAACTTCTGGATTTTTCGATCTTCTTATATAGTTCTTACACGGGGTCTTCCTGCTTTACAAACGATGTGTACATTTCACAATTGACTATTTGAAAAATTTTTGATAGAATAAATTTATTTAATATTTTTGATTTAATTTCTGAATAAATGCCAAAAAATACTATAAAAACTATTAAGGATTAATATTATAACCATTTTTTCTTATCGTTTGTTACTGTAAATTGCTTCAATTAAAAAGATATAAAAAGAGTTGCAAATGTTTTAAACACTTTAATGCACACCCTCCTACTAAATTTTTGGTTTCTTTTTAGTTGTTGAATAAACTGTTTATGATTAAATTTAGAAATTAAAAAATTTATTTATTAAAATTTAAATTTAGAAAAAGATAAATATAAAAATATTTAGTAAGCAGAAAATAAACTTAAAAGCAAATATCACCTCAGTTCCGAATATTTTAACTTCCACTGAATATCTTTAAACTTTAATACACACTTGTGATTTTATTGAAAATGACAGTTGAATATTAGTTTAATAAAATACTTTGTGAATGAAGTCAACATTTAGATATAGATTTTAATTAAATAGGTCTCCTTTTAACTGTAACATATGCAGCTTTATGACGAAGGAAAACAAAATGTTTTAAATTTTTAAAGAAATTTAAATTTTTCACACATTTATAAATTTTTTTTTAATATGGCAAAGCCATCGTTGATCAGATTAAAGCATGACATAAATTGCAGGTAATTTATACAAGATTTTTTTTTTCATTTTATTGATCCAAATCAAACAAATGGGTTTCGAAATATGCTGCATTATATGGTGCAACATCGTTAATTTTCTATATAATCATTTATCGTGAAAAATAAAGTCAATTCAAAAATAGTTATTTATAGACTTAGAACTTTATGAGCACGAGTATCTAAATTGAATGTGAAATCTCGTAGCGCAGAAAAAAGTTTTAATTTTGTCGACCTGTATTATTTTTCATCTAATTTACTTTTTTTTTCTTGAAAATAGTCAGTCACAAAAGATTTGTTTAATTTGGTTTGATTCGTCAACACCTGCGATGCATTGCAGGAATCGCACTCTATACTTTTACAATTTGTTACCTTATGTGAGTTAATCCAAAAAAAATTTGGCATCGTAGAGTCTATACTTAACCCTACTTTTTACATTTTCATTTATTTAAAATATAAATTTGTTCATAAACTTTTGATGTCCACACATTTCTGGCAGTGTAATTTCGATTATTTTGCAATAAAAATTATTATTTTTCCTGATCTACGATCATAAATTAGTTTTATTCTATGAAAATTCTCCCTTTACATCCTCTCTTTCCCTCTCATTTTGCCATGATTGTGTTTGATTAAAGGGACATTTTTTAATCTTTTGGACATAAAAACTCATAGAGAGTAAATGAAACAAGTTAGGAACTTAAATAATGCTACATTTTTCTACCTCTATAATATATAATTGACATATTTGCTTTAGACATTTATATAACCTAAAAACTCCTTGAGGAAGTCTATTTGCTTTGGTCATGAATAGGTTAAATTTGACGTGGAATAAAACTAAAATTTTTCCAGTGAGTAGAATGAGAATATCTACGAAATCCTCTCGTAGAGAGTATATTTCACGATATTTTTTAATGTTGGTCTGTGCTATTTATTATTGTGTAATTCTTTACAAAATATATTTTCATAGTTATATCTAATTTTTGATAAATTTTTATTGATAAACTTATTTAATTCTGAGTAATAAATAGTAACCAACTATAATATACTAAAATCAATTCTACAAAGGCAAAACTTGTTGTATTTACCCAAACAATTAACTGCCAAATTAAGAATATTACCCTAATATATTCATAATTCATTGGTACATATAATAAAATTCATAAAAAAATTTCTCCAAAAATGATAATTAAAATTGAATACAAAATACAAATAAAACGAAATAGAAAGTTAAGAATTTTCAAAGGCAAACAAACCAAACAACGAACAAACTCAATTCAACACCCGATTATTAACTGGCATATAGGTCAAGACAAACACAAATAAAAAAAAAAAACAAAAACAAACAAAATACCGTTGAATGACAATTTAACAGAATAAATATCTAAACAGTTTCTTAACAGTAACATCAATGTTAACACCAAACTCTTATACAAAAGACGTTGTGACGACATTCATACTTAAAAAAAATTGTTTTTTTGTTAGCAACATTAAGTGCAACTAATGGTTAAAAGTTGTTCAAGCTAAAAAAAAAAATATAAAAATATAAAAAAATCTGAAAAAAAAGACAGTCAGAAAAAAAACTGTGATCTTAACTTATGCTTTTTGATACAAGCATAAAATTTGTTTAAACATGATACTTTGTTGAAAAGGCTTCTTTTTCACTTTTCCTATATTCATTCAATTAACAAATTTTATTAAAAAAAAGTATGTACTCGTATGTACGATTTTATTTTTCATGAATGTACAAGCATTTATATGAGTGATACTACTAACCTAGTTCTATATGCTTGAATGGATGGATGTGGTATGGTTTTGTACATGAGAGTTTCTACATGTAACTTTTATAAAATTTGTGTCAGAAATTCATAACTACATAAAATGTTAAATGTTTGTAAGTTATCTACAATTTTATATTTGTGAAAAAAAAAAACATTTTTAATTTCGTGAAGCCAAAATTTGTATTTGTAATGCTGCAATGAGTATGTTAATTTTATGAATTGATTTGCACCTAGGAAATTTAAATTTACAAAATTTTGTTTACAAAGATATTTTTACAAAAGATATTTTTTATATTATATATATATATATATATATATATATATATATATATATATATATATATTTATTTTTATTTAAATTTGTACTTTTTTCTTTTCCGAACTTTCTTTTTTTGAAATTAGTACTTTTTAAGTTTATATTTTTTAATTAGTACTTTTTCGAAATGGTTATTTTTATTTTTTAATTAAGTAATTTTTTTAAAATTTGTATTTTTTGTAATAGGTTTATTTGAAAGTTATTCTTTTTTGGAATTTGTAACCTTTTCTTAAAATTGATACTTACAATTTAAAAATTTATACTTTTTTTGTTTTTAAAAAAGGAAACTTTTTATAATTAAACTGGTTTCGAAAATTGGTATTTAAAGTTGTTTTAAATTTGTTTATAAAAAAAATTTGATTTTTTTTTTTTTTTTTTTTTGACTAACTGATATTTGCTTTTTTGCAAATTGATACTTTGTTATGAAAATGGGACTTGTTTGAAGAAAAATAACTATTTAAAATTATTATTTTTAAAATTGCACTTTTCTTGGAAATTGTAGATTTTGAATAGTTGGTAGTTTTTATAATTGCTTTTTTAATGGCCTTTTCCTGCGTGAAAAATTATGGTTTATTCAAAATTCAAAAACTTGTTTTACAGTGGGTTTTTTTGGGAAATTTGTTATTTTTTTTTAGAAAATTTATGCTTTTGATTTTCCTAAGTTTTGCTTATTTTAAAGAATAATTTATTTTAATCAGTAGCTTTCAAAAAATATTCATTTTCTTAAAAACAAAGAGTTTAGCTATAATAATTTAGTTAGAAGCCATATTGGTCTAAGGATTTGATCGACAAAAAGAGAGAAAGTTTAACCAGCAAACTTAGACTGGAGCAGGGATTCTCACAAGCAGCATCACGACTTAACTTAAGAACGACCCAACACAATTTTTGTGTAATAAGTACTCGTAATTATTTTTGATATCAAATATGTTTTCTAAACAATCGTAGACCAAAGGTTTGAATTTTAGTTTGTGGTTCATTTAACAAAAAGCATTAAATGGATCATAATTTATTATATGGATAAATATTAGTTTCAAATCATTCTGAAATCTAAATATACAAATAATTATTTAAAAATTAAGTTTTCAATTTATGAATATTTTTCTTATTCTCAAGTCATTGACATTTGATAAGAGGTTTAATTTTATATCAACCTCATTTAAAATGAAGTTATCCTAATAAAACATATATAAAATATAAAAATTGCGATTAAAGTATTATCGGTTCAGCTGTCCTGTTTCTTGATTGTGAACTAAGAATATGTGATAATCTTAAAGGTTACTTTTTAACTGTTTCTTACATATTAAATCCTAAAATAATCTTAAGACGTAATTTCTTTTAAATGCTGACACATAAAAGACCATAGTGATAGCCTAATAATACCCGTTATAGGTATATATTGGAAAATCGAAAATATAAAAGTGCAAGATTTTAAACTGATTAAAATTTATTGAAATTTAATTTATAATTAATAAATGGAAAATTAAAAAAAAACAACTATTTATATTTTTCAAACTACAAGAAATATGTATTAAATTCAGATTTAATTTTGATAATAATTCGATAATGAATGCATTTCTAAATTTAAGAAAAAAAAAATTCCCTTGATGTTGAAAAATCTATTACGATCAAATCATTATCAAACACTTGTCATTTGAAAAAGTTACTCGTATTGTGTATCTGAAAACCCATAATGTAACTCGCCCTATGAGGGCTAGGTCTAACGATCGATGGTCTAAATAAATGTTGCCATCTAGTTACTATAACATTGCGATAATATAACAATTATAAATATAATTTCTATTTGCCCAGACTATTTTATTCCCCGTAATACAAACAACTGTTTATTCATTACTGGAAAAAATACTAAATATTGAGCTAAAAAATGTTAAAGCCTAGATAATCTATGTTAATAATTTATCTCCACTACGAAAAAGAAACCAAAATATATATTTAATATGCAATAGTTTACAGAGCTCCAGATGAATACAATAAAAAATTTTAAATTTCCTAGAATTTTAAAGTCAAAATAATTAAGAAATATTCTTTAAGTCTTTATTTGAAGAATATCAGATAATAAAATCAAAATCTATATAAAAATTTTGTAAAACTATTTAGTTGAACATTAACATCTATTCAGATTCACTAGAATCATATATTAGTTATATATATATATATATATATATATATATATATATTAAAATATATATATTAAATATTTTGCATTTTTAGGGTAATGATAATTCTTCCTAAGCTTTTAACAATTCTTTTTTATAACACTTAACCACCGGTAATTGATATATAAGAGTTTCGTTTTCATTTTTTTAAACTATTAACTTTATTTTAAGTTCTCTTTATTTTCTGCAACAGAAGTAGAAAAAAAAATGTACAACATATTTTTAATGGACGCTACATGCATTGCAATCAATTTATATAAAGTATTTTTTACATTTTTTTTCTCGATTTAAAAGACATAAAACGAGTTGACGAATAACAATCTGTTCAACAATATCCGCTACCACCGCCAACTCCACTATCACGTCACTGTCTTAAACCCTTTTGGCCCGTGTTGGTTTGTTCATATTTTTTCATTTCTTTTTATTTGATTTCGTTTATTTTTTATTTAATTTTTTGTTTTCTTTCATTTAAATCGTTTAAAGTAAATATATATTTTTGCTCACTTTTGTCGTTGGTTGCTTGGTTGGCTGTTAGTCATTAGCTTTTCATTTTTGTAGCTACAAGTCGTGACTTTCATTCATTCATATCTCTTTTGAGTACGATTATATTTTATGTTTGAATGGTTTTAAATCTTTGTTATTATTGTTGCTGCATTTTTGTTTTGTTTACGAGTACTCGTAGTTTCCATTGGATTGTTTTTTTTTTATTTTTTTCTTATAGAAGGAGAAAGTTTTTTGTATTTATAAGTATTTAAGCATATTTTTTAATGACATTTTATTATATTAATTTTTTTTTTGTATGATTATTTTCATAATTTATTTATTACAATTTATTGTTAAATGATGAAATTAATATGTATTTTCTTTAGTTAAATAAAAGACATATTTAAATTACTTTTATACAAACATAAAATGAAACGAAATTACTCTTTTTTTATATGGTGACTGAGTTAAATAATGGATCCATCACAAAAAATGCCCATATACTACATTTATATAATATGCCAAGTATTTTTGATAACTGTTAAATATACATTTTACAGAGAAATCTTTTCTAAAAGAAGTATTTATTATTTTATTCTTAATATTAATAACTTTTCCTTATTCACAATTTCCAAAAGGACAGACATGGTAAAATTGGTTCCAAGACAATTTTCTTATATATATTTTATCGTCAGATGAGCGAGAATATTTTCTGAAAAACCTTCCAGCTTATTCTAATTTTTTCTAAAACGATTTTTTTAATTGATACTTTTTTCGGAAAAACATAATTTTTTGCAATAGGTATTAAGTAAAGTTTTCGTTTATTTTTATATATTTTAACAGAGTTCGTTTTTTTATTTATAAGTATTTTATTTTTATTTTTTATGTTTTTAAAATTTTTGCTTTTTTTTATAAGTAAACCATTTCTCAAGGTACTTGAAATAAATCTTAAATTATTTCAATTAGTTTGTACTTGTGGGGTGGGTATTATGTATTTGTAATAATGTTTTTAATTCACAGAAATAATGGTCTAAGACCCAGCTTAAAATATATATTAACTTAGTCGATTTAACGATGTCCGCCTGTCTGTCCGTATATATAAACTTTGTAATCAAACTACAGATCGAAAATTTAAAAATATCTTGATGAAATTTGGCACAAATAATTACTTTTATAATAATATCTTTATGCAAAATTTCATGATAACTTGTCCATAATTGATCATAGATTCCATATAAACTCATGTTTCGAAAATCACTTTAACATTCATAAATGCATGCATAAATCTTAATAACAAGTTAATATTTGACACAATAATTTTTATATACGTAGAAATCATCATGCCAAATTTATGAGGATCGGTCCAAAATTAACCATAACTTCCATATTAGTATCAACATAACATTTGCGTAGGTATGTTTTATATAAACATACATTACACTTAATACTAGTATCGGTACACAATTGATCACAGGTCCAATAAAAAAACCCTTATTAAATTTTGATGTAAACACACAATGGTGTACCATATGGTACCCTACAAAAATATAAAAAGACAAAGAGGTTTTTTTTACAATATAATGGAAAAAATATCATATTTTTCCTTGGAAATTTTAAAACAAAACTAAGAGGTTTTAAAAAATTGTCACATATTTGATTAGATATGTAGGAAATGTAAGTATTTTTTCTATAAATTTTAAGTAACAACAATATTTCTATGCGTTTTTTATATTTTTACAATAGAGAAAAATGTTTTAATTTTATTTCTTTTTCTAGCTTAAAAAAGGGTAATTCTAAATTATTGCATAATATATCTTTAAGTGATAGTTATGTTTAAACTACACTAATAAATTTTATTATTACTTAAAAACTTCAGCTACATAAAAAAATATATATATTTTTAATTAAAGAAAAATGGAATATACTTTATTTTATTTTAATAATTCTACTGTCTGTTTCTCTATGTTCAACGAAAAATTCGTTTCGAAAATTTTTATGGAAAACAACAGTAAAATATTAAATTAATTTCTTGTTTTCCATACATTTTGTTGAAATGAATTTTTCTTTTGACATAGTGAAAGAGACAGTTATTTTTTTGGTAATAAGAAAATATTGTAAGTTAGTAAGTACCTCAACTTGGAAGATATTTGTTAAATAAAAACTACAACAAAAATATACTAAAGCTAAAATGTTTTGGCAGGATCTCTGTAAGCTGTATTTAGCTTAGAAACTCTGGTAACTAGACACAATATATCGATGGTAAACTTAGTTTTTCCGCCAATTTTTATGTAAAACGCTTACTTTTAAGTAAGTTTATAAAATTGCGATCGGCTTGTCCAATTTAAATAAGAATTCTCACATGCTTGCTAATATTTTTTTTTCTCATCCGATTTCAAAGATTATTTTCTCTCATTAAGACTTATTTCAAATTTTAACAAAAGCTGGATCCTTCAAGTTATGTAAAAAAAAAACATCACGACATTAACTATTCCGAGAGTAAAAATGAACAATTTTGAGTTTGAAATTTGAGAAATAATAATTTTTGGAATATTTTAAGTCAGGAAAGCATCATCACACACAAAAGGCGAAAATTATTTGTTACGATTATATAAATTTGTATGTAAGTCGGACTAGTCGATTATAAATTACAGATTTTAGGAAGTGTTCATTTGCCTGCTCATAAATTAACTTGGCTATACCTATTTCTAAATCATAAAATTTTTTTTTGTGACAACTGAAAACAGAGTAGTAATTAGGTATTCCAGTGCATAATAATAAGAAATTGTACTGTATTGGTTACGTATTGAATGACGCAGCATATTACCTAATACCCTCAACTCATCAAATTTATTTTTCCATTTCTACAAATTCATCCAAATATCTAGTAATTTTTCGTTTGATATATCACCATTTTCTTCCGAGTGTTTTATATCAACATGTTAATTTGAAAAACATTACCTGTTCACTTTTGATACATTGTCTCTAGTAACATCAGAATAACCAATCTATTATTTTTTACTGAATTGTTGTCATCTCTTAAAGTTTCTTGATTATTGACGGATGTGTAAGGAAAACTCTCATTTTATTACGAATTTCTAAGTATTCTTTTTCACATGAGCATCACGAATCATCCGCTCTATAATATAGGTTTTTCAACTTTCTAGCCGAGCAATTAAAACATTTGAAAACCACTGGTCCTTCAAGGGAGGTTCCATTAATAATACAAAATGAATAATCATGAGGGCCGGCACATGCCGACAACACATTTGGTACATTATTTTTGACTCTTGTTTCTTTTTTGATGGTAAACCGAGATTCCATAAAAGTATCATATTTTAAGTAGGTCCTTTTTGCAATTTATAGCTTGCTAAATTCTACTCGTATCATGTAAGGTGCATCAGAAATAATTTTGGTTCCTATAGACATTCTTTTATATTTATAGCCTTGGACGATATTATTTAATATTAACGAGAAACTGTGCCTTGAATATATTCTACTATTAGAGGAAATATTTTCTTCTTACTTTCTTCCACTGAGTAAGTTTCCATATCATCAAGTTCATCTATAGGAGCAAAACGATTATTGCTAATATTTTGTGCTTTTGGTTTTTCGTATTTTGCTTTATTACCCGAAAATATTGAGTCTTTCACAAGTTTTCTAAATTAACAAAAATATAAAAAAGCAACAATTAAAGTTATAGAGAAATGCCGTTAAAATAATATGATAAATAAACAACTTTGTAAAGTGATCAAAAATTCGACTGTACGATAACAATCGATTTATTCTTATATAAAACTTACTTGTGTCAAATATTACCTTGATACTAACATTTATATGGGATTTATGCACGCTAAATTGATTTTCAGAAGAAGGGTTTATATGGCAGCTATGGTCAATTATAAACCGATCATCATAAAATTTGGCATAGAAATTAATACTTTGAATTTCATTAAAATATTGCTGAACTTAAGGCACTTATGACCGTGAAGATATTTTTAAAATCTTTAAAATTACAAAACAGCCAACCGACCAGAAGGACGGACATCGTTAAATCGACTCAGAAGGAGATTCTGAGGCGAACAGTATACCTTAAGGTGGGGGTCCGAAGATATTTTCTGTGCATTAAAAACATCAAAACAAACGCATAATACCATAAAAATAGAGTATAAAAACATAAAATATTTCGCGTTTTGGCGGTCCATTTTGATTCATTTTTATAATAAAATTGATGAATTGAATATACTCGTATATACTGTTAGCAGAGACCTTTTGAAGGCTGACTTCAACAGACGGACGAATGGATAGCCATTTTCAAAATAAATTTTTGTTAGATCAAATAGTGAAAAATAATAATTTTAAAATTTGCTTTTTCTCGACAATTTGTAACGAAGTCACGTGATCAAAATTATTCATGCATTGTTCATGATAGCATCAGAATTATAATGTACAAAATTATACCTTATATAACAAAAGTAAAAAAGATAAGATAAACATTTTCCAATACATTTAAACCTATTAATAGTCCTATTAAAATGGGGCTAATATGGAAAAACTTTAGAACAAAAAATTAAAAGATTATCAAACATTAGCAGTTATTTTGAACACTTTAATAAATTCAAACGGAATTTAATGGGAATTAAGTACAGCACTTATATAACTAAAATAAACTAAAACTTAACACTATTATGACACATTTGCTTTCGTGAACATATTTTAATAAAATTACAGTACGCATATTAATGTGTACAATTAAAGTTTTGATAATTTTATTAAAATTATTACAAGAAATCGAGAATCAAATACATATGCACTACGTAGATATGGTAAATGTAAATAGCATTAACATAAACGATGTATTTGATTGTTTAATTAAATATGACAACGAAAAATCCAAAAATCCAAAACATTGCATCACATCAATGCCCATCGGCAGCTTAATATGCATTACACACTCTTTTAGTTCGTAAGACAACGTTTGACATCAAACACAAAATAAAATACCAGACATGATTTATAACTAAATTAAAGAAAATTGATTTAAACTATCTAAAAAATTAAGCTCATGGCGGTGTTTGTTCAATTCAAATGAATAATAAAATAAGTTACTAGCAACAACAGGTCTTTGACCATTTTATAATAAAGAAAAAAAATTAAATTAAAATTTTATAAATAAATTCCTCATATATTATTAATGAATATTATTCATAACACCTATAAAACTTTACTTTTTTTAAATATATTTAAATAGTTAAATAAGGTCAAATGAAAGCAAACAACTTATTTCTGTAATATTATTAGTCAATAAACCCTAATTCTATTTTAATTTCTGTTTTCTTACTGATCTTGTCACTTTACCAAACATTAATTTTATTACAAAAAAGAAAGTGAAATTAATTTGGTATGTGTGTTTTTTCTTATTTTGTTTTTTAATTTCTTGTCTTTTGAAGGCAAGATGATGATGATTCAAAAAAAAAATTATGTCTTTTATTTTCTAAATTAATTTCACTATCATTTTTTGTGAAATTAGCTTAAGTTGAATCATTTTGAATTCCATTAACCTTAAGTTATGCATGAAACCAAAAGGAAAAAAATAAAAAATAAGAAGCTTGTTAAGTCTTTTTCTTTCAAACTTACTCATCTGTATCATGTTGTTTTTGTATTAATTTTTGGTTAAAGTATTTTTATATCTTTTTCATTAAAACGTAATTTATTTTCAAATATTGCATGTTTTAATATGATTTTCTCTTTCAATGAAGAAAATTGTTGATGTTTAAAATAAAAAACTTTTTTTCTTTTTTTTTTAATTAATTGTTCAAGCCTGTTTGTATATATTTGATTGTAAGTAGTTGCTTCTTTATGAAAGTGAGAGTTTTGAAAAGAAATACTTAAGTTGAAATAAATGTTTTTATATATTTTTTTAATATTGTTGAAAAAAAT
Organism: Protocalliphora azurea; assembly: GCA_932274085.1. Taxonomy (NCBI): domain Eukaryota; kingdom Metazoa; phylum Arthropoda; class Insecta; order Diptera; family Calliphoridae; genus Protocalliphora; species Protocalliphora azurea. The sequence continues at coordinate 39,334,623 of OW026519.1, forward strand.
AATAATAATAAAAATAATAAGTTATTATTACATTTAATTTGTTAACAAAATTTATGGTGTATCAAAACAAAAGATTTAAGACACAAACTTGTGTATTTAAATAAACATTAATAATATTCTCATTCAGTAGGTAAACAAAATTTTAATTTATTCGTAAATTAAATTACTTCATTTCAAATATATTAAACCTGTTTACTAGTAGTTCGTTTAAGTGATTAGGAATTATAGTTGTTCTTCTATGTTTATTAACATATGTAAATTTTTAATTGCTTATAAATAAAAAATTAACAAGTTATATTTTCCCACTGTTATAAAATATAAAAAATGCAAGACAAGTTACTTCCTTTAGAACCTGTAAGTAATCTGACCACAAGCAATCTCTTGTGTTACAATTTTGTTTATATAAATTAATTATTGTCAGGAAAACTGTAACTGCTTTCCGAAAAAGTGGGATAATTAACGTTATAAAGTAAGTAAAAAAAGCTACTTTATAGCTATAACTGAAGTAGAAAATAGTTTAAAATAGTATCTATAAATTGTAATATTTAAAATACGCTCGTACCTGTAATCATCCAGCGAAGGGAAATAATTTTTCGAAATTTAGAACATATGCATATCATACAAGTTTAACAATGCCATATACTTTATTAGATAATCTGATGCTAACAGAAAGCATACCAAAATTGATTGAATATATATATATATTGATGTGCTCTGTGGGATCGCAGACAAAATAATTCGTGCCCTCGGAAAAGATTCCTTTTTATGATTAGAAAACGCAACGAATTCTAATTTTTCTTGCCTTGTCTGGCATCACATCATTACAACAAAAAAGGAGCTGAATGGTATCAAAAAATGTTGCTGCTATGTACCAGGGGAGAGCAGTCTACTAAACTGTCGAAAACTCAGTCCATTTGAAATGTAGTGGGCTATAGTAAAAAATATTTGGTGAATACTTACAGCTGAGTAAAAAAAAAAAAATAGAGTTTAAAAAGAAGTGGAGCAATTCTAACAAGAAGTAACCCAAAATATAATAAAGCTTTTATTAAGGATATTCCAGAAATAACTAGTGCTTTAAAAAAATTTATGTTTTTTTAACTTAAAACTAGATTATAACAGCTGATGCGTATGCACTCATGTTCCTTATATAGAACTTCATTGAATGTATGTGAAAACGTGTCCTGACCGCATCCATATTTTAACAACAATATTATACCACATTTTTAACCTCATTCCACCCAAATAACCAAACCAATGAAAGTAGAACTTTGTGCAGAGATAGTATATGTATCTTATGACAAAAAAGCGCAAAAGGTTTAGCTGTTTTTGTTGAAATTTTACAGAATAATTTTCTGAATACTGAAATTTAAATATAATAGCCTATCTTTCAATCGGAGCAAGCGAAGTGCAAAACAAATATTAATTATGGTATATTTAAAGAGCTCTTATAGTGAAGTCTACAAAAATTTCGTAGGAATAATCTACAATTGGTTAGATGACACGAAAATACATTGAGTAGGTCCGAAGAGAGTAGCGTTACCAGTTTAGAATTTCAAGGCTAAACCTATCCTTTTTATTTGGCTTTTAGCCTCAACATTTTTGTTTTAGCTTCTAGTTTTTTTAGCTTTTTTGTTTCTTAAAATTGTCTTAAAAAAGCTACAATTTTAGTATTTCAGCCAAGAAGAAAATAATTTCTTATTTGCTTTTACTAATTTTGTTTTTACAGAATCATCCATTTAAGAATTTTTGCGTATCAATTTGCACAAAAATCGAGATTACTTATATTTTGAAAAAATATTCACCAGCGGCGCTTCTTTTTTCAAAGCAAATATAACTTACCTAATTATATGGACTTACCTAACCAATTGTTATATTATATTAAAAAAAATTTAAAAAGCGAAAAATATCCAAAATTTTTTTAAATTATTAATCAAAAAGGAATTATAATACAAAAAAACCAATTCAAAACATTGGATCATTTTTCATATGAAATGCAACCCAAATTTGTGTGAGAATTCTGTATCCGATCTTTCATTGGGTAATTTTGCTAACAACGGTCCTATGTTTTGTTTTTTATAAATTTATTACAATATATCATTAAAAACTAATGAGAAAAAGTATATAAGCTTTTTTCGAGCCTTATTTTTTGAGACACTTCGCCTTTTCTCACCTTTTTTAAAGTACAATTTAGCCTCAGGGGAGGGGTGTTAGCCCCCAGTAAAAATTAATATTAGTTAGGTCAAGAGGAGTAGTAGCTCTCATACAAAGCAAATATTCATTTGAGTATATTCAAAGGATTATTTTGAAAAAGTCTTAAAATTTTTAGAAACAATATTCTTATCATACTCCGAACAAGGTGTGTAGGCCCGGAGGGTGCAGGGGCTCCCATAAAAGTAAATATTAGTTATTAAATTACAGAGGGGCAACAAAGCGTATCGGGCCAAGGTAGTGAGGAAAATAAAAAAATTTAAGATTAAAACCATCCAGAGACTATTTAGAAAAAACTAAAATTTTCCAAAAATGTACAATCTTGAAAAAATAACTTTAGTACATATCTAAGAAATTTTAAGTTATGTAGACATTATATATATATATATATATATATATATATATGTATATATATGTCGAACTTAACACGTACTGAAACTACATGCATTCGCTTTTATATATATATATATATATATATATATGTTTATATATATAGATGACTTTTATAAAAAGTTTTGATTTTAGGCCTTAAAAAATAAAAAGAATCAAATTATTATAATGTTATTAGTATTATTATTATTATTTTTTTTTGATGACATATTAAAATTCATTTGTATAAAATTACTCGAATGAATGTAGTATCAGTACGTGGTAAGTTCGACATATACAAATTTTTACAAAATAGAAGTATGTGTATAATTCTGGTAAAAAATGCACGTAATATCAAAACTTACTGTGTTATTTATACAAAATTTATAATATTTTCAATGGCAGAAAGTATAAGTGTAGCAGGGTTTCCTAGTAAAATTGAAAAAAATCTTAATACCAAAGGTCACGATTTTTAAAAATTTAGCGAAAAATGCGGTCCGAATCTAAGTTATTTCTCCATACGTTATACGAAAATATATTTTGTTCGAGTTTATTACAAAGAAATACTATTAAATATTGTGATTATATTTTAACCCAATTAAATATTTTGGTCCATAAAAATTTATTTTAAAAATTTTTGATGCGCCTTTACGTTTCCATTGTGCATTACAATTATATCAATTTTGGTTAATTTGGTGCTCTCCATGCAGTGTGCCTTAGCAAAATGTATTTAGACAAAAGTGTCCCGTTTTCAACCATCAACAACATTTGACTTAAATTTATTATTCCGACCAATTATAGTTATTGCCGTTCCTATGTCCATATGTGCAAGATTTTTAAAAATGCAATTTGCTATATAAAAATAGAGAAACAAGAAGTGCATTTTTTATAAAATTTATTTTAAATCTCCTACGATTTTATTGTGTAATATAGCAAAAAGCGAAATTCATGTTATAAACTGTGAATATGAAACGCAAAAAACTGACCTTTTTAAACATTTTCGCACATGATTTCTAAACTTTGTGACTATTTGCTGTGTTCAATATCTCGGGCACATAAACGAGAAATAGTGCGAAATACGTATAATTACAACAAGTATCAATCCATATTCCAAAATAAAATATATATATAAACATATATATTTGGAATTATTCTGTTTTTCTTAAATATTTTATTGCTCAAAACACACTATTCAAAAAAAAAAAAAAAAAAAAAAAAAAAAAACAACTTCAAACATTTTAATTTGAACACAATTTTTCCAACCTAATAGGTAGGTAAAAACACAACCCATTTTTTTAAGCTTTATTAATTGCACAATCTAAAAATGCATTAAGCATTAAATCTATTAGCTACAAATTTAACTACAAAATGGTTTTACTTAATTGAATGGTTAAAGCATTTCTTTGTTAATTTAATACATTTTCCTGTCTCTTGTGAAATTCTTACTGTACAGCTTATGTAAAAGTTAAAGTTCCGATTGAAAAAAATACAATTGCATTACCAGCATTTTCTAGTTTTTTCTCCATAGCAAAATATATGTTCGTGTTAACCAAGAAACGGCTTTCTAAATTTACATATTCGTAGTAATTAAAACGTCTTGAGCTTCTTGAACAAACACTAACAAAGTAGTTAAGCGATTGCACACATTAAACGTAAATTGTGTCACATATAGAAAAGAATGAGAAAAAAAAAAAAAAAACTAATAACATTGACAGCAATAAAATAAAAAAAAAAACAAAAAAAAACGCGTTTTGTTAACACATGAAAATAAACTGCAAAACATCAAAAACTCTCCAATTTACAAAATAATACATATAAACCTTATAATGATCATATTTGTTTTTGTTTTTATTTTAAATGGCTTTAGAACCGACATAAAACAACAAGAGAAGTAGCAGCACTTCTATTCCGCTTCTCACCATGTTCTTCATAATTTCCTCTAAATACAGTTAACATTTTTTATGCTTATAATATACACCGTATAAACTTAGTTCAATTAGAAAGCATATACATACATACATACATACATACATAAATATAAGAAACAAAACTTAAATAATAACAATAAGAAGTAAAATAAAGAGAAAAACAACAACATTAATACATGATTCTAAATTTTTAAATCAACAAACGGTATTATATAAACTAGAATAAGAAAGCTAAACAACGTTGCAAACAAGTGTCGAAGACAGCTAAAAATTGTTAATAAAATAAATCAAAGAAGAATAAAACAAGATAATCAACTCGTTGATGAAGAAAAATGTTATAAAAATAGAATAGAACATAAAAGAAAATCGATTTTTTTCAATTAAAATAAATTTGATATATAGAATTTCCTTATACGAGTACATATGTTTATGAAACGGAAAACTTAAGCTAAAAACTCGATCGTTAGAATGACAACTTACTCAACCAGTTTACTAATATCAAGCGATTTTTGATATCAAATTAATTTGTTCAATCGAAAAATTTTAAAATTTAATTTAAGGAACTTTTTATTTTTAAATATTAATAAATAAAAGACAACCATTTTTTTATTTATTTATATACTTATTTACTTTTTTATTTTTCATTTGCAGCATGTTTAATCAACGTAAATTAAATTCATACATTTTATTAGTCATAGTGGCTATAAATTGCCTTCTTCTGACATTCGCCTATCCCCAAAATGAAGTATATCAAAGACGTTTACAACAGAGACAACAACAACAGCAACAAATTTCACCTGTTTATGCTGTTGGCCAAGAAAATGGTGCTCGGAAATATGCTGTCAAACCAAATGCTTCTAAAAAAGTAGCACTTGATGATGTCGAAGATGACATTGAGGGTAATCAAATACAAGAAGCACCCAATGGTTTCTCTTGGTCCAACATGTTGGGTACTGTACTCACCATGTTCTTCAATAATGCTGGTAATTCGCCCACAAAATCCGATGATGTTGATGGTTCAGTTGGTTTCGGTGGTTCACCCTGGGCTAATGTTATCTCAATGGGTATGTGAAAATAATAAAAAATTGATTAGAATAAAAAAATTACAGAATATATAAATTTCTTTGATTTTTTATTCAAGGTTTGAAAATCATTAACACCTTGTTGGGCGGTGGGGCTCCCAGCGATGGAATTGATAAAGTCGACAATGGTGGTTCACCCATGCAGGTAATATTTGATTTATCTTATTAATATTTTCTTTTTTTAATTCATGTAGTCTGCACTTATTTATTTGTATATAAAATATTTTTTTATTTTTTATTTTGGTATAACTAACTTATTTTTTTCATTTGCTTATAAATGCTTTTATAATGTTGTATGCGGAAATTAACAATATGTTTTAAAGTAAAATTTATTTCTTTTAATACTTATCTTCAATTTTATATAAAAATATATATTATTTGTTATCAGTTTTTGCAGAAGAGTGTCATATTACCATAGCGATTGAAACATCTTTAAAGAAATTTAAAATTTTAATTCTTGTTGAATTTCTTATTCATAGTTTTTAACATATTAGGATATTAAAAAACAGTGAGTGAAACTAGCTTACGCCAATTAAAGAATATTTCTATTCCTTTCCCGTACCGAAATTTCCGAACTATTCAACATTTTCAGTTTTTCTTTGAATTTTTATTCATAGTTTTTAACATATTAGGATATTAAAAAACAGTAAGTGAAACTAGATTACGCCAATTAAAGTATATTTGTATTCCTTACCCGTACCGAAATTTCCGAACTATTCAACATTTCAGTTTTTCTTTGAATTTTCAGGAAATTAAAGTGAAATGAATTTCGTCAAAATTTCGAAAGCACAACTACTTTTATTTACTTTTTTAAAATCAAGCCATATTTTTATTAATAATGTTTTTCTTATAGAATCCAGCACAAAAAGTGAAAAGTACTTCTTAAGGAATAACACTTTCATTATCTTAAAATTGGTAGTAAGTGCACATTTTTGGAAGCTGTTTAAAATAAATACGTAAAAAAGGCACGTTATTCAAACGATGGTCATGTGTTAAAGTTGTATCTTCTATATCAAATTCATTGATTTTGAGTCCTTTTTTTAGGGTATTTTTATTTTACTAGCTTGTTCTATTTTGATTTGTTATTCAGAAGATTTTATAACGATGTTAAATATCTCAACATGAAAATTATATAGAACATCATACCTTTCACATAGAAAATTACCTAACAATATTGCCTATTTATTTTTACAAGACTGTACATACTGTACATACAATCTGATTTCAAATATTTTTTTTTCATATTTTGTTTTACCTTTAAACTAAATTTTCACTTTATTTTTAATTTTATCAAATACTTTAAGGGTACAACTGCAGAAGCAATGATTATGTATCATAAAAGCATGCTCCCAGTGACAACTATAAATTAATATTATTGCTTCTGCAGCTCTCTTTCAGGATATCTTAATAGTAAATTCCACTTCTTTTGCATTATTTGGAAGTTGGTTTTTTGCTGAGGAATTTTTAATAAAATGTTTCGTTAATTCTTTTAAAAATGTATTGTCATTTAAATTCATATTATCTTTATTAATTTTATAAAATAGATTCCAAAAAACTTTCTCACCCATTTATTTTTCGAAATCAAATTAAATTCGATATTTCATACACTCCTAAAAACATTCGTATTGAATTAATCCATACTCTTAAATTACCTAATGCAAAAGAAAAATGCCTCAATAATTCCAACGCAAAATTAAAGCGTACCAAAAGTCTAACAAACTCTCTAAAGCGTTTTTCAAAGTTAGTTGGAATTTCGGTTTTATGGCCTCTTGAAATATGAATTTTTCAGAGCCCCTTTTCCAATATAATTGGAAATAAAAATCATTAAAAATAATTTAATTCAAATGTTATTACATGTTATTGTTTTATAGGTTACTGGTATTATAATAGATTTTGGCTTAAAGCAACTCCCTTTTTGCGCCAATTTTTGTCATAATATTGTTTACTTTATTTGTCTTACTTAACCTAATGTTAAAACTACTGAACTAATTAAAATGAAACTTGGCATATATATAACCTTGTAGGAAGTACTCAATGGATGCCACGCCCACTTTTTCTTAAGAAGGGTTTGCTTCTTGGTAACAAATTTCAAATTTCACAAGTATTTTGATGACAGTGGTAAAAAATATCACAATATAATAAAAGTAGGCGAGAAAGATACGTGGCAGCCATACAGATACAATTTTTTAATATATGTACAATATTTACAATTTCTTCTATATGTCAAATTGTAGGCGTGGCATCTAACTTATATTTTAACCCATAGTTTTCTCCAAAAAATACTTGATATATGTGCTAAATTTCATTTGAACTTAAAAAAAATAATTATTTATAAAAACGGGGCGTGACATTTTCATTAATTTGCATAATAATGCATGATATATATATGTGAACGATATATATGTACAAAACATCAGTTGAATCGTGACAAATCATATGTTGCATACAATCTTGTTATGAAATTTGCTGTTAAATGTTTTTTATTTACACACATAATGAAAAAGTGAAACCATTTGATTTGAAATATTTGATGACCTAAAATTTATGTCTATCATAAATGAATTACTTATAGATTTTAAAATCAATTGAACGGAACAAATTTTTGATAATTCAAATTCAAATCTATAAAAAATTAGCTTTAGAAGATATTTCGTAATTAATTTTTTAAAAAATTAAAAACAAAAACAGAATATTTACAAACGGAATGGATCTTAATAAAAAAAAAAAAATAAATAAATAATCATTAGTGATATAAATGGATATGAACTATATTCAAATATGTGTCCCTTTCAAATGGATCTGTAGATTTTTTTTTTTAGAGATGATATCATGGCATAACGAACGAATCTAAAATTGAGACCTGATTATATTTTATGAAAAGATCTGGAATTGAAATTAACTAGTTTTAGTATTTTTAAATTACTTTAATGCGTATCTTAACTATGATTTTCGATTGTTTTTTGAAAAGAGTTTTTTTTATTGAATTTTTAATATTTATAAAAGAAATTTAAAATAAAATGTATGGCATTTGTCGTACTACAAATTTCAAAAATTCAAACAGTGAAAAATTTTGTTGGAATCTGACTTGAATTCAAATATTAAAATTATATTTTGAAACTTTAAATATGATTGAACAAATTTAAAATATTAAAGTAAAATGTATTTTATTTGATTTTTAGTTTCATTTTTAGTGGAGAACGCTATTGAATTAAAATTCAATTAATTTCAAAATTGATATCAACTAGATTTCAGGCTGCAATAACGAAAATTCTTGTGGGACATTCTTTTTTTTTTTGTCATTAAATTGATAGTGAAACTCAAGCACAAGCAGTAATAATCGAATTTTACTCTATATGAATATTTTATAATACTCTGAAACTTTTATTCATAACTTCGAATTATTTTATAAAAACCAAGAAATAATTTATGTTCAGACAAAAGGTATCGCGACCCTCTTACTATGTTCGTACGGACCCTTTGTGGATCGCGGACCCCTATTTAAGAACCGATGGTTGAATTAGTTACTAAAATATTATGAATTCTTTAAAAAATTGTGGTTTGGGTTTTTAAATAGGTATTTTCAAGCGTTATGACACAATCAGTTGTTTAGTGGAAAAAAATAAAAACCTAATTTTGGAATTTTAATTGAAGTAAAGCAAGATTTACGTATTGGAGTAAAGCAATCATTTTTTGTGAAATTAGTCTGTTTACAATAGCACGTCTGCAATGTTCAGATATTTTATAGAATACATTTAAATTTTAGGTAAGAAAAATAGAATTGAAAGAAAATCCCAAAAGTGCAATTTTCCATAAATAGGTACGATTTTTGCTTAGATGTATTAAGAACTGTATAAGATAAAATACATTTAACAATAATTTGAAGTATTTAATACAATATTATGTTCATGGTTCATTGACATATCTAAGCGACATCAACAAAAACCTTACCTTAAGTTTTAACATTCTCAGTTCGGAGTTTTTTTTTTAATTAAAAATTTCTGTAGAGTCTATATTTATCCTCAAATGTGCAAAAATTCAATGCCAGTTGAAATACATACATTTATTTATAGCGTATTCTAGATAATGTTCGTGACTGTTCTAGCACATGGTTTTTGAGTTTAAAGTATGTACTTGTTTTCAATGATCTAAAATTTCTGCTAGTTTGGAGAATACGCCAAAGACACAACAAATGATAGGTTATTTTTGCGTCAGTTTTAGAATATTTTAGAAGAAATTTCATTTAAGTAAATATTATACGATTATGTTTATATTAATGAAGTTTTCTTCAAGGTACTTCTTTGCTACTTTATGCGGCATATAAGATATGTATATTCATAACTTTTCTACTGCAAATAGGTGACAAGGATTTTATAATAAAAAAAAAATAGATAAAAAAGATATAAAAGCATTTATAAGACACTTTTTTATTTATGATACAAAATTAAATTCGGAACACATATTGAAAACAATTATAAAACAAACTCTTTTTTCTCTCTTTTTCTTTTTTTTTAACTTCCCGATTATTTTCATGTGTGTTTATTTTCTGGAAAAACTATTACGCTTTTATATTAAATACAAATATACTCTCATCTAAAATCTAAACAAAAAAATTAAAACTCAAAATTAAATACTGGTTAATGGTTTTGGTGGATTTTATATGGTTACATGCTTGAATAAAAAAATAAAAATATGAAAAATATAAACAGGGAGTCTTGGCAGCAGTATTATCAACGGTACTTGGTACAAAAGATCCAGAACAAGTGAATTCAATGGCCAAACAAGCCGGAGAGGTAAAGCAAAATATTTAAATATATTTTTTATTACTTTCTTCTTATTTTCTTTATCAAACAAACCAGTAGTTTTGTATATTTACTTTTAATTTAATTATATTAAGCTTTATTCTATCTACACTTTAGTTTATTTGTCTGTTTTACTCTTATTCTTACACTTTTGTTTAAATTAAGAATTTTTATTTCATGTTTTATTACATTTTTTAATACATTCTAGTTTATACAAATCGTTATGAATCTTTTGGATGCTTTGAAAACTTCATTCTCTCATCGTTCGTTGAATGCTCGTTCGTTGGGTAAACGTGATTCTGTAAGTGATGCCACTGTTGCTGGTATTTCCATGTTGAAGGGTTATGTCCGTACTTACCGCAGTGCCGATGAAAAGTGCTTGCAACGTTATATATGTGAAGCTAACACCGAATGTATACGTGAAATCGGTGGTACCAGTATTTTCTGTCAATTGGGATCGTAAGTTTTATTTCAAAGAAAAAAAAGAGCTTTATATAGTATAAGAGATTGCAATTTAACAGTAAAATCAGAAGTCCTTTTAAAGTTCAATGTTATAATTTTTTATCGTAATTAATTATAAATAATTTTTATTTTTATAGGAGCAGTAATAAGATCTCTAACATCAGTTGATATACTAATTGGTTTAACTTGAATTAATTAAATATAAAAGTTTATTTAGAAACGCATACTTATATTTTTAAGTTATCTCATTATATGAAGCTTTGACTTAAGTTTTCTTTAATAACTGAAATTTAAATCTTTTTACTTATGTATTTTATTATTATTCTTTTCTTTATAGCTATGCAACCAGTTACCTTTTAGACCGTACCAGCGATGGTAGTTTTGACCAAATATACGAAGCTGGCCGCAGAGGGCGCTCCGGTTTTGATTGCAGTCAATTATATTTGGAATGTAATGAAGTTTAAGTCAATTCATACCCATAAATTTCCTCTACTTAGGCTTGAACTATAGGACTGGTTTAAAAAATTCCCTATATTTATTTTAGTTATTTTTCCCTTAAAAATCCTCCCCTATCTCTATATTTAAGAAATATAAATTATTTATTTATTTATTATTTATAATATATTTCTTTATTTCTAAGTATTAGTTTTATTTATATATGTAATTTGTGGAAATCAAAAAAAAAACGAAGTTTAAAATATCGTAAAAGAAGTGCATAAAACAATTTTAAATTATAAGGAATAACGAAGTAGAAATATATGTTAAGTTTTTAACAGAAAATAAAATAAAAACTTACGAAAATAAATGAAAAAAAAAAACATTAAATAACATCAATATGCGTTGAATTTTATAATGGAATTTAAAATATTTTAGTACACTTAAAAGTAAAATTGTGTTTGCCATAAAGCATCTGCTATAATTCTTACCAACTGAAAGCTACAGAAAAGCTTACTCGTACGTACAGTAATATTATGTTAACATGTTTGGTCATGCTGTTAAACCATCAATGTAAAAGCTTTTGGTGCGCCATGCGCAGAATAAATGGTATACAGTGTGGTGATTAATTTAGTTGTTTTAAGTATTTTCTTGAAACAAAAACTAATTGTATTTACTTAGCCTTGTTTATTAACGGTTTTATATGGAAAAAAATGCCAATTTTCCACAAGATAATTCCTGATTAAAGTGGGAAAAATCTAATAAATGATAAATTTTCTTATTTTTGCTCACTTTTTCGTAGCATCATAAAAAAAAGGCTAAATTGGAATTTAAAATAGGTGGAAAATGCCCTGAAAAATGTAGCCAGAAAAAACTAATATTACTTTTAAATTTAAAAACTTTTTTTCCTTAAATTTTGATATCTTTTAAAGATATTCTAGTAAATTTATAAATAAAACATAGGAAAATCTCCCAAAAAAAATCCCAAAAATTTGGGTCATATTTCATGTGACAAAAAAAAAAAAATATATATATATATATATATCCAATGTTTTGAAATGATTTTTCATAACTTTTGAACTATAAATCCTTTTTGATTAAGTGTTTCTAAATTTTTGGATGATTTTACGCATTAGTAAGATTTTTTGGTAATTATTTTCATAATAGTTTCAATTGTTGGTGAAGTATATTAAAAAATAATTAGAATAATCGACTTAGCAACTCTACCAAATTTGTTAAAGTACTTTTAATTCGGAGAATGAAGCGACGCAGGCAAAGTTTTTATTAAATATAAAAAATCTAGATGTTTTGTGCGAATAAATACACAAAAGTGCATAAATGGATGATTCTGTAAAAATAAAATTATTAATAAATAAGAAATTATTTTCTTCTTTGTTGAAATTATAACATTTTTGTATTTTTAGAGCAGTTTTGAGAGTCAAAAAAGACTAAAAAAGCTAAAACGAAAATTTGCATTTAATTGTAAATAAAATCAAGATTTGTGTATCAATTTTGACAATACATGACTTATTTTATTCATAGAATACCAATGATATTATGATAGTGTATTAAAACTGCACATTTTTGTCTGCTGCTTCACTTTCAAAAAGGAAGAAAAAGTTCTTCAATTTTACATGAATTTTTTTTCGACTCTAATTTCTGAATAACTCTGCAAGTAGTAAGCAGATAAAAAACATTAAGATGACTTAAATATAGTTTTCGTCTGCGTCTTTTAGTGTTCCAATTACCTTAATCTAACAACCCGCTATCGAGTAATGGTAAAATATACTCGTGTATTCATCTTATTAAGAGGTAAATATTAGATAATATTTCTTATGCGTTGTATGAAATAAATATCAGTCTTTTATTCTTCCAAAATTATTTAAAAAGTTTTAGCAACCAATTTTGAAAAATTTTCATAAGATATGAAAGCTTACCATTCTGAAATTAGTTGAAGAGGCTGTATCATAAATATTTATCTAAGAAGTTTTTACTTGGCTTTAAACAAAAACTAAACGAAAATGGTTTTTGATTTGTATGAAATAAAGAAAGAAATTTATGCAACTTTTCAATCAAAAACTGGCTGAAGCCAAAAATTACTAGTTTTTGTTTGGTGTAAATGGGATATAAGTTAAGAAATGCAAACGTCAAGAAAAACCATATTGGGTGGAAAACTAGGTATGTAGTTTTTGAAATGCTGTTTTCGTCAAAACCAATTGGTTTTGTTTTGGTATAAATGTAGTATTAGATTTAAATATAATTTTTGTTTTATTTGAAAAATCTAGAATTGTAGCAAAAGCGAAAATTTTTTTAATTATTGTGAATGACTGAATACTTGTGTGGCATAAGACGGGATTTTCTCCACAGTGGTATATGGCAAAATGTATATATATATATGTATATATATTCGATATTGAAGTTGATCGAATAAAATTTCATGATTTTTTCATTATATTTCATTATTCGTGTGATCGAATAAAAAAAAAAGAATAAAAAATGTTCGAATATATAATAAAAAATTCAAAAACAGGATTTTTTTACAATTTTTGGTTTTATTATCATAAAACCAACCTAAAAGTAACAATTTATTAACAAAATAATATACAGAAATTGGGACCATATTCAAATAACATACAAATTATATAATGAAATTTAATTTCTTTTTAACGATTATTGTTTTTTATGAAAGTAGATATGGAAAAAGCACTTTCACATATTATTGATGGATGGAATACAGTAAGAACAGCGTTAAAAGCAAATCTAGTTTTCCTGTTCTTTTTTTAGATTTTTGAAATCAAAGTAGTCGTCATCAATATTGCTAAATTCATCTCTATTTTAACAAATCTTTAACATTATTATTTGATTGATTCAATGAACAAAATATCGTCATACATTTCAGAATCTTCGTCTATTTCCGCATTTATTAAAATAATTTTTTGGTGAAATAATCCCAAAAGTCAAGCATTCATATACCTCTGTGTTACTTTTTGTTTAATATATAAAAAAATAATAATATTTTTCGCTGGAAAATTGTCTCCCCATAATTTTAACTTTAAAACGTTTGATTAAATTATTAGAAATGCATTTCAAAATTTTTAATAGAAAAAAAAAAAATAAATAAATAAAATATCTTCCAGTATAATTAGGACACTTCATTTTTCTCTAATTCTTTAATAATATCTATTCGAGAGGTTTTAATGTTTTATTCAAATTTGATAATAGGAAGTTTATATATCCCAATGAAATTTTCAATCATTTTCGATATGGATATCTAACTAAACAAACTTTTCTACACTCATAATTTCAGAAAGGTTTTTGTGTACAAAAAAAAAAAAGAAAAAGGAAAACAAACTTGTTTCTCGAATAATATGTATCTTTTTACATTTATACATTTTACATTTTTTTACATAAATTTGGTACGCGGAACTTTTATGATACAAGAAAAAAGTCGCAAAAATACCTTAAAAATAAGAATATTTTAACGAAATTTGGTGCAAAGAAATTCTGTATAAGTATCAATCTTTGTACCAAATTTCATGAAGATCGGTCCACAATTGACCACAGCTCCCACATAAACTCCTCTAAATATTCGATACAAATAAGTTTTATGTAAGTAGAAACAACATTGCCAAATTTTATGTGAACCGGTCCATAATTTACCATAGCTCCTATATAAATCCACTTCCAACAATCGCCCTAAAGTGCATAAAATCATCCAGATATTAGTATCAAAGCATTATTCTGCATTTGTATATTTTATTTTACATTTAATAACAATGAAAACAGGTGTAATATGAGTACCCTTGCCGAATTTTTATGCTCATACACAATGATGTAGGGCATCATATAGTCGGTCTTGGCCGACTATACATTTCTACTTACATATAACTTATTTGTGTCGAATATTAACTTGATACTAACATTCGAATGGGATTTATGTGATTTTCAGAAGAGGGGTTTGTATGGGAGCTATGGTCAACTGTGGAGCGATCTTCATAAAACTTGGTACAAAGTTTGATACTCATACAGAACTTTTTCGCACCAAATTTCGTTAAATTTTTTTATTTTTAAGGCATTTTCGAGTGTTTAAACTGTATTCCGGGGGGATATTTGTATGGGGGCTTGGTGAAATAATGAACCGATCACAAGCAATTTAAATACGCTTCGTTTTTTATCATAAGAGTCGCACATACCAAATTTCATTGAATTCTCTTTAGAATTGCGACCTTTTGTACACAAGGATTACATGGAGAGCCAGCCAAATGGACGGACGGACATCTTTAGATAGATTGGTATACTTTAAGATGGGTGTTGGATAACTTTTTCTATGCGTTACAAACATCAGCACAAACTCATAATACCTCACCCATCTATGGTGGTGTAGGGTATAAAAATCATATAAACAGAAACTATATTATTAACACTCGCTGTACTAGTTAGGATCTGGCATATTCCAACTTTATAATATAAAGAATTAAAAATAAAATTTGAAAATGTGTTTTTTTATCTGATATAAAATAAGATTTACATGCGTTTAATAAATAAAAACCGATTCACTAAAAGTTATTAAAATATATATCCTATAATTTATTGTCAAATAGTTTTAATACGCTGGTCTTATTAAACTTTATCATTGGAATAAGTCATAACCCACCACGTTTTAGTCACCTAGTAAAACTTTGATGATTTTTCCATAAGATAAAATAAAGGGAGAAAAATAAAATAAATAATACACAATCAACACTGAACATAAAACTCTTAGGTCACTGTGTGTCAAAATTTTTTATTTCGTATATAATTGTCTAAGATGTGAGATTTTAAAGGTAGAGGATGCATCACTAAAATACATTGTTTAAAAAAATTTATGTTTAAATACAATATTACTTGATGCTATGTCAAAGAATTTTTATTTATTTATTTGATTATTGTTTCCCTTTTTTTAGCAAATAAACTTGATATACCATAAACATTTTTTAAGATGTTAATATTTCTCCAAACTTTAAATTTTTACAATTTAAAAATTATCCTCAAATGTATTGTAAAATTTTTAAAATTGTTTTCTTTAAAATTATGTCGGCCTCCATTTTTGCTCTTCTAAAGATTTTCCCTAAATATTATAGCGATAATTATTGTCTGCAAAATTTAATCCTATATCATATACCAGCAGATATTTCTAAGTTGACCCTAAATACCACATATATTCTTGTTTAATTTTTGTGTGCTTTTATATACAGAAGTAAAATATTTTTTCTGATATTGACCTTTATAAAAATAAGCTAAATTCTTTTTGGGTCATCTGAAGTGTGAATATAAACAATAAGAGACATTTTTATAATAAGATGTGAAAAGATGACATAATCCAATTTAATTCCCAATACAAATTTAATCGTTCCGACACTAATATGTATGTGGTATTTATAACTGTTTCTTACGGAAAATAAAAACTTTTTGTTTGTAAATCAATTGTTAGTCAAACAAATGCTTGAGTTAATTCTACAAAAACATGTGACAATTGCACTAACCATAAAGTCAAACACAAATAAAGGACATGTTGTCTATTTCCTGTTGAGATTATCGTCTAAAGGACTTATTAACGGTTAAATGCTTTTGTAAACATATGGCACAGATACTTGGAAAGATATTTATACATACAAATACACAAGGGGAACAAACACACATTTAGAATTTATGTGTGTCTTGTGTATGTGTTTTTATCTGTGCACTTGAAATGACAATTCGAATCGGAAATGAAACAGCAGGTTACATTTGAAACCTTAAGAAAAATGAATTGGTTTTGACCTGAAACACAAAAACGAAAATAAAATTCCTTGGCAAAGAAATACTGACCTCTATGGGATACAGTGGTTTATTTTAGGTCTTATATATAAAATATATTTTTAAGAATTTAAGTGTATCGGATTTTTTTCAATAGATTTTATGTTAAACTGAGATAAACAGCTTGCAGTTTATAAAGTGTGTCAAAATTAATAAATATTAAAGTTATCGTTCATATTTGGGCCAGGAAAAACATTTTGAAAACTTATGCGGTATATGGTACAAAAATAGTGTGCAGTATATTATAATGATTAAATCTGTTTGCGTGTTTTTCTTTCTAACAACAATTTTAATAAATTATAAAACTCACAGAAACAATTTACTTTCATATTACTTAGATAACGTTAATTTAAATTTTATTTTTTGCAAAAACAGAAATGTGCTAAGAAATGTACTGCTACTGGCTATACATATTTTCTTGTAACAAAAGCATTTTTCATGAAGAATAAAATTGTAACATAGAAAAGAGACCTTATGGAACTTATGTTATAATGCTAAAACTTTTCCTTTTTGGACAAAGGCAAACTTATATAATTTTTCATATTTCAGATAAAATAAGAAAAAGAAGACGAATATACAGCGGTAAGGTCGCATTTAATATGAGCTCTTTAATTGTGTGAATTTTTTTTATTAAATTCTATGTATAAAACATATTTGACTAGTCTTGCTATCAGAAGCAGCGTTACTGTTGGATGACTTTAGTTGCTAGTTGCCCCTTTTTCAACCACCTAGCCACTTTTTTTTGCCATTTTTTAAAAATGGAACAAAATGACCACTTTTTAAGACTAAGTTCTAAATGACGAGAAACTAAGTTATTTGAAATATATCAACCCATTATATATTAATTCCAATAAAAAAATTAATTATTTTGAGATTGTTTCACTATATAGTGCTGTATTAAAAAAACACCGGAGAATTCTTAAATGAACTGAAACTGTTAGAATCTAAAGCTAATGATAAAGTTTATGAACAATTATTAAAAACACTAAAAGCCTAATCTTTTTAGACTGGATTGGAGAAACAACAAATAGTCGGCACTTGTGAATCTATACTTTCAGCGTTAATTAGTTAAACGAGGATTTTGAAGACTTAAGTCCAAGTGAAGTAGTCCAAGTAGACGCAGAGACAGAATATGGTTGCGAAAACCATAATCGAAAAGCAACATATTGTGATTGATGGTCATAAATGATAATAAAAATGAACTTTATGATCATAAAATTATATAATTTTTAATATTATGATCCGAGTTTTTGCATCTTGTGCTTAAATATTTTATAATATTATGACTCAGCTTCATCACATTATTTACAATAAAAAATTCTATAACATGTTCAAAATTACTCATAACGTGTTTCATATGATCAATCCTTATTTATTCATTAATTAATTTTATTTATTTTGTTTACATATATTATGCAAGATAATGCAATATGCTTTTTATTAACTAATAGTAGTTAACCTATATCTAAACTTGTCTACTTATGTTTATTCATGAATAAACTAAAAGAGAATTACAATGAAGTTGGAAAACAAACATTAAAAACAAAATATATTAAAAAATACGTATTATAATTATTTGTAACATTCTATTGTTTTGGGAATAATAATATTAATATGGTTTAAAAACGAAGAAAAATATTGGTAATATTTAATGGTTGTAGAAATAATGATATTTTTTTCAAATTAATAAAGTTTTGTTTCTAATGAAAATATTAGAAACATACGATTTTTTTAAGCAACTATATTAAAATTATGATTGAATTTAAACATTTAATGATAAAACTGACACAAAGACATTGTTATCACGAACACAGTATTATAAAAATTAATGAAAATTAACAATTTGAACATTATAATGACAATGCCGTAACAATGTTTTTTCTCTGCTTGTAGTAGTTTTTCTTAAAATTCAGAATTTTTTGTTTGTATTAAATAAACAAATTTTAAGGAGGTTTTAGATATTCAAGCAGATATCCCTCCTTTATTCCCACCATCCAAACATGATGGGACGTACATTGGGTTTGTCATTCCGTGTATAACATGTCAAAATAATTATCTAAAACCCCATAAGATATACATATTCTAGATCCGCTTGAAAATCTAGGACGAGCTAATGATGCAAACTCTAAAAACTTTACCTCCTACTTCCGATATAAGATGAAATTTAAAAAAATTGCAGATGGTGGGTATATAGATTAAGCCAGTCGAATATATTAATCTCACTTGGTTTCAAATCCTCTTTTTGGCTTCTTTTTTCTGTAATCCCCTTTTTCGGACACTTTCTAAAAATTCTCAACAGAAGTGATTTTAAAATACTTTTACCTCCTAAAGATATGCAACAAATTTTTCAAAAGAAATTTACATCTAATTCCATTATTACCGTAATGCAATGTGATTGGAAACTGTGCAATCTCATAAGCACTGTTGCCAGTTTAGCATTATTAAAGCTAAATATAGCTTTTTCCTGCTTTTTAGCCTCAAAATTTTCCTTTAAGCTCCTAACTTTTTTAGCCTTTTGTGATTCTTAAAACTTTTCTTAAAAAAACTAAACTTTTAGTACTTCAACAAAAGAGAAAATTATTTCACATTTGCTTTTACTATTTTATTTCTACAGAATCATCTATTTATGCATTTGTGTGTATCAATTCACACAAAAAAGTCGAGATTATTAACTAAAATTTTTACCTGCGGCATTTCAATGAGATGCAACTTAACTAATTTTATGAATTTACGTAATCAATTATTATAGGTAATTATTTTTTAAATAAACTTCTTTAACCACAGAAAAAAAATTTAAAAACGAAAAATCACGTTAAAACATTGGGCAATTTTTCATATGAAATATGTATAACGCAAATTTGTATGGAAATTTTTAGGCGATTTTTTACTGGATCATTTTGCTGGAAGCCGTTCTATGTTCTATTTACAAATTTATTACAATATCTTTAAAGAAAAATATCAAAAATGAATTCAAAAATAATAAATAAATAAATAAATAATTTTTTAAATACAAAAAAATTAATCTTTTTTGCTGCATTTATCCCTTTCTGACCTCTTTTAAAGTTTAATTTACCTTTTTTTTTATCACCTCCTTTCAATACTGCTCATAAGTAATATAAATGTGTGTAATCAGATTTATAAAAGTTTGAAAATCTGAAATATTTTCTCATAGGAGCTGGTTAACATTGGCCTTTGTTAAAGCACAATATTGTATGCTTTTCGTAAATGAATAGAATTCTTTAGTCTACAAAAGACATTAATTTTACCTTACCAACTTATTTAGTGACTAAAAAACAGCAATTTTAAAATTGAATGTAGAGTGCACAAAAATAATACTCTTTCATAGAAAGTAAGTACATTATTTTTTTTTATATTTCTTAACTCAAAATTTATGTGAAGGTATAAGGAAAACTTTAATTTTATATTTATTTTTATCTTTTAATGGAATAATTTGCCTAGGAAGTTGATTTTGCCTAAAGACATAAATGCTGGAAATATTATAATCTATTTTCTTCTCTTTAGTTTTTAATTTTTTATATAATATTCCATTTTTAATAATGAATATAAATGACTATAAAATGAAAAATCATATGTTGGCATATGTAGTACGTTGAAATTTGACAATGATGAGCCTGGTGGTGATTATGTGATAAAATCTAGGACAAATATTAAAGCTATATGTACATATGTATATAAAAATTCATATCTCTATAAAGTAAGTAATATTTAGTTATTATATAGTCATGTATGTGTGTGTTTTCTATGTAGTAAGTATGTGGTATATTGTTTATATTGTTTGTTGTAGGTTGTAGTTTCCGGTTCATGATTTATTCATTAGGCTTGATCACATAAGGAGACAAAATTACATATTTATAAAAAAAAACACATACACATAAATATATATGTATAAGTAGTTATTTATTGTGTGTATAGATTTGTGGTTTTTGTGAAATACTATATTCCTAAGGAAGTATATAAAAGTCATATTAAATTCTTACACACACAATATTAAGTGTTTCTAACAGACAGAAAATTTAAAATCTTGAGTAAGAAGAAGAGAAGTTTTTAAGTTAAAGAATATTTTATCTTTTTTATTTTTATTTAAAAGTGTTTTCCATTTTAATGGTTTTTTTATGCGATTTTAAGCGATTTGTAATTTTAGACTTATCATTAAGAAATCCATGATGACATAAGTATTTGTTTATATATTATTTTTCCGATGTTATCTAAAGAATTTACTCAGATTAATTTTTTTGAGTTGATATAATATATTAACCTGCAAAAAGTTTTTACTATTTTAATTAACGAAATTTTGGTATCCATTCTTACTTTTAATTACTGAAATGAACTTTTCTGAAGCCCCCAAAACTAAGAGGCATATACTATACGCAGTAATATCACTACACAGTGGGGCAGAGCCGATTTTTTTTTAATAAATTTTGAGTTATTTTGCAAGTGCATTTGAAGGTTCTACTATCTCAATTTTGCAAAATCTTGGTAAAGTTTTTTCAATATATAATCCAATGCTTTTTATAAAATATTTACCAAATTCGCTAAAAAAAAATTATCTATCAAAAAAAAAACTGAAATCGACATATTTTGAGTCGAAAAATAAATGATTTTCAAATTGCAAAACTTATAATTTTTTTCTGTTTTTTTTTTCACCGAAAAAGTGTACATTCTTTTTTCTATAAAATATATTTTTTTAAGAAAATATAATAATTTTACTCTTTTCTAAAATGTATTTTTACAGATATGCTTTTAGAATTAAATACAATCCAAAACATCCTTGAGTATTCAGTACATGTCCTCCTGAATTTGACATATTTCATATACGAATTTTTTATTTAGTTTATATGTTCTAAAATCCAGTAATGTGTTCCAAAGAGTTTGCAGACGGCCTTTTCCAGACCTTTTAAAAATGTGGATTTTATGGGCAAAGTTTCATTTTTGATATTTTCGCCAGATTTTTTTTTTGAATTGTTATATTCTTTTTACAAAAATCGTAAATTTTTCTACACTTTACTATTTTAAATGAAAACGTCAAAAATTACCAAAAATTTCAATTGGATATCTTAACAAACAAAGATTTTATTAATGGTAAAACATTTATATTTTTTACAAAAATTTTAATTCCAAAAACCTGAAAAGCTACAGATTTATTTCCAAAAAAAAAGAAAATCGATTCTGCACCACTGTGTAATATGTCAGTTAGTCTTTGCAAAATTTTGGTATTAAACATCTTCAAAGTCAGTCCCAGAAGCTATGAGCTAGAAAGCGAATTAATTAAAAATCTTCAATACTAAGGATATTCAAAATATAGCTAAAAAAATAAATAAATCTGCGTATAGTAAATTTTCCAAAAAAGTTTATGTGAAAAAAATACATTTTATTTAAAATCCTATATCTTATACATATATAAAGAGATTGTTTGCTTGTTATTCTTTCACGGCAAAACTACTGGACCAATTTTAATTTCAAACCCTTTTTTTGTGAAAATTATATTTTACTTAATTGTATTTCAGTCTTGACTCATCCCCTGGATACATTCACATTAAATTTAGCACACATATAGTTCAGAAACAACTTACAAGAATTATTTTTTTACGTCCAATTTTGTAACAAATTATTTTATCTAATTTTGCTCATTTTTTCTCAGCCACTGAAACGCTTCAAACGAAATTTGGCACAAGTATAGTTTTGAATGAACTATAGCTTATGCAATGTATTTATTGGACACCAAGCTTCCTTTTATGCCTACTTTTTCCAACAAATTATTTGACTTCTTTTTCTATTTTCTTACCCATCCTGCGAATGGATTGACATGAAATTTAACACACATGTAATGCAGAAGGAGCTAAGACCTAATAAATAGGGCTTTATTAGATGCTATGCCCCTTTTTTAACAAATTATTTAACATATTTTTCACACTTTTTGTATTAACCACATAAAATTTGTCACCAATAGAGCTCGGAATGAATTATGACCTGTTTTATATAATCTCTTTTTACGCCCACTTTTTGAAATTAATGTACATTAATATATCTCCTTTTATTTCCACTTTTTGAATATAATTAATATATATATATATATATATATATATATAATTATATATAACTTTTCTATTTTCTTTTTACTCAACCACTGAATCGGTTCATATACACATATAGTACGGAAGTAATTAATGCTGATTAAATGTCACGCATCTATTTTCTCTCACTTTTGTACGTAAAATTTTAAAGAGTGTTGATTGGCCCATTTTAGTTGATACATTCATTGGAAATAAATCTGTAAATCTTATTATCATAAAAATTTTCACAACAGTATCACACAGACCTCTCAGGAACGGAGATATGGCTTCTCACATTTGATATGAACATTTCTAAAGCGTTTGCTAATTTTCTGTTTCTCATACGATTTCACTATTTTTCTTAAAAAGGCTTAATAGCTCATTCACTACTAAATTAAAACTTCTTTAAGAAAATATTAATATTTCATACTTGTATAGAGATTAGTTTATAGACATCAGTCCCAAGAACAAATCAAGTTTAATCTTTTAATGGAAGCGAATGTAGATCAATTTCAAAGCTACAATTAACAAATAGAATAGTTTATCAGAAACGATAGTGAATTAAAAATCGTTTGTGAGCGTCTTTTATCTGACGAACAATAAATGTGAGTAAAATAAAAAACAATTTTCCAATTTGAGAATTGAATTCTAAATAATTAATAATAATGATAGGACAACTGAACTAACAGAGAACATATGACAGATATACAATTTAGTTACCCTTAAAACTAACTTTTACCGAAAGTTTGTCAACTTGCAACTGTTAACTCTTTGCATCTAATGAAGAAAGATATATTTTCACTAATAGGTGCTTTTTCTTTTTAAGTCGAACAGTAGTCAGCTAATATTTTGGGATGGCACTTTCCTTAATACCGTTTTTCTGTATATGTATTAATGGAAACCATGGTAAAGACCTCCAAATTTTTAGAGAAAATCGAATTGCAAAAATAAAAGTTGTATTCTTACGACATATTTTGTCTCATATTCTTAATGCTCTCTAATTGAAGTACTGGGCTCAAGATTCGGATTGAAATCATAACATTTGAAGCATCGTTTTTTAGTCATGATACTTACTAGAGATTGATCAACAGGCAAATCACTTCAGTATTGTAGTACAATTCTTAGATTAGATTGTATTCGTCTCATTTTTAATTAAATTAAGCCATGTATTCAAGACCAGAACTAAAAAAGTTCTATTGATATGCAATAATCTAATATAATAATTCATGACAGCTTATTAGTTTGATAAAAAAATATTTCTACCAAATTTCAAGGCTTTCATTATAAAATAATCTATAGATAATTCCTCTTCACGTCACTACTTCCATCTCAACTACGAAACTTGATAGAAAATAAATCAGATAAAGTTTAACCTTTTCAAAATCATAGGTTTGATATTTAGGATGAGTACTAGAAACCAAAAAGTACATTCTTCATCCAGTTAGATAGAGAACTATTTTTTAATACAATTCTATCTACTCCAGTAATTAAATTCTTTCTACTGCAGTGATTAAATTAGTACAATTATAAAATGTTATTCTCTAGCTTTCCATTACTCAATATTGAAAATTTTAATTTGTATATAATATTTTATTTATCAGTAAAAAATGTTCAAGTCGTTCGATTCACTAAATAAAGCACACGCTTCGAAATTAGCCTTACTACAATGCACTAGAGTAAAGGAATAACTTTGCTATTGTAAGGGAGAAAATAATATACACGTTTATCAAAACATTTGCTTCTTTTTTAGCGCTGAAAATAGCGCTTTTCAAAAATTTGCTTCCAACTGGAAAATTCCCACGAAACTTTTGTAAGATTTTCATCTATTAGTTTGACAATTTGTTTAAGAACTCAAGGGAAATTTCCGAAAGATATTGTATTTAAATTAAAAGATATTTTAAAAGATTTCTACAGAAGAAGTTGTTACCATTTTAGTATAATTACGGAAAAAATTAACATTTTTTTCCAAGTTTAGTATAACAATGAAAATAGCATTTATCATCCCTGATCCTATGGGATCGAATATGTAAGTATAATATATAAAAGTCGTAATACTTATTATTCTTATGTTCATGTATTTTTTAATATATATCGGACAACCGGGCAACGCCGTGTAGAAACTGCTAGTTTCCTCATAATTCTTTCATAATTTTAGGTACATTTAAATGTGTGTCACAAAGAACGATGTGAATCTACTAACTGAAACTTTAAACTATTTTATAAAAACTCTTTTGCTTTTTTAAAGATTTCATAAAGAAATTGCTAACTTTTGATTTATTATTGTTATTCTTTTACAAAGATCTTAAATATTTTTATTTGTTTTATTTTTGAAGATGGGAAGGTTTGTCACTCCGCGAGTTTATATTCATTTAAGACCGCATAATATATGTATATTCAAGGTACTTGTCTTGGATATATCCTGGCTATATCCCAGCTCGTCTGGATCTAGCTATGGAACCAAATTTGGCTCAAATATTCGCTTTTGATTAGGTTTGTTTAGTATTGAAAATGTGCAAAATCCGTTCATAAAAAAAATGTATGGGCCAAGAACCAGAAAAAATCGGTATTAGTCGTAGCTCCATTTCATTATTTTATGTCTATAACTGTTAAGCAAAAGCATGTACAATATTAAAATTTTGTGCAAATAGTTCAAGAGAAACCAGTCAGAAATAACTTTGTCGCCCACTTCCTATATAAAGTGAAATTTTAAATTAGGGTGGGTGTAATAGATTCGGCCAAGTCGAATATAACATTTTCACTTGCTTTTCTATTTAACTAAAAATATATTACATTTTAATATAACAGTTTGATACGGGTGAAGGGTATAAAAGATTCGACACAGCCGATTATAGCACTTTAACTTGTTTTTTGTTCACAGACAGATGAATATCTTTAAATCGAATTAGGAAGTGATTCCGAATCAAACGATATAATTTAAGGTGGAAATCTCAACATTTTTTCTATTCGTTACAAAAATCAGATCAAACGCATAATATCCCAACCACCTTTGGTGATATACATTTATTTATTTAACTGTTTTATAATTCTCAATTCCAAATTACCTTGTCACCTTTTCACCCAATTTATTCTTGACTATAAGAAATCGCAATACATTTTTTTCTGCTAACCAATGATATATTAATTTATAAACAGAAAAAATCCAATTTTTTCTCTTCGTGTTTAAAACGAGTATTTACTTTAAATACATTCAAATCCAAACCTCATGGATGTCATAAAATGCTAAAACCAATATCGATTTAGAGTTTTTCTTTTCCATTCGCTTATTATAAAAAGATAATAAAATTTATATTAGTGAAAGGTTGTTTGATTTAATGTCCCTTAAGCATATATAAACAAAAGTATATCGTCGCTGATCCGACAAAACAGTTATGTGTTTTTTATTAGATTTTCAGGAGAGCGAAAAATCTGTTTTATTTAGTAATTTGGCAAATTTATTTGAAACTTATACGATTAATTGGAACCTTATTGCAATTGAAACAGATATTATGTAAACAAAAATTGCAATGATTAGATAAAAAAGAGACCAATTATAAAAACTTTCAAAGAAACTACGCATAAATCATTTTTCTGGAACATTTTTAATACAATTATTTTTTGATTTACTTTAAAAATTTGCTTTAAGGAAATAACTGTTAATTTTTTTCTTCCAACTGTTTTCTCTAATGATATCCTTAATATTAATAAATGTAAAGCAGCAGAAATAGGTTAAGGATATTTTGAGGATATAATATAACATTATATAATTAACTGAAATGTAAATAATTGCATAAAAGTCGACTGGTATATGTTTTTTAATTCGACTAATTCCGATAAAACTATTATAAATATTATTAAATTAAATGAATAAATATTAGTTAAATAAATTTAACTAATATTAATTAAATTAATAAATATTAATTAAAAATCAATAAATTAGCGATTTAAATTTGTATAAAACAGTTATATAAACTCAATATGTTGGAACATTTTATATATGACTAACTCATAGCTGATTTTGCTAGCTTCTAAACCAATCAAGATATATTAAAACGGTTTGGTGGGCACATAAAAGACCAATAAGGATCCGCGACGATATTCTTACTAATTTATACATATATAAAAATGAATATGTGTTTCTTTGGGTTTTATAAAAAGCTAAAGTGTTGGACTGATTTGCTTGAAATTTTCACAGTATCATTCTGTAATACCCAGAAGTTGAAAGAAGAAAGCTACTTTATTTTTCAATGGGAGAAAGTGAAAAGGTAGCCGCCATAATACTAATTATCACATATCTCCAGAACTATTACAACAAAGTCCTAAGATTTTACGAAAATAATTTTATTATCAATTTATATAATTGGATGAAAAAGGGCGAATAGGTATAGGGGGAGTGATATCTCCCATACCAAGAAAATACTAATTATCGGATAACTTAAATATTGTCACAGCAAAAGTTTTAAACTTTTACGGGAATATCGTTCTCATCAACCAAAAAACTCAGAATGAATGTGAGAGGAGTAGCACCTGGAGAAAAGGTATCCCACATACAACGAAAATATTAAATATTAATATATAGTGGATCTCTTAAATTTTGTAGGAACTACTTTCTTACTATATTGCATTGATGAAATGAAAATAGGGCGGATAGTGCCAGCGGGAGGGAACCCATATATAGAAAATATTAATTTTCACACATGAATAATTTCCACATCAAATTTTGAATAGGGCGGTTAGGTCGAAGGGGAGTAGTAGCTTCCACATAAATTAAATATTAGCTATCGCATCAGAAGGGACAGCGAAAAGGGCGAATAGGTATAGGGGGAGTGATATCTCCCATACCAAGAAAATACTAATTATCGAATAACTTAAATATTGTCACAGCAAAAGTTTTAAACTTTTACGGGAATATGGTTCTCATCAACCAAAAAACTCAGAATGAATGTGAGAGGAGTAGCACCTGGAGAAAAGGTATCCCACATACAACGAAAATATTAAATATTAATATATAGTGGATCTCTTAAATTTTGTAGGAACTACTTTCTTACTATATTGCATTGATGAAATGAAAATAGGGCGGATAGTGACAGCGGGAGGGAACCCATATATAGAAAATATTAATTTTCACACATCTGAACGAGTAATTTACTGAAACATTAAACATTTTTATAAATAATTTCCACATCAAATTTTGAATAGGGCGATTAGGTCGAAGGGGAGTAGTAGCTTCCATATAAATTAAATATTAGCTATCGCATCAGAAGGGACAGCGAAAAGGGCGAATAGGTATAGGGGGAGTGATATCTCCCATACCAAGAAAATACTAATTATCGGATAACTTAAATATTGTCACAGCAAAAGTTTTAAACTTTTACGGGAATATCGTTCTCATCAACCAAAAAACTCAGAATGAATGTGAGAGGAGTAGCACCTGGAGAAAAGGTACCCCACATACAACGAAAATATTAAATATTAATATATAGTGGATCTCTTAAATTTTGTAGGAACTACTTTCTTACTATATTGCATTGATGAAATGAAAATAGGGCGGATAGTGCCAGCGGGAGGGAACCCATATATAGAAAATATTAATTTTCACACATCTGAACGAGTAATTTACTGAAACATTAAACATTTTTATAAATAATTTCCACATCAAATTTTGAATAGGGCGGTTAGGTCGAAGGGGAGTAGTAGCTTCCATATAAATTAAATATTAGCTATCGCATCAGAAGGGACAGCGGAAAGGGCGAATAGGTATAGGGGGAGTGATATCTCCCATACCAAGAAAATACTAATTATCGGATAACTTAAATATTGTCACAGCAAAAGTTTTAAACTTTTACGGGAATATCGTTCTCATCAACCAAAAAACTCAGAATGAATGTGAGAGGAGTAGCACCTGGAGAAAAGGTACCCCACATACAACGAAAATATTAAATATTAATATATAGTGGATCTCTTAAATTTTGTAGGAACTACTTTCTTACTATATTGCATTGATGAAATGAAAATAGGGCGGATAGTGCCAGCGGGAGGGAACCTATACATAGAAAATATTAATTTTCTCACATCTGAACGAGTAATTTACTGAAACATTAAACATTTTTATAAATAATTTCCACATCAAATTTTGAATAGGGCGGTTAGGTCGAAGGGGAGTAGTAGCTTCCATATAAATTAAATATTAGCTATCGCATCAGAAGGGACAGCGAAGCTCACCGTGATAAGCTAGTATAATTATATAATGTAATATAAGTATACATGTACATGAATCTTAATACCCGTATATACAAGTACATATAAAATTCCTTAAGTGCTTTGCTAGACATTTTTTATTATTATTATTTCTTTTTATTTTTTGTCCACGTAAAATCGTTTTTATACTTTATTGTCCATAAAGTAAACGAAAAAAACTTTATCCATATTGTAAGTAGAATCGTATAAT
The DNA here is from genome assembly GCA_932274085.1 of Protocalliphora azurea. Lineage (NCBI taxonomy): Eukaryota > Metazoa > Arthropoda > Insecta > Diptera > Calliphoridae > Protocalliphora > Protocalliphora azurea. The sequence continues at coordinate 39,364,257 of OW026519.1, forward strand.
AGCAAAAGATTTATATGGATTTTCTTTAATTCAAATTTTAAATTGTATTTTGTGAAATAAAAGCCTCACTTCATTTGGAATGTTCTATATTATAACTTTTTATAACTGAACGAAATATTAAAATTGATATAGCGGAATTAAAAAGTATAATAGACAGTATTGGATAATTAATTTTTAATTGCAAAATACTAACCTAAATCAAATAGAAATGTCAAATTGTCAATAGAAAAAAAATACACTACACTATAGCGAAATAATTATAAAAAATTTTATGAAAAATGTATTTTAAGATCTATCTAAAATTTTCCATTAATAAACACGTTTGTTTTTTTATTTCTTTAATTTTTGGTATAATAAATAGAAGTCTTTATTTATAACTGCTAATATTTAGGTGTAGTATTTCTGTCTACAAATATGTAATATACATTGCTTTCGTGGTACTAAATTTCTCTTGTCAAATTTTCGTAGGATATCGTTTTCTTAATATCATTACACAAAATTATCACAAATTTTCATCTACATTTGAAATTACCTCATTATTTTGCATTATCATAATTAGCAAAATTATACGAGTAACTTCTATTCAAACATTTAATTATGCCAAAACTTTAACATAGTTTACTATACGGAAGGTAAGACAAAAATAAAAATGCATTTTAAGGTAAGACGCGTAATATATATATATATATATATATATATATATATATATATATATATATGCACTACAAATTTGAAAAAGAAAGGTTAAAAAATAACAAAATATAAAAGAAAATTAAACATCGTCATCTAAAAGAGAATCAGCTCTAAAAAATAAAATAAAAAATTTAGATCTTAATAAAAAAATCTATTTTTTTGTCGATATAAAAATGATCACAGATTTTTATTACTTGTCTTTATAGCATCTCTAGTTGCGTTACCGTTGAGAATTTTTAAGAAGTGTCCAAAAAGGGGATTTTCAAAAAAAAAATCTCCAGATAAACCATTTACTTAAGGACAAAATTTTATGAAAAATCTGCCGTAAGCTTAAGAATGATTTAAGAATAATATGAGGTTCAAGTAAAAAAAATATTTATTTTTAGGCTTCAGAATGATTTTGTAATATTTCATATCAATTTGAGAAATCACTATTCTTTTAAATATTCACCCATGCATTAAAATGTATGGGCGAAAGAATTCAATCTCAATTAAAAATAAGTTATATTTTTAATTGAGATTGAAATCTTTCCAGAGACCAAAAATAATTATTATTTCTGTACTTTTTGATGAAAAAAAAAAAAACAGTAGGAAAGAAATTAGCTAAAACTATCCTGAGTACACCATATCATTTGTTATTACGTTATTTAAACTATAGTAAACTAAACTTTTAGTTTAGATTTTGATTTTATTAAAAATTATTTTTTATTTTAATTTTATGAATTTTAAATAACAATTGAAGCGAGCATCACCGTTGAGAAATTTTAAAAAGTGTTCAAAAAAGGGGATTTCCAAAAGTCGTCAAAAAGGGGAATTTTTAAAAAGAGGCCAACTTCTTCAATACCTGAAAACTCCTTAAAATTTGTTAAGGAAAAAACTACTAAATTCAATTTTATTAATAACAAAGTAATTTTTCAAAACCGGAACAAAACGATTCGGCATTTGATGTTGTTGTTCATAAACTTTATTATTAGCTTTAGTTTCTAAAAGCTTCAATACATTTATAAATTTTCCGGGTTTTTAAAACATTTTAACAAAAATCCAAATTTTTTCATTGGAATTAATTATATAATGGGTCAAGATATTTCAAATAACATGCCAAAAATGTGGCTAGTTGGTTGTAAAAGAGACAATAGGCGACTAAAGTAGCCCAAAGGTATCGCTGACCTCTAATTTCTTTTAAAATTACTTATTAAATTTTAGTTTTTCATATAAAATATAATTTTATATGAAAATAGAATTTTAATTTTTCATATTAAAACCCAATATTTGGTAGAAAAAATAAGTGATAACAGATCTTCATTTTTTTTGCTCTAACACCTTTAGTTTTCATATAAAATATAATTTGAATTTTTCATATTAAAAATCGATATTTGGTAAGAAAAATAAATTATCGTAGATTTCAATACCTTTTGCTTTAATGCCTTCAGTTTCTTCAGAAAATAGAATTTTAATTTTTTATATTAAAACCTGATATGTAATTGGTAGGAAAAATAAGTGAGCACAGATTTTCATTCTTTTTGCTCTAGTGCCTCCAGTTTTCTAATAAAATATAACTTACATTTTTATACAAAAAATAGGTATCTAATAGGAAAAGTAAGTAATCACAGATTTTAATTCATTTTACTCTAGCGCCTCTAGTTTTCTTATAAAATGGAATTTTAATTCTTATATAAAAAAAATCGATATCTAATAAGAAAAATATGTGATCACAGATTTTCATTTTTTTTTTTTTTTTGCTTTAGTGACTATAGTTTCCTTATAAAATAGAATTTTATATTTTCATATTAAAAATCGATATTTGGTAAGAGAAATAAGTGGTCACAGATGTTCATATTGTAAAATTAAATTTTAACTTTTCATATAAAAAATCGGTTTTTGCTATGAAAAATTAGTTATCACAAATTTTCATCCTTTTTGCTCTAGCTCCTTTGGTCCCTTTATAAAATGGAATTTAAGTTTTTCATGTAAAAAATTACATAATTACAGATTTACCTAATTTTTGCTCTAGCTACTTTAGTTTCCTTATAAAACGAAGTTTTAATTTTTCATTTTAAAAATCGGTATTTACACTATTTGGTAGGAAAAATAAATGGTTGCATATTTTTATTACTCATATTTTTCTCTAGTGCCTCTTTTTTCCTTGTAAAATGCAATTTATATTTTTACTATGAAAAATATGTAATCACCAAGGTTTTCTTCTGATTTCGTTTTTTCACGAACCCCTTTATTTAAAATGTTAATTTTAGTTAGCTCGTTTAAAATCTTTTGTACAAATATCACTAAATTTCGTGAGTTTGTTATTGTTTAAGAACATAAAATATGAGAACATGTTTTGTAAGCATTAAAAACGCTTGAATTTTGAGTTAACAAGTATTCAGGTTATATAGTTATGCGTTTGGAGTTCAAAATTTTTTAAAAGTATATAATAGAAGCAGATAGATATCAGGTACTCTATTTACAAAAACTTTAACTTCATGCGGAAGAAGTTTTCCAAAAGATGAAACAAACACATATAAATAGTTTAAAATAAGTATACCAGTAAAAAAATAAAAGGTTCCCCATTTCAAAAGTAGAACTAAGCGTATGCAAGAAATACATTTGCAAATTATTAATAATTCTTCAAAAAAAGTATTAATAAATGTCTCTTAATTAATTTTTTTTACAGTTTAACTAATTTATTAAAATGTTTTTTTTAATTATATATTTTTTACAAAAATTATATAAACATTTTTTTAAGGGAAATATTTCATAAGAGGTAGAGTAAAATATATAATATACTTCCAGCTCTAGAATTTTAGAATTTCTATAATTTGATTTTATTTTTAAATAAAAAAAAGAAAAAATTAAAATAATGTTTGAAATTTGCGCTAAATATTGTTTTTATAAATTATCATAAAAATTACTAGTAAAGGCTGAAAAAATGTTCTATAAATTTTCGATGTAAATTACGCGCTATTTATAAAGAACGATTTTAATTATTATCCTAATGATAGCGTTCAAAGTAAAAGGTGTCCTAATAATACGAATTAAAATTATTTAGGTTTTTTTTGGCCTTCGTTATAGATGTTGTGAGGAAAAGTAGAAAATTACCATAGCGAAGCATCTAGAATAATGAAACTGACATTGGGTACGTGTAATGCATCCGTTAATGCATAACTAACTATAGGTATCAACCAATGTTGCCAGCATAGCCTTTTTAAAGCCAAAACTAGCCTCTTGATTTTGCTTTTTGCCTCAAAATGTTTGCTTTAGGTTAAAGCTTTTTTTCTAGCCTTTTCTAATTCTTAGGCTAAAACGTTAGTATTTCAAAAACGAAGGAAATAATTTCTTATTTGCTATTACTAATATTGTTTTTATAAAATCATCCTTTATTGTGTATTTATTCTCACAAGAAATCGAGTTTAAATATAAATTAAAAATAAATTTCGTCAGCGGTATTTTATTCTCCACATCAATCACATCAATATTTTTATGGACTAACAAAATTGATTATTATAATTATTTTTCAATATATATATATAGAAACTGTTTATGAATTCGAATTAAAAAAAGATTCTTATAAAAGCGAAAAATCGCTTCAAAAAATTGGGCCATTTTTCACATAAAATATATACCAAATTTGTAGGGAATTTGTTGGGCGATTTTTCATTGGGTCATTTTGCTGCCAGCCGTCTATGTTTTATTTATAATTTTATTAATTAAAATGTCTTTAAAAAATATGAAAAATAATAAGAACTATTGAAAATAAGTATCTGAATTAATTACATTGATCTTTTTTAAAGTTTTATTTAGCTTCTTCTTTCTCATAATGCTTAAATATTTAATAATTATGTTGACAAAAATATGTACTTTGAAACTCTCCGTCGTTGCCGCAAATATTAAATATTAATATTTTTTCAACACTGCTATTTAGGTATTAGAAATGAAATGGTAAAAATACTTCAAATTTTTGTTAATCAGTGAATGCACATTATGTCAGCTATACATATATTATATAAACATTATTACGGCAAATATATGATGTTTAAACTGGAATAATTTATATTATTACAGTAACCAAATTATTTTTGTGGTAAGCATAAAACATGTTTGTCAAAAACTTATTACAGAATAAGGTAGAAGGGAACAACCAATCATAATATGGTTGCTGTAATAATGTAAAATATTCTAGGGACTATAAAAAGTTTTACACAAAAGCTTTAATGATATGTTTGCTGTGACAACGTTCATCTATATTTTTCTCTGGATGTAGCAATGGAAAAAATAATATTTTTAAAAATAATCTTTTTTTTCTCTTGTACTTAAGTTTTTGTATTCCCATTTATTTACTTCTTCTGTGATTTTTTTTTCTATTTTCAATATTGAAATAGGTTCAAGTTATAAAAAATTATATTACTTAAACATAATTCTCTTATATTTAATCGATAACAGAATAATCTTAATTATTCAATACAGACATTTATATTTATTCACAAAATCTTTACCTTTGCCAGTTATACATACAAGTATATATCTAAGTTACCTATTACTATTTCATTATAAAACTTTTCCATAGCCAACAACATTTACTCATTCACACTATTTCTATTTATAGCATTATTATATTATATACGAACAGCAGGTGTTGCACTTTTAACTATCGACCTCATGCTGTTTTATGGGCAACTTAGGTGAAATGTTGCTTGCCATTATTGTTAGAGTGTAGAAATGGCAAAAGGCAATAAAGGATAATTCATTAGGCTTACGAAACAATTTTTATTGCTTTTTCTACAGCTTTTTTTTACAAAATGTTATTGTTGAATGATTGTTATGGTTGTCTGACCTTCTAGGGTTTTATTGTTTTCTGTGAATAAAGGGAAGTTTAAAAAAAAAAAACGGATAAAATGCCAATTTTTATTAAACTTACAAACAATTATTATAACTTAAATGAAAATAAATTTATTAGAAAATTTAATGGACTTTAAGTGAGTACAAATTATTTTGAAATTAACTCATTGGTAAAGAGAAGAAAAGGAAAATCAAAAAGAGTAAAAAAAAAATAAGATTTGTACTTGGAATTAAAATATATGAAACTAAAGCTCGTTAAATGTTATAAAAAATTATATAAATATCATCTAAAATCATTTATTGATTACATAATATTTAATGGAAAAAAAAAATCCTATTTTTTTATATAAATAAAGTAGTACACATCAAATGACATCCGTTTCGTAGTTCTACGAGTATATTTTAAAATATTTATTTTGCTACTACATATATAAAATATAAAATTTGTAAAATTTAGTCACAGATTACATGTTTGTTTAAATTTATTCACTGGTTACAAAAAAATTACAATAAATTTTTTTCATTAACATCCTTTAATACCATTAAAACCCCTTTGCAAAATGATTTTATTTTTCCAATTTAATTTACTTAACAATTAACTTTTATTATATCCCCTTCACGTTTCGTACGTTTGTTTTATAAAAATAAAAACTTTAACAATTTTTTTTAACCATTTGCCAAAGTGACACAAATTATATTCATTAAGTTTCCTATGAATTTATTACAACTTTAGTTTTATCGATTCATGCACCATTAGTCATGCATGTTATATTTTAACAATAACGCCCGTTGTGCTGCAAAAAAAAAACAATTATATAACTTTGATGCTACAAAAACTCTTAAATAAAAAATAATTACGATTGACATAATTGCCAAATCGTGTAACAATTATGCTTCATTCCCCCGCATTTATTTTACAATAACATCAGATCTCAAAATACACATTTTCCTAATATGTAGTTAAATCCTAAACATGTTAACGAAACATAAACTTCATTACAATGATTTTTGCAATGATTAAAACGTATTTGCTGTTCGTTCCGTGGCGTCAGCTTAATGTAATGATTTGAATACGTTTGAATACTAATGTTAAGTATTAGGATATTTCTGAGGGTAAAATTGTTAGTCAGCAAAAAAATAAAAAAATAAAAAAATATATATTTAGATAATGTAATATTTGTAAGTAATTTATAGAGCTGCCTCTCTAATATGTCGCAATTAGTGTTAAGAGTTTGCAGATAGAATATTTTAAAGTGAATAAATTTGTATTAAAGCTTGTAATTATTGAAAGAAATTAAGATGTAAGTTTTTGTTAATATGATTTCTGGTAATAATTGCCTATTGATTGATTCCATATTAATTACAACAAAATTAGTGCAAACACAGTTAAATTTAATCAGTATTAAATTAAATGTAGATATTACGACTTCATAATTAAGAAATTGTGTATATTGGACAGAGAGCAGTTAATATGAGAAAGTAATTCTTAGTCGAACGGTGTACTTTAATATTGGGAGTTTTAGGATATTTTTTTCGGTGCGTTACAGCCATAAAAAAAATCAACAAAGCACGACAAAAGTAAGAAATATATAGTCGGTTAAGCCCGATCATATGATACTCTACACCACTGCGTATGTATATAAAATTAGGGTAGGGGTCTTATATGAAACCCATGACCAATTTGGACCGATATTTGTATTCAGCATAGTGTATATGAAACATACGTATGTATTATATTATGTTTTTTATGCACTTTAAAGTGATTTCCGGAAATGGGTCTTACATGGGAGCAATGGCCAATTTTAAGACGATCTTTATTAAAGTTGGCACTGCAGTTTCTATTTATATAACACTGAATTGTGTCAAATATTAATATTAAACTAATACTATGATTCGTATGGGATGTATATATATATATATATATATATATATATATATATATATATATAAGAATATATATATATTCTTAAATTTTTGAAATTTTATAAAATTTTTAATTTAATGTAAAGTTGACATATCAAGAACTATTGTTTGCAAATATTGAAAAACTTCAAATGCCATAACTATTCTAAAATATTCGCTAAATTAATATATTTAAAATAATAAATTTTTTAACAAAAAATTTAAATAATAAATAATTTAATTATGTATATTATTTTCGAATTTTAAATCTTGTGGAATATAATTCATACCATTTTTGATGGAGATTTTATTTTCAGTCTTAAATTTCAAAAACAATGTGACCGTGGTTAAGATTCTTGTACAGCTTACATTAAAACATTTTAGGTGAAAAACAAGTTAGAGCGCTATATTCTGCTGTACCAAATTTGTATACCCTTCACCACCTTACCAATTTACCATGAAAATAAAAAAAATTTTAGGCCTTAAAGTATACATTTATATTTTCAGATTTATATGCACTCTGAAGCTTATATAGAAGCATTAAAAAAGTCCAAAAATGTGTTTTGACCGATATCTCAGTTACTAGTAAATCGATTTTGTTCATTTCTTTCGCAAAAACATTCCAAGAAAGACTTTGAATTTTCTGTGCAAAAACGAAATCGCTAACTTATATAGGGGCTTCAGAAAGTTGAAAAAATACATTTCTAGAGTTTTTTCGGCTTTCTGGCGACATCTCGACCATTAATGGACCGATTTTGTTGATATCTAGTAGTGTCAGTCTAAAGAATATTCCCTTCAATTTGTAGTATAAAACATATATTGTCGATAACTGGGGCTTTCTAAAAACGGATTTCTATAGACAGACGGACATCATTATATCGACTTCCCTAACAATAAGGATCCAGAAAATATATCTTAGATGAATACTGTAGAAATTACAGATGTAGCCAGAGGATAACTAAACTCTGTCTCTACGCTGAACATTCGGACGGACATAATTATACCAACAAAAAGATTAATATATTGGAAAATATTCTCAACATTATTGGTGCAAATTTTTGTTCATTTATGGTTGAAGATTAAAAAGTTGCAGAATTATTAACAGAAAATGACAAAAACTTATTGTGCGATTTTCAAAAGAGGGTTTGTATGGGAACTATGGTCAATTACGGACCGATCTTCATTAAATATTGCACACAAATTTATGCTTATATTGGACTTAAATGCGCAAAATTTCATTAAAATATTTAATTTATGATCGTTAAACCCCTATTCCGGGAGGAAATTTGTATGGAGGATAGATAAAGTAATCATAACCAATTTCAATAGACTTCATCCTTGGACCATGGAATATACTTTTGTATCAAATTTCATTTAATTATTTTCAAAATTGCGACCTGCAGTTTGATTACAAGCTTTACATGGACGGACGGACGATCAGACGGACGATGTAGAAAGTAGCTGTAAGAAAATATAAAACAAAATTTTTTATTATTATTTTTTTTTAATGACATAATTGTTTTCTAAAATATTTTTCACTTTTTGATACGTTTGAACCAATTATTGTCAAATCAGTTTTTCCCCTTTGATTGAGATATTTTAAATATATGTATGTATTTGATTTTTTATTACTATTATCTCTTTTTCAGGTGTCGATGTATGTTGACCACGCAATTTATTCTTATATATGTGAGTAAATACAGTAAAGTCATGGAATGAGAATGTAGAAGAGTAACCTTATAGTTTTCTTGGAAGACTTTTAGCCCAATAAAAATCATTCTGCAGCATTCACAAATAACATTAGTTTGATACTTTCGATTGAAAAATAAAGCAATAAAAATGACTTATAGATAATCCAATTTTCCCCTCAGCTATGTTAATAGTTTAGAAAATTCTTAATATTTTCCCTGCTAGTTATATTTTATTTGATTTACGATAATTAATATTCCCCCTACTATTCCCCTTAGATCTACCCATCATATTTTTATGTTAATTGAGGAATTTGATAAGAAAATTATTTCCACAAGATATTAAGATGTTCCCACAAAATTTTGAGACTTACGCTAAAATAGTGTTTTAGATATGCGATGGGCTACAACTCTCTCTAGGCATACCCGTTATATATTTATTCTAAATACGATAATTGTTAAGAAAATGATTCCTATAAAATTTTAAGACTATCCTATCGAAAAATAAGTATTCTATTTTTTTGATTGTACAATTTACATTTATTAATTCTTTCACACATGCTTTTTTTTCATTTTTACAGCTGAAGAGTTATAGAATACTAAATTCTGTAATTCTTTAGGGCCACATTGAACGCACCGATGTTTATCCAAAACTTTTTTCCAGACTAACGAATTTTTTGTTTGGTAGATAATATTTCTTAGTAATATCAAATAGTTGTGTGAAATTTTATCTTTCAGAGCCAATAACTTTTTAATATCAAACAAACCTTATCGAAGGTACTCACCTTTGAGCCAAATTTTGTCTCTCCTCGATTCTTATAGTACTTTCATTTGACAAACATACGAGCGTAGTTAGATCGTCATAGAATTACTCGAGGACCCAGAATATATATGATTTTTTACTTTACAAACGGAATGAAAAATTCAATATACACCTATCTTTTTGGATGGTGCTTAATAAGCCCGGTCCGGTAATTTCCATGCAAATTTGTTTAAAAAAAAATTTATTTTAAATTCTCTCTGGATTTTTTGTTCTTTTCATTTTCTTACAAAAAATCTTATCATATTTTTAAAAATTTATATAAATATCGTTAACAAAATTGAAAAATGTTTAAAGTAGAAGAAGAATTGAAAATAAAATAAGTAAAATTTTTGTTTGTTTTCCGTTACTGCCTGTTTTTGTTTAATTTGACAATGGGGGTTAAGTTAAAGGAATCCTGACTTGTTGTATTTATACATTAAAGAAACACAACAGGAAACAACCTAAGCCTAAATATACATATTTTAACTCAATATTTTCAAATATTTTCTGTACAAAAATATTAAGATTTCGTAAAATAACTTAAATACTTTAGACTATATCAAAAAAAGTTTCAATAACAAAAGCCATTAAAAATATCAAACTTAATGATTCTAGATAAAACCTATGTTTTGCAAAACGCAAAAGGCACTCTTTGGAAATTGGACAAAATAAAAAACTAAAGTTAAAAATGAAAAATTTTGCTTTCGAAAATAAATTTCTTTTAAACCTTTTGAAATTACATACTTCGAAATATTTTTGCTACGCCAGCTGGTCAACTTTGATCCACTGTTTTTTTTACAATTTTGCATTAAAAAGGGAAAACAAAAAACCTTGCTCTTCCTTTACTACTGTTCTAAGCTACACATAGATTACAACCAATGCAGCCATTGTTTTACATTGCCAAATACATGTTTAGAAAAATTTCCCTGAGTGTATAGACTATTTTGAATATAATTGCATTTGAGTAATAAGCAATTACTTAGCAAGTATACGCAGTAAAATTTATTAAAAAAAATTCACAAATTATTGTTGCTGATTTTTTTAACCGGACTATAAACCCTTCTTTTGAGAAAATATTAAAAATGCTAAATGCAATTTTATAAGTGTTACAAAATTGTCTATGTAATATTCTCTAAGTATTAAGTTGCCCATTTATCTTTAGAAAATAATAATAATGCTTATAACAAACCATAAAACATATGTAACATAAACAATAAATTGTATTGAAATAAAGAAAAATATATTTATTTTTTTTTATAGTAACAAGAAATAAATGAATGTACTCGTAGTTAAACATAAATATTTTCTTTTACTTACGCATTTAAACAGTAAACGTACCTTTATAAATTGTAAATTCAGTCTTGCCTAAAAAAGATGTTTTCTCATATTTTGTTTTTCTTTGTCATTGTTCTGTATTAAAAAGATCTTTTGAAATATCCTTGAATCAACATTCATCTGTAAATAGTGCCAGAGACAAAGTGAAAAAGATAGACAATACAAATAATAATGAGAAAATACCAAAATGAACATCCATTTATACTTATCCCAACAGAAAATTTTAAAATTGCAGGTGTAAGTGCGAAGGTTGTTTTATAAGTAATTTTCATTTCAAAAGTTTCATAAAAACGTTTTATAATATATTCTCTATAATGACAAAAATCGTTGTTCAAGTCAGAGTATCGCTATAATAAGTGATTGCTAACTTATTTCGTTTAAAAATTTTAAATAGCTGCAAGTTGTCAAATGTATACATCTTTTTTTTTTTTCTTTGAAATATATGGCTTCAAATTTTTGAAACTATCTACAGTTACATATGTATACATATAGTAATATAGTAAGATGGCATAATATGCCGGTGTGCTAGTGACTTATATACCCAAAGTAACATAAAGTTCATTGTTAAAAAAAAAAGAAAATGCGCTTAGTTGCACACAATTAAATATACACTATGAACATTCATATATTCTAGTATATGGATATGTATGTAGAAATACATATATATTACATAGTGAGTCATAGAAGTTGAGGCCACACTTGAAATAAACTACTTACATTGTTATTTGAAATGACAAAAAAAAAACTGTATATTTAATTTCTTGTCCTTTTTAAACCAGAACATTTTGTAATTACAGCTGGCCCATTTACATTGTGACACACTGTTCGTATAAACTGGAACTCGCATGTAGGATGTCTGCTATGCAGTGTTGCCAGTTTAGCATCTTTAAGGCTAAATGCAGCATTTTAATTTTGCTCAAAATTTTCGTTTTAGCTTCTACCTTTTTTTAGTTTTTTTTGGTTCCTAAAATTGCCTTAAAAATGCTATAATTTTAGTACTTCAACAAAGGAGAAATAATTCCTATTTTCTTTCACTATTTTATTTTTACAGAATTATCAATTTAAGCATTTTTTGCATTAATTCGCATAAAATCGATATTATATATATTTAACTAAAATTTTGTGCTTCAATCTCCAAATCATATATATTAACTAATTTTATGGGCTTACTTAATCAAGTTAAGTTATAGGTTAAGTTATAAGTTAAGTTATTTTAAAAAACTTCATAGAAACCACAGAAAATATTTATTAATAAAATGAAAAAAAAAAATCGTATAAAAGCGAAAAATTACTCAAAAATTTGAAAATAAGAAATCAAAAAGGAATCATATTTCAAAAATTATGAAAAATCACGTCAAAACATTAGGTCATTTGTTATATGAATTGTGTATAGCCCCAATTTGTATAGAAGTTTTGTATTGCCTTTATTATTGGATCATTTTGCTGGTAGACGTTCTATGTTTTATTTATAAATTTAGAGTAATATTAAAAAAAAAAAAAAAAATTAAAAACTAATGTGAAAAAATAGTAATTATAACATAAAAATAAATATATTTTTAAACAAAAAACAACCCTGTTTTACACAAAGTACCGATTAGTATTAAATACTCAATTACTTTTCCCAAGTTAAAAACCGATAGCACTAGTAAATAAGAACCATTTTTTTAATTGGGTATACCGCCACTTAATATAAAATAAACGTCCTGACGTTCTTTGCAATGGCTGAAGAAGATGCCACAACGTACCTCAACGATAGTGGATTTCGAACAAAAATCCCGGACAATCAATCGATGCTACTACCACACCGCAAAGGAACATCTCCATTATGTATTATCTAGGCAGCCCTAGCCCCAAATGTTATAATTAACCATTTGTCCGATAGCGAACAGCGTTGTCTAAATCGCCTGCTTCCCCTCGGCGACAAAAAGCCATCAGAATTATACAACTTTGGGTGAGGTGGCACTTAAAAGGCTATGGACTAAGCGTTTATCAGAATTCGCCCAGTGTGTCATAGCAGCTTCGGCTGGTATGCCGGCGGAGCTGACGCAATGGCATCAAAGCAAACTGGTAGCGTGCAGACTAAACCATCAAACGAAATAAACGAACTTCCTGCAGCCGGCGTTGAATTAGGTAAAAAATTTTAAAGAAAAACCACACCACGGCCGAATGCTGGTACCATAGGAAACACCGGCATAAGCAGTGCAAAGTTAATGCTGTGTCTACTGGGGCATCAACCCCAAACCAACAACCTCAATGACTCCCTAGGCAGATGGCGGTGTGATTCACCGCCACCAGTTGCCACGTATTTAATATACAGGTAAGGGACAAATTTTCAAAACTGGTTTTTCTAGTAGATAGTGGCGCCGATGTTTCCGTTCTGTCACTAACTTCGAAATCTTTTGATATTCGTCCTAAGGCCATGGTTTTATATGCCGTAAATGGTATATCGTGAGTTGATCTTGGAATATGTCGTGATTTTTTTGGGTCGTTTGTAGTCGCCGACGTGACGTCACCGATTATTGGATGTGACTGTATTTAGCATTACGATTTGCTGATAGATTTAAAACGTAGTGCCTCATAGACAACATTAATGGGGTAGCTTCTCAGCTCACATCTCCTACATCTTGCGAAACAGACCTCATAAAATCCTTTAACGCTGCTGATCCGTTTGCTGACATCTTAAAAGATTTAACACGATATAACACGACTTTCATCGTATGGCTCTGCGACAAAATTATCAATTTCTCACAGAATTGACACGGCAGGGCAACCCGTTTTTTGTCATCCAGCTTCAAAAAAGAATTTGAATTCCTGATGAAGGCTGGTATTTGCCAACCATCTAACATCAACTGGTCAAGTCCTTTGCACTTAGTAAGGAAAAGTGACGGAACTTGCAGGCTATGCGGAGAATACCGTGCACTCAACGCACAGACATTACCAGAACGTTAACCACTACCGTATTTATAAGATTTCACCATGAATCTTAGACGTACAAATTATTTTCGAAAATTGACTTACAAAAACCCCTCCATATGGTCACAATCCATCTTGATGATATCGCGAAAACCTCCGTTAGCACACTTTTCGACTTATATGAATTTAAATTCATGACATTTGGGCTGTGTAATGCAGGCTTTCAGCGACTAATAAACGAGGTATTACGTTTCTTATATTTTGTCTTCCCATACATTGACAACATTTGTGTGGCATCTGTTTCCATCGACCAACATCGTCGCGACCTTACTGAAGTCTTTCACCGCCTTCGCGATATCCGTCTTGCCATTACTTAAAAAAATGTGAATTTGGAAGAAGCGAAGTTAAGTTTCTTGGTCATCTCTTTAGCCCCGATGGTATTCTTCCCTTGCCAGAAAAATAGCTGCAATACGGGAGTTTCCTAAGCCAAAAGTGGTTCAGGAGCTTAAGAGGTACATAGCAATGGTTAATTTTTACAGAAATTTCTTGCAAAACTGCAACAACTTTTCACGGGAAACAAAAATAATGATCGTACGTCCTTAAAGTGGAATTTGGACACAGAAGCTACTTTCCAGCAGTGCAAAGTATTAAGAAAGTAGACCACTTATTTTCGCGTTTCAGCAAAAGCTTGAGAAAGCTTCGCTACGCAGGATCCGGCAATTCGATTTCATCAACCAATTCACTACTGACATCCGCCATATGCATGGTATAACAAACGCCATTAGCCAAAAGGTAGACTACTCTCGTATAGCAGCGGCGCAACGAAATGATGTGGAGCTCCAGAAAATGCTTAAAAATGCAGGTACTAAAATGAATTCCTTAAAACTAAAACTTTCTCCAATCCCATTTTGTGAAAGTCAGCTAACATGTGGCCCTTTTATTCCGAAGGCATTTCGTCAACAAATTTTAACGACAGTGCATGGCTTGTCACACCCAGGCGTTCGAGCCAACACTAAATTGGCGACCACAAGATTTTGTTGGTCTGGGATTCGAAAAGATTGTTCAGTTTTTGTTCGGAATTATCTGCAATGCCAAAGGTCAAAAGTAACACTCGTTCAAATCCGATCAAATTCGGGGTACCTAGACGATGTCGTTGGACCGTTTTCATATTGTGAAGGTCAACGATATTGTTTAACGGTAGTCGATCGTTTCACACGCTGGCCAGAAGCAGTCACAATTCCCGATATGAGTGCAGAATTCATCGTAAAAGCCCTTTTGTCTCAGTGGATTGTCAGATTCTGTGTTCCAACACGTATAACATCAGATCGTGGTCGTCAATTTGAGTCATCAGTTTTTGCCGAATTAGTTAAGACGATCGGAGTAACCCATCTCCGCACTACACCATACCATCCGCAAACAAGTGGGATGATTGAGAGATGGCAACGAACCTTTAAAGCGGCAATCCTTTGCCATAATCCAACCAAATGGGAATTTTATTTACCCATGATCTTGATTTGTTTACAGGTCGCTTTTAAACCAAACTTAAACGCTTCACCAGCAGAATTGGTTTACGGATCAACCCTCAAGATTCCAGGAGAATTTTTTCAACCGATAAAAGCTACTAGTTCTGGTAGCGTTCTGTTGATGAAGTTCGAGGAGCAGTGCAAAAGCTTAGGCCACTAACATTCGTCTCAAAGAGTATTTGGTCCTCCTCGCACGTTTTTGTTCGCAACGACTCCGTCCGACCATCACTTAGCCATCCATACGAAGGTCCCTATTTGGCAATAAAACTTTTAAAAAAATATTTTAGGATTTCCATGCGAGATCGTCAAAGCAGCATCAGTATAGACAGGCTAAAACCAGCTTTTGTGACTAGTACCGAGTCGAATGACATTTCAGCTAGTCAGCAGATATTCCAGCTAGCCAGCAACAACCACCAGACATTCACGTTAGTCAACAGCACCTACTAGACGTTCCCCATAGTTTTAAAAAAGTATTTGAAAAATCTACAAAATGTACAAACAAAGCCACAAATTCAACACCAAGGGTCAGCTTTCCACATGAAGTCAACCTGCCTATTTAGCCTTTTCTAACCTTTTTTATACCCTTCACCACCATAGGTGGTTGGAGTATTACGCGTTTGTGCTGATGTTTGCAACTCATAGAAAAATTTATCCTACACCCCACCTTAAAGTATACCAATCATCTCAGAATCTCTTCTGAAATCGATCTAACGACGTCCGTCCGCCCGTCTGGTTTTAAAGTTAATTCAATGAAATTTGGCACGTGGGACTTTTATGATACAAGGACGAAGCCTATTGAAGTCGTTTGTGATCGGTCCATTATTTCACCTAGTCCCCATAAAAATGTCCTACTGGAGTAGAATTTAAACACTCAAAAATGCCTTAAAATAAGAACATTTTAATGAAATTCGGTGCAGAGAAGTTCTGTATATGTATGAATCTTTATACCAAATTTTATGAAGATCGGACCACAAATGATCATAGCTCCCATATAAGCCCCTCTTCCGAAAATCAATTTAACTTGCATAAATCCCATACGAATGTTAGTATCAAATTAATATTCGACACAAATAAGTTTTTGTAAGTAGAAACAACATTGATAAATTTTATGAGAATCGATCCATAATCTACCATAGCACCCATATAAACCCACTTCCTAAAGTGCGTAAAATCATCTACATGTTAGTATCAATGCATTATTCTGTATTTGTATATTTTATTTTACATTTTGTAAAATTGGCCACAGGGGTAATATACGAGTAAGTCCGCTTCACGAATTTTTATGCTCGTACACAATGGCGAAGGGTATCATATAGTTGGTCTTGACCAACTATATCTTTCTTTCTCTTTATAGTTAAATTTTACCACTTTTTTCACACCTCCTGGCAACTCTGTTGCTGTGCACAGTAAAAAGGACAATATCTTATATTTATATGAACTGGCACAAAGGACTAGTTAGTTTTACTGAAAAATATACTCGTAATATGTTTTGTGAATATTTTATGTAGGTTAAGTTTGTGAGCAGTGGATATGCAATAACTTTTTTTAAGATACTATTTAGATTATCCAAAACCGAAAACCGAATAAACGGTTTCCGGTTTTCTTATTTTCGATTTTATTCGAAACCTGTTTTTTAAAGGTGGTTAATCGGTTTTTTAAAACAGAATTTTATTTAACTTTTTATGTAATTTTACTCCGAAAATGAGTAAAAATAGAAGTTTCATGTAACTTGCTAAATGCAATAGAAATGACACATAGCTTATTTAACTTGAAAAATTATCTTTAAATAGTTGAAATAAAATACACTATTTAGTGCGCCTAGATGGCTGGCTGGATGGCTGCCTAAACGGCTGGCTGGATGGCTGCCTAAACTGCTGGCTGAATGGCTGCCTAAACAGCTGGCTGGATGGCTGCCTAAACTGCTGGCTGAATAGCTGCCTAAACGGCTGGCTGGATGGCTGCCTAAACGGCTGGCTGGCTGCCTAAACGGCTGGCTGGCTGCCTAAACGGCTGGCTGGCTGCCTAAACGGCTGGCTGGCTGCCTAAACGGCTGGCTGGCTGCCTAAACGGCTGGCTGGCTGCCTAAACGGCTGGCTGGCTGCCTAAATGGCTGGCTGGCTGGATGGCTGCCTAAACGGCTGGCTGGCTGGATGGCTGCCTAAACGGCTGGCTGGCTGGATGGCTGCCTAAACGGCTGGCTGGCTGGATGGCTGCCTAAACGGCTGGCTGGCTGGATGGCTGCCTAAACGGCTGGCTGGATGGCTGCCTAAACGGCTGGTTGGCTGGATGGCTGCCTAAACAGCTGGCTGGCTGGATGGCTACCTAAACGGCTGGCTGGCTGGATGGCTGCCTAAACGGCTGGCTGGCTGGATGGCTGCCTAAACGGCTGGCTGGCTGGATGGCTGCTTAAACGGCTGGCTGGATGGCTGGCTGGTTGGCTGGATGGCTGGTTGGCTGGATGGCTGGTTGGCTGGATGGCTGGCTGGTTGGCTGGATGGCTGGTTGGCTGGATGGCTGGTTGGTTGGATGGCTGGTTGGTTGGATGACTGGTTGGTTGGATGGCTGGTTGGTTGGTTGGCTGGATGTAAACCTTGTGTACAAAGTACAGGTCGCAATTTTGAAGATAATTCAATTTGGCGCCTATGACTTTCATAGTACAAGGACGAAGCCTGTTGAATTTGGTTGTGATCGGTCTATTATTTCACCTAACCCACATACAAATGTCCTTCCGGAATAGGGGTTTTCTAATCATAAGTACCTTAAATATAGCAATATTTTAATGAAATTCGGTGTAAGCAAGTTATGTATAAGTATCAATCTTTGTGATGAATTTCGGTCCACAATTGATCATAGCTCCTATATAAAACCCTCCTCCGAAAATCACTATAACGTCCATAAATCATATACCCGTGTTAGTATCAAGTTTATATTCGACATAAATAAGTTTTATATAAATAGCAATCGCAGTGACGAATTTTATGAGAATCGCTCCATAATTTACCATAGCTGCCATATAAGCCAACTTTCGGGAATCACCCTTAAGTGCATAAATTCATATAAATGTTATTATTAAAGTAATATTCTATATTTGTGTATTTTTTTTTTTAACTTAGTAAAAGTATTGGTCCAAAATTATCCACATGTCTAGTATAAGACCACTCCACGAATTTTGATAGACACGCACTACGGTTTAGAGTATCATATGGTCGGGCTTGTCCGACTATATCTTTCTTACTTGTTTTAAACATATATTAGGGAGGAAATAATAAATTGTTAGATGTTTACATATTCTGAATACAAATACAAAAAAAAAAAAAAAAAAAAATATTATGTAAAATTTACGTATCGTTAGTATTAACGTATAGAATATCGTTAGTAGTAAAAAAAAAAAATAATAATTTCTCAAAAGTTAAAGACGTGAAATAAAAAACTTTAATCTTAAAATTATGCATAGTTAAATTTATAACTTTTTCAGTGTAAAATTTATATGAAAGTATAAATTTATTAAAAAAAAAAAAAAAAAAAAAAAAATATTTTCTTATCAAAAGTTAAAATGACTAAAAACCGGTTACATCAGTTTTCTAAAAGGTCGGTTTTTTGGATAGTCTAGTATTATTGGATTTTTTTTTTTTTTTTTTTTTTTTTTTTTTTAAATTAATAATGGGAAAAAACTAATTTCGTTATTTAATTTGAAAATTTTTAGGAAATTTGGAACGCCTCAAATGTCTAGGTCTATTTAAATGTCAATATGAGAATACATGCAAATTAGTGTAATCATGGGACTTAAAAAATTTTTGGCTTGAAATATATGACACTAGTGGATAGGATATATATTCTTGAAAAATTTTTAATAATAAAGTAAAATTTATTAAAAATTTATTAAAAAAAGAAAAAATTACCGTAGATTTAATACTATGTTTTAATTTGTTCTTATTCTATCTAAAATTTTTGTACTTATTCTGATTTATAAAGCTAATAGTTTCATAGAATTTTTTCTCTGACGTCCTTGTAACTATGAATCCCTGTAACACTAATGAAACACATTCAATATGCAATTTTATTTCAAAAAATATCACAATTTCTTTCATATACTCACACAATCATAATATTGGCAACATGAGTATATGAACAATTTTGAAAATATTTTCCTTAAACGACAAAAAAGTAAAGAGAAAATACTATACAATTAAGACAAGAAATAATATTGTTAATATATGAAAAATATTGAAGTTATTTTCCTTTACAATAAAAGGTTTTTTTCTTGCATAATTAAGGATTGTATGTAAAATTTGTAAAAAAAAACTGTGGAGTAAGGATTTTAAAAAAAAATAATGATAAATTCTCAAAGAGACAAAGAAAATTTCGGTTTTAAAAAAAGTGTACAAAAATTAAAAATTTGTGTTTTTTTAAAATATTCTTTCTTTTATGTGAAAAATTCTAATATAATTTCAATAGAAGGTCTCTTCAGGTGGTTAATGAATGATATTGGTGTATTGTTATCTTTAGCAGAGCCAACGTGGACAGTCTAACTAGAACAGAGGATTTTGGTGGTGACACCAAAATATATAACAACATTGTCATCAGTAAATTTTAGACTAATAAATTAAGTAGTTTAAATAAAAAAGTGGTTATATTCATCTCACACATAATTTGTTTTACTACATCTATTCGTTGTGATTAAAACCATTTAAATTTTAACTTAACTTTTCTTCCTACAGATATTATTGACAAAAACTAAAAGATTAACTATCTAACACTTACACTTCAGTAAGTTATACTCAAATTCTCTCTAATTATATCTCTATTTAAATTGTTATTATATTTAAACTTATCAAAATACTTTGTATAAAAACATCCTATAACTAAATGCCGGAAATAATGTTGAAAGAACTTTTGACATTCGTCACCTTCATAAGCAGCACAATTTCCGTCATAATTTCTTTTTGTTCTTTTCCAGATAATATTACCCCATTTCCCCTACAGTTGAAAATGATGTGTTTACTTTTTTTCTTTTTGTGACAGTTCTTAAAAGAAAATAAAAAAAAAAAACGAAACGGAAACAATGTGGGCAAAGTGATGATGAGGTTGTTGCTTATGTTTATGGTATTTGTAAAATATTTTAAAGTCACGTTCAAATACGAGTAAATATGAACAGTGTCTAACATAAACTAGTGAATTTTTAAACTAAAAAATAAGTTATAACATTAGACAAATTATAATTAACTGTTAATAATGTGATTTTTTTTGCCTGTTATGCCTTTTACCAAATTAGCACAAAATGTTGAAATTTTTCCGAGAAATTGAGAAAAATAATATCAAATAACAAGATAATTATAAAAGTAATTGAATTTTTTAATTCAAAATAAAGAAAACAAAAAGAAGACCAATCGACGCAAAATCACTTCTTAAATTGATCTAAGATCTAACCATGTCTGTCTGTCTGCCTGCCTGCACGTCTGGCTGGCTAGAAGGCTGGCTATTCATGTAAACATTGTGCACATAGTACGGGTCGAATTTTTAAAGATAATTCAACGAAATTTGGCATGTGGCATTTTTATGACACAAGAACGAAGCCTATTGAAATTGGTTGTGATCGATCCATTATTTCACCAGCCCCATACAAATTTCCCCCGGGAAAAGAGTTTAAACACTCAAAAATGCTTTAAAAATAAGAATATTTTAATAAAATTCGGTGCGAAGAAGTTCTGTAGAAGTATCGATCTTTGTGCCAAATTTTATAAAGATCGTTCCACAATTAACCATAGCTCCCCCTCTTCCGAAAATCACTTTAACGTGCATAAATCCCATACGAATGTTAGTATCAAGTTAATATTCAACACACATAAGTTTTATATAGGTAGAAAAAACATTGCCAAAATTTTATGAGAATCAGTCGATAATTTGCCATGGTTCCCATATAAACCCACTTCCAGGAATCGCCTTAAAGTGCATAAAATCATCTAGATGTTAGTATCAACGTATTATTCTGTATTTGTATATTTTATTTTATATTTAGTAAAATTGACCACAGCTGTAATATAAAACCCTTTACAGAATTTTTTTGGTCGTTCTTGACCGACTATATCTTTCTTTATCGTTTTTAATATTACTTGGTATTAAGTAATACTATTAATCATTTAATAACTCTTTTTATAAATTTGGGGGTCAAATTTTTAGAATATTTAGCGAAGTTTCTTTACATGTGTCTTGCAAAAATGAAATTTGGATTAATCGGGCCATTTTTGTATATGATTTCCTAAACATAAAACTTATTTAATTGGAATATTTCCAAATGAACTTTGTCATGTCTCCGAAAAATATTTTTCGCATTACACGTTCTGAATTTTGACATCCCAAGTGGTATATTGGTTCATTATCTTATTTATTTTTTATCTATTTATTTAATAGCCAATTAAATTACAATTTCTTACAGGCGAACGTACATATTATTCTTAATACTATTTACACTGAAATGTTTTTAATTATCATTCAACAATAGTCTTATTATTTAACTTAGTTAAAAATACTCCTATTAATGCAGATTTACTGATAAATCAATACATAAATAAAAATTGTTGAATTGACTGCATATACGTCTCATGGGATCGTGGGACTTGAGATTACAAATTCGATCTTGCGAAGCACGGAATTAATTGAACCGTTTACTAAAGTAATAATAAATGAAATATTCATATATTTTCTTCTAATTTCAAGAGTAAGGAGATCGATAAGCTGTAACCGACTTTCATATGATTGTAAATTAATATTAGGATTCCATGAAAGTTTACGAAGACAAAATAAGAGAAATTGTTTCTGGACCGATTAAATTTTCTTTATATGAACTTCGTATTGAGGATCCCAGACCATGGAAGCATATTCGAGGATTGGACTTACGAGAGATGTGAATAATTGTTTTGAGAAGTAAAGTTCATTAAATTCTCTTCCCCAGCGCTTGAAGAAACCTAGAACTCTTTTTACCTTATTAACCATTAGTGGGGCGTGGGAATTAAAGGATAGTTTACAATCAAGCAATACATCTAAATCAAGAAATTCTTCCACTAGATATTCATTTGTTGTGTATCTGCAGAGTACTGGACTTCTTCTGTACAACATCGTGTGTTACACTTTCTTAAATTCAGGTCCATTAGATTCATCATACACCAATCATAAAGATTGTCAAGATCTGATTGGAGTAAGAAAAATTGATGGGAATAGTTATAGCTATGTAACAGCTTTACATCATCAGCATACATTAATAATCCATAATTCTTAATACAAGCTGGTAATAAGGAATGATAACTGGATGAGTTGACTACCTTTGCGAAACACAGGATAAAACAGCAATGGTTTTCGATCTGCATTCTCTAAATAATACACATTGGTATCTATTTTTAAGATATGAAGAAATCCATTTAAGGAAAACAGGAGAAAATCCCAGTTTTTCCAATTTGAACAGTATAAATTAGTGATTTGTTTTATCGAAAGCCTTACTGAAATCTATATACATATATATTGTATCTATCTATAAACCGGGAATCGAATGCACTTATAACTGAGGTTGTGAACTGCAAAACGTTAGTAGTAGTGGAACATCCTTTTCTAAATCAATGCCAAAATGGGGAAAGATAACAAACAGTTCGATTGCGAAAGGATTTCAGTAATTACCTTTCCGAAAAATTTAGCAATACATCTATAATTGTAAACGTTGGAACTGCCTCCGGATTTAAAGGAAGATATAATATAAAATTTTCTTCAAACTTCAGGAAAACAACAACAATATGTCGAATAAGTATATTATTGGAGATATAAGAGATTGTAAACATTTTATAAGAACACAGCTTGGAACACCATCAGGTCCATATTTTTCAGAATATTTTAGATTATGTATAGCTGTTAGTATCATCGATTTATCTAATGTTGGACAATTTATTAGAGTTGCATCAGGAATTAAATATGGATAATTGGAAGGTTGAAGTAATTATTTATCAGAATGGGCTTATGAGAAGAAAGCAGCAAACATATCGCAAATATCTGCATTGTTTGATGATTTCATCGTGAACGGAAATCCAGAGATTCGGCACTTAAAATTTACAAACTGGTAAAGATATTTTTGATTATTATTAAAGTTTCTTTTCATATTCAACATATAAGTATTGTAACATTGGATACTTTCGGAATTGTAAGCTGATCTTGATATGGAATATCTCATATAATGAACAGATAAACCAGACTTTTTGTATTTTTCGTAATGTTTGTTTTTAAAAATTTTCAAGCCATTGAGCTGCAATTCTTTCCATGTGCAATTCTTTTTCTCATCATTGAAGTTGATTTCTTAAAACATTTAAATAAACTATCATAGAATTTATTCAAGGTGATGTTAATATTACGAGGGCATACTTTATTGTAAGGAATATATTAAAACTAATTTTTATAATAAATTAGGTAGTTTAATTTACTAATCTAAAAAAACATCTAATAATTTACATTAGATTGTAATGAAAGTTTTGTTTCGGCGTATATGCTTATTTCAATAGTAGGCTAATAAACATCCTCAGGTGTTAACAATGACTAATGCGATGAGTATTAAATTCTACAGGATGATTAACAAACACAAGATCAAGTAACTTGCAAAACTTCTTTACTATGTTATTTATTTGGAAGAGTCATAAATTAGCATACGGTGATAAATTCAATATTTTGATTACTCTTTAGAATTATTTCTTCCGAAGGAAAAAGAGTTGAGACAGATATCAAAATTTCCCCACCTTATTTACCCACTCTACCACATCTATAAATTTGAAATTTACTGCATATTATTTCATAATTATAAATTTATTTATCATATTTATTGCGGAGCCACATTTCAGTGAACACAATATCAAAGCTCTCTAAATAAAGGGATTTTAACTTTGTGTTCATACCTCTAACATTTTGGTATGGTGATAGGTGAGAGTTGTAATCTTTTTTTTTTTTTTTTTTTTTTGGTCAAATATTAATATTTAAAGTATTACTTAGTTCAATTAGTTTTTTGGATTTGGATCAGAAGCCCTTGGAAGAATTACATCATCACGGTAAATAAATTGTCGAAAAATTTTATTTTTTGGCCAAAATTGCGGATTAACAAGACGATCAAAAATACTATTTGGGACAATTATTTTAAATTTGTCTTGTAAATTTGGACATCAGTACAATCTTCAATGCCAAGGTCCGTTTTAATATAAAATTTAACATCATTTATTGTTGCAACTACTGAAAAACAGCTAGCAAATATGGTTTTCGTTAGAGCTATAATTTTTAAGGGCTTCGGGGTTACTGTTGTAAACGGATTTATAAGAGGGTTGTTGACGACATATAAATTAGTTAGGATGTTTGACGATGAAGGAGTTAATAAAATAAGTTCTGGAGGCTTACTGGCAGCAGAATTTGAAATCATGGGCAATTTTATGCAAAAATAAGTCTTAAAGTATATATTTTATTACAGTTGTTGTCCGAAACAATAAATAAAACAAATTTAATTAAGACTCAATTGTAAATCCAATTCAATGAACTTCAACATTCCCTAATTAAAATATATATTTGGAATACTTATCTTAAGTAAAATGAGAAAAAAAGACAATTATTAATGGTGTTTTAAATTAAAAAAGTTTTATAAAATCGCAACACAAGAACTTACACAGCCGAAATTTACAAGGTTATCAGACTTATCTGAAATGAAAAAATCTTCAACATTAATCCCATATTCTATCAAAACTTTTAGATTGTGTTTCTGTGAGTATTGGCTGTTATAAAATTGGAGAGTTGGAATACAAAACTACAAGTCCAATTGGTGCCGTAGTATAAAACGCGACATGAGATATTTTTTGAGTTACATAAATGTAAGTATTTCAAGCTATCGGAGCACTACAAGAAGGTAAAAATACCATTCTAGCATATCTCTATGTAAATAGAAAAATAAAACCAATAAAACCAAGTGGTACTAAGGTATATTTAAGATATTTTATTTTTGATGGATCAATGCACCATAATAAATGACTAGAATGATTCAAATATGACATTTTAATAAAAAAATCTTGTAGGCAACTAAATATTCATTATTTTTTACTACAATGACAAGAAAAAAATATAATATTTGCCATTTAAAGAAGAAAAATTAAATAAATAATTGGACTAAATTTCTCTCAAACTTTAGCTCCAAATATGGAAAATAAATCACCGAATATTTAACAGTTTTATTAATAAACATTAAAATAATATCATCTCTTTTAGTTTGCTTGATACCTTTAAATATAAAGGTAATAAAAACTCAAAAACTTTTGTGAACTAAATTCAATGACCCCGTAATATTTATGGAAATTGTTGAAATTAATTAATTCTTAATTAAATATAAGAATTATTCTTTTAAATCATTCAATAAACCCGTTTTTATAAAAAATAAAAATTCAAATACTTTAGTGAGATGCTGTATGTTTTCTCTTTCTCTATACAAAGTGTTTGTATTCACTTTTGTATTATTTAATAATAACGACAAGATGCCTTTGTTTAACTTATTTGATACTTTGTACTGGCTTAACAATCATTTTTTTTGAAGTTTTTATCTTTTTTGTTACAAGTATTTTATTTCTTCGAAAACTATACTAAGGTAGTATATGAAATGTGCATTAATAAAGTGATGGTAAATGCTTTTCTGTAGAACATACGGGTTTTATGCAAAGAAAAATGTAAATATTATATTTAATATTTATTTAAAAGATTTCGCTTTTGTTTCAATGTATCCTTTGCTATAGTGTTACCTAATAGTTCAGTTCATAAATAGAAATTAAAAAACAGAAGCAGTGAAAAAAAAAATTAATAAAAGTTGTGATACATTTTGCACTCATGCACAATTATTTGAAAATATTTTAGTATGTAATATTTGTATAAAGTGTCTGTTCGAAACGAAACATAAAATTTTCATATGTAAAATAAAACTTGATTTTGTTTTTTTTTGTGTTTTCTTTTGGACTAACTAAAAATTGTTGATTGAGTAAACTTTGATGGAAGTATTACATTTCAACTTAACAAGCACATATATAACAAGATGAAACTTGGGTAGGAAAAGAAGAAGAAATAAAAATGAAGCCAGAAAAACCGAGAAGATTCTAAGAGCTATGCCAAACATGTTTAGCCGCGTAATGGCATGTTGTGTTAATTGTTTTTTTTTAATCAAATATGAGCCATGTTAAAGCTATACATAAGCTAAGCTTTAAAATGGCTAGTCAATCAAAGCTAAACAGATTTTAATTAACAAAGCTGAGAAGAACTCTGAGGCAAAAAATGGTTAAAGCTCCTCAATTATAAAAAAAAATATTTTCAATATTTTGTAATAGCCTGTTAAACATCGCTGACCTTTCTTATGTTCCAAGATACAAGTTTTGTATACTGAATAATCGAAAAATAATACTGAATAGTATCGTACTGAAAACAATAAAACTTTACAAAACAATGTATCGTGTGACAAGTTTAGTCAAAATATGACAAGATATGCGATTTTTTTTTTGCTTTTTTAGACTGAATAAATTCGAATAGTCATAACAAGACATTTATGACACTTGTGACATGCAGCAGTGTTATTAGCATTTTCTGGCCAGATTTAGAATTTTGTGGTTACAGTAGAAATAATCAGAATTGGGAATGTTATTTTAGTCCCACAGAGTATTATTTAAACTACCCAGAATTTTGGCAATTGTAAAGGAATTGGATCCAAGTTAAAAGCAAATTGAAGAAGATCTCAGTAGTGCTCAATTGTGATTATTAATTTTAAATTCTTATAGAGAGATACCGCGAAAAACATCGTAAAGTGCTTTAAATTTTTTTTCAGGTCATACCTAAAAAAATGAAAAATAATCTAGATAGCAATTAATTTTTATATAAAATTATAAATCAGAAAAATTTGGAGAAGAAATGATTCAAGAAGTTGATTTAGTTTTAATCCTAACTTATTCCGTTCATATTTTATAAAAAAACATGTTATGTTTTATTTCAGCGTACATCTTATTATGAAGTATGCCTTTTATAAAATAATGAGGTATCCTATTTATGAATTCGTAATAATCGTACATATTAATCATTGCCGGAAGTAGTGTTGCTACATTTTATTTTAAACAAATCTTAAAAATTTTTATTTTTGAAAAAAAATCTTTCTTGTTAAGAGGTATCAATTTGTGATTAATTCTGTAAAATTGGATGATATCAATTTGTGCACTAATTTTATAAAATTGGATGAACCAAACTTTAGATTTTTTTGCATTGATACATTTCATGAGCAAGGTTTCTAGAAGGTTTCATTCACTTTTTTTAAAATCCACGAATTTTGATGGACATACGCTACGGTGTGGTGTATAATATGATCGGGCTGGACCGACTATATATTTTTTACTTGTTTTTTTTTTGTTAAATCTCAAAAAAATTATTTTGAACCTTATTATACTCGCACAGTAAAAAATGTTCAAAGAATTGAAATCACTGATAGCTTAATGATTCCTTCTAAACTTCAATTCTCTGTGAATACAAAATTCATGCGAATAACTTATTTTAACACACATAACTCATTAAAATATGTTTTATTTACTAGTTTCTTTTTACTAGCAATGATATTCGTACCACATTAGTAGTTTTTAGTAGTTGCGTATACATTATAGAGTTAATTGTGATTAATCATACGATCACACTACCAAAAGATAAAGACTATATAAAACCTTAAAAATTAATTACACAGGTTTTAAAAATTCAAATTGTTTTCTACGGCATAGGATATCTCAATCAATTCTGATACATTTTGTGTTTGATACATCGTTATCGTTAATTTTGTTAATAAATCGTTATTAGCAAAGTCAACGAGTTTGTGCCACATATTAAAGCATATCCTGAAAACGACTTGTCTCTTTTGGTTTTATAAAATATCAAAAAATTCGAACTGAAATTTCTTTCAAGTTGTGAGTATTTTTTAATATGCACAACAGTTATGGAGATATTAATTCTATTTTGTGAATAAAACTTAAATTACGTACAAAATTTAAAAAAAAAAATGTTTTAAAAAATTATAAAAATTTATAAATTCAAAAATGCAAACTTTTATTCTTTAATCATAAAGACAAATTTTTTGTGAATAAGACAAGATATATTTAACTCAAACCAATACATAAGCTTTGATTTTATTCACAAATTAGTGAAGATACTCACTTAAAAATTACATAGAAATATTAAAAAAAGTCACAAAATAAATTTTATTTTATTTTTTAAATCAGTATACACTAATTTACCGTAGAATCGGTGTATACCCGTGTTATTTTCATTACTTTTTTTCTATGTATTATAAGATTTGAGACATATCTACTATTGTATATAGTTGAAATATTAAAAATCAGCGCTATGTATGGTCAATTAGGTTATTTGACACAATAATTTATACTTATATAAGATAGATTTCTGCAACTTTCATTAAAATATACCTATATTATTAGCGTTTATTAGCGTTAAACTCCTATTCCTATTTGTGAGGCATAATGGACTAATAATAACCAATTTCAATGGAGTTTTTCCTTAAGCCAAAGTAATTATTTATTTACATTTCTTCAAAATATAATTTAAATTGTGATCTGTACTTTGTTTAAAAGCTTTATATCGACAGCCAGTCGAATGGACAACTTTCAATATATTCAAGAATTTATTCGAGCTC
The DNA here is from genome assembly GCA_932274085.1 of Protocalliphora azurea. Lineage (NCBI taxonomy): Eukaryota > Metazoa > Arthropoda > Insecta > Diptera > Calliphoridae > Protocalliphora > Protocalliphora azurea. Next base: position 39,393,657 of record OW026519.1, read on the forward strand.
TAAATTAGCAAATTCGATTATATTATAAATAAATTACGTACTTTTAGAGAAATAGTTAACCTAAAAACACTTCAAAAGAATTTTTACGTGTTGTTTTTAAATGAAGCTAATATTTGTCAAAAATCAGATTTACATAAATAAAAACCCCAGTGCCAAATTTTATGGGGATCGATCTATTATTTAACATAGCTTCCATATAAGGACCATATTCTGGAATCATCCTAAAGTACATAAATTACATAATATAACGCATACATATGTTTCGTACACTATGATTAATGAAAGTATTAGTCCACAATTGGCTCCCATTTAAAATCCCTCCTCGAATTTTTATGCACATGCACAAATTTGTAGGTTATCATATGGTTGGACTTGGTCGACTATAACTTTCTTACTTATTCCTATAAATATTCTGTAAACATAATTGACTTACCTAGGTAAAAGTAGATAAAATGCTGTTACATCATTATCTGTTAAAAAATGTCATTAATTATTTTTTCATTTTTATACAGTGCGGCGCACAGTGATCTCGGATTGATTTTTCTTTTTGGAAATAATTCGGAAATATGTTATTCGACAAAAATTAATTTATGATTTGAATGGAAAAAAATTTACACATAGGTAGATATTGTAAATCTCTATAAAAACTTCCTTATATGTTTAGATTATCTCTTTCCGTTTAAGAGATATTTAGTTCGAAGCAAATTTTTGGCCTCATTTTTTAAGTTGTTTAAAGTTGGGGGTCATAATTTGGGCCTGAAAACTTTTTGAAAGTAAGCACTAAATCTTTCATAAATTCTAAATATAATGCTGCAAAAATTATATGAATATATCTTATCCGGCAAAAATTTACATTAGTCTGAAGTTGAAATTAAAAAAAAAAAAAAACAAATTTTTGGGATTATTTTGCAAAAAGGTGGTAATATTGTTTCACTTCTAAAATATATAATATACACATATATACATATATATATATATATATATATATATATATATATATATTTTTTTTGTCCCAGACTATAGAATTTTTGTAAAAGTTTTAAGAGAAATCTTAACTTAAATGCGTACAAAATAAAATTGGAGGCGCTTTGTGTAATGGTTGTAGGCCCTTTTTTGTTATGACTATTTTTTCTTTCATTTTTTTGGTTTTAGCAATTTAATTTAAAAATTTATCTAAAATTTTTGTTGTTTTAAATTATTTTTTAATTGTTTCCATTTATTTAGCTGTTTGTTGTTTTTAATATTTTATATATATTTAATATATTTTTTTCCTTGGTTTTTTTGTCATTGTATATAAAGTTTAAAAGTGGGCGGATATATATATGCAGAGAGTAGAGTTTTGAGTAAGTATAAAGTTCTTTTTTGTTGTAGTTGTAGTTGTTAGTTAGTTTAATATGCTGTAGTAAGTTGGCTATTTGTTTTTTTTTAGTTAAACAATATTTTAAAATCATTGTTTTTGTAAGTAGGAGAAAGTTTTTTTTTTTATTATTTTATAATCTTTAAACGTTCTTGCTAGAAATTTAAATTTGAATACGAATTCTAAACATCCTGTTTTATTTTTGTAGTATTTCATTTTAGAGTCTTTTTTTGTTTAGTTTATATTATTATTAGTTTTCCATATTTCTATATTATTTTCAAAATTGTATGTTTTTTATAATTGTAATTTTGGAAACCTTTCTTAAATTTTATTTAATATTGATTTTATTATTTGTTTTTTTTTTTTTTTTTTTCTAAAAATCTTTAGGCAAAATTGCTTTTATCTCTATTAGCAAATTGCTTTGTTTGTCGTTGTTTTCATTGTATTATACTAATGTAATTTTTCTTTAATTTAATTATAATATTTTTCAAAAATTTTTTAATTATTTTTTTATACAAACCAACTTAAGGACAAATTAAAGAAAAGGACAGCTTTTGGTTTTTTTATAATTTTTGTTCTAAAAAAGGGCACATACGGTTAAGCTATACTTAAACTGTCGAAACTATTTCCATTTTATATTTTTTATACTTGTTTTTGTAATAATTACGAATAAGCTTAATATTCATTTATATAAATTTTTAATGATATTATATATATATATATATATATATAATTTTATATATTCAGCTTCTATATAAGCTTAGCTAAAAATGGTTTTGTTGGGAAACTGAAGTCTATGGTTGTCAATTCCTTTTTTTTTGAATGATAAAATGTTTTAATGGAAAATATATAAGAAAGATCCATAAGATTGGCAAAAATAAAAAATTAACTATGAAGGTTTTCCAAAACCTTAATTGAATTGTAGAATAAGAAATCAATTTTTTTTAGATATTGGAAAAACAAACATAATTTCAGTTAAAAATGTTAATCAATTGAATATAGTTATACTAGCTGAATTAAACAAAAAGTTTGTAGCTGCATTATAAATAATTTTTTTTATTAATTATGGTCCTTCGAACCGGATATCTAACATTGTTAATTTTAACTGAAATAAATAAAGAAAACACAAAATTAAAAAAAAGATTCACAAAATAAATAATGATAAAAACATCAAATTTTCTTAGGTCAAAGTTTTGCTAAGTTATGATTAAAATATTTTATTTTTAAAGTTTACAACAAGAAGAATTTTAAAATTTGTAATTAAACCACATGAAATATAATTTAAATTACGTTTTTAAAGTAAAAGCATTTTCTACTATAATATTTAAAATTTTTTTGTCTCAATATTTTACAGATTAAATATTGATCATAATTATTAAAAATAATTTTTTTCTACAATTCAGTATGACTTATTAAAGCAAAAAAAAAACTTCTTAGCAAACCATAAAATCATTAAATTTTTGAAAGAGAGGAATATTAAAAGAAATAAAATTTCATGTGATGCTTCTTTATTCGTATTTATGTTTAAAATATGACTTGATTCGTTATTAAAAAATTCTGATATTTTAAAAATGAGGGGGGGGGGGGATAATTTCTAGAAATTGGGGATTTTAAAATACTTCTCAAACTACCTTTGTAAATCTAATGTTATTTGTTTTTAGATGTTATATATAAATTTGTTATTTAACTGGGGTTTTAAAAAATATTAAAATGTTTTTATTATTATTATTTTTTAAAAATGTTATAACGTTTTTTTTTTTCTTTATCTTACCGCCTTAAACTTTATGCTGAGTTATGAAGGCTAGCGCTATACTATGCCGTTTTTTATATTTTATTTCTATAAACAAAAATCATATGTTTTTTGAATGATTTATTTGTTTTTTTTAGGTTTTCTCTTTTTAAAGCAATCAACCGAATTGTTCAACTTTTATATTGAATAATGCTAAACATTTGTTTTCTTTTCTCTATATACCTACAATGTTGTTAAACATTGTTTAAAAAACCTAATAAAGAATTATTTTTTAAAGTATTTAACAGCTTTGTTTATTTTATTTAATTTTTTTTTTTGTATTTTTTAATTTTTTTTTTCTATATGTATGTATATTTTTCCAAAAGACATAAACACAACATATTTATTTTTATAATACACCTACACACCTGCTGTTCTGTTCTGTTTTGTCCTGTCCTTCTGAATCTGGTAATTTATTTTTGCGCGCCTATTTCACTATTTTAAATTTTTCTCTCAAATCATTAAGCCCTATCCAAACTTTATCAATTTTGAAAAAGTTTTGTAAAGTTTTGATTATTTAAAAAAAACGCATACATTTTTGAAACAATTTTAACTCAGGTTTACTTTACACGTATTTTCGTTAAAATCATTTTGAAACTTTTATAAAAATTCTGTAGTCTGAAAAAAATATATATATATTTTAGAAGTGAAAAAATAATAACACCTTTTTGGAAAATAACTCAAAAAAATGTGATTTTTCAGTTTCAACTTCAGATTAATGTAAATTTAGATATATTTATATAATTCTTACAGCATTGCGTTTCGAATTTGTAAGAAATCTAATTTCGGGCCAAAATTATGTCCACCAAGTGTAAAAAACTTAAAAAACCGAGGACAAAAATGGGGGTAAAATTTGCTTCGACTTAAATGCCACTTAAACAGAAAGAGATAACCTACACAATAAACAGAGATTGAATTAAAATAAAATAATTTCAAAATTACTAAAAATGCATCTTTAATTTGCGTTTATATTTTGCAAATATTTTTGAAGGAAAAGGATATTTTGGATATAATGACTGAATTACTCAAAAACAGTCAGTAGCCTCCAAGAGATATGAATATTTCAATTAACATAATTTCTAAAATTTGTTAAATTTTGTACAAATTTAAAAAAAAAGTTCAAAAAGTAAAAAAATATTTTTTATATAAGAAAAATGCGGAACACGATTTTTTTTAAATTATATTATGCCTAGTAGATTTGCGCATCCCAAAAATGTAAAATTTTTTTCTAATGCAAATATTTCATATTTTGCTAATATGTTAAAAAATCAAATATTTAGAATGTCATATTTTTAGCAATGCTCGTGTTAAAGCCAACATAAGCGAAATTCGAACGCCGTTTAAATCATTCAAATTCGCAAGGCGTTTCCAGAGATATTGATATTTAAAGTTGCATATTTTTGAAATTTTTAGGGTTTTTGGGAAAATGAAAAAAGGAAATAAAATCGCGATTTTTTGCAATTTCGCAAAAATGAAAACTGAGATCGATAAATGGTTTAATGGTGTTTATGTATAAAAATTTTTATAGAAGTTGAAAGACACCAGGTAAAAGATATCATTTTTCGGGTGTTCTTTTATGGATTTGTCGACATATATTTTTAAAATTGGTCTTTAAATAGGGTATTTTTTATTTTTATATAGAATTTCAAAAGTTTGTAGACGAACTTGAGTGAAAATAAAAATTTTATATGTATACGTAATACACATAAAAATATATATATTTTTGAAACAATTTCGTAGTAATTGTTCTTGGTTTAGAAAAACAAAATAAAATAAATTAATAAGAATTTTAAATGAAAGTTTAATTTACTTAAGTAACACGCTGTTAGAATAAAAAGTTATTCGAGAAATGACATAGCGTAGGTAAGAGGCCTTCTTGAGGACATCATAAATCAGTTTTAAAAATTTGAAATACACCCCCAAATTTTAAGTTATTCGAGAAAAAAAAAACTGTTTTTGGGTAGGTTCTTGTATAAATGTGTTTCTGATACTGTTATTTTTTGTTTATTTTTACTTTTAAACTATTTTAAAAGGAGAAGAAACTGGCTTTTCAACCGTATGTAATTGGTTTGTTTTGGTCTAATATTAAAAGAAAATTTCCAAGCAACTTCTAGTTGTTTGAAACTGCGGTTTATTTATTACAATTTTCTAAGGCCATTTTTGTTGTGAACATAATCGAAGTTAATATTTTTCTATAATAACTTATTAAAAGCAAATAAATTAAAAATTGTAAATAATTAATTATTTAATATGAGTGTATATAGCAGATGGAAACATAGTAAAGAGGCACATCATTCTGCTTTCAGAATCAATTTAAAAGTCTTAAATTGACTTAAAATTTATGAAAGCACGAGATCTATAGTGCAGGGAATATCTTAGAAACATTTTTTTGTAATATCTCGAAATTTGGGGGGTTTCAAAAAAATACCTTTTTTAAAAACGGTCCAGCTCATGGTATTCAGTACAACGGAAATATTTTGAGGCACATTATAGAATATACCAATGTTTATTTTCAGGGGGTAACAAAATGTTGCCTTAAAAAATATTGAATAAATATAATGCACCAAAAAATATTAGATCACCTTTTTTTGATAGAGTAAATTTTGTTCTTAACCATCTATCACTAACAGGTGTGAATTTAAGTTCAGTACCAGTAATCGATTGAAAAATTAAATTATTTAACACCTATTTTTTTATTTTTAAATTATATTATTTACGGATTAAAACAAAATAATAAAAATGAAATTAGATTTTTAAATATCAAAGTAGTATTTATTAGTTGCTAAATTTTTTAACTTTATATCGTTAGCCTATTGAACTGGAATTGTAAATCTAGATACTGTAGTATAAAATTTCCAACAATTTAAATTTATTTTTTAATAAAAAATTAAAATATTGAAAAAATAATTGATTATTATAAATATTTATATAATATTAAATACACATACATATTAATAATATAAATATAATATATTCAAAATCCTTCGAAACAGTATAAAATATTCAACACTTGTGACAAGCTTCTCATATTTTTCGGATGATTTTACTTTCCAGCGAAACTATTTGGAATATCCAAGGAATAAGAACATGAACCTTCCAATCTTACTCATTCTCTAATTTATAAAATACTACTTGAAATTTCCGCTCTCATCAAGTTTCGCCACTTCTTTTTTTTTTTAAGAAGACCCAAGTAAAAGCTATATTTCTGTATGGGAGAAGGGTAAAAATTTAGACAATTGTTGGAATGGGTTTTCATTCACCGAATTTTTGAAATTATAAACTTGTATCCAATATGATGTTGTGTTCATGCTACATTAGTTTTCCATGGTATTTGTATTATTAATTCAATATCTTTATCATTTCTTTTAAAGTTTTTTTCAATAGAAAACATACTTATTTTCTTTAAAACATATATATATATATATATATATATATATATATATATATATATATATATAAATATATATGTATATATATACATATATTACAATATAAATATATAAATATATATAAATGAGTTGGGCATGCTCTAGCTATTTTTAATGGATCAACATGCCGGAAAATATATACAGATTTCAGTAAAGCTTTCGATGAAGTAAATATCGATCTCATATTATTCAAATTCTATAAACTCCAATTTTCTCCTGTTTTCCTCAAATAGATTTCTACATATCTTAAGAATAGATACCAAAGTGTATTATTTATTTATATATGACAAGGTAGTCATCTCGGCCCCTTATTATTCCTAAAAGCTGTTCCGTAGCTTTAACTATTCCTATCAATGTTCATTACTCCGATCAGATCTTGACAATCATTATGATTATGATGATGATGAATCTAATGGATCTGAATTTAAAAATGTGTAAACACATGATGTTCTACAGAAGAAGTCCAGTATTCTGTAGATTCACAATAAATGAATATTAACTTGATCTAGCGAAGAATTTCCTGAGCTGGGTGTGTTGCTTGATTGTAAACTTTAGTTCCCATGTTTTGCAAATCGTTAATAAAGCTAAAGGAGTTCTAGGTTTCCTCAAGTGCTAGAGAAAGGAGTTTAAAAATCCTTTCGTTTCCAAATAATTATTCACATTTCTCGTAAGTCCAATCCTTGAACTTGCTTCCGTTTTCTGGAATCCTCAATACGAAGTTTATATAAAGAAAATTGAATTGTCCCAAAAACAATTTCTCTAATTTTGACTTCGTCATCTTCCATGGAATCCTAGTATTAATTTACCATCATATGAAAATCGACTACAGCTTATTGATGTCCCTACTCTTGAAAGTAGGAGAAAATATATGAATATTTCATCTGTTATTACTTTAGTAAACGGTTCAATTAATTCCGTATTCCTGCTTCGTAAGATTATAATTTGTAATCTCAAATCATCCGACTGGAAATTATACTCCTTTAAAAATAAAATATCTTTGAAACAATTATGACAACTTTGATTCCATAAGACGTATATGTAAACAATTCAACAGTTTTTATCCATGTATTGTCTTCTCAGTAAATCCAATCCGCATTAAGTGGAGTATTCTTATCTTAGTTATGTAATAAGACTGATAATGATTATGAAAAACATTTTATTGTAAATAGCTTTGAGAATAATATGCACGCTAGCTTGTAAAAAATTGCAATTTCATTGGCTATTAAATAAATAAATAAATATTAAATAAATATTAAATAAATAAAATAAATAAATATCAAATCTTAGTAAGTAATTTTATAGAGATTTAGAAATCAAGTAATTAAAAATAAAAAATACATACGCTTGAAAACTACTGTTAGTAGATCGATTATGCTAAAAAGCGTTTAACAGAATTTTTCAAAATAACTCTTAAATTTGCCAATCCATTCTGCTAAATCTAGCAAAAAAAAAGAAAAAAAAAATGGTAAAATGGCAAGACTGGTACTATGCATTAATATGGTTCAGATTACGAAGATGATTGGCAATTTACGACACGAAGTTAATAATAAACAACGTCTGGGAAATAGTATGACCAGATGCGAAAAAAAATATTCAGCTAAAGCGTGTTTAAGATAAAGCTAAAAAATGCTAAACAATTATTTGAAAAAGCTAAAAATAACGCTAAATTAATAAAATACTTTTTTAGTGGTATATTTGCACTTCGTGTTAATTTTACATAATTTTGATCTCATTATTATCATAAAAAAAGAACCGATTATAAAACAGAAGAAGGAAAAGATGACGTATGTAGAAGCATTATTTGTTAGACCAAAAGTAGTCATAAGCAGCTATAAGAGGATCTCCCAACATTTGCTCTTATACCTGCTGCCATCAAGTCATTCAATTCCCATGATGAATCGTACAATATTCTCAAGTTTGTAATAATATTTATCACACAGTTCGTTGTGGTATTGCGTGCCTAACCACCTAAGTTAATGATGTTACAACTGTGGTCAGTGGCAAATTAAGTGTTCTATCACTTACGGACAGTTTCCCGTATTAATAATAATCATTGTAATAATTAAACTTCTATATTTTTATTCTAACATCATCATTTCTTCAACAGGACACAAAGCCCTTGTTACCATGCATTTGAAATAGTACAACAGATATATTATTTTAATAAATCCATGTCTATTTCAAAACTCCGGAAATATTTCTTTAATATTTTTGAAGTTCATCTAATATACCAATTTAGTTGTAATATTTGAATTTTATCCTCCCCAGCAAAAACTTTGTTTTCCTGGTAAGCTAGCAGGTATAATTGAAAACAAAAATAAACTACTTATTTTTTGCCTGAATAACTAGTTATTTTTGTTCGACTTGTCCACAAATTCATGTAGTTATTTTTTGACTCTAGGGTTACTCAAAAATATGTACCTAAACGAAAACAAAAATAAAAAAAACAAAAAAATTTTGCCGTCAGTGAGACTTGAACTTGGACACACACTAACCATATGTTTTTACTGATTACTCAGTACACCATCTCGCACATAGCATCCTAAGCGACATAAATTCTATTTAGTTTAAAATATCTTTTTAGACAGTTTATTATAAAAAACTAACAGCTTCAGAATGGGGTTGAACCAACAACCTTCTGGTTGTTAATCCGACGCTCTAGCCAACTCATCCAAGTGATTGCAGTATTACTGTGCTATTATACTATTGAGTACTTATTAATGTAATACAGAGTAGGCAAATAATAATGACGCCTCATTACCAAGAAACTACTTTAATAAGTAGTTGCCATTACCGATAACCAAAAAGTTTTTGCTGGGTCATTAAAAAAAATCCAGAAAATGCTTAATGAATTATTAAAAAAGGTAAATAATGTTCCAAACGCTAAATGAAAAATTTGCGGCTAAATCTGAGTAAAAAAATGCTAAATTTAGCTGCAAAGCTGCTGAAATTGTCAAACTGCTGGGAAACAAGAATTTCATTTAGTCAATGGTTAGCTTTCAGCAACGCGAGTACGTAGCGCATGTTTTCAAAAATTATTACACTGAAAATATTTAACAATTTTCGATGTTTGAACTAATAAATGCAATAATAATAAATGCCATACAATATACAAGAATTTTTTTTTTTTAAATATTGTTCATTAATGGACTTTTTTTATTTATTTATTTATTTTTCTCGTTTTTCTAATAGTCATACTTAAAAGCACAACCGTACATTCGAAGAACGTAACAAAAATTTCTGACAGTGCTATCGTATATATTTACTCTCATAAAAAGTAGAAATTCACTAATCAACGTAAGAGTGTCCTCTTAATCTGCCTGCGAGTGGTTTGCGGCATAGTTCAAGTAGTTCAGATTTTTATCTTCCTGCAAAAAATTTTCAATATTTGAAAGCTGTAAGAAGTGATGGAAGCCATGAATCGCTTAACATATAGCTTCTAAGAATGCGATAGCGTAAGTTATTAACTGTATGCGAAAGACATATCATAGTCATTCAAGGAAGCTTTAAATTCCATTTCTGTTTTTTCTGGATGGCTCGTCTTGAACAAAAACATGCATATAAATGCATGCATGCAGTTTATAAACTGTCATTTTTCTCTTTCAATTATTCCCATCTTTATTGGATTTTGGGTAAGCGAACGTAAACCAGTAAAAGTTTTTACTTGACAGTGGAAATTTTTGTTATTTTTATTTAAAAACTTCAATGAAACGCCATTTCGGAGCTACATTAACCCAATATGCACCTCCGAAAAATTCGTTAGGTTCAGATCACAAACGGCAATAAAAACAAATGCACCGATGAAAATATCTGACAATTTTGTGAAAGAAAAAACTTCATAGCTTATTTATAAATCGATTTTTATAACTGTTTTGTATATATTCTATACATAAATTTAGCAAATTTGCAGAATTCAATAAATAAGCAGTAATTTTAAAAAGATGTTTAGAAGAAAACACAAACTTTAAATAGAGTGATGTCACCTGAAAGATCCTAGCAATAAGCTCTTTTATAAATACCGCATTTCTACTAATAAAAGCTATACATTTTCAGTTTATTTACATCCATTCATTTAAACTAAAATGACGTGACTATTTGTTTATATTTATTCTTAAATTCTCATATGTTTATAGAAAAATATTGATCCACAGACATAAGGATAATATTTTTTGATATACAATTTTATCAGATAAACTTATACACATTTTTATGAGTAAATATGTCGACATACATTGAACAATTTAAATTTATTTTTCCTATTTCTATAACGTATTCGTGAGATTCAATTCAAGCATACAATATTATTTTCTTATTTGTTCCTTTACTTTTTTAGTTGTGGTTTAGTCATACATTTTACCACGTACCATATTTAATATTTATAACGTGTGACTTTGGTTGTTATTATCCACTATATTGTAGTATATATTTCTACTCAAAACTACCAAAGAATGTTTTCTATATTTCTAAATAAAACTATGCATAGAAATATTTTTGTATAAGTATAATGTAAACATGTGTATTTATTTTGTTTATGTATGTGTACGTATACAAACTTATATGCAACATAGTTAAATACTTACATCGAACAAAATATTTACTGTGTCAAGGGTATAAAGTGAAATAATTTTACACCAACCAACCTCAATGGCTTCAATTACAAAACAATTTTAAGCATTTTGCACTTTAAGATTTTGTCTGTACGCTTCTATGGATTTGGTTCTGTCATGTAATTTATGTTGAAGCATGGATGCATGTTGAAGAAGTAGAAAACAAAAGAAAAAGAAGTATAAAATTTATTGCTTAAGGAAACTAACTAATTATACCCTACACTTAGGTTAATGGATAATTAAAACAAAAATGAGAAGTATATAATAATTTAATAAATATTTATATTTTAAAAACTTATTCAAATACATGTGGAAATTTTGCTTTATAAAACTATAATAAATTAAAAACCACAATAGAATGAATTAAAAACCACATAAAAATTTAATAAGAGACTTCATTAAATATATTTTTTTAATAGTTCTCTATTTTTAAATTGGAATTTTTCGAAAGCATTTTTTCCTCATAGCGCAATACGTTTCAACAGACGGGCGGATCGACGGACATCATTAAATCAAGTTGTTTAACTGTATGAACCAGAATTTATATATTTTAGAGCTGGGGTTCTCACAGCTCTTGCTTTATGACTCCCCCCTCTCCCCTCAATTTGGGGAAACAAATTAAGTGTATACTTTCAAGCTGAAACGTTGATAATTTTAACGTGTTTCTCAAATATATTAAAAAAATTTAAGTTAAATTTTCAGTTTGAATTCAAATTGAGATACATTTGAAACAAACTTGATAGTCTGATATCAAAAGTTATTATTCAATAACTCTTAAACCTAAATATAAGTTAATATTCGAAAAAAAAACATAAAGGAAGAAAAAATAGTATTTTCTCAATTTTATATCAAATGAAAGCATTTGATATAAAATAATTATAAATTTTAGATAACATGATGTTTTAGAAAGGATTTGAAAAATTGGTCTTCACCCAAGGACGAATTACAGAAGTTTGCAAATTTGAATAAACTTTTGGCACTCAGCATATGAAAACTAATTATAATATAATTTGGAGCACGGAATTCAATAATTCAAGTTCTCGCATATTGGTTAATTGTGCTGTCATAACGATTTTAGATGTTAACGTCTCCTAAAGGTTCATTGCAGTCGTATTCTTAAGGTTGAAGTTTGTTCCAAAGCGTATAAAAAATATACAAACTGCATTGACAAGTCTATAGCTTAATTCCAAAAAATGTCGACCCAGCAAGGATTTTGACCATAACTGATTTTAATGAAATTCAACACATATATGGTGTACTAACCTGTACCATGTCGCTAACAGTTCATGTTCTATGAATCTCTAAAATTGTACAACTCGCGCTTTTTTATCGAAAATGTGCAAAATTGGAGCTTGAATAACTTTTATGTGCGTTATCAGATTTCAATTCGAAAGAACTGACATTCTTCTTTATCACAAAGTCATAACAACTAAATATTTTCCTGGAGCAAGGACCTCTAAAATTAAACGAAATATCCGTGGATATCTTGAAAAATGATATTTTAATTTTTATTATTTTTTTACATGATAGTTACAACTAATTTGTCTTTATAGTGTAAAAATTTCAAAATGGGATCTCAATGGTATCAGAAGCTACAACAATTATTTTTATTAACTAACACATTTAGATATCAAGTGGTTTTTAGGCATATTGATAAAATTATAAAAATAATACAACAGATCATTATTTATTGAAATGAGTAGCCTAAATAGCACATTCGTGATTCCGAAAAAATAATTTGATATTATTTTAGAAGTTTTAGGAACACATTAGCAGACTTTTAACCTACCCGAATTATTTATGATGATTTTAGAGATTATTTACTCAAATTTGATACATAATGTTAATTAAGGTAAACTCTGTTGAAATTGATCGGTATCGGTCCATTATTTCATATATAACTCATTCAACTTTTATCCTCAAAATAGTGGTTTAACGCATATAAATATTGGAAATATGTCGTATCTATGTGATTTCCGTACACATAAGTTTTACACAACTATAGATTATTGTACCAAATTTTCTAAATATTGGTTCGCAATTGGTTATATAATTTATGTAAGTTCTGATGCCTAAAACATACTAAGAATTGCATAAATCCTACATTAGTGTTAACATCAGTTCAAAATTTTATATATTTGAGTTGTATATAAGTGTAAATTATTATACACAATTTCATAATTCCATAATTGAATATGTTTCCCATATAATATTTATTCCCGAAAATCAATTAAGCTTGCAAAAATCTTACATAAATATTAATACCGAGATAAAATTTAACACAACTGAGTTATGTATAAGTATAGATCGCTTCACTAAATTTCAAAATGATCGATGCATAATTGGCTATGTCTCCCATATAATTCACATTCCTGAAAAATATTTAAACGTGAATAAATCTCAAAAATGCGAATATCGAAATAAAATTTTACATAAATAATTTTTATATATCCATAAATAATTGCAATAAATTTCATAAGGATCGTTCCACAATTGATCATAGGTCTCATATAAGGCGCTCTTCCGATAATCTTTTTGGTACTTATACACAGCATGTATTACATGGTCGATCTTGACCAATACTGCTTGTTTTTATCTGTTCAGATTTATTTTGATTTAATTTGAATGAATTTAAAAATAATTTGTTAGAAAAATTATACTAACTGCTATAGACAAACTGTTATAACTTCTGATTCCATTGAGATCCCATTTTGAAATTTTTACACTATAACGAAAAATTCATAATTAAAATTAAAAGATCGTTTTTACACGATATCTTAGGATAAATGATATTTTTCATTTTAGAGGTCCTAGTACTAGAAAAATGTGTAACTTTTATGGTTTTGTAATAAAAAGGAACGTCAGTCATTTCCATTGATACCAATTTTGTTAAAATCGAATAATGCACATAAAGGTTATATAGCCTTAAATTTTTTTAATTTTTGACAAAAACGCCCGAAGTATCTCACTTTAGAAGTTAATATACCATGAGTTGTAAACGATATGGAACTGACTTATAAAATTGCAGAATGACTAGATTAATGAATACCCCAAATTAAAAAAAAAAAAAATTCTTTTTTATTAAATTTTCAAACTGATGACAATTGCTCAGAAGTAATGAGAATTTTCATTACCATGACTTCTTTGTTTCGCACACTGATTTGAATGATTTCATTCATGCCTTGGATTTATTAAAATAATGAGCGGAGTTGAGCGCAGGTCTGTCGCATGAGTAATAACAAATGTTTAATATCTAATAAACGATAAAGTAAAAGGAGACAAAACAGAGGCGCGATTCCCTAAAGATTCTAAAGAGAAAATAATGTGTAGTTCTATGATGAAATAAATGGTTAATTTGATTTGATAAATACGCCGTTCGATATCACTTGTGGTGAAAAACAAACCGTCTTCTTTTCACCACTTGTGCTCATATTATCCTTAACTTAAAACTTTGCTTTATCAAGAACTTCCTCAAAGCGGTTGGCGGTGAAGGACAAAATTAAAATTTGTCAAACCTGATATTTTTGGAGGATCTACCTTAACAAACTGTAGGGTATATTAAACAATAATACTGCAAATTCTTTTGTCTTAATTTTATTGGCACACATTTTTTTACGTTCATCATAAGAACAATAAAAACTAAAAGAAAATAAAAATAATATAAAACCATAAGAAAGTATAAAGTTTGTTCGTACTTATTATTCAAAATTATGCTTTTGAGAATGACCTAAATTTTAAGCAAAATAACAATGAAAATGTCTATGTAGTTTGAATAATAAATTTTCCAGGAGAAAATTTTTCAAACAATTTTTTTTGCAAAGAATCTAGAGAAAAAATGGAAAGTTTATTCTATAGAAAATTTTTACCAATAATCGTAATTGAAATTTAATAGTTTGATAATTTTCTCATAAAATTTCTTGATATTTTTATTAAACATATTTTCTTTTCTATTTATAATCATAGAAAACAAGTTATTTGGGTTATTGAATAAAAATGTTTTTTAAAATTGTTTTAATAGTGACAAGTTTTATGTGTTTCTAAAATAAGTTATAAAATAACTTTGATTTTGAAAGTTGTAATGTTAAAAAGATAAATAGAGATTAAAATTTCACAATTTTTACAATAAACAATTTTTTCAATATATTTTATTTATTTATTTATTTATTTATTTTTGTATCAATCAAATTTTGTTAATAACTACAACATAAATAAAAATCATACTGAGGGCTTATATTCCAAAAAAATTATCTGAAAAATCAAATTACTCGGGAGAGCGCAAAAACTGTTTGTTTCATAAATTTTTCAATATTTTGTAATCTAGTCTTCTACGATTTATTAATAATACGTATACTAAGCCTAACACATAAAGTAAAGATTTTAAGCCAATTATTCGCGAATACGTTTTCAGTTTTTTATTTCGTGCTGGTTTTTCTTTTTTAAAGGACTTTAAAGCTTCGAAGGTATTTTTATTTTGCTACTTTCTAATTGCTATTATAGGGCGAGTATCAAATAAAAGAGGAGAATTTTGACAGTATATTGGATTACATTTTGCTAAATAATCCAAACAAAAGTTGTAAAAAATATACTTCGAATATTTAATCTTTTAATAACCTTAAACATTTCATATAATTTTCAAAATAATGCATGCAAAACTAGTTATGCAATTCTTGAAAATATTGTGTTAAAATTTTTTTACTTTAAGTGTAATATAACAACATTATTTGGAAGACTTTAAAATATATTTAAGTATTTCTATTTATTAAATTATATATTCATTATTTGAATTTTTAATCTGCGAAAGATAGTAGGCTATGATTTTTATATTATATTTAATTTTATTTTATGAACAATTTACATAAAAGAGAGGTGCAGTCAGTCTAGCTCGACCATATAATACCCTACACCATTATATACGTGCATAAACTGACCTTCGGGTGAGGTATTAATATGGAAACTATGAACATATTTTGACCGATCCTTGCTAAACCTAATACTGCGATTTATATACTTACATAAAACTTATTAATGCCAAATTTATTCAAAGTCTGGCAATAATATGATAATTGGACGCTTAAAATGATTTTCTGGAGTGTATCTTATATGTGGACTACATATGTTCAAATATGAAATTTGGTGGAGCGATTTATATAAAATCTTAATTGTTGCAAATACTAAATTTTTTATATTCAGTTTATTCGCGTTCAAGTGATATTATGGAATTGGTGTTATATGGGAGATATGGTCAATTGATGTACAATTTTTGTGCAATTTTATAGGGTGATTTATATTCAAATAAAAAATAATCACTCCAAATCTTATTTTGATACTAACATTTTTATGGAATTTATACACGTTTTAATAATTTTTGGGAAGGGGCTTCATATGGAAATTATGGTCAATTATGCAACCACACTTTTGAAATTGTATATTTAATGCCAATAAAAGGTCCATCTTCATATAAAAAATTTCATATTCAAGACAATTCTGATCACTTAAACATATTTCTTGGAACATTTGTAAGGGAGGTTTACATACAGATTACAATCATTATAAGCGTCTTTAAGTCTTAAAAAGGACTGTGCCAATTATCATTAAATAAAATTTAAAATTACAGTATGTAATTTGAAAATAAAATTTATACAAACACTTATAGAAAATCTTTTCTTAAAAAAAAAATTTCATAAAATTTTAACTTTTGAAGCTAAGGGAACAAAATGTGGGATTCAGAAATTTGATCATGATGCTTTTAAAATTAATATAATTTCAGAATAATTTGTAAAAAAAAGGCTCAAGGATATTTAAGAATAAAATATTTAAAGGATTTTTTGGCATTATTAAGGCCCGAATGGTTAAAGCAAAAAATTTTGGTGGAATTTCTAAATCATATTCTATAATTTGATACCCATGTCGGAATTGTTAAGCAACTAAAAGATTTTAAAATAATTCATAAAAAAAATTCTTAACTTTGGAATTTCAAAGTCCTTTTAAAAGAATATTCGAACACGAAATGAAAAATAGATTACACAGTCCTATCATAAAATGCCTCTATTTTCATTGTATATGGTTCGGTTCATGTGTGAAAAATGCTGTTGTACGGTGTTATCAATGTGTGTAGCGTTTCAGATAGCGCTTTTTATTTGAGATTTTTTTCACTCTTTTGGGAAAATTTTCCATTTTTTATTTCTTTTGTGTGACTTTTTGGCACTTTTCTTTGGGTCATTTCGCTGGCAACAAAAAACAAGCGAAGTTTGATAGTTAGCGGGACCATCTTCAAATGTTACTTCCGTAAAATAACAAGTGTTGGTACTCAAAAAATGTAAATGTGTTCGTAATTCAAATTGCAAATATACATTGGAAAAAAATCTTTAAAATTATTTTTAAACTGATTAAAACTATATTAAATTTTTATCTATAATTAAATTGTAACTAAAACGTTCAAACACGCTGTTTATAGAGTACCAACGTTGCAAATCTTTGAAAATAAAATAAAAACATGCAGATAGACCATTTTTTTTATTAAAAAAATTATGTGTTGTTCACGCAAGGTAACAGTCATAGTCGAACATTGTCATATTATGGTTGGAATTTGCGATTTAGTGAAAATATATTATATATGTAGCACCATAAAATGGTTGCGATACAGCCAAATAGAATCTGATCTGTGATCATATGATGGTTGTATATGGAGTTTATTTCATGTGTTTTACAATAATATGGTTGAGATACAATTAAAATATGGTTGAAATGAAACTATATTTTTACTGTATATGGACTTTATTTTATGCATATGGTTGAGAGGAAATAAAAAAATATTGTTGCGCATGGACCATAGTTTTAGTGTACATGGACTTGTAAATTAATTGTAAACGGCGCAATTATAGAAAAATACATTGTTATTAACGGTGTTATAGGTTATGAACAATTTATATTAAAATACATAGAAATTAATCCATCTACCTACATTTTCTGGTATAATATCTAATATAATCTTATTTTTATAAATATTTATGGGTACGTTTATATTTAAATATTTTACAGTGGATTTTGCAAACCCTATTTTAGGTTTTTAATATAAAACACTTTCGTAAAATATCTGTATCGAATTTAATTATAATTAAAATAATTACTTTTAATTAATTCACATTTAAAATGTATATTTTGTGTATTTTCCAATTTATTTTTAATACGACGGTAACAAAAATTATGTATATTGTTGTCCATAAGTGTTGACAGGAGGTGCAAAAGAGAGGCTAAATTGGACCTTAAAAAGGTCAGAAAATATTAAATGCTCCAAAAAATAAAGACAGAAAAAAACTAAAAAAACTTTTTTAATTTAGAAACTCTTTTTCTTACTAGTTTTTGATATATTTTATTAAAGATATTATAATAAATTTATTACCAAAAACTACAGGAATTTATAAAATTCAAGCTTTGGAACATTTTACTGGAATCCGACATGAATTCAAATATGAAAATATTTTAAACATGAAATGTAATTGAAAAAAACTAAAAGTTTCATTTAAAATAAATTTGACTTCAATTAAAAATTCCTTTTTATTGGAGAACGCTATTGAATTATATTTTAATACAAGTTTAATTCAATGCTTGACACTGGCTTCAAGGTTTGATAAATTTGAATTCCAGAAAAAATTATTATTGGGTAAATAAAACATAGCAAATGCTGCCAACAAAATGATCCAATTAAAAATCGTTCACAAATTAACCATACAAATTTGGGTTCTATTTCATATAAAAATGACCTAATGTTTTGAATTGAATTGATTTTTTTTAATCATAGTTCAATTTTGATTAATCATTTATTTATTTATTTTTTATTGGTGTTTCTATGGGTAATGACTTTTATTAAAAAATAATTATAATAATTGATTAAGTAAGTCCATAAAATGAGTTAAGTTATATTTGATTTGGAGAACATTTTTGTTAAATACAAATTATTTAGATTTTTTGTGTGAATTAATACACAAAAACGCTTTATAAAAACAAAATTGGTAAAAGCAAATACGAAATTATATTGCTCTTTGTTGAAATATTAAAATTTAAGCATTTTCATGACAATTATAAGAATTAAAAAAGGCTAAAAAAAGCTAGAAGCTAAAACGGAAATTTTCAGGTTTAAAGCAATATAAAAAGGCTAACTGGCAAACTGTTGTCCTTACAAGGCAAAAATTTTATTATTAAGTCAAAAAACAAATACAATGATATTTTTATGTTTGAAGATATAAAAGTTGTAGAACAATGCAAATTAGCAATATATAAAAGTAATTGAAATAAAAAAAAATTATGAATTTCTTTTTCATACTTTACTACGTATATTTTATATATTATATTTATTTATATTTTACTACGTATTTTAAGGTGAAAATCAGTTAGCTGTGTTTTATAACTATAAAGAACATAACCAAAAACTTCAATTTTTTTTAACGGAAATAGCAAAATATATAAAGAATACAAATTAATAATAAGTATATATGTAGGACCACCATGTATATGTATTTTTTGTTTTTAATTGCCTACATGATTTCCGGATCAGAACCCATCTGAAAATATTTGAAGAATGTTAATCCGTCAGACTTGCCCTGAAAATCAAATATATATAAAAGTGTTTTCATCAAAAATATGCAATAAATGATGCATGGATGTCCTTAAGTGAAAAAATTATGGCAATAATGGCGAAGTGGACACAGTGATAATTTTTTCTAATATTTAAAAATATAACTGTACATGATTATTATTAATTTATATTCTTTACATATTTTGCTCTTTTCGTTTCCTATAGTTTTAAGTTAAGTGACTTTATAGTCATAATGCTAATAATTTTCACCTTCAATTATATAGTAAAATTCAAAGAAGAAAAAAAAAATCATAACAATATTTTTTATTTCAATTGCTTTACATATTGCTAATTTTTATTAATCCGCGACTTTTATGTCTCCAGAAATCCTCAACTTTTTTTACAATCAAATATATTCAATATTAAAAATATATTCAATAATATATAAATGCGGTGAAAATAATATTGTTGGTACACGCATATTGCGAAATTTTTTTTCTCTCCGTGTAGATAGCCAAAAAATAAAAGTATAAAAAATTGTGTTAGAATTAACTATTTTTTAAAAATTGTTTGATGTCAAAGAAATGTTTTTGGAATACTGCAGATAGCTCATTTTGAATATAAGCAATCGATACATAATTTTTATTTTATTTTTCTTATTATTGATATTATGCTCAATTAACTCTGTATTCCCAATTTCATGTTAAAAGTACATTTGGGGGATTCAGAAGGTGTGCTAACATGTTATATTATCATAATCTAAAACTTTACAATGGCCTAATAAAACTGTTGTGGATTTTTAAATAAAGTTTGTCTAAGATAATACAACTTTGTATGCTATGTTTATTGTGCTGTCGCGTTTAATCAACAGAGATGATTTTATACAAAAAAATAAAATAAAAATTAAATGTTTGTTTACTTGAGTCTGCCATCACAACATTTAAAATGTAATTTTCGCACAAACTATTATTTTGGTTTTTTCACTTATTTTTGGCTGAGTTAAATTCAAAACAGTGCACTGAATTATGAGAGGTTGTTCACAACAATCGTATTTTTTCATGCTATTATTATAAGACAAATGATTTTAGGACACTATGTGAATCCCCTAACTGTTTATAATTTTTTATACTCCTAAGTATTAATTTGCTATCTCTGTGCTTTGTACATTTATAACTTCTGTTTAGTTATGTGAAACAGTTGCATACACTTACTAACATTTTACTTTTCTCTAAAACAGACTTTACACTATATGAATTCTTTAATGGTTAAAGTGCTAAAATTGTTAAATAATTCGATAAATTTCTCAAATATTAAATAAAAGCGAATCTGGTAACATATATACAATTTTTGAACACTAAGAAATATATATATATATATATATATATATATATATATATATTTTTTTTTTCAACTCAAGTCAGCTTAAATAAGTAGTTCTAACTTGTATCTAAGCAAGTACATATATATATATATATATATATATATATATATATATATGTATATATATATACATATATATAAACTAACATAAAATTTATTTCATTTCTATGCAGTTGAATTCAGGCCAAATTAGTAACATAAACTGCAAACAAAACTTTTCGTTATCTTTTTTATCTGTTTCTTTATATTTGTTCAACTTTTTATTTCCCATCTACTTTGCAGCAGACAAATATCTAAAACGGAAACTACAAAAAGTTTTTTATATGAAATTTACACCTTTGAGTAAACACTAGATTGGCCAAAATTGCTATTTGAAAAAATATATATATATATATATATATATATATATATATAAAGAATAAAATCATAAAAAAAATTATAGCTTTTCAAATTGTAATTGTTGTTTTCTGCAGAAATGTATATAAAAATCTTTCTTTAACGTAGAAGAACTTACGTATGTTTCAAAAAATAAATAAAAACAAGTAAGAGTGTTATATACGGCATGGTCGAGTCTATTCTATCTACCATGTTTAATTTTTTGTGCCACTCTAATTTAAAAGTTCACATTATATTGGAGGTGGGCATTACAATAAGCACATTGGCATACTTGTATAAAATTTCGATATTTTACATGACTTTATAAATTCTAGCGAACTTTCAACAGGCGAATATATTTTAGGGGGTCGTAGATGAATATTTCGTTACGTTGCAAACCCAGTGATGAATTCAGAATACCCTTTTTGGATATTAAGTATAATAATGAACAAGAAAATAAATTACTACAATATATAAAGAGTAATCATATACATACAATGAGGCTTACCGCATAAATAAATGCAGGAAACATAAGCTAGATAAAAGGTAACAAAATAAGTTTTTCCTAGTAATTATGTAAAAGGAAAATAGTTAACCTTTGTAACATTCTTGCATAGAAGTAAAAGAAAATTCTTAAGAAAAAAACAAATAAAAATACAAAAATATATATGTTTTCATTTCTAAAAAAAAAAAAAAATCAAAATAATGAATTTTGATGCATTTTAGAAACGTATTTTTATATGATACTGTACATTTAAGATAATTTTATTTGTTATCTTCGATACGAAATTTCGAAAAGGGTTTACATTTCATTTTATAAAATCAGTATCTAAATGTTCTGAAAACAATTATTGTTCAAATGGTTCAACACGTTTTTTTTTTATTTTTATTTTTATATATTTTTATTTAGAAAATTGATACTATTTGCATTATTTTACGATTTATTTGTATCTACAAAATGTAAATTTCATAAATTTTATAAATTTTTTTAGAATAGAGTAATGTATCTTATTATTCCTTGGCTGATTCTTCAAATTTCATGTGTGCCTGGGGTTTTCACACATGTTTAGACGATAATATGTAGAAGGTCTTATTTGTATTATAGAAAATACAGGAAAAATTATTATCTAGTAAATTTTTTCTAATTTAATTTTTGAATTCATTGTATTTCTTTATTTATTTTATTATTCATCTATTTTATTGATTAATAATTTTTTTGGTTGGAAATATTTTTTCTGCTTTTAATTTTTGAAGTTATTTGTAATTGATGTAATAATTTTGTGAGAGGCGCAAATTTAAACAATTTTTAATAGAATGAATTATTCTTGTGATTGGTGACTTTTTTTTAGTGAATATAGTATTTGAAAAAGGGGCAATTGGTGACTAAAGTCGCCAAACAGTAACGCTGCTCTGGAGGCTACCAGAGCGTTGGATATCATGAATCCGTGTCAAATCGGCTTTGACCTTTGGAAATGCATTCATATATAAATATTTAGCTTTTTTACAGTTTCTTCAGAAATCTAGTTATTAAGTTCTCATTTTTACATTTTGTTACAACAAAATTTTAAAAGAACGTAATTATTTATCAGTAAGCAGGAAAAATACAAAACTCATTTCAAAAATATTAAAGTTGTAACAAAATTCCCCGACCTTTAAAGTATCACAAACCTCTTGTGCAGATGAAAATAAAATTTCTTACGAAATATTTAAATAAAATATTATTTTTATCTTAATTCTATTTAGAATTACTCAAATAAATATTTTTAAGTTGAAAGGTTTCAGTATTTTTACATATTTGAGATATTTATAAACTGAAAAGTTGTCCTTAGTTGTATGTCTTATATGGATGATGGACCAATCTTTTCTTTATTTTGCAATAATACTGTTGTGCACATAAACAAAATTTAGAATATGTATTTTATCGCAATATCCATATCTGTATATATTAAGTACTTTACTTAATGCTATATTTCGAGAGGATTTTTTTATGGGAGCTGTATAAAATATTGAAGCGATTTGAATCAAATTCATCAGATTCTGTGACTAAATTAAGTGAAACATACATATAAGTAAAATTTGGTTAAGTTGTCCTAAAAACTTCCATCTGCACTTTAACCAAAAAACTTTTTAAAGAACGACGGATAGATTTAGGAACAAAAAAAAATAAAAATAAATAAATAATTAATTTTTTTAGTTGTTTGTGCCTAAATTAGTAAATCAAAATATACAGTAATTTGCTCTCATCATTCCCTAAACTTAGCGACATTTTTCATTCAATTGAAAGCAATATGAAGTGTTAACAAACAACGAAAGAAATTTTTTATAAAAAAAGAAAGAATTTAACTTTATCACTTCATATTTAAATTATACTTCGCGCGCGGAAATATTCTATATAATAAACAGTTATGCTGCATATGAATTTCCTAAGTTTTGTGACCAGATTTGTCATTGGTTTGAATACGAAAGCTGCAAATTATATTTGCAAAACCAAAATAAATCAAATCAAAATATCACACTATTTTTCTTCATTTGTTTGAATTTAAGTGGCTATAGTATTATCTACACTTTTGGATTACATAGTAAGGTTTACAAATAACCAGTAACAATATTTTTGTTTACTTTAATAATGCACTCAAAATTGGTTTCGAAAAGTTTGAAAAAACAAATGTTCTTTAAATCACGTTTGCACAATTTTTAAAATAATAAAAAAGACATGAAAAAATTAAATACAAGTATCATATAAAAAACTTCAACAACTGAAATAAGTGTAAATAAACAAATATACTTTGTAACAATAACAAAAATAAAATTAAATTTTTCTGTTGAACGCTCTCTTTAAACTGTTTTAACAGCTCGTAATAGATGGCATTTCTCATAGCTCACCAAATACAAAATATTACCTTGGCGTTATGGATATTCCGCTGCGGACTTTCCTAATTTAATGGCTTCATATATGACTTTTTACATTTGAGATTACTATAAATGAATCTGCATACCAGACATACAAATTCGTTGTTCGATGCCTCTTTGATTATTGTTGGTGTTAAATGCAATTTCCCAGCTTTTGATTTACTACTTGCTCAAATTATTAACACTTTTCCAAGAAAATATTTAGTTTTAAATTTTGTGTTTTAAACAATTTTCGAGCAACGTGAATTTGTAGTTGCCTGGGTCATGTGTAATATCATTTCCTCAGCTGACAACACAACTAAAATTGAATTGACAACCTTAATAGAACATTAAAATATAATTATTATATATATAATTGAATTTTTGTCCATAATCTCTTCAAACCTCGTAATTTTTTGATATTTTTTACGCCTCACACTATTACGAGCTTGGTCAAAAATGGTCAAATTCAATGTCCGAATTTGAATTTTTTGTTGACATTTATTAATAAAAAAAAACACATAAATTAGATCATATGTAAAATATTAGTTCAAAATCCCAATTATTTTTCGAGTTATTATAGGCCAAAATTGAAGATTACATATAACATTATAAATTTAGCGAAAACTGCTGAAATTACGCTTGTGCTTTTAATATTTAAAATTCAAATTTTTTTGTAACGGCTACCTAAAAATCTGGTTAGATTGTAAGCATAATATATAATTAAAAATGCTATACTGTTATTATTTGTAAATATTGATCAAATATGAAGTACCCTTAGCAAAAATAGTATTTTAATGTAAAGCGGAAATTTTTAAAAAAGTGTGAAATTTTAGTAGTGAACAAATAAATATATCAAAAAATACCTCTCCAGTTTTTTGATATACTACTGCTACAAGTATGCATTTTAATATATGTTAAATTTTAGCTGTACAAGTTTGCACAATTTTGATTATTATACAGGTTTTTGTGACAGCATAACCGAAGATTCGTGATATTTTTAACCATTTAAATTAAATTAACTCAAAATTTTTTATACTTAAAATTAAAACAAAATTAAAAAAATATTCGCATATGAGGTGTAAATTCCGAAATAATTAAAATATAAAAGTTTTATTTTCTAAAGTGTAATTATATATCAATACATTATTAAGGCATTTTTTGATAAGAACATATAGGTTATTTTATATCCTTTCTTTAACAATAAATACAAAATGACAGTGGTGTAAAAAGAATTAAAACTTATTACGTATTTTGCAGTTAAAAATACTTATATTTTATATTAAATAATTAATTTTCTTTTCTTCTACAAATTACAAAATTTCATGATATATCTATAAATTGTGGACATGTCTTTTGAAAAAGTATTATATTTTAAAAATTAATTAGCATATCAAAGATAATTTCTACCAAATTTTGTTTAATTCGAATTACAATTTTAGAAAAAGTACAACTTTAAAACCTCTGAGTGAGTGGGAGATGGCCGTGTCCTTGATCGAATATTCATAAAACTTAATTTTTTTCTAAATGAAAAGACGATAAATTGTACCGTGTTTTCTTCAATTTGAATTACAAATTTGGAAACTAGGCGATTTCTATAATTCAGGATTTATGAGCCGATTTTCATAAAACTTCGTTTTTTTCTCATTCCAAAACACAAAAGCTGTATGTACTAATTTTAAAATGCGTTTAGATAAAAATATCTTCTTTTTCGACAAAACTGATTTATTTTTACAAGTTAAAAAAAACTATTATTAATATGCTTTATATAATTGTATGACATTATTTGCATCTAAATATGCTGAAGAATAACCACAAATTTTGCCAAAAAAAAGCCTTTAAAATGTTTGTAATTTAATAGGTCCACCGACCATACGATGCTAAGCCAAAAAAAAATCAATTCACACAGAAAACTGATTTTCAGAAAGTAGTCCTGAGAGCGTGCGAAAAGCTGTACTTCTTTAAAAATTTAGTCTTATTTTTTCAAGACCAAGCTCTGTTATTCATGTGGGTAAATTAATGGTAACGAAGGAGAAGTACATTGCTTTTAAATATACGACATCTAATTGCATTTTCATGCAGTGACCAACATTAGGAAATTATTAAAGTAGCCAAAATTTTGGTTTCAAAGTTTGCTATTGTATAACTATTGACCAAATAGCGATAGATTCATAACATATAAAGTAATATTATTCTTCTATATCTGCGGAACAGTTCTTTTATAAAACTCTAACACTAAAAGTTTTAATATTGAAAAAAAATCAAAAATGTAAAAAACACTGGTTCGTTTGAATCACATTTCTTTAATTTTTAAAATTTGAAGAACTGCAGCTAATAGCGATAAAGACCGTGGAACACATTTAGATTGTTTATATCATTACTAATATAATGTTAACATTAACTGGGTTTCATTGATATTAAAATGTTTATGTAAATTTATTTGTAATAAAGCTAATTTTAATAACATTGCTTTTAATGTGTTGTTTTTATTAAAACTTTTTTGATTCAAATAAAAATATTATTTCATACTTATTCAATAACAATAAATTTTTTATTGCTTTATTCTACTAAATTTTCTAATTTCGTATATTAGTCCAATTCCAAAACAAACTATATAAAAAAATTAGTTTACTATCTCCTAGAATGTATGATTAATTTCAATGTTTTGATATAAAAATATTATTAATACGCTGAGGTAATCTAAATCGATTTATTAAATGAAATGATGCTGTACAATAGTCAATTATAACTTTTCTAATACAATATATAAACTTTTACAACACGCATGACTGTTCTCAACTTCTTTGATATTGTTTGTACAGAATTAGTCTCTTTGTTACATCCGCTAGAGCAACAAGTGCTTATTTAATTATGACATTCGAGTAGGTTTTCATTTAAATATTTTTTAAAAATAAGTAAAGTGATTTACAAGTTTGTTTAGAAAAAAAAATACACACATTTAGAAGCCAAAATTTCCTGAGGCCATAAACTAAAATAAAAAATAATAATAATATTAAGAAAAAAATTTGTTAAAGGAATACAATAAACACACAGCAATAAACACAATTAATATCCGCGAAACTGTTGCACATACAAAAATATTCGTACAAGTTGGTAGAGATGTAGAGATTTAAAGTTTGAATAATATACATATAAAAACATTACATCGTTATGATTTATAGTTAATAAAGTTTCAAACGTTTTATTTCCTGGCAATAAAACGAGATAAAAGAAGAACAAAACAAAAGTTTGTACACGCTTTATGTCCAGCTGATACCCACAGGTTATGACAATTTATTTGTTCGTATTAAATATAATTTGTGGTACATTATTTCCCTTAAATTTCTATATTATTATACCCTTCACCACATATCTGAAGGGTATATATAAGTTTTACATTCCGTTTGTAATTTCCACGAATTTCGTCGGAGAGCAAAAAATTTATATTTTCTGTATTTTATAAATGATATCGACAGAATGATGTCCGTCCTTTTGTCGGTTGAAATGGCGTTTATGAAGCCCACTTATTTCATACATATAATATATATATCAAACGATCTGTAACCCCTTCAGTTCGTAAATGTCGGAGATATGTCTAAAAATCTGTTTTCGATTTTCTGAAGCCTCTATATAAGCTAGGGACTTCGTTTTGGCAAATAAAATGAGATATCGTCCAAAATGCATTTTTGACTTTTTGAATCCCCACACTCATAGAAACATTTATGCTCAAGTATTGCAATGACTATTAGTGTTATTGTTTTTTATATAATAAAGTAGTTTAGTTGACAACATCAGTATTAGAATAATTATTAGCGTTGTTACTTGTATATACAGTAAGTTGATTAGTATTTATGTATACTTATAATTTGTTGTTGTTTTTTTAAGCAAGCGATGATTGTGGAACAAATTTATTTTAGGTTTAAATGCGAAAATATTAAAGTGTACTATTAATTTTTATTTGTTGTTAAAGTGGTGAAGAGTATAAAAGATTCGGCACTACCAAATTTCTTGGTATTATGTATTCATAAATATTAATTTAGCAAATATGTTTTTAAATGCTGTATTTTGTATGGGATAATAAATAATTTTTTTTTTCTTATCTTAAGTATTAAAATTATGTTTTGTGTGGTTTTGATGTTCTAAATAACAAATGTATTTGAAGTGTATCATGTAGCTTGATAAATCATTTTAGGTTAAGTGATGATATAAATTACCAATAATTTTTTTTTGTAGTTATGTATTGCCTCAATAAAGAAAACTTTTTTTTATAGTTTTTTTCCTACCTTAATCATAATATGAACTAAGAGAAGACCAACATCAATATTATATACTGATATTATCAGTCAAATAATGAACTTTCTTTGGCGCATGATTGTTTATTTTATATTTTTATTTTAAACTTTAAACCCATTAAATAATCACAACTTTTTTAAATCTCAACCAAGTTATGTAAATATAAAGTAAACGTTTTTGAAATTTTATATTCAAATTAATTAAACGAAACTGCTTGACAAAATACCTGGAATAATTAAAGTTAATATAATACTCATTGTCGAAAACTTTGTATTTGCTATCATTTTTTTTTTTTCTTTAAATGTGATAAACTGTGACTACCCGGCGCGAGTCGTTTTATACCTTTTGTTTAATTTAAATTAATAATCACAAAGTAAGCTAAGCAATTTACGTTCCGTTTTTTTTTTACAATAGTGTTATATTGATTGTTAATCTTTAACTCTTTTGTAACATTTTATAACAAAAGATTGTCCTCAACATTTTTAAAGATATAAAAAATATCTTCCATTATAAATTTTCCATTAAATCAATTTTTATTTCCTTTTCATCTTTTTTATAATAGTAGTTTATGTGCCATTTCTTAGAGATACTTGTATCCATTGATTTTTTTTTATTGATTTAGAATATAAAACTGAAAAATTTGGATATAAACAATAAATTTTTGTTAAATTTGATGATATACGATATGTACTTAAGGAGATTTTATATATTATAGCATAACAAGATCATACATTTTTAAATTTACTTAAAATTTTTGGAAATGGCGATTTTTTTAATATCGATTTTAATTTTGCAAAAAAAAAAAAAAATATTAAAAAATAAGTAAAGTAAGTATATAAATAGAATTAAAAAAATAAATATTTTTTAAGAGCAAGTATTTGAGAAAATTGCTTTTTATAATAAATTTCTAAGAAATTTGCTTTTTATAGTAAATTCTGAAGAAATTTACAAGTTACAGATGTGTTCAAGATTAACGTGGGTACCTGCCATGCTGGTCTTACCCCACGGTGGTGTTAACACCCGGTGAAGGATAATGCGCCAATAACGCCCCCATATGTTCTGGCACATACAGGTTGCAACAAAATAACTCGTTTTCTGGCCAAGATACTTCCCCTTGCTTAAGGGTCGGAGCTATGCTCTCCTGATCACCCTTGTGATCGTATTACTGCGATTGCAGTGAACATATGAAACCATAAGCCACCAAGTAAATCCCTATCAAGGGCCTAACCAATAACCAGCCAGAAGCCAGAGATATTTAGTGAGGCGCCACTGATCCTGGGGCCTCCGGTTCCCGTGGCACCTACTTTAAAGTCATATGTAAGACCTCGAACTTGGGTTCTGCCAGATTTAGAACCCAAAAAATTCTAGGTCCTGGTGCACCCTATCTGTTTTCTGCCTAACTACAACTCTAAGACAAAGTAGGAAATCTTAGACCGTAGAAAGACAGGAATTTAATCTACCACATATGAACTATACATCAAGCAAAAGATTTTATCCGAGAAGACAAGCCGCCGTGGCGGTTTACAAGTTACAGTGTTATTTTGCAAAATTTAATTTTTATAGAAAATTCTTGGGAAATTTATATACTATAAATATAAATTTCCCAAGAAAAGAAAGAAATTTATTAATATAGCCAATAAACCATAGAACGATATAATAGCGAAAACGATATCATATTAGGTGACTATTATAGTATCATATTTTGTTGCATAAAATGATATTATTATGGTATTGAAATTTCAAAATATTTGTTTTCCATAAAATAAAACATATAAAATCTCGGAAAATGCTTCAAAATAAAAATATAAAAATTAAAAAAAATATTCAACATATATGATGATTTTTAAACATTTTATATTTATTTAGATTTTTTTTCTTATTTTAGATTATTGTTTTTAGATTATTATGAATAATTGTTATATTTAGTCCAATCAAATGCATAAAACATAATTTTTGGTATTAAGTAACATTCAGAGCAAAATGTAAACCATAACGATTTTAATATTTCTGGAAATTACGATACCAAAAACGATATCATAATTTTATGGAAAAACAATATCGTAAGGAAAGGCACATTTTGGCCCAATAGATTTTATAGTTTTAGATTGGAAATCGATTATCACGTTTCTATATCGTTATTATATCGTTTGGTTTATTGGGTAGTCAATTTTTTTAGTAGTATAGACTTAGTTAAATTTATTCATTAAAGACTACTCAAATCGCTTACTTAATATATATTCGCAGTACTTTTTCAATGCTCTTGCAGCAACATATGCTATTTCATTAAAATATTGCTATATTTAAGACATTATGATTATAAAACCACTATTCCGGAAGTACATTTGTATGGCGGCTGGGTAAAATAATAGACCGATTTTATTCAATTTCAATAGGCTTCGTCGTCCTTGTGCCAAATTCATCAAGATATCTTTAAAAGTTTTGTTCACAAGGCTTACATGAACAGCCAGCAGCCAGCCATCCAGCCTTATGGACGGGCATCGCTATATCAATTAATAAAGTGATTTCGAATCGAACGATATACTTATGCGAGGAGGGTATAAACACTAATTTGAGAGAAATTGATAATATATCAAGCGCTATATCTTGAGGTAAAGCTCTGGAAATATATTTTGCTTGTTACAAATATCAGTACATACAATTAACAAAAAAATATGTTGATGTTTGTTGGAATCAATTCACAGAAAAATTTTCTATGAAATTTTACCAGTCTTTAAGTGGACAGATGCTCAATTTTTTTCGGCAGCCTATTTTAAAATAGGGCGTGCTATTAATTAAGATCTTACTAACTTGTGTACAATTACATGGTGCTACGTAAAAAAAATATTATGTAAAATTATATTTTTTCTAGGGCTTCGAAATAATCTAACTGTTACTTATTTATCTGCATCTGAAAATTTTAAGAATTTTGGCATTGATTTGTTACAGTATATTTTATTCAGCACATTTTTGCATATCTTGGGCTTAGCAGCATTAGAGCATATTTTGTTAATTTAAATGGCATATTATTTTGCATATGTTTTACTAAAGAGCATTATTTTTCATAAAGAGAATAATTTTGCATATTTTGACTTGAAAACCATGTTTTTCATATTTTGAAGCCCATAAGAATTTTTTACTTAATTTGCCATTAGTGAAATTTTCGTTTTGATATAACATACGCTTTCAAATCCGAAATTTTTATTTCGAATACTTGCTATTCAATTTAAGTTCTCAAAGGGCTTTGGAAAAGAAAAGAAATTATAATTTTTAAAATTATATAAAAATTTTTATTCGTAGTAAAATAAAAATAATAAAGGCACTAACTCAATATTTTTTTCGTATTTTTTGGACTTAACAGCCAGTTTGACCATTAGTTTACAAAAAAGAACATATCTTTTCTAATTGTTTCTTACTTTCTAGTTATCGAGATTGGTACTTATATATATATATATATGTATGTGCCTATGTTTAGCAACTAAACCGAAGCATTTATTAAAAACATAAACAACCTTCAGCTTCGTCTATTTTTTTTTTTTTTTTTTTTTTTTTTTCTAAACTATTAAACAAAATATTGCTCATACCTCTTAATGTATGAGTTTAGAAATACAAAACATATATGTATATGTATTTAATATGACATATCTAAAAGTATCATTTCACTTTATATTTTAAATTTAAATTCACAGAATTCTAAAGTTGAACACACTATACTTGAGTAAATTTACAATAGATACAACATAAACAGACTCTATTTGAATAAAAAAGAAATTGAATAAATAGTTTTAATTTAGAAAAGTAAATTTTATTTATTAACAACAAGTGAAGTTAATATTAGCGTGTTCAAAAATTAAAGATCACACAATTTTCTTTATTTTGGTTGTTTATAATAATGTTCGAAAAAAACTTTCACTTTATTTAAGATGCATGGCACAACTCGACATGCGCCTGATAAATTCCAAAGAGAAAAACATATCCCAAAAATGAATGGAAATGAAACATAAACATACCTCTCATGTAAACAGCTGACGGCATCTTTAGCATCACAAAATGATGTCAAAGATAATGTTAACTCCGAAAATTCTGAAATGCGCATTCAAGTTTTATTTACAATACGAACAGCATTGTCAGTTTTGTTAATGCTACGGTTTGGAAAACACGTGCCAAACTGATAAAACGCGTAAAAATTTCAACACCATTAATAAAGAATACAAAATTTATCTCTCTAAATAAAAACAAGAAACTTAATATTTTTAAACAGTTAAAAATGGAATGAAATGTTATTTTAAAAAACGAGGCGGTCACAAGCGTATGTTTAAGTGTGCTCTAATGGCTTTATGAAAGTTAAAAATAAATATTATCTTAAGGATACAATGTCAAGTGCTGGAATTATATTTATACATATACATTCGTACATATAAATGAAAGAGCAACATCAAAAATAACTTTTTTAAATGATTAGTGTCAACTATTTAATTGAAATGTTAAATGTTAAGTCACAGTCAAATAAAAATAATAATAATAAAAAAATTATTCTGAAAAGAAAACAAAATAGAACATTATTTCTAGCAAGCAAATTGCTTTGATATTAAAAATAAACAAAATAAGATATTTACATAAATAAACGTCAAAAAGACAAAAGGTCTAATGTTTAAAGTGTTTTCTAAATAAAAATATGAAAAATTTGAAATATGTAATTAAAACAATTAATTAAAGAAATGAAAATTCTAAAAAAAGATGTTTAGTATGTATCATTATACATTAGTAAAGAAGCCAAATTATAAAAAATAAAAAATAAAAAAATAAAAAATTATGAGAGCGACATAAAAAATCACATTAATAAATAATTACTTATAGGTAAATGAAAAATTTTCTACAACATTTAAAGTGAAAATTAAATTCTAAAAACTAAACTATTCAACTCAAAATCATACATTAGCACAAAGTGTCATTATATGTTTACTTGGAAAAATCTAATCATTAATATCCCAAAGTAATATTCCATGCTTTTTCGGTTTCGTGTGATTTTCTAAACATATTAGAAACATATAAATCATTTTATATGATTGAACCTTGTCAACAGGGGAAATTATAAAAAGTGCAATGAGAAATGAGAAAAGTTAAGGAAAAAAGATATAGAATATGTATTTTCAGTGAAAGTGTGTAATAAGAGAAATAAGTATGTCACACTATATATATATGCAAATTTTATGTGTTATCTGTTACTTGTGGCATAAAATAAATAACAGAAATAAAAGAAATATTAGACATTGAATTTTTTGTGAAAAAATTATTACACTTTTGTGCAAAAATTAATGAAGGACGCAAAATAAATTAATGTTAAAATATATTGAAACCGCTAAAGATAATTAATAAAATACTAAGGATTAAACAAAGTGTATTTAAATTAATTTTAGTACTTCTGCTAAAATTGATTTTGCTAAATTCGTCTCACAATTAGAATAAAATATTTTATTAAGTATTCGCTTTTTTTAACATTTTTAAGGATTATCAACCGGAGGTCAATAAATTAAATTAATTAAATTAATTCAGCATGAAGACACAGATGATGATGAAGATGCGATCCTAGATCAAGCATTAGAAGATATTTCAGGAACCCGATTATAGTCACTTTGTTCAATACATAAATTTAGAAACGATGGATTAGTAAAAAATTTATGAAATTTATGAAAAACATAAATTTATGTGCCTTTTATAAAAAATCTAACTATTTTTAGGTGTTGCTTATACAACGCATACAAGGGCCAAAAATGCGTAACGGCTTATAACTACAACTGAACCGGATCTAAACAATTTTTCTACGTCAATGGGTTGATATGTCTAAGTTAACATGTTGTTATATGATCGTCATGGGCAATAATTGGTTGAAATAGTTAATCTGCAAAAACATATTAACAAAAACCCGCATTTCTCTTGGTAAAACTAAGTGCCATATTTTCTATTATATAAAATATACTTGTATAAAATATTATCTTGATACTAACAATTTTATAATATTTACCAACGTCTGGGTAATTTTCAGAAGTAGGCAACTGTGAACCGAACTTCATGAAATAAGGCAATAGTATTAGCGCTTATATAAAACTTTTTTGTGTAAAATTTTACTGAAAATTTTAATTCTTAAGACATTTATAACCATAAAACCTTATTTTTGGATGGAATTTGTATGTGATAATAGATCGATCATAATCAATTTCAGCAACCTTCATTCTAATGTAAACATAGTTACTCGCGCCAAATTTTATTAGGATAAAGTACAGTTTGCACTTTATTTTACATGGACCAGACCACCTTAAAAAAGATATTTCAAAAATAAGTATTTGATATACGTCTATGTAATTTATACTAAATAAAACCCTAAAAGTATACACTGAAAAAAGAAATATTGACATTTGGCATAAAAGTTTTCAGCCCCCAGTCGATCTAGAATGGGTTGTGCATACTCATTCCAAAACAGTTTCTCGGAACACTGAGATGTAAATTAGGCCTGCCCAAATTATACTTTTCTTTCGAATGCGACATATTCGTGTTTTGCTTTCTAAGCAATATATTTTGAATGTCTTTATTTTACTGATGTACCTGCTTCTAAAAGGCAAATAGGAATAAATCCTAAAATATTTGCGGCCATGGAAGCGAGAGAATGCAAATCATTTAAGGGTTTTGAAAATTATTTCACAAAGTTTCTTCTGAATTTTGTTAGGGAAAACTATGTTTACATAAAACATATTTGTTAAGCATTTTATACAAATGCAAAAATTAGGAGTAAAAGAGTTTGCAATTTCTGCGAGTATAAAAAATATTAAGAAATGTATTATTACATTTTCGCTATCGTTAAAAAAAGTTTTCACAATAAAATTTTCAAATTACTCATTTTTGTTATTTTAAGTAATTAAAATGTTATACCTATTAGCTATATACTACCTCTAATATATATATATTTTTTATTTAAAAGTAACGCTCTTGCGAATATTTTGCACTTTTATCAAGTATTACAAATAAGTTATTTTAATGACAATTTAAAAAAATTTTTAAAATTGATTTGTTGAGAATTTTTTGTTAAACGCTTGTATATTTTTTGGTTATTTTTCATTATACTCCTCGACTAAACTGCTAATTTTAAGCGTTTTTTATACATCAAAAATAGCAGATTGTATGTGGCTAGATATTTTGGAGTTAATATTTATCAGAAAATATTATTTTATGAAATATTAGGTACACATAATGGAATTTTTATCACAATCGCAACCAATGCATAAACATTTTATTTTAATATTTTTGAAAATTTAAAATTTTCAAACAAAAAAATTCTTGAAGAGCCTTAACTTTTTGTGCGGAATGTTTTAGTTCCAAAATGATATTTAATATCACTAGAGTATGCCCCATAAAATAAATAAAATGAGACAAAATACTACCTAAGTGGAGGGAAACTTAGTTTAATCCATATTTGGTGTCTTATACATGTTTTCACCATAATTGTCCATTGCGTTAAATATACGCAATCAAAGGTCAGAAAAATCATGCTATTATGCATCGCTTGGCAAATTGATTTCATAATAACATTTGTAGTAAAAAAAACTACAATTTCTAACAACTTTTTTTAAGTTAATTTTTACGTGCCACAATTGATTTTGAAGTTTTAGTGTATTATAAGTTTCGCATTAATGCGTTTTATTTCTCGCTATATATTCAGAGAAAATTGTATAATTTTAAATATAATTAATGTCATTCATTAGCTGTAAGTTTTTACTTACTTTTTGTTAGAAATATTATCGAGAAATCACTTCCCAGTCCATGCTCGCGTGTAATATGTAAATCTTATAATGATTAACCCGCATGAATACCACATGGTTAATCCACTAAGAAGGCAAATGCTGTTAATAAATTTATTTTTTATAAACTCATGCAGTTTTGTTTAAAAAACGGGAAATAGGATTTCTTAACAAATATATAAGCTGCAAAATTTTATTTGTAATAATTTATTCTCTAAATCTATACAGATATAGTAAAATCTTTAGAAGTGCGGAAATCCATATCTATTAATGTGTAATATTTTCGTCATTTATTTATATGGCTAAAAGGAAAAACTACATAATTTAAGTTGTATCGTTTTCCATTTTCTTAATTTTTAGAATTGTTGTATTTCATTACATATTGTGTAAAGTTTTTACAAAAGAGAAAAACAACACCATTACATTTTTGCTATATTTTGCGATAGTCAATACACATATCGGTTTGAAAAATATACCAAATAATTTTCGTACGAACTGCGCATATATTTGCATAGTAGATAATTCAAAATTGTACAACTACGACCTTAATTTCAATTTAAAACCTGAAAAGTAATAAAAATCGATTCCGTCTTTTTTCCATTTTGCCACAGATTTCATGTCATACTAAATGAGTTACATATCCTGGTGTATCAAGTGAATATTATTTACATATTTTTCTAGTAAAGAATTAAGAATTAATGCTGTAATTATTGCAGGGCGACAAAATAATAGTATTTTTTCTTGTTCTATGCCTATAAATCAATAATTTTTGACTCTAGTGCACCAGATACCATTTACGAAAATTAATGAGATTGCACCGTACATTCGATTAACTGATTTAGTAAGTTCTACTTTTAATTTCTTCAAAAAATCTTAAAAATATATAACTACCAAGAAACCAGTATTGTATATATTTTAGATAAAAAAAAAACCTTAGGTCATCCTCCTCAAATTTAAGATGTGTATCCCACTATTGTTCAACCATTTATTTCAGATACTAGCATTTTAACTATGTATAAAACCTATCATATATAAAAAGTTTATTTTTTCTTCAATTTATATTTTAATTTAAGGTATCCGCTAAGCTCCAGAAAAAGAGAATTCTCTACACAAATATCAAAATTAACTGTCAGAAAAATGCACATATACGGAATCTTGTATGTGCGTGAGCATATATATATATATATATATATATATATATATATATATATATTATCGTTTGTCGTTTTGTTTCAATGGTTGTTTTCATTTATAAGAAATATAAACTTAGCATTTAATATAACATAAAGAAATAGCTTAGCATCTTTTATATTAAGTTAATGTTGGATGTAGGCTTAACATATAGTATGTTGATTCATTAAATTTTGAAGAATACTAAATAATTATGGAGATTA
This sequence comes from Protocalliphora azurea, assembly GCA_932274085.1. Lineage (NCBI taxonomy): Eukaryota > Metazoa > Arthropoda > Insecta > Diptera > Calliphoridae > Protocalliphora > Protocalliphora azurea. Next base: position 39,431,528 of record OW026519.1, read on the forward strand.
AATTTTAAATATTTTCCTGAAAAGGAAAGACGCATTATTAGAAATTAAAAAGACAAAATATTTTGGAATCTTTTTTTATGTATGTGCACTTCTTTTTACTACTTCTAATTAAATGTATATATATATATATATATATATATATATATAATATATATATATATATATATATATATATATATATATATATATAAATACATATATATATAAATAGATTTGGGTTGCTCTCTAAATCTTGCCGGAAACTAATTTTGTATTTCTATCAATAAGCGAATTTTTGCCGATTACTTTTTTTGTAATCTTCTTTTTTTTGGTTTAAAATTTTTGTCTTTAATTCCCCATCAAATTTTAACGTATTAAAGTCTTTCAATTTCGATTAGAGAGAGGAAAAGCGTCGAAAAGTTATTCATAATTTTTTTAAAAACTTCTGAAGTTTTTTGTGATTGTTTTATTATTATTTTGCGATTTTTCCTGGCTTTGGCAGGATACATATATATGTATCTATGTATGTGTGTATGGATATATGTACGTATGTATATATATATGTATGTATTTCTGTCAATTATTTAAAAGTTTATAATTTTAATTTTTTTTATACATACATTAGATTTACTTCGATTGATATGGAATCAAATAATAAATGTTTTTTTTTTCTTTTTTTGTTTTTGTTAAAATAGGAGAAAATTATAAATAGCATTTTAGTATAAGTTACAATTTTTATCTAACTTAAGATTATTAACAGCTTTATTTTAGGAACCGTACCAACATATATCTGATATATTATCATTTCATTGTCAATTCATTATTAAAAAAAAAAAATCCATTCATTATTTTCAATATTAAAGTAATATATGATTTTGCAATTTAATTTAATTTCACAGATGAACGGCAGTGATTACTTATCATTGTTTTGATATTAAAATTTCGAAATATGTATATTTCTCAGTTTGACAAGAAAATAAATAAGAATTATTTTGTATAAAGAGTTATAGCCAAAGAGTAATAAGAGATTAAACTAATTCACAAATACCTAATTCATTCAACAACAAAACACATGTAATCAAATTATTTTGTTATTGCTAACAAAAAATAAAAAAATAAAAAAAGATATTAAAAAAAAACAATTTTTTTTCAATTGCCAACATAATTTTTCGTCTCTATGTATATACTATATGAATACAGCTAACATTTTAATAAGAATGTATATATTTATTTTTCGACGATTTTAATTTCCTTATTGTTTATATTTGGAAAATAATTGATAAAAATTTAATATGACTTCTTTATTTCTGTGCATTTCTTTTTCGTTTTGCTTACATATCTATATTAAAAATGAAAAAAAAAAATAATAATAATAATGATATAAATTGTGATGCAGTGATGTAAAAAAAGGTACTAATAAATGTAATAACTTCAATTTTGTATAGATGTGTTTCAGTAATATTTTCGCAAATAATTTATAAATTGTATGTCAAAATATGGGAAGGAATTTTGATGTTATTATAAATATATTAGGTAGTATAGACAAACAAAATAATACGCTACAAAATTTATGACAGGTGTTACATTTAGAACTCAAAGGTATTTTGTTAAGAAATATACCAAATATTACATTACAATGTAGAAAATATGTCTCTAATACATTGCTATAAGCTTGTTTATGAATAAAATACCGTACCATTTAAACAATAAAAGCTATATATATATATTTAGTACAAATATTTAAGAATATACCACAAATATAATAAATGAAGCGAAAAACAACAATTGCTAACGAATTTTCTGTTATCTTAATATTTAATCATCTTAAATATCATTATCCCATTCCATCTTATTGCAATAAAATTTTTGATTTCACATTAAAATGCTTTAGCAATAATTATCTGCCTACCACATTCCCCTACAGTTAAGTTATTTGTCATTGTATATTAAGCTACTAAAAAGCTATGCGTTAACATCCTTTCAGATTTCTTTATCCAAACTTTTTAATATTTTTTATAATTTTACATCATTACTTTATCACTGAGTGATAAAAAAGATTTAGTTCCTTAAACAAAATAAAAAACATAATTTAATATTCACTCAATATAAAAAATTTTCTTTAGAGAAATTAACATTTCTTGTTTGTGAATATAATTTTCTGCCTTTTTAAATATGTAACAATATTAAGAAAAATTTAATAGATTTCTGCCAAAAATTTAAGAAAATTTTATATTTACTCAAAAATATATTAAGAAGTTTACGTGTGACATTCAATTTTATAAGTAATATGAAATGAAAGCAACAGGACGCTTTATAAAAAAACTCTATGAACATTACAGAAAAAAATATATACGAAAAAATTTCTATTAAATTATTAATCAGAAATTTAAAATGATTTCAAATAATTTTAAATTAAATAAATTCAAAATCAAAGTATTATAAATAATTAAGTTCAATTTTTATATTGAAAAATCTTAAATCCAATTTCAGTTACGAATAATACATATTCAATTATTTTACTAATGGAAATTATAGATATAAAAAAGATTTTACATTTAATTATTCAAACAATCACTTATTTTTTCATTCATTCATTAATTAATTTATGTTAATTAATATAATAAGAAGAATTAGTCGATAAATTGTTTTATTTTTAGTAAAAAATGTTAGAAAATTTGAATTTTGATCAATTGAGTAATTGAAACAATTGGAATAGTTTCTTTTTGATATATCATTTAATAAACCATATATATACATTAGGGTAGCGCCGTTTGTATGGAGTAAAAACAAGTTCTAAATATTCCAACTAAATGAAAATTTACTCGTATATAATTTTATGAAACTACTGCTCAAATCTTTCAGCCTGGAGTTATACTTTTGCGAGTTGGAAAAACTGATATGTTTTATTATTCCTTTGAGAGAAAAATCAAAAAAAAAGAAAATAAAAATCCAAAGAATTCGAAAAAAAATAATTTCATTCCTTAATAACGATAAGTCAAAAATGTTGAAAAAAGTAAACATTCTTTGAAAATGAAAAAATCAACAACATATGCAAATATATTGTATATTTGATAAAGAGTAGGTCATCCAAAATTTTATAAAATTTCAGCCATTTTCTAACTAACACGAAGCAGGAAAAAAATGTATATTACTCTCAGTTTGAGAAATTACCTTAAACAATTTTTAAAGTGAAGTATTATGTCAAAATATTTATATAAAAATAAATACTACGTAATAAAATATGTCAATACAATATTTTTAAAAAGTACCAATTTACCGTTTCGTAGAATGGATACTCGCTAAGTAACACTTTTACGGAAAAATTCTTGGGGTTATAAAAGCAAAGGAAAATCATTGATCAAAAAGCCAAACTAGATTGAGTTCAGGCTATTTGCATGCATTCTGGAACTAGTTGTAGATCTAATATTTTTTTGCTGGTGTTAATGTTTACTTTAGTTTTTATAAAATTATTATTATTATTTTTTTTTAATTTTTAAATTCGCTTAAAAAAATAAAAATAAAAATTTAGACTGTACCACGATATTGAACGAAAGATTCGTTTCGACAATTTATATGGAAAACAGTAAAAATAAATTTCGACTAATTTCAGTTTTTTATACTAAATCGTAAAGCCAGTAATCCTGCAAATAGAATAAGCCATATATTATGAAAATTTATGAACAATTCTAGATTTTATAATCAATAAAGGAAGAATACCTATATATAGAAAATGTTACGTATACTTAATATTACTTTTATCAAATATTGTGAATATTACGTATACGTACACAATTTGCATACAATGTTTGCTATAGGTGTTTTAGTTAATTTTGAATAAATCATTATTTTTTCATCAATTTCCATGAAATGTGGTTTGTTCAAATTATAGTGTACCTATCTTTATCATAAGAGTTTAAAACCTGTTATTTTTTTTTTTTTGCCGCTAATATCCGAATAATCACAAAGTTATAAATAACTTGAATTTTATTCGGCATCTATTGGATTTTTTTTTTCTTTATCTAAGTTAGTGTACAACTCAAGAACGGTATAGTATACAAAATCAGAACATAATAAAAAATTCCATCACCTTTTTTCGCTTAAAATAGGATTTCTATGCCAAAAATATTAACAAAAAAGGTTATGAATTACCACGTTTTCTCCACAGAAAAAACAAATGTTCAATTAAATGATTTGTCAAAAAATTTTTTAATAACTTTTTTAATTATAGCAATTTTTCAAGTGATCAAATTTTAAAATTTTCTATATTTCTATTTAAAAAGAATGCCATTCATCTGCTTTCGTTTATTTCTATAATTGTATTAAATAATTTGTTAATAAAAAATAAACAAAAAGTAATTGATTATTTGAGTAACTGTTTATAAAATTTTTTTTAATAGATTAAATTTCAATAAATAAAATAACTGAATATGTAACATTCTTAATTGAAATTGAATTTTAAATTTTTATAAGTAAAATGTAAGTTTAATTTGTTAGAATACTTCAATTTTGAGAAATTTATTATAGCCTGTCAAACGATGTCGAACGAAAAATTCATCTCGACAATTTATATAGAAATCAGTAAATAAATTTATTTATATATATATATCGTGGGACAGGCCGTAAATTATAGAAATATTTAAATCAACACTAAAAAAGTTTCGTGAAAAATATCTTGCTAATATATTATTAGGTATAGTCATTCCACTCACCGGCAACATTTCGGTTTTTCTCCATCATGTCACAATTTTTAATCCATTGACGATCAAAGAAGTTTTTACGTTATATAATTTTCTACATATGTGAAGTCTCCAACTTGCCCACATAGCCTCAAAAAGCTTTTAATATTGAAAGCCAAGAATTTCGAAATAACCCTTAGAAATCTATGGAAAGAATAAACTTTTAACACTATATTTATTCTAAGGAGTATGAATTAAGTGAAATTATTCATGATGTTTGTTTTCCTAATTTTTTGCAGACCTTGTTACTTAGATTTTTATTTTTATTTCTTTAAACTTTTAATGTATTTTCCTTAGTGCGATTTTAAAAATTTTACCATTTTTGAGCATGTGTTATATCAGACGTCAGATTTAAATTACCTCTCTACACCCAATCATTATATCATATTTTCCATGGTCTTATGAAGGTTAATTGAGAAATTCTTGATTTCTACAGCTTCAACTACTTGTATTTGCCATGTGTGGCAAGCTGAGGACTTGACTTATACTAAATGCTATAAAACATGGGTGAATAATTTATTCTAACTATTACCCAGAAAATTATATAACCTAAAAACTCTACAGAAAAGCATATTTTCCTTGGGCGTGAATGAGTTAAAATAATGGAATAAAGGTTTTGGTGAATTATTCGCGATATGATTTCTCCGCGATTTTGTTGACCAGTGTAATTTAATTGAAATTTTTTCTGTGTCATGTTATAAAAAATAAAAGTATTTAAAATATTCTTGAGAATTACACTAAATGTTTAAGGGGTAAGCTATTAAAAACTTGTAGGTCTAGAAATATTGAGTTATTTAGAGAAAATTGTGAACGCTGACATAATGAAAAAATCCTGAAATGTTAGTCTAGAAAAAAGTTCAAAGAATTTCCATACAAATTTATTATATGTTTCGATTTTTCGCCCATATAAATATACATTTATATTTATATATATATATATATATATATATATATTTATATATAAATATATATATATATATATATATATATATTTATATATATATATATATATATATATATATAAATATATATATATATATATATATATATACATATATGTATACATATATATATATACATATATGTATACATATATATATATAAATGTAAATATATAATATATATATAATAATATATATATATATATATATATATATATATATTTATTTGTTTATTTATTTATTTATTACATTTATTTATTTATTTTTCATGAGAGAATAAGTATGAAGAGTATAAAAAATTTTCGCTTCACTTTTTTTGTAACAATTTTATTTACTTGGTTATACTATCACTAAATTTTATGTAATTCAGTGATAAAATTTAAAGTTATTTCCTTTCAATTGGATTTATAAAATTATATACAAAAATATGTTGGAAATAATATTTGCAAAAAATTTAAAGAACAATCTTAGATAAAATATTTGAAATAGTTGAAATAAGATTGTTAATGTTTTACGTTATATTTATAAATAGTTTATATGGATAATTATAATATAAATAACTAAGCTAATTAGAATTAGTTTAGTTATTTAAGATTTCTGGAATAAATCACCGCAATCGAAAAATTGTGATAAATTATTTGTGATTATTTATATTAAAATTTTACAAATTTTGATGAAAATTTTCTAATTTTTAGTAAGTTCAAGTCTACCCGTCACTAAGACTGTTTCATTTTCGTCGATGTAAAAAATAAGCGAGAATTTAAAATGGGTAACGACCAAAGAAAATATGCTTAATTTTTTTATTTTATTTTAGTTTATTTTAGTTTATTTTATTTATTATTATTATTACTTTTTTTGGCAAAATTATAATTTTTTTTATTTTCAGGCAATATTTTATTTCTTTTGAGCGATTTGCAATAATTGTTCTTGGCGATTTTTTATTGGGTCAATTTTCCGGCAACAAAAATAAAAAAATAAAAAAACTAATAATAAAATTCTTCGTTTTTTATACCCACCATAGATTACTGAAGCTTTTCATCCTGTGGAAGTGTTAATTTATGTAGCAAATTTCACGAAGATCTATCCATAACTGACCTAGCTCCTTTGTAAACCTTTCTTCCGAAAATAACTATTTCGTATATAAATCACAAGTAGATACCACACCATAGAATATACCTCTCATATAAGGCCCATATTCGGTAATCACACTAAAGTTCATAAATCGTAAAAATATTACTATCAACCTTATATAATACATACGTATATTTTATAGAAATATATATATACATTACACTTAATACAAGTATCGGTCCACAATTGATTAAAGATCCTATATTTATTTCCTATATAAGTTGTAAATTAAGATTTTACAGATAACCCTTATTGAATATAATACGCAATTCAGCAGTCATTCAGTTTATTCTACAACTATATTTGAACACCTGCGATTTTTATGAAATTCAGCACATATAATTTACTTCCCTATACGCCTCATATTCATGTATGAATGTGCAGCATATCGATAATGATTTATGTTCCATAAACCTATAAATATGGACACCTCTTACTTTTTTTCAAAAATGAGCAAAACTTAAACTTGAACAACTTATATGTGCATTAAAAAAATCGTGTTTTATTTTTATTAATTAATGTATACCAAAATGTATGCAATAAAAATGTAAAAAATAAATAAAAGAATCACATATAAAAATGGAATAAAATTTGTATATATATATATATATATATATATATATATATATATATATATATATATGTAAAATATATGAAAATATTTTCCTTTTTTCAAACATATCCATATATTTGACTTTAAATTAAATGTACATAGAATTGAATTTTTATATGACGGTTATCAAAAAAGAGCTAACAAATATTATCAGCTATTTTTGTGACTGTAAATTTTTCTTGAAAATTTCGTATGAAATAAGAACAAATATTTGCAAAGAAAAAAATCTGACATTACAGAAGTCTCGAGTGTTAGATTTCGTATGGAGGTAGATACTGAGGGCGTTTCCTGTTGTTATGTGAACATTTATATCTTTACAATTTCATTTGTTGTATATATATATATATATATATATATATATATATAATTTTTTTCTTGAAATAAAAGTTTTACTTTTTTATCGAACACCACCAGACTTGTGCATTAAAGTGTTTTTTTCCACTTTTAAATGCAGCAAAATTTCTGTGTTTTATGTTGATCACACCCAATTCTGTTTAACATGCATGTAGGCGTATTAGTTTAAATCTTCTTAGTAAAGTAAAAAAAAAAAATCCAATTAAATGGAGTTTTTATTTTTCAAGGACAGATATGAGACGAAGGAGTTAAAGCTACCGAAGGAATCCCACTACAACAGACAAATATTATTCATATAAAAAAAAGAAATCTACAATATTTAAGTAGAAAATAAACAAAAGCAAAGAGTAAAGTTTATGTAAAGTCTCAACTAAAGCTTGCTTTAGAGCATTTAGAAAAAAGTAAGTACTCTTATTTTATGAAAGAAAATGCTATGGTAACAGTAGATAAGTTATTTAGAAAGAAAATGGTTTTTAACGGATTGTTGTATAATGTCTTATATAAAAATGTAATTATGATATAAAAGAAATCATGAAAATGTATTTGCATATACACAAACTCGGTTGTATCTTTGAACATTTATAGTTCAAAACTATTTTTAAAGCATAAAGCAAAATATTTGGAAATTTTTATGACATACCTACATCAGTACAACAACATAGGTTGTGAATAGGGTAAAAAAATAATAAAATAATAAATAAATAAAATATTTTCCTTTAAAATCTATTAGTGATATTCAAAAAAACAAAAATAGACACATTTCTAAACTTTCAAAAATGAAATTTGCTAAATATATATGTCTATATATTTTTGAAAGATGTTTATTTTGTTTATAATTTGACAACATGTATGCATCTGTCTCTCCATCTGACTATTGAATCGATAAACAGAAAACTTTGGAACAAGAATAATACATCATTATTTCATAAATGATTTCGAAAATTTAAAATCGGAATTTTTGTCCATATATGGCTGAGTGATAGTCAAAGACCCGGAACAAAAACAATAACATTTTTCAGAAAACTCTACTATTTTAGTCGTAGATTGGGTATAAATAAATAATATAACAGGTTTTTTTATATTAGGTTTGTTCGTTTGAAATTCTAGCAAAATTAGTAAAATAAGAGAAATAAAAAAAATCGAAAAAATTTACTTTTGTTTGAAAAAGTAACAAAACGGAATATAGTAAAATAAATAATAATGTCAATAAAAAAATAAAATTTATATTTAATTTTGTATTTATATTAATTTGAAATTTGGAAACATCTGGAAAATACCTGCATATGTTCCTATGCTGATAAGTTTTTATATATTACCTTGTAGAATTAATTTTATCTAAGGATATGTATGATTACAGGTATTAAAAAAAATAAATATTAATGTTTTTTTTGCCTTGATGAATATCATCAATAATTTGGTTTCTTGGTCTTCTTGTAAAGAATTCTGTTGCGAAGATTTTAAATAAATAATATAAGTATTATTCCTTTACAATCCCCACAACGGGATGCTTCACCTGAATCGAATGCATCGTTGCACTGTTCATTTTTTTTATCCTGCTGATGTTGATAAAAACTAACTTAAAATATACCAATCGGCTTGAGTCAGCAGACCCCGAATTATTTAAACATTTTAGGTAAATGTAGATTTCAAAAGTATCACTCCATAATTGACTATAGCTTCCATAAAATGGCCTTTTCCGAAAATTATTAGCATCAAAATTATATAAGTATATAAAAGTATAAATCATATTTTCAAAATTTGTAAAACTTCATTCAAAACTGACCCCAGGTTCCAACAGAAAATGTTGAAAAAAATTAATATATATTTTCTAATTATTCTTTTTCAAAATAAAATTCAATAGCAAATTTTAAATAAATTTTTTTATTAGTTTTGCTCATACAAAATACTCAGGTAAAATATACCAAAAGAGAAAATTATTCTTAAAATGTTTACTACTTTTACTATATTTATGTGAACAGAAATGCCTTTTGAGTAAAATACTTACAAAAAGAGTAAAACTAGTAAAAATATCATGCAAACGAACAAACCTATTATTTTTTATACTACTTATATCATGTAAAAATGAAGTATTGCATTTTCCGTTATTTCATAACTTTATATAAATAAAAAAAAATATTTATACATATTTAAAAACATGAGTCTTTTCAATAGTGCTTTTAAAATTTCATTTCATTTAAATTTTTAAAGCACATTCGAATTGATTGCTACAAAAATAATAATAACAAGTGAGAGTATTATATTCGGCTTGGTCGACTTTTTAAAAACTCTTTAAAACTTCATCCCATATGGGAGATGGGTCATAAAGTGTGCAAGCCGCGTCCATTTTTTGTTGCCGAGTTTACATTTGTACTCGAAATATTTGTACAAAATTTCTTTCTTATACGGGAGATGGGCGGTAAAATAGACGGATCACGCCCATATTATTTCAAAGTTTATATTGATCCTCTATCTATCCGTAGAAAATTTTGTTGTTATACATGCTTTTGTTTAAATAATATCAGATGCAAAGTATGAAATGAAGTTACAACTGACACCCTGAGTTTCTTGTATTTGGTCCATAATCTTTTTGTTTATTAACCGGTTTTTAAAATTTCATCTTATATGGGAGGTGAGCAGACGATGCCCATTTTTTATTTCCGAGCTTACATTGGTACTCGAGCTATCTGTACAAAATTTTGCTATCGTAGATGCTTGTGTTTAAGAGATATCTGTCTAAAAGTATGAACTGAAGTTAGAACTGACACCTTGTGTTTTTTTAGTATTTGGCCTCTAGCTTTTTTGATCACTGATCGATTTTGTTCATTTTTGATACCAAACAAAACCTATATAAGATAAATATTTGAGTCAAATTTCGTCCTCTAGTAGTTTCTAGTAGTTCTAGTCTTCTAGTAGTTTCCCCGAGCCCTATCTTGCTTTCAACAGACAGACGGTTGTTGGAAGGATATATCTACATCGACTCAATATCTTACCAAGACCATATATATACTTTATGAGGTCTGGAATGATTTTTTTTCGACATGTGACACACGGAATGACAAACCCTATATACCCTCTTCCCCAACTGTTTGATGGTGGATATAAAAAATTTACACACTTCCGTAATAATGTGTATTACCACAAAGGAAACAACATTTCGGTTCGGTTAAATTTATTCAATTGCTTTTTTTATGCAAAAATAAATTCATTTTTTTTTTGCGTATTAAATGTTACAGCTTTCACCGAATTTCAAAGTGTTGGCAAATGACCAGGAAAAAATGTAAAAAAATAAAATTTAAATATGCCACTATATCTGTATGGTATATATATATATATGTATGTGTACATGTCACTAAAAATATATGTAGGTTTCAAAAAAAGGTTTGCATTATTATTGTACTAATATTTTTTTAAGATGAAAAGTAAACTTAAATTTTATTTTAAATTTTAAAAACATTTACATTAGGGTGGTCCAGCATTGTATGAAGAAACCCATGGTGTATCGCAAATTCAAACGTTCTTAAAATTATGAAGGGGGACATCATTTAGAACATCTTGACCAATTTAAGTTGATGATTCCAGAACAAATCTTCAAAAATTTGTTCTCAGCAAAGTTGTCCTCACTAAATTTTATAACGGTAGCTAATAAAATTTAATGTTTGATGCATGTATCATTAATAGTGATAAGGGGAAAACATTTTTAAGATTTACACTAGGATCATCAACATAAATGACCGCGTAAATGAATAATTCGGTATTAGCTATCGAATATATGATATGTTTTCCTTTGAAGTTCTTAAATTATTTTTTTATAAAACAAACTGAAAATAAATTAGTTCGATAATAATTCTTCATGTATATAGAATAATAAAATAATTTTGTTTATGTATATAACAAGTGAATTAAAAAATAATGCCATTGCATTTTCAAGAGATTCTCTGATGTTATGTTTTAAACTGTTTTTTCTACTTACTAATATTTTTGTGGGATTTGTGCACGCATAGAAAAGAATATTCCAAATAAATTTTTAATAAAATGCATATTTAATTTTATAATGAAATTTAATTACTTTACTTTAATAGCTAATAAAAAATTCTTAAACTCATATTTTGTGGTTTTTCCAAACAAATTATTATATATGAAAACAGAAGATTTTACTAAAAATTTTTTGGTAAAGTTTTAATTTTTGTTTCTACTTTTTTATATGAGTTATTTTTATTAAAATTATGTTTTTATCCTTCCTATTAACTTTTTTAAAAATTATAAAATATGGGTATATAATTTTCTTCAGGTATCATTTGATGTATATATCACTCAATAGTAGTGATATTGGGAAAACATTTCTAAGATTTTCTTTCTATCAAAAAAGAATTTTGGACCATCCTAATGTACATACACAGTTTATATAAATTTATGGAATAACATAAATTAAAGTTTATTGTTTTTAAATAATCTAGATAAAACACTATGCATCAATATTTAAATTACGCTACAGTATTACGGGAATAAAAAAAAAACAACAAGTAAGAATGCTATAGTTGGCTATACCGAATCTTAAATACCCTCCACCAGTATTTTTTTAAATTTTTTATTTAGAAACAGTTCTATAAAAAACAATGCTTTACTAATCCAATTAATTTTCTTAACATCCACATTTGAATAACACTTTAACAAAACGTGGTATTCTTTGTTCTAATAAATTCTTTGAGTTGAATCTCTTTTAATTTTACTGAAAAGTATTCCCCCCTTAATAAATCATAGTTGTAAAAATTTGGATTTTTTAATAAAGCTTGTTATTTTGGATATTAAAATAAAATATTCGGTCATCTTTTAATTTTGAATAATAATATGTAATGATTTATATAAATAATGAAAATTTCTGATATCTTATATTTGTTAAAAAAATTTAGTATTTGGAGAAAAAACTAAAATTGTAATCACTTAACTCCTTTAAAATCCTTAATTATCTATATTTCTTAGGAAAGAAAAAACTATTAACTTTAGTAGAATAATTTAAATTATCAGACAAAATAGAAAAAAATCTGTGATCATTAAAAATATATGTTTGTTAAGTAAAAACTTAAATCTTAGTTCATGAGGAAAATATATACATCAGGTAAATTTTGTAATCGCCTATATTTTTTAATAAGAATTGATTTTCTTTTTAGATGAAAACTAAATAAAGAACAAAAGTTTGTATTCACATATATTCTTACCAACAACCGATTTTTTGGACGACTATGCGATGATTTTATAAGTAAATTCAGGTCTAAACTCAAGTGGACTAGTCAAAGGAAATGTGCGAAAGATGTTAATTTTTTAACACTGTGCAACATTGTTTATACATCATTTCAATTTCAAGTTTGTATTAAACCAAGCGCATAGGGAAATATCTGAATGTTGATTGTGCCAAATCTAATATGTGAACATTATCATTAAGAAAAATATGTATAAATATTACATATCGCCATCTAAAATCCAAAGCGCCGCAGCCACACTTTTTAGTTTTTTTGCAGCAGAAGAAAGAAACATTACATGACAATTTTTAACTTTTTGCTTTAAAATTAAGCAGTGAATCGTATACTTGAAGCAAAAACAAATACATCACAAAATACTTTTCAAACCAAATTTTTCCTAAATGGAACAAATTTTATGACCGTTTCATTTATAAATATTTTTTTATGAATATTTTTATTTTGACAAAAATTTTCAAAATTTGTAAACAATACTTTTTAACAAAATGTCAAAAATTATATATCGCCATATGAAGAATTTATAAATTCTAAAAGAGGAGAAAACTATAATTAATTACAAAACAAACGAAATGTACATACTTTTTCTTCAACTTGCAATTAAAAACCAAAAAATATTAAAATTAATTTAATATTTATAAAAATTACCTACATTCCAGGGATGCAACAATTGATACTGTAGCACTTTTTTTGATACTATTTAACGTTCAAAAGTACCCATGTACTCTCTCGAGTCATATGATATTGTCAAACGATTAGCTTAATATTCCATAATTCGAACTAAAAATTTTAGAATATATATATATATATATATATATATATATATATATATATATGGTTTGTTATATATATATATATATATATATATATATAAACAAACCACATTATAGTAACATTTGAGTTGTAGGTTAAATTTATATAATTGTAAATTCTAAAATATGTATATGTACAATGTTACTAAAACTGATGTGAAAATATTCCGAATTGATGTGAAAATATTCCGATTTTCAAAGATATCAGATAATGAAAGCTAAAGTGCTCCATTTTAAGGAATTGATCTTCGACGACTTTTTTCTTTATAAGTTTAATTCATAACATTGCCACATTTTATTACGATCTTCAAATTTTACTGTAATATTTAGCGTGAATAGAATCATTTATTGAATTGGTATTATACTTAATTCTCCATTTCAATTATACAAATTATATTCTTTGAATTTTGCACTAAACAAAAATTAAATACAATTTTGGTAATTTAATTTTAATTTAATATGAATAATTTTAGTCCTAGACTTTGGTTATTAGAGCTACTTATTGATTATTAAATCTTAAAAATTTGTTAGAAATAAATAAAAGCTTAATTCGGTATTAGCTATCGAATATATATGTTGCCTTATAAAGTTTTTAAATTACTTTTTTTATAAAACAAACTGAAAATAAATTTGTTCGATAATAATTGTTCATGTTCAAAAAATAATTTTGGTTATGTGTATAACAAGTGAGTTCAAAAAATAATAATGTCATTGCATTTTCACGGAATTTCCTGATGTCGTTTTAAACTGTTTTTTTTTCTACTTATACTTTTTGTGGGATTTCCACATGAAGAGAAAAAATAAATGTTCCTAATAATTTTATATCAAAATTATTAATTTACTTTAAAATGAAATTTAATTATATTATTAATTAATTTAATTTACTTTCTACTTGATTTAAAAGTTTTTGACAAAAATCGATAACTCTTAAAAAAATATATAAAAAAAAGAAAAGCATGTCATTAAAATATATAGAAATAAAATAACTTTAAACCAATTTTCAATAGTTTGCGCTCATTGTAGCGTACTTAACAATAATTATTTGATATGTACGAATGTTTAATATTTGATAAGATTATTAATCGTTTCAAAATTTTTGTAGGTGTTTCGGTCATTGATATTTGGAGGTTAGATTCTATTGCAAAATCTAGTTTTATTTAAAAGCTGTCCTGTGGCATATTACTTATATATGAAAAGTCAGTTCGCATTGATTATTTTGACGATTTATTCAGACATTTGTCACATTCTTTCTCATATAATATGAAAATTTTTATTGGGACGTCCCGCAGAAATGAAGGCTTCTATGATATGATTTTGGGATTTAAATATAAGTATACTATCTATTAAAATTTATTTGGGAAGGAAACATTACACATATCATATATAAACTACACACGAGTATATTATTATAATTTCTAGTTAAATAAGGATATAACATCGAAACTTGATATATATTTTCGTCTTGCCATCTTATATATCCTATTAAAAGTCTCACATAAACACACGTGGACTACATGACAAATCCGAGGCCAGAGGCTGCAAAAATTGGATTTATATGTAATTATTGGTGATATAACAGGAGATATGTAATCCTAAAATGAAACTATACTTTCGCTTCTCACAATCAAATTTGGAGATTTCATATTGTTTTTGTTTAATTTTACTTATAATATTTAAATATTTTTAATAATAAAATAAATAATTTTATTAAAATCCGTGCGTTTTTATTGAAGGAAAGACTTAGTTAATTATAGAACTGAATTAATGCAAATTTTAGTTGATTTCAGGCAAACATCTAATCACAATTGTATATTATTTAATCAAAAAATTTAATTGAAGTTTAAGCCAAAATAAATTGTTCTGGTTAGTTAATATCATTATGTTGGTGATAAGAGCAAAATCAAACATAATTTATTTAATATAAGCAATTTCGTAATAGAAGTCCATTTATATTTTTTTTTTGTGTGCGTTTAAGAAATTTTCGGGAGGGGTCTTTTATGGGGGCTATAAACAGTTATGAACACAGAGTAATGAATTTTCCTAGGATGTAATACTATAAGAAAGGATTTGTTTGTGCTGAATTCTGTAGAAATATGTTTATATTTAAAATATGTTTATTTAGGAAAGACATTAGACAAAGAGGTTAGGTGAAATAATGAACCGATTTCAAAATATTTGTATAAGGATCATTCTTGAATAATAGAAGACATGTGCACTAAATTTCATCAAAATTACAGCTTATAGTTTAATTAGAATGATTAAATCGACAGACGGCAATTTGGACGGACATTGTTAAATCGAGTCAGAAAATAATTCTTAGTCGGCTGGTATATATTAAGATAGGTCTTAGACCAATAAATGTCTTTTTCTTATTTACATATATATCGCCAACATACATTTTGTACCAATAACTTTTATGTAACTACATACTTTTCTTGCTTTTTTTACTACCAAAAACAACTAGGCAGATAATATCAAAAAATTAAAAGAAGCATAACCTAACTTTACATTAAGCAATCATCTATAACAAACTAAAACTTCTTGCTTAGACAAATATATCATTTTTAATCTTAACCCTTTATTATACTATAGGTTTAAACAATCTCAAATAGACACAATTAAACATAAAAATTTAACTTAACATAAAGTAAGAAGAGCAGAAAATCATTTTAACTAAATTACATTTTTTCTTCATCCTTATAAAAATAAAAATAAAAGAAAAACACTAGAAAAACAACAGCAAAAATATTTTAATATAAATAATGAAAACTTTTCTTAAAAAAATTTTTTTTCTATACTTTTAGGTTCTTGTGTGTGTGCATTTTTTTTTTTTTTTTTTTGCATTATTTATAGCTTTTTGGCAACATTTTTGTATGTCAGAAATTTTGTATGTTTTTACCTTGTTACTGTTAGTGTTGCTTTTATAGTTGAAAGGAAGTACTCTCACACCCACATTTAGGAGAACATTTTACTACAAATCAGAAAATGTAAATATATTTAAGTTGAAATACCTAAAATAAAATAAATGCAAATTTTATTGTATTTTTCATTTTTTTTTTCTTCGTTTATACTCAACCTAAAAACGTTTAATGTATTCGAATGTTATAGAATATGAGTAGATGAGTATCAGAGTGATTGCGTTGTTTTATGTAAATTTATTTTATTTTTTATTTTCATCCAAACACATTTAAACTGAAGAAAAACAAACCTTTTAACCCAAAAACAAATTATAAAAAAAATCATGGTATTAAATTTAGCTAAGACGACTTTTATTTGAGCTTACAAGGTCAAATAAAAATTAAATATTTTTTTGTAATGAGATTGCATATTTTCGCTGATGTGCATATGTATATAATTCCTATAAAAAGATTTTGTGAAAAAAATGAATGAGAGCTGATATGTGCAAAAAAATATCGAGTGTTTAAAAAAAGATTTTCAGGTTTTGCTTTATTCTAATAAAAAAAATATATATATTTTAGCTCAAGAGCCGAGTTTACGCACAGTTAACACAGATTTAACTTCTATTTAAAAAACTATTCGTATTTTTCATCTAAAATGCCAAAAAATCTTAAAAGAAGTATTCAGAAATTAGAACTAGAATATTGTTTTTTCAATTTTACTTTCATTTGTAATATGAAACCTAAATAAGTTGTAATCGTTAATTGCCCATGTTATCACTGTTTATAGGTACCAAAAGGATACGGTATCATTTCTTAGTTTGTGGACTCCCAACAAACTAAGAAATGATACCGTATCCTAAATAATATCATAATCTTAAAAATATATGATATAAAAGAGAAAGAAACTTCAAATATTTTCTTTAAAAAAATTATTTAAACATAAAATTTTTTTAAAAAGGGTATATTTTGTTTTATTGCCCTAAAATTTATTTTTATACATTGTATTTTTCCTACAAAATGTTCAGACATCAAATTCTTCACATAGGAATGTACATAATTAACATTTAAAGATGAACGATCTATGGTGAATTGTAATCTCTCTTTATTCCCTCTGTCAAATTTTTATTTAGAATATAATTTATAATATAAAGATAAACGTAACAGAATATATTGCAAAATTATCGCTGCTTGAATTTTTCAATTCTAATATCATTACTAAAACGTTATTTTTAAAAATTATGATATCATTTTCGAGTGTAGCTTTTAGAAAGCAACTCATATCAATTTAGAATTATAAATGATATCATTCACCTTTGTCATCGTAGTTTTATAGTTATAATATCATTACAATATCATTTGGTTTGTTGGGCTATAGTAAGACCCCAGCAGCACTGAATACATATTTTGTGTGTCGCAACACAATTCATCAGCATTCCTGGTGTCTTATCTATTTCTGGTTCGTTAAAACCTAAAGAGAACCCATTTGTAAAATGAATATACTTAATTATTAAAACTGACCAGCTGGTTCACTCACCTCTTCCGAATTTTATGATATCTGGAACAAAGGTTAGACTAACACAAAATCTCCTGAAAAAATACCTGAAAAATGTTCAAAGTTGTATACATAATGTTACAAATATCTCCCAAATTAATTATGGTACAAGACTCATTGAGGTGTCATATTAAAGGTATCAGAATTAATTGTAATATAACATACAATATGACTGTTTTCTAAAACAATAAATTGATCCATATTCGCGGATAATTATCTCAAAAAAGGTCCTTTTTAATATATAATAAAAATACATGTTAATTGTGAAAATGTTTTCTATACCCTTAGTAAATGGTTTGCTGGGACTCGCAATAGTTTATGAATTATTAAAAAAATGTCATAATAAATATGAAATATTTATTTTAATTTGTATTTTTTTTCATTTATAATCAAACAGACGGATCACCAATTGCTTCAAAAAATTGTCCAAATTTAATAAAATTTGGCAGGGATATTAATATTAACACTGGTAATGCAAATACAGTGCGATTTAAAATATTTCGAAAAAAAGATAAATTGTTTTTATAAGAATACAAATATCTTCAAAAATGTATATAATACAATGTTCATTGAGGTCTATAGTTTAAAGTATTAAAATTTTAAAACAATATCTGAATCATGCTTTTATATTGAATTGGAGCTTCCGATATTTCGCAAATTAAGTTTCACGGTCGCTTATTTTAAAAAAGAGGTATTTTTAAATTCACGAATATAATATATGTAGATGATGAAGTCTTTCTGTATATTCTCTCAGAAATTATTTAGGGTTTCAGCATGATACTTGTAAAGAATATACAGAAAGGCTTCATCGTCTACGTATATCATTTTCATTGTTATAAATAAAAACTCAACACTTTTGCCGTTTTCACTTTTTAAAAGAACTGTTAAAGAAAAAAGTTTTTCAATTTTACCTGTAAAAATTTTCTTTCGACACTAATTCTTAACAACTCCGAAACTGTTGAGCAGATAAAAAAAAATAATGTAAAAGATTTGAGGGCAATTTTGGTTCGCATCTTTTGGTATTTTAGTTATTTAAATCGGACAAACTCTTCTCGATTTCTGATCGAAGGAGGAAAAGTTAGACACACTTATAAAAAAAATCAGGACTTGATAGAAAAAACTGAAAGTAGATTCTTGTTTAGCATCTCAAATTCTGTCTGGTTCACCTATTCTTGTTTAAGGGAGGATGTTCTGTCGATCAGTGTAATTGGACTATTTATATTTTTCTATTTATTATGTGTATAATTATTAACGCAATTTTGTGTGTATTTTGTAATTTACTTTCTTCTGATTTTGTATATTAATGATATATATATATTTCTAATCTCTTTGTAATATTTCTACTCTCTAAATCTGGTTTATGCTGTTTCTCCGCTCATTGGGCTGTAAGTGCAGTTTTGTATGTTGAAATTTTATTTATATTTCTTAGATCTAATCTTGTATAAAATATTGGGATTCTACATCTTGTCCAGTTTACATTTTGTGTTAGAAAACTGTTGTATACATATTTTATTAGATTTGTGTGCAAGTGCAAAATCGAACGAACACTCTAATATACATGAATTTAAACACCAACTGTATTATTTCTGAAGCTCATGACTGAAACTAAAGTCTGTAAAATCATTCCTATTAAATATTTTGTACAAAACATAAAATGAGAAGAAAATTAAATAATGGAGTTTTTCTCTGCTAAATATTTCAATATAATCGCACTAATTGAAATTTTTGCAATTTTTTCTCACAATATTCCACAATATTTTAGCTTTTATATAAAATAAAATTTGTAAAAAATTTAATTTTTTTTTTTTTTTTTATTTTATTTTTTAAGTAAGTGATATCATTATGCTATTCTGATTGTCAAGTTTCATAAGAGCAATAAATGATTTTATTACTATGTAGCACTGAAAATAATAAATGTATTGATTGTTTAAAAAAATTAAAAAGAATAAATAAATTTACCTTAAATTACCTTTTTAGGTAATTTTTGAACTAAAACAAGGACAAAGTTCTTAGAAGACTATTCCTAATTACCACACTATTTGTACGTAAATTTTTTGACTATTAATAAATAAAATAAATAATAAATAAAAGAAACATAAGTTCCGAGCTTATAAGTAAAATAAAGGTCTACATCTCCAAAACATAATCAAAATAAATTCTTTTTGAAGTTTTTAGAATTAAGGGAAACGAAAATATAATTTATTCAAGTTTATTACAAAGAAATGCTATTTAATATTGCACAGTGGGGCAAAATCGATTTTTTATTTTTTTTGGAAATAATCTGTAACTTTTAATCTGCTGGTTGTATTAACATAAAATTTCTCACAGGAGTAACAGAGGTGTATAAAATTTTCAGTTTGGAAGAAAAGCCCCACATAGCCTTCAGAAGCGGAGCTCAAAATACGATAGCTCTAGCATAGAAAATTTTTTTGCTTGCCAAATTTTTGTTTCTTATCCGATTTTTAATATTTGTACATCCTCTTAAATCTCTCGATAAGGTCTATGAAAAACATACATGTGCTATCTATCTCTTATAGTTTTCAAGTTATTTGCATTTGAAATTTCAAGTATCACAATTTTAAAAATTCTTGGTCCAGTTTTTTCATATATATTCCAATACTTGTATCCGATCTTTTAAATTTTTTACCCAGTTGGTTAAAAAAACAAAATTATCTATCGAATAAAAAAATAAAAAATAAAAAGTCTATATCTCCTCTTAGTCCAAAACTTTTTGATACTGAAAATTGCAAAAATTGTGATTTTTGTGTGTTGGGGTTTTTTTTGCCAAAGAGATGCAAACACTCTTTTTCTTTTTAAAATAATATTTTTTATAAGAACACAATAATTTAACACTTTTCTGAAAGATATTTTCACGGAGTTAACTTTAGAGTTAAAAACAAGCTCAAATACCCAAAGAAATAATTACAGAAATTGTTAATTTATCCTATATGTTCTAAAATTCCAAATGCTAGTTTTGCAAACCGAATACAGTTTCGAAAATTTAGCCAATATCTTTTTCCAAACCTGCAATAAATGTGGACTTTGTGAGCAAAATTAAAAAAATTAATTTTTCGGTATTTTCGTCGGTTTTTTTTTTGGAATTGAGGAATTCCTTTCATAAAAATCTTTAATTTCTCTATACTTTACCATTTTAAATGATAAAGTCATTAATCGCTGAACTTATATTTTACAGAAATTTTACTTCTATTTCAAAAACCAGAAAAACTATGGTTTTCATCTTTTTCAAATAAACTTCTGTCTAGCTGACATGATTCTTAATTACATTAAAAAAATCCAAAAACATTGTACTATTGCTGATGTTAAAAATCATAACTGCATAAATAATTTTTTCCCGTGAAATATTAAATTTTAAAGCCACGCTGTTTTGGTCCTATAAACAACATTTTTCTTTTTGTATTAATTAGCGTTACCGTTTGGCGACCAATGGCCAATTGCCCCTTTTTCAACCACTTGGCCACTTTCTTGACTATTTTTTTAAAATGAAGACTTTTTAAGACTTTATCACATAGTGACGAGAAACTAAGTTGTTTGAAATATCTCGACCCATTATATACTAATTCCAACCAGTGTTGCCAGGAGATGAGAAAAAAAGTTTAAAAAGTCAAAAAAGGCTAAATGCTTTAAAAAATAAGGCCAGAAAAAAATTTTTTTTTTTAATTTATAAATTTATCCGTTATCGTTCTCAATAATTTTTGAAATTGCCCAATGTCTTGAAGTGATTTTTCGTAATTTTTTAACTATTTATAATTCCTTTTTGATTAAACATTTTCAAATTTGTGTGTAACTTTTCTTACTAATAAGATCTTTTTTAAATTATATTCGTAAATAGTTTCTACTGTTACTAAAGTATATTAAAAATAATTTTAATTATCGATTTAATAACACCCTAAAGTTAATTAAGGTTCTTTTATTTGCAGAATGAATCGCCGCAAGCGAATCTTTTATCAAATATAAATAATCTCGATTTTTTTAACTAATAAATACACAAAAATGCTAAAATTAATTTATTCTTTAAAAATAACATTAGTAATATAGTAAATAAGAAATAATTTTCTTCGTTGTTGAAATACTAACATTTTAGGCATTTTTAAACAATTTTTGGATCTTTAAAAGTTGCCTTACTTTTAAAAATCTAAAAATTGTCAGAAAAAACCTAAAATCTAAAGCGAAAAATTTGAGGCTAAAGCAAAATAAAAAGGCTAGATTTAGCCAAAAATTGTCAGAAAAAACCTAAAATCTAAAGCGAAAAATTTGAGGCTAAAGCAAAATAAAAAGGCTAGATTTAGCCAAAAATTGTCAGAAAAAACCTAAAATCTAAAGCGAAAAATGTGAGGCTAAAGCAAAAAAAAAGGCTAGATTTAGCCTTAAAAAGGCTAGATTTAGCCTTAAAAAGGCTAAACTGACTACAACGAAGAAATTAGTTATTTATTTATTAATTTATAAATGAACGGAAACTGTTAAAAACTAAAGCTAGTTTATGAGCAACTATTTAAAACATCAAATGCCGAATATTTTTGGATTACAAAATATATTTGATGAACACTTATGTCCTAATTTGTATTTTTATTTTGGTCCATAGCAGGGCGGAAAATCTTTTTTTTCTAAATCATCACTAATGAAAAATAACAGAATTAGGTTCAACACTTGTGAATCCATGCTTTCAGTTTTAAATTTGTTAGACGGAAATTTTTAAGACTAAAGTGTGAGAGGTTTAATATTTCACATTCAAAAATATCCTATTTTTATGAAAAATCTTTTTTTTTTTGTTATAAGTAAATTATTTTCTTATTAATATATTTTAGTTTAGTAGTGCAATACTTTTTGATTTTGTTTTTATCAAATAAACAGATTTTTTTAGGTACTGAAGCAGTTGGGCTCTTTTGTTCGAAAAATCCCCTATTTTGGGACTTTATTTTTTTAAATCCCCTTTTTAGGACACTTTTTAAAAATTTTCAATGGTAAAGCTGTATATAATTAAAAATTATGTCTGCTAGGCAGAGAAATTTATTTAGAAAAAAATAATTCTATAGTTTTCCCGACTTTTTAACTAAATTAACATTTTTGTACTGAATTGATTTTTGGAAAAACTATAAATATTTGTTAATAAACCTTAACAAAATTTTCAGCAATTGACTTTATTATTTGAAATAGTGAAGTGAAGAAAAATGTAATATTTTTGTAAAAGAAATGTTACAATTCCCAAAAAACCGACGGAAATCCCGAAAATGGATTTTTTTAACTTTTCTCATGAATTTTGGTTTAAAAAAATTTTGGTTTAAAAAAAGGTCAAATTTGGGATGGTCTCTCATCCTGTTTTTTCTTACTTTTAGTTCTAAAGTCATCTCTGCGAAGATACCCTTTAGAAGAGTATTAACTTTTTATATGTTCTTAAATAAAATTTAATTTTATAGCAAAAAGAGATACATTTTCACAAAAAAAAAAAAAAAATTTGCAATTTTCAATTTCAAAATCGTTTATTTTTAGACTCAAAAAAGATATTGACTTCCAGTTTTTTTCTTATTCGATGGCTAATTTTGTTCTTTAACCAATTGAGTAAAAAATTTACAAAATCGGAAAAAATACTTGAATATATATTGAAAAAACTGAACCGTGAATTTTTTAATTTTTTTTTAAATTTTAAATGAAAACTATGAGAGACAAATTTCATATGCAAACATATTTTTATAGGTCTTACCGAGGGCTTTAAGAGGATGTAAAAATATTTGAAATCGCATAAGAAACAAAAATTTAGCAAGCGATAAAAATTTTTCTATGTCGGAGATACCCTTTTTTGAGCCCTAGTAGCCCTAGTAGCTCCGCTCCTGAAGGTCATGTGGGGCCGTTCTTTTAAGCTTGAAATTATACACTCCATTGCCGCGCTTGTGCAAAATTGAATGTAAAACCAACCAGATGATTAGAAGTTACAGATTTAAATCCAAAAAATATCGATTCAGCCCAACTGCGTATTGTTATGCTTTTTTTAACCCACATCGAACCAAAAATACAATGAGAAGGTTCGCTGTACCAACGAATTTGTTCCATAGTTTTAACCTAACTTACAGAAACATTGATAACATTTATAAAGTCTTAAAATTCAACGTACAAGTTCATTGATTTAACTTGTTTGTATTTTATTTTAATGAACTTGAATAAAATAAATAGTTTCAGTGAACAGTTCGTTTAAATAAACAACCAGTAACTTGATTTTAATGAACTTATGGAATGATTCAATAAAACTATATGTTGAAAATGGACCAAAATAATAGGCCTATTCTATAATTTTGGTATTCATATTACTTGCAATTAAGTTTTATAATTATATAAATTATATATATTTAAAATTAAAAATTTTTTTACTTCTGTATAATAAACATTCTATATATAATTAATATATGTAGTTGCAAGAAATATAACATAATCTTTATAATTTATTTTTCTAATTTATTTAAAAATTTATATAATTTCATGTCGGAAATTTCCTGCGCGATATTTCTAGCAAAGATAAAAGCATCCTGAGAGTTCCTGATTGTACAATTACCAAAATTCTGCTAATTGTTTTCCTCTATAACGCTCAAGGTTGGTATGAAATAATTGTGAAAACACCATTTGGCAGCATTGCCTTGAAAGAAGAAAAATAGTAATAACTTTAAATTATCTATCTATAAGAAATTTTTCCAAATTGGAAAAACTCTCTTATTTTCTTGAAAGGTTTCAGCTTGGCGATCGCCGGATGTAGCACCGAAACCTTTGACAATCTGTAACGCATTCTTTAATCAGTATTAAATTAAAATAGTTAAAGACATATTATCATTTTTTTATTTATAAAACTATTTATTTAAAATACGACATTTTTTTCCAAACATTGAATAACAGTTTTTATGTATACGTTGTTTTATATTTTGTGTATTTTTGTTCTTATAAATCAACGTAGAAGTTCTTCAAATTTGAAGAACATATTCTTTTATTATTAAAAATTTTAACGTGTTCTTTAAATTAACGAAATAATAGGTTAAGTTGAAGAACTGATTTACCTATTTTATTAACTTTAAATAGTGCATTGAATTTTGGCTGCCAGTAAAATAACCTAACAAGAAATCGTCAAAAACAAATATAGAAAAATCGCCAAAAGGAAATAAATTTTATAATGTTCTAACTTACATGAACTTTACGTTACTTGCTTGCAAAAAAATTAATCCATTATATGATAAAATTTTTAGACAAAATCAGCCATCTTTAAATGAAAATAGTTTTAGCTTTGGCCTGAGTAGGATTCTGGTGTGGATAGGCCTTCGGCCGGATGCATAGACTTTCAACTCTTGCGTATTTCAAACTCCGGCTTCCCTAAATCAAACTTTTCTGAATTGGATAACTTTTTACTTCACTTTTTCATGCATATTATAAAAAATTAAAGGTAAATAAAATAAATAAAAGCGAAAAATTACCAAAAATATCAAAAATGTGTTATCAAAAACAAATTATAGCCCAAAAATGAAGAAAGATCACCGCAAATTTTTGGATTATTTTTCATATGAAATATAACATAAATTTGTATGAGAATTTTTTGGTTAATTTTGCTAGTAGACAATTTTGACATCAGAATTCGACTAGCCTGTATGTAACTGTCGAAAGTCTATACAACAACAGAGTAAGTGTAGAGTTTATCCACAAAGTCCAATTAGCTTATAAAAGATCGAATGAGATCAGGAAGTATAAATGCATAAATAAAAAGTGTAGAAGAATGGAAAAAAGTTAAGTAATTTCAAAACCTTTTTATAAGTTTTTGAATTTTTAATAATCACGATTATAAAATGATCTATAGTCCTACAATTTTGTACTCACAAGACATGAAGTGAATTCGGATCTGTAACCCGATTATTTAAAGCAGTATTACCACAAAGCTTATTTATTTGGGCTTAATTAACTCTAGAAAGAAACGGAATAATTTCGATGCAAAATAATTTCTATGTCATCATAGCGTTAATATCATATGCTTTTTATTTTATATTATAATAAATTCTAAAGATACATACTGTTTGAATTGATTATCTCAAACAAGTGCATTTAAATTCTTTTACTTTCATATTATGACTAACTTTTTATATATGAAATATTTCCACGTAAAATGTTTATCAAAAAGTATTTGAAATTCCATGCACTAATATATTTGCATATTATATATGACTACTGCTGTGCTTTTGTATGATGTAGGGTGCAAAAACAAAATAAACTGTATTCTAAAGAATATAGAAAAAAAAAGACATCAATATGAAACAATTTTTTTACATCTTTTCTTTGTCAGCTTGAATACTAAAACTACTCTAGCAGAAGCATACATATAGAAATAATAATAAAGTAGAAAAAAAAAAAAAAAATAAAATAGAAAAGATAGCACAATCTTTCAAAATCTCTAGTAAGATATATACTAACAAAAAAAAAAAAAAAATGTCTCCATCACCTTGGGGGAATGATAATGAAAATAGAAAATAACAAGAATATGACATTCAATAGCAAAGTGTGTATGCACTAAGTAAAGAAGGAAAAAAAAACAACTAAACGCACACCTACCTACTCTTTCTTTATTTTATAAAGTTAACAAGCACATTTAAAAAAATAATAAGTGTTGTGAGTGTATTTGAAGTATAAATGAATTTCAATAGTAATTGAACAAGAAAAGTGAAAATAACACCAAAAACAACAACAATAAAGACATTACCATCAACATCGTTTTCATTATCGTCGTCGTCATTTTTAGCATTATTGGCAACAGCATTAAAACCACTACAGTTACAAATGTTAAAACTACAACATAAAATACAACAGCTACAGCAAAAGTTTCTACAGCATCAGTTGTCAACTATAAAAACAACAACAAACACGAGACCATCATCATCATTATCAAGAAAAATTTCATCTTGTTTTATTTTACTTCCTGCGCATCTTTTACAATGTACTCCTTTTCAATGCCTACGTCACCGCATAACAAGAAAATTACTCAACTTAACTATTCCATGGGGATGTGTGAGTCAAAAACACACTACAGTAATAAAACAACTACAATAACAACATCAACAACAGCAACGTTATCAACATCATCAGCACCTGAACAAGAAAAACAAGAATACCCAGTATCAAGAACAAGGGCAACAAAAGCAGAGCTTACACCATCACCACTTACATCAATGTCATCAAAACAAATACAAATACTAACGAGTCGGGTATATATAATGAACAATGATGTTGAAAATATACAAGTAACAATATATAGAAGAGACAAACCACTATCATCACTATCACTACAACAACCACCACACACACAATCAGCAATTACGACCACAGCAGCACCAACAGCAACATACTTGCCTATATTAGCAACTGCAGCAGCAGCAAAAAATTGTAGAAGACAATGTTTAAGCATTAAAATGCCCCTAAGACATTTAATACTTACAATAATGGCAGTTGTTGTTTTTAGTATGGGTAAGTACGAGCACTGTGTTTTAATTTAAATGTATACGTGTGTGTTTTATATATATGTATATGTTAGTTTGTGTGTATGTAAATACTTTATACTTTCTGATGAACATAATCAATTTTGTTCATGTTTTTTTGAGAAATTTAGTATTTTGACAGTGAGTACCACATGATGGTATAAATATTTATAAAATTTATGTTTTCAGTGCTAAATTCTTTTAATATTTTATAACGAATTCTACTATACTGTATTTAACGTTTGTTAAAATTAAGCGAGATAAAATTAAATTTTTTTTCTACTTTAGCTGAAGAGTTTATTATAGCTATATGTTATGGTAAATATTTATAAAATACATTGAAAATCTTTTGTAACCATTATCTTTGTTATATAAAAAATAAAAAGAAGAAAACTAAATAACCATCAAATCTGCACGTCCCACAGTGA
The DNA here is from genome assembly GCA_932274085.1 of Protocalliphora azurea. Taxonomy (NCBI): domain Eukaryota; kingdom Metazoa; phylum Arthropoda; class Insecta; order Diptera; family Calliphoridae; genus Protocalliphora; species Protocalliphora azurea. The sequence continues at coordinate 39,459,729 of OW026519.1, forward strand.
TAAAAAAAAAGAAAAAATAACTTCATATTTCAATAATACAGACAAATCCTCTTTTACACAAATTTTATGTACAGCAATATGCTTTGAGGAGTTTTTTTCTATCACGTTCTAAATTTTTTGTGGACATGACTAATATGATATTAGGCGGTCACACTAGTACAACTCCAGACAACTTTTGTCCAATTTAGAAAAAAAAACTTCAGTAGATAACGACTACGATTATCTTCAAGTTATCTAAACATTATTTTTTTATCCGCTCAATAGTTTCGAAGTTATTTGGAAAGTAATGGCGGAAATTCATTTTTCATGCAAAATTGGAAAAACTCTACTCCTTTGCAGTTACTAAAAATTACGGTCTTTAATATTTTATTGTAAAATAAAACACATGATTTTATTCACAATTAACTGAAGGCACCCATTGTAAACATCTTGTGCAAATAGCGTACGTATACGTATTATCTATAATATTTATTATACTTAATATTAAATGTACGTAAAATTTTTTATATACCTAGACATTTTTACTTAATTGCGAATAAAATCAAGATTTATTTATAAATTTCCATGATTATTAAATTCTTCGATAATATTGAACCGAAAATGATGTCTAATGCTCATTACATTAAAAAGGAAAAAATTACTTTAATTATAGTCCTTGACTTAAAATATGTCTAATGAAAATTTTAATTGATTTATGAAATACTAATAGTTCTTTTTCGAGGATTCCGGGAATCCCCGTGAAATTGATATTTTGTTCCCATTTTCCGAGAAAAGAAATATTGCGAGAAACCTCAGTAAAAAGTCAAAATTTTAAATATTTCAAATTTTTAAGGAAAACATCTCGAATTTTTTTATCTAGATTTGGATGCAATGATATCTACTAGGAATTTTTATCGTTAAAAATTACTTTAAATGTCAGAATGAGGTAATTATCATTTTATTTTTCCTTGATATTATTTAATAAAATATACTTTACAAATATTTAAGAATAGGTGCATTTAAAAAAATGCTGACCCCAAGCTTAGTTGAAGGCTGTATTGCCTTTACTACTGCTAATATCAACGAAAATCTTTCAGTTGTATTTCTATGGAATTTTATCGAAATCCAGATAAAAATATATAAGTTTTCGTTACGTTCTACTTAAAACTTTCCAATATTCTAAATTTTGATTTTTGACCTTCGTATTTTAAAGATTATATATTTTTTATGACATACTTTATCTTATTCTGCAATAATCCTATTTAGTCTGAATACCAGTTCTAAAACATTTACTTTATCACTAAAAATCGCAAAAAATGCCTTTTGTCCGAAATCCGCAAACAACAAATCACAGGTATGGCTTAGACACGCAAGATATTGACCAAGTTCTTTTTTAGTTTTATTTCCTGCAGCGTTGTTTATAGACCCGTATAGTTCCATTTGAACTCTTTTGAAAATTGTTTAACAAAAGTTTGAAATTGGAGTTTTGAAACAGTTTTAAAAAAATCGATATATTTTAACCAAGCATAGGAAGATGTTTGAATTATTCTGCAGAAACAAAAACATATTTGTCAGTAATTGCTATTCAAATTAAAATAAAAATAGCATTCTATTTAAGCGTTAAAAAAAAGAAATAAAAATTTTTTTGCACACTCCTTTCATACGTGGTCTAAAATACATTAATGGTCTGGGGAATTCGTAATACCTTTAACACTTTTTAACCGATTTGTTCATTTTGTAAATTGTTTGATAGATACTTATGCACACCATACAAAATTCGAGTTCATTACAACTTTTTCCTATTCTTCTATACTTTTTGTTCAAGCATTTGCACCCTTTTATCACATGCGGTCTTATATTTCTTCACCTTTTTTGTTTTTCTGTAGACTTTCAACAGTTAAATAGAGAGTAGTCAAATTTTGATGACAATATTTTTTTAATCTTTAAAATTTTTTGGTTTTTTAGACGGGGCCTGTGCGGTCTTCAACGAAATACAAATACAAAAAAAAAAAAAAAACATCGTATAATGGAGAATCAGTAATATATTATAAAACTGTTGTCTATAAATAATTTTTGTTGTGAATAAAAAAAATGGATTTTTTTTAAAGAAGATATGGTAGCACGATAAAATAGTAAAAAAATAGTAAAATAGTAAATCGCTTAAATGTATATATATATATATATATATATATATATAATATATAAACTTTCATTTAAAAAAAATATAAAAAATAAGTAGTTTTTACGAAAGCAATTTTACAATTCAGATGTGGGGTCTCAATAATTTTAAAATTTAAAATTATGCAATAAATTATTGATAATTTAGTTGCAGCAGGAGTATCATTTCCTGAATCTGCAACAATGAGTCAATTAAGAAGACTACATGATTCCTTAAACGGAACCCGTGGTAATAATGAGTCAATCCCTGCCAGTGTGGAGATTGCATCTCCTGAAACTGTTGATTCTGCATCTGTCTCGAAAATTGCTGTATTAACTACAACTTCCGCTCCAACTTCCGTTGTTTTTACTTCCGCAACTTCCCATACAACTTTTGCTGCAACTTCCGTTTCAGTTTCTGATTCAATTTCTAGCACAGTTTCCGTATCCTATGCTCAAGTATTTGATATAACGTCTCTTGTAGTTTCTAATACACAAAGTTGTACTTCCGTTTTTCCAAATTTTTGCTGCAAGTCTTCCTCCTGTTACTAGCGCTTCTTCTTCTTCTCAACAATTGGAACTCGAAATCCAAATTAAGATTTTAAAAATACGTTATGAAATTATAAATCTTCAAAAACAGATAAATGAGGCGGGTAATGTACATAAAATAAATTATGATGAGGTAGATTAAATGGTGTCGAAATTTGATGGATATAATGAACAAAATATAAGTAAATGGTTTCGAAAATTTGATTATAGTGACCAAGAAAAACTATTGTGACGCAATATGAATACCTAAGAATGCCTTTCGGCCTAAAGAATGCTCCTGCAAATTTCCAACGTTTTGTCACAAGTATGTATCGAGACTTAATAGAAAGTAGAAATATTGTAAATATATATATAGGCGACATATTAATAGCTTCAACAGATTTCAACACTCATCTTCAAACATTAACCGAAGTGTTAAAACGTGCTTATGAAACAGGATTAGAATTTAAATTAGGAAAATGCAAATTTGGATATCAATAAATAGAATATTTAGGATATTACATTGATCCTTTGCGAATAATACTAACAGAAAATCATTTAGATACGATAAAAAATATTCCTTTGCCAAAAAATCAAAAGGAACTTCAAACTTGTATTTTTAAAAATTTGTACCATCTTTTTCAACTTTATCTAGATCTTTGCTAGATCTACTTCGTAAGGATAAAAAATTTAATTTTTCAGAAAAAAGTATCTTTTAATGATCTCAGGCAGCGTTTAATGAAGCAGCCAGTATTATCACTATATATTCTTCAAAAAAAGAGACAGAATTACATTCTGATGCAAGTACTAAAGGTTTTGGAGCAATATTGATGCAGAAATAAGACGACAGAAAATTTCACCATGTTGCGTTTTTTTCAAAAATAACTTCTTCAGCAGAATCTCGTTACCATAGTTTTGAACTCGAAACACTTGCCATCATTTATACACTACGAAGATTTAGAGTTTATTTAGAAGGGATTCCCTTTACGATAATAACAGACTGCAATTGCTAGATGGGCTTCAGAATTGGAAAATTTTAACTATTTTATCAAACATCGAGGAGGAACGTCAATGGGCCACGTGTTTGCTTTAAGTATTTATTGCAATGCAAGTAATTGCAATGTTATAGCCTCAATAGATTGTAATGAAATTGATACTCGTTTACAATTGACTCAGCAAAGAGATACGTTTGTAAAGGAATTAATCAATAAATTGCAATCTAAGGAATTTGGTGGATATGAACTCGTAGATAGTCTTTTATTTCGCAAAGATAATACGGGTAGATTAGAATGATTCATGAAAAAATTGGACATCTAAATGTAGAAAAAAGTTATAATCAAAAAAGATAGAATTACTGGTTCCCAAATATGAAGGATAAAATTGGTTCCTATATAAAAAATTGTATAAAATGTATTGAATATTCAGCACCTGCTCGTATAAATGAACAAAATTTCTACAGCATTCCAAAACAGTCAGTACCATTTCATACAATTCATATAGATCATTTTGGTCCAGTACCATCTTTAAAATCTAAACGAAAGCATATCCTCGTTGTCATAGATGCTTTTACAAAATTTGTTCAAGTATACCCTGTAAATTCAACTAGTACGAAGTAAGTTTGTTGTGCTTTGGAAAAGTATTTCAACTACTACAGTAGACCAAAACGATTAATATCGGATAGGGGTTCTTGTTTTACATCTCAAAAATGTTCTGACTTTGTTCTAAGAAATAATAAAGAACACATCAAAGTTGCAGTTGCTTCTCCTCAAGCTAATGGCCAAGTTAAGAGAGTAAATCGAGTCATAAAAGGCATCTTAAGTAAAATAAGTGATCCCATATATCATTCTAATTGGTCTTTAAAATTGTCTCAAGTTGAATACAAAAGACACCCCAGCCAACTTTTATTTGGCGTAAAACAACACGGAACAATAATTGACGAATTGACGAAATACATAGACGATAAGATGGACAATCAAATTAGGGATTTAGTGTCACAAAGGTCAAATGCGTTAGAAGCAATTGAACGATATCAAAAACACAACGAGTACTATTTTAATAAGCAAAACAATATTTGATTGGAGATTATGTTGTGGTCATGAATACTGATAATACTATTGGAAAAAATAAAAAATTTATAGAAAAATATCGTGGGCCTTTCATTGTCGAGAAAGTGTTATCAAGTGATGGTTACATTATAAAATATATTCATAATTGTAAGCTCTCTCAAATTCCATACAAAGGTATTATTGAATCTAAGTGACTTAGAAAATGGGTTACACCGAATTAATTTTTAATATATTTCCAGTTACACCACTTTAAAATAAATATTATTATATTTAAAATTTTATTGAGGTCAATCAAATTGTCAGAATTATCCAATTTTAACAGCTTTGAAATGCAAACAGTACTTTTTTATTTTAATGATAAATTAGATATGTCTGACTCTCTGAATAAACAGGTAAACAAGTGAAAAAGTGGGTGCAACTTTTTCTTTCACGTTCCCAAAATTAAAAAAAGAATTAGGCCAAGTATAAAAAAAAGCTTTTTAAGAATATTAGACCTTAAGAACATTAATCATTTATGATTTTGGTATCAGATTTAACATAGTTTTCTCCCCCAGAAATTTTGCTTCGCGATAGGACACTTTATTGCATTCCGGTAAAAATTGTCTCAAATATACTCAAAAGAAGGAAAGAAAAAAATGTGAAAGTTTTACAACGTTTTGAAAAAATTTCGAAAAATTTTCTTATGTCGTATTGAAAGATTCTTCTATGAAATAATATTGTTGCAAACTATTTTTTTTTTCTTCAAAAATATAATTTTTTTATACCTTTTTCGAAAGAATACTCGAAACTTACTAAACCCGTGATTTTATATCTATGGAAAGGAACTGAAAATTAATGTTACCGTTACCGCTGAGAATTTTTAAAAAGGATCCAAAAAGGGATTCAAAAAAAAAGGGGCCAACTGCTTCAATACCTAAAAAACTTGTAAAAGTTAGCTTATTTGATAAAAACAAAAAATGTTGTATTTATAAAATTTTTAAAACTTTCTGTAAAGAATTTTTTCTAACCTTTTGTACTGCATTATTTCGTACATATTTTTATATATTGAAGCATACCTACATCAATAAAACAATCTCAAAGAAAAAAATAATAATAATTTCTTCGGTAGAATAAATATAAAATGTGCTATTTAGTTCCGATTTATAAAAGTGGCCAAAAAATTTGCCAGAGACTTGAAAAAGGGGAAAATGGCAAACAAAATCGCCCAACGGTAACGTTGATTTAATGTAATTTATTAATATTACTCATACGTATACATGGCCAAGTTTAATATTTTAAGTACATAAAAGTACAATTTTTTTTTTACAAAACTATGGCGTCTTGGAGTGGTTTATATCAATATACCACTAAAAAAAATACTAACATGATTTCCTTTGCTTTTGTTATACTATAGGTAGTGGCGATCGTATGGTCGTAGCTCTACGTTAAAATATACTGTTCGGCTCAGAATCACTTTCTGTGTTGATTTAATGGGGTTCGTCCGTCCACCTATCTGGATGTCCGTGTAATTATTACATACATTATCCATTTCATACAAACGTCCTCCCGGACTAAAGTTTTAACGCTTATGTACGCCTTAAATACAATTATATTTTCGATATAGATAAGGTTTATAAAAGTATAAAACATTGTTATTAGTGTAGGAAAACTGCTTATGTTTTTGTCATTTTGCTGTGCATTACTTTTGTATTATTACACTTTCCGGTTTACGTTTTTGAAAATATGTACTTATTATGAAGCGTGCTCCCTTCATTTATATAAAAATATAAAAGGTTCAAAGACTATTTACGCATATATTTTATCCGGAAAACTAGTCTCACAGAAAGCTATCTGTACGGATATTGTAAAATCAATCTACAATATGATGATAGTTTGGTAGAAGAAAAAATAGCAATATTAATTATCCAAATCTTGCCACATATTTACGGACGAACATACACCCATTTTGTAAGTTTTTAAATAATCTAGAAGGTAAGTATCAAATTATTTGTAAAATCTGGACGAAATTTGGGAAAATTTACCTCTAAAATTTGTTTTTATATTTTCTATCTACACAAATTTTACAATTTCATTTTTATTTCTATTTATTGTATTGCAAAAGTCTTTAGTGATTTCTAAATCATTTAAGACCAGTAAAGCAAATTTTTAAAATCAAATATTTTTTTATAAAATTTTATTTGAAGCCATGATATAATGAAAAAAGATGCCAAGATTTCTCTGAGAATTTTTGTAGTATTATTATTTTTTTAATGTATTTGTTTATAAACAAATGAAACAAGAGAAAATAGTATTTAGGAAATTGTTATCAAAATTGTGTAATTTGTTTTAACAAAAAACTGCGTCTTATATATCTTTCGCTAACTTATTAAATTATAGCAAATATATCTCAAAAAGTTTATTTAAAATGTTATTAATGGGAGTTTGACATTTGCGTAACAAAGTGTTTAATATGTTATGTAGCAGTATTTAATTTCATGTCATTATTTAAATTTGGGAATATTGATCGGTGAATGTATGACTAAAATAATGAGTAATAAGTCACTCAAACAACGTATAATGGATGATAAAGTAATATATTATAGAACTGTTGTCTATAAATAATCTTTTTATGAACATAAACCCCACATTGAAATGTGTTTTCTTTTTCTTTTATTGCAATTAATAAAATTCGTTCAAAATTAAATTAAAATAAAAAAAAAAAATACAAAAAAATGGATTTTTTAAAGAAGATATGGTAGCACGATAAAATAAGAAATCGCTCAAACATCAGAAGGATGCATAGTATGGCGACGTTCAAAAAAATCCTAGCCATAATTTTTTCTGTATATCTTCAACATAGTAAAGAAACAATCACATTCTATGTTTTTCGAAACTTTTACCTACACAATTTTTCGAAGCATACTTGTCTGCTTAACACTATTATACTAACATAACTACTATTTTAAGCTTTATATTTAAAGTTGTTTTTATCCAAATAGATATTGTGGCAATAACTTTTTAAAGAAAAATATAATTTTTGGTTTTCCACATAGTGCTCTTAAATTTTCCATTATGTCTGCAAAATCCCTAAAGCCACTAGACCAAATGCACCAGAGATATCTCAGTAGACTATTATCATATATAAATAATTTTTTTTGTTTTTTGTTTGATGTTATTAAGGAGTGTCTACAAACCGTTCCGCTTAATGTGATAATGCATACACCGAAGAATTAAAACCCCAAAAGCCACAATTGGAAAATAAAACAATAAACACATTGTTGAATATATCTACATACTTACAGGTCTGCTGCATTCTTGATTGTGAGTACATATATGTAAGTAACAAACTTTAATTTAAACACCCAGAACTCAGGCTTCTTTGTATAACAATGCTATGTATGGTACGTTTATATGGGGAAAATATGACTTTTACAGTTTTTAGAAAAAAATTGGTTATTAAGTATATTTCTTTGTAACAAAATGTTAAAAAGTTGAAATCTATATATAATTATCTATCATTCAAGATACAAAAAGAAAAGAACTGCTAAAAATGTTTATGATATTATGAATTTCCCAGATCATTAATGTGTTTTATACCACTTGTGTAAGGAGTGTACAAACAAATTTTTAACTTTTTGGGAAATCTTTAAATGAATTACTATTTTTGATTAAATTTGAACCATAATTACTGAAAAATACGTTTTTCTTTCTCCAGGATTATTCAAATCCATTTCTATGCTTGGTTAAAAAATTTTGATTTTTTTTAAGATTGCTTCAAAACTCCAATTTCAAAATTTTAAAGACTTTGTTTAAAAAGATTTTAAAAAGTTGAAATAGGTTGGTTGGTTGGTTTCCGTGGTAGCCCGTAATCTACGGGCAATCAATTAGACTCGTTAGAATCCGTTATGATGGAACCACACTACTCGCCAGGTGAATTAGTTGTATTGAGTCTGTAATGAGATAGAAATGTAGGGAAGAAACAATGAGAACATAAATTAATTAGATCCAGCCTGTAGCATTGAGATATTTAATGATGTCACTGAGTCTAGTGTCCGATATCTCAGAGAGGTTGTATAATTGGTGCCCTCCCAGAAATTTATGTCTGTTTGCGTTCAAGACTGGGCATTCACATAGAAGATGAAAAACCGTCTCCTCCTTCTCGCTGTTGCCACAACTACGACAATATTCATTGTAAGGGAGACCAAGTCTACTTGCATGTCTACCGATCGTCCATGTGATCTGTAAACACTGCTATTAGTCTCGAGATGTCCTTGCGTTTGTAGCCAATGAGTTGCAATGAGCGTTTCTCGTTGTAGGTAGGCCACGTTTCTTTCGCGACTCTACATTTGTCCAGATTTCGCCATCTATTTTCCGCCTTTTCTAGACTGTTCCTAACGGGATTGCGACAGAAACCGCTAAGGAGGCATTCATAGCAGAGCCTGCCCGGGCTAATTCGTCTGCCTGTTCATTACCATAGTAGTCCCTATGCGCAGGAACCCAGATTATAGTAATGTCATACAGTCGACTTAGTCCAAGCAGTTCCTCTTTACACTGTCTGACTAGAATAGAGGTAGTTTTCGGTGATTTAAGCGATAGTATTGCCGCTTGACTGTCGACAAATAAACCAATATTCCCTTGAATATTCCTATCGCAAATTAGTTTACACGCTTCCCTGACCGCTAGTATCTCCGCTTGGAATACGCTTGCCTCGTCAGGGAGTCTACATGAGTGTCTAATTCCAAGATCATCAGAGAAGACACCAGAGCCGACACCGCAGTTCATCTTTGAGCCGTCAGTGTATATCCTAGTTCTAAATTGTTCAAGAAGATCGCCCCTTCTCCATTCACTCCTGGTGGGGAATAGGACTTTAATAGTACTTCCGAAGTCCAAGTGGGGAATCATATAGTCGGTAACTTTATTGTATTGCGGGGGTAATAAATTTAATATCCTCGCGTGCCCATACGTTCTTGATCTCCAGCTTTTCGTTGCAGATAATCTTATCGCACTATTAACTGATGATTCCATTATGCATAGGTCTATAGGTGTTAGGTGCAATATAGTGTTCAGAGCTTCTGATGGACTAGTACGTAATGCACCTGCAATGCCAATGGAAGCGGATCTTTGTATCCTGTAAAGCTGATCCACCACATACCTCTTACTAGTAGCGGTCCACCATACAAGAGATCCATATACAAGAATGGGCCGTACTATTGCAGTGTATAGCCATTTTGTCAATTTTGGACTCACGCCCCATTTCACACTGAACATCTTTCTACAGGTGTAGTATGCTACCGTAGCCTTACTAACCCTATGTCGATGTTCAGTTTCCATGAAAGCTTAGAGTCCAAAATAATGCCCAAGTATTTTGCATTGTCCGACAAGGTGAGTTTACAGTTTCCTAACCGTGGTAGTCTGAAGCTCGGAATCTTGGTCTTTGTGGTGAAAAGTACCAGCTCTGTTTAGCCCGGATTCACTCCTAGTCCACATTCTTTGGCCCAGTCCCTGAGTGTAGCCAGAGCAGTTGACATGATATCACTTATCACGTTCAGAAACAGTCCTGATACTAGTATCACCACATCGTCCGCGTAAGCCACGACTTTCACTCCCTTGTCTTCCAATTTACACAGGATGGTATTAATGACAATAAGCCACAACAGCGGAGAAATCACGCCCCCTTGTGGAGTTCCACGCATAACCCGTTTGGTCTTAACACTGTTACCTAAATTCGCAATGACGATTCTTGTCTCTAGCATTGACACCAGCCAGTTGGTGATATAATCATCAACTCCTAGTTCGTACAGAGCTCTCTGTATCGCCAGAGTCGTGACATTGTTAAAGGCGCCTTCTATATCCAGAAAGGTAGCCATAGCATATTGTTTAAATTCAATGGATCGCTCGATGACCCCTACGACCTCATGAAGAGCCGTCTCCGTGGAGCGACCCTTAATGTAGGCATGTTGACCTCCTGAGAGTCGAGTTGTACCCTCTAGACGCTGCCTTATATGTAAATCAATGAGTCTCTCCAGAGTTTTCAGCTGAAAAGATGAGAGACTAATCGGACGGAAGTCCTTTGCATTCTCATGACTTCTCTTTCCGATTTTTGGAATGAACACTACCTTTACTCTCCTCCAGTTCCTGGGAACATAGTTGAGGGTTAGGCAGAGTTTAAAGATCCTATGTAGCCAGGGTATGATGTATACCTTTGCACTTTGCAGCATCTTTGGTATAATACCATCAGGCCCTGCAGATTTGTATGGAGAGAAGCTATCAATCGCCCATGAAATTTTCTCAACGGATATTATGTCAACCTCGATTCCTTGCGAGGATTTAATATGCCCCATCTCCTGGTCCGTAATATCAGTGCAGCCAGGAAAATGAGTGTTAAGTAAAATGTCCAAAGATTCCGCCGACGATTCTGACCATGCTCCATCCATCCTTTTAATATAGGATGGATTATTATGACCATTTGCCAAAACCCTACTGAGTCTAGCAGATTCCTTGGTATTGTCAATAGATTCGCAGAAGCCCTTCCATGAGTTTCTTTTTGCGATCTTTATTGCTTTCTTATATTCCCTACGCTTATCGTGGTATAACTGCCACGATTTTGTCCTGTAGCCAATATTGAAAGCATTGCGTGCCTCCTTGCGTAGCTTCGAGAGTTCCCTATTCCACCAGGGAGGGAAGCTCTTTCTAGCCTTCGTCATTGGACATGATATATTAAAAGCCTTAACAATTTCCCTGCCTAATGTATCCTCAATTTGATCAAGACCCTCAGTCGTTGCTTCGACTGGAGGTATTTTTCTCAGTTTGTGCATGAGAATCCCATTGAACTTAGTCCAGTTCGTTCGTCTTGGGTTTCTGAAAGTTGACGCTGTTTCTTTGCAGACGAGCCCAATGTCGAAAAGTATCCAGCAATGATCCGAAAAGGATTTCTCTTTGGATACTCTCCACCTATCAACTGATAAATTGGATCTGTCCTTCATGAGTGTAATGTCTAGCACCTCTTCCCATCCATTATAGTTCACCGAGCTCGGAAAAACGAAGGTGGGGTCGTTGCCAGAGTTGCATATGGTCAAATTGTTCGTATTAATGAAATCAAATAGACACTCACCTCTGTCGTTGATTTCCGTGCTGCCCCATATTGTATGCCTTGAGTTAGCATCACAGCCAAGGATAATGTCCTCTTGAGCCTTTATAGAGGCCAGAAACGCCCTCACTTCGTCTGGCGGGGCTGGCTTGTCGTGTGCCATATAGCTGGAGGCGATCAGGAAACTTCTGTTTCGCATTAACTCGACCTTTGCGACTGTCAGGTCTGCTGAGCTATACTGTAGGCAAAGAAATATATTTATGTGTTTTCTAGCAATAAGACAAGATCTTGGCTTACCTTTATCTTTTACGTATAGTATCTTATATGTCGTAGTCGGGAACCCTTTGACTTGGGAGTTGGAAACCCAGGGTTCCTGGACTATAGCGATGTCGAGGTCCATTTCCGCTAAAAGAAGCCTCAGATTGTCTGTAGCACATTTTGAATGCTGCAGATTAATTTGCACGATTTTCATCGTCGGTTGAAGGGTTTTTTGCAGGTTCACTTAGCTGCATGCCTGTCAGCAGATTGTTGGCTACTTCCAACTCATCTGCTTCGCCAGCAACTGGACCTGTGGGACGGAACACCTTAACCTTGGCGTCCCTAACCCCAAAGTACAATTTTAGCCCCGCCTTCTCTAGCTCAATTGCGCTATCCCCTGAGATGGCAAAGATAATGCACTTGTTATTGTCCCTTCTGAACGGATGACTGTCCAGTCACTCATGGGGATACTGGGGTTCTGCAGTTTCAGACACTCCACTATTTTCTGGTTATCGCAGCTCATCTTCGGTAACCAAACCTTTGCCCGTGGTCTCATAGGGATTTCCCCCGCTGGGATAAGCTTTAGGCTTAAGCCTTCCCATGCATCGCTAATCTTTACGATACATTTGCTGAGGAATTCTTTAGAGAACACGTCCAAGCATTTGATTATCCTGTAGCCGCGGTGTATCTCACCAGAGTCAAAACGAGGAACTGTAGAGTCTTTGTTGGTGAGTACGTGTTCCATCACGAGTTCAGCCAATTTAGACTCTATAGCACCCCATTCTGTTACTACAGGAGTTAGGTTGCCGCTTTTTTCGTTGGCCAGCGCCATCAGCAAGTGATCTTTAACCACCTCGTTAAACGGCCTTCTTGCTGACGTTATTGTGGAAGGAGCCGGAGCGGTCGATTTACTTTGGACCTTTCTCCTCTTGGGCGAATTGCTACCCTCAGCTTGGGAGCGGTTTCGCTTCGCTCTTTCCTGCACTGCTTGGGATGTGGATGGTTGAGAGTCCTTAAACTTAAGATACTCATCAACCACCGATTGGTATCTGACACGATCTTCCTTATCGCGCTCATGAGGAGTGCCATTTGCCTTATTCTTGGCAATTTTCTCCAGTGTAAAGAGAGCTTTGACATATCGTTTTCTCAGAATCTCTTTCTGGCTCTTCTTTTTCTTCCGTTTCTCCTTCGACTGGTCGTCAGACTTGACATCCTGTCGTGGAGCCATTGTGTTTTGTGACAGCGGGGTGCTATGTCTTTCTCCCCTGCTGCCCGGTTGTTCGACCAAGGTCTCTTGACTAGAGGCCAAAAGGTCGTCTTCCGAGGAGATACCCATCTCCTCGTTTTTGTTGTTGTTGTTTTTTTTGTTTTTAATTTTTTTGTTCTCCATTTGATTCCCACGAGTAGGTTGAAATAGACCTTTGCAGGTTTGTGGAAACACCTACAGGAAATAAAATAAAAAAAGAACTAGGTCAAGACTTTGTATAGCTAAACCGTACATGCGATTTGAATTTTACGGATTTCGGCGAAAAGACATTTTTGGGGTTTTTTTTTAGCTATAAAGTCAATTGTGTAGAACTTTTTAGGATAATTGGATAAGAATAATATTTGAAAATCGAAGTTCAAAAGTAAAAATTTGGAATATTTGAAAGTTTTAAGGAATATATAATGAAAATTTTTTAGTTTTATCTGGACTTCGATAAAATTTTATCAAAATATAACTGAAAGACCTCCGTTGATAAGAGTAGTAAAAAAGCCAATTTTAACCCACAAGTAAGCTTGGATTCAGCATTTTTTAACGCACCTTTTGTTAAGTATTTGTAAAGTCAATTTTATTAGTTAATATTATAGACAATTAAAGGGTAATTACCTCATTCTAAAAAGTAAAGTCATACCAAGCCATCAGAAGTCCATACAGAAATCATTGCATCCAAATCTAGATAAAGAATATATTTGTTCGTGATGTTTTCCTTAAAAATTTTAAATATTTGAAATTTTCAAATTCAATTTTTTTATTTTAAAGATAATTCTCGTCCAATTTTCTTAAGAACTTCATAATATATTTTCTGAGGTATAGTTTATCTTATTGTGCAAAAATTTTGTTTAGTCTGAGTACTAGTTCAAAAAAAAAAGTTTATAAGTAAAAACTGAAAAAATGTCAACTTCCGCAAAATTCAAATCGCGGGTACTACTCAGTCATATAAGGTGAATGCCTAATTTTTTTTCAGTTTTATTTCTTGTAAAATTGCCTATAAACCTGCATAGTCTTTATGTAAATTTTTTTAAATTTCTTTAACAAACAATTTTTTAGAAGTTTAAAATTTGAGTTTTAAAACAGTCTTAAAAAACATCAAAATTTTTTAACCAAGCAAGGAAAGGGGTTTGGATTACCCTGGAGAAATACAAACATATATTTCAGTAACTATGCTTTAAATTTAATTTGAATACTCCTTTAATAAGTGGTCTAAAGCACATTAATGGTTTGGGGAATTCATAACTTAAATATTTTTTAACCAATTTTTTCTTATTATGCCTTGTTTGATAGACTATGACTTTTACACCTTGTTACAAAGCAAGCAATTTAATTTTCCTAAAAGCTGTAAAAAAGCCATATTTTCCGCCATATAAATGGGTTAATGATATCCGATTTCACTAATAATTCACACATTATATTTTTACGATTTTAGCATACATATATATGTATGTCTTTACATCTGATAGTTTTATTTTTTTTATTTTTTCTATAACAATAGATTCTAGGAAAATTGTTTGTCTATCCGTTGTGACTTTTTATAATTTTAAATATAAAAAAGAAACATCTATTAAAGGAGAGACATTTTCCATTCTTACTTGACAATCTTATAGCTTTATTGATGTAATATTGTGGGAATCATATAAAACAAACCAGTCTTCATTTCTAGAGAGGTACATTTTCAACTTTTTTTTCGTGAGCTCTTTAACCTTTTTTACGTAAATATATGCCATATTTTATTAAATAAGTTCTAATTTGTATTCTAAGATTTAAAAAAACATATCTATAAAATCTGACAACAGTTCATTCATTATTATATTAAATATTTATGTATGTAAATAAATATTACAGGAAATTTGTATTTTGCTTCACTTCTAAACATTGAGTAATTTTTCATATGAAATATAATCCTGATTTAAATGGTCGATTTTTCATTGAGTCATTTTGCTGGGTGTTATTTATAAATCCATTACAATTTCTTTACAAAAATTTCAAAAACTAATAAAAACGAGAAAAAATAAGTTTGTAAATTAAAAAAAAAAACTTTTTTTCTGGCCTTATTTTTTGAATCATTTAGACTTTTTTGAGCTTTTTAAAATTAAATTTAGCTTTTTTTTTCTCATCTAGCAACACTGGTATTGATATTAAAATGTAAAACAGAAATCAAGCTAAGTATAAAACACAGATCAACCTAATATTGTAGTACAAGGCAGTAGATTGTGCTTATTTGCGACCTATGCCCCGACAAGGAATTGTAATTTAGTATTTATATTGTATTTTATTCGATATTATATAATTACGTAAGGAAAAAAATATAAAATATAACAAGTAAGAGACTTATAGTCGACTAAGCGACTATGTGGCCAATTGTGGACCGATTGTTGTAAGAAGTATAATTTTTACTTCTCTAAAATATACATATGTATAATATTATAACGATACTAACATTTATTTATGAACTTTAAGGTGATTCCCGGAAGTGGAAGATTCAACTTAGTCAATTATGAACCGAACCTCATAAAATTTCTATTTGTATACAATTTTTTTTATGACAAATATAATCTTGAAGCTAATATTTATAGGGATTTACGTACGTTAATATGAAGAGGGGTTCATAAGTAACCTATAGATAATTATGTAACGATCTTCAAAAAACGTGGCATAAAAATTTTTACTTATACTTCTATTCTTGCAGAACACTTGTATAGAGGTTAGTTAACATAATTGCCTAATAATAAACACTTTCAACAAACTTCGCCCTTCCAACAAAACAATTATTTGTGCAAATTTTTATAAAGATATCTTTAAAATTGCGAGATATCCTAAAAGACCGTCAACTTGGCTAAATCAACCCATAAAGCGTTTCTGAATTGAACGGTTTACTTTAAAGTGGGGGTCTAACGAGTCTATACTAGAGAAATTTTTATCAAGACAAATGTCCAATTTTTATCACGCTAAAAATTTGCCTAATGTAGACCGAATTTGTCAGTTTTATTGCAAAGTTAAAAAAAATCTTCAGCGCTCAAGCACTGACAACCTTGTATTGACGTTACTTGACGCCATTTTGACATTTGTTGTTACTTTTTACATGGTTTATTATGATATTTTACGATGTTTTTCGCTATAATTGAAAGAAATAAAAAATATTTGCAAATCATCAAAAATTTTACAAATCACTAAGTTGAACTAATGAGACTAAAATATTCAACTATTATTGAATATTATACAAAGACAATGAGAAAACATATACAAACTGAAGGAAATTTTATCTTTTTTTATTTTTATTACGACTGTAGTAATATGTGACATTTTTCTTATAGAATATGTTTATAATTTATATTCTTTCAAACAGGGTCGTATAGTACTTCCAGTATCAGTTTTAATATTCCAGTTCCATGGTGCTCTGTGTTAAGGCGGTTTTCTGTAACTTTTTTTGTCCTAGTTAATTTGTTTGCCTCCGCAGGTTAAATATTTTCAATGGAGTAATTTTGTTTCTCTTTATTATGTTGTTAGTGTTTCTTCCTCTCTTACATAAATTGAAGATGTTCACTTTCCACTTATTTTGGTCCTGATTTCAGTACTCAGTACAACATTTTTGACTATTTTGAATTAAAACTTTTAATCGTATTATAAACCTATTTTTGTTACTATTTGTTAAAAAATAGTAACAGAAATTGTTCCATTAACACTTATGTTACATACCCATGTATATTTTTCATTTTTTAAATATAGTATTTTGAGCTATAATTACCATATTAAGTTGAAATTTCAGACATTTGTCAACAAAATTGTTTACTATAATATTTCGAAGAGCTAAAATATAAACAGTCTTGTACAGCCAAAGTTTTAAGTGTTTTTTTTTTTACATTCAGCAAGTTGTCATATCGACACCACTAATTTCTTCCTTTAAAAAAAAATTCCTTAAGAACGTAGACAGCTTTCTAAAAGACAGCTTGATATATCATTCTGGTTGAAAAAAATGTTCAACGATTTTGATAAAGTCCAGACTAAGGTTGTCTTTCAAACAGAAATTATTCGAATATTCAAGGAACAAATATGTTTTTCTTTTCGAACGATCAATATAATTCAATTTAGAACAAGAGTTAATTACATTAAATTTTAAGAATTAATCGAATAATTTTTTAAAACGAATTTTTGAAATTATGAGTGTAAAAACTTTATTCAATAGGACATCCATATCGAAAGTATAATAATTTCGTTAAGATATATAAACTTCCTATTACCAAGCTTGAATAAAGTATTAAAATTCCTCGAATAGATATTAAAGAATTAGAGAAAGATAATGTGTCTCTAATTTAACTGAAAGTTTTTTAAAGTTTTTAATTCAAAGCTTGGAAATGATAATAGTATTTCTCATAATTTAATCGAACGTTTTAATGTTAAAATTAACGGGGGACATATGTAAACATTAAATACTTACATTTTGGAAGTTTTTGCAGCGAATAATAGTATTTTTATAATATTAATCAAAAAGTAAAACAAATGAACATGAATGCTTCATTTATGAGATTATTTTATGTAAAAAATTATTTTAACAAATATGGAAATAGCCGAAGATTCTGAAATGTATGACTATATTTTGTTCACAGAACTCAATCAAAAATTCAAAAAATGTATACGAATTTATTTATTTTGAAAAATCTAAAAATACAGAAAAACTAGATTTGCTTTTAATGATATTCTTACTGTATTGCCTCCATCAATAGTAAGTGAATGCACTTTTTTCGAATCTGCTTTTATAAAAAAATACCAGTTCTTCCATTTTTTAAAATTATATTTAATTATTCGAACAATATATTTTATTATTTATTTTTTCGAATTACCGAAGGAAATTCAAATTTTATTTGATCACAAAAAATATGAAATTTTACTCGATCAACTTCAATATCAAATAATTGATGAACCTAGTCCAGACCTTTCCGAATTTAACATACCCACATATGTTGGTTATATATGTATATATGTGTTGAGTTTTTGTGGTTTTTAACATAAATGATTAACATATTGATTTTTTTTTAATTATGTCAAATACTAAAATGATTTTTGACTAATATTTATTTAATATTTTTTTTAGCAAAGTATATAACTAATAATATGTTTAATTAGCCACTTTCGTCCTATTTCATACCTGATTAGTTCAAAAAAATATGTTACAAACATATGTATGACGAATTAATAATATGAACATAATATAAACATATGTATGACGAATTTCAAAAGTGTAAGTAAATATATTAAATTTTTTTTTTTTTTTGATACAATCGTCGCTTTGCGGTTTCATTAACTGATAATTATGCATTCACAGCCTGTTCGCAATAATCATTTTTATCAATAAGTGTAAAAGTTGTGAAGGTTTCGCTTTATCGAAACAAAAAAACACAACTTCTAGAGTGCTATCAGCACAAATCAAAACTATTACTGTTTCTTTAATATTTGCCGAAGTACACTGAAAGAAAAACCTAGAATTATATTTTGTACGTTTTCGTAGACAGCAAAAAAATATTGATTGAAAATTTCAAAAAAATTCGGGTAAAGATAAATACATTTTGTGATATATTACTGAAAAAATTAAAAAATATTGTCATTTAAATTTTATTACTGATAATAATATTTTTTACAAAAAACGTAATTTTAGTTTTTTTGAAAAGTGAACTTTCGCAAAATTTAAAACTTGTATCTTATTTAGTGATAAGTTTTACATTGAAAATAGTTTTTATTATTTTAAAATTCAAATTATAACTCATTTATTCACACAAATTTTCTATCAAAATAGTTTAAAATTACAAAAGATTCTAAATTTTTGATTCAAATTTTTATCTATTCAACACGTATTGATATGGCAACTAGTTATAAAACATAAAGATTTTTTAAATCTATGTTTACATTTGGAAAATATTTAATCAACATTGCGTGGTAACTAATTTTAAAAATATATTTTTTGCTGTTGCTTGATCTTGCAAATTTTCTGCAAGAAAAAACTGCCTCAAACAAAATTCGATAAAGTGTCAGCTATGATTAGTGATAACTAAAAAATGTTTTCCCATTGAAAAAAGAAAAATTGGGAAATATTTTGTATAGTGGTTATTTCATTTTGGTTAAATATTTGACTAGTGTGAACGTACCTTAATGTTTGTCTTCTGACTATTTAGTGGTTGGAGTCTACACAGAAAAAAAGAAAATCTAAAATGCCAAACATTTCGTTTTATCAACATAAAAGTGTATTTTATTAAAAAACAGTCTACTTGCAATCGATAAATTCACTTACAAAATTTAATTAATTTTAACATTATATATATATATATATATATATATATATATATATATATATATATATATATATATATATATATATATATATATATATATATACTCGTATATACAATAATAATAATAATAATAATAATGATAATAATAATAATAATGTTGGTTGGATTTAAAATATTAAATAAAAAATTTAATTGAATTAATAAAAAGAAATATAAAATATCATCTTGAGGAAAAAAGCTACCAATAAGTACAACAAAATCTTTGTATATTTTAAGTGAGTTTCAACTAGAAAATTAGTTAATTGTATCAAATAACGTTATGGTATGGTGGTACTATTCTATGTATGCATAAAAAGACGTTTCAAAAACATTCATGTATGTACATATAGTGAATCAATTAAATATTTTGCCTATAATTTTTTAAATTCATTAACAAAATAGAAAATAACAGGTATATATACAATTTACTACAAACAATTGAAAAACAATTATGTTTTGGATGGTAAAACCAAAATATTTTGCATATTTTTTGTTTCATTATTTTTGTATCCAAAAAAATATTTTGCCTTTTAAATATTTTCACGAATTTGCTGTTTTTATTTTATCTTTTGGTTATTTTTTTTTTTGATAAAGTTGCAATTCTGAGGATATTTCCTTATATTATTAGTTATTTTTATAGTCTTACTTTGTCCTGTTGTGGAAGGAAAATAATTAAAAACTCTGAGAAGAGAATTATTTTATACCTTAATAATTAGATTTGAACTTATTTATTTACGGAGAATTATGGTAAATGAAAATAAATTAAATTCGATTAAAATTCATACCATATATATATATATGATTTATTGATGATCTATTTAAAACCATAAAATTAATATAAAGATTTTGAATGCAAATGGAATTAATAGAATTATGTTATTGATTATCTAGCTTTTTAATCTAGAATAAAATGTTATTTGAAAGCTTTAACTTTTTACCTTTTTTATTTGCATTTATTTAGTTTATTTTTACAAACAATCACTATTTTATACGCGAACATTTAATAAATACATAAACACTTATAACCGTATTCAAAATGAAAATGTATGCTTGCTAACGAGTGGCAAACTTTTTTGAATGTAAATTTCTATAAAAAGAAGTTAGCCACTCGTTAGCCATCATGCGTTTTTCATTTTGAATGCGGCTGTTATTATTCACAAATAATTTGATTGCTTACTGACAAACATCTGAATTGATGCACAAAGATATGTATCCAATATTTCTGGAGAAAAAAATATTTTTTCAAAGTAAACACTCAATATTTGTGAAAAACAACACATGGTCTAAAAACAAAGATTACATCTTTGAGGAAAACATAAAGTTTCTAATAACAAACATTTAACAGTTGCACAAAACAAAATATGACTTAAGAATAAATAATAACATTTAATGATTACAGAAATAATTAAATTTGCATGTTTATAAAATTTTTTTCTATTAAAAATTTAATATTTTGGTTGTCAACCATATTAAGATTTTTATTGAGGTTAACTATTAAATTATTAAATTTAAACAGAAATATTTTTATCAAGAATACAGTATTATTAAAATCTATGAGAAATATCTGTGAGAATATAATAGTGTTGTAGTGAGTATGCCACAACCATGTTTTTTCTCAGAGTGTGATTTCTAAGATCATTTAGGACGCTTGATTCGATTATTCACCTATTTTTTTTTTTTAATTGGTTTCAGTTTTCGAGATAAAAAATATTTTTTTAATACACTTGAAATCTGAAATTTATTTAATAACAAGTTAGAGTGCTGTATTCGGTTATGCCAAATCCTATATGCCCTTCACACGTGTTGAGATATGCAATAAAAAAAGAAATTGTATGTAATTACAAATATATTTATTTATTTGCAATTTTGTATAAGGTATATATAGAATAAATATTTTATAAATCTTTATATATTTATATATACTCATTTTTATACCAGTATCTTAATAAAAATGACGAGTTTGTTTGTTAGTTCGTTGTTTGATTGTGTATCAATGACGTATAAACGATGAACCGATTTTCTATAAATTTAACACACAGATAGTACCGGTACCAAAGGTGCTTATAGGCTCTGTTAGAGTTCGATTGGAAGTCATACCCACATATTTCTCCTACTTTAAAAAATCTCTTTTAATTTTAACAGTATTATGAAGCTATTTACATGAAATTTGAAGCACAGATAGTGCTTGCACTGTATAATGGTATAGGTTATACTTTTACTCCCGCTTTTTTAAAACTCTCAAAAGGATGAACGAATTAGCTTAAATTAGCAGGGGTAAAAGTAGCCCCATACAAGGAAAATACAAATTTTCCCCATCTAAAGAACTATTGCAGTGAAAGCCTTAAACAAATATAAAAGCATTTTTCATTTCAAATTTCGAATAGAGTAAATAGGTGCAGGAGGAGAAGTGGCTCATATATAAGGCAAGTGTTAGTTATCGCATCAAATAGAGTAGCGAAGCGGATTGGTAAAAGTCAGTAAATAACAAATCTACTACCTTGGAATTCTACAAAAGTTTGCACATATTTAGGGAAGATAGAATCACTTCGGTGCAGAACAAATATTTTATAAATGTAAGACAATATTTAATTAAGCAAGTTTCGGCTATGCCGAAACTTTTATAGCCTTCACCACCTTCTTATTTATACTTATAAAAATAATCTACATTTTTTTCCAAACTACAAAAATATAAACATAATATTAAACTATTATAACAAACGTTGATTCCTCAAAAATAAAAGAAGGAAAATATACATTAATGGCTTCTGATGACTACTAAATACATATATTTGCATGTAGATACATGCTTATATAAAAAACAACAACACTTAGTCATTGCAATGCTTCTATTTCCAACTGAAATGTGTGCAAAATGACAAACACTGGTTGCTTATGCAAAAAACAACATATATAAGTATATATAAATATTTTTATAAACCCGTAATTTTTATGAACCACTGAAACTTGCGGTATGATCAAACGTAAACTAAATTAAATGACTTGAACGATATCTATTAATTTGAAAATTTGTTTAAGAACTCAAGTGGAAATTTCTGAAAGATATTATATTTAGATCAAAACATATTTTAGAGTTGTGTAAAGAAGGAGTTATTGCCATTTTAGTACAATTACGACCCAAAAGGTTTTTTTTTTTTTAATTTAGTACAATAATGAAAATCGCATTTATCACTGAACGAAAATATAGGCATGATAGCCAAAAGTCATAACAGGAAACCAAATTGGGTTTTATTTTCATATTTTTTAATACATATCGGACAACCCTGGTAAAAATAGCTATCATTTTTAATATTTTTTTCAGATTTTTGCCTATAACTCAGATGTTTATGGACCGATATGTATAACTTAAAATACTGAAACTTTGGAGAAATATTTATGATCGATGAAATAATGGCTTAAAAAAAGGCCACGAGAGTCAAGAATGCCATTTGTCCTATATCTCGATTATTAATGAACTAATTAATCTCGTTTCTTCATCATAAAAATACAGAAGAAAATTTCCATATCCTACTTGTAAAAATGAAGTCCCTAGCTTATATAGATGCTTCATAAAATCGAAAACCGGTTAAAAAAACGGGTTTTTAACATATCTTTACCAGTTATGATCTTGCTGAATTTCAATAACAAAATTCTCGAAATTCGAAATTTTGAATCAATTCTAATGAATTAGAAAAAAATTTAAAATCAATTCAAATGAATTGGAAATGAATTGCTATTGACTTTAACAAATTCATTTGAATTAGAAACAAATTGCAATTCATTCTACAAATTCATTTGAATTGGAAACGAATTGCAATTTATTTGACAAATTCATTTGAATTGACTAAAATTTCCTTCAATTCACTTTTTTTTGTGTAAAAAGAATTAATTCAAAATTTGCTAATTAAGTGCATGAATGATTCGTGGTTTCAAGCCTTTTACATTTATTTTAAAATTGGCTATATACAAAGATGATGAATTAAGTATGAAAATATTTATATTTTTTACTTAGTATTTGATTATTATTTATTTTTTTCTTTTACATTAAAACTTGTTAAGATTTCTGAATGAATAGAGAAAAAAGCTTAAATTAGAATAAAACTATGAGATAAACACTTTTTGACTAAACCCTATTTTTATGATGAAAGTAATCAGGCCGAGTGGAATCTTGTTTTCACAAAGATTTTATAACAAACAATTTCTTTCTATTGATCAACTTATGTTTTTTTCGGTGATTGGAATGAGTGACATTTTCTAGTAATTGGAATAAATATTCCTCCAAAAAAGCATTCTCAACGCATTTTCCATTATATTTTTTTAGTATTAATCTGCGATATTACTCAAACTTTTAGTGGGTTTATTTTACAAAACGTCAAAATTTTGTCAATATCCCCTAATGGTCCCACTCCATAGGTGTTGATGCCAAAAACTGTGTGCGCATTTGAGAGAAAAATATTAGTTTTATTGAGTTTATATAAATTGAAGCTATGTTCGAAGGTATATGGTTTTCAATTTCATGTATTTAAAAATCGTTTGTGGTATATATGTATTGTGTAGTCCTTTGAGGCTGACCTAAAGTCTTGCATTTCTTATTTATTTTGTAAGGTCAGTTTGTTTTGGTTTTGCTATCAACAGTTTAAATAGTTGAAATTCCTCATATGCCGAGGGCCATTTATTTTTCAATATACATATTGTTATAAGAAATTCATTCTATTTTTATTAAAAAAAAATGCTATTTAAAAATGTAAAAAATCAAGGTCAAAAATAATTTTGATATTAAATACCTCTTAAACCATAAGAAATATTGTGTAGTAACATATTTTCTCTTTTTTTCTTGCTTAGTATAAATCAAAGGTTTAGAATCGGTTCATATTTGTGAAATCTACAAGTTTCGTAATATTTTCCGCTCTTAAGATAAAGTATCTATAAAGCCGGTCTAGAAGTTCAGAAGTTCCAGATCAATTGCTATTTATTTTTCGATCTGTGTTATACTATTTTTTTCTATATGTACATTTTATAGAAAAATAGTTAAATGAATTCCAATTATATTATTTGTATCTTGTTTCCAATAGTAATAACGAAAAAGTAAAAGAAATAAACGATAATAGTATACAAGTACTAAAATTAAGATTATATCGTAAAATTACTTTTCATAAAACAAACCCCAAAAACATATGTAAATTTTTATACTTATGCGTTATAAAAATATAAAAAGTGTTATATAAAATTGCGTACAAATATGAACTATATACGAACATAAGGTATGATATCAGTTAAAATGTTAATACTCAGATCTCATTCATTTCGTTCTTAATAGAAAATAGAAATTAGCTATTCATCTTCCTCCTTATATATATGTATACAAACGAGTAACGTTACTGAGTGATTGACTGACTGATTTACTTACTGATTTACTTACTGATTCATCGTCGTACAGCCCAGCTCTTTTAGGGAGAAAACGGGTAAAAAATGTATTTTGGTATTTTTTTTGCACCCTATGTATCTATGTATGCTACCCTACTACAATTCAGAAATTCATTGGAATAAAAGTTTTCTTACATCCATGAAGGAATAAAAATTACCATAAAAGGACCTTAATTAGAAACATGAACTTATGTAGTCCTAAGTGAGTGAAAATTCACAAGAGCAGAATTTGTGGTACATTTTCGTTCTTCTAATGGTAGTTTTTGAATTTTTTGTAATAATTCACCCAGAAGCATGAAATTTAATAATATGGTCCTACTTAGATAAGGATTTACAAAAAGGCAATTTGTGTTAATTTTTTATTCTTCTAATGGTACTTTTTAGCTTTCTATAATATTGAGACTAAAAACTTGATAAAGATATATGATCCTATGTAGGTCAGAATTCATGAAGAGGGACTTTGTGGTACTTTTTCATTTTCTAATGGCACTTTTTTAATTTTATGTAATATTGAACCTAAAAATACGAAATTAAAGATTTATGGTCGTCCTATGTGAGTTAAAATTCATGAAGGGATACTTTGTGATACTTTTTCAATCATAATTCTAATTAATTTAATCAAAAAAAATGTATTGAATTTAAAACCAAAATCATTTATGCAAGTTAATTAATATTATCATTTTTGGTGAATGGAGCAAATTCAAATAGAAATTTAATTAATATAAGCAATTTGGTAATTGAAGTCCATTTTTATTTTTTTTTTCTGTATATATGAAATACGTCGTTGATACTTTTTGACAATTCTGTTATTTATTTTACTTTTGGATACCTTTTTTTTAACAAAAATTAGTTTTTAAAAATTTTATTTGAGATTGAAGATACCAATATTATAACTGTTCCCATGGGAGTTAGAAATTTTAGTTTAATTTTTCAGGTTTTTGCACTTTTGATATTTTAATAAAAAAAAAAAACTACCAAGTTTATATCTGGTAAATGTAGAAGTCTCGCAAGTCTGCTAACGCAGTCGCGGGTTAAATGCCAGTTATTTTTAATGGTCTAGATTTCAGAAAAAAGGTCCAACATATACCAATTTTCGAAGTAAGTACTACTTCAAAAGGTATTATTTTTCAGAGAAAATTTGCTTAAAAAAATTAAGCAGAGATTTTAAAAAACAAAACTCGTTTTTCGTACCTTTTCCAAAATCACCACAGCCAAATATAGCCATTTTACTTGTTTAACTTATTTTATTCCATTTCAGTATGTCTCAGTCCTTATATATTTACTTATATATACAAACATTCATACATTTGGTTAAAAAAGTTTTTCCGATAACAACTTTTAATTTAAAAAGTTTTTATTTTTTATTTTGCATCTGGACATATTTTTTTCGAATTCATACCATACTTGAACACATTTATTTTTATGTTTATTTAAATAAAATAAGGTCATTAATAAAATTCTTAGTTACACAATTCTATAATAATAGTTATAAAAATGTAAATGGAAATATGTATGTGTGTACATCAGAGTGCCCTAAAAACAACTTTTTTGGTACTTCTATGTAGGAAGATTACTCCATGCCTTTTGATGTCATAAATACAGGAAAAATAAGCTAAAAATAAAATAAAATTCGTCCTTGAGTAATTCTTTTTTTACAATTCTGTTTGATGGACCAAAATTACATAAATTTGTTTTCAATATTTTACTCATTTTGCAAAGTAAACAGGTATTTATTATTTTCAAAAATATACTTTAAAATTCTCCTAAGAACTGAAATTGTTTCGAATAAAATGTAATACTTAAAACTTTTTTAAACAAAAAGACGTTATTTTTTGGAGGCAACTGAATATGAATTATCAAAATATTTTTCAAAGGGACACTCTTATGTACATATTTACTCATTTATAATAAAAATATTTTATTTTTGTTCTATGTTACATACTTTTGTAATTGTAATTTCATGGCTAAAAGTTGAGCTTATGTAAATAAATAAAACTATTTCACAAAAGAATATAATAAACGCATAACTTCTATATTTACTTAACTTTACCCAGCAAAATAACGAGCTTTCTAAGTGAAAACAATATGAAGAATTTAGTTACCAAAGCAGTTCTTTTTCGATTTTTACGTTTTTTACGATTTTTTACGTTCAAGAAAAAAAATTTGGCTCGGTTGAGTTTTAAACCAACGTATTACTTTAATACTTATTAGAGTGTGCCTTTGAAAAAATTTTGTAAGAAGACCACTCAAACAATGCGTATTAATGAGCGGAATAAAAAAACTGAAAAAAGGTGTCCATTTTTCTTCCGAAATGGGTGTCAAACGAAAAAATGTATAAAAAATTTACTTGCAACAATTATGTTCAATAAGCGGTCATTTTGTTACATCATGTACATAAGTACATAAAGTAGTTTTAAAAACGTTGTTTTCTAAAATACACTAAAAAGTCTTCTGCGGACCAATGTCTCATGGGGAAACATTTTAAACATTTTTTCTATAACAACCTCATCATTTCGAGAAAAAAAATCTAAATCTTTTCTTGGCCTTAATGTATGATACCTATACACAGTGCGGCTGAGTCAAAAATTTTTGGAAATCGACTTGTTAGATTTACATAAATTTTCAGAGAGGTAGCAAAGGAGCCTACCAGGTAATATTAAAATTAAGAACAAACATTCTTATTTTAAATATTTTCTTATCAAAACCGGAAACTCAGCAAAAAAGAAGGATCTGATTTAATTGTTTTATTTTTTTAATTTTGGTAATATTTTACTTTGTTGTAAAAAAGTTGTAGAAACATATGATTTTCGTTTACATTTTCTTATATTTATTGTGAAACAAATTTATTCAATTTTTTCACAACACTGAAGAAATTATTTTCAATTCAAATTTGAATTCGACACGAATGCGAGAGTTACCCCCAGAATCGTGATTAGTTCGTTCACTTTTCAATGAATTATATTATGTAATAAATAATAAGTAATATATAAAATTTTACAACTTACCGTTGAATTTATATATATATATATATATATATATATTTGTATATATATTTATATATAACCACCTATATATATATATATATATATATATATATATATATATATATATATAGGTGGTTATATATATATATATATATATATATATATAAATTAAATAACGAATTTATAAATAAGGGAAAAGTGTAATAATTAAAATGGTGTACAAACTGTGTTTTATACAAAATTAATAAATAACTGTACATTTATATTCACTGTAATGTAAACTTTCATTTTTGTAATTAAATGCATGATGCTGTGGCTGAAAAGTAAAACACAAGTAAACTATTATGTACGACATTTTTATAATATAACTTTAATAAATACGTTGAGCATCTCTTTTATAATTACAACATTCAGAATATGAGAAAGACTTTATAAGAAGCATAAATTTATTTTATATATAATATTTATTTAAAGTATTTTTATATTTTTAGCAATTTATATTATAGTGTGGAAACCCATTTATGTGCAAATAAATCAGCTTTTAGTGTTTTTTTTTTTGCCGACCACTTTTAAAACTTTTAAAGTAAATATGTATTTAATTATTAAAAAATTACTCTAAATTGTTGCTTAAATTATAATCTTTATATATTTTATCTTACAAATTGTTATATTATTATATTATTTTTTAAAAATCTCCAGGCACTTTTAAACTTAAGTAGAAAGACAATTTATTCAGTATTTAACATTAATTTATTATACCTAGTTCCTTTAAAAAGTGTGAGTTTGTGTGTATGTTTTCATAGATAAAAGGAAATTTAAAACAATTTCATTAACAATTTATTTTTATTATCTTTTCCATTTTTGTTTTTTTTTTCTCACAGAATTTACAATATGTGCTAGCACAATATTGCAACAACAATTAACTACAATGACATTGCCGAATAGTACACACCTGCCCACAGCAACATCCAATAAATCTACAGAAATCAACGACAATTTACAAAACTTACCTGTCACATCAATAGCAACACTAACGGCAGCAGCACCATCTACAACATCATCGTTATTTGCACCATCAGTGTCACCATCATCGACGGCTTCAACATCATCGCCGCCACCACCACCACCATCATTATCGTCAGATATCAGACTGCCTTCAAAATCTATGGAATCTGCTGCTTTAATAGAACAATCACCACCCACATCATCATTAACACCATCGACACTGGATGATAGCTCATCAAATCTATGGTCATCCTTGACAGGGACAGAAACATTAATGCATACCGAATTACCAGCACATTCATCACTGTATTGGGAAGAGGATAGTGAAGATGGTTCGAGTGAATTATCACTGTCTACGTCCGTATTAAACACATTTGATGCCACTGATTTACCACCACTCAGTGAAGCTGAACAGGCTGCAAAGGATTTGTTAACCAAAGGATTTTCGATACCCACATATTTACCTCCATTTCCCGTATTTGCAGTTGCTGATTTGCCAGCATATTTAAATACCGTATCGACGACTACAGAATCACCAATATCCCATCTCCGGCCATCGGATGGTTATGCTATAAATTCACAAGAAAATCTTTTATATTTCGATAATTTACCAGACCGTCAACTCAATGGGCAGTACCATCAGAATCACCATAAACTTCAAATATCAAAAAGAAATTCTAGCACAGCTTTGGCAAATGTGACCGTGCAAGTGGGCAATCATGCATATTTGCCATGTCATGTGAGTACTACTACTGCTACTACTACGTTAGTTGTTAGAGAAATTGTGATAAACATTTTTTTTATGACAAATATTTTTTCCTTGAGCTTTGCTTGCTACATACATATTCTATTTTCTTTTTGATTTGGGTTAGACATTTATTGGATTTTTAAGCTCAATGGTGATAAAATATGTAGTAGTTTTAGAACGATTTTACCACCATACGAATTCCTCTGTGTACAGAATAAATAGATAAGAATAGCAGAAATATGTTTCATATGATGGATATGAGATATTTAAAAAAAGAAAAAAAATTTATTAGCATTTAAAAATATTTTTTATTAAATAGCTTCAATATAAAGAATTTATTTGGGATAAAAAAAAATCATGCATAATTAAGTTTGGAGGTCTGATGGAGTAATGGACTGAGTTCAATCACTTCATATGTGTTTCGTTACATTTTATCCATATGGATATCTAAGCAAATCTTTGTTTTAGAGTTTTTTTTATTTGTATAAATTATTGTAGTTGGTATTGGAAATAATTTTCAAATTGATTTATTCGCCGGAGTTATTTAAAATATAGGATTAAGGAAAAATCTATCATTACGCAATTGAGGAAATTGCATAGTAATAACTTCTTTGGTGAATATTCTCATAATTATAATGGAAATTAAAATTGAGAAGTGTTATTATTAATTAAATCTTAAATTCGCTCATAGATATTGGGAATTCAATGAACAATCATTGCTTCCACCAATTGATCACATTGACTCTAGAATTTATTCATTTCAATGCACTTTACTTTAAGAAATTAAAAAGAAATCGGTTTGTCAGATTATGTATCTGTTATATCTTAATATTTCACTTTTCTTTAAAATCTATAGTATTGCATTCTATCGTGGAAAATTGATCGAGTAATACCAATGAGGAAAATTAAGGAACCTCGTACACATTCAGATTATCGCCCAATTAGTATACTGAGTGCCTGCTTCAAGGTTTTACAGATATTATTGAAAAAAAAAACAGATGCTGAAATATATGGATTTCAGAAGTATGATAAATTCATTTCAATCTAGCTTAAGAAGTGGTTACAATACTTCGGGTCTATTATTAGATATTTCGAAAAATATTCATGTTAACATTAACAGAAGTTTGAGTTCTTTGTTAATTGTTGTAGATTTTAGTAAATCATTTGACACTATTTGTCACAGAATTTTATGTCGCAAACTTTAAGATAGCTTTAATTTTAATTCCTTTCCGTGCCGCTTTTATTACTGAAAGATTCCAATATGTTGAATCTGACAGTGAAAAATCCTTTATTATGCAAATCTTTGGTTTCAAATGGTTTAAAATTAAAAATTAAGTTTCTATAATAAAGTTTAGTGTCCAATGAAACCAAATAAAATTTTGCACCAATAATTATTAAAATCAATCCTCTGCGTTGTTTATTTATATGTAGTTTACGCTGTCAAAATATTGGTGTTTTCGTGTACAGTGGAATATATCAAAATTTTGTTGAAATCGACTGTATATATCTTCATTTAAGGCTTCCTAAAAAAAGTACGAATTCTTCTTCTTTCCGAATAGGATCTGAAATTTCGAAATGCATTTATATGGGAAAATTTTGGCTTTTCTACAGTTTCTTCAAAAGTATTAAATAGCATTTTATACATTTTATTATAGCAAAATAATCAACATATAATTATCTATCAGTAAACAGATAAAATATAAATATCGGTTAAAAAATGGTGAAGTTATTACCAGGGAAACTACAAATATGCAATTGCATATTTTTTCCTGTACTTTGAATGACACCGTTCATGAAATATTTATCCATTTCTGGACAAACAAAGTATTTTGCATTGATTTGTAAGTGCATATTTGTCATATTTCACATTTAATGGCGTATTTTTGCATATAGTGATTTATACAACATATCTATAGCATATTTTGTTATTTTTAAGGCACTTTTAGAGCATATTTTGATATTTTGAAGATAATTTTTTCTATATCTTGTAACGCGTATTTACAAAAAGTATACCACCAACATATTGACATATTTTAATTACTTTAGTAGTTACAATATAATAAGAGAATTTATAATTCTCATTTAGTTTATATAATTTCATAGATTAGTAATCGAGATTGGGACGAAAAATTTGGGCAAGAACAAAAGAACCGAAGTACCGATTCGGTTACTGCTCCCAAGGGGGAGCAAGAACCGAAGAACCGAGGTACCGATTAGGTCATTGCTCCCGAGGGGGGCATGAACACAAGTACCGATTCGGTTACTGACCCGAAGGGGAACAAGAACCGAAGTACTGATATTGTTGTGCTTAGGGATCAAAGTACCACCAGACACGAAATTCTTTCTTCCGAACCATAGCCGTACCAGTAGTGAATCGACCGAGTGCCGAAGAATTTATCTCGTTGGATTGTAGTAGTATCATCGTAGGTAGCCGATTGAGAGCTAAAGAATTTACCTCAGCGGATCGTATTTGGAGGCCGAACCTTGTGGTTAGACAACTGAGAGCCGAAGAATTTATCTCGTCGAATTGAAGTAGTATTATCGTAATTAGCCGAGTGAAAGCATCCCAATAGTTAGTTTTAGCAAAGCATTTGTAAACGCAGTTAGTCATATAATCATAGACATCCGGTCAAGAGCAGAAGAATTTGTCTAGTTGGATTTATTTTTGCCAACTAACGCATTCTAACTGAGAATTAAATTTGACAACACTGTCATTTTCTATCATAGCTACATATCGTTTCGTTGTTGTTCGTGTCATGTAGGTACAAGAGGCTCTGCGGTAACAATCGAAGGAAGCAGACCTTTGAAGAAAATGGACAGACTGAGTATACCCCAGCTGGAATCATGGGATGTTTTTAAAATTTGATTTGTGATGTACAAACAACAAGAGATCCATTTAATATATGAAACTTATATTAATGTATAATGGACCGCATAATTTCGTTAAAAATCGCTGAGGAACTTCAATTATAACAATAAATCAAAACGATTTAAAGAAATATTAATTTATTAAAGTAAGTTTTTAGGTTCCAGCTTTTAAACATAGTATCATTTATTTTTGTAGAAACTTATTATTATTATTATTATTATTATTATTATTTTTGAGTGAAAACTTTATACATATTATGTAAACTTGAAGAAAAGTTTTTGTAATTTCTGAACTAAAACTAATGTTTAGGATTAAATGTTTTAACAAAGATCAGTAATGTTTTTATATAAAATAATAAAAAATGGGGATTAAAAAATTAGGCTCTTTGTCATAGTTAATGAATACATTTTAGTGTGGGAAATTACAAAAATATCGTTCGTAATATTTAAATAAAATAATATTTTTATTTAAATTTCAGTACTAGTTATACAAATAAACATTTTTATTTGAAAGATTTCACTCTTTAATTTACATGCACACATTTAAATAATTTAAAAGATGAAAAGGTGTATGTCTTATATGCACGAAGAGAAAAAATATAGTTGCCATGATTAACATATTATGATCGGACCATATTGTTACTGTAAAAATTTTCTTGGTTACAAATAATAAATATGAACAGTGTGGACAAATGAGGGAATTTGTCCCTAAATTGGGGATTTAAACTTTCATTTGGGGACAGATTTTCGTGGGGAGGGATATGGGGATTCTCGTAAAGTATGGGGATTCTTTATTAAATCATACATTTATTCCATTTTCGTCATCAGAAATCTTCACCGTTCCACAGTGGTGTTCTCTGTAAACATCATCTATTTAACTCGCAACTTTTTGGGAAATGGAATTTGTGACTTATTTTCCCTATATGTTATTAAGTAAACGAATGGTTTACGATAAAGCTTTTTTACAATTATTTTGTATTTCGTTTTTCAATTATTATTGTTTATACATATGCTTAAAGCTGAAAGTTAGGTAGAAAATGAAGCAATGTATATTTAATATTATTTTAGCCACTTATTAAGTAGCAATGAAACAATGTTGTTATTATTTATCTTATCCTTTCTGTTTGTTTCTATTTTTAGTAATACCCAGCAGGTGAGTCAAGTAACAAATGTACACCGTGCCCATTGTGAAGGTTTTATGGTGTAAATTAGTGTGATTCGATTATATTATATTATGAATCAGTTTTTTATACGTATAATATAAAAAAAATTATCAAAATATCATTATTTATTTATTTAATTCATTATTTATTTATTTGATTCATTATATACTGTATAAGCATATAATTACAAAGATATTCTTATTAACTAAATTATTTAATAGCTAATCAATATCTCATATTGTTTGAAACACAAAATATAGCCAAAATTTGTATTCTTATTTTAATTAATATACAAACTAAATAAGAATTATAATGAAGGTGGAATACAAACGTTAAAATCAAAATATATATATCAAAATATATATATTTATTATGAAAATAATGTTATGGGAATAATAATATTAATATGGTTTAAGAACAAGAAGAAAGGTTAATAATATTTAATGGCTGTAGAAAAAATGATGTTTTTTATATTAATAAACATTTTTTGCTGGTAAAAATATTCAAAAACATATAATTTTTGTAGTCATTTTGATTGAATGTAAACTTTGAACGATAACTAAATTATTTAGTAGAACATTGTTATTATAAACACAGTGCTATTAAACCTAATGAAAATTAACAGTGAAAGTATAATTTTGCAAATGCCATACATATTTCGACAGCGTCCAATTACGTGCAGATGGTTTAGGAAATTGAGTTCGCTTCATTGAAGTCAATAAAATTACTTATAAGTATATAAATTTCTCAAAAACAAAAGCCATGTATTTTTCTCATTGTTCTATTCTATCGAGTGCACTTTTAATGAACCGGAGTATTGGGTTTGTTTCGTATCGTAAGATTTTAGACATATATATGGACACAAAACCAGATTTTACTTTTCGTGTTAATTTTGTAATTTCAAGAATTCCATTTATTATAAGAAAACTCTATTGCCTCGGTATATATCTTTCTACGAACGTTAAAAAAGCTTTGCATTATCATTATGTTTTTCCGTATTTCTTTATGGACTTGAAATATTTTTGGGCATTTATCAAAAAATGTTAACACTATGCTTTAATCATGTTGTTAGAAACAATTGCAATATCAAATACACCCAGAGAAAAATCGACCACATGCGTGTTGAAAACGGATCCATTCAGTATCAGTAGTGTATCTGTCACATATGTGTTCAAATTCAACACTGCATGTTCAAATTTTAATGAAAATGTATACCTAATTATCATCAAGTTGACAACATATCGGTACCAAATTATTAAATTGCATTGCGTTCTCTACTAAATTTTTTAACGAATGGTATCAAAAAGCCGATTCCGTAAATTACCAATGCGTAAATTGAATTTTTTTCCTCAATGTATTCGGCATATTAATTTCGGGCTTTCAAAGTTTATAAGCTTATGATTACTACTTCAGTTTTATAAAATTGTTGCGTTAAGTAAGAAAATTTTAATTTAAGCAGGTCTTCTAGAACAAATAGTCGCATTTGCCCACACCATTCATTTTTTTTTTTTTTTTTTTTTTTTGTATGGCCAAGTCCTATTTGGTATGAGTTTCAAGAATGGAGCATTTTTTTTCTAAATGTAGAGCGTAATTTCGAAAAATTTGTGAAACAATTTACAAAATTTTCAAGGAATTACTTATGAAGACATATCATCGTTTTTGTTTTTATTTAACTTGAAGATACTGTGAGATTTTTTGAGGGTTTGAAAATTGTATATTATTTTGTTTTGAAATCATTTAACTATAAATTTTGTAAGATGAATTACAAGTTTATGATTTCATTTTTTTAATGAACTGTAGGTCATGTAATACTGTTATTTTTAATTAGAATAAGTAGCCCTTATAGCTTTTTAATCCATTGAATTTGAATATGTTAGAATTTTTTGGTAAATAATACTTAAAGTATTAAAAGGTAAAATTAAAAAAAGAAGATCTCAAAAAAAAAATATATATATATCGGCAAAAATTTGCTCCTTGACTACTTTCGGGTAAGTATAGCAAATTAAAATTTATTATTTTCTATAAAAATATTATAGAAAATAAAAAAATAAAAAAATTCGCGTATATTCGATCCCTGACAGAAATTTTAAAACCTGGTCTCGCAAAGATTTGTAGAACGAATCGTTTTATAAGTACGACGAATTTTAATTACGTCGTTAGAAAGTTTTGGAAAGAGAAAATAGATTTTGGAACCCTTAAAGAAATTTTAAAATATAGACGCGTTAGGATTTATAGGACTAATAACTATAATAAAAATAATAAAATAATTATATATATTGTCGAATTTTAGGTTTCTGTGTCATCTGGTACCTTTTGAAAGCTTAGGAAATTACAAATTTTAGGAAATCGGTAACTATGCCCAATTATGTCCTCATTAAATTTTGTGATTTCTTTTCTGCTTATGTAAAACTAATTAATTTAAAATTTTTATACTAGCGTGTAAGAGGAATTTATACACGTTAAATCTATTTTCGTAGCTTTGGTCAATTACAGACTCGTTTTTGTAAAATTGAAAAAATTCGTTATAAGCAGTTTTGCCAGAAAGTGGGAACAAAAAGAGGCTAAAAGAGGTCAAAAAATTTAAATGCCGCAAAAAATGAGGCTAAAAGAATCCAATATTTGCTTTTGATTTAAAAACTTATTTATTTATTATTATTTTTTTTTATTCTCATTCGTTTTTGATATTTTTTTAAGATATTTTAATAAATTTATAAATAAAGCATGAAACGGCTGGATTATATTGTAGAAGGGGGAGCATTTGCCATAGGGGCAATCTACTATTGCCAGTTATCTTGATAACGAATTAACTATTTTTGTGCCACTAATTGATTTTCTTTTCCTTTATCGCTGGTCTTTCATCTATTAAATTTTGATATTTTAAATTTACGTTTGATCAAAGGTACATGTAGTTAATTGTTTTTTCCCAAAATTTTACTGTGGATATTTTCTCCGATAACTTGGGGTGTATCATTCAGATTGCTGGTAGGCCAGACCTAAGTTATCCTTCAGGAATTCATTGAAATTTGTACAAGTTTTCAAAAAACTTTATAAGAATATAAGAAGAAGCAAATTTATTTGATCGACTTTTAATTAAAAAAAAAACTAAATTGTGTCTTTAAATAAATGGTATTCGCGATCTCTCTTCTCGTAATTACCACAAGGAAGTAACTGAGCGTTATCGAACAAATAGTGCTGCTTTGTACCAAAGGAGAAACGTCCATTAAGCTGTCCAAAACTCTGTTTGTTTTAAAAGTATTGGACCATAGAAAACTGAAAGCTTAAAGAAAATAAAATAGTGTACATATTCTAATCAAAAAAGAAAACGGAGGGTATTTTGGAAATATACCCTCCTTATACTGGAAAATATTAAATAATTTATTTTATTAAAACGAACAAAAAATAATTTTTTCTTTCAAATTTAAATAACAGTCTTTAACATAATCATTTTTATAAGTTAAATTATATACACTAAATTTTTATTACGCCATCCTTATATAAAGGATTTTAATATAATTAAAAAACGTGTTTTTCATCTTCGGGTATTTCAAATTATTTGAAAATTGGTAACTTATATATATATATAGTTACATTAGGTATATAAATAAAGGCTTTTGAAATTAAAAATATTATAAATTTTAATAATATTTTAATTGGATATCTTCTTTTTTACTACGTACTGTATTTTGAATGTTTCATTTGCATTTGAAAACAGTTTTATTATTGCCAAATTCATTTTATCAATTTCATGAAAATAGAAAATAAACTATTGGCACTTTTCACTCATTCAAGCACTATGTATGATAATTTAATTTAAGACAAAAATTTTAATTCACAGAAAATCTAATAAACATTTATCAATGTCAACTAACTCGTAGCTATGAAAAATAAAAATTAAAATCTATTTATATGATACTAGAGAGATGAAGGAAAAAAACAGAAATTTAAAAATATTGTATACAGATCAGAATTGAGGTAGCAATTACATAAGTAAGCGTGCTTATTTTTATTGATACTGGGCATAAACTAAAAAGCTGTTCGTTTGTACGGCAAAATAAATTAAATTATATGGGAAAATGAACAGAGTAAATTTTGACTTCCCTTCCTTTGCTTTAAATTCAATACTCTTATTTGTTATATTATACTACACACGCAGAGAAAAAATATAGTTGTAGTGACCATAATCAAAGAGCAACATATTATGATTGGAACATATAATGACAGCGAGAAATAAAAATGATAAGTAATAATTATTATGATTATTATATTTTGATCGATTTTATGGTTTAGTTTTCATGTTATGATTTTAGTTTTACATATAATTGAACAATCTTTTTGTCCTATTTGTAATTAATAAAACAGAGAATATAGTTTAATAAAAAAGGAAGAAGACTGCAGTGATATTTTTCATATTAATAAAATTTTGTTTCTGATAAAAATATTAAAACTTTATTGATATATATTTTATTGTAGACATTGCATAATAAAATTTAAACAAAAACATTGTTATTACGAACACAGAGTTATTAAAATTGAAGAAAATTTACAATGAGAACATAATATTATTATAGTGATAATACTACAGTCATGTTTTTTCTCTGCGTGCAGTTTTGAAACATGCTGTAATATTAATTATTTAAATATTTTCAGATTCATCGTCTTCAAAATAAACCTGTCTCCTGGGTACGTTTAAGGGATGGTCATATCATATCAGTGGATCAAACTACTTTTATAGCAGATCAAAGATTTCAAGCCATATTTCAAGATGATAAAGAATTCACATGGTCGTTACAAATTAAATATGTGCAGAATACTGATGAAGGCTGGTATGAATGCCAAGCAAGTTCCGAGCCAAAAATGAGTGCCAAAGTTTATCTTAAGGTTATAGGTAAGTTTACTTTTACCACAATGTCAACAAGTTTCTTTTTTATATGAAATTTTCTTCAATTTCAACTTAGTACCCTTAACCGAATTGATTGGTGACCAATCACGTTTTGTGAAGGCTGGAAGTAAAGTGGCACTTCATTGTATTGTCCGTGGTACTCTAGATCCTCCACAGTATATTATATGGTATCGTGACAAAATCCAAATAAGTGAAGGCAACAAAATGGGTTGGTATACTCAATTGGATCGTAATATATTTGGCAATAGTGGGGATAATCAAAACACTGTAAGTTTATGTCCAAAAAATTACTCAAACACCAAATAAAAAATTGAATGTTTACACAAATTATTCTCAAAATACAACTACAGAAATACTGTAAAAAACTTTATTTTATAAATTTATGTTTTGCTTTATTATCATGAATTCTGAGAATTCTGTCTAAAAAACATGTTAACTATTAAAAATCTAACACAATTTTATATATAATATGAGAAAAAGCTAAAAATATATTTTTATTTTTTGCTTCTTTGATCTTTTTTAATATGTGCAGATTGGATCTTTGATTATACCGTTTGTACGCAAAATTGATTCTGGTAATTATACGTGTCAGCCATCAAATAGTGCATCTGTGTCAGTTGATTTACATGTGCTTAGTGGTAAGTTGAATTCTGATTTGAAGTTTTTGCTTTTTTTTAAACATAGAATTTACAATGAGTTTAAATTGAGCAATGTAAGAGACCGTTGAAAGATTATAAAAAGAATTGTTAATGAAGGTTGGATAATAACAATAATTATGTATATATATTTGTGTGAATGTGTTTTTAAGTGTGTGGGTTTATAAATGGTTTAATCCTTAAAAAGCCTAGAGCAATGTACAGTAAAATTACAAGTTCTACCACCATATGTGCTCATGACACATAACAGAATTGAAGTGAAAACAGAACAGAAATGAAAATACTATATATGGTGCTGAATCTATAACTTTTTTTATGCATCGATTCATAACATTTTAAGTGAATTTAATTCCATTCCCTTAGTAGTTTGAAAGAGAGAATATTATCCACAGATAGTCGAACAAATAGGCATAGCTAAATGAACTTGTTGGTCGATATATATTATTATCATTATATTATTATCATTATCACTTTAAATTTAGCTCGAAAACAAGAACTTTTGGACCACTCTAGGGTTTTAATATTAAATTAAGAACCTGTTTTTATAAAACGAATGTAGAATTCGATTCGCCTAAATAACGGACAAATTTTCATTTCCGTTGATAAAAGTAGTGATTCGTTTGAAAATTTGGTTTTATATAAGGAATTGAAATGAATCAATATCAAATGAACCATAATATTTCATTCGTTAAAGAAATTTTTTAAATAATTAATGCATGTATAAAATGTATAAATTATAAAACAAGTTTTCACACTTTTAAGTACATTTTCCATAACACATTCCTCAAAAAGAAAAATCCGCAAAATTGTTGATAGAAATACAAATTGCTCCTAATTGTTGATATAACATTAATAATTTAAGTGGACATCATATGAAAGCAGCGATCATAGGATTTACGCATACTAAAATTGATTTTTATAAGTGTGGCTTGTATTGGAGTTTTGGTCAATTATGAAACCATCTTCGTGAAATTTGGCATTCTGATTTATTTAAACTTCTTGTCAGTAATAAGAAATAGCCAATTTCAATATACTTCATCCAATGATACAGAATCGTGAAAAATTTCACTAATTTTTCTTCAAAATTGAGAGAATGGCTTTGTTTATAAGGACACATAGACAAATAAATGGATCAACATCTTAAATTGCTTTACATTATCTATATCAGCGAGTTACAGATATTATGGTGGTGGAAGGATATTATCTCAATCCAGAATTTTGTAAAGATTGGCAAATAATTTGCTCAACTATCGCAAAATGCTCGTACAAATAATTTTTTTAGAAAGTCAAATATTTTTAGAACAAAAAATTTTGATTTTTAAACGAAAAAACGTAATAAAATATGAACGAATTTATACAATAAAAACCAAATTTGTTTTTTACGTGTTCATCTGCAGATGAATCGTTCGTAGAAAAATTCGTTGTTTTATAAAAACAGGCCGTAAGTATATAATTTTCGTTTTCATTAAATAGAATTATTTTTAATAGAAAATGTATTTAACGTTTTTATAAATGAATAACAATACTATGCAATAAATTTTTGGTCATCAAATAGTTTCAATAATTCACACACGAAATAAAAGTGTATTAATGAAATCTCCAAAGTGTTTTGAAATTTTAGTTCGAATTTCGACTTTATGGACACTTACACTTCGAATATTTATATTACGACAGCTGTCCAGAGACAGCACACTTGGTCCCATTGTGAAAAAAAAAAAATTAAATCAATAAATTTTAGTATTTTGTTTTATAGAATGCAAAGCTTCTCTTAGATATTATTCAAGATATTTATTAAATTACCCTCCGTTTTTACGCCTACATTTTATAATAATGTTGTTTGCAATATTTGAGAAGTAACACTATTCAATCGA
This sequence comes from Protocalliphora azurea, assembly GCA_932274085.1. Lineage (NCBI taxonomy): Eukaryota > Metazoa > Arthropoda > Insecta > Diptera > Calliphoridae > Protocalliphora > Protocalliphora azurea. The sequence goes on from OW026519.1 coordinate 39,500,977, forward strand.
TTTAACTGATTTTTTGCACAAATATATATCGTGTATCCTCCGAAAGGAAATATAGCATATGCTATTAATAGAAATGCCACGCGCACTTTTTGTAAACAATTCTTTTATTTAAAATTTAAACGAAATTTATCAAATATATCAAGTATTTTGCAGAGAAAACTATGGGCTAAAATATACCACTCCCAGCTTTAGCCTACTTTCTGCAAAATCGATTCTTCTACTTAATTGCTGCTACCAAGACAATTGAAATAATTTTTTTATTATAATTATCTCTAAATTATTATCTCTAATTTTCTTTTCCAACAAAATTTTAATGAATTTTGAAATTTACTTATTAATAAATCTTTTTTAAAAAGTGGACGCGGCATCCAGTCAGTACTTTCTTCAAGAATGTACATATTTGTCAAGTTTCATTTTAATCGAATCAGTAGTTTAAAGTTAAATAAAATAAACAATATTATGCCAAAAATGGGCGTAAGAAGGATGTGGCATACAGTAAAATCTAGTTTAATAATGTTAGTAGGCTCTAAAACAACGAAAACATATAAAAACATTTGGATAAAAGTTCAAATGTTTTTTCCTTCCAATCGTATTGAAAAAGGGGTAAAAAAATTCGAAATTCAAGAGGTCATAAAACCGAAATTCCAACTAGCTTTGAAAAAATCTTTGGGGATTTTTATAAACTAATGATAAGCTTTTACTTTCGTTTAGAAATATTGAGGCAATTTTTTCTTGTTGCACTGTGTAATTATTTTCTATAAATGTATAAACTTTTAAAAATGATCTACAAATAGAAAATTTATCGAAAATTTTCTACAAAAAGAAAATTTATCAATAATTTCCTATAGAAAGAAAATTTATCAAAAATTCTAATAAAAATAGCATTTAGCAAAAATTTCCTACAAAAAAAAAAGAAAAATTTTCCATAAGAAGAAAATTTATTAAAAATTTATTCGAGAAAAATAAATAAAAAATAATTAGATTTTTTTGTAAGGATAGAAAATTCATTGAAAACTTCTTAAAAAAATAGCGAAGAGTTTTTGTAAACAGAAAAATTTAAAGAAATTGTCTATAATTTTCTATAATTGTCTATAAAAATTAAAACATCATAAGTTTTCTTTAAAAATAAAAATTTATCAAAAATTTAAGCATGGGCGCGTCTAAGTGCATATAAACAAGGTTTTTAAAAATGCGTTTTTTCCATAATATTGCTTTAGTAACCAATTTACATCTATCTATATAAAAATAATTTTAAAAGTCAGCTAATTTCACAGAACAAATTACTCTAGACACGATTTAATGGAATTTTTAGTTTTCGCATATATATTTTTTAAGTAAAATCCATTACTTAAAGAAGACAAAAAAAATGGTTAAAAAATGTTAAAGTTATTATGTATTCCCCAGACCACTTATGTAAGAAGTTTGCAAATAAATTTTTAATTTTTTGAAAAATGTTTAAATGAAATGTCATTTTTATCTAAATTTGAACTATAATTACTAAAAATACGTTTTTGTTTCTCCAGCATAATTTTCCCTTCTTGATTAAAAATTGTTGATTTTTGAAAATATTGTTTCAAGATTCCAGTTTCAAACTTTTAAAAATTTTGTTAGACAAATTTCAAAAAAGTTCGAATAGAACTACACAGGTTTAGAGATAACACTACAGCAAATAAAATTAAAAAAGAACACTGTAAAACTAAGCAGTACCTGCGAAAAAAGGCATATTTTGCAGTTTTTTAGTTATAAAGTCAAATGTTTTTCAACTGATATTTAGACTAAATAAACATTGTGATAAACCATATATCAAAAAATATGTTCTGAATTTTTTAAGAAAACTGAACTTTAGATTTATAAGGCCAAAAATCAAAATTTGAAATATTTAAAATTTTTAAGTAAAACATCTGGAAAAATTGTTTTTATTTGTCTAATATCATTGACAAATTAATAAAATTTACTTACAAATATTTAAATATAGGTGCGTTTAAAAATATGCTAACCCCAAGCTCATTTGGGAGGTTGGATTTGCCTTTTTGCTGCTCATATCAAAGAAGGTCTTTCAGTTACATTTCTGTAAAATTTTATTCAGATAAAAATAAATACATTTTTGTTATAATTTCCTTAATACTATCAAATATTACAAATTTTGACTTTTGACCTTGTTGTTTTAAAGATTATAACCGTTTAATTTTTCTAAAAACTTCAAAATGTATTTCTTGGAATATTTTTTATCTTATTCTATAATAATTCTGTTTAGACTGAATATCAGTTCCAAAAAATTTACTTTATTACTAAAAAAAACAGCAAAAAATTAATTTTTGCTAAAATCCACAAAAATTTTTTAACTTTGGATTTTTTTAATGCGGCTTTATATTTCCGTTACCTACTAAATATATCAATTATATTTAATTTCATGTTGCCCATGCGATGTGCCTTAGCAAAGTGTGTTCTGACAAAAGTGTACCATTTTGAACTATCGACGGCATTTGACCTAAATTTATGGTCCTGATCAATTGTATTTATATGTCCAAGATATGTACTGATTGTAATTTGATTTATAAAAATACAAAAAAAAAAAAAAATACAAAAAAAGAGTGGCTTTTGCGTAATTTTCAAAAAGTTTTTGTTAAATTTATTTTAATGCTCCTTCGATTTTATTGTGTAAAATAACAAAAAACTATTTTGATGCAGTAATTCATACAATGCCATTTTTTGGGGCGTATCAATGAGATATAGCGCAAAATACTCAAAATTACAACAAGCATTAATCTCTTTTTCAAAAATTTTATTCCGTTGAGGGGCACATAGACTCCGCTCAAAAAACCAGAAAATTTAAAAAATTAAAAAATTGTTTTCATCAACAACCGATTACCCTGTATACAACATTTGAAAGCCTGCACAATAATAAAGAAGGTACAGAATTTACTCACAAAGTACGAATAGTTTATATAAGATCGTATGAGATCAAAAAACATAAACGTGCGAACAAAAAACGGAGAAGAATGGAAAAAAGTTAAGTAATTTTAAGCCCTTTTTCTAAGTTTTTGCTTCCTCGAACAAGTATTATAACCACAAAACTTTTCAAGGATTAAAGTCAGTTTCAGCCAGATTAAAAATTTTTGAAAACTTTTTTATTTAGGCTGTAGAAATTTTTTGATGGATACTAAGACTAAGCTTGTTGTTTTCGGTCAGACATCTGATATATCTTAAACAATATTTCAATCATGTAATACATTAAAAAAAAATTGCAGTATGTAGTATTTCATAGTATCAATAAATTTACCTCAGTTGATTGAATTTTCCGAAACAAAAAATAAATAAATATTTGTTTTTTTAATATGAAAATTTACGACTGTGTAATGGATGGAAACTTTTTAGGCAGATAAAACAGACATTATAAGTAATATTAATATTTATTATCTTTTTTTAACAAAAGTATAAAATACAATGCAAATTATTTAGTATTAAAATAAAAATGAAATCATTTATGACACAGATTGTTTTTTAATCGATAATATGTTTATATATTGTGATAAAAAAAATATTTGTCAATATTTGAGCATGGACGCATATAAATCTGATTTTTGAAAGTGCGTTTTTTCCGTAATATTGCTTTATTAACAAATTTACATCTATTTATATAAACATAATTTAAAAAATCCCCCATTTTCTCAAAAAAAGACACTATTTTATTTCATAACAGTTTTTAAGTGAATTTTTAGGTGTTTTTGAATAAATGGAGTACGATCCATTACTGGAATGACACAGAAAGTTTAGAATAGGACAGCGTTTCTGTAACGGCATTTAAAGTGCAATTTTAGTACTTATTTTTCGGCTATTGCACTTTTTTGTATAAAATAATGCTAAATGCTTTTTTTTTTTTGGTTTGCATTAAAAGTGCATTTTTAGCATTCATCATTATTTTTTGCACTTTTTTTATGGATATATGGCAGACGAAATACCTAAAAAAATCTGATCTGATTTTGTCTGTCTATGTGATTATTTTAATGCTTGCAACTTTTCCAATATGAAATGATAATAAATGTTTTCTAAGTAAGATTAAAAAAAAAAAAAAAATACTTACATATGTATTGTTTAAAAGGAACTTGTTTTCAAAAATGGAATTTTTAACCTTAATTTCTTTGCGTTTTTGGCCCACAACTTTTTTAATAAATTATCTAGTGATGTTCTAAATATACTAAAGCAAAAGTTTTTAATTATTTCATTGCGTTAATTCGAACATATTTGACGCTTTAAGGTAAGTATAGGATAGAACAATAAGTTTAAAAAAATGTGTACAAACATTTGGAACAACGTAAAATCTAGTAACAAGAGCTCCTTTTGTAAAAAAATTACATAAATTTGATTACAATTTGCGACAAATATGTACTAAACATTTATTTCGAAACCGGAATTTATGAAATATGTTCTAGTAAACATGATTTCTTTTTTCTTTTCTTTTTTTGTTTTTGAATAATAAAAATACTTTATACAAGGACATAATATCCTTTAAAATAAGTGTGCTGTGGTCTAAAAATTATGATGAACTTAAATTGCATCAAGTTGCCTCTAAATTACAACATTAAGTTTGATACGTAGTTTCACGTGGATGGACCTACGACAAGAGAAAGTGATTCTGATTTGATATGTAGTTCTAAAGGCAGTATTTTGTTTGGGCGTAAAACATAAAAATTTTCCAAAAAAAATTTAAAGACTGAAAACAAGCATAAATACATTTTTTTTTTTTTTTTGTTATTATAAAATTTATATTTTAGCATTTTTTTAAGAGGCATTTAGCATATTTTCTTCTGATAAGATTCCGGAAAAGCTGGAATAGGAAGACGGTGTTTAAAATTTATGTAATATTTACTCATATTGCAAGCAATTTTGTTATGTTCTGAATTTTAATGCATTAAACTATAACTTTAAACTATAACATTTGAATGACGTAATTAGAGGACTTTTGATGTGATTTTGTTAAATGTTTTAAAAAAATTTATTGGGACAATCAATTAAATGGTATGTCGGTTAAGTCCGATAATTTGATATTATACACCATTTTTTTTAAATATTTTTTGAGGGGTCTTTCATAAAACCAGTTCCTATAAGATTTTATGGCGTAATTTATGTTTCTGTATAACACACAGTGGGGCAGAATCGAAATCTTTTGGAAATAAACCTGTAACTTCTGGTTGGCCTTTCATGAAATTTGGTATAGGCGTAGCGGAGGATTGTATATATTTTTTATTTATTTTAAAATTTATTAAAATAGGATGCGCTTATAGTTATGACACATAGTGTATTATGTTTTTAAAGAGCAAATAGTTTCCGGTGATACAATATTTTGCAAAATTATGTATAATATTGTTGTCTATAGTTTTATTTATTTATTTATTTATTCTTTTATTTATTATTTTTTGCGAAATTTCGCAATAAACGTTGTATTATTTCCAGTAGCTACGAAATAAACCGATTTCCAACTGATATTTGTTCTGCCGTTTGTGATATAGCTCTGATGACTTTCGGAGATTAGCAATTAGTTGATCTTTGACTAATCGGTCAGAGTGGATAGTGCTCCAATTCAACCCTAATATTTTACAGTTATTGAATAATTCTTTAAATACCTAATATTTAACTGTTGATTTACTCATAACACTGTGAAAACCTTTTTATAGAATAATTTATTTAACAAATTATCTTAATAAAAGTATTCGTTAACCAAACCAAACCACTTAATTCAATGCTAACGATGTTAAAAATTTTAAATGAAATTTTCATATCTTTATCGAAGCCATAGTAATAGCATGTTATTTTGAAGTAAACTACAAACTCATATAAATAGCATATAAACTAACATGCAACCACTTTATCTGTATTACTCACTTAAGCCTCATTCAGTCATAACTACTTATTAAATCCTTTTTTTTTTTAGTACTCATCTGCAGTTGAATATTAAATTTAATGTTTTATAACTGCTAACCAGTGTTGCCAGTTTAGTCTTTTTGAGGTTGAATCTAGCCTTTTTTTTTGGTTTTTAGCTCAATATATTCGTTTTACCTTCTAGCTTTTTTTCTAGCCTTTGTAGATTCTTGAAATTGCCTTAAAAGGGCTAAAATTTTATTAGAAAAATAAAATAATTTCTTATTTTAAGAAATTCTCAGTAGGGAGTTATAATTCAAAAATGACGAGAAATCGTTTTCAAGTGATTAAGTCATTTTTCGTATGAAATATAACCCAGATTTGTATTGTGGGCAATTTTGTATTTGATCTTTTTGTTGGCAGCTGATCTGTGTTTTATTTACAAACATATTACGATATCTTAAAAAATATATTTATAACTAATGAGAACAAAAAATAATAATAATAAGTTTAAAAAAAAAATATATATATCAGTTTTTTTCTGGCTTTATTTTTGGGGCATTTAGCCTTTTTTGAACTTCAATTTAGTCTCTTTTTCTCCTCCTGGCAACACTTTTGCTAACATAGCAAATATGTTTATATATATTAGAGTGTCCCGAGAAACTGCTTTTTTCAGATACTGATGTAGGAAAACTTCTCAAACAATGAAAATCAGGGGTCTAGTACATTTGGTCCCAAAAAAAAAAAAAAAAAAGTTTCGACTGATGTCCCATTTTAGTCTCAAGAAATTCATAATTTTTTCTGTACTCTGCTCATCAATACTTATCGTTCTATTGGTTTTTTACGACTTTCTTTTTTTTTAGTCAACTGGACACTCTAAGTTATAAAAATGTGTACGTATAACTATACAGTTAAAATCAAAATAATAGAATACCATTTAAAGCGCACTCAGTGTAGTGTTTTCTTAACATTTACCATATGTGATTACGTAACATTACAAATTTTAATAATAACTTCATTATTGCTATTATTTTGAACATAACTTTATTAGTGTGTTCTAATATAGAAAAGTACATATTGCCATACAGTTTTGAAAGTGGCAATTTGCTTTTGCAAGGAAATCTTCATCTGATTACTGAAGTATATCTAAATCCATTTGGAGTCATTTGACATTTCTTTGTTATAGATAATTTGAATAATATAATATATAGTATTATAATATATAGTGTTAGCATGTGCCTGTCATATATATATATATAGTATATATATATATATATATATATATATATATATATATATATATATATATATATATATATATATATATATACTATACATATATATATTAGGGGTATTGAATATAGACACTCGGTATATATAATACATATTTTTACGAAAACAACAAAAAAGCTATTTATTTCCCTTGGTTTTTTACTATTTGAACATTTTTCTTTTACAGTGTTTTTTTAAAGTCACGGCTATAGCTTACGTATGACTTGTTTTTAATATTTCGCAGTATGTGCGATTTTTAAGAGAGATAGAGGGGTTTACACTTTTAAAATATTCAATGTGTATAAATAAAGTTACAACATAGAAGGTTTTGCATTGTAAAAATTACATTTAATCACCATTTAATTTTTGTTTTTAAAAATTTGAAAACTATTTAGCAATTTGAAAGGCAATATAAGTGAAATAGGGTACTTTAGTTTGGAAACTGAGCGGGGGAAGTAGTAGCCCCATACAAATAATATAATAATTATCAGAAATCTGAAGAACTGTTACAATGAAAAAATCTTAAGATTTTCTGGTAATAACTTTCTCATCAACTTCAACAATTGAGATAAAAATACGAAGGTTAATTACAGAGAGAGGAGTGGTAGCTCCCATACAAGTTAAGAATTATTTATCGCGTAAATGAAGAAATATTTGGGCAAAGGTTTTAATATTGTGTGAGAATAATTTCTTTATCATGATTTAGAACTGAGATGAAAATAGGGCGGGCAGCTCTAAGGGAGGTGTTAGCCCCATATAAGGTAAATCTTATTTTCGCATATCTAAGGAAGATCGAGATTTTGTATGAATAATTTTCTTGTCAATTTACACAATTGTGATGAAAATAGATAGGGTAGGTTTACAACGTGTAGTAGCCGCCATATAAAATGAATATTTATTATAGTATATCCAAAGAACTATTCAACCGATTTAGATGTTTTTGGCAAGATTCGTGTTGTGAGTGTATAAATTAGTTAGAAATGATATATTTTATGTTTATATTGTCAAAATATAAAATGATTACTCAGAGAGGTATTATTTTTTAAGATAGAAGAATTAAAAAACGTTGATAAACTGAAAAAAAAAAAAATGGAATTTTACTTCGAAATTTATACCATACATGAGAGTCACTAAAGAATGGTATCAAAAAATTTTCACGAAAATACGGGACAGAGGGTATTGAATATATAAATCTGATATATACCTTATATAGTATATAGTTTTGTAAATTGCTTATGCTACCTAGAACTGCAAGGATTTTTTAAGTATGTCAGCCAATATATGCGAGTGAACGTGTGTTTATGTGTTAGTATGTGCCTGTCATAACGATTAATATATATGAGAATTACTTCAAAATAAACATATTACATATTTTGTTCATACAACTATTTTATCTCCTTTACTAAGAGTTTATTTTTATATATTTTTTATAATTTTATTTTTCAATAAATATTTTTATTTCTCTTTGTCTATTCATAGGTGAATATTCTGCATCTGCCATAATGTCTGCAGCACGAGCGTACACACTTAATGATTACTATCTGTTGCTGCTTTTATTTTTATTGATGTTATTTCACAAGACGTGACTGTTGTTCGAAAACAATTCAATACAACAATTAGTTTAAAATTGTAGATCCATATATATACATACACATACATAAAACATATAAATATAAATATTTATAGAGAATTGTAATAATATTACGGCCAAACAAAAATATTAAATACTATAGCAACATATAAAACTAAATCAAAGTGTAAATATTGTATTAGGAAATTTACAAAAAAATAAATTAAGTGACTTTAAAGTTAATAAAGGAAAGAAATTTTAATTAAATACATTAATTTTATTAAGTGAGAATTGAAAACGATTCTTAAATTTAAAATTAAATAAAAAGGAAATTAAACAAAATTTAAACCTCTTGAAATAAAATTAAAGTTGTGAAATATCAATAAATGTGAAATTAGTCTAATAACAATAACAATTATCAAAACATACAAGAACGAATTAAAAAAAAAAGACAAAACGACATCTTTTAGTAAGTGTTAATTTTTTAAAAATTAACATTTAAATAGATTTTTTTATAAACATTACAAATAATAAAAATAAAACTAAAATATTCTTAAAATATGAGTGCATTTAAAATTAAAAAAAATATAAAAAAATATATTATAATTAAAAACAAATTCACCTTCTACACTTTCGAATGTTTAATTTTGATTTTAATTTCATTGTATTCGAATCTAACTTCAAATGACATAAAAATAATATGTTCTAGTCCAATAAAAATATCAATTAACATCTTATAACTCTGTCATTATCCTTGAAGGAAATATGAAGTAAATAATGTTGTAAATATTTTCTAAAATAAATTTACTAAATAAAATGTTAACAAAATTTACTTTTTAAGAAAACATAATGAATGAATGTAATTCTTTTTCTCATGAAATAAATAAAATAACATTGCAAAAAATGTATTAAAAAATCAAAAGTCATTTCATTTCATTTAAAAACATCATGAAAAATTACAAATTTCGTCCTTACCTCTCCGAATTTAATGATATTCGGTACAATAAAATTAATACAAAATTTTAAATAACCTTATCAATATAGTGATTTAGAATTTATAGTTCGCAATTAAATATCTCAAAAAGGGTCTTTTTGAAAATTTAAAATATATATATATAAATATATATATATATATATATATATATATATATATAAATATATATATAGAAAAAAATTTTATTGTTTCGTTTATTGTCAAATAGAAAAAGGATACATTTCTACCAAAAATCATCTAGAGTTAAGGAAATTTGGTAGGAATATTAACATTAACACTGGCAATGTAAATACCGATTTACAATACTTCAAAAATAAGATATATTGTCATTAAAAGAATATAAATATGTTCCAAAATATATATAAGTCCATGTTCGTTGTGGTCCATAACTAAAGGTAATATATTGAATTTTAATGGTCGATATTTCATTAATTAAATTTCGTGGTCGCGTATATCAAAAAATGTTATTTTTAAATTCACGAAAATAATATATATAGACGATGAAGCTATTCTGTATATTCTCTGTAAGTATCGTGCTGGAACTTTCAATGGTTTCCGAGTTTTAAATTAAATGACTAATTTCTATAATAATATACACTATCATAATGAAAATGTAAATATTTGTCTAAACATCGGATGAAATATAATGAAAGTAAGTATAATAAATTGCAGCATGTACTCATAATGTGACTCAATGCAATAATGAACAAAAAATGCCCACACAAATTTAGACGGTTTCTCATATGAAAAAAACTCCAATTTACGTGCTAAAATCAAGGCCCAATTACTAGAGTATCCAAATGCTATCAGTTTTGATTTTTTTCTTATTTTCGGTTTTATTTGAAATCGGGTTTCAAAGGGGATTAACTGGTTTTTTAAACAACATTGTATTTAACTTTTTATGTAATTTTACTCAGAAATATGGGTGCAAAAAGAGAACAAATAAATAAAAATAGAAGTTTCATGTAACTTGCTAAATCCAATAAAAATGGCAGATAACTTATTTAACTTGGAAATTTATCCTTAAATATTTTAAATGAATTGAACTATTGAGTGCGCACGAAAAATTTAGTGCCTTAAAATATTGTCTTACAACATTTGATGTACATTGAAAATGGAATACATTTATCATTATTAAACATGACGTTGTATATGTACCAAAAAACCCAATCAACCTAACGGTATGATATTTCAGAACTTCTTTCGAAGTTGTTATATGGTTATAAACATATATTAGAAAAAAAAAAATTTTAGACGTCTTGAAAATTTAAATATAAATTTGGAAATGTGATTTGAAATGGCAGAATAAAAGTTGAAATATTCATCGAATAATCTTTATTTGGCGAATGTAATTGTTGATTCTAACTTTTCAATGAAATTAATGTAATAATTTAAAGAAAATTATGAGCCGCAGAAATTATACTAATAGTTATACTAGGAACTTTATACAGAAAGAAAAGCAAGATATATTGAAAATTTTGACATTTTTAATAAATAAATTTTAAATTTTAAATTTTTTTAAATAAATTTTGCATATTTAATAAATATCTCAAGTCTCTGTGAACATCAGAATTATTATTGAATTTGTTTCTTTTTTATTTTAAGCCTTTCGAAAGACAAATAAGTAATACAAATAACTTAGCTGATAAAACAACAACAAGTAAACTATTTTAGTGGAATAGCCATGTGTACGTAAAATTTACGTATCGTTAGCATTAACGTATAAAAAATTGTCGTTGGTATTTTAGGGTTAAAAAATATTTCTCAAAAATTATAACGTGAAATAAAAAAATTTTAATTTTAAAATTTTTTATTAAAAAATTATAATAACTAAAAATCGTTTAGTCGGCTTTTCCAGAGTCCAAACCAAATACTTTTGCTTCAACCGCAACCGTACAATATATAGAACAGAACCAACTCAGTATGCCAAACTTGTTAACACTAATTTCCAAAATTTTAATGTCACTCAATAGTAAACATATTGGAATTAAGGTGGCCAAAAAATTATATCAAAATATTATTAGTTATGGGCGTGTCATGCTGCTAAAGGAAAATGTTTTATTTTATTTTGTAACAAAATGTTTTTAAATTTGTTCAGAAATAAATTATCATTATTCGCAGGATAATATTCTTTAAGAAATAGTAAGATGTGTCACTGTACCATTTATAGCTGCTGTACTATTAAGTATTTTCTCAGGAGTTATGTTTTACTTAAATTTCTATTTTAGTGGAATAGAACTGTTGAGGGTCAAAAGGGGTTAAACAAATTTTACTACCAGAAAAAGCGAAAGTGACCTCTTTAACCCCACATATATTGTCTAAACCCGTCTGTTGAGCACTTTTTCTATTTGAATGAAATTACTCCCAAAATTGTGTCTGGTTTTATTTTACCTGTTCATATTATTCAAGTATTACTCAAATATAAATACAAATAGGCATCTTATATAATTATCTTATATAATTATTATTTTCTTACTAACTTTTTTTTATCGTATTTTACCTATTTTTAGCCCTTTCTAGGTTTTTAGCATTTTTTTGTTGTACCTGTTTATGCTACCCAGGAACATAGTATAACGTAATGTAAGAAAAGATAAAAGCCAGTAGTATTCGAATATAAACTCAGTTGCAATAATACATCTAAACAATAAAAATCAAATTTGAAAATCTTTATAAAACGTGGAGAGCCTCATCTATAAAGAATTATCCGAAGAGTATTAAAAAAAAAAAAAGCGTGAAGATGTTCTAAGTTACGTTCAAAGAAAAGTAAACTTACATTCATGCAGCGCCGAAATACAATTGGACTTGTAAAATAAAATAACTCTCTTTTGAAAATAGGGATGTGATGGTTCTTATGGACAGAAACAGTACAAGTAATATGTATGCGAAAACACCTCAGAGATAGATATGTTTATGGTGTCATTTGAACCACTGCGATTGCTAAAGATTTTGGAAACCTTCGACCAGCAGAATGCAAACAAAGGGTATTTAGAAAAATCAAACACCATCTTCTATATACAATACCAGAAAAATAACACGAAATTCTGCAAATGAAGATTTATTTAATTTATTATTGGCAACGTCAGATCCGCTCATCTCCAGCATTCGAAGTCAATGAAAACTAGAATATCGGGAATTAGATAAAGAATAAAATAAATACTAGAGGACAGAAATAATATAGAACTAAATATGGAATATTTGCAGGCTATTTTCCAAGCGAATGAATAATATGAATAATTTTCTTTTATTGCTATTTAAGTATAAAATAAAATAAACATTAAAAAACTTTTAGTTATTTTAAAAAATAAAAATGTTGTCATTATTGTTATCTAAATATAAAACAGAATAAACACTAAAAAATCGTAACGTTTTTGTGCAAAAACAACAGATTCTAGTGGAACATATTCTGTAAAGCTGGTTCAAAATTTTCTTAGTAAATGCTATAAAAAAAAATTAAAAGCTCAACTTTAGCCTTAAATTTCTCAATATCTAAAGTATCTCTATCAATTCAAAAGTTACAGAGTTTTGGCCGATGAAAAACGATTTTGAGCCACGGTGCGAAGTCCATAAGTATATTTTTACAGTTGTTTTTCTTTTTTTTCTTTTTAATATTATTTAATTGAGTGGAAAGGTTTAATTTGCAAATCTTTATTTCAGTTGAGAACATAGTTTAATTTTTACATTTTTATAATTAATTATATACAATTTTAATAATAAAATAATGCAACGACTGTGTTAATATTATTTTTAATGTTGCCTTGTTGTCTTTTACAGTCGAAAAGTCGAAAGTATGGTTGGGCCGTAACGACTATGAGCAATACCATAAAAATCACAATGTAATTATTACACGCTGCTACAAAATGACACTTTTTATTTCGCTCCAAAAAAAAATATATTGTGGGCTGTAGATCTTCTTGAGTACATCACATAACAATTTTCAAATGTTTCGAAGTTTGAGATATTGCGAAAAATAATTTTTTAGGTAGTGGCTGTACTTCATTCACCATAATTTTAAAATCGATTTTTCATTTTCAAAGCAAAAGAAATTGATGTAATTTTCTTTTTTTTTTTTTTAGAACTACATAATTGTGTGCATAGTTTTAAAGGTCATTTTGTTAATAATAAAACGAAATATTAATCTTTAAAAGCGCATAAAAGTTTTGAATATATTTTAAGAAAATATTTTATTTGATATCTTACTTGCTACATACATTTTAGGGTAAAAATGAGAAATGTGTAGAAAGTTTTAGCAATTTATTCTAGATTAAATCGAAAAATTTATACAAATTAAAAAAATAAATAAATAAATCTTGTTATGTTTACATCAAAACTGTCTATTAAAATTATTGCACCTTTGTATAGCTTTTATAGAAAAAATATAATAAATTGCGGTTGAACTTGAAAAATTGTGGACAATGTTTTAAAATGTTTTTTTTTTAAATATCTTTAATTATTATTTTACCAAAAAATAAACAAAAAACTTATACGGTTGAAAGGTTCAATTCTTCAACTTCTCAAAAGAATTTGAAAAAAATATCAAAATTAGGAAAATAATTATACAGGAACCTTCTGGGTAGGTACACAGAAACGAATCAGGTCAATTTTTGATACCTTTTAGATACCTTGTACGTATGATATTCAACAACTCAAAATCGATAACGTCTTCTGATCCCCCAAAATACAGACCATAGCCTTGTTAAAAATTGATATTCGACTTTGTTGTCAATTTTCTTGGCTTTCAAATACGATTTCTGTGTTTTGGATTGTCATCGCTCGTAACAGTTCGATACAGAAACGACTTCGTTTTATGAAGCAGCATTTCAGACTTGCAAAATATTTTGACATCTCTTGGTTTTAGTTCGTGTGGCTTCCAATTACCGTGCTTTCGGATGAATCAACTGTTTAAACGTTTAGAGATTACTGCTTTATATACATCCAACAATTCTTGCATTTGACACTAGTCTTGATCGAGCAAAGCCTCCAAATTATCACCTTCATATTTTTCAGCTTTCCTGTATGCTTTTAACATGCACACCGAAATCGCTAGCTTTAAATCATCTAAACCAATTACGACAAGTTGTTTCAGTTAAAGCATAATTTCCTCCAAAATATGATGGAATTTCGCAGCGGTTTTCTTCAAAAAATAAAAACGAAGTAAAATTTCCAGCAAATACTCCTTTTTTGGTACAAAATAGCCCACATTCGAAGCCTTAAAAACTGTGTTCTTACATTTCAACAGAAAGACTTGTACCATATGGGAAAAACGAATGACAGTAATTTCACGAACTGTACTAATGGACCACATGGAAAAAATTATGTTAGCGCAATATATAAGGCAACTTCACGAAATAATTGGCAATTTTTAAGATTAATGTTACTTGGTAACAGTGCTGCCAGAAGGAGAACTTAAAAAAAGGTCAAAAAGACTAAATGATCCAAAAAATAAGGTCAGAAGAAACTAAACTTTTTTATACACTTCACCACAGGTATAAAGGGTAAATATAAGTTTGTCACTCCGTTTGTAGTTTCTACAGTATTCATCTACGATTACAAAAAGTATATATTTTCTGGATTCTTATTGATAATTAAGTCGATATAAATGTTTTGGACATGAAATTATAGGGAATATTCTTTGGAAAGACGCTAATAAAAGGCAGCAAAATCGGTGCATTAATGGCTGATATATCGCCAAAAAAAAAAAAAAAAACGAATAGGCCTCTAAAAACGTTTTCGACCTTTTTAAGCCCCTACATAAGCCAGTAAGTTTTTGTATAGAAAATTCCGAATCTTTTTTGAAATGTTTTTACGGAAAAAATAAAAATAATCGGTTCATTTGTAGCTGAAATATCGGACAAAATGCAGTTTTGCACTTTGCGAAGCTTCCATATAAGCTTTAAAATTAATTTTTATACAAGTCTGTTCAAAAAATTTTTTGGAACTTTGAGTTTTTGCAACTTAATAAATCGCTTCATAATAATTAAAAATATACACACACACAAATATATATAAAAAGCATTGCAATGCTTTTGTTTGTGTATAATATATATATATATATATATATATATATATATATATATATATATATTTATATATATATATATATATATGTATATATTTATATATATATATATATATATATATATATATATACATATATATATATATATATATATATATATATATACATATATATATATATGTATATATATGCTGACTGGGACTCTCAAAAATAAGTTATTTTAAAATATGTAGAAAAAAAAGCGTTCTGAAAAGTTAAAACAAAAAAGAATGCTATTTAATCCAATTAACTAATGTTTTTTCAAAATTAGTTTAAAATTTACAATGCTTTTATTAAAATTATTCACCGATTGCTTTTTTCTCCTCAACATCATGCTTAAAATTTTTTTATCACTTCATTTATACATTTTTTATTTGTTTTTATTTTTCGATAAAATTTTTAAACCAGAAAAATTTTTTAAACCAGTTAAATATTTTATGGTTAATTCTAAACTCATTAGTTTTTTTTTTTTTTTTTTCAAGTGAATTTATCGATTTCTCTTCATGGTTTTTGACTAATTCTTTTATTTTAGATTTTTTTTTGTGCAACTTCAAATCTTTTTCCTTTCTGTAGCTTGAAAAAAACCCAAAATTAAACTATTATCTATGTGGAAAAATTTGCTTGAAAGAGATTTTATCCAGATATCATGAACTTGCTCTAAATGACAGCAGTAAATTATGACTTTGGAAATTATTTTTCATACCCACTCTCAAAGTGCAACCAAATATTGATCTACGTCTGCATAAAGTAAAAATTGTATGGATCTTATGAAATTCTGGCTATATCCGTCTCTATATCTGTTGAAAGCAACATAGGGTCAGAAGACGAGGTCTAATGAAATGAAATTTAGCTCAAATATTTGCGTTATAATTCTGTTAAAATTTATTTATCATAATTACATATATTTCATAGTTAGTAGTGTATGAAGATATGACTTTAAATATGGCATAATTATTATAGGTTTATGCAGAATATGATCGATAAAATTACAAAACTTTTTAGTTTGAGTCAAATTTGAAACTATGGCTCTCGTAAATGATTTGAACTAAACTAAATTAAATTACTAAAATTTGATTTACATAAAGGCTAAAAAACTTATATTATTAACGAGAAAAAGGCAAATAATTTATTTGTGAAAATAGATGAACAAATTTAAATTTAACCATCCAAAATAAGAAGAAAAATAAAGAAAAAAATTAAGGTAAACTAATGATACCCAACATAAATTGTCCTGAAGTTAAATAACAAAAGAGAAAAACACAACTCTTAAATCTTATTTATGAAGGCCTTAAAGAGACCCAAAATAAAGTAAAATATTGTATGTAACCATAATTTATTTTCCAAAAGCTTTTCTTACAAATGAAAATTTATTTCATTTTGACACCTTTTCATTGCAAAGCAAAAATAAAAAAAGAGTATAAAAATTGTTTGCCAAGAAAATAAAAAAGCAATTCTATCTAAACAACCATTTCAAGTGGACAAACATTTAAAATGGATTTTTTCTCTATTTTTTACAGCCAAACAACAAATATGTATACAAAAATAAATCACAATTGTTATTACAACTTAGAAGCAAAAATTTTTAAATTAATAATATAAAATACAGCGAACATTTTAGCAACTTCACAAAAGATTCCTAGGGGAAAAAACATGATAAATTTTCTACAATTCAACAAAAGTTAAAGAAAAAATAATAATAATAAAATAAAAAATTGTCTTTACCACAAAAAACAACTTGAAAAATGCAATATAATTGTACAAAGGATAAACTCTTTTTAACTTAAAACGTTTGGTTAAAATGATATCAAATGAAAGTATGACTTAGGACTTTGAATAATTTAGTTAAAGAGAACTTAAAAAGCAACAATAGAAATTTATTACCCAAGTCATAAAATAACCTTATTTATTCATAATAATCTAAATTCATATAAAGTACAGAATAATAGAAACATTTTGACGAAATGTTGTTGTTTAAATTTACTTGTACTATGTTGCTATATTTTAGGAATTTCTTGACCAATCAAAAAAATAATAAATAGGTCAAATACATAAACTTTTTAAAACTAAGTTTAACATCGTACAACAAAAATCAACAATTTGTCTCGCGCATAATAAATTCCATATACATGTAAAAATATAGATTAAATATACTATAACTATGTTTTCAGATTTTCATTTCGCTTTCGTTTTTCCTTTTTAAAGGACTTAAAGTATGCACGAGGTTAATTTTTAATTTTGCTACTTTATAACTAATAAAATATAGTGATATGAATATCTAATGAAAGAGGAGAATTTTGTTATAACAACGTAAAAATTTTGTTAAAATAATCCAAATTAAAGTTACAGAAAAGGTCCTTCAAATAGTTTATCCTTCAATTTTTTTTATAGTTTTAACCTTATGACTTTAATCCAAACAACAGTTTGAAAATTATTCCTAAAAACAAATGTACAAAATTAATTTTCAATTTAGTGAGACATCGAGCATGCAAAACCATTACAGCTATTTTTGAAGCATTAAGTTTTAAGTAATTCTTATTTAATATGTAACATGACAGCATTAATTACATGACTTTAAAATACATTCGAAAGTTAAAACGATGATAACTTCAGTATTTATATATATTTAGTTTTAAATTCATTACTTATAATTTTAATCTGCGAAAAGATAGTAGGCTATGATTTTTATATTATTATTAGTGTGTAATTGACAAGAAAGTGTGTAATTGACAAGAAAAAAACTGTAGTGAGTCAAGCGGTACCATGTAATACCCTAAATCGTCATTTAAACGAGTTAAAATTATTTTCATTAGGGGTCTTCATATAATAACTTTGATAATATATGGACCAATCCTTGTTAAAATGAATACTGCGGTTTATACACTTATATAAAATTTATATGTATTAAGTGATTTTCCGGAATGAATCTTATATGGGAACTATGTTCAATTATGGACCGATACTCTTGAAATTTGGTAATGTCATTTATAATTACATACATTTTAATTGCTGCAAATAATATCACGAATTAAATTATTTATATACGACTTATGTATTATTTATATGCTACATTATTTTTTATTTAGCGAGTTAAATAAATTAAAACTAACCACAGAAATAATCCTGTGAAGTATAGTTTTAAAGTGACATTCTGAAATTGGTGTTTTAGAGGAGATATATTAGTGACTGACCGTTGTGAAATTTAACAACATAATTTATATTTAAATATAAAGTAATCGTCTTAATTTTATTTCGATACTGAAATTTTTATGGTATTTATACACGTTGAAGAATTTCTTGGAAGCGGGCTTCATATAGAAACTATGGTCAAATATGTACCCAACCTCTTTAGATTTGAATGTACGAATAAAACCGAAATAAAAAATTCCTTTTCTGATTTTTATAAAAATATGCGCACATACAAGATAATTGTGATTACTAAGGCGAGTTTCTGGAAAACATTTGTATGGAGGCAAAGTAAAATAATGGACTGATTTCAAAAACGTCTCAGTCAATTATTATTAAAAACTATTTAATATTGCAATATATATAATAAAAACAATATTGACATAAAATTTTAACTGTTAAAATGACAAAAAGTAGGACTAAGAAATTCCGTTATGATGTTTTTAAAGTTAATATAATTTTAGAATAATTTGTTAAAAAACCTCAATGACACTTAAGAATAAAATATTTGAAGGATATTTGTGATGTTATAAAGTTCCAAAATTTTAAAGCAAAATATTTTAATGGAATTTGATACCCATATCGACATTGCTGTGTAACTTAAAGGTTTCAAAATGAAGTATAAATTACTAATTTTAAAATTTTAAAGTCCTTTTAAAAGAATTTCTGAACAGGAAATGAAAAACTGAGTACGCAGTCCTATCATAAAATGCTTCTACTTTCACATGTATATGGCTTCGTTCATATGTGAAAATTTGCTGATGTACGGTGTAATATTAAGAAAGTTAGTTTGATAGTTATCACTTTTTCATAAATACTAGCAGAAAGTGACAAACAGAAACTACATTGCTAAGAGGGAATTTTTCTAAAACACCGTACAACAAAAATCTTACTCAATTTTTCTTACACATGATAAATATCATATACCTACATGTAAAAATATAGACTGAATATAGTATTGCTGCGTTTCAGTTTTTCATTTCATGTTCGTTTTTCCTTTTCAAATAACTTTAAATTTTTGAAGGATGAGCGAGATTAATTTTTTATCATTCTACTATCTAATTGCTATTATTAGGCATTGTGGGTATAAAATGAAAGACAGAATTTTAGCATTATATTGAATTATGTTTTGTGAAAATAATCGAAATAAAAATTGCAAAAATGTCCATCGTATGTTTGATCCTTTAATAGCATTGAAAGTTTCCAATAAATAATTTCCAAAATAATAAGAACAAAGTACAAATTTGATTTTCATTTTATTGACACTTCAAGCATGCAATTCGCCATTTCTGAAATCATTGTATTTAAATTTTAAGCAATTCTCACTTTACATGTAGTATGACAACATTATTCAGAAGACTTTAAAATATATTTTAAACTTGGAATGACTATAAGTTGAGTATTTCTATTTATTTAATTTTAAATTTATTACTTGCATTTTAGGGCCGGTATTATACTGCTTACTTAGCAGCAAAATCATTAAAATTGTTTTATAATTGAAAACTTAAGATTTTTTTTCCATCCCTTAAGTTTTCATCTTAAAAAATATCTATTGAAAATAAACAAAAATAAATAAAAATACAAAATCTATTAAAAATATTTTATTTTTTAAAAAGATTTCAAAATATGCTTTAAATTTATATTTTCTTTGTGTTTATTTATTTTTACCAACATCTTTTTAATTTTACAGCCCATAAGCTTAAGATTTTTTTACATCTTGTAAGTTAATTTTTTAAAATTATTTTTGGTCATTAGGGTGGCACCAAAAAATGTTTTGCACAAGAAAGTAATAAAGCAATTAATACAAAATTAACTCTTTGTTTACTTTCTTGTCAACTTATGTTTTAAACTGCAAAACTAAACATTACTTAAGTGTGAACTTTTATATAAATGTATTTAACTAAGTTTACACTAAGGGGTCTTAATCTGCGTAATATTTTTTAATGAATAATTAACATGAAAATATTTGTAGTCAGTCAAGCGCGTGTTAAACTGATTTTCGGGTGAGGTCCTTATATAGAAACGATCAACATATTTGGACAGATTCTTGTTAAAATTCATAACAGTATAATTATATTAAACTTATTAATGCCAAAATTAATTCAAAATCTAGCAAGTAAAATTTTTAAATTTTGGGTTTTTTTTTTGTTCTTACGGCAGTGCACAGTGGTTCCAAAACGCTTTTTTATGGAAATAATTCTGTGACTTGTGATCTGTTAAAGATACCTCGAAATTTGGTCACCATTTCTAAGTTTTTTAAACTTAACGGGCTTAAATTGGGTCCCAACATTTTTTGGTCCACTATATTCCTTATAAAATTCTAGATAACATTGCTGCAAAAATCATATAGATAAATAGTCAAAAATTCAAATATTTGGGTTGTTATATTTTTTCAACTATTTTTTTTTTTTTTTTTTTTTGATACAGTATTTTTTTAATGTTTTCAATAGAAATCTTACACAGAAAAAAGTTTCTACATATACATAAAAATTTACTTTCATTAATTTCAGTTCATAATATTTAAGCATAATTTCTTAAGCATTAAAACTTTTTTTTATTTTTTCAAATGAATCAAAAATCAATAATGCTGAAAAAATTATTTAAATTTTTATCTGATTACAAATTTCTCTCACTTCCGTATGGTGACATACAAGCAGCGTTAGAGTGGAGCATTTTTAAAAAGTGTCCAAAAAAGGGAATTTCAGAAAGAAAAGTCGCCAAAAAAAGAATTTTGTGAAAAAAGGGGTCAACTGCTTCGATACCTAAAAACTCCTTAAAATTGGTATTTTTGGGTGTTTTAAATAGCTTTTCATAAACTTATTAGCTTTAGTTTTTAATAGTTTTAGTTCATGTAAAATTCTCCATTTTGTTTTTTTTTTTTTTTTTGCAACATCACTATATTTTAAAACAATCCCAAAATAATTAACTTATTTGTTGAAAATAACATATAATGGGTCGAAATATTTTGCAAATAACTTAGTTTTTCATTATTTACCATATGATCTCAAAAAGTCGCCATCCAATTCTATTTTAAAAAAGGCGCCAAAAAATTGGTAAGGTGGTTGAAAAAGGAGAATAAAGTGAAAAAGGCGAATAAAGTCACCCAACGCCACTTATTGTGGCCATTGAAGAACTGAGTAAAGATTTGTTTACATTAATAGAATTTGATAGTTTTATAATATTTTTAATAAACAAATATAAAAGGTAAACAATCCGTTTTTTAAAGAATTAGTCAATTTTTTAAAACATCGTGTACATGAAAGACGTTTAAAAGTTTTAAATGATCTTATATTAAATTAAAATTCTGAAACATGACCAACTAGTTCAAACTGTTTAAAGTGTAGCTCCAAAACAGAGACTAAAGAAGTTGTATATGAGATATTTGGATACTGTGAGAAATGAATCGCATGAACCTATGTAGATGGAGGAATCTTTTGAAGTATATAATGGTGATTTGCTATCGGAGCTAAATGCAACAACTAAAAGTGAGGAAAATTTTAAAAGTTCAAGAGAAAAACTATGATATCATTATGGACGATTTTTTATTATAGACAGAACGAAGAAGAGAAAGTATAAGTTGAAAACAATCTTCAATGTACTTTTAGCAATTTCGCCAATGTCAATAATCAGCGAAAGAGATTTTTCAAAATCAATTTTTAATAATAAAATCTATTTTTAATAATAATTTTTAATAATAATTATTATTATTAACTTTTTAGATATTATTTTATGAGCAATTAACCAGAAAAATAGCTGTAGGAAGTCAAGCGGGACCATGTACACCATTAGGTATCAAAGTTAAACTGATTTTCGGGAGAGGTCCTTGTATAGAAACTTTGATTATATATGGAGCGAACTTATGTGTGCCAAATTTATTATAAAAAATTTAAAGTGATTTTCTGGAGTGGATCTTATATGGGAACTATGTTCAATTATGGACCGATCCTCTTGATATTTGATATTATATCTAATGCCGATAAAAAACCTACTTACCTCGAATTTCATATAAATACGAGCATTTTCAGGACAACTATGATCACTTAAGTATATTCCCGGTAAACACTTGTAGGAAGGTTAAGTAAAATAATAGTCCGATTCCAACCATTTTTCATAAGCTTCGACTTTAAACATATATTTCGAAAACAAAATTTACATAAACAGTGACAGATCATTTTTAAAATTTTATAAAATTTTAACTGTTAAAGCTAAAAAGAGGCAAAATGTTGGATTTAAAATTTCATTATGATGTTTTTAAAATTGATACAGTTTTAAAATAATTTGTTAGAAAACCTCAAGAACATCTAAGAATAAATTATTTGAAGGACATTTTTGACATTATAGAGGCTCGAAGGGTTAATTTTTTTCTCGAATTTCTAAACCATATTCTATCATATGTTAACAATGTTCTTATATCTGTATTGATGAACAACTAAAAAATTATTCACTTTAAAATTTAACAGTGCTTTAAAAACGATATTCGAACATGAAATAAAAAACTGAGTACGCAGTCCTATCTCTATCAATATTATTTGACTTTAATGAAACACAAATCTGTTCTGTCAGTGTTATGGAGGTTTAAGAAAAAATTAAAAATTGCAAAGATTATATTTTCAACAATATATATGAAAAATTACCATATATGTATTACCAACATCGATATATATAAAATACAAATTAAAAGTGATATGCTATGGTTGATGTAGCCGAAGATAATAACGATCATAATGATTTTGTAGCATTTCATTAACAAAATTTTGATCAAGATGCATAGAATTTTTCGTTTTTTAATTTTCTAAAATTCGTTGATATATTTTTCATATCCGATAACCAAACAATTTTTTTAAAGGATATTAATATACAAGAAATTACCGTTTTTTATGGTAGTTAAAAATCAAAAATTTATACAAATTTTAAAAATTCAATTTTAAGTCCGACATCAAAAATAAATGCACATATGTAACCTATACAAAGATATACAAAAGATGATCTATACGTTTTATAATATAGAACATAATCGGCACCATAATTCTGATTTAACCTGCCTATAGAATATAAAGTAAAAAGCATAGTTTACATGTATTTTTGATATTTTTATTTTTTAATTGCATTTAATTCACTGATGTATTTTTCACATATAACCATAAACAATTCTTTAAATGATGTTAATAAATAAAAAGTAGCAAATATTTATTTACCAGAATTCACATAGTGTCATAAAATCATATGTCCTATAATAATAGCATGAAAAAATACGATTGTTGTGAACTACGCCTCATAATTTAATATGCTATTTTGAATTTCAAATCAGCCAAAAATAAGCGAAAAAGAAAATAATAGCCGCTTTGTACAAAAGTACGTTTTAGATGTTTTGATAGTAGACTCAATTAAATAAACAGGATTTTTTTATTTGCTTCTGTATAAAATCATCTCTGATGATTACATACGACAGCACAATAAACAAAGCATACAAAATTTTATTATTTTAAGACACTTTTTTAAAAAAGCAATAAAAATATTTTTAAACCATTGTAAAATTTTAGAACATTATGACAATTTGACATGATAGCACACTTTGTAAATCCCCCAATTATGTAACTATAAAATAAATTTTTCAATGACAGAAATACACACACAAAAATGTTAAAAGATGCACTAAATTCAAACGCACAGTTATTTTTGAGTGCCACATTATTCCGATATAAGCTATCATAACATCTACAAATTGATGTATATTTATAGCGATTTCAGTTAGCGCCTTGGGTGTGCTTCGACAATTTATGAAATATTAAAAACACCGCGATCTCAGGTCATGAATAATTTTTACTCAATTTTTCTCATTTTTCACTTAACAAAAATAGAATAAATTTACATATTATAAATATACGAGTAATTTCACATAAAATATAAAAAAATGCTGATATAAAGTAAGCAAAAATTTAGAAAGATTTTAAAGAGTTATAACATTTTTGCAAATTAATATTAAATAGCGCCACAACGATTTTAAAATGTAATATGGAAACCTTTTTTGATCATGCGTTACTTTAGATTCATTAACATGACGCTGTGAGTCTACCCCGCGAAAAAGTCATCTCTTTCTCCATTAGTTTAGGCAAATTAGGAAGATGTATCTCAAGCGATTTATAATTACGAAAGCAATAAACCTCCATTCAAAAACTGCAAAAAATTTAAATTTTTTGGTTTCATCATTTTTCTACAATAAAATTCAACACTGGTCAACGGGAGACACAAGTTGGCCTATTTCCACAAGTTTGCATAAGAGCAGCGGATCCACAACAACACTAACATTTTAAGAGTCGTGAAAAAAATTCACTATAATATATAATTTAAAGAATTTTTGATTTCTAATAATACAAATTTAGATCATAAAATGTCTCGAAATTTAGTAATGATTTCGTTGAATTGATCAACTCATATCGAAAGTAAACAAAATTATATTTATAATTATCACAAATCAATTATGCCCTACTAAATCAGCCTATTCTTAGTTCTAAAATTTAGAAAATTAAAACATAAACCATAGACCAACAATAATTATTATTTATGTAATTTTTTATGAACAAAATCATTATGAAGGAAATTAGTTAAAACTATTCTGAGTACACCATAGCATTTGTTATTACGCTATTTAAGATATTGTGTAACAAATTTCTATTTTTGATTTTTATTTTGTGACTTTCAAATAACAATTGAAGCCAGCGTTACCGTTAAGAATTTTTAAAAAGTTTCCCAAAAGCGGATTTAAAAAAATTTGCAAAAAAAAGGCGATTTTTTTGTAAAAAAGAGGCCAACTTCTTCAATACCTAAAAACTCCTCATAAATTTATTTATTTATTTGATAAATATAAAAGCAAAATATGTTATATTTTGGTAAAAACTACTAAATTAAATTTTAATAATAACAAAGTAAATTATTTATAATAATTTTTATTATTTATAAAGATAAATTCATAAAAATAGTTAACATATAGTACTCTTTTTGGTACAGCACAGAAGTTTAATCTGAGCTTTTGTAGGAGGTCTTCCTGTCTTCCAAAACCCTTTCCAACAAATTTAAAACACGAAGCAGCAGACTTGAGCCTGCAAGACAATTTATTTTTCATTAGTGATAATTTATAAAAAAGACGTTTCGAAGAGGCACTGTAATGAAGCAAAGAAAAAATATAAATTAAGTATTCTTCGAATCAGTTTTTTTTTTAATTTTCCCAATCTGTACAAAAAAGATTGGGCATTTGATGAAGTCTTCGGAGTTTTTTATTACATTGTGAAACAATCTCAAAATAATCAACTTCTTCGTGGGAATTAATATATAACTCATCGAGATATTTCAAATAACTTAATTTCTCATCATTTAGCACATAATCTTAAAAAGTCGCCACTTAGTTGCATTTTAAAAAAGGGGCTAAAGCAGTGGAGAGTAGTTGAAAAAGAGGGAAAAGTCGCCTAACGGTAAAGCTGGTTGAAGCATGGATGAGTATAAAGGCGTATATACCCAATTTTTCCATATGCGTTTTTTTTCATACTGTTGCTTTAATAACCAATTTCCATCTATTTATATAAAAATAATTTAAAAGATTCGTCAATTTAGCCAAGAAAAAAAGATGACTTTAAGGACACATATAATGGAATTTTTATTATTTTCATTCACACTCTTTTTTTTTTTTTTTTTTGAATTTGTATGTGTTTAATAAATGGAGTACAATCTATTATTTGAATAATACATAAACTTCAGAATAGGAAGAATACATTTTCAATTTATGTAATTTTTACTTATATTGCAAAAAGTTTTATTGTCTTTTGAGTTTTAATGCATCGAACTAAGAACATGTAAAAGGATATATATCCATCAATTAGATAATATAATAAGATGATCTTTTGATGTGCTTTTGTTAATGATTGCAGCAAATTTATTCGCAAAAAAAAAAATAAGAAAACAGCATGTATTCTTTAAAGTCCCATGATACCATAGACCATGAATTTTTATTGCTTTAATGAAGCCTTTTATGGGACCTATGGTCAATTATCGACCGTTGCTTATAAGATTTGATGGTGCAATTTATGTTTCCATAAAACATAAATATGTAAAATATAATATGTTATTACCAGTTATATGGCCCTTGATTCTCGAAGCTTTGCCCTAGGTTTTCTACTTATATAAAACTTATTGTCATCAAATATTATTGCTGTGCTATCATTTATATGAGACTTATGCACTTTAAAGTGATTTTCGGAAAGGAGGCTTACATGGTAGCCAACGTCAGTTTTCCTCCGATCTTCGTGAAATTTGGTGCACTTTTTTTATATACAGCGCACTTAGTTCGAATTAATGAAATCGTGAAGTTTTTATCGTCTCTTACAAAATTTGACTTAGAGTTTATACACCGTTTTACGCATCCACGCTTGATATTTTAGTGTTGCATGCTACATTAAGTGGTGGCTGGATAATTCTCAACATTTCAGTCAGAAAGAAGTTTTCAAGAATTATCTGAATATTTGTTGGAAGTGCGTAAAAGGCAACTAAAGTAAAAGTATAAAAGGCAGTATACTTAAAAAAAGTCATCAAGGACAGGCACTTAATATACAAAATGTTTTGTGATTGCATTAATTATAATTTTTAAGGCAGAATTTATTAGATTTGTCTAAATAGATTCCGAGCTATATCTCATCAAGGTGTCTCCAAAAATCATGTAATGGTCGAAATTGTTTAAAATAAATAGAGATTTTTTTTAAATAAACAATTTTATATAATTCATTTAAAACCAAAATTAAAAACAAAAATGATTTTAATTTTTGATTTTTGTTAAAAAATTAAAGTTTTCTTGATCTTTGCACGATAAAATAAAAATAAAAAATACATATTTTTCAAACAATAAAACAAAAACCAAAATAACAATTACGGTTTTATATATTTATTTTTTTAACTTATAATACTTATGTCATCTGATTTAAAACTATGGTCTATGCTTAAACAAAACTTGTTTGGTAGCAAACATTAAAATCATGTTGCAAATCTTTGGTTTGGTGTTAAGTTATAACACAAAAAAATTGGTGGATCATTCTCGGGTTGCACTGTCTCAAGGGTGTCTAGAACTATTGTTTTTGAGAAAAAAATTGTAATTTTTAAGCACTTTTTAGGTTTCTAAAATTTGAGTGCTTACCGGTAAGCACAAAACCATTTCAGACCTTGAATTTTTCTTGTTTTATTCCACCAAGTATTGCTAATATAATTTTATGAAAAGTTCTTTAAAAAAATCTAAATTTAAAAGAAAATTTGTGCTTAAGGTCGTTTTTATAAAGGTGGAAACATAAAAAGAGAATTCTCCATATATATATATATATATATATATACATATATATATTTCATTTAACTTTTTCCATGAAAGCGCTCAAACGCTAAAAGCCAACACAGACCTTTTAAACCTGCTATCCAATCCCTGAATAGAAAATATAATAATAGCAAATAAATTCCTAAAACTGTCTAAAGTATTAATGAAATTTAAATAAGAAAAAATTGCAAATTATGTAAATATTATTTAAAAATGTAAATTAATTACATAAGTTGTAATTTTAAAACTACTTCTGTATATATTGAACTTATTAAATTTATAATTATAAAGCTTATTTTAAACGATTTGTGAGGGAGTTACGGTAAAAATTGAAAAGTGTATATATATCTAGACCTAAAAAAATAATTTGTCATTGCCCGTAGTGCTGTTAGTATATATTTACCGATGCCTCTACAAACCTCTGAGCTAGCGCGCTAGCTTATCGGCTATTTCATTACCGAGAATGTCGCAGTGATCAGGAACCCACAAAATTTTATCCTGTAGGCATCCATTTAAATTTAAATTCCTTTCTGCACTCAAGCACAAATCCAGGTCTAAAGAAATGATATGTCATTCCCAGTAGTGCTGCCAGACTATCCATGTAGATTAGTACTAAATTTTGTTGAAACTGACCTGTAAATAAAAACTTATAAAAATATGAGCTATTTTAAACAAAGTTAGGTATTGGGGCGTATACATACTAGAATTGATTAATATTACTTATACGCAGCATACATTGCAAGGGTATGTATATATATACATAGGTATAGGTATATATGTATATATATATATATATATATATATATACATATATATATATATATATATATATATATATATATATATATATATATATATATATATATATATAAAGGGGCAAGATCCATCCCAATTTGCCCTGAGTACGGGCGGTATTAAAGGTAGCACGGTCCCTTGAGAATGATGGCCTTACGGGTGGATTCGTTACAGTCTAATCTAAACTTATAGCTGTTCATTTTCGAATAAAATTTTAAAAAAATTAAAACAGCTGTTCCTTTTGTATTATTATTTACCGAATCCTAATAATGAAGAAATTAAAAACTTAATAAAAAACAACACATTTTCCTCTTTTTTTGTACCTGAAAGTTTGCCTCATTTAGAAAACAAAATTCAAAATTTTAAAAATTTAATATATTTTCTTCTTTATTTTACTTCAGAGTTTGACTCTTTTGGAAAATTAACATAAAAAATTTATTTTTTTCCTAGCAAACACACATATTTGTAAAGGAGCACCTTATTAAGGGTCCTCATGAAAACGCACAAAACCCTCTCAAACTGTGCAATGTGTGCAAATTTGCACAATTGAAAAATTTTTATGGAAAATTATTTGCACAAAACTTATAAGTTTGCGCGACAATTTTGTCTGGAAAAAATTGCGCTGTCTTTTATTTATATTTAAACTTTATCTATAACTGAACTATAAAAAATTGTAAATACCTTAATAATAAAATCATTGCATGTATCTTTAATTTTAACAAAATTGTTCAATTATTTGCAATGATCTCCTATTTTTTTATCCTTAGTAATGCATAACATTTGAAATGGAGGTTCATGAAATATGTCTCGTAAATTTGCGCAATTGCACAAACGGAAAACTTAAGCGTTTAAATGAGTGTCATCATTATATTTTCAGTAAATATCACATTTTTTTATTAGTTAGTAAATTACAAAAGTTAATGTGATTTCAAAATCTAAATTCGCTTTTTTGCAGCATCATAAACCCATTTCTCACCAAAAGCAGCTTTTGCATAGATATACCAATTTTAGCGGCCTCTGGTAGTATCTATAATACCTAAAGATTCTTTTTTTACCGTTCATGTTATTAGCTTTTAACTAACTAAGTTTCAATTCCTTCTGAGTTTTTTTATTTCTGCCTATGAAACGAATCACTTACGATCTTTAAATAATATATAAAATGTATTTTACCCTTCCCACCTACAATGCTGCTAGAATATAAGTCTCTATTGCAGGACTTGGATTTTCCAAAAGTTCATCTGAAGAAAACGTATACGAAATATTGAGAATGAAAGGATTAAAAAAAGTAATCCCTCAACCACATATATAGATCTTGTAAAAAAGTTGATAAATATATGATTTTTTTATTTTCTTTCAGCTATGGATCTACGTACATATTTATTTACGTTGTTTAATTCACTCTTATAATACTCACAAGAAAATTTATGGTTATTACTTCATTTTTGTATAATATTAACAATAAATAATTTTTTACGATTTTTGCTTATACATTTTATAATCATGTATTTTTTTACTAAAATAAATACATGTAGTAATAACAAAAAACAAGAAAACTTTAGAACCCGTTTACATAAATATTCGTTACTAAACAACAAGGAGTAAAATTTGCCTAGTTCCACTACTAATGGCTTCATTTCAAGTTAGATTTGCTTTATCTTTTTTTTGTTTCTTCTGAAACACCACAAATAATAAGTAAGGTTTTATGTTTCCAAATATTATTTAATGCAAAATAAGAATGTTTTTTTTCATTTAAGTAACCTTCAAGTAAATAAAATAGGCATACTTAAGATTTTTTTTTTTGTATGTATAGAGAAAGAGGCTCTGGCTCCATGATTATATAACAAACCCTATAACCAATATAACGTTGGTGCGCTGACGAAGAGTCCTATGCGTATTTTTTTTTTTTTATCATAACTTACTAAAGCGTTAGAAAAAGTGTTTTTGTTTTTTACTTCACATAGGACTTTTTTATATATATATATATATATATATATATATAATTTCTTTTGCCATTCGCATGAAATTTTCAAATATGTTAATGGAAAATACAAAAGATAAAAAAAAGAACGTTGCGAACTTTTTTTTTTTTTTTTGTTCTTCTGAAAATTAGTAAAAAAACACATAGGACTTTTTGTCAGCGCACCGACGATAATGTGGTTGGTCTATTTCTTTGTTAGGATTTAGGTTTTTATTTTTTATTTATTTTTGTTTTGTTGGCTTCATTTTTATCTTTTTAAGTTCTAGAGGAATATGTGATTGTATATGTATTAGGGTATAACTTTTTACAATTTTACGAATAAAAAAAAATATTGAGAAACGCGATATTAAAATTTATGATGGTTAAAAAACTTTCACACCAGACGCGTTCAAAGCTTGAATTCAGATTTTTGTTTAAATTTTTTCATATTATGCATTATTTTTATTAACACAAGATTATAGTATCTCACCATTAGCATTATCTTTAATAAAATCATTTTTTTCTATATATAAAAAACGATAACATCACATAATTTTTTGCAAAGATTTGTTTTTGTAACATAGTTTTAGTCAAAATTAATATTACAGTACTTTTTAAATTAATGATTTAAACAACAGATTATTTATTAATGAACAGATTATTTAATGAACAGATTATTTAGTTTAATGTAAGTTTTTGTTACTAGTTTTTACCAGAAATTGCTTTCGGTGCGAAAGATTTTTTCATCCAAATAGTTTTTGAAAGCAGTTTTTGGTATTAGCACAACATGGACTATGATGTGATGACCCTGTATTTTTTGTATAAAAATGTTATACCGTTAATGTATCTGTGTTGGTGTATTTGTGTTTATTTGCTTTAGCCTTTATTTTTAATATTTAATTTAACTACACAATTTGTATTTCTTTGTTTCATTCATTCGAAATGGGAAACTTTTTATGTTAATTGCGCCTTTAAGTGCTGTTTTGGTTAATGGATTTTATAATTGTTTACATTCTCTTTATGGTTATTACTTTTTTTTTGGATTAAGGACATTAACTGTGACTTTTCTTCAGCTGTATACCAATAGCTATTTATGGAAAAGAAAAGCAGTTAACGCGATTTGAAGAAATAAAAAAGCTCAATTAAAGGAAGTTCATTTTCAAAAATGGCAAAGAAATCATTGAAAAGAAAAGCTACTCCACAAAGTATTAAACTAATTGAAGTGCTTTGTTTTAATATAAACATGTCATATTGTGTGAATAATTTTGTCCATTTAAAAACGTACTTTTAATTACATTTTTATTTTTTATATTTTATAATGTAATGTAATTAGAAACAATTTTTCTTTAGTAAAAAGTAGCAAGTAAATAAATAATTTTCTAGAAAACAATATTGAGCTATGTCTTTTCATTTAAAAAATGTAAATGATTAAACATTATTTTGCCTGATGTGTGAATACTTTTGTCCGGAACTGTATATAGAAAAAGGCCATTAGAAATTAAATTTTATGCTAATTCTTAGTAACTGGATGGGTCAAAGAGCACTAGAAAAACATTTTGTAATGGCTATAACAATATCTTAATATTTACCTTTAATAAAAATAAACTTAAAAAATCTTTTTTTCATTCTCAGAATATTTTTTAATAAATTTACCAAATGCTATTATAAAATGTTAGTCCTAGTTTTATACACTTGTAATTAATTTAGCAATTAAGTTTTTTTTATTCCTTACTTAGGTTTCATTTTTTACATAAATGGTAGTTATGTACCATTCTTGTAATTAAATTTTATTAGTGTTAATATAAACTTATTTCGAGTCGTATCACATTCACCCCACTAATATTTATGCATATCGCACATAAGTCAGCTTCAATCAAAAAGATTTATAACATTAAATGTCTCATTAAGTTTCAACAATGCTACTCGCATTGTGCTAAAAGAAAAAAATACAAATAATTCTTTACATTGTTATGATGATAATATTCACAAATCATTATAGTGATTTGTTGTAGCTAGACATATTTTACATGAGGTATTGTGTCATGTATTTGCGTTATATGTAGGGTATGAGGTTTCCCGCAATATTTCCTTTCCCGGGGAACGGGAACAAATATCAATTTCCCGAGAATTCCCGTTAAATTTCTTACTCTTTGGATATAAGAAAAAAGGCCATGATTTTTTATAAAGAATATTATTTTTCTTTTTTTAATAAATAAAACAAAACGAAACATTATAAATCATATTGAGTGAACGCAAAATGAAATAATATAAAGTATATCGACATTCCTAAAATAAAAAAAAATGTAAACATTTTATGCAAATAAAATTAGTGTTAAAAATTGTGTCTCAGATTTTCAAGTTATTGTGTTTTTGGTGGTAACACTTTCTAAAAATATATCCTAATCTATTGAATAAATTTTATTATAAATAGCTTGCCGTTTATTTCCACTTTATTTCTCTAATTTGCAACAACGTTTTCTGGATCAATAATAGTATTTAGAAATAATCTCATATAAGTACTAATAATACAGGAGATTAGTTTCGTTATAAGTACTTTGAAGTTATCAGATTTCCATGTAACATTTACAAATATATTGCCTGGATAAGAGATGTTACTTCAAAAGAAAATGTATTTGAATGAATAATCTCCTAATCTAGTCTTTTCTTTTTTTTTTTCACAAAACTATTATTACTTGTGAACTAAATAAAAAATACAAAAATACTTTTTATTTTATTTCGCTTTTTTTTCTAATTTAAAATATTTGTTAATCTATTTATTCATTTTTAAACAAAAACTTTAAGAATTTTTATTTATACTAAATTAAATGAATTTTGATATAATTTTTTATCTGATTGAATAAAATTAATGAACAAAAAATAAAATACTTTATTTAATCAAAAGTGAAACATATGTTTTTTACAAGAAGGTAACCAAATTTTTTTATATTGGAATATTTTAACCTTAAATAATAATCGTGTTTTTTTTACTACAAAAAAATTTCAACAAGTTTTTTAGGAATTTTATTTGAAAACGATATACTTAAATAGAAAAATTTCTAACAAATATTTTAATATTTTTATAAAAAAAAAATCAAAGAAATAAAATTATTCAGTCACAAAAGGTTTGAATAAAAAATCATATTAAAAATCATTTCAATTAATTATGTTCAAAAGAATAACGAAGTGATTGTTTCAGAAGTTTTTTCAGCAAATAATGTTCTTTGTGGTTTCTCTGACTGTTTAAACAAAATCTGTACCTGACCAATAATCATCGATTAAATAAGTGCAGTATTAAGAAAAATTCTTATTTTTCTTATTGCAAACAAATTTAAAATTATTCCAACAAATTTATGTTGAATAAAAATATTCAAAAATTTTCTATGAATAAAAAAAATAAAATTAATATTTCAAATCAGATTTTATTTCATTTTTAAAACAGTAAATTGTATTCAAGTTAAGGGGCCTGTATGATAGTTATACGGTGAACAAAATTTTACTACCTCATAGGTCTAGTAGAAATTTTGTCAAATTAATGTAAATTTTTATGTTTTAGAATTTATAGAATAACTTTAATTAAATAAATATTTACAAAAAAAAAAAGACATTACAATCATTAAAATTCTTAACACTCAATTCTTAACATTTCTTTTTAATTTTTAATAACAAAATTTAAATTTGTCAATAATTTACAAAGCTTTCATTTCACACAACAAAAATGCAATTTTTTTTCACCATAGAAAAAATAGTTTTTACATTAGAACTTTTCTACAGTTTCAAACAAGCCCAAGGATATAAATTTTGTTTTCAAATTAGTTGAAGACTGGAATTTGATTTAAATTTTATAAAAGTATATTCGAATACTTCTGTTGAAATATTTTCTAATCTGACTTGTTAACAAATTTTATTAAAATGATTTTATTCCAAATTAATTTCAAGTTACTGAGAATTTTAATATGGAGTACAAAATGATTTGAAACCATTTTATTTCTTAAAATATAAATTTAATATAAAAACAATTTATTTTAACAAATATTTTGAATTAAAATATTCACAATGAATAGCTATGAAATCTATAATAAAACTAAAGTGTCTTAAATTTTAACATAACAAAAATAAATTTGATTTAAAATTTCATGTGAAACAACTTGTAAGTAATTTCCTTAAACCGTAAATAAACAAATACATAGATATCTGAGATAAAAAGCTACTGCTATAGTCAGAAACCTAATTTACATTAACGTTCCTCTCAAACAACGTTCTAATTGTATTATGTGCTCAAACTCTTACAAGTACCATGTTTAGAGTAACGTCAATATTTCATTGATTGAAAATAGCAAAATGTTTGCTATAAAATTTTAAAAGTACGATAATGTTTAATTTCCCGCTTTTCCGGGAAATTCCCGAACCCCAAACCCTAGCATGCGTCAAACTTTGACAGATAAACTCAATAGTGCTTAGAACTGTAACTTACACGTTCGAATGAGTGACAGAAAATTGTCAGACATCAATTGTTTCATGAAATAAATGGTAATAGAAGTAATGTAAATAACAATTCTAAATTTGTAAATGATTGACAAATGCAATACGTTAACTTGAAGACTAATTTCAAATAGTTGAATTGTGCTTAAAACTTAATTTAGGTAATAGAAAATAAATTGCACTAATTGAAGAACTTTAATATTTCTTTAAGAATACGAAAGAAGAAGTTGTATAACTAAAGACTAAAATTGATCTTTTTGGATGAAAATATTTAAAGATTTTAGAAACATTTTCGACATAATATTTATGCTCTTGATTAAAAGGGTCTTCTAGAGAGCAAAAATAAGAAAGATATAATTAGTCTATCAAGATTATTGATTTATACCCAATATGTGGAAAAATAAAGATTTTTAAATTCTCGATCTCACCCTCTAGAAATTTTCGAATATTCCAAAAACTATGAAATAAAAAGTTTTTTGCTAATTGAAAGAAATTTAGAAGTGACTCAAAGCGATTGAAATATTAATTATATTTTTTTTTATTCTGTACAATCATAAATAACACCGGTCAGCAGAAAAATATTCCCTTAAACAAGAGTAGGTGGACCATATGGTCCACCTATTTATTCATAATATTACCAACTTTATGAAAAAGTATTAAAAACTGAACATAAAATCTGAAAGCAGCTTAAATTTTCGTGGTTGTCATATTTTTTGGCACTATATGTAAAATTTCGTTCCTCCCCCTCAAATTCTGGTTGAGGCCTTATTTGACTGGGGTATATTTGGCTGAAAATTATTCGAGTATTTTTATGACGAATATTATAATGAAGCGAATATTTTTTTAATATTATACTTCCTTTAGCATATTTTTAACTACTGGTATAAATAAATATGTTTCTATTTCTTTTTTTTATTAATTTAAGTTAAATACGGAATTATGTTACCTTCCAATAGCAGCAAGTAATTGGTCAGATAACTCTTTTTATAAATACATAGTCGTACAGAAAGATGTTATAATTCTAAGAACAAATCAATTAAACATGTTAAGTTTGGGCTTGAGCAATTAAAAATAAGAAAAAGAGTCTTTTCTTTTTCTTACTACGTAACAAAGAATCATCATGGAAACTACAGTTGTTTTAAATGCAATGTTACTGATGCGTACGATGTACGTAAATGTTGAAAAATGCTCAGCAGATTTTACCATGAACAGAAAATGTTGGAGTTTTATGTTTTGCATCAAGAAATACTAACACATAATGTTAAACAACTTGTTTAAAAAGGTTATTATAAGTAACAAGTATTTGTAAATTCTCAACGTTTTATACCAGAAAAATTTATCAGAATCGCTTTTTGATAACGTTTTTGGATGATGTTTATATAGCTTCTTAAACACAAGAAAGCGTATAATTACTAAAACTTTGGAAGTAATAGAAAAGTACTAACTTAAAAATTACTTCTATTTATTTTTGCTGGGAATAGACATTTGTGTGAAACGGTAGAAAATAGTAATAAATAATACACCGTTTACCACAGATTATTATAAAATTATATAATTTCCATAAATTTAACCTTTAACCTCAAATAGTGTTCTCTTATCATGGTGTAAATCAGTATAAGTTTTTACACTAACTCTTTAAGCCAAGGGCTTTAATGTTCCTGCCTTCATTCCTCTAAATGCCATACATTTGTAATATAATTTGAACATCTAAAGTATAAGTATGTAATTCAATAAGAACAAATTTCAAATTCAAAAACAGTTTGCCAAATAATATGTAAATGGATTTAGCTTATATTAAGTATTGTTATTGAAAATATTCTCAAGATTATTAGTGCAAAATTCTGTTCATTTACGAGTATTATTAAAGATTAAAAAGATACAGACTTATGAACAGAAAACGAAAAAAAGTTACCCACTGTGCAGCGGCATTCTTCTCCAACAACTACAGCGAAGAATAAGTTACTTTTATATTAATGTCAAATGCAAATTGATGTCAAAGCTTTTCACTTTCTTAATACTAAAATCCAATGGGCGAAAAGTGAATCAAGCCCATAGAAAAATCAAAAAAATTGAAGGAGATGTCCTACAGTCATAAAATTTAGTACATACATTTAAATTGATCCACATATGTGTCATTTCAGTACACATTTCTAAATTTATCCGGTAATTTCAAACCTAGAATCAGAATTTTAAAATTACTAAAACCTACTCCAATATGGGAAAATAAATTTCCTAAATCTTCGCATATGTGTAATAATTTTCATATTTTGTGCTATATCTATTATTTCATTCAAATTGGTTTCAGCGTTTAATGAAAAATTTTTACTCTTAACGTTTTTAGTTACACCCGAATGCACAAATCTGTTTTTTTACTTCAGTTTTTAATAAATTCTAAGCAAGAATTTAGAAGGATGTTTGTAGCTCTGGAGACTAACAAACGTAGATTACATGGAAATTGTAAATAAGGACAATGGAAAAATATCATTAAAAAAGAAAAAATATGAAGAGATTTTTGTATTTTTAACTAAAAATGTGTAAATTTTCGTAGTTCCGGGCAAGGACTTAGGAAGATGTTTGTAATTCTAGAGACTAATAACAGAAAATTACATGAATATTATAAATAAGGACAATTTGAAAAAGTAAAAATCATTAAAAAGGAAAAAAATAGTAAGATAATTTTGTATTTTTCACTAAAAATGTGTAAACTTACGTAGTTCTGAGCAAGGACTTAAGAAGATGTTTGTTATTCTAGAGACTAACAACATTAGATATACATGAAGATGGTAAATAAGGACAATTTGGAAAAAAAATAGTAAGAAATT
The DNA here is from genome assembly GCA_932274085.1 of Protocalliphora azurea. Classification (NCBI taxonomy): domain Eukaryota; kingdom Metazoa; phylum Arthropoda; class Insecta; order Diptera; family Calliphoridae; genus Protocalliphora; species Protocalliphora azurea. The sequence continues at coordinate 39,539,303 of OW026519.1, forward strand.
TTTGTATTTTTAATTAAAAATTTGTAAATTTACGTAGTTCTGAGCATGGGTTTAGAAAGATATTTGTAATTCTAGAGACTAATAATAGTAGATTACATGAAGATAATTTGAGAAAATAAATATCATTAAAAAAGAAAAAAGTTATAAGATATTTTTGTATTTTTACCTAAAGTGCGTAAATTTACGTAGTTCTGAGCAAGGACTTAGAAGGATGTTTGTAGCTCTAGAGACTAACAACAGTTGATTACATAAAGATTGTAAATAAGGACAACTTGGAAAAAATAGCATGAAAAAAAGAAAAAAAAGTAAGAAATTTTTGTATTTTTAACTAAAAATATGTAAATTTGCGTAGCTCTGAGCAAGGATTTAGAAAGATGTTTGTAATTCTAACGACTAACAACAGAAGATATACATAAAGATTGTAATTAAAGACAGTTTGAAAAAAATAGAAATAAGAAAAATGAAGAAAAAAAAATAGTAAGAGATTTTTATATTTTTATCAAAAAATGTGTAAATTTACGTAGTTCGTTGTATTTATAAAATATCAAAAAATGTTATATGTTAACAAAATATTTGTATTTCATTACGATACCAATATTTCCTCAAAAATTGTGTTGTATTTATGATTTTTAAATATGGATTAATGATTTTAATAATATCAAGGGGTAAATTGGGATTAATTCTTATTTTTATTATTTTGTTTATACTAAATCAATGTTGTTACTTATTACCGAAGTTTTGAAATTAGCATGTTTTGGGATCTTTACTCTTTGAGAAGTAGCTATTTTCTAATATATAATTTTTAATCCTCGTGTAATTTCAGTTTTTTTTTTTTAATCTTTTTTATAAATGTGTATGTCTTATAATAAAAAGGTCAACAAAAATAAATATAAAAGAACTTATAGATTCAAATTTATATATGACTACCACTGAATTTTAATGTTTAGTTTATAGATTGCTAATACAAAATTGAATTGTTATATAAGCAAAAAAATATACCTCTTTCAATGTATATAACTGTTTTTATATATAGATTTTATTTTTTTAGGAATCCGATGTTAAATAGTAATATTGATTATAAGTGAAATTTATAGTATTATTGTGATATTAATTAATAATTATTACATAAGTACAACTCTTATTGCATAAATATGTATAGTATTTAATAAATATGAATTTATTTGCAAATATAGACCCCACAGTCAGTTCAATGTTAAGATCTCAGTTGATTGAAGGCAATCTCAATGTAGGACATTTCAGTTCACAAAGATTATCTTCAGCGAAAACTTCAACCAAAATTGAGGAAGTTAGGTGGATGTTGGAAGGATGTTATTTGGATATAGTGGGAATTAATGAGACTTGGTTCAAGGAAAGTGTTCCAATTGAAGTGGTCAGTATTGACGGTTATAAATTGTATCTTAATGACAAAATTCTCAGGAGAGGTGGAGGAGTATATATATATATGTATCCAAGAAGTTAAAATCACGTTTTATACAAGAGATAATGGATGAAAACATGTGTGATACTCCTTTTGCCGAAATTTGAACCAGTATAACAAATAAGGTTCTCGTCGCAGAAATTATGCGAAAATCTTTTTGATGGTCTAAATGCTCAATATGAAAATAGTGTATTTATGTTGTTTGATTTACACAATAAGAATTCTGCCAGCACTTCTTGCAGACTTGAAAACTTTGTGCCAATCTCCAATTCTTCATTTTCAAACATTTTTGGTTGGCCGGAACGCTCCTTATCAATCACATCGAAATCACCACTCTTAGATATCAAAACCATATCTATGACAAATAAGTTGTTGTCAATAGGAACTAATGTTGAATTTTAATAACGATTTGATTTCTTTTTTTTTAGGCCGATTTAGTAATTTATATAACGTGAAAGAAGCGTCAAAGAATCTGCATTTTCTTATTATTTTTTTTTTTATTTATTATTTATATGTATATCGAAATACACTATTATTTCTCCATCATTTTTACTAACAATTTAAATGTAAAATATACAATATTTACAAAAAAAATATATAATTTTTTATTAAAAATTTTATTAGTACAACAATAAATATTGCTTGAATATCTACTAAAAATTAGATATTATTTTTTTGTTTTACTTAAAAAATACTAAACCAAATGAAAATTTTCAAATACACAAATTTATAAATAGTAAAAATATTTTAATAAGTAAAAAATATTTTTTTTTTTTCAATAGAACATTTACGAATGTGAATATTTGATTTTACAAATTCAAAATATAAATGATTTTATAAATTTAGTTTTACAACATTAAATTTTATTTTTTCTGTGTACATTTTATTCTACCATATAAAGTTAAATCTCTTACATATATCTATAACACTATTCTAATGACCAACTTATACCCAAGAAATTTTAAACTTGTTAGAATCGTACCTATTGCTAAAATAAGGAATCCTGTACATACCACTATCTTCAGAACTATTAGCATCCTTCCGATCTGTACCTAGGTGATGGAAGCGATAATAAATAGACGAAGACTGAATTATATGAATCTTAATTATCTAATATAGTCTAGCTTTAGAACTGCTCATTCTACAACTACTTTGATGCTAGATCTTACAGAAAAGATTAGGATGAGTATAGCCAAGGGCTTTGGTTCTTCACTAGGCCACATATTAAGGAGGTAGTTATTCAATAGCAGTCACATGACCGATGCTTTCAAGGCAATCGTCAACAGAAAATAATTTAATGCTTCTGCAAGAGTAAGAGGTTTCAAATTTGTATGATTATAATCTGTAATGCCATACTCATGGTATTTCCTAACACATTGCTTTTTTTGTCATGCTTTTGTTGTTCTTTAATGTGAGTCCGATGTTCATTTATGAATATGGTGTTAGTACATTGCTTTGGAAACTGAGGATTGATATATTTTGGTTTTATTCATTTTTGGCCGAAGTTGATTTGAATGGAGTCTTCCTCCGCATAAAATATGTTTTAATCTGTAAACCGTGTGTAATCCGAATACGTTAAATAAAAGCTGAAATTTTTCGATTTATATATTGAAAAGTTTTGATTCATTTGAATCAAAATCATAACTCAATTGAAATTAAAAATAATAATTTTGATGATTTTTAAAGCAGAATTAGGATATTTATTTTTCAAACGATGATTTTTTATCGAAAGTTTTCGGCTACGCTGGTTGTACCACAAATATTTTCAAGTATTTGTTGACAACCAGCATTGTCAATTTAGCACTTTCGCGCTGGATTTAGTGCTTTTTAAAAACCCAAACATTTTTTTCTGTTATCAATTTTTTCGAAAAAAGGCGTTAAAATGGCGCATCTTACCTTCAGTAATATGTCGATTCACAGATTAATAATTCAATGGTCAAAAACCTAATTCCTCCAACAACAAAAAACATGTAATAATTTTTGTTGGGTCAAAACGGGGCCCTACTTGACAGATTCCGCGCAGTTAACTATCATGAAAACCAACATAGTAAGATATATTTTGTGTCTGTCTTTTGAAAAAGGATAAATTTTTTGAAAATTTAGTATGATATTACTCTCACATAAATAACCTTCTAATTGTATTCTATGTGTCGATTAGGAACACGTTTTGCGTCTTTGTGAATTGATAAAAAATTATTATCTTAAGGCCTGTGTAAAATGGTAGAAAATTATTCTTCTTAGTAAAGTTTAGACAGTTATGAATTTTTGAAAAAAGTATATAAATTTTCGATGTTTTATAATTGAAAGAAAAAAAATCAATATTGTTAAATATTTAGAAAATTAACATTAAATTTTATAGGTCTTATGATTTCATGCATACTACATTCTTTAAAATACTTTATATTCATTAATGAATATTTACTTATAAAATAGAGTGTTGCTTTCAGAATGGAATTATTGCTTTTTACGTTCTCATATTTTTAATTTTTCAATAATAAAATTTTAATTTTTCAGTATTTTATAGTTTTCATTTCACACAACAGAAATAAGAATTTTTCTTACCAGAGAAAAAACATTTTCTACCATAGAACATTATTATCAATTTGTATTAATTTTCGACTTCACCAAAAACAGAAACAAGTTTTTCATTTCATTTTGAAATGCTACAATATACCTTCAGAATTCTTCTGTTTAAAGCGATCATTTATGATGTATATCCGTAATTTCAATATTCCTCCAAACAAGATCTGCATTTTTCGTGAAAAAATATTGGACTGATTAAATCAAAGGTTATGCATTAAAATTTAAAAATATTTGGCCGAAGATAACAATTTTTATAAATTTAAATTCTTGGAAAAAAATCACTTATGAATCTGAAATTTTAAATGTGCATAAAATTTGAATTTCTATAAAAAAACCAATTTTTAATTTCATTTCATATATAGTTCACTATTTGTGCTGAAGTGCAAATATTTAAAATCATAACAGGTATGTTATGTTTAAGTTGTTACTCTTAATGAAAATCAAAGGATTTAGTTTGATTTAACGCTTTGTAGTGCGTTTTGGGTTTTTTCTGCACGTTTTGGTTAAAAATAGTTGACAACGCTGGGAACAGTAAATAAATTCCACAAAGTACATTAAAGAAAAACAAATTTTGCGCTTCTTTGTGATTAGCGGGATAAGTAAGAAGAAAAACAAAAACTAGCACTATAGTGTAATAAGAAAGTGACCTCATAAGTTCAACTGATTTACAATTTGTTCATGTTCGTACCAAGCGAAACTGTCAAATTGTTTTTGTATTCGCATATAATATTTTTTGCCGCGTTTACTTACTCTTCTTCTTAATTTTCTCATTGTAATTGTTGTTTTTGTAGATGTGCGGTCACTTTATAATTAAATTACACCCCGTCTAGACGTAACATAATATGTAAAATTTTTGTGTCAGAGAGTGTCAAATTCGCTTTCTTAGAAAATTATTTCACGTGTAGATTCAAATATTAGTATTATAAGATGTATTATGTGACTGTTGTAATGAGATTTCTCTATACAACCATCTTATAAGATGAACTGTCACATACACGAAAGTTTGCTTGTGAGTGTGCATGTGTATTTTGGAGATTATTGAAAAACAATGTTATTTTGTAAAATTGTTTTACATGTTAAAAATCATTTTTATAAAAATTGTGTTAAAAAAGTGCGAATTGCTTAAATAAAAAGAACATGTTTACTCTGTAACTGATTGAAAATAATAATATCTTATAGGATTTATTAGAATACGCGTATCCCTTATTTAAGATTTAACATAATATAACAAAAATGTTTACTCAACTCTGCCGGCGTTATCTCACATATTATATCAGCGTTAATCGCAGTTGTAGACCTGGGTTATGAGCCACCACCAAAATACGAAGATAATTTAAAAGCAATACATTACCTAGTGTCTACATTAGGCAAATTTTTATCAAAACAAACATCAAAATCAATGCGAATATATTCAAGGTAACCTTAGTTAAACAGCTGATTATTATTTTGGTTGTTACAGTTGTCAAACTGCATATATGAAAAACAATAATGAATACGCCATATTGTTGTTTTTGTGCAACTTTTGCCACCTTCCATAAAGTCGTGTTAAGTTTGACGTTTGTCTTGATACAAAATTGTCTAATGTAGACACTATGTTAGGTGTGTTTTTGCGTTTTTAAAGAAATACAAGAAACACATTGTTGTGTGTATAAAAAAAAACTACGAAAAATATGTTGTACACATAAAAATTTATATAAATTGGTATGATTTCGTAAATATTGTATTGTAGATTATATATTTTATTGTTGTAAAAATATAAGCACTTTAATACACACCGAAGTGATTGTACTTTTCTTAACGACATGTTAACTTTTGTGCAGTTATAAAGTATGAATTTATTTCTTAAAGATTTAATTTTATTTGAACGTTTTATAAATACATAAATAAATAATTATATATTTATTTTTTTGTGCAAACCATAGGAAAGTAGATATGTTATTATCATTCCTACTTTATTCGTTCACACCCAATCCGCTCAAGAGAATAACAATACCAACTTATAACAGAAACGCTAAAGTACTCGCCAATACGCACTCATACTGTCAAACTTAGAAACTGGTGCGGTTTGGATGTAATTGCGCAAGTGTTTACTTTGAATTTTGGTTTTATGGCCTATTGAAGTTCGATTTTTCAATATGATGGGAAATAAAAGTTATTTAATTCAAATGTTATTATATGCATGTTGTTGTTTTATAGATTACTAGCATAACTATAATAATTTTTTGCTGGATGCAACTTCTTTTTTAGGCCTATTTTTATCATAATATTGTTTAATATATTTGACTTGACCTTATGACTAAACTATTGAACCGATTAAAATGAAACTTGGATGTACATATATCCTTGACATCCAGGCCCACTTTTTTTTTGAAAGGGTTGCTTTGCTGCTTAGTAAATAAATTTAAAATTTCATAAAAATTTTTATAACAGTGGTATAAAAGTGGTGGGGGAAGAGAAGATTTGGCGCCCTGGCAGATTCAATTTTAAATATACAATATTTTCTTTTCCTTGTGTATGTAAAATTTTATGTGAATTGTCTTAGTAGCATCAAGAATGAAGCAAAGTTAATTTTATCTAAAAGTGGACTAAAAACTTTGTGTGGCTTCCAATTAATCAGTTTGTTTTTCTTTTTTTTTTTTTGGTTTTAAAAGAAAACATGATACATCGAATTACATCAGAAGCAGTATTGCTCTGCGTTATTTATTAAAATATCTCATGCTTTCGCTAAAGTCTGGCACGTTACTTAAACAGAACATTCATAAGTTACTAAAAATCTATATAAAAAATAGATCATTTCAAATAAGATCGAAAGATTTGTTTTCTTCATACAGAAAAATTTTCGCAGGTGTACATAAATGAAGTATTTTAGGGACTCTTCTATATATACCATATATTTCGGATATGCCCACGAGTCCCGTGACTCATACATCAACTTTGCAGATAATACTGCTTTCGTAAGTATGTAACAAATACTGTGACAGCGTCCGAACCACTTCAGTCCATATTACATTTACCTTACGTAGTTGTCCTTCCATTCGAATAAACAAATACTTGAACGGATATCTTGGTATTCATCTATACCGATGTCTAACATGGACTCGTCATATAGAATCCAAAGTTACATAAATAAAACTAAAATCTGCCCATAGTCATTGGTTATTTGGTCCAAAGTCAACCCTAGACTTGGTCTACAAAGTTCTGTTCCTACAATTCGTGAGGAGATAAAAAAAAAACAGCAGCATCAATATATGAAAAAATTGGCTGAACCTCCAGATCTCTCGCTAGGGACGTCTAAGAAGAATGAAAACACTGGAACTTGGAAGATAACATTACTAATAAAAACTCTACGTTGGATTTTGCAGTGGCAATAACAACATTAATTAAAGTTTGGGTTACGATTTTAATACTTATTGTAAATTTCTGGAAAAGAAAAATTCAATAAAGACTAATATTATAAAAAAAATCTGTAGAATAATCCGACTGCTCATATATTGAATACAATCCTGCTATGAAAAGTGGGCAAAAAAAGGGAACGGCATTTAATAAATATCTATATATATATATATATATATATATATATATATATATATATATTTATACTATATAAAACAATAAATATACAGCAATACATTGAAATTTATTGATTTAAATGCCTTTTATTTACACACATAATGAAAAAAGTGCTCCAAAATATCCTGAAGTTTAAGAATCCATAAAATTGAAATCGAACCAATTTTCAAAAACTCTTTGGAGATTAAATGATGGTATATTTTTATTTCGCGTTAGAATCATTGAGCCAATATTTTATTACCCAAAATTTCTATTTTTAAGACATTTTTTTTAAAAGTTTCAACTTTTCACATCCTCAACTTTTGCGCGCATTGATAAAAACAAATCCCCGTATCGTATCGTTCGTATTGAAAGAAGCAAAATCTTTAAAATATTTTTAGTCTTTGAAATTCCTCATATATGTTCGTCTAAGTGATTATAAACAAATTATCGCATTGATCCTTAAGAAATTTGGTAGGATATTTTAATATTACTAAATATAGAAATATGACCACATTTACTACATTTAGAAGTGTTAAAACCGTATTCCAGAAGAATGTGCTCGGGTTAGGCGAAGTAATGGTTCTCACCTTACGATGGAGGTCCAAAAATAAACGTATAATAGTGTTAATTGTTGGGAAAATTCATTCGATGAAAATTCGTTTTCATATTAAAAAGCAGATTGTCTGTGAATATTTGGTTTATGCTGAAAATTTAGTTTGGTGCAAATCGGTTTTATTGGTAAAAATTTATACTTTTAATTAGCTTCTAAGTGATTAACCCGTTTTTCAGTGAGAATTGGTTTTTGGCGATTTTTTTTTTTTTTTTTTTTGTTTTGTGATGTTGCAGTTTCTTGGTTAAAATTGCATTTTTTGAGAACTTTTTTTCTTTCGGTTCTTTTATGAAATTCCAGTTTTTTATGAAAATTCTGTATTTTTTTCTGTAAAAAGTAGATTTTTGGTGAAAATATGAGTTTTTTAGTAGAAACCCATTCATTTGGCGTAACTCTTGTTTTGTGATAAAAATATTGGTTTCCGTAGAGAAATTTTACAGTGCAAATTTATAAGTACAATGACTGTCTTAATTGCTAGCTTCAAGAAACAAAGTAGGCCTTTTTGAAGCGATTTCTATGATTTTCAATAGCAAACCTATCAAGAGAGCTATGTCTCTATTATATAATTTCACTATTTGGAATCCCCCATCTAGAAAGACCCAGATTAAATATTTAGAAATTACAAGCAGAATGAAAAATTGCGCATGTTTAAAACATTTCTTGTTCTGTCTCATTTAATCGTGAAATTATTAATATCAGCAATTGTATTAAATATTTTTTCTTCGAATGATAATTTTGATTCAAGAGTCTCTACCAAAATATTTTTTTATTTTTTTTTTTTAATTTCCCCATAAATACCTACATTCTTGTATTTTAAATATTTATGAATACATAAAAAGGTAATGAAAATCCACTTAAATGAATCGTGTATAACAAGTACTATTTACAAAAAAATATAATAACAAATTAAAAAACAGTCACTTAAAATGAAACAGCAAAAAGAAATAAAAAATTTACTTTAATTTTACACTTATGTACTCGTGTTGCAGAAAAAACACAAGATGCCTCGTAAACATGTTTTCCAAATGGTCGTGAATTGAAGACAAAAAAATTTAGAAAGGAAATACGCATATAACATGAACTAGCAGCAAAATTATACAGCATTTTTAACGAGTATCTTCTGGTATTATTGTTCAAAACATGTTATGTAATACACCAGAGAGATGATGTTTAGTTGGCAAACTTTTGACCAGGGCAACCAAAAATATGCTCTAGAAAAGGTTTTATGTACATAAAAAATACTCGTATAGTCGGAAAATATGCCCTTTAATTAAGAAATATAGCCCTAAAAATGTTATTTTTTCTGGCAACATTTTAAATTATAAAATAATAGTACTACAAATAACTTGATTTTTATTAGCAATTGCAAAGAAACATTTTCTTTTTTCACTAAAAAATATTCAAATCGAGCAAATGCCATCAGAAAATTACAAAATTTCTATCAACTCTATTGGGAGCAATATAAGTAAATTTTTCTCTTAAATGCAAAAAATGCTAAATTACGTTGTTTAGTGTAATATATGCAAAAAAATTCTCCTAAGCATAAAATACAATAATTTTACAATAATTATTTTCTATGAAAATATGACAAGCCTAAAATATGCAAAAATGTGTTGTTAAGACTTTTAGTCTTAAAAAATAAAGTACTCAAAATTGTCTGAAATAGGGAAATAACTAACAGTTTGGTTAATTTGAAGCACAGGAAAAGTATGATATTGCATATTTTTGGTTGTCCTGCTTATGATTTACAAACGTTAAACAAGATATGCTAAAAACAAGTACTTCAATGAAAATTCAATAACAAAAAACTCTTTAAAAAACTTTAGATAGAACGCATTTTAAATACAATGAAATTTAAAATAAAAAATAAACAAGTAAGAAAGATGTAGTCGGACAAGTCCCTTCCATATGATATCCTACACTATAGTGTATGTGCATCAAAATTAGGAGTGAGGTCATAAATGGGATATGTGGCCAATTATGTGCTAATACTTGTAATACATTTTTGTATTAATCATACATTATCTTATGTTGATATTAACATTTTTATGGGATTTTTTATTAGAATTTTATTTATTCAAGCATTTTTTATTACAAAGAATTGATTTTTGTAAAAGTAAAATAGCTATTATTTATAATATTATGAATTAAACTAAGTTAAACTAAATGATATAAATTAGCAAATTATTTATATATAAAGAAAGTTTGTAATAAGGGTATTCATAAGAGCTCACATGTAACTCCTATGTATTCGAGTGACATAGCTAATCTACGAGCGTATGCCAAACATCAGAATTTTCATAAAAAACTGGAATTTCATAAAAGAAGCGAAAGAAAATAAGCACCAAAAAATGCAATTTCAACCAAGAAACTGCAATATCACAAAACAAAAAAATCGCCAAAAACCTATTCTCACCGAAAAACGGGTTAATCAATTAGAAACTAATTAAAAGTATGAATTTCTCCAATAAAACGGATTTGCACCAAACTAAATTTCCAGCATAAACCAAATATTCACAAGACAATCTGCTCCTGAAATGTTGGTATACAATGAATGTTAAAATAATGAATGAATGTTAAAAAAAAATATTGTTTAACCTTTAATTAGGTTCATGGAGTCAGGAGAAATTAAAATTTAAAAATCTATATATTGGAGTGTTCGGAGTGAACTCGTTTTTTTGTAGCTTCATGTATTTAACAGCAGAACACAAATTAGTTGCGATTATATCACCAAAATGTACGCATGTGTCGCTTTACTAATACATGTTGACCCGATGCGACTAAATGCATAACTTTTTTGAACGTAACATTTATTTCTTTTTTTAAGAAACTGGCAACAGAACATGTTCAAGAGCACCAAAAAAATAAAATTGAGCAATAAATTACTAAAAAATTTAAAAAAAATACTCTTGATTTTATAATGTTTATTTTGGTATTTAAAGATTTTTTTACTGTTTGCCTACTACGTTTGCAACTTTTTTTATCTATATAGTGTATATTATTCTTTCCTTTAACGCTTTTAAAAATACATTTTAGTTTCTGTTTAAGATTCCGAAATCCTAGACTTTTCACCAATCGTCTATCCTTAAAATCATGATAATTTTCTTCATTTTGGTTAGTTTTCCTAATTCTTTCAATTTTCTTAATATAAGTACTCTCATGTAAAGCGTTCCAAATTGATTTATCTAATTTATTATGTAGGATATCATTTGGCTTGTATCCTGTAGTACTACGTAAATTGTCATTATAAATTTGTACGAGTTTGAAAGCTAAGGTTTTGTAATTAACATCTTCATTTTCCTCTTCAAGCTTAAAAAGTCGTATATGTTCATTCAAAGTTAGATGGAAACGTTCAATATCGGAATTATCGGTGTAAGTATTGGGGGCAGTAGAATTAAATTTGTGCTCTATTTTGAAATCATTTAATTTTCTGTAATCAACCACTACTCTCCACTTTTGCTTACCAGAATGATCAAGTTTTTTTGGGAACAACCCAATTTACTCAATATATGGATTTTTATATTGTTATTATATCTGAATTTAGCATCTCGTGAATTTGTTTTTCGCCTTCATCCTTTTGAATCGCAGGTATACGATAAGTTCTTGAATAAACCTGAAAATCATAAAAATATGTATATATTACCTTTGATATAAAAAACATGTTTGAATTCTTCATTTAAGTTTAAAGAGCGTAATTTTTCGCATTTCGTCTTAAAAATTTAATATTAGTTCATTAAAATTTATCTCAACTTTAGTATTGTGTCATACTTTTGATGATCTTCTGAAAAGCTATCAAATACTAAAGGAATTTTTGCGTAACTTATTACTAATAAAGTTTCATTAAAAGATTTTGGCTTCTATTGGTTTTAATAAACTACAGCATATAATATCATCAAATTCGATAAAAGTTTCGATTTCTAATATTTCTATTTAAGAGTTTGGGCGATTAAATTCTTTAAAACGTGGTATTGTAATTTTCGTATCTGTATTGGCCTTTGAACAAATTGTATTTTAACTGATTGGGCATGCAAGTTCACTTCTAATTGAACTATTGAATAAACCTTTCCTAACTGACGAAGTTCCTGATCCTGTGTCTATTAACAGTTTTATTGGAATGATTAAAAATTTTACGTTTCAATATTATCTACTTCCATCGGTATTGAATTATGTCCATTAGTGTGTTGCCATCTGTTGCTATTATTGCTAAAAATTCTTGATTTTTGATTTCTATTAAAATTTTGATTGAGAATAGCACTCTGATTACAATTTGTTTACTGTAGAACTAAATTTTTATATCTGTTTTGGATATTTATGAAAATTTCGTTATTATTTTCAGAAGATGTACTGAATCTTCTTGTTTACTATTATTATAAAATTTTCATGAAAAAGATTGTTTTTGTGGATATTTGTGATAAAATTATTCTGTTTCTGTTATAATTTATTTTGCCTTCAACAAAAAATAGGGATTACTTTCATCATAAATTAATTTTGGTTCGCTTGGTAGTTTGTTAATAAAAACTAAATTTTTCAACAAAGAAAAATTAAACACGAAGAAAAATTTACAATAGGAAAAGTAAAAAATAAAAATTATTTTTGAAAAAATTAATTTGTCATAAATAGAAAACGAGATGATGAATTTATCTTTTGGTAGTTTGTTAATAAAAACTAAATTTTTCAACAAAGAAAAGTTAAATACGAAGAAAAATTTACAACAGGAAAAGTAAAAAATAAAAATTATTTTTGAAAAAATTAATTAATCATAAATAGAAAACGGAATGATGAATTTATCTTTCAAACATTTTTAAGTAAATCAACAGGTATTAAAAATTGGCATTCGTTTAAGAAAAAATTTTTAAGCATTTTTATTTCAATAACTACATAACATATTTATGAATTTTTGTAAAATGTTAAATTCTTCAAATCGTAAATAATTTTTTAATTTCATTTCTTTCTCCTGGCTTTCCGAAATTCTAAATTTCAAAATTTCGTTAAATTTAAGCTAAAATTTTACGGATCATGGGAATAAAAAAGCTTTATCAGTTAATGAAAAATATTTTTTATTTTATAAATCAAAATCTATACAAAACTTTTTACAAAGAGCGCTTAAGTAACAACATAGAAAAAGGTATCACCAAATTTGTTCATACAAAATATAATGTTTACCCTAAATAGTATTAAATTATACATAATAAGAATTTTTCGTAGTTTTAAAACTATTTTATTTTTGAAGCTGTATTTTGAAACTGTAAAGGTTTAAAAATGGTAAGATAATTGAAAATATGCATAATTTTGTAACTAAAAATCATTAAAAAGTAAAGTAAGTAAATGGAACCAGAACACATAAATATAGAAATACTATTGGAAAAGTGTTAAAGGAAAATTCTCAAACAAATTCCGCAATATTAGCAACTTCATCTCCAAATACTGAAAAAAAATAGTTATGTATATGGGTAGTGGAGTGATGAATTTAAACTTAAACATTAAACATAAACCCAACTATATATATTAGGATGATTCAAATGAGTTGGTAGATCGACCGCTCGCATCACCAGCTGCTTGTCATACAAACCATAATAACGAGATTTTATCAATCATAGAAGAATTACATGAAGATAAAATTATAGAATAATATCAATCAAAACTATGCCTGTTAATAAATACAAGTGGTTAATGATACAAGTGGTATAATTTCAATAAAAAATGCACTAAATTGTTGGGCTTCTTTATGAATGTTTCAAATGAGAAATCAAAGAAGGAGATAATAGATCTTTTAGAAGAGAATATTAAAGAAGTTAATGAAAAATTATTGAATAGGAAAATAATATTTGAAGAAATTGGAGTGATATATGCAGATTTGATTGAAAAATAAAACTGCACTTGCAGTAGCAAAAGCAATGGATAGTATTTTAAAATTGGGTAAAATTTCCAAAAACTTACAAACTGACAATGGCAAAAAGATTTTTAACGAATATTTTGATAACCTCATGCAGATATATAGTATCAATCACTACTCAACATATAGTAGAATATAGGCATATATAATAGAACGTTGCGGTCGAACTTTAAAAGGGATAATGTGAAAGGAATTTAGCCAGAATAGTTCATATCGCTTGCTGAATAGCTCCCATTAATGTCAACTACCCATATGAGAAAAAATTGTTAAATACAGTATATACTCATTTAAAAATATATAAATTATATAATTTTAATAAACACATTTTTGAGAAACAACTGGACAACGGAAATTTTTAAAATCAAAACCTTTAAAAAACCTCTCCTACGACGAGAGGTATCTCGGAGGACTATCTCGGTAATCCAATTAAAGACGAATTTTATGTTGATGAACTTTCCAAAACTAAATTTCCAAATACATACCTGGTTTAAAAAATCTTAAATTCCAAAGGAGAGAAGGCATTTGTAAAATGGCTAGGATTTCACAATCAACATAATTCTTGGATTAAAAGAAAGGAAAAATTATAGATTTTAAGATGCTGGAATAAATTTGTTTATATAATAAAAAAAATAATAAATAAAATATTTTTAACACACAGTACAAACCAAAATTATTTTATTTATAACCCAGCAATCAAAATGTCAATAGCACTAACTTTAAACCCTAACTCATCTGAATTGTCAGTAAATTATTTTCACCCTATTGAACTATATGGAGAATATGAATGTGCTCTAACAGATTTTCATACATACAATAGCATATAAAATGTAGATGTATATAATAATATATTCCATATTTGAGATTTTGTAATTGGAATTTCAATTTGATCTTATGAATTAAATGATATAGTTATAGTTCATATGTAGTTATTATTCATATAAAAAAACAATGCAAATAAAAATACAATGATGAAATTCGAATTTCAATACAAAACTAAGATTTGTATTATTACCTGCTGAAAGTTTTATTTATTTTGAAGGATTAGTGAAAGATGTCAATAACATGAAATTAGTTTCTTCTACATCCAACCTCAAATTAAAAAATAATTTTTTTGCATACCTATTTGATGAAATTCATTATGAACTAAATTGCATTGATATTGGTCATACAAGACACTTAATTTCTTTATCACCAACGGCAAAATACCGTTTGGAGCAAAATTCTTATTTTAACTTTTAGATACCACTTAGAATATTTTTGGATCATATTAAATGGAAAATATGAGCTTATACTGTTGCGCAACAAATATGATGAATATCTTGTTTATTCAACTGTTTCTACTGAAAAGGCGAAAATGACAATTTTCAAATATCTTGTAGAATTGATTTTAGTAAATGGAATATGATAAAAATAATACACAGAGGCGCTTTTATACCTATAGCATTTGGAAGTTGAAATTGTCATGTTAATCCACAACTAAATATAGCAAGTAATCATGTATAGAATGTTAAACTAGCTGCAAATCGAGAGCGCCGTCGCTTCGTTTTAATTTCTTTTCAACATGAAAAGAAATTTGTTCATTGCGATCTAACTAATTTAAAAGTGCATTTAAACTCAGAGTCTTGTCGATAAAATAATAAAGTCAACAATGAATTTTATTCTATTCTATACGACATGTATGTAAGATTTAAACAAAACTATTTTGTGAAAGATTATCAACCACTTCTCACTGCACAAGACTTTAAAGATAAAGCTCACATAACAACAGTTGATTACAGATTACATTAATTTCATCATAAAATCGCCATTCCCTTCTAAGTCTCTCTCACTATAGAAACAAAAGCAAGCCAACTGATTAATGAAAAATGTCCATCATCTTAATTGGAATGACAGCAAGAAATATTTAACATTGAAGATTAATAAGAAATGCTACTTTATCTGAAAAAGAAAATCCCGCTTGAAATACTAAAAGAAAATTCTGATTGAAATAATAAATTTTTTATTTATTTTTATTTTTATTTTTATTTTATTAATAATTTCCTCATTACATATACCACATTTTTTATAGGTGTTTTATCATATACTAGGTGTTTTATCATATGTTTAAATAGATATATTGCAGAATTTCTTAAATATAAAGAACTTATGAACTAAAATAAACAATATTTTATATAAATATTTACAAGTTGTTTTTCTTTCATTCATATTCTCGATCACTGTCATCTCATATACAATGAACAATATAATTTTTTTAGCCAGTCAATTTCCATAGCAGAATTAATTCTATCTCTGTAATGACTCCAAGCACAAGTTTGTACTCGATCTACCATAATATTTCCTTTATCATCTGTATTGGTGAGTACTAACATATGCAATTTTTGTGTGCACAACTGATGATCTATTGATCTAAACAATACCATTTCCTGTGTAGAATTTTTTTGTTCAAATAAATAATCTTTATAATCGTTAAAGTTAGTCATTTTAGAACAGATTTTTTAACACCTTTTGATTTTTTAAACTCTTCCGCATTAATAATCGAAAGTGAGTATATTTTAAAGAAATTCTCTCAGGGTGCCCCCTTTTTTTCATCCTTCATCATTCCCAATACCTTTTTATTCATCTATGGTAAAATAAATTCATTATTAGGAAAATATTCTGAAGTATCAAAATTTAAAGCAATGTTACCGCAAAAGTAATCATAAAAATCATCAGTTATAATCGAACAAATAAATGATTCTGTATCCATATAGTTGAGGTAGAAGTTTCAGTAAATTTGGTTTTCATGTAGCTGTAATGGAAGTCATACAACTTACATTCTGATACTCTAACACTCTAAACCCAATGCAAATGTGTTTATTATAATAGGGATTCATTTTCTTCAGTTCAACAGCGTACATTGTGTCATTAAATGTTGATAAACTTAGAAAATTTGGTTTGGATGTTAATGATCGAATGCCTAAATGATTTTTATTTGTATTATCCCACTCAGTGACATTACGAATATCTGTATTTTTTTTGTCTGCACACTGCATTGAATTCCCGTAAACAGCATTGTTTAATGATTTGAAAAAATCTTTCTGAAAATTATTTCCAGCAATACTTCATGCAGGTTGTCTAAATTGTAAAATTCTATGAATATTTTTTAAAACAATACAATTTGAAATGCTTATATATACTTAATTTTTTACACCTGGAATTAATTTTTTACACCTGGAGTTATTGGAAGCTTTATTTTGAGGACAAAATGGAAGGTAATTGTGTAGATCGTAGTGAGTCAGGGTATTCTAAATCTAATTCTATAATGTATCCATATTATGCTGAATCTGATAAATTTAAAATATCAAGCTTATCAACGTTCTCAAAACGTAACCATTGAAAATCTCCATAAGGAAGGTATTCGGATATTGCCTAGCCATACAAATTGTTCACATCCAAATACATTAAATATTTTGATAGTTTCTGCTCACCAAAATTGTCCATATATTTATGGTTTAATTTGGAATACCTTTTTGAACATTGACCTAAATCACCTCTTATTCAATTTTGCATAAAAAGATACATTTCTCCATCTGTAAACAACCCTAGTGAGACTTTTGTTGTTTTGAGCATTACATCGCAAGATAAACCCGGTGCAATATAATAATTTCAAGGATCTAAATTATAAATGCTTTTGCAAATCTTTCTAAAACTTGCAAAATATCTGTTAGAAAAAGTACATCTACCTTCAGATAAAGCTCAGTATAATCAAGAAGAGCCTTATAATTGAATTCTCTTCTTCATTATTTAAAATATTAAAAAAGTGTTCTTTATTAGGCGATTGGCATACATTGAATTTAGCAAAAGAATCCATATAAGAATATGGAAATTATATTAAATTTATTCTCGTTAGTGAAATGTTCTCCAACACTCTTAAAATACTTTGTATTAGCTAAGGTGTCTAAACTGGAAGCCATAAAACTGACAGAATCTAAAAATCTTATTTCAAAGCTTCTATGACTATCTATTTTAACAAATACAGAGATAGTGGTCTCTAACTTTATCATTATTTAAAAGTTTTTTATAAATATGACACATTACTGACTTATTGAAAAACTTAATTTCTTCTGGTGTCATTATCATCACTTTTGACAAATGATTGACATAATTGTCAGTTGAATCTTTAACTATTTGTTTAACAAAAATTCTAGAGGCATTTTCTCCTAAATAATATCTTATTATTTTCCTTCCTAAAACTAAACTTAATATTATAACTAAAAACTTTTGTATATTTAATACATTTCTACTCACTTTCTATAAAAAAAGGCAAATAATAACCCCATATTACTTTTAAAGATAGTATGTTTTGCAATATATTTCCTTATTTGATCAATAACAGCGTCTTTTGTATAAGAAAGAATATGCTTCAATACGTTCATAACAAAATATTTTAAATTGGAAAATCCCATCCAGAAAAGATAAATCTATAAATAGTAAATAATAATAAAAAAATTAAGGTACCAATACATCAACAAAAATATAAAAATCTTTCTCTATGATAGCCAATCTAAAAAACACACATTTTAACCATCTTGATCTTCAAAAACACTACAGTAACCTATTTTCTCCATCACTCACAAATCAACCCTCAAAACATTAATACACACAAATCTACCTGACAACACTCTCTCGCACCAACTAGCTCTTATTTCTCACTCTCACAACACAAAAACTCGAATTGGAAATACCCATTACAAGTCCACTTGCTTTATCATCAAATTAATCCTTTGATGTCTAAGACCTCCATTACCCATCTACTTCTCATGACTAATTTTATATATGTATCGAAATTTTATATAATGAATCGAAGTCTTAGTTTTTATCCTCATAACAAAATAATCGAAAAACTTAACTTTTACTATGTAAAAATTCATAACTTACGAAGTATTTGTTTAGGATTTTGTATAAAAAACAATTTAGTTTCATTTGAAACACCGGAAAGCATTAAAATTATTCTGATTTTTATTGTGATTTAAATGTTAATATATCTAAATAAATTTACACATTTTTGATTAAAAAATATCAAAATCTCATACTAATTTTTTCGTCATTTAATATTATTTTTTCTTCAAATTTTCCTTATTTATAATTTTTACGTAATATTTTGTTGTCAATCTCTAGAATTATTAACATTGTTTTAGTTTATCTTAAATGTTTGGTGCAGCGTAACTAAACATACTTGAATAAAATAATAACTTATTTGAATAAAATAATAAATACTGTACAACATTTTAAATTCAAATTCATTAAAATAAAAATAGCAAAAATAGTAATAATAAAATAAAAAAATAAAAATAAAATAATTTATTTCACTTTTATAACAATATTGATATATGTGACTGCTGTTGATTATTTTAAAAGGCTTTAGTAATTATTGACTATACAAAATTTTTTGCAAATATTAATTACCACCTTGTGTGGAGATTTTGGAAATTTATTCTTCCCTATATCGAAAAAAATTTTAATAATTTTAAGAATCTGATCTTAGATTTGCAATTATTGGACAAATTTACAAATGTACATTATTTCATGACGATAGGACATCTTCTTCTACTCTTTTCCATTTTTCTATGGGCTCGATTCACTGTGCGAAAACGTTCTTGCGTTGTACGCTGTCACTGTACCGAACTGAGCCATTGCAGAGCTAAAACTAATTATGCCACTACGCTAAGAAATTAGAAAAATGATGACAAGTTATTATCAACTAATTTGTGCTGGGTGCTTTCGCCTTGTTTTAAGTTTAATCTTTTGCTTTACTTTTTTACTTCCACCTACATAAGT
Source organism: Protocalliphora azurea (assembly GCA_932274085.1). NCBI lineage: Eukaryota > Metazoa > Arthropoda > Insecta > Diptera > Calliphoridae > Protocalliphora > Protocalliphora azurea. The sequence continues at coordinate 39,559,196 of OW026519.1, forward strand.
AGCTTATGTAGCGCTTTTTTTTTATATACTTAATTATAATATTTTCAAGTTTCATTAACTTTCATGTTTTCTTTGTAAATTGAAATAAAAAAACAACATACATATATATATATATATACATATATAGTTGACTTGTGTTCTTACTAAATTGAAAGGCACACAGTGGGGTCAAACGCAAATTTTTTGGTAATAAATCTGAATCTCCTAAACTACTGGTCGGATCAAATTGAAATGTATGGAAGAGTTGTAGAGGAGGACCTAAGCTTTTAGAAAAATTATTTTGTAATCACCCTGTGATAACACGAGATAAGCTACAGGGTGTCAAAGTTGACTACCTCGATTATGTAAAAGTTAAAAAAAAAAATCGTAACTTCTACAAATGAAGTCCGATTTTAAAGATTTTTATATTTCTGGAAAGTGCTTGGCAAGATAAAGAAACAAAGTTATCTCTTACAGTTAAAAAAATATTTACGCTTGAATTTTGATTTTTTGATTTTTTGGCTCGACTTTCTTTCGTTTTTCGGGAATAAGTCCGGAGATATATGAGGTAAAAATTTTTTAAAAATATTCTGTAATTTCGTACATATTTCAAAATAATATGCTGAAAGAATTTTTGGATTATCTCAATTCGTCTAGACGTGAAAAATATTCAAAGTCAGCACTCTGAAATTGGCATGAAAAATGGCTATTTTTTTTACAAAAATATAGTACAATTCATTCACTTTTTTCTCAAAGTTCCGGTAATAAAAATTTTTTTTCCTTATTAATTTCAAAAGATAAGGCTTCATAAATGGTTAATAAAGAAATTTTGAATTGATTTAAGTTTGCACCCTACATCCAGAATTGGCCAAAAATTGTCAATTTTAAAAAATAGATTTATTTTTATCGATTAATAAAAAAAAAAAATGTCACGCGAAGGTAGATATAATTCTAGAGGCAGTTTTTTCAAGTAATTGCAATATATTAACTTTAGCACGTTTAACAGAAGCATTAACCGGGTGCTCCATAGGCTGTAAAATATTACTTTTCGCTTCTCTCACTGATTTGCTACTGGGAAAGATATCATATCCTTTTTCGCTAACAGATTTCCTCAAAATCTCGTATTGGTTTCTTGATAATCCTAAATTTAATATTAGAGCTCAAGCATCTTCAGAGGTAAAGGACGATGTTGATTTCGGTGTCACTATGCTTTGGATTATCCAATGTAATCGATTAGGAGACGCTGTTGGTAACACATCTATAACATTTTCTACTTCCTTTGGTTGCGTACGTGTTACTAAAGCTTTAAATGTATCTTTTATTTCGGCATTCGTATGTGAATTTAGAATAGATTCCTATTTGGTCCTCTTTTGTTCATCGTAACTTTTTTTTGGTCGACCCTTTTTCTGCTTTCCGATGAAAATTGGTATTTCTCCCTCCAACCACTCTTCATTTTTCTTCTTGAACTTTAGTATTGACCAATCTGAAGCTTGCATCCTTTTTTCGTATGATTTATAAAAATTTTCGAGCTTTAAACTGTCTTCTGCAGTAAGAGTTAAACCAAAAGATACTACTGTATCAATGAGTTTTCTTATTTTTTCTGGACGATTTATAATATCAGATAGATTATCCCAGATTACTTTGCAAATAGAAAAGTGTTTTAATGTAATCTCCATAATGGCAAATTCACTAATAAATCTGCATATTTATAAGCATACTTATATATAGAAAAAGAATATTTATATCAGGTAAATGGTAACAGGCAAAAATGAATTAAAAAATTTAAATTTTTGCTCAAAACCCCCAAATTTCATTCAGTTTATTTTTATTACCTGTAGTGTTAAACAGGTACGTCAAAAAATGTACCTATGCGATTGTAAAGAAATCATTTCTGTTATAATACATTAATTAAGTAGCTAGGTAAATTATTTAAAAACTTAAAAAAATGTAAATTAAATAAAGTCATTAATAAATATTATTATCTCGTAACAAAAATAAGCAATGCAGTTGAGTGTTACGTATACACACATATTGAAATACGGAAAAATAGTGAATTTTGCAACTTTTGACGTGACTTGGTAGATTTGAGGCCATTATATTACTATTATTAAATGACATATATCAACATTTTATATATCGTTGAATTGGTAAATAAGTCTATTTTTATATTATTTTAAAGCATTTGCAAAATTAGTGGAGTTGTATTAAAAAAATTATTTTTTTTTTGGATTTTCAGCTATTTTAAAAAAAAAAAATTATTTTTGAAAAATTACCAAAAATAGGTTATTGGAGCTATTTTATTGATTTTTTTAGGAATGAAAGCTTGATTTGTGTTTTATATATTACATAAGAAATAATATTATGCTAATATGCTTTTAATATGCTTTTAAAAATAGTCATTAAAAAAACTGACTTTTAACATAAAATCTCCATTCCTGCATTCGGTTTTGGCCGGGCGGGAAGCACTTTAGTGTTAAATCATTCTAAATCTATTTCTATAAAAAATACGGGTATCAAATTTAATAAAGCTCGCGTGACATTTTTTTATTAATCGATAAAAATGAAACTATTTTTTAAAATTGACAATTTTTGGCCAATTCTGGATGTAGGGTGCAAACTTAAATCAATTCAAAATTTCTTTATTAACCATTTATGAAGCCTTATCTTTTGAAATTAATAAGGAAACAAATTTTTTATTACCGGAACTTTGAGAAAAAAGTGAATGAATTGTACTATATTTTTGTAAAAAAATAGCCATTTTTCATGCCAATTTCAGAGTGCTGACTTTGAATATTTTTCACGTCTAGACGAATTGAGATAATCCAAAAATTCTTTCAGCGTATTATTTTGAAATATGTACGAAATTACAGAATATTTTTAAAAAATTTTTACCTCATATATCTCCGGACTTATTCCCGAAAAACGAAAGAAAGTCGAGCCAAAAAATCAAAAAATCAAAATTCAAGCGTAAATATTTTTTTAACTGTAAGAGATAACTTTGTTTCTTTATCTTGCCAAGCACTTTCCAGAAATATAAAAATCTTTAAAATCGGACTTCATTTGTAGAAGTTACGATTTTTTTTTTTAACTTTTACATAATCGAGGTAGTCAACTTTGACACCCTGTAGCTTATCTCGTGTTATCACAGGGTGATTACAAAATAATTTTTCTAAAAGCTTAGGTCCTCCTCTACAACTCTTCCATACATTTCAATTTGATCCGACCAGTAGTTTAGGAGATTCAGATTTATTACCAAAAAATTTGCGTTTGACCCCACTGTGAGGCAGTTCATTATAACTGGTGACGTATGAGTTAAATTTAGATATAATTAAATATCATTCATACTTATTTTTTCTTCGTAAAAAGAAGAAACGAAACTAATGGAGAACTAACTTTTTTAGTTCTCCAAATTTATAAATGAACAAGAATTAATAACAAGTATTTTAAGAAATTCACTTAAAGTATGAAAAAAATTGTCTTTGGTGCATACGACTCCTCCTGAAGAGCATTCATCAGACTGTTGGTAGGAGGAACGTCGCGATAAGCTATGAGGTACTTAGTTAGTGTTTTTTTTTTTTCAAAAATTAATATAATTAATTGGGAATTTTGAAATTTTCTTATAAAAGGAATAAATAGTATTTATAGAAAGTGTTTTGTAACAGTGTTTTTTATTTTTATTTATTTATTTATTTATTTATTTATTTTATTAATAAAAAATTATAATATGTTTGTATTATATGTATTACATTATCTTTTTTAATTCAAATTTAATACAGTCCCACAAAAAGCTCTATTTTTTGGCAGAAATTCCAAAATAATACTTTCAGAAATTGTAAAAAGTAAATGTATTTTATAAATAATAACAGACCAAGCAATCAAGAACGTAGTTCAATATTATTTTTAATAAAAAGGAGCTAAATTATAAAAATCATATCACATTAACAGAAAAATATACAATAATGCTGCATAATGTAAATTTCAGGACAGGATATTTATTTTAAAAACTTTTATTTAAATTTTATATAAGCCATGTGTTTGTTATTATTTTTGAGTTTTATAATCAAGTGGGATGCTTACCAATGTAACCTATAATTTGTGTATAGGCATGAACGGCAATTCAGACAGAGCCAGCATTTTACGGCAAACGAAAAATTTTCATAGAATTTTAACGAAAAAAAATATTTAACTTAACAGGTTTTTTCTTGAAATCAATATAATTTTTCTTCAAATCAACAAATTTTCTTCAAATTTACTAAAAAATTTTTGTCAAAATATTATTATTATTTTTTTAATATATTGATTTGAATAAAATTTCGTTAAACAATTAATGAAAAATCTACTAAATCAAAGAAAATTTAGTTATGTTGGCAGTTCCATGTTCCGGCAAGCACTTAAATATAAAAAATCCAAGACTAGTATTTAAAAATAATAAGTTTTTTTCTTTCTTTTTCAACAAAAAATTGCATAAAAAGTATTCAGTGTTATTTCCTAAATCATCGAGGCACATCCAATCAAAAATAATTTCGCGTTATATAATTAATACTTGCAACGTTTTATTTTTCATTTAAAGATTTTCTTGTGGTTAGATCTGAAAAATACATCAATGAGTTAAATGCATTTAAAGAAACATCAAAAATCTATGCACGCTTTTTAATTAGGCAAAATCAGGATTATGGTCTCGATTATGTGCACTATTATAAAACGTATCGATCCTCCTTTAATTTGTATTTTGTATACCTTCTTGTAGGTTACATATGTGCATTTATTTTTGATAACGGACTTAAAATGGAATTTTAAAAATTTTTGATTTTAAACTACCATAACATAAACGGTCATTTCCTGTCCATTAGTATCATTTATTTTTTTTTTTTTTTATTTTCAAATATTAAAAGTATATCAGAAAATTTTGTAAAATTAAAAAACGCAAAAATCTATGTATTCTTGTTGTTTAGATTTTTTTAATGAAATGTTAGAAAATCACTATGATCGCGATTATCTTCGGTGTTACCAAAAATAGCGTATCGCCTTTAATTTGTATTTTGAACATATTAATGCGGATATATTAATTTTGGCAATTTTTTATAATTCTTTATTTTAAACATCCATAACACTATTACCGTTCGCTAAAGGTCATTCACGCAAACAAATTTGTGTTTTATTAAAACCTGCTAATAATTGTACTAAATAAATTTTTAAAATTTTTTTAAGCCCCAACTAAAAGTAAACGAGTTTGAAGAAATGACTATATATGTTTGAAAAACGATATTTATAAAAATTTGATAAAATGTATTAATACATAAATGAATTTACTTTAACTAAAATTTAGTAGAATTAAATAAAATAAAGTTGTTAAATTTAATAAAAATTTTTCAATATGAGTACAAAATTTAGCTAATTTGACTAAAGGTAAGTAAATTGAAGAAAGTTGATTTTGTGTTAGTCAAATTAATAAAATTTTTAAAATTTTTAACATAGATATGAAACTTAAAAAATTCAGTTGAAAAAAAAAATACTCAAAAAAGCACATAGACTACAAATGTTTTTATTTTTAATGAAATTTATTACTAATACATTCTAAGATTAAGGTTTTTTGACAATTAACTTATGTTTTTGACAATGGAGCTTCATATCTATGTTAGTGCATGACTAAACGCATGTAGAATTGAAGAAATTTCGTTAACTAATTTTATTTAGGTAAATTGAACAAAATTCTTCAATTTCACTAAATATCTTATGTAGAATTGAAGAAATTTCGTCGATTTTAACTAATTTATTTTAGTGAAATGGAAGAATTAGATGTAAAATTAATTATATTTATTCAATACAGAAAACACATATTGAAGAAGATCAGTTGGATGACTAATAACAAAGCGCATGCATGTATCTTTGGGTCTATATTCTTATTTTTGTTTAACAAATTAGTATACACACATACAAATTCGAATAAATAAATTTTAGTAAAAACTAAGTATGAATTTGTGTTATATCAAATATATATATATTTAAGAACTAACAAGTATTCATCAATAATTACTAGTCATGCAAAAAATGTTAATTTATATGCAAACTCTTGTATGGCGCAAAATGCAGAGAATTGAAGCAACTGTGAAACGTGTGGAAATATGGAAGCCTTTTTTCATATTTCTCTTGGTAATGCTAACAATTTATAATTATTAATATAATGTGTTTCGTTTGAAACTTTTAAGTTATTTCATCTTGACATAATGCTATGTAATTTATATGGGGTTAATCTAGTTGTAAGATTTTTTTTTTTTTTTTGTATTTAATTATATGTTTAACTTTTTGAGTGACTGGGGAGCCAAATAGTGGATTTTATATACATTTGTATATATTAATTTAATTATTATAGGTCAACAATTTATTACTTAGGGATTAACTTCTGCAATATAAGTTTATTTGCCTAGAAAGGCTTGTTATATCACTTCAAAAAATAAAATAAATAAATAAACAACATGATTTTTTAAATTTTGATAAAAATCCTTTTTGGAAAATATTGGAAACTATAGTATTGTTAAATACCATAATTCTCTATTCTTACATATAGACTAAAATACATGAAATCTACAAATAATGTAAATATTAGCAAATAATTCCACTTTCTATTAAATATTGCTATTGTTCTCAACTTTTTTGGAAATTTTTCCATAAAGATTGATATTTTTGGAATTATTATTTATTTATTTTTTATTAATTTTAAATCTTACAAAAAAACGCTACCAGTTTGATCGTTTTTGTGATCGATTCAACAGCTAAATATAATTTTTTCGCAATGATACGGCGTCATTTAAAGTCCGATAATGCAATAATGTTCAAATATCTCTTGATTTTGGTTCTGGAACAAATTCTAATATAGGGAAAGGCAATTAAGAATTATACCTATTTTGGCACTCTTCCTATATTAAATGCTAAAAATTTCATCTTTCATGATTATTGGACTGTTGCGTTTAAAGTCAAATTAATTCAAGTTGTCTTAATACGATCACATTTCCATTAAACAATACTCGTTGCAATAATAAATGACCAGAATCCAAAAGTAAAGGTGCTAGTTTGATTTTAGTAAATAATATATTGTATGTTAGATGTGTTACCCTTTACAATATTAAAATTATTAAATCAACGATTGGTAGCAGTAGTAGCTTTAAATTGACATTCATTTAATATCAAATATCTATTTTAAGATTGATATCTTTATGATAATTTTTAAGAATCCTCACATTAAAACTACACATTAATATTATTTCAGTATGTGCGTAGGTAGTAATTGATGGTAATGCAATCACATTATAGTTTTCAGCATATTTTTCAATATAAATATAAATATAAATATAAATATAAATATAAATATATATATATATATATATATATATATATATATATACGACTTGTAAGAATATATTGTGTGAAATATTAGTTAAATCGAATATTTATATTCCGTTTATTTATCGTAACACATCCATAACTATTTATCAGAAAAAAGCGGTTGAAAAACGGTTAAATTGTTACGAATTCCAGACTACTAATATATTTTAGACTACTTTGGTAAGGAGTGTACAAGTAAAATTATATTATTATTATATTTATTATATTATTATATTATTATTATATATTATATTAAATATTAAAATAAAATACTATTTTTATTTAAATTTGAACCATAAATACTGAATAATATGTTTTTATTACTGCGGGATAATCCAAACCCCTTCCTATGCTTGGTTAAATAATGTTGATTTTTTTAAAGACTGTGTCAAAACTCCAATTTTTAAAAGTTTTATTTAACAAATTTCAAAAAAGTTCAAATAAGACTATGCAGATTTATAGACAACACTACAGGAAATACAATTAAAAAATAATTAGGTCAATGCATGTATGACTAAGACGAATCTGCAGATACGGTTTACTCATATATGCAGATTTCGGCAAAAAGGCATTTTTTTTTTTTTTTTATAATTTCTTTTTTTTTTTTTTTTTTTTTTTGAACAGATATTCCGTCTAAACAAAGTTATTATACAATAAGATAAAATATGTCTCCAAAAATATATTCGGAGTTTTTTGGACAAGAATAATATTTAAAAATGGAAGTTCCGATTTCACAAATATTTCGCACGATATATTTTTACAATCTAATTGATTTTAGGGAGAGTTACGGTCAAAATTAAAAAGTTAAAAATTTTGATGCAGTGTAATATATATATTTATTTTCATCACTATAAATATATAACATGAAACACTAGCGTTATTGTTTGAAATTTATTTTTTGTCATAATTTCTTATGCTGCTTATGGCAAATGATTTTGTGATAAAACTTAATTTTGTTTACATAAAAATAAAACCGAAAATAAAATGTGTGAAAAATATAATAAATATATAAAAAAATATTTAATGATGCTTTTTTCTTAAAAATGGAATCAAACTCTTAAGGCGTTAAGAGCTGCCAACACTTACTAAAGTGTTACTAAATTCAAATTTGATTTATATAGGAAATGGGAGTAAATATTTTTTTTTACAAGATTTTGAGTCACATAACTTAATTATTGTTTTATTTGTATCTTCTAAGTACCAATATCAGTAAAATATACTCCGTAAACTACTCTGTGCACCGTAATTACTGCAAAAAAAAAAAAAATATTTTTTTGTTTTTTCATATGAAGCTCTAAATTAAAAATACTTGTAGTATAACTCAACAGTCGATTTTGAGCAGACTTGTATGCTTATATGAAATTATTATGAAAGAGTTTTTATTAGAAACGTATTTGCAGTACTCAGTTTTATAATTGTCTGTGTGTGTTGCAGTAAGTATTTCAGAGAATAATTTGAGTTTGCATAATTATTATTATTATTATTATTATTATTATTATTTATTTATTTATTTAAATTTTAATCTGTTCTCCATTATATTTATATTTTATTTTAAAATAAAGGTAGATTTGATAAAACTCTCCCATGCTCTGTCTATAAAAAAGCTGCTTAAAATTTTAATTGCTCTTAACATTAGAGTTAAGTACATATGCATTTATTTTTATATTATTCTTACTGTTTACCACATCAATGGGTTTTGTAATTTTCCCTTGTGTTGACTGAATTTAAAATACAAACTCATTGGTCCTAAAGCTCAAAAGCATTAAAAAGTTCCCAGCAAAAGTATATATATGCTAGTGTAAATATTTTATTGCATTAGTGGAACTGTTCCAGTATGGAATTAAAACTTGCAATTGTATATGTATAAATGTGCTTAGTTTGTGTATTTTTTTTTCATACATATATAAGTATTAGAGTGTCTCTGAAACTATTTTTTTCTGCGACGCTTATTGAAAAATATTTTTAAAAAATGTCGTTAATTCTTTAAGATTCTTTGATGTACCTAGCGTTAGTTTAGAAATTTCCAAAAAGGGAATTTAAAAAAAAAAAAAAAAAAAAAAAAAGATCGCCAAAAACGTGATTTTTTTTAAACAGGGGCCAGCTGCTTCAGTACATAAACAACTCATTAAAATTTATTTATCTGATAATAACAAAAACAAAAAATATTGTATTTTAAGAAAAGTTACTAAATTTAATTTTATTAGTAATAAAATAATTTATAATAATTTTTATTATAGTAAAAATAAATATTTATTCATGAAAATAGTTAAATAAAATTCTCTTTTTATTAATTAAACTTCTTTGCCTTTTTACGTGGTCTTCAACAAATTTAAGACTGAAAGCATGGATTTAGACGTGTTGTTGTTAAATCTGCTTGAGAATTTATTTTTAATTAGTGATAATTTAGAAAGAAGGCATTCCACCGAAGCATTGCGATGAGCCAAAGTAAAAATATAAATTAGGATATAAGTATTCATTAAATCTATTTTTTAATTTTCCCAATCTGGTCCAAAAAGATTCGGCAATTGATGTTCATAAACTATATCATTAGATTCAGTTTTTAAGAGTTTCAGTTCATTTATAAATTCTTCGGAGTATTTTTTACATCACTATATTGTGAAACAATCTCAAAATAATTGGAATTATTATATAATGGGTAGAGATATTTTAAACAACTTAGTTTCTCATCATTTAGCACATACTCTTAAGAGTCGACATTTAGTTCCATTTTAAAAACGGGACCGAAAAAGTGGCCAGGTGGTTGAAAGAGAGGCAATTGGCGACTTTAGCCTAAAATCGCCAATTTGTAACGCTGAATGTAACACCTCTAGTATAATTTGGAAAAACTAAAATTAAAATGAAAAGAACGCTCAAGTCTTTACCGAGTGTCACAAAAGCATATGATAATTTATAACAATACGTGTATTTCCTGAAACACTTTGCGGAATTCAATGATCTAAATTAATTCTGAATTGTGATTACATCAGCTTCAATGCGAATATTTCACAAATGAAAAAGATTTGGAAAAATGCAGTTTAATGCAAATGTATTTTGTTGAATATGCTATTTTAGATTTTTGATTATTTAGCATATATTTATTTTATATAAAAATTCTTTTTTCGGGCATTATTTTTAAAATATGAATAGGATTACTTACTTATTTTATTTAAAAAATGTATTGGGTTACTTTTTAAAAATTTAAAATAGTAAAATTTCATGTACTGGGTAAATTATTATTGCAGTTTATATTAAATAAAACTCTTTTAAATACACTTATACGCCATTTATATTTGCACAAAATCTAGTTTAAATGAGATTTCAAGCAAAATTTACACAATCTTGTTCGATTTTAATTAGATTTTCCATACAACGAAATCTAGTTTATAATGAGATTTTAACAAAATCTAAAAAATATTTATATAGATTTTGAAAAATATCGTTCTTCAACACTGTTTTTCTTTAAGTATTTAAGTAAAATACAACAATGAGCTAAATAAAAATGACTTTTGTATATAAACAAATATTTTTTAAAAATTAAAAAATAAACCAAATTTTATATGAAAATTATTGTAAATTAACTTAAAATTAAATTAAAAAAGGTGTGTGAAGCATACAGCTCATTTAAATTTGGTAACAGGATGTATTTAATTTGAATAAAAACTATTTAATTTGAAAAAAAGATCTACAGAACTGTCGTTATTGTGAAATGTAAACGACGCAGATTTTGTTTTGTCAAAATCTCGTTCAAACGAGATTAAAAGTGTAATTGTAAATTGGATATTAAAGAAAAATTCAAATTTAATGAATGCACAATTGTCAAAAATGCGTCTCTAAATTGCATTCTTATTTTGCAAATATTTTTTAACGAAAAAAATATTTTGAAAGTACTTACTGAATTACTCAAAAAGAAGTCAAGACCCTTTTATATGCTTTGAAAATTATACAAATCCTTCAGAAACTTTCATATAACTTAAACATTTAAAATCGCATTCTTTCTATATTTTGGTATCTTTTATACAAATTTAAATATTTTTTTTTTTTCAAAAATAAGAACAAATTTTATTTTATATCAAAAATATGGAATGTGTCTTTTTTTAATATTATTAAATACGGCAGACTAGCGCGTCCCAAAAAAATTTGCTTATTTTTGATATATTCGTTTGCCGACATAAGCAGAATTAAAACGACGTCTAAAAGATCAAAATTCACAAAACCTTCCCAGAGATATTAATTGCTATTTAAATTTACATACTTTTGAAAATTTTTTGGTTTTTTTGGGAATGTGAAAAAGCACAATAAAATCGCGAGTTCACATCATTTCGCGAAACTAAAATAAATAAATAAATGGCTTAATGGAGTTTGTGTATAAAAGTTTTTATAGAAATTAGAGACATCATGTATACAAATGCATTTTTTCGGGCGTTCTTTTTCGGAATAAAATTTCCACGAAAGTATAAGTAATTTTTTTATAGTAAGCTCATAAGAACTTTGAGACTTATTTCCATAAAAAAACTGGCAACCTTTTTTTGGCCTATAAATGCGTTTTCTTACCAATGTTTTCCATGAAATAACTTCCAAATGTAATAAAATAACTCAAAATAAAAAAATTAAATAATCCCCAAACTTTTTTCATTTTTGTTGGACACGGTTCAAAGAAATCTCTTCTGTGGTAATTAAAACACTAGCTTTGCTAATGAAAATTATTCCGTATAGATGACATTTGGTCGTGTGATATTTAAAATACAGGCTGCGTTAAACAAAGCTTTTTATAGTAAGGAAATATTTAAAAATTTCTTACTACTCCTAAACTGCAATTTACCAATTATTTTATTTATAATAATTTTTATTATGGCAAAAATAAAGATTTATTCATGAAAATAGTTAACATAAAATTCCCTTTTTATTAACTAAGCTTCAGCACTTTTGTACGAGGTGTTCACTCGGACTCCAGTCTTATAAATTTCGGCGAGCCACTGCTATGAGTCAAAGCAAAAATATAAATTATAATATAAGTATTTATCAAATCATGTATTTTCTACTGACACATTTTCTCACCTATAGTGCTGCTGGATAAAAAGTATGCACTTAAAGTGAATTACGGTATCATAACTCAAAAAACGCAAATTTCGAGTTAACATCAGTAATGCACAGTAAATAATGTGCTTTATCAACTGACAAAATTGCGATAAAAGTATTTTGTTCAAATTTCATTATCTATTGTGTATTGCTTGCAACAAGGTATTATTTTATTAGTTCGTCGACTGTCGTGAAGTCAGCATCGTAATGTTTTCTAGAAAAGTGATTAAACGATATAATAAACGACGATAATATCATCTACATTAAAATTTTTTAACAAATATATATCAGCGTAAAAATTAAAAGTAGGTCTCATGAAAATATTAATTTTCAGTTACGACATTGTTGCAGCAAATGAGCGAAATGTCATACAAATTCAACTTTTAATAAGCATTTACATAAAACGCTCGACGTGTCCGATAAAAAATAAAAGCACATTTCAAATATAGTTTAAAATATTTCCTTAAAGACATTACTTTATCTTTTTTTTTTACCATTTCTTAATTTTTTTAATCTTCATTACTCTACTGTAATTGTTAATTTTTTTGCAGGTTTAATAATTTTATACGTTATAAATATTAAAAAGAATTAAGCACTACTAAAAATAACACTTTATGTTTTCACTGTATTTTAATTTGCAAAATTCGGAAACACCCTCTAAATTTTGAGGTACTTTTTATACTTTTGAAAGATAATTCCTGAACAAAAGTTCTCTTAACTCTCAAAATTTTAAGTCAGCCTTTAAGCAATATTACATTATATATATAATCTCAATAAGAGATGACTAATACAACAATTTATTATATATTTTACAACAATTCGAATTTGATGTAATTTTTCTTTAAAACTAAACAATTTTTCATACGTAATTAGTTTTATATGATATTTTTTTGAAAACTAAACTTGATATTAATCTTTAAAATCGATAAAAAAAAATTTAAAGTTATTAAAAATTTTCCGAAGTTTAATATGATTTAAGACAATGCGTTGTCTTAAAAAATCATAGCGACGTGCTTTTTTTAAATCTAATAAAATCTAATAAATTTGAATTTTTTTTTTGTATTTTTTATGTTCAAGAGGACATATTACATATATTATTTTTCGAGTGATTTTTCTCTGTAACACAGAGACACATTTTAATAAAAACTAAACTTAAATTCCCTCTCTCCAAAACGTCTATAAGAATATTTCATTATATAAATATTAAAACTATAATTCAATATTAAAAAAAATAAAAAAAAAAATAAAAATTAATATCATTGCTATTGCATTTTTATAACATATTTTTCATTAAATCCGCAATTTTTTGGTTTTTTAGCGTATTTAAAAAATATGGAATTATTATACTGAAATAAGGCTCCACAGAATACCCTGGGAAAAGTAATGTGTATAAATTACGATATTAATTCAATAATTCGAACAATTTGGTACAAATAATTGTTCCAAGAAATTAAAAGTACGACATTTCGAATAACGAATAATTCGAATATCTTGATGTAGAATATTGAAGCAAAACTAATAATTTTCTTTTTATTCTTTTCATTATACTTCATTTTTAATATTTTTAAATATTTGTGTAAACATGTAACATTTTATAACTATTTTACTTTTAATTTTTTTTATTTAAATATTTGCTTGTTATTTTCATTACTGAAATATGAAATTATATTGATAATTTTTATCCCGAGAAGAAAAATAAAAGCAATTATTTCGGAAATCCACAAATTTATTAAAAACAAAAGAGCGCTAATCAATAACAGTATAAATACATAAACGCTACAGCAAGAAGTTATAATTCTAAAAACAAAACCTTTAAACATTTGAATTTTGGACTTGAAAAATTAAAAGTAAAACAGCTGCTTCTAACACTTAGTATTTAGAAAAAAAGTTTCTAATGTTCAAGAAAAAACTACAATATAGACAGAACGAAGAAGAGAACGAATGAATTGGAAATAATCTCCTATGCACTTTTACCAACTTCGGCAACTTCAACAATCAGCGAAAGAACCTTTTCTAAATCAAATATTGGAAAGACTAAAAAGTGAAATGGGTTTAAATCAAGCAATTTTAAATATTATTTTAAGTCATTTTCTTAAATAAATATAGATAAATATATATAATATAAAATAAAAGGAAAATTATTCGTTTCAAAATATTCGAATTATTCGTTATTCGAAAATTCGCACTTTTAAATTCTTGGAACAATTATCAATTATTAATTTTAAGTTATTTTTATTTTCCTTTACATTATAATTTCTGAAAACTTACAAACATTTAACATTTTTCTCTTATGTTTTGAATTATTCGAACAATTGGAATAATATATAATGCTTGATGGAATAATTCGAATTATTCGTTTTATTTGAACAATTTGGATACCCTATTATAAATGTCGCAAGATTCCAACCAGTACAACTATATTAAAATATTTACCATTAGCATGTGAGTGAATTCTTATTCGAATGTGCGATTGTTTTTGCTTTTGGCATTTCCTTATTCAGTATTAAATAAAACGTATTGATGGCATTAAATACCGAGCGATCATCCGAACGCAACCTTGTGGGTTTTTACTCATAACCAAAGAAGTATTCCAATTGACTATTTTCTTTGATAAAAAATGTATAAATCAGTAATTGTAAGTAAAAACTATAAATTTAGGAAAAAAAACAGTAATTATTTCTTGCTCAAAAATCTCAAAAATAAAATATATTCAAAATAAGATTATTGGATTTTTTTATTTTTCTTTTTTATTATTTTTTTATTATTTATTTATTTATTTATTTTTTTTTTTGTTTAAGAATAGAGGACTTGGCCAAGGGCTTATCCCGAATAGTTACAAAAGGAAAGCAAAGTTTAATCAACCTTAGGAACGGTTTGCTGCAAAGTAAAAATATATTTAATTTTTCAACGTTTTTTGTTGGAATCTGTGGTCAATTTTGAATGAAGTCTTGCAAAATTTTGGAACTATGATTTATACTTTATAATTTATGAACCTTTAATTGAGGGCTTTTTTGGGAGACATCGGACATTGATTTGTATTTAAATAAAATGTCTCAATTCGTCTATATATTCTATTCTATTTGTATGAAAGCTATGTAAAATAATGGGCAAATTTTGAACAATAGGTTTCGTCCCAGGATTATACAAGTTCTATGTACCAAATTGCGTTAAATTATCTTTCATATCTACCTATAGTTTCTGGAATGATATTTTTATAAAACCTATGTAAAATAATGGGCTAATTTTGAACAATAGGTTTCGTCCCTGAATTATACAAGTTCTATGTACCAAATTGCATTAAACTATCTTCTGAATCTACCTGTAGTTTACATGACACGGACGGATATATGTACAAACGAATAAAGTTAAATCGATTGAGCTAGTGATTCAATCCGACTGATATATATTAAGATAGCTTTTATCCTAGTTTTTATCACCATCAGTAGGGTATAAAAATGAACAGTGCAATAATGCGTTCGATTCAAGTGAATCATTCAGTTGTGAAGATGTTAAAGAAATAACACTTCTATTATTTTTTTTTTTTAATCCTTACAGCAGGATGCTTTATAAGAAGATTAAGGAACTAAACTATTAGTGATATTCAACAAGGCTAAAAGCCGTTAGTATATATTTTTTTACTAATTATAATCACACATATCCTCAAATAAAGGAAATTCTATACAGAAATATGCGAAAAAGTATCGGTATTTTTTTAGATATTTCGAAGTTTACGTTTAAAATAAATAAAAAATTTAATAAACATTTTATATTTCTTTATTCACACTATCTTAGAATTTCACCTTAAAGATCGGCAAGAAGTTCAGCTGACGTTTATGCTTTTTTAAGGGATATAGGCGGAAAAGTATGAACTGGAGTTACGGCGAATTATAAGCTTTTCTTCTAGTATTTGGACCATAAATTGTTTGTTTATTAACCGATATTGCCTATTTTCAATACTAAACAAACAAGAGAAATATTTGAGTCAGATTTCTTTCCCATCACCATCCGTCCATCTCCTTTGACGGAGAGCAAATAATTACCTTAATATGGGAAAAGTTCTAAAATAGGAAGTATATTATTTTCCATAAGTTTGAATTTTATATACGAGTAGTTTGGGAACTAGGTAGAAGGTTTTTAAGTTTGGGCCTTTTTAACATATTAAATTTCTTCTTAAATATTACTCATAAGTAAGATTATTTAATTTTAGTAAACACTATCTTACTAGGGGACTTTGCCTATCTTTAAATGTGGTGGTCTTTATTTATTGTACTTTCTTGCTATGGATGATAAATAAAATACGCAGCGTAAAATAAAATAATTTATAAAAACAGTAAAATACAATTTATATTTAATTGAATTCCAATTAATAAGGTCATTCGTAGTATTTTTTTAAGCAAATTAAAATACTCCATTCCATGAAGTAATGCTTCTCTATAAAGCTCATTTATTATTCAAAACATTCAGGAGGATGCATTAATGTGCAAAAATAAAAAATGAGCTGCTATTTAAAAAAAGTTAAAAAACAATATAAAAACGGTAATTAAATGCATAATTTATATTTTTCTCGTAAAAAAGAAATACTACTTTTTTGCTGAAATATCTTTGCATTAATTATGTAAATACTCAAACGTATTTTCAATTACTATTAAATATCAGCTAGTAAATTTTAATTGAAAATTTAATTATTATCAAGATTATTTTGTACAGATTAGACTAAAATTGTAAATATGATTTATAATGAAAATAGCGGAAAATTTAATAAGATGTATTTATTTATTTATAAATATGAGATTTTTTTATATGTTTAAAACGTATTTCACTTTAGTTTAAGATAACACCGGGATAATTTTTGCTTAATGGCATCACAAATTTTCTTCTACCTATAAAATAATTAAAATAAATAGACAGTGAATTTCTATGATTTACAAAATCACTACAAATGCACAATATTTACCTTTCATAATATAAAAAACAAATTAGAGCGCTATATTCGGCTGAGTTGAACCTTTTATACCCTTCACCACTTTATCGACAAATAAATTTACGCCTTAAAGTATGCTTTCATATTTTCACATTTATACTTACAAAAATAATAAATTTTTTTCCAAACGATAAAAATGTAAACATAAAATTAAACTATCATAGTAAGCGTTGCTTCCTTAAAGAAACAACAACAACACTGATAGTTTCTAAATACTAAATTTATATACATATGTTTGTATGTAGATAATACACCGACACCCATAGCACTCCACAGCCGGGTGTTTCTAGAATTTTCGCATACATAACACGAAGGTTAACGAAGTTCAATAATTGAGAGAAAATAAAAAAAATCATGTTTTGCTCTAGCTTTCAACAAGACAGTTTCATGTCGCATGGTTAAGCAAAAACAAAAAAACATAACAAAGTGCGTTAGAAAAAATTATTATTATTTTTTTATTTTTTCTTTATATGTAAGATATAATAAAAACAATCGCAAAAAAGAGCGTAAAAAGATTGAATATATTAATATACTAAAATTTTTACGTCCTCCCTTTGTGTCTCGCTGACGTAGGTACATGCTTATACAAAAAACCTCCACTTCCAAATAAATAATGTCTAAACATACTGCTGTTTTTATAACACGAGCACAAAAACAACTCGTTTAACTTACATTTAAAATAAAAACAAAATTTCAAAATTTGTTTTTGTTTTAAATGTAAGTTAGGCCAGTCGTTTTTGTGCTCGTGTTATAAAAACAGGCAGATAAGCAAGCTACTTCTTGCTTTTACAAAGAACAGCACTGAAAGTTATTGCAATGTTTTTTACATATGTTTGTATGTGTATATTTTTAATACTTTTTTAGAAAAACATTTATAACAGATTTGTAAAAAAATTAATTCTGGCGCTTATATGGGAACCATACAACCGATATCTCAGTTACTAATGAACCGATTTTGTTCACTTTTTTTTAGCAAAAACATTGCAAGAAAAGATGTTGAATTTTCTGTGTAAAACGGAGACGCTAGCTTATATAACGGCTTAGAAAAGCCGAAACGAAATATGTTTTTAGAAGTCTTTTCGATTTTTGGCGATATCTCGACCATTAATGGACTGATTCTGTTGATTTTTAATAGCGTCATTCCAAGGAATATTCCTATAATTTGATGTATAAAACATATACATACGATAACTAAAACTAAAAACTGATTTTAACTGATATGATGCCAGCAACGGACATCATTATATCGACTTCCCTATCAATAAGGATCTAGAAAATATATAATTTTTGTGGTCTTAGATGAATATTAGAAATTACAAGCAGAATGACAAACTCATATGTACCCTTTACACCTGTGGTGAACTGTATAACAATGAGTTTTTGATATATTAGGTCAAACTGTTTTTAAAAATATTAAAAAATTTTAACTATATAACGTTTTTCAGTTGGTTAATCAATTTTAAATTAGTTTTTAATGTGGTATTTTAAACTGTGCACAAAAATTAAATAATTTTAATTAAATTTCTTTTCACTTGGTTAATCAATTTAATTCTATACCTTACACAGCATAACAGTTTTTTTTCAAAAAAAATCTGTAAATTCATAGAAAGAAATAGAAAATGTTGGATGTAATAGAAACAATAACACAGGATTTACAACTAGTTTATTTTTTTGTAAAATGGCAAGAGTTAAAACGATCAATAGCGAAATACTAACAGAAAAAATCATTTTGAATTGAACAATAGAAAAAAAAACTAATATGTTTGAACAAAAACTTATAATGTTACGACTTATAAAAGAAAATTTAATTAGATTGTAAAGCTACTATATAATAGCACGTCTACTGTAAAATTATACCTACTACATGCAATCAACATATACAAAAGGCAATTTTTTATACATTTACAATGAAAGCAAAGGTTACAATGCAAGTTAAATTTTATTTTGTTATAATTGTCGTACAAAAACTTAGGATTTAAATTTAAATCACCGAAAATCATACATATCATTTCTGTGCAAAACTTAATAAAGGCTTATTCGCTGCATTTCACAAAATTTTTCTTAATACCCCTGCCAAAGTGTCCATCATACCGCTGATATGTTAATTTTTGCCATAGACATTTGCGTTTATTTCTTAAATAATAAATATTGATATAGTATGGTTAAGCTATCTATTAGAATTAAAAAAAAAAACAAAAATAGCAAAAGTGCATGTTATGTATGTAAATTAAACAGTGGAATAAATGGTAGGATAATATTGAAGTTATATTTATTGTTGATTGTTTTTTATTTATCTTCCCTCTGCTTCCTTCTAGATGGATTCCTAAAACCTAAATTTGATATAGAAAAACTCTTCAACTGTATATTTTTTAAATATAATGGGGGCTTATATTAAAAAGGAGCTATCTGCCGATTTTCAAAAATAGTGATATCAATTTTGAAAAAAATATTAATAATGTCTGTATATTTTTTATTTGATTTTCAAAAGATTGTAATTTTAAAATTTTATAAACAGCGCTTTTGAACGTTTTAGTCACAATTAAGTAATTTAATAAAATTTTTACCAATTTAGAATTTCTTTTTTTCTTTCTTTTTTCCAATATTTATTTATAACTTGAATTACAAACACATTTCCATTTTTTTAGACCCACACTTGTTATTCTTCAGTTGTAATATTTGAAGACGGTCCTGCAACCTCCAAACTCCGTTTTTTAATTCTTTATTTGTATAATACCATAAATTTAATATGTGGTTTAATTTTTACCAAAAAGTTTTTCTTTTTTTAGGTTGAATTTTAATTAATTCAATAATTTAATATTATTCGTAATTGAATTTTCTATGTAAAATTGGAATTTAATTTGCTAGAATACCTTGATTTAGAGTAATTAATATAATTTTAAAAATGTTTTAAGTCGTTTTAAAATTCTGATTAATAATTTAATTGAAATTTTTTCGAAAATATTTTTTTCCGTGTAAGTTTTCTCTAGTACATAATGTATTTTTAATTTGTTTATATTTATTTTGTTACGAGTGTAAATATCTTTAAGAAAATATCTAAATATATTTAATAGTTTCTGAGCCCTTCATGTATTTTTGTATAATGGATGGAAAATAAATTAATTTTATTTATGGGAATATATTAAATAGACAAATAATATATTCTGCAAAATTTTTCATTGTGGTCAAAGATAATATGTTTTGAAAGGGCTGATAAGAAGCAAAATCCGACATTTGAAAAGTATATTTATTAAATGATTTGAAGCTATAATTTGCACGCATGTGAACATTATTAGAGGAATCTTCTTAAAATGGAATCCTCAAACAGCACCAGTAAAAACGTGGGCATAAAAGTATGCAAACTATTAACTGTATGTTTTAAACTATAAAAAGTTCACTTATAAGACCATGTAATTTCAACTGTTCAATAACTAAATGTCATACAAAATAATTTTTAAGCTCAGGTTTTAATTATATTTAATTATATTTTTATATAAGAAACACCATTATTCATAGAAATAGGTTATAAATCTGGAATGAATAGGACTTTAGAAATCTGTAGAATTCGTTGGGGCTTTTTTAACAGCAAGCTTAATTTCGTAAAAATATCGAGGGAAGTTTTATCTACAAGCAATATGAAAACCTAAGAAATGATTAAACTTTCGGGTGAGTTGCTATATAATAAGAATATACTATATAATATAAAAAGTTTTCATATAATTTTCAATATGCCAACATAGTTGTCAAAAGAACTTAATTAGTTTATGATTTTGTGATAAGCTACATTTCTTTTATACTTTTTATCCTTCATTTCATTGAATTATTTTATAAATATTTAAAACTGTTAATTATTTAGTTTTGGTGGGAATTCCCGGAATCCCGGGGAATTTAAAATTCAATCTCGATTTCTCGGGAGGGGAAAATAACCGGCAAAAGAAAAACTCTACTTGGAATACCCCGAAAATGAGAATTAATTTTTTTAAACTACTCAGCCATCGTTCCGATCGCGCGTATGTTAATATGTATCTAATATTTCAGCTTAACTGATAGACTCAGTTTTAAATATACTAAAATTATATTAAATGTGATACACAATACTTTCTTAACAATAACATAACATGTTGAAATTGGGTACGATCGGTATATTATATCACCTAGCCCCCATATAAATTTACTCCCGGAATAGGTTTTAACGATCATGAATTCCTTAAATATAGGAATATTCTAATGAAATATGGCACAAATATGTTTTATGTAAGCACAAATCTGAGTATCATAGTTTCCATTTTCAATTTCAGAATGTAACCTTAGTCTGATATCTCATTATAGTATTATGATACAGGAAATGCTTTCTCGAAAATGTTTGTAACAAAAGAAGAGTACACTGTTTTTAGTCAAAGGATGGTTTTATTTTCTTTACAATTTCGCAATGTCGTCCGGAAAAAAATAGCGGATACTAAAAAATGTTACATTAAACTTAAAACTTACTATAACTCCATAAGTTATGATAATACATAAAAATGTACTATAGACATTTTTTTTATTTATAAATGTGGCAGTGGTATCAAGATATGTGTAATGCATACATAGTAAATGAATTATTTGCAAAACACAGATCTTTCTAGCCTTTAACCGCGAATAACTCTCACAGCGTGCATTTGATTTTCGGTGACCTTTAACAGTATGTATAAGACACGAAGACGAATCTATAAGCAAAATTTAACCCTTCTATCAAATTCCGAGGAAATTTTTAATCCACCTTTCCTGGGCTATACAGCTAAACTGTTAAGATTTTGTTGAAAAAATGTTCGTATCGAATTAAACAACTGAGATAATTATAGTGGGATTTATAGGCCCCACACAAAGTAAATATTTATAATCACATATCTAAAGAAGTATTTTACCGTAAACCTTAAAATCTTGTGGGAATAACTTAACATTAACATAATTTAACATTCGGGACGAACATAGGACACGGCAAGTATAGGCGATGTGGCAGCCCCCATAATCGCATCGCATATCTGAAGCGCTATTACTATTAAAATTTTATGAGAACAATTTTCTTATCAAGTTCCACAACTGAAATGAAAATACGATGAATGGGTCCAAAGAGCAGTGTTACCATTGAAAATTTTTTAAAAGTGTCCACAAAAGGGGATTTAGAAAAAAGTCGCCAAAAAAGGAGATTTTTTGAAAAAAAGGTATGCTTCAACACCTAAAATTTCAAACTCAATTTTACTAATAACAATATAATTTATTTATAACAATTTGTATTATTGCTAAAATAAAGATTAATTTATAAAAATACTTAACATAAAATACTCTTTATTAATGAAACATACATACTTTGGTACGAGGTCTACACTCGGGCTCCAGTTCTCTAAATCCCCGTCTAGCTAATTTACGGCTAAAAGTATGGATTCGCAAGTGTTGATCTGAAGTCTGTTGCAGAATTTATTTTTATTAGTGATAATTAAAAACAAATACGTTTCACCTAGGCACTGCTATGAGCCGAAGTAAAATATAAATTAGGATAAAAGTACTCATCAAATATATTTCTTTTAACTTTCCCTATCAGGTATAAAAATATTACATTTGATATTTTAAATAGTTGCTCATAAACTTTACCATTAGTTTTAGTTTTTAACAGTTTCAGTTAATTTATAAATTCTTCGGGGTCCTTCTTTACATTACTATATTGTGAACAAAATTCAAAATAATTTAGCTCTTCGTTGGAATTAATATATAATAAATCCAAATAATTCAAACAACTTAGTTTCTCGTGATTTAGCACATAGTCATAAAAAGTTGCCATTTGGTTCTATTTTAAACAAATTAAAGCGCTATATTCCGCTGTGCCAGATCTTTACTGACAAATCATAAAATTAACACCTTAAGTATGCTTTCATATTTTCACACTTATACAAAAATTATCTATATATATATATATATATATATATATATATATTTATATATATATATATATATATATTTATATATATATATATATATATATATATATATATATATTAAACTACGGAAATACAAACACCAAATTTAACTTAACTTTAACAAATTTAATTTTTTCAGATTTTTGTCTATAACTCGGTTATTTATGGAACGATATGATTAATTCAAAAAACCAAAATTTTATAAAAATAGCTACAACAGACTTGTACAAAAGCAAACGTTACAAAGATTGAGATTTGCACACTACTTCTTTCTTCGTCCTTGTATCATAAAAATGCTTTGTGCACAAGGTTTATATGGACAGCCAACCAGCCAACCGGCCAACCACCTATGATGGTGTAGGGTATAAAAATGTTCCGAATTTTCTGTGCAAAAATTAAGTCGCTAGCTTTTATAAGAGCTTAGAAAAGTTGAAAGCAAATACGTTTTTAGTGACATTTTTGGTTTTTTGGCGATATCTCGGCCATTAATGGACCGATGACTTTTTTTGCGGTGTTATAAATAATGAATTTGACATTAAATAAATACAAATACTGAACTTACCACTTCTCTTAATTTTCAAATATATTCATCCAAAAAATTTTATTTTTGTATTAAGAATTTCTTAAAACTTAAAATTTAAATTTTAAGAATTACTTAAAATTTAAATACTATGGCTTCAAAAATGACTATATTGGTTTTGCATGCTCGATGTCTCACTAAACTGAAATTAAATTTGTACATTTGTTGGATAATTTTTAAATCGTTGTATGAATTAAAGCAATAAAGTTAAAACCATAAAATTTTTGAAACTTGAAACTGGATATTGGCATCTTTAACATAAATTATTTTGAAAATTATTTGTTGAAAATTTACAAGGGCATTTCTGGATG
This sequence comes from Protocalliphora azurea, assembly GCA_932274085.1. Taxonomy (NCBI): domain Eukaryota; kingdom Metazoa; phylum Arthropoda; class Insecta; order Diptera; family Calliphoridae; genus Protocalliphora; species Protocalliphora azurea. The sequence goes on from OW026519.1 coordinate 39,583,451, forward strand.
AAATATTTGAATGACCTTTCTTGCAACTTTTATTTGGATTATTTTAACAAAAACTTTTACGTTATAATGAAAAGATTCTCCTCTTCATTTGATATCCATATCAGTGTATAATAATAGCTATAAAGTAGTAAAATTAAAAATTAGCCTCGTATATCCTTTAAAACTTTTAAATCTCTGAAAAAGGAAATAAAAAAATTGAAAATGCATTTATACTAAGTATGTAAAGTCTATAGTTTCACATCATGTGTGAGACAAACTTTTAATTTTTGTTATAAGGATTTATAATATATTCAAGCAAAAATAAAATAAAAGTAATAGTAAAAAGTAAAATTGAAATAAGATTTTTTTTCTTATTTAAATTTTTAATTCATTCAATCATATACTTCATTGATTTAATAAATTTTTTGATTGAAAGAATGTTTATGTTTTTCATATTTTACAGGTATTGTGGTAAGCAAATGATATAATCATTTTGGTAAGAGCTGCAAATTTAAAATGTTTTTAATTGAATGTACTATTTTGGTGATTGGTAATTTTTTCTGTTTACATTATGTGTATGTTATCATATATTTACATATTCTCTTTATGGTTTCGTTATTATTAATTTTTAATACATCAAAATATATATTAATCATACGCCCAATAGCAATTAAAAACAATAAAATTTATTTATTTCCTTGTACTTTAAAAATTTTTAATATAGTATACAGAAAAAAACAAAAACAGTTTTAATTTAATTTATTTAGTTTAATTAATTACTAAATTAATTACATTTATACTTATAAAAATAATCTACATTTTTTCCAAACCGCAAAAATTTAACACAAAATTAAACTATCATAGCAAGCGTTGCTTTCTTAAAAAAAACACTGATAGCTTCTGATAGCTATTAAATTTATATACATAAGTTTGTTTGTAGATACATGCTTATACAAAAAACAACAATGCAATGCTTCTATTTTCAACTAGAAACATACAAACATACATAAAAAATTACTGCGTGTATGTATACTCTATAAACATCTTCTCTCTTGCCAGCATTTGGAAGAGAGATTTTCATCCATCCACTAAAAAGTTCTTTTTTGACACTCTTGTATGTTCAAAAGTACAAAATATATAGTATAGTAGAAAATAAAAATAACAAAACACATTAGTATACAATTTTGAGCTAAAAAACTTGACTTGGTAGACTGCTTACATTTCAGAGTAAAGAAAAAGAACAAGCATGACATAATTTTCCTCAGTCAATGCATAACTTTTAAATTCATCAATATTATTGTTTATAGTGTTGAATAAAAAATGCGTTAATATAAAAAAATTCTTATTCTTGATTAGCGATTTTTGTTTTTAAATGACATATTTAATTTAAAGTTATAACGAGTTATTAAAGTGTCTTTAAATATGAGGTAAGTATTTATCTCAATTATAATTAAAAATATTTACTAGAAATATTTCAACTGCATTAAAACAAAATCGATTATATTTCGATATTTACTTGATGTACTTTTTTACACTTCTAAATGATAGAATTTCGACACCTAAAGAAAGCACTAAATAGTGCCATCAAAAAAGTATTACAACTGCGGCACATTTCTTTCCGAACGATGACTGTTATTAACTATATGAGGTGTCGCTTTAGTTCAAATTTCGATAGAAAAAGTTGACAAAAAAAAAAAAAATAACACTGAAAGTCATGGCAATGCTTTTTATATATGTTTGTGTGTGTATACTTTTAATAATTTTTATAGATTATTGCCTAAAATTAGGTTGCTTATGAACCGATATGGTTAATTCAAAAAACCGTAAATTTTGGAAAAATATTTAAAACAGGTTTGTACAAAGACTAATACCGAGCTTATATAGAAGCTTCACAAAGTCCGAAAATGCATTTTGACCAATATCTCAGTTATTAATGAACCGATTTTGTTAATTTATTCCGCAAAAATATTCCGAATTTTCTGTGCTAAAAGACACTGGCTTTTATACGGGATTAGAAAAGTCGAAAAAATACTTTTTTTTGGGCCTTTTCGGTTTTTTGGCGATACCTCGGCCGTTGATGGACCGATCTTCTGATTTTTACTAGACCTATCAATAAGGATCAAGAAAATATATACTTTTTGGGGTCTTAGATGAATATTAGGAATTACAAACGGAATGATAAGTTTATATATACCATTTATACCTGTGGTGAAGGGTATAAAAAGTGCCAAAAATAGTAGCCAGGAAGTTGAAAGAGGGGCAAAGACTAAAGACGCTAAATGGTAACACAGGCTCATTCTGAGTAATTTTTTTTTTACACTAGAATGTGAACAAAAATTATATGATTATTATTCAGTAAAAGTTGTAAGATATATAAAACAATGTTTTGCAGAAAAAAAAAACTTATCTTTTTATTTAAGAATTTAGCATTTAATAAAAACTCTTAAAATTTTTCAATCTACTATTTCTTTTTAAAGAAATATTACATTTTTATGCCTTTATAGTCACAGTTTTAGTGACAAATTATTTTACGTATATATGTATGTATATTACGCAATACATACATATAAACTATAACATCATGTCAACTTGCGTATCATAATAAATTCTTTCTAAAAAAAAATATATTTATGAGAAGAGGACAAAATACATATTACCAAAGATCTAGTATGTAAAATAAAATTTTACCAAAATATTTATTTATTCTTAAACTAAGGATTTGTTGTGTGTATATTTTTAAGTATTTTTTGTCTTTCATTTTTGATATGCAAATAAGGGTCACACTTGTTTTATACAAAAATAAATTTTGGTATATTTTTTTTATTTTTTGTATAGTTTTGTATAGATTAAAACTTATATTTTAAAACATACAATCTGTATATAAATAAACGTACTTAGGTACATACATTCTTTGTAACTTTTAAACTGAATTACAAAGAATTTGAAGTATGTAAATTCAAATCAAATAAAATTATTTACTTGTATTAAATCTTTTAATACTTGATAGGACTAGTATTTAAGTTATACTAGTATATTTATTTTATCAATGCATTTATGTAATGTTAAATAAGTATTATTTACACAAAAAAAATTATAACTAAATTTTTTCTAAATAAATCATCATTTGAATTTAAATTAAATTTAATAATAAAATAATATTTGGTTTTAATATTCTATTTTATTGCACAGGAAATAATATGACTAGAATTTTTTAAATAAATCATTATCTAAATAAAATTTTATAGAAAAATTATTTTTATTTTAATATATTATTTTATTGCTTGTAAATTCATTCTAAACTAATACGAAAAACAATAACAATTTCTTGCTTTTTGACAATTAAAAATATAAAAATAAATAAAATTATAAAAATGTTGACACAAAAAAAATATAAAATCCATCATTTGCAGGATTCCAGAGGTAAGATCCCTATAATTTTCGTATATATTTCATTACCAAATATGTATAGTGATTTATTTTTGTGTATCTTCTGGAAGAATCAAAAGCATATGAAATATGTATATATCGCATAAATGATGGGGTCTATTGTATATTGCTGTATAATTCTCAACACATTAAATTTTTTTATTTCTAATCATTTAAAAGTATTTTGCGCAAATGGTCTTTAGCGGAAGTGGTCCTTAATAAAATGATACATGTTCGTAATCGTAATTGCCCTGTTATACGGATTTGGCGGTACCAAAGCAGAGTTTGTTTGCGCATTTGTTATATCCTATCTATTTTGGTTTCATTGAAACTTAGATATTTTACTCCGTAAAGAGGTATATCAGTTGAATTCACTTAGAAAATTCTTCAATTGATAACGATTGCGGTTCTGTTTTAGATGGTTTTGGGCACTAATGAAATTTGGAAATTTTTTATTTATTTATTTATTATTTGATTAAATCTATGGATATGAATCCTTACGGACTACTATATATTACAAGATTTTATATAAAGGCATTATTAATGAAAAAAAATTTTGTTAAGAAATATTAAGTATTTAAAAACACATTAATATTGCGTTTAATTACATTTACATTAATACAAAAATCGATTAATCTATACAATTCATTGAAATTTTTGCATATTCTCCTCAAGGGATCAGCATCAGCATAATTTGTTTGAACAACAGGAAGGGGCAGAGGTATAAGGTGTCGGGTAAAATGTCGTGGAATATTAAAACTTATGTTATGAAGAAGGAAGTCGGAGAGGACATCGCCTTTAATCAAATTAATTAAAAATGACACATTTAGCATAGTCCTTCGGCTTTTTATGGTAGGTAGTTTAATTAATGATAACCTCGCAGTATACGAAGGAAGATTCCCAGAATAACGACCAAATGAGCTCCTCAGGCAGAATAAGAGAAACTGCTTTTAAACAGATTCCATTCGGTCTATGTGCATATTAATTTGAGGATCCCAGACAATAGACCCATACTACAAAATTGGTCTTACTAGGCATGTATATAGTTGTTTCGTAACATTGGGATTTGTAAACTCTTTAGACCATCGTTTAATATAAGCAAGCACACCATCAGCTTTATTTATCGCCATTGTAATATGCTTGCAGAAATCTATCTTAGGATGAAGTAGAATACCAAGATCCAAAAATCATCCAACTAACTCTAGTTGATACCCGTCTAGGGAATAGTGCACAGTGGGGCAGAATCGAAATTTTTTGGAAATAAATCTGTAACTTCTGATCGGCTATTTGGATTTTCATGAAATTTGGTACAGGCGTAGCGGAGCAGTGTACAATGTTAAGTTTGGAAGGGGGGGCACAACAAACCCCTCAGGAGCGGAGCAAAGGGGGCTCAAAGTTAGGTACCTCTGACATAAAAAATTTTTAATCGCTTGCCAAATTATTGTTCCTCGTCCGATTTCAAATATTTTTATACATTGTTGTAGGCCCTGATAAGACCTATAAGAAACATGCTTACGTGTCCTATTTATCTCTTATAGTTTTCAAATTATTTGCGTTTGAATTTATAAGCACCATAATTTTGAATGTTCTTGGTCCAGTTTTTTTTCATATATATCCTAGTATTTCCTACCGATTTTATTAGTTTTTTTCCTATCTAGTTAAAGAACAAAATTATCTATTGACTAAAAAAAATTTAATTTACCGAGTGCAAAAATAAACGATTGTGAATTTGAAAATTCCAAAAAAGACGACTTTTTGTGTTTTTTTTTATCCGAAAAAGTATCTACACTCTTTTTTATCTAAAATAAAATTTTCTTTAACTTCACAGAGATTTGGGGTTTTTGGATAAAATACAAATTTTTTAATTGTAATAATATATTTGTTTATAAAGATATCTTAATGACATTTGCGCGAAATGTGGATCTTATTAATGTAAATAAAAGCGCGTTAACCAAATTTGAATCAGGGGTAGGGTTTTCCTGAATTCCCAAAAAAACTAATCAAAATTCCCAAAAATGGGATTTTTTACATTTATGGCTATAGAATCCACATTTTTCAGAAGGCCCGTAGATTTTGATTTAAAGCTTTTAACAACATATTGTGGATTCTTAATATATATTCCGCTTGTCGATTCTTGCTTTGGGATTTGAGAAAAAATGGTCTAAAGTCAAAACTTTCATATAAAATGGGTCGAATTCGGGAGGGTGTGTACCATGACCAATTTAGTTGTTGGGCTTTTTTTTATCTTAAAGTCATCTCTGTGAAGTTCCCTTCCAGAAAAGTGTAAAATTATTATATGTTGCTAAAGAAAATTTTATTTTAGATAAAAAAGAGTGTAGATACTTTTTCGGCTAAAAAAACACAAAAAGTCGTCTTTTTTTGAATTTGTAAATTCAAAATCGTTTATTTTTGGACTTGGTAAAGATATCGACTTCAGTTTTTTTTTTTTGTTCAATAGATAATTTTGTTCTTTAAGTAGTCAGGAATAAAACTAAAATCAGTCGGAAATACTAGGATATATATGAAAAAAACTGGACCAAGAACATACAAAATTATGGTGCTTAAAAATTCAAACACAAATAACTTGAAAACTATAGGTCTTATCAGGGCCTATAACAATATATAAAAATATTTGAAATCGGACGAGAAACAAAAATTTGGTAAGCGATTAAACATTTTTTATGTCAGAGGTACCTAAATTTGAGCCCCCTTAGCTCCGTCCCTGAGGGGTTTGTTATGCCCCCTTCCAAAATTATCATTGTACATTCCTGCGCTACATCTGTACCAAATTTCATGAGAATCCAACCAGCCGATCAGAAGTTACAGATTTATTTCCAAAAAATTTCGATTCTGCCCCACTGTGTAGTGTAGCATTGAAGTGCTATTTCTAGAAAATCGTATGTGCTTGCATTTTTTTTAAGTTTAGCTCCATTTGGTTATATTTACACCATGCGTAAAAGCTATTTAAATCCCGCTGCAAATACGCCCCATCTGAAGATAATTTGTAGCTGAGAAACATCTTAACATCATCAGCGTACATTAAAACATTACAATGCTTCATTACAAGTGGCAAATCATTTACGAAAAGTGAAAATAGCAAAGGGCCTAGGTGACTTCCTTGGGGGACACCGGAGCTGACAAAAATTTCTTTGGAGATGGTATTATCAAAAAGAACACACTGTGTCTTGCAGGTTAGATACGACCGTAACCAGCACAAAGCGTTGCTAGTAAACCCTAATACATTCATCTTAGTGAGAAGTAGGTTATGGTTGATTTTATCAAAAGCTTTGCTGAAGTTAGTATAAATATAATATGTCGTGTCTTCTTTTATTTCATATATATCCTTTTATTCATATATGTATATTTTATATACTACTATACATGAATACATAACCAGCATAATTACACATTATCTATATACTATACACTGTGTATTACCGTTTAACTATATTTCATCTAAAAAAGTTTCCATTAATTAATTAGTGTTATATAAAAGTTTCGCTTCTCTACACCAAATTTTCATACATTTACATGATAAAATACAATACTAATATTCGATCCGAATTATTGAATATATTATAGAAAGTGTTAAAATAAAATATTTAATTTTCCTAATTCAGTGATAGGGCCGATTTCAGTAAAAAATATAATTGATTTTATGAATTTAGTAATAGAACACGAAATTTAATTTTTTCTGTGTACATACGAGCCATAGGGAAAAAGTTACCAAAAAGGGGTAAAAGCGAGAAATTAAATTCAAACTCAATGATGAATTTTCTATAATATTAAATCTAGAATCATGAAGTTAAGTATAAGCAGTCTTACGCGGCGTTATCGTTGGGCGATTTTAGTCCCCAATTGCCCCCTTTTTGGCACCCTTTTTAAAATGGAAATAAATGGCCATTTTTTAATACTATGTGCTAAATGATGAAAAGCTATACTGTTTAAAATATCTCGACACATTATATATTAATTCCAACAAAGAAATTAAATATTTTGATATTGTTTCACAATATGGCGATGTATTGAAAAACCAAGGAAAATTTATAAATGAACTGAAACAGTTAGAAACTAAAGCTTGTGATAAAGTTTATGAACAAATATTTAAATCATTAAGTACCGAATCTTTCCATGAACATTTATATCCTAATTTATTTCAATTTGTTGTTTATATTTGTTTTCAGAAAACTTCATATATAAACTCTCGTATTTAAAACATTACTATATGGAAGCGTTATATAATTATTAATTTTTAAATTGCATTACTTTACTTTAATTCAAATTATTTTACACTTTTTAATATGTTAACTATTTTTATGAGTAAATATTTTCTTGTTAAGAATTTAATTTAGTTTTTCTCAAAATAAATATTTTTTGTTTTTAACAAATAAACAAATTTTGAGAATTTTTTTAATCTCCATATCGGCGACTTTTTTATGAAATTCACTTTTTTGTATACTTTTTCAAATTTCCCAACGGTTACCGATGGTCCCAAGTGAGTGAGAATCTACTAAGTATTTTTAGTAATTAACCTAGAAGCATAAAATTAAAAATATATGGTCCTATGTAGATAAGAACACATTTGAGGGATACTCTTTTGTTTTTCTAATGATATCTTAGAATTTTCTATAACATTTAACTTAGAAACATTAAATTAAAGATATGTGCTCCTAAGTGAATCAGAATCCATTAGAGGGGGCTTTGTGGTACTTTTTCCTTTTCTAGTGGTACTTTTTGAACTTTCTTTTATATTAAACCTAGAAACATGAGCTCTAATATATGTGGTCCTAAATGAATGAGAATCCACAAGTGGAGACTTTGTGGTACTTTTTCGTTTTTCTAATAGTACATCATGAATTTTCTGTAATATTGAAACTACAAACATAAAATTGAAGATATATTGACCTAAGTGAATAAGAATCCTTAAGAGGTACCTTTTCGTTCTTCTAATATTTTTTAATTTTTTGTAATAATTAGCTAAGAAACCTTGAATTAAAGATATAAGGTTCTATGTGGGTGGGAACATACAAGTACTATTAGTTACAGTTTACATCATAAACGTTTATAATGCAAAAAACTGGTATTTTATTGGGACTCTACAAATCTTCTAAACTAAAAAACATAGAAATAAATTTTAAACAATATTCTTTTTTTTTTTTTTTTTAATATATCAAACATATCGTTGGCACTTTTTTTCTTGTTGATATTTTTAAATAAGATAAATATTTATAAAATTTATTTTTAATGCCGACATAATGTTTTATAGAAATTGTACTGTAGATATCTCTCCTCCGCACCCTGGATCGAATCAAACAATTTAAATGGACAAATATGAAGCTAAATGTAATCAGAATAAATTAATTTTTTATTGTACAATAAACTACGAATAATTTACGAAAACTTTTAATAAATTAATAAATTAAATTTTTAATAAATTAATAAATTAAATTGCCATTATATCACACTTACCATAGACATTTTAAATATTGAAAAGTAATTTTATTTTAATTATTTTTTTTTTCATGAGCTCAAATGTTTAGTAGGATATAACGAGTGGGCTTCTGAACGGATTCATATGTAATTTACAATGACGTATAGCTGAGGTTGTCTAAATTTAAAATATTCCAAAATATTGGTTAAGGTCGATTCAATAATACATTTGAAAGCGCATAAATTAAAAGTGCCAATTACAAAAAAAAAAAAACGAGAAAGAAAGATATATTCGACCAAAAACGACTAAACAATACCTTACACCATTTTGTACGACCATAAAAATTCTGGAAGAGGACTTATATTACACCTGTGGCCAATTTTAATAAATGCAAAATAAAATATACAAATACATAATAATGCGTTGATACTAACATCTAGATCTGGCAGTGGGTTTATATGGGAGCTATGGTAAATTATGGACCGATTGTCCTAAAATGTTACTTCTACTTACATAAAACTTATTTGTGTCGAATATTAACTTGATTTTCGGAAGAGGGATTTATATGGGAGCTATGGTCAATTGTGGACCGATCTTCATAAAATTTGGTACGAAGATTGTTACTTATATATATTCCTTATACCGAATTTCATTAAAATATTCTTATTTTTAAGGCAAAATTGCGACCTGTACTTTGTGCACAAGATATACATGGACAGCCAGTCAGCGGACCAGCCAGCCGTTCGTTCGGAATCGATTGGTATACTTTAAGGCGGGTGTTGGATAATAAAAAACGCGATTCTCAACAATTTCCAAAAAAGGGGTATCGAGTCTAATATATCTTATTATAGTTTATTATAAAGAAATACTATTTAATATTATGATCCTTTTTCAACCAAAGAACATTTGTTTTTTTTTTTTGTCCATAAAATTTGTGTCTTTCGAAACTTTTTCTTACGCCTCTACAGTTCCGTTAACCGTTACAAACATCATCTAATTATGACAATTATATTTAATTTCGTGGTGTCTCTACAATATGAAAATGTGTTTTGACAAAAGTGTCCCATTTTCCACTATTTGACTTAAATTTATGGTCCGGATCAATTATATTTATCACCGTTCTTATATACGCAAGATTTTTACAAATTGCAATTTCCTACATAAAAATACAAAAGCAAAAAGTGTAGTTTCTGCGTAATTTTCGAAAACTCCATAAAATTTTTTCATTATATAAATTTATTTCTAATGCTCCTCCGATTTCACGTAGTAATCAATACATGCTATTCCATATGAAAACTAACTTTTTGAAAAATTTTCGCTCTTGTTTTCCAAACTTTGAGACTATCAATTGCGTTGGCTATATCGTACACATCAACAAGATATACCGCAAAATACGCACAATTGCAAGAAGTAACTATCCTTGTTCCAAAACTTGTTTTCTGTTGAGGGACGCACAAGCCCCGCCTAAAAAAAAAAACAAAATTGTAAAAATTTAAAAATTTTGTCGTCAAAACTGCACTATCCTGTATTTAACTGCTGAAATTGTACATAATAGCAGAGATGGTGCAGAATTTTTTTACAAAGTCCGATTAGTTTAAATAAGATTGAATATGATCAAAAGGTATAAACAGACGAACAAAAAGTGCAGAAGAATGAGAAAAAGTTAAATAATTTTTAGCCATTTTCTAAGTTTTTGAAATGAAACATATGGTGCTAAAATTTTGCACTCCATTAGTTTGAGGCCTTGTTAGTTTTGATGTATAAGCACAAAGCTTATCAGCTTCAACCAGGTTATATGTATATATATATATATATATATATATAATATATATATATATATATATATATATATATATATATATATATATATATATATATATATATATATATATATATATATAATATATATACATATATAATATATATATATATATATATATATATATATATATATATTATTTTATAAAATTTCATTTCTTTATTGGGTGATACATATACTTTGATAGTTTTTGGTACCAAGTGTTATTTAATGATGAACTCCTTCAATGTTCCTTATTTAAATATAAACATGGAGCCATGAAATTGGAATTATTAGAAGCAGCGATAGAGATATTTGTTATTCATTTTCTGAAGACCATAGTTTAATTTTTCGTGTTTTTTAACTCGGTATTACATTTTTTTTTTTTTAACAGAAAAGCAATAACGGGTTGAATATGTTAGAAAAGTTATTTGTATGTTTCTTGTTTTTAATAAATTCTTATATTTATCAAATATATGTATAATAATTGAAGCATGGATGCGTGTAAGGGCATATAAAACTATTTTTTCGAAATACGTTTTTTGCTTTAGTTGCCAATTTACATCTACCGATATAAAAATAATTTTAAAAATCTGTCAACTTCAGCGAAAAAAATTACTTTAAAAATACGATTTTATGGAATTTTTATTTTTTCTTATAAATTTTTTCTTGAATTTTTAGGTGTTTTTGAATAGAGTACAATCCAGTATTAGACTCACATATAAACTTCAGAATATGGAGAAGACACTTAAAATGTATCTTGTATTTACTCGTATTACAAACTAAGTTATTATCTTGTGAGTTTTTGTACATAACAGTCACAGTAAGAACAAGTAAAAAGGCTATATCCATAATTTAAATAATATAATAAGATTATCTCTTGATGTGATTTTGTTAATAATTTCAGAAAATTTATTCGTAAAAACAAGTAAAAGACATGTGGTCGGTCAAATCCGATCATTTGATACGGTACACCATGCGTCTTTAATATTTGTGGAGAGTGCCTTTCATGGTACTTATGGTCAATTTTCGACAGGTTCTTATAAGATTTGATGGTGTAATTTATATTTCTGTAAACCATACGTGCATGCAATATTATTGTGATATTACCAATTATATGAAATTTATTATTTACTTGATTCCCGAAAGTAAGTTTTATATGGGAGCTATGGTCAATTAAGGGTCGACTACGATAAAACTTTCTACCCGTATAAAATTTATTCGCGCTAAATGTTATTGTTATTCTAGCAATTCTATTGGACTTTGCACTTTAAAGTGATTTTAGGTCGATGGAATTATATGAAAGCCATTGTCAGTTTTCTACCAATCTTCATGAAATTTGGTACACTGATTAAAGCGTATATAAAGCTCACTGGGTACGAATTTTAATGAAATTGTGATTAATATACAGCATTAATAAACATTCGTTACTACTATTGTTTTATAAAAATATATGGATGTAAATCCTTGTTCCATTTTATTTACAACCGCGAAATTTTTTATGTTCTAATCTAAATTTTTTTGGCGACACTTTTACGAGAATTGCGAAATTTTGAGATATTCCAAGAATACTGTTTTCATTTTAAACAGAATAACGTAGCTTTTTAACTGCATTATAATCTTCATGCAAGATTATAAGAATGGCTTTTTTAATATTTCTAATTTATTTTAATTTTATTTTTCAAAATTTCAATTTTTATGTATTTTTTTATGCAGAGCTTTCGATGTTATTTTGTTAAGAATAAAACAAAAACTCAAATGTTATTAAATATTGTGTTTTAAAACAAATTCTATGTTTTATTTGGTGCATACTTTTTGGAGTAAAAAAATGCATTGGATAAAAGTTTTCCAAAAAAATAGAATAAGTTCTAAATTTTTATCCAATATGAAAAATAAATATTTTCATGCTTATATGAGAAATTTATTTAAAAGTTATTGTGTAGATAGGAAAATTTATAAAAAAAATGGCATTTAAGTTCAAAAAAATTTGATTTTTTAATGTGTTTAAAAATTTGCTTTTAAAATTTGACCAAAACATAAATAAATGCATACGGTTGAAAATCTGGATTCTTATACTTCCCAATATAGATTTTATGCAGCGTCAGGGGACTAAAGTCGCCAATTTCCCCTTTTTTAACCACCTGCCAATCTGGCCCCATTTTTAAAATGGAACTAAATGACGACTCTTTAAGTCTCTGTTCTAAATGACGAGAAACTGAGTTGTTTAAAATTATATATTAATTTCAATGAAGATGAACTAAAACTGTTAAGAGCTAAATATAATGATAAAGTTTATGAATAATTATTTAAAACATCAAATGCCAAATCTTTTTGGACCAAATGGTGAAAATTAAATAAAGATTTGATGAATGATGATGAAATTATCACTAATGAAAAAAAAATTATCCAACACACAGACAACTCCATGCAAATCCATGCTTTCAGTCCTAAATTTGTTAGAGGGGGATTTGTGCAAAGTACAGAATTTAATTGAAACAAGTTAGAGTGCTGTATTCGACTACATCGAATCTTGTATACTCTTCACCTGTGGTTATAGGCTTTGTTAGACCTCAATTGTACATAACAGTCACATTTTATACCTGCTTTAAAAAATATAATTTTTTCAATTTTACAAGTTTCTAATAAATATGGCGCTTAGATAGTGCCTGCACTGTAGAATATTGTAGATTATGTTAGAACTTGATCGCATGCCACGACCATATTTACGCTCACTTTGACTAATTTTAAAACCGAAATTCGAGAAAAATTTATGCAAGAATGAGGCCCATAGCTTATACAGAAGCTTCAAAAAAATCTAATAATGCGTTTTGGTTTATGTATATATTTTTCATATATTTCAGAGTTTATTTATATATATTTCAGAGTTTTGGTAAAAGAACGAAGTCTCTAACTTATATAGATGTTTCTGAAATTTGAATAAACCAAATATGACTTAATTTATTGTTACTGTTTTTAAGCACCCATGAAAACAACAATTATCAGGGAAGCAGGCATTAAATAAATACAAAAAAAAAACAAATTTCCAATAACCCAAGTGCATAGCTTATTTAGGACTTCGATATCCGTGAAAAAAATTAAGTGATATATATACAAATTTTGGGGAGATTTTTGGGTATTGAAGCAGTTGGCCTCTTTTTCCAAAAAATTCGCTTCTTTGACGTCTTTATTTTTTTTGAAATCCCCCTTTTTAGGCGACTTTTTAAAAATTCTTAATGGTTACACTAATTGTAAGCAGTTATAAATAAGCTGTTATGTGGCTCTTAAAATTACTTGAATATTATAGAGAATAATTTTAGTTTAGTCACTATTAGTAATGACTCGTTATTATTTGCAAGTAAAAGAACCACGTTTTATTTAAAGAAAATAAACCAACGATTTTTAAAATCAAATAAAATAAATATAGAAGTGAAAAGACTTCATATAAAGTTAAAAGTCTCCAGTCTTCATTGGCTAATCAATAGTCGAGCAAAATTAATCCTTGACTATAAAGTAATCCTGATATATGACATCAAATTATAAAGAACAGTATTGAACTTATACACACCCCAACCCACTTTTAAAATTTGTTTTTATGAAATATTAAATCTCCCACCATAGACTAATAGAAAGTAACCATTCTCAAACTACTCAAGGATTATTTTTTACAGTAATTTTAGGAATCTATTTTACAATCTTACAAGCTTATGAATATATTGAAGCCCCATTCACAATTGCTGATTCAGTTTATGGATCAACATTTTTTATTGTTCCATGTCAAAGGCTTTAAAAATATGCGTTGTAGGATCTCTTATGTAGACAAACGGAAACAACTGTTTTATTGAAAAATGAAGAACTAGGTAGAGGTAAGAAACATTTGGCTCATTAATATATTCTAATGTGTAATTAACATTCTGTGCAGTTTCTTTTCCAAGTATCTGTCATTAACAGTCAGCATGTAAAGTTATGATTAAAATTTGATGGATTCGATGGATGGAATTATTGGATCAAACATGGAAAAGTATCAATTTTAGGATGTAATCAGAAGAGGGTCATTCAGTTTTTTGCAACATTTAAATTTTTTTTTTACTGATCCCAGAATTATACTTTAATGAAATTTATAATAACAAAATAGTAAAAACAATATATTTATTGCCACCAATAGTTTTACTGCCTGTTTTTATAACACGAGAGCAAAAACGTCTCGTCTAAGTAACATTTAAAACAAAAAAAAAAAAAGAGATTTCAAAATTTGTTTGTATAAAATTAAAAAATAAAAAACCTATGCAATTTTGTTGATTAAAATTTTTTTAATGTTTATGTTAAAAAATCACTATGGTCGCTAATATCGGCTATATTAACCATATCGTATCACTTTTTATTTGTATTTTAGATATATTGATGATAGCGTTGATGTGTCATTAAAAAAATTTTAAATTTTTTCGAACTCCAAAAGTAAACGAATTATATAACACAAAAATGAACTGGTTTACTGACTTTCGTTGTGGTCGCACAAGTACAAATGATGCTGAACGTTCTGGACGGCAAATTGATATCAGTACACCCGAAAATGTCGAAAAAATCCACGATATGGTGTTGGCCGAGTAAAAGTGCGTGAGATTGTTGATGCCATAGGCATTTCATATGGCAGTGTGGTTTCGATTTTAAATGATCAGCTAGCTTTAAGAAAGTTGTCTGCAAGATGGGTGCCGCGTTTGCCCGGTTTCTCTGGGTGAACCTGCTCCGAAGAAAGCCAAGGTAAGTTTTTCGGCCAATAAGGTGATGGCAACAGTTTTTTGGGAAGCTCGCGGGATAATCCAAATCGATTACTTTCAAAAGGAAAAACAATAAACGGCGAATATTATGCCAACTTATTAGACCGATTTAATGAGGATTTGAAAAGAAAACGACCCCATATGATCAAGAAAAAAGTTCTTTTTCATCAAGATAATTTACGGGTCCACACGTGTGCAGTCTCAGTGGCAAAACTCTGTGAATTGGACTAAAAATTGGTACCTCATCCACCATATTCTCCGGATTTAGCCCCTAGTGACTACTTTCTATTTCCAGACCTAAAGAAATGGCTCGGTGGAAAGAGATTCAGCTCCAACGATAAAATTATTGACCAAACAAATGCCTATTTTAAGGAAAGTAAATGACGACACTTGCTCAAAATTTGACAGTAGTCTATTAATATGTGGTACTTGATGGGAATAGTGTTGCATAAAACTAAGAGGGAAGTTCGAAAAGTCACTGTTTAAATTATTCGTAAACCGATTTCTCCGAAGAGTCGAATAATCGATCATCCTAGTAAGTATGTATATTTAGTAGTTATAGATAAAAGAAATGCTTAAAAAAGGTTGTATTTAAATATTAATGTATTTCCTCTATCCAATTTTTTAAGATAACTTCAGAATTCCTTCCTGTACTTTGCTTAAATGGATAAGATGTATAGAAGCCAACCAGACAGACGAATAATTTTGAATCGACCCAGAAACTTTTTAAGTAACAGTATAACAATTGCATATAATCTATATTAGTAGGGTACATACAAATATCGGATTTATACAACAACTCCCTCTGACAACATGGACCTGCAGAAAGTTAATTTCAAAATAAGGACGGATATCGTAATTTAAGCTCCCTGTCTATAATGAGTCACATCATAAGTTCATATAGTATTTCTGTGGGGTTTTATTAGGTAGCAACAAGAATTTTCTTTTTGAAACTGTACAATATTACTACAATATTATACAAACAATCAATATACGCATACATATATGTATAATACAATAGATATCTCAATACATAATATACATTCTGTCATTGGTAAACAAATATAATATATATTGAGAACAATGAAAAAGTTCACCAAGGATAACGAAACAGAGATCTTAAATATAACATATGAAGGATTTATAAAAAGAGCTATAAGATTTTCTTAGAACCTAAATTTAATATGTTCTTAAGATAAGCGTAATTAGCTTTTCAGTTAATGTAATGAACAAAAAAAAATGTTTTTATATAATAACATATTATTTTTTAACATGAAAATGTATTTCATCTGCCATCCTTAAATGAAGATTTTTAATTTTAATAATTAATTTGTTTAGAAAATATTTAGAAAACCTCTGTCACTTTGCCAAGCATTGTTTACAAAACCATTTTAATTGCCGGTTGCTAAGAACAACATATTTCCTGCTTAATTTCCGTAGTGAATACTGTTCAAGGTTGCCAAAAATTTTTACTGTTTGTTTGTGGAATTTATTAGAATTTCTGGTTTATTCAACTAATTTGGCAGCAAGTCAAATTGCTACGATTAATTTATGGGTAGAATTTATAAAAACATTTTTATATTTAAGGCTTGCAGTTTTTGTGTGCTACTGAAATAAATATAAAGTCAAAAATGGAGCTTCTAATGAAGAAAGTTTATAAGGGATAAAGTAAAAGTAGCGCTTCCACATTCGAATGGAATGCATTTTATTGCAGGTTGAAAAATAAAATTTTGACAACAAAAAGGAATATTTTCAATACTAAAAAAATAAGCGAATGTTTTAATTGTGAATGTTTATTTTGTAAAACTTTTTAATTTATACACATACATATTATTTTCTCCCTTATGGTTGGGAATTTTTTCGTTTACCCTAGCGCAACGCAGAAGACTTATTTGTTTTTATTTTTTATTCTTTTTCTTTCTCTCTCACTCAATTTTTGGTGACTATGTGTCCGTACTTTACACCTTTCCCCTTTAAAAAAATTTTTATTACATATAAGAAAGAAAAGAAAAATTTTGTAAAACAATGTTAATGTTACGATAAGTTAATTTGAAATTGTATGTTTATAACATTTTAAATTGCGTGTCGCAATTTTTTTTTAAGTTCCATCAAGTAATCGTCAAAACTAGAGGATGTTTGTTCTGCGTGTATCTCATTTGGCATTGTGTGCTAATTTACCAAAGACTAGCTCGAATGGTGAGTGTGGTGTGTGAGGTAGCATTGTAAGCAAAGGCGTAGTAAGATAAAAATTAATTCCAGTTAAAGTTGTCAGTAAAATATAACATGTATTCATTCATTACTCTATGATTTCTTTCTATAGACCCTAAAGTTTCGTGGTGGTATGCTGTTGATTTCGAATGAGTTATTTTGAGTAACTTACAAATTCTGGTCATCAAGTCATTTACAAATTCTGTACCTTGGTCTGTTTTTGGTATATTGAAAATGTCGTACCTAAAAATGATTTTTCCACCATCGCTCTGGCTATTACATTCGCTTCTTTTGTTTCCATTGGAATTGTTTCAATATATTTAGTTAGTTCGCATTGTGCAATTAGTATGTATCTATATCCGTTGGAAATGCGCAGCGGGCCTACCGTATCTACCTGAATTGTATGAAATGGTGCTGTTGATGTGCTAGTGATCGTTAAGGGATCTTTATTGTGCTTAGTTATTTTATTTTTAGCGCAGTTTATGCATTGTTTAATATATTCCTTTATCATTTTATTCGTGTGTCTCTATAAGCAATTTTGTTTTATTTTAATTACGGTTCTTTTTACTTCTGTGTGACCTTCTTGTGGTGAGTCATGGTATTCCTTTATAATTTTCATCTGCTCTACTTTATCTTGCACCTTTATCGGCGGATTATATAATAAAATTCATGTAGGTGTTTGCCTACGAAATTTTGTCGACGTTATTATTAGATGACATCACTGTGAGTTTCTGCAAGGTTTCACCTAAGTCTAAATATGCATTATCACTACACAGTGTTATTACAGTAGCGTTTACTTTATCATCAATTGTAACTTTTGGCAAACTCTGACGCGCTTTAAATTTCTCTCTCTTTATAATTTCAAATTTCAATCTATCAAAGGTATAACTTTGATATCAGAAAAAGAAATACTATTCCACATGTAGAGTCGATCAGGCTCTATGTCATAAATTCTTTCTATTTCCTTGTCTCGAGACTTGCGTATATCTTCTTTTTCATTCGTTATATATTTCAACATGCTCCTGGTCACTATATCTATATTTTTAGGTAACATTTCTTTTAACGCAGTAGAGTCCAATTGTATTATAGATAGTGTATCTGCGTTAATATCAATCCTTCCTTTTTTAAAAACTATATTGAAATCGTTATTAGCTAAATCTATCCTAATACGTGTTAATCGTGAAGATTTTTTATGTGAAAATAAAGAAATGAGGGGTCGATGGTCTGTTACAACCATGAATTTTCTACCGTAAAAGTATGGTCGAAAGTGTGTGATTCCCCAATTAATTGCTAATTGTTCTTTTTCTATCACGGGTTTATTCAATTCATGCTTGTTTAAAGATCTACTGGCGTAGAGTATGGGTAAGTCCTTTCCAATTTCCCCTTGTGATAGAATAACACCAAGCGCGTAATTGGTTGCATCTGTTGTTAAAATAAACTTCTTTTCGAAATTAGGGTGCCGTAGTATTGGTGGGTTAGTTATTATTTTTTTAGGTTTTCAAACTATCTCTCGCATTCATCAGTCCAAAAAAATTCTTTATTTTTCTTTAACAACTCATTCAGTGGTTTTGCTACATGGACAAATTCTTTTACAAATCTTCTATTATAATTACATAAAGCTACAAATCGTCTAACTTCGTCTGAGTTTGTTGGTCTAGGATATTTTTTCACAGCTTCACATTTGCTAGCATTTGTAGTTACATCATTATCCTTTATCAAATGTCCCAAATATATATCTTCTGGCTTGAGGAAATTACATTTTTCAGGGTTTAATTTCAAATTGTGTTTTCGCAAACGTTGAAAGACTTTTACGAGGTTGTTATTGTGATGATTCAGTGAACAACCAAAAACTATGATATCATCAACGTATAAGATTCGCTTGCTGAGAGATCTTGATATCTTGATACCGAAAGGTAGTCGTTTGAACTGGTAATGGTCATTCTATTTGATGGAATGAACTTGTCATATACAGTGTAGTAAAATATTTTGCACGACCGATTTGGTCTAGAAGATTATCCACGCGTTTTAAAAGGAATTTGTCATCAACTACTTTTTTATTCAGTTAACAGTAATTGACTACTAATCACCATTTTTTAATATCATCAGAACTCTTTTTAGGCACTACAAGTAGCGCTGAGTTGTATGGACTTGTAGAAGATTCTACTAAATCGTCATATAGCTTTTTTTGAAATTGTTCTTGTATTTCCTCTTACCGAATTTGATGTAATCTGTAATTCCTAGTATAGACTAGAGTCTTATCTGAATTTTGTATATGTTGTCTGTAAAAATTTTTGGTAGATAATTTTTCTCCTTGAAAGTGGGAGATATCTTGAAACTCTTCGCAAATGCCCTCAATGAAAGCAAATTCTCTTAGCTGTTTTACCTTTCTTCGGTATTGGTGCGCTGAGCAATCTATTGTGCTGAAGTCCTTCTTTAGGAATGATAGTGTTACCCAAGAATAAGTCTTTTGTTAATTCGCAACTGCAGGCTATTCTGTCTTCACATATATCTAATTCAATTGGATGCAGCATATCAGTTCGAGATGGTACTATTCGATTTATTTCTCATAGGCAAGATATACTCTATACCGTTGGAAAGTAAATTTAAGTTGCATCGTTAGTAATACCAGTTAACTTTTATGATTCCATATCCATATCTTCCTTTTCTATACACGACTTTTTGCAAAGTGAAATATTCGCGCCCGTATCTATTAAAAATTGTATGTCCATACCATCAATTGTTTTCAGTACTGTATATTGTGGAATCTTTGTATGCAATGTATGTTCGTAAATTATATGTGTGTTTCTCCCCTATATCCTTACCTAATGTTCGTTTTTTGAGGTACTTGGGTCTTCCCCGTTTCTCTGATTTGTAAGGTAGATCCTCCTATTACTATGGCCAGTGTTTCTCTAATTATTGTTATTTCTGTCGTTGTAATTTCTGTTATTGTTATTTCTACAGTCATTATTTTTGTTGTAGTTGTTACTATTATTATATTTATTATAGTTACTGTTGTTATTAATTCTTTGGTTATAATTTGTTGTAGTATTGTTGTTATAGTTTCTTTGGTTATAGGTATATCTACTTCCACAACTTCTGTTGTTCTGTCGTGGATTCGACAGCTGTGTTTATTGCTTCTTGCAAGTTCTTAGTCTAGACACCATAACTATCGATTTTTGCATTTCTTTTAAACCATTCTTGAAAGCAGTTAAACCATTCTTGAAAGCAGTTTTGTAATTATATGTCTATAAGTTGATCGCTTCTCTAATATATGCAATTCATTTAGTGCTGCTATCAGTCCTTCAAAGTGTGCGGCAAATGCAGTTATTCTGCTAAGCGCGAGCTAGTTCAGCGTGCAAAGTTGCAGTGGTTTTAAATGATTTGAAACAATTATTTAGTAAGGTAGACAATGCCTCGTAAGTTATTGGGGTTTCGTATGAAACAATTTTGTTTTTAACTTTTTCTGCTAGCTTTGTAGCTACGATAAATTTAATAAGATTAGGTTTGTCTGCTGTTGTCAATGTGTGGTAATAAAATTTTGTTACATTAAAAAATGGAGAGTTCTTTGTGACTACTTGTAAACTCCTGAATTAGCTTAGAAGCTGTAACTAAATCGAAACTTGCCATATGTCGGTATTGTCACTTGTGTCTGTTTCTGTGTTTTAGCTTTTATGAATTCCGTATCTGTCCTATCTGTCGTTTCAATACTGCCACTTGCTCATCTAACAGACAAACTGGTGTGACCTTACAAATCTGTATGCGTTTTTGTTGTATCAAATCTTTCTATTCCTTAATGTAAGCAGGAATATAAGTTCTATTGGGGACCTTTTTTTATTATATTTAACAAGCTTTGTAATTCTGATATCCCCATCTGCATTATAATATCTATAATTTATAATATTTATAATTAAATTTCTCCCATTACACTGTTTGTGTGGTAGTGAGTTAATGATATTTATAATACTCATTTAACTTAAACAGAAATAAAATTATTACTACAACTAAAGTTATATGCTGCAGTTGATCGGACGTAACCGTCAACACTCCAGACCCATTATTATTAGTAATGATAATGGCTTCTTTAGAGAACCATCCGCCCACTATACTGCTATGCGCTTCCTGATTTCCTTCATCTAAGTTTTGAATTTTAATTTATCCACTTTGCTCACAGCAAGGTTTAGATCACGATATACGACAATTCCAGAACGCTTTGCCGGAACGTCTAGTTTTTTTCTTCTGTTTTGGTAAGTCAACTGCAGTTCTTTTGACGCTGACGATATTCTTCGACCTTAATACTCTTCGTTGTGGGCTTATACACAGGAGGATTTTGGTTGCTTTATGCCACCGGTTCTGGGATGTTAAATATTCTTCCCACTTTCTGAAGATCTGGTAGATTTTTTGTTTGTTTGCTTCAAAACTATTTCCAATGTTCTTTTCCATTAGAAAAGATCAAAACTTACTTAAAGTGGCAGGATCGCTATATAAGGGTTGTGTAAGGTGTTTAGGTGTAGAGGATGTTTTACCTATAGAACTTTAATTTATTTATAGCTCAAGTGTGTTCTGAGCTACTTGGTAGGCTGCTACTAGTGGATTACTATGAGCCTGAATCTAATAGTCGAAAGCTGTCTTTAATCGCCAGAATGATACTGCTTTTACTTGCAATTAATTTTTCTATTTATACAATTTTTGCTAACATACTTTAACTTTACTATTATAAATTTTTTTTAACATATATATATATATATATATATATATATATATATATATATATATATATATATATATAGATACATACATACTTACATACATATATATACTTGAGGGGTATCATTTTTATTATTTTTTGTGATTATTTCTTTACATTTGAATAGAAGATAGATAGATAGATTTTGTAGATATAAAAACTATAATTAAAAATTACTTTATAAATGACTGATATTTACTTAAGATATTTTTTGCCGTAGGTAGAGTGTCTCTTTAAAAAAAAAAATATAAGAAAATGATGCATATTGATGAAGTGAATGACGAAAGAACATTAAAAAAAGAATACAAAAAAGAAAAAAAAGATTGCCAAAAATGTATTCGTATATGCCAAAATAGGTTGCGTTCTACTGAATTTGTAGTAATGACTATAGAGCTATTTTTAAAAATTCGTTTTCTTTATATTTATCATAAACAGTGTTGCCAGTGACGTCATCACAAAAAGCTAAATTGGACTTTAAAAGAGGTGAAATAAAGCCAAGAAAATGCTATCATTATTTTTAATAAAAATACTTATTTTTTCTCATTCTCATTAGATTTTGATACTCCTGAAATATACTTTAATCAACATATAAATAAAACAGAGAACAGTAATACGTTTTTGATTTTCAGTTTAATATTGTATTTGTTAAATATAAAAGAAATCGTGAGAACATACACAAAAAAACTTAAACGGATGATTCTGTGAAATCAAAATTAGCAATAGCAAATTAGAAACTATTTTCTTCTTCTTGAAGCTAAAACGAAAATTTTGAGGTTAAAGCAAAATAATAAGGCTAGATTTAGGCTCATAAATGCTAAACTGGCAACACTGACTACAAACACGAAAACTAAGGTAAAGGGTAAAAAGATTCGTAAAGTAGCTCTAGGATGGGGAACAACTCTCGCGTCATAGTAATTATTTCATAAATACTCTCAGGCAGGTTTTTATTGTTTGGTCTTTGAGAATTTTGCGTCTCACCCCGGCATTGACTAAATATTTGATGTCGTTTTACTGTATCGTGCTACGGTTTTTCGAAGCTTACATTTGTCACATACAATCGATTTTGATAACCCAATTTTTCTAAGATTGGAGAGTGATATTGGTGGAGACCATTAAACTCAGGGAACTGAATTCGGGAACTCTAGCTTTCTATGTGAAGGTGTAGATCAAGTGGAAGTTTTGCGGAGGAAGCTTCTTTGGAATTAACACCCTGGCATTTTGTTAGCCCAGCAGCTACGCCATTTTAATTTTTAGAGCATAAAAGAAGGCATTTTTGTTATATTTTTTTTTATATTTTAATGTATATGTGAAATTTATAAAACTAAATAAATGTAATCAATACTTTCTAAACAATATATCAGGGCACATTTAAAACCAGCTATCTTAAATTTCATGAAATTACGTTTTTGAAGCCACTATGTTTACTACAGTAACCCCCATCTACTTATGATAAAATTTCAAACTAAAATTACAAGTTTTTTCCAATTTTATCAATTTTTTTCTAATTCCTCTATCTTACATAATAAATATTTTTGAGTGCAAATACCTCTATCACACTGATCAAATATTTTATTTTTATTTTCAATATAAACTTAAAATATAATTTCTTACTAATTTAAAAATATTAATATGAATCTGGTCAAAAAACGATATATATATTCGCCCTATTTTCGTCTCAACTATGCAACTCGATGAGAAAACTATTAAAAAACTATTTAATAATGATGCTTTAGATATACAATAACAAACATTCACATTTTATGGGGACTAACAGTTCCTTAGAACTATCCGCCCTATCTGCATCTCAATTTTGAATCTATAAAAAATTATTTCCCAAAATCTTGAGGCTTTCAGTGTTCAGTTCTTTAGAAATACAATAATTAATATTCACTTTGTATGTGGGTTACTATTCCCCCTAGAATTACCCGATCTATTTTTATTTAGCTACGTATGTGATACGGAAATTCCCACAAAATTAAGGCTTTTGGTGTAATAATTCTTTATATATGGGAATACTATTTTTTTCGTTTACCTTTAAGAAACTGACCTTAAAACTCAAATATATTTTTTAATTCTAATTTTTTAAACTAACTATATTAACAACACTTCAGGGAGCAAAACAACAAAAATTCATAACTTGGTTGTGGTTCCATGTGCAAGCACTCAAATTTAAAAAATATGAAAAAATGTTTTTTTCTTTATTTTGATTTTTGCCTTTATCGTATTTGTCCTATTCTTCAAATGTAGACTATAAACCATTGTAGAAAAAGACAAGCGTGGACTTAGTTAGCGTGCCATTAACTAGTGTCAAATTGTATTATGCAAAAGTCGTGAAACCGAAATTTTCAAAATTTTTAATTTTTGCAGATTTTCGATTATAAAATTTGCGCCGTTTGAAGTATGGCAAAGTAAAGGACGAACGTTTATTGCTCTTGTAATTATGAATCGTTTGAGATACATCTCCTAAAGGTGCCCTCAAATAGCGCTATAGAGGGTGCCCAAACATTTTTTCTGCTAGATTTAGCAGAATGGTTTATATATATTTTGAAAAATTATGCTAAATGCTTACTTAAAGCAGATTTTTAGCATAATTTTCAACATATGAGAAGAGAAATGCTTACTAAATTTATTGCTTCGCTTTACTTTTAACTGTGACTTAAAATTTTCCCTTATCGAAAACTCCATTTTAAAAACTTCATTAGATAATTTATTATAAATCTAGTTCAGGGAAGAAGTTTCGTCTTAAGGCAAAATTATCTTTTGCAAAAAGGTATTTTACAAAATAAACGTTAATAAATCTGGATCTTTTAAACCACTAGACCGATCTTGGTGGAACTTGCGATATCAACAGAGAACGAGCTTGTCTTTCAGAATATTGATAGCAGAGGAGTGTATCTGAAGCACATACGGTGCTACAGTGGCTCAAATTTAAACACCTCGAATACGAAAAATATATTGAAGTTTGCAAATTCAATATGAACTGTGAAATATATTTTTACATTTCTGAATTTTACTAAACTAGAAAAAAAAAACATTCTTACTTATTTCTTAAATATGTTAAACCTAAAAATTTAATTTTTTAATTTTTGGCCTTGACTTTTGTGTGTTTTTGCTCTATAACTTTTAAAATAAAAATTGAAATATGTTTTTAAAAATGTTGTAAAATTTTCCATATTTTTTAAATTAAGTGCAACTTTGAAAAATTTGGAACGTGCACACTGCACACAGAGAAAAAAATATGGTTTGGGTAACAGTGTCATATTATTGTTAGATTTTATTGTTGCTAGAATATAATATTATGTTTTTATGTAGCATTTCAACATTATTAAGTAAATAAACACAAATATTTTCAATATGTTCACCGAAATATGGTTACAACACAATAAAAATATGATTGCGGCACACAGAAATTTTTCATTTATGTAACAATAGTGCTGCAACCATATTATTGATATGCTTAAAAGTTATCTATCGTTATTGTTTATTTGGTTTTTGTATGGAATCTTATCAAAATCACACTTAATTTAAAAATCACATCACTTGTCCATCGGGGAGTAGCACGATGGAACTCTTTTGTTTTGCGAGTACGCCTCTTGGTGGTTTTTTCTTCGATATACTTATGGTGCTTTCGAGAGTATAAGATGGCCCAGTTAACTTTACTGGTATTTTGAAAATTGTTTTATTGTAGGTAATATTTCAACAACAATAACAGTTTATTCAACAATAAAGATATTTGCGATAACAATATATCATTGCAGGGAAAAGAGTGTTGTTGTGGCAACCATTTTGTGGACATTACTTTTCTTTACGTGTACATCGAGCAGTGTTAGAAAATTATCAATGAGTGGAAAAAGGTTAAGTTTTTAATTTTCTAACAAATTTGATTGATTGTTTTGATCATAGATTAACACAGATATGATGCTGCGTTTTTAAAAATGTATTAGTAAAAAATTTATTTTATTGAAAGCAAAAACAATTCTAGTTTGTGTGTTTTTTTTTTTTAATAATTTTTTTTTTTTCAATTAAGGTTTTTTGAGTTTTATATTTATGTTAATCTATAGCTGGGACACTTTTTCGAATCAAATTAAATAAATTAGATTGAAACGAGCAATTGAAAAGGGCCAATTTTATGAAAAAAGACATATTTTCAATAATAAAAAACTTGACCGTAAAAAACATGCAGAAAATTATATATATTCATCAGAACTTTATATTTCTAAATTCTTCTTTAGCTACTTTGTAACGCAAAAAATATTTTTATGACTTTAAGCGTTTCCAAAATATTGGAACTCAAATTTACAAAATAACTTCCTGACTTGATTTCCTTTTTCTGCTCTCAATAAATTTAAAAATACTAAAGTGTTTTATACATAATTTTACAATTTAATTTAAAGCGATATAAAATACGACTGTTTTGTGCTTGGAACTCGAATAAATAACATATTCCAGAATTTTTCTACCTTATATATCAATAAACTGCTTGACTTTTCGCCAATATTATAATCAAATACCTATTGATTATAAAAACTATTTTATTAGTAGGGTGTATTTTTTTGTAACTTTAGTATTCTTTTTCAACAAATCATTTTATTTTATAAAGTTGTCTTCCTCTCCTACGAATATTTTTGATTTAGCAGATTCTAGCATATTATTTTTAAGAATTTAGCATAAGACTTAAAAACTTTCAGCCAACACTGTATAGCTCTTACTATAGCTTATATCGGAATTAAGTGGCACGCAAAAATAATTACGCGTTAGAATTTAATACAATTTTTAATATTTTTGGGTGTGAATTTTTATCATTGAAAAATTTATTTTATTTACATCATTTATTAACATCATTTAAAATTTTTTTGAGATTAGATATGAAAAATACATCAGCGAATTAAATGCAATTAAAAAATTATATATCAATAATCTATGTACACTTTGCTTTTTGCTCGATATTCTAAAGGAAGGTTAAATCAAAATTATGGTCTCGATTATGTTTAATTTTTAGGGTACATATGTGTATTTATTTTTGATAGCGGACTTAAAATAGAATTTTTAATTTTTTTTTTTTTTTTTTTTTTTTTTGAATTTTTGATCTTTATCTACCATAACAAAACTGTCAATTCTTCTCCATTAATAACAATTTAGAAATTTATGTATACTTTGTTGATGAAAATTTCTTTTTTATGAAATGTTAAAAAAATCACTATGATTTCCATTATCTTTAGTGACATCAATCATAACGTATCACTTTTAATTTGTATTTTAGACATATTGATGTATTACCTGCACGTGTAGTAATATTTTATATGTTGTTGAAAATAAATAACCATAACACTGACATCGTTCGAGAAAAGTCATTGACGCGAACAGATTTATGTTTCATTAATAGCCCATCTACACGTAACAGAATATGTAAGATTTTTCTGTCAGAGAATATCAAATTCCCTTCTCTGAGTGAACAAAAAATCATCATATCGCAATCATCTGTTTCAGCCTGCTTTATGCAGATGTGTGTATGTAGCTATTGATACAAAAATTCTAGGTAGCGTATCGCGGAAATCTATAGAAAATAAATTTTTACGTAGCTACTTGTCTTTTTGACAACCCTGAAGTTCAGTTTTTTTTTTTTTTTTTTTTTTTTTTTGCAAAATAACCAAAGAACACGGTTATTCACAGAATTAATGTTCAAAAAGATATGACACGTTTACTTTTGTTGACTGTTTGCACAGAATGTTTCACGCTACTTTTCTTCATTCAACGTTGCGTCGCAAAGTAAACTAGCTGGGCCTTTCATATTATAAGACATAGTATGAGACTGTTGTGATGAGATTTCTCTACACAACCATCTTTGTATGTGTATATACATGTATATTTTGAAAATTATTAAAAAAATAAATGTTTTTGTAAAATTATTTTTTTTAATGATTGTTTTACATTTTAAAAAATATCTATAAAAATTGTGCTAAAAAGTGCGAATTTCTTAAATAAAAAGGACATTTACTTTGTGAATTATTATTTAAGATCTAAAATAATATAAACAAAATAGTTACTCTCTTCTGCCGGCGTTATTTCACATATTATATCAACGTTAATCTCAGCTGTAGACCTTGGGTAAAAGGGTAAAATCAAAAATGATTAAGTTAAACACATTTTATAATTAAGTTTAAATATGTCACAATAAAGTTTATTAATTTGATAAAATACATAAGATTAGTTTCAAAGTTAAATTATTGTAAATTAATGCAAGTTAATTAGAATTATTTACACGCAGAGAAAAAATATAGTTGTAATGACCATAATGTAAGAGCAACATATTATAATTGGAACATTGATCACAGCGAAAAATAGAAATGATTAAAAGTAATAATTATTATGATTCCACTTTGTAATATTTTATCCGATTTATATTAATAAAAATTATTATTATTTTTATAAAATATTTATTGAAAAATATAAATAATAATAATAATAATAATAATAATAATAATAATAAGAATAATAATAATAATATTAATATTAATATTAATATTAATATTAATATTAATATTAATATTAATATGAAAATATATAAAATGAAAATATTATTTATTATTATTGTTGTTATTAATATTAATAATAATAATAATAATAACAACAATAATAATAAATAATATTTTCATATTAAAGTAATATTCATTTGTACCACCATATGTGGTTCAAATGCAAGATTTCTTATATTGCTTCAACCACACCGAGTAAAAGCAAACCTCGACTATTTATATTTACTCATATACAGGGTGGCTAATAAATATTGCTACACTAAGAAACTCAAATATTTTTTTTTTTTCAGTGTATGGAATTCATTTATCTTTTATTCATGTTAAAGCTCATTCAATTTTATTAAATATAGCTTAATTAGTTTAAAAATTAATGGAATTTAAATGACCCCCTGCTCATGGAGTATCTGTTGGTTGGAAACACTCCAGATGCGACAATTTTACTTCTTTATGTTGCCGTTTAAATAGAAATGGGCCTTGTCAGACATAAAAAGACAGTTCAACATGTTTCCATCCTCTTCCACCACTTGAATCATCTTCTGGCAGAATACCAAGCAAATCTGCTGCGTTCAGTTTTTTGACCATTTGAATTTTATATGGGAATAAGACCAAATCATAGTCTATGATTGACTGCAATGACTGTCTGCTTATACCCATTTGAGCAGATAAGCTTCTTGAAACTCTTGGATTGTTTTGTATGACAGCAGCTACAGCAGCGATTGTTTCTTTTGTCCGAACTGAAGGGTTTCGATGGCAAGGTCTTCTTTTCACTGTCCCATGCTCGGCAAAATTGTTAATAAGTCTCATTATGCTCCATCTGCTAGGAAGGTTGCCGCCAAACGTGCGCCTATAATCTCTTTGAACCGAAAATACAATCCAAATTTTTGTTTCAGTGTCCCGGTTATATATTTTTGTTAAATCTAAAAATCAATCTGCAAAATAAAAGAATTAACCAAATTCATTAAATGGAAAAAAAATGTTAAATTTTTTTTGGTATATATATATACATATATATTTATTTATTTATTTAAAATCAAACAAGGATTGAAGTTTTCCACTAAGTTTGTGAAAAGTATAAGTATTATATTTATTCGTAACAATGATTGTAGAAGTAATGATATATTTCATATTAACAAAATATTTAAAAACATATAATTTTTGCAGTCAATCATATTAAAATTGTTATTAAATGACAAAATTGAATCAAAATCATTGTTATCATGAACACAGAGTTATTAAAATTCAAGAAAATTAACAAAAGAGAACATAATATTGTTATAGTAATAATGCTGTAACCATGTTTTTTCTCTGCGTGTAGAATAATCATATTTGTAAACAAAAAATCTAAATGTAACTATTAAGAATGAAACAAAGGTATAAAATCAACAACAAATTTATTAGATTGAATATATCTTAAAATAATGGTGAATTCAAACCAAAAATAAAATTTTTTTCAATTAACAGTTTCTAAAGTTTAATAGCATTTTTGAAAATTATGACAATTTATGTATTTTATTTTTAAATATAAATGTAAACACTCACCACATATTCTTTTACTTGATGACTGCAGGTCTGAAGTTCGGAGGTTGTTGTTGATAGCTTCGATGAATTTTTATAATATAGTTATAGTTTAATATAAGTTTGAGTACACTCAAAAAAATACATATGAAATAATGACTATAAAGTAAGATAATGATAATATTTAATTACAATATGTTTATTAAAATTAATCACACAACTTTGTATATAAAAATATATAAAAATGTAGGTTTCTTAATGCTGGTATTATACATGTTTAGAATTAGAATATAATAAACATTTAAAATTTTTAATTAAACATAAAATATGTGTGTGTATTTGGAAATATAGAAAACTGCATTAAAGAAAAAGTGTCCAAAATTTCATTCAGAAAAAATGGAAACCAAGAAACCAAATAATAATAATAATAATAATAATAATAATAATAATAATAATAATAATAATAATATTTTTTATAAAAGAAAATAAATAGATAAAAATAAATTTTAATAGTGCAGATAAAAAAAACAACTCAGATTCTAAAGAAACAGTTAAACTAAAAAGTATTAATTGCAACTAAACAATAAAAAAATAACTAAGTGTTTTTAATAATACGAATCAATAAATTTCAACAGAATGAAGATAAACGAAAGCAAAATTAAAAATTGAAAAATGATAGATTCATGCGTGAATTGGATGATGTTTTAAAGTCTCATCAGGAATGGAATTTAAGTCCATTCCTGATGAGATTTCAAACAAATTTGGAGACTGCCAATTAGGAGCGGAGAAAGAAAAAAACAGAATATCAAGAATTATTAAGTAATACAACTAAAATGTAAAGAATATATATATATATATATATATATATATATATATATATATATATATATATATATATATATATACATATATATATACAATACTATACTATACTATTTTTTGACACCCACGAAATTTACCTCGTGAAATATAGACCATTCAAATTCAACGTAAAAATATTTTCAGGTATTTCAGGTATTATAATTAAGTTTTTGAGCTAAGTTAATGTTATAACATACATATTTTGGAAAGTATTCGTATTTTCGTAAAGACGATTTATCTTACTTTAGAAGTATTCTAAATCACAAGTTTAAAAATGTCATGTTAAAGATAAAAACATGTTTCAGGCATAATTTTAAAGATAATTTAATTATCTTTAACTTTGGACCTCAATGAACCTCATATGTGTTTTAAAAAATTGTATGTGTATTGTATTTCTAAAGATTGTTTTAAAAATAGGAAAACTCTTAATGCATTTTGGTAGACCTTACAAAGTAACTAAGAAGTCCAAAATTTTAGATCATTCGTCTAAAATCTCAAGGAAATGCAGTCATTTAAACCTAAAAAGTAAAAAAATTAATTTAAATTTTCGAGGATTTTTTTATATATTTTTTTTTAAATTTGTACTGACAATTTACGACTTTTAGATGAGAAGGAATGCTTTAGAAATTCATATCGTCACCTAAAGTGCAAAAGGCCGTAACCATATTTTTTAAGTTTTTACAGCAGAAACCAAAAGCATTATAAAAATCCAAAAGGCCGTAACCACAATTTTTACTTTTTTGCTTTAGAATTAAGTAATTAAGTAAAAATTTTTAATCGCGTACTTAAAACAAAAATAGATAAAGCATAATACAGACTTCAAATCAATATTTTTCATAAATGTAACAAATTTCATAACTGTTTTGTTTATGATGTTGATGTTACGGCCTTTTGACTTTTGTCAACATTGATGTGATTTATGAAGATATGAATAAGATTTTATTTGTGTAGATGTAGTTTGGGTCAGCACATTATAATCTAGTAAAAAACATTTTATTTTTCAGTGGTTACGGCATTTTTCATTATGTGACGATATATTGTATAGCAAGTAACCGTTTTACTATCTGGTGAAAGTTTATGCGATGATAAAAGTGAAACCAAAAATTTACAATCTTATAATTTAATTCAAAATTAAAAATTTTAAATAAAATAAAAAATAAAAAGTGTCCAACATTCTGACCCCTGTTAATGACTGGGGTCTTCACTCATATGGTAGTGGAGCCAATTTATGGATTGAACGACTTAATATGCTTTTTGTGGTATTGACCACCGCCAACCTGACTTTGCCGTCTTCTCCTTCGACCACGCCAACGACTCTCCCGATCAGCCAATTCCGAGGCGGTTAATTGTCTTCGTGGATTATTATCACTTGACCGACTCTGAAATTTTTCTTGGCCTCGTGCCATTTGGCTTTGCAGTGCAGACCCGGGATATAGTTTCGAGACCAGGCATACCAGCATGTCTGCTTGAGACCAACGCTTAAATAACTTCACCTCTTTGCCTTTCACGTCTTCTGCGGATTTTGGCGGCAGCGAACGTAGACCCCCTCCTAACAATAGGTGCGCTGTTAACGCTTCCTCGTCGTTCGAGTTTGAAGACAGCAGTGCTAGCGGAGGCGCTCTGCGATTATAGTTGCCATCTTTTCATGCGTTAGCGACTCAGAAGTAGGAACTTCGCCTGCTTGACTGTGGTTTCCCATTGTCCTCCGAAGTGGGGTGCCCGTGTGCTGAATCTCACCCGGACTGGCGCTGCGTATGACTCTACGACCCCGCGGCTCTTGTCGAACGCTTGTTGAAGCTCCTTCAGGACTCGTCTGGCTCCGACGAAGTTCGTCGCGTTGTCGCAAAACAACGTTTTGAGAAGTCTTCTCCTGGTAGCGAACCTTTTAAAACAGAGAAGAAAAGAATCTGTTAATAAATGGCATCAATCGCTGAATATTTGACGGTAAGACTAGAGATATTGTTAGCTATCTCCTCAGAAAACTTATATTTCTAGATAGTGTCTACAAGTCGATAAAGTGCAAGGTAATTTCTGAATCCAGAAATTAACACTCTCGATTTTAAAGCTTATCATAAGCTCAATTCGAGTCCACAACTTAGATAATAGGTGCACGGAAGAGATTTAGTCTTAAGAGGAGCGACTTTAGATTTAGCTGTAAGTATCCTTGAAACAATTTTGTTTGAATCAATTTCCATTAACTTAGATTTGAAATTTTCGCATGTCGTATTTAATATTATATGAATGGATTCATTCTAGTCAAATTTTTGTATCTAAAGTTCTTGTAGTAACTTTTTAGATTTTGTAACCAATGGGCATAAATGTCCGAGAAGCCGAACGCGACGAATCTTATAAAATGTTTCTTTAAGTCGCTTTTAGATTTTGAAAATCGTCTTCCAAATGATTTAAGTGTCATTTAAGAATCATTCTTCGGAATACAATGTATGTCAAGAGCTATAGCTGAGTCGTAATTTTTAATTCCCTAATAAACTTATAATGTCAGGATGATTTGAGAACCATTTTGTTAGTGTAAAACCATCTGAACTTAATATTTCAGTGACCTGGTTGTGAATTATATTTAGCTCTTGAAAGCTTTTCGCTCCATTTAACAAATCATCTACGAAGAAATCACTGCAAACAACTTTCGAACGGATATGTAAAGTCTCTTTGAATATGGCTAAAATTGGCGCAGGCGCCGTGACATATGTTACAGTGTTTAATAGAAACACTTTCAAATTTTCAGCTGCATTCTGCCTACAAAGGATTAGTTGATAATTTTTATCATTTTCATCAAAAACTACTCGAAGAACACATTATTTTGGAATAAAATAGTGAGGTATATTATCTAAAATTGACATATGACCTAAGTCAAAATGCTCCTTCATAAAATCATGATACATTTCTCTCATAACATTATCTTTGTAAATTTTACGTTCCAGTGAAAGAAATCGTTTTTAGTGGTTTCGAAAGATAAATTTGAAACTTTGGTATTAGATTTGAAAAGCAATGAGACTTCAAATCGTCCTGACGATAAGCTCCGTACAGAATTTCTGAATAAATCCTCACATGTTGCTGTGAGAATTTGTTGATGGCAGCAGTAATGATGATCCGTTGTTGTTGATGTTTTTATTGTTTATGTTTTTAATTGTTTTTGTTGTTATGTCTGTGATAATTTTTTATGTGCTTTTGTTCGTGTTTGTTTTATTTGTTTGATAAAAATATTTTAAAAACACAAATCAATTTTTTTTATTTTTAATTTAAACAAAATGTTTTTCACCAAACACTTTTTTAAACAATTCACTTTTATTTGTCTTTTCACTAGTCCCTGCTCGGGAGCCATAATCTTTTTTCTTAATAGTTTTTAAGAAACAAAATTAATAAAAATTGACACTTGTGATTTAGTATATACTTTAACAGAAAATAAAATTCAAATTCAAAATTTTAAATGAAAAAAATTAAAAAAATAGAAATAAAAATAAAACTAAAAAGTGCCCCAACGATCTTAATGGCTAAATTGATAATGTGAATCAAATTATAGGAACATCATTCATACCGCCTAAAGAGGCATTCTTCTCCAAATACATTTCGCTTGCTGACAACTACAGCGAAGTATAAATTACGTTATTACTGATGACAAATGAAAGCATTTTATTTGCTTAATAGTAAAATTCAGGTGACGTCAAATTAATTTAAGGGCTTATAAGTGTATGTACCAAAAGAGATATTCTTAAAACTCAAGAATCAGCTTCACATATTTCGCATTATTGCTCGAATTTTAAAATAATAAAAAGTTTTATCTATATAAAACTCAGCTCTAAATAAGATACATGTTTCAAATTTTTCAAAAATTTGCTTAAAAAAAAAAAATAAATTGCGCTTTTTGCAAGCATTATAATGAGTAATAAGGTTTAAAGGACTATATTTTCAAAACAGTACTGGTGTTAATTTGATTTTTCTTGCAAAATATCCCAAAATGAGTCTATTGTTACTCATTGTTTATAAATATTTTTAATCAATCAAAATTTTTTGCTCTTGACAAATTTGAGCAAAAACTAAAATTTAAAATTTTTCTTTCAGTGTATTTCGACAAATATTAAAAATTTAGTATTAGTTTTGACGTGCGCTAATAGCACTTTAGATGTTTTATGAAATCGCGTTGTTTTGGTTTCAATAAAGTAAAACATATTTTTAAGATTTATTTTTGAGTGTTTCAATTTTAAACCTGCAAAACTTTTGCGCGCATTGATAAAAATAATTAACTCGAACAGACTTTGCGTAGATAAATATTGTTTAATAAAACCACAAATCGACGTTCGTGTTAGAAGAAGAAAAATGTGTAAAACATTTTTACTTAAAATTTTTAAATTATTTGAAATTTCCCATATATTTTGGAGATATTCGTATTTTTATACACAATTTATAATTTATCTTAGAAGATCTATCGCGGAAATCACTCGAAACCTCGGTATTTGCGACACAAGTGTTATTGTTAATATTCTTGAAAAATTTCAATAAATTCGGATAATTTGTTAAAGAAATTAGAGATTATTTCTGTTATGATATTTTTTATGATATTAACTATTGCGAGTCCCAGCATAGAGCTACCATGGTTATAGAAAACATTTTCATCATTAACATATATATATATATATATATATATATATATATATATATATATATATATCTTTTTTTTTAATGTTTAAAGATGTCATATAGCATACTAAAAATAATTTTGATACCTTTAATACAAACACTTTAAAAGAAATGTTCAAACATTCACAAAATTTTCCTTTTTTCAAAATGTTATGTTCAACTAGTTTGCTGAATCATGTAATCCAGGCATTATCGGTAGGACAGTATGTATTTAATGAAATTGAAAAACAATTTTTTTTGTTAGGTTTTGTTAAGGTAGTATCACCAGGACAATTTTAAATATAACGCATGCACTTGAAACTTGGTTATTTGGCTAGGAGAAAGAAAACAACCATTTTATATGATTGATTAATTATTTCTCCCTTTATTGATAAAGAAAAAACAAGTCTTATATACTAATTGAATATAGAAAATTTTCCTTGGCTTAAAATTGCCGAGTTGTGGATTAATTATATATTTAATTTAATAATACAAAATTAAGGTTTCATGTAATAATTCAATATAATATTTTAGTATTAAATTTTGATTCCCAAAATCAATAATAATTAAAAAAAAAAGAATATATGAACTTAAACAAAACAATACAATGCGATATGCAATTCAAGGTTGGTGTAATATACGTATTTACGTCTGCACGTTTTGCTTATGCTAAAAAAAAGAAAAATTTTGTGAATGTTTGAACACACACCCCGCCGTTGAGCTATGCTCAACTTAAATTACAAGTGCAACAACCTTCAATTGCCTTTCGCTTACATTCTTTAGGTTAGGTTACCGATACTTCAAATTCCGCTGGTGGATTATGTTGACGCATTGTTGGACGTGGAGACGTGATTTGGATTTTACCTTCTGCAAACCACTCTTCACCAGGTAATTTTTATGATGATTAGAATTGAGAGAACTAGGGCGACACAAGCAGTGGTAGCGTGGTGGTATTACATGTGTTTGATTTGCGATGGAAAGTCTATGGACGCTTGTTGGTATAGTTTGTTCTGTATTTCCGAGATATTCTGAACCTGATCGATATAGGGTTTTATGTGAAATTTTTTTACTTGAACCTCGTTCGAATAAATAATATCACTCATGTGAGCAACTGCTTTGTATGATGCTTGAAGTAGTGTAAAAGCATTTTCATGCCCCTTGATGATGAAAGAATCGAATTTGAGTCTGGTTTTATTTTTTTTCTTACCCACAGACGGTGCTTATTCGTCGATTTCTGCATTCCAACTATATTAGCGGCGTGCTTTCAATGTTACAATTCTTGCTAGTGTTATAATTGAGAAGTGAAACTTCACACAAGCATTTCTGGGCGTTGTAATTGAATTTCGATTGCACGTATTGACACAGGAATTTTCCTTCCTCAATAAATATGCACGAAGTTCACTGTTTTTCGGTCAATACAAAATACTGATCTTTATGAACATTTATAGTCAGGAAATCGCCACATGGTCTTATGGTAAGGATTGTGTCATTGATCAAATCAGGAAATGGATATGGCTTGAGAAGTTCGAATATTCCGACATCGGCTAATGGAATGGATATAAGAAAATTGACATGGTCTTTCGTTACTCCTCTTTTTACTTTAATAATCTTGTACATTTGAAGAATATTATCACTGTTTACTGGCAATTCTAGTGATGTTTGGAAGATGATTTCTCACTTGCACTAGTTCGGTTTGAAGTTGAGGTGGTGATAAAAGAATTGGACTAATTTTTCCATGGTGAGAATCTGTTTATGCAATCGTTTATCGTTGCAACCTTGTTGATGTCAAGGAAAGTTGAACGGATAGTGACATGAATATTTGGAACAGTTTTCCTTGCAGCTGTACTTTTGCGTTTTCATGTAAATTTGACACAACTTCCATTATTTTATGGTCTAAGCTGTTGAATTTCTGCTTGATGTTGTCTTCGTTTTGTTTCATTATGTTGAGCTTCAATAACTGAAGTTTGATTTATCAGAAGTTGTTTAAGATGATTTTCATTTTTTCTAACAGTGCTGATGGTGTTTGGTATTTCCTCGGCATAATTTTAGTCTAGAACACCAAACAGTGAATTAGCAACATTTCCCACAACATTAAAAGCACCGCGTTTATATATATATATATATATATATATATATATATTAAACGGGTAAAATCAACTTCTTTCCAAATTTCAAATTACAACTTTTGACTCTTTAAATATTTTTTTAAAACTTTGTTCTTTAAACTATTTGTTGTTAATAAAAAAAAAATCAAAAACAAAATCGGGTGAAACTTGGACCCACCATAGCGAAAAAATTTCAACAAGATACGTTAAAAGGTAAACATTTTAATTTCTGAAGCTCAATTTATTGTAAACAAAAAGAGATAAGATATGCATATCGATCGTTGTAAAAATTCTAAAGCCATAGTTGTCGAGTTTTGGGACCCAGTGGACCCACAGAGTGATTGTATATCAATCACGTCTAAACGGGTGCACCGATTTTCACGAAATTTGACACATAGATAGTACCAGAACCAGAGGTGGTTGCAGGATCTCAATTGGACTTCACCCCATATTTTGCGCCTACTTAAAAAA
The DNA here is from genome assembly GCA_932274085.1 of Protocalliphora azurea. Taxonomy (NCBI): domain Eukaryota; kingdom Metazoa; phylum Arthropoda; class Insecta; order Diptera; family Calliphoridae; genus Protocalliphora; species Protocalliphora azurea. The sequence goes on from OW026519.1 coordinate 39,621,923, forward strand.
TCTATTTTTTTCAATTTTACACGTTACTAATGAAACTATCTACATGAAATTTGACGCGTAGATAGTACTTGCATTGTATAGGTTGTTAGGTCTAAATCAGAGGCCTCGCCCATATTTTGTGCTCACTTTTTTAAAACCGTCAAACGGATGAAACGATTAGCTTAAAATCGGAGCAGGAAACGTAGTACCCACCATATAAAGCAAATATTCGTTATTAAATATATAAGGAACTATAACAGTGATAGCCTTCAAATCTCGTGAGAACCTTTATCCTATCATATCGCGTTGATGAAAGGCAAATATGACGAATAGATTCAGGGGGAAGATAGCCCTCATACAAAGAAAATATAAATTTTCTCATATAAAGCACTGTTAGAGTTTAAAAATAATTTTCATATCAAATTTCGAATAGGCTGAATAGGTCTCGGGGGAGTAGTACCTCCCACATAAAGAAAATATTAGTTATTGTATCAAATACGGTAGCAAAGCACACCGTAAATAACAAATCTAATAACAAATCTAATACTTCGGAATTTTACAAAAGTTCGCACATATTTAAGGAAGATATAATCACTTCGATGCAGAAGAAATATTTATAAATGTTAAAAAATAACGGTTTTTTACATATATCTCCACATTTATGAGCCGATATAGCAAAATTCTCTAAAGGATTTCCGAACTTTTTCAAAATTGACAAAGTTTTGTAAAAGAATTCCAAATTTTTTTAAGTTTACATATATTAAAATGATTCTTGCAGTAATATTATTAAGAATTTTGTAAGATATAGTGCCCAAATTAAGGCCAGCAAGGTTATTGTAGTGGTTTATGAGAACTACGTATGTAAATGTAAATTTTTTACATTCAAGTCATAAATAAATGATCATTAAAATTAACTTCAATAAGTCTCCCAATCAGTGCTGCCAGGAGCTAAGAAAAAAAAAGAACTTTAAAAAAGACCAAAAAAGGCTAAATGTCTTAAAAAAATAAAGCTAGAAAAAGCAAAAATTTTTTTGCTTTGGAGCTTATTTCTTCGTGTTCTCATTAGTTTTTGACTTTGCCATCAAAACGACCTAATGAAAAATCGTTCAAAAAATGCACATATTAATTTGAGTTATGTTTCATGTGAAAAATTACTCAATATGTTCTAGTGATTTGTCATCATTTTAGAATTATAATTCCTTTTTGATTTAGTATTTCCAAATTTTTAGGTAATTTTACACTTTTATGAGAATTGTTTTAAATTATATTTATAAATAGTTCTATAGTAAATGAATTATATTAAAAAAATAATTATAATAATTGATTATAAATAAAATTAGTTAAGTTCCATAAAGATGCGGAGAATGAAGCGCCTCAAGTGAAAATTTATGCTAAATATAAGTGATCTTAGTTTTTACATAAATATGCTTAGATATAAGATTCTCCAAAAAAAAAAAAAAAAAAAAAAAAAATAAATTTAGTAATAGCAAATAAGAATCTATTTTCTTCGTTGTTAAAATACTAACATTTTAGTCTCCTTAATGTAATTCTAGCAGTGAAAAACGGCTTGAAAAAAAGCTAGAAGCTAAAATGAAAATTTTGAGGCTAAAAGCAAAACAAAAAGGCTAGATTTAGCATTAAAAAGGCTATCCTGGCAACACTTCTCCCAATGTGCTTTATTTAATTATAAGACATTTTTTCAGCATCAAAAATACTGAAATAAAATCCACTCTTTCCGGTGTTATCAAATGGGTATTTACCCTTTTCCCATCTATATATACACAGTGACCAAAAAGTAAATACCTAATTCAAAGTTTCCATCGATATATATATACACAGTGACCAAAAAGTAAATACCTAATTTAAAGTTTCCATCGAAATAAATTTTGACCGAATAGCGATAAAGTCATAATATATAAAGTAGTATTGTTACTTTATGACCGGAAGGCAGCTCTCTTATACAACTTTACAACCTAAAAAAAATTAAAGTTTTAACTTGTGGGAAAAAATCAAAAATATTAAAATCCCTAGTTCGTTTCAATCTTATTTTTCTAATTCTTTGACGAACTTTAACTAATAACAATAAAGACTGTGGACCACAAAATTCTTACAAATTGATTGCTTATAATATTTATTGTCATTTATTATAGTATAGATAAATAAATAGTATTGGTAGTAGTATCTACCACATTTTTTGTAATATGTGTATGAATAACGAAACTAATTTAACATTGATTGCTCCTGCAATCCCTCCACAGTTTTTAAACTTATTTACTTAATTTCATCACGTTTTGAAATACTATTACTTTTTTAGCTTACAACACTAAATGTAAAGAAAATCCCTTACTCAAGAGTTCTTAAAATAAATTAAAAGCTAAAAAGAAGCAACATTTATTTTAGCTATAAAAGAAATTAATTCATAAAAGTTGCTTACATATTTGAGTTATCATTATCTCGTCTTTATAAAAATAATACTGCAAATAACAGTTCCATTATACTTGTAATGACATCTCATTACTATTTTCATTCTCTGTGCATTCACAGTCTTTAAATTAATTTTGTCTCAACATTAAGAAGACCATTAAGTTATTTTAATCACAATAAAAGTTGTGCTAAATGTTTTCATATTGTATGGGATCAATGTAGATTTAATTCTATGAGCAGCTTTAGCATCCATATATTTTTTATGAAACACACAGAAGTAAAAATGTTTGCTGCATTTGAAAAACACAGTCTGTTCCTGTTTTAAATATATAGTGTAAGCAATAATTACATGTTTTTACAACATTTTAGCAATAAAATTTTATAATTTGTTTTTGTTAATTTCAAGAATTCTCTAGAGTAGTAAATGCTAAGTGCTCTATTGTTGGTAAGGGTGATTTATTTAGATTTTTGTGGGTTTTTGCAAAACTTTTATATTAAACAGTTTGTTTGTATTAAAGGTTTTTTATGGTTCAAAACTTTTTAAAAGTACATCGTTAATTAGCGAATAATGAGACAAGAATGTAAGGGCCTTTCGCATTATAGATAACTATATAAATTTGTCGTTCATATGTAATACCTAGATAAATATAAGTATTTATATAAAATACCATAAATACAAATATAAATATACCTATGTATTTATATTTGTGGCCCTTAGGAGATTCTCAATTTAGCTATGCTTTTCTGTCTGAAAAAATACGCTCACAATTAAAATAAATAGTTTGTTAATAAAAATAAGAAAAATTTATATTGTAGAAAGTTATGTTAAGTTAGAAGTGAAGGATATAAAAACTAAAAGAACTTCGTAGGGTATAATTAATTCAAAAATACTTAATTTCTTTGAAGATTTTCCAAGCTACATAAAAGAGGTTTATGTGCTTGCCTTTAATGCATAACAATTAGTGTTAAAAATATATCAAATATTTTACACTGTAAATATTATTTTATTGATAAAAAAATAGTTGCCTTCTAGCTTTGAATTATACGAATATTGGAAATAAGCAAGTTTAACAAAATTAATGCTTACCATTATATCATTATTAACGTGTTGTAATTCTCTTAATTTGTTAAGCTTAATAGTATTTTAAACAATTATATGTATTTATTAAATAACTTTTCTGAGTGTATAAATAAATCTTGACAAATTGCACATTTATAAAATTACTTTTTCTTTTCCACATACAACCGCAACCAGCATGTAGCAGCACATGATTGAAACTAAAAAAGTTTCTTTGTCATACAACGCATTCTCCACTAGTTTTTGGTTGTTACATCGAACGTTAAAGATTTATAATTTTTTACTTACACAGGTCAACAAAATCGCAAAAAAAATATCACGAATAATTCTTGCAAATTCTTATTCCTTAGACTTGATATACTATAGAAAGTTAAATTGAAAACTTCTATCACGTCACACAAAATGCATTGACGACCAAAGGAATTTTTAGGTTATACAATTTTCTACGTAATAGGTAGAGAAAATTGTTCACTCATGTTTTATAGACAAGAAGTGGTGCGACAAAAATGTAGTATAAGTCAAGTCTCCAACTTGCCCTAGAAGTCTTTGAATTTGTAAAAAATCAAGAATTTCTCCATTAAACTTCATAAAACAATGGAAAAGGAGATATATAGAGTGGATGTGGAGGGTAGATTTTTATTTGATATAAATAAGACATGACCGTAAAATTTTTAAAATCGAAATGATAGAAAATGCGTAGACATCAATAGTTTAAAAAAAAACAAAAATCAAAATTTGTCTAGTATAGACACTACGTAATGATCAGCAGTTTATCCAGCGATGTCAGATGGAGGAAATTATCCATTTTTGAGGAAATTGTTTAAAAAATTTTACATAAAGGAAAAAATTTAAGAAATTAAAATTTTTGTCGAACTAAAATATTAATATAAAATATTGAAATCTAAATATATTTTCGTATAACTATAAATTATTTTTTATTAAAAACAATGATTTTATTGCAGAGGGAAAATTTTAGTCAATTTTTTTTTTCAAAAAAGGGAAAATTGAAACTTTTTCAACGAAACGGAGGGATTTTTCTGTGCTTGCATTCCTATTTCAGCTTTATTTAAATTTTTGTTTGTTTTTACTTAATCTTTTGCGGATTTTGAGCAAAATCAAGTTTTCAATTTAACTTAGACTTTTACTCTTAATTAAAAGACTTTAATATCAAAAAAAAGAAATACCAAAACAAACAAGTTAGTGCACTATATTCGGCTATGCTGAATCTTTCATATCCTTTACCACTTTACCAATTAACAAAAAAGAAAAAACACAACAATTTATAACCATACATATAAGTTAAGAATTTTATTTATCAAAGTATCGTTAACAATTTTATTTACAATCACAGAACTAACTCACCAAAAACTAAAGGTGCATTTAAGCTGCCAAAAATACTTAACAATAATCAAATTTAATTACTACATATACAAAAAACATCAACACCAATAATCATTATAACACTGCTGTTGTCAACTAAACTGCTTGCTTCTACAAAAAAACAACAACACTAACAGTTATTGCAATGCTTAATATAAATGTTTGTGCGTATATATTATTAAAAGAATTTTTCAGTTTTTGGCCCTTAACTCGGTTGTTTATGAACGAATTTGGCTGATTCAAACAACGAAATTTTACAAAAATAGTTATGATCAATCTATATAAAAATGAAATCCATAGCTTCAACAAGTGCTTCAGAAAATAAAGAATGAGTTTTGCCTATATCTCGGTTATTATTGGACTCATATAGTTCACTTCTTCAGCATAAAAATTCAGAAAAATTTTTCCAAATCTGTTTTGTAAAAATGAAGTCCCAATCTAATATAGAGGATTCAGAAAATCGAAAAATGGTTTAAAAACAGCTTTTTTGAAATATTTTCGCCATTTATGAACCGATCTTGCTAAATTTCAATGGCAAAATTCTCGAAAGGATTTCCAATCGTTTGGTATATACATTATATATGTCGGTGGGTTTCATAAACGCCATTTCAACCAAAAAACGGTTGAAAGTATAAACTTTTTTACTCTCCGATGAAAATTTTGGAAAGTAAAAAGTAAAAATGGAGTAACAAACTTGTATACACCCTTTATCCCTGAGGTTTAGGGTATAAAACTCATGATGTGTATAAGAAAAATAACTAACGCTGGCTTATACACAAAACAATAACACTGAATGCTTTTATATATATTTGTGTGTTTATATTTTCAATAACTTTTTTCAGATTTTTGCCTATAACTCGGTTGTTTTTTGGACCGATATAGTCAATTCGAAAAATTGAAAATTCAAAAAAATATTTACAGCAGATTTGTACAAAAAAGAATTCTGAAGCTTATGTAGAAGCTTCACGAAGTCCAAAAGTGCATTTTGATCGACATTTCAGTTACTAGTGAACCAATTTGTTTATTTTTTCCAAACAAGAAAAAGTAAAACAGTTCAAAGGATTCTCCCAATTTTTTTATAAAAACGAAGTCGAAAGCATATATAGGAGCTTAGAAAAATCGAAAACAATACGTTTTTAGAGGTCTCTTCAGTTTTTTTTTTTTTTGTGATATCTCAGCCATTAGTAAACCGATTTTTTTTATCTTTACTAGTGTCATTGTTTTTGTGTGTTGCTAAGAATCGACGGCAAAAACCAACTTCATTTTCCCAAGTTGAATAGTCAAAACCCGTAAACCACTTCTATAGCAATATCATTTCAAATATGGTTTAAATTATGTTTTTGACCATCTGGTCATAAGATATATTTTAAAATAGACGCTGAAGACATTTGTTCACCAAACTCTCATGTGTATGCAAAAAATTGAATGTGACTTTCATTCACGATGTCCTTAATAATGCTGTATTTGCTACATTTTCTTAATATTGTTTATAAATGTTGTCAAACTTGTCCTCAATATGCATTTTATTGACGACAAAATTTTAAATTTCCTGAAGAAATCGTCGATATATATATATATATATATATATATATATATATATATATATATGTGTGTATAGTGAATATTTTCGAAGCACAACTTATTCAATATTCATTTTTACAAACCAATAACACAATTAAAAAATTAAAAATTTAACTTACCAAAAATTGTTTTGAAATTTCACTGAATTCTTAAGACATTTTATGACGAGAAGTATTAACACCTTCGAAAAATAAAATATTTCGTATTTTATTAGTATGTCAAGATTTAATAGAAAATACTTCAGACGCTAATAAAATGATTTTACATTTAATATTTTTTGCTTTTCTTTTAATATATTGCTGATACAAATGAAAATCAAATGTTTTTGAATAACTTAAAATATCACTTTTGTATCAAATTTTTGACAAATCTTAATATTCAGTATTACCATCTAAAAACGACTTTAGTAAGTAATGTGTTTACAATAATTTAAATTTTTCACTGAGGCGTTAAAAACAGTAATATTTTTGGTATGGGATATCAAAACTACATATTAAATTAATATTCAATTTCCCGTTTTTCGGGAAAATTAAAAAAAAATACTGGAAATTGAATTGAAATTCCCCACACCATTTTGCCGGAAAATCCCAGGATTTCCCGGAATCCAAACCCTAATTTATGTACCATATCCCATCGACAGCGTCACGAACGCTCCCATAGCCGGAGAGCGAGAGAGTTTTCACATTTTTTATTTCTTTAATTAGAATCAAAGAAAGCAATATTTTTAAATTTTTTACTAAATAACAGTGCACAGAGTCCCATTCTAAAAATGAAATCGAAATAATCTGCAATTTCTGAACGGCTGTTCTGATTTCAATGAAATTTCACATAGTGATGGAAGAAGTGTAGACGAGTTTAAGTTTTGAGTTTGTTGAATCATTTTTCCAAAAAATACCGAATAAGGATTGAGATTTTAAGGAGATTTTGTGAATATTATTAATTTTTAATTATGCAATTTTTTTTTAGTGGATACATTCGAATAAAATTTTTCACTTTTTTAGATTTGATTTAGATCCCAAAAAATTTTCAAAAACTATATTTTTTACTTTTTTTGCTATATCTTCCCAACCGATATTGAGAAGCAAAAATTTATTTTATCAAAAAAATTTTAAATACATTAGATGAAAAAATATTCAAATTTTCTGATTCCAGCTTTGCGATTTGAGAAACAAAGGCGAACATTGGAAATTTATTTTAAAAAATAGGTCCAATTTGAGAAACCCTGGATCTCGCAAGGATAAATTTTTTAAAATCTTTTTTTCTTTAGAAAATTTCCTATTTATTTGTTTTTCAGAAAAATATAAATACTGTATATTTCACTTCAGAAAATTGTTGTATAACACAAATAGAATGCGACCAATTTGTTGGCAAAAAGAAAATCCGGAAAACTCTAAACTTTTTCAAAGTTCAAATTTAATTGCTTATAACTTTTGACTTTGTAAACTCCTTTTTCAAAATTATTTCTTTACACTATTTTGATATTTTTTAATAAAAAAAAGGTGGATCCACTGTAACGAAAAATCTTCACCAAGGTACGTTAAAAAACAAAAATTTTAATATTTAAAGCCAAATATCTCGTAAATTAAAAGAAAAAGATATGCTCACGACGATATTTTTTGTAAGTCGCGCCCGGTAGAATTATCTCATATAAAAATCTTTCAAATCAACTCAAATATAACGAATCAGGATCGTTTTTTAAAATGTTCATAACCGAGGTGCCCATCTTTGGGACCCTGTGAATCCACCACCGGTAAATCTATTGTCCGAGCTCAAAACAAAAACTTACCTACACTTCTGCTATTACTACATGAAATTTCATTGAAATCGGACGGTCTTTTCGGAAACTGCAGATTTATTTTCATTTAATTTCTAGACTGGGACACTGAGCAGCGTTTTGGTGGAAAAGCTCGCCTTGGGTATCGCTTAGTGCTTTCATATCTTCTGAATTTTTGACAATTTTAGAGAGTTCGAGAGGCTATGTAGGGCAAGTTGGAGAAATGGCAGGTTCTACGCTTTTGTTACACCTTCGCGGATGTTTAATTTATTTTACCTATTACCCAGAAAATTATGTAACCTAAAAATGTCTGGGTTATCAATGAGTTAAAAGTGACGTGATGGAAATGTTTCATTTCACTTTATGCACTGCAGTTTTTCTACAGAGTAAAAATTACGCGAAATTATTCACGGTGTAATTTTTTTCTAATTTTTTGTCGATTTCGTCACTTAAATTTGGATTTTTAGTTTTTTTCAAACTTTTATGTCTACATTTTCTGTCAGCGCAATTTTAATAACTTTATCATTTTTAAGATCTATGATCATGTGTTAATTATATCAAATAAAATTTTCCTGTACACCCACTTCTTATAATTCATTGTTCCACGGTTTTATGAGAGTTAATTGAGAAATTGTAGATTTTTATAAATTTAAAGACTTCTAGGGGTTATGTGTGGCAAGTTGGAGACTTAACTTGTAATACATTTTTGTACCATTATATCTTGTCTATAAAACTTGAATGACTAATTTGCTCTACTTGTTACCTAAAAGATGATATAACGTAAAAACTCCTCAGGGAAGGATATTTTATTTGGTCGTTAATAGGTTAAAAATGTGACGTGATTGAGAAAAGCCGAAATATTCATGGTGATTGGAATGACCATACTTACAATATCTATAACATATTTTTCACGATATTTTTTTAGTGTTTACCTGTGTTATTTGAAAAAAAATTGTGTATTTTATTATTCACAGCAACGGTTGGTAGAGAAAAAAAATAAAAGTGTATATTTATTTTTGAGGAAAATATAATTAAATGCTTTATGTTCTTAATATAATAATATGTTTCATAATAAAAACATTTTGTTTCTGGTAAAAATATTTTAAAACATATAATCATATTAAAATTATTATTGAGTGTAAACATTAAATGACAAAATTTAATCAAAATCATTGTTATCATGAACACAGAGATATTAATAATCAATAAAATTAACAATGAAAACATAATATTGTTGTAGTGATAATGCATGTTTTTTCTCTGCGTGTATAAATGAAAATCACGATATATGAGTTTTGCTTTTTAAAAAATACATTTTATTTCCATTTAAATTAAAATCATAATAGATTTTAAAGAAGTTAATAAAATAGTTTCTAAAACTTAGTCAGTATTTTTTTAATAAATTTTAAATATATCATTATTAATAATTTATACATACTGAATATGAACCTGGCCAAAAATATAAAATCAAGAAATTTAAAAATGTTTATATTATAAACTAGCGTATACCGCACAGTGTCACATTTAGCCAAATTGAAGCAACAAAAATATGAAAATAGAAGCATAGTAATTGAAGAATTTTTTTTCGTATTTACTAATAAATATATTATATACTATGGAAAAAATATTTAGAATTATCTATTTTCAAAGTTGCTTTAAAGATACGATTACTATATAAAAGAACATTCATAAAATTGTATATGAGAATATTGGCTGCGACCTTTTGCGATCTTTTTTTTCAAAACTTTAATATAATGGCTAAAAATTTATTATGCAAATAGTGCAATAAGATACTCCAAAATTCAAACAAAAAAATCTGTTTTCAGTATGGAATTGACAAGAATTATACCCGCCCATTTTTAGTGGGTCGGCTTGCTTCGGTACTACATATTGATGTGATAACTAATATTTACTTTTTATGGGGGCTACCATTGTTCCTGGACACAACCGCCACATTTTCATTTAAATTATCTAATTTGATATGAAAACTATTTCCATAAAATATTAACATTTTGACACCTCTCGACCTACCGCACTTATTTTCATCTCAATTGTAAAACTTAAAAAAACTACTTCTAAAAAAATTAAACTTTCACTCTAATAATAGAAGTTAAGATGTACGAATTAAGGTTTACCTTGTATAGGGCTAATAGTTCCTCAGACCTAACCGCACCATCTCAGTCTCAATTGTGAATTATGATAAAAAAATTATTCACCAAAATCTTAAGACTCAATATTATAGCTCATTAGATATATAATAATTAATATTTACTTTTATTTATTTTTATTTTAGCTGTCTAACTTGACAAGGAAATGATTCCCACAAAATTAAGGTAATAGTTCCTCTTATATGCGATAAATAGAAAATAATAATATTTACTTTGTATGAAAGATACCACTCCCCCTACATCTACTCTACTTTTTTAATTTTTGTTGTGAATATATATCAGTCTGCCTGTCTGTTGAAAGCATGATAGGGCTAGCGGACAACATGATATCACTACCATTTTAGCTAACCTACCTATTTATATCTCAATTGTGGAGATTGATCGAAAAATTCATTTAAGACCACATAAAGTATATATATTCTAATTCTTGGTAAGATTCTGTGTCGATCTAGCTATGATCGTTCGTCCGAATGTCTGCCTGTTGAAAGCAGGATAGGGATAGCGAACCACATAGGGGAAAAATTTGGCTCAAATATTTGTCTCGTTCACACTCTTCTGCTGAAATCAGTTTATGCTATGCTATATTTCTTTAAGAAAAAAATCTATAATTAAAATATTCAAGTTAAAATGTATTAAATACAAATATTTTGGGAAACAACTATCAGTTTTAAAAACGATCATCAAAAATGGAGATAAGTTTTATATAGTATAAACAGGAACTATAAAGCTTAATATGAAAAAGTCGTGTCAAAATTTTTTTGAAATCGGTTTTACAGGTAGACCTCACCAGTAAAACCGATTTCAAAAAATTTCCAAATGCAACTCCTTTAAAAATTTAAGTAGATTATTATTACAAAAATTGAATTAAAAAACCATAAAATATTTAAATTGTTTGTAAAAATGCTACAAGTGTTACAAGAGAAAAATGGAATTCCATTAATATGCGAATTTTATACAAGATAAATAATACCTAATTAATTGTTTACACTTACACGCAGATACAAACCATGGTTACGGCATTGTCACTACAACAATATTATGTTCTCATTGTAAATATAATATATATATATATATATATATATATATATAAATATAATATATATAATATATATATATATATATATATATGTATATATATATATATTATGCCTTTGTTTGTTTCCAATTAAAGAGGTATTGCTAAAAAAATATTATTCCAAAACTTTTCGAAAAGATAGTTACTGAAACCCTTTCGCATAAGGTTGTTTGTTATCTTTCGCCATTTCAGCATGGATTTAGAAAAGGATGTTCCACTACTACTAACCTTTTAGAGTGCACAACCTCAGTTATAACTGCATTTGCTTCCGGTTTACAGACAGACACAATATATAAAAATTTCAGTAAAGCTTTCGATAAAGTAAATCACGATCTCCTATTGTTCAAATTGGATAAACTCGGATTTTCTCCTGTTCTCCTTAAACGGATTTCTACATATCTTAAAAATAGATACCAATGTGTATTATTTGGAAAATGTATATCGAAAATCATTTCTGTTTTATCCGGTGTTCCGCAATGTAGTCATCTCGGCCCCTTATTATTCCTATGGATCTGAATTTTAGAAAGAAAATGAATATATATATATATATATATATATATATATATATATATATATATTCTTCATAAGATTGAATTCGTAATCCCAAATCAACCAACTAGAAATTATACTCCTTTAAATATTTTCAACTTTGATCCCATGAGACGTATATGCAATCAATTTTTCAGTAAATCCAATGCGCACTAAGAGGAGTATTTTTAACTTAGTTAAATAATAAGACTTTGTTATTGAATAATTATGAAAAACATTTTATTGTAAATAGCTTTAAGAATAATGCATATTTTAGCCTGTAAGAAATTGTAATTTCATTGGCTATTGAATAAATAAATAATATAAAGATAAATATTTTAATATATTTGACTACAAAAATTTTATGTTTTTGAACATTATTACTAGAAATGAACTTTTATTAATATATAAAATATCATTATTTCTACAAACATTAAATATTATCAATCTTTTTCCTTGTTCTTTAATTATTTTTTTTTTTTACTATAACAATTTTAATATTATAATTCCCATAACAATAAAACTTTACAAATAAATACAAATATGGCTAAAAAATTATAACTTGTTTGTTTTGAATATATTTTGTTTTTAACGTTTGTTTTCCACTGACATATGTAAATAGACGAGGTTCTATTATTGTTAGCGTCGTTCTTTTAGCGTTTTTCTTAAGTTGGCTTCGCTTTTTGTTTAATGTTTGCCCATTTAGTCCACGTCGTAAGCAGTGTCTCTATCTGGCAGCACTAAAGATTGCTATGCTTGTTGGCAACATGTTACATGATTGACAAATAACACAAGCTTCTATGCTTTTTTTTTATGGCGCTTATAAAAGAAATATGTATTAAGAAAAGTGCGCAAGCGAACAAAAAAGACAAAAAATTAAAAGTGGAAAACCAAAAAGAAAAACAATTGAAATTAAAATTTAGTTTGTAAAAGAAAAAGAAAATTTAAAGAAAATAAAACAAAAAGGATAAGATTTAAATAAAAAAAATAATATATATAAAAAAGAAAATATAAATAAGGGTATTTTATTTTGTGCGTGTGTGCAACAGCAACAACAGACTGGCCGGTAAGTCATCACACAATCCCACTAGAGAGGTAGCAACAAGCAATATTAGGTATTGATTATTTATTATTATTATTAAAAAATATTATGTATTATCTTGCACAATAAATGTTAGTACAAATAAATAAAATTAGTTAATGACAAATAATATGTAAATAATTTTTAATGATTGATAAATACTTTTATTGATTATTTTGAAACAAATGTAATGGACTCAATAACCAATTTATAAAAATAATAAGTTTGAATTAATGTGTTTTATATTAATATGTAACAGTAGGAAACAATAATGTGATAAGCTGGGAAATAAAATGATAAGATGGAATAATAATATGATCAAATAGATTCAAAATATGATAAAATGGGATAAATGGAATAATAATATAATAATATTAAATTATAATCTGGCAGAATAATAATGTAGTAATTTCACAATAAACTAACAAACTGGAATCATAATATGAAAAAATTAATCATAAAATCGAACACAGTATGATAAAATGGAGTCATAATAATTATTATTTATCTATTTAATGCTGCGACCATATATTCCAAACGTAATATGTTACTCTTAGATTATGGTCACTACATCATTGTTGATCTCTTAAGAAGTTGAAGAGTATCCCGTTAAAGGGAGACTGCCAGGAAATTGAGTGTCCAGTAAGACATCTAAGGTCTCTCAGTAGGTGATGATGCCAGAATTTTACGAAATCGACTGGTCTCGGAGTGGCTTTCTACGCCGCAACAGAAAGCGCTCCAGAATTTACGATACGCATTTCATTGTTAAACTTGTTAACTGAAGACTTGTAGGTAAACCAGTCTCCTAGTCTCTTGGCCTCATTAAATAGACAGCGACATTCTTTACGAGTCTCGCCTATCACGGAGTTCCACCAGTGTGGTTTACTCCTATCCCAGATTATGGGTCTGCATGCAACAGAAGTCGCAGTATCAAAAGCGTCCGTTAGCGTCTTGATACAGGACTCAATATCATCGCAACCATTGAAGGTCGGAGGATTTGGGAGACGTTGGGATAGGATATCTTGTTTTTTAGTTTTGTGGCTGAGCCTTCTCCTCCGAACGTTGCCTTTTCGGTCCGTCCTTCGACGTGGGGAGAGGGTTACGCTGCAATGCGGCCAACAGTGATTTGTCCCAGTTGAGGGAAACAAGTTCCTTGGGAGTAAAGGACTCGGCAGGCTGTTTACCCAATCGGTTCATAAATCTTTCGGCGTCGCGCCGTCTTAAAAAGGCTGGTTCGCATTTCTTTCACCTGATGGAGGAGGTAATGCTTGGGAACCCGAAAACTTGTCGCAACTCCCTTGGTTATAGTAGGCACTGGGATTGCTGCTGTCCGATTTGGTTTTGGGCATGCAGTCCCGAAGCAGCGGGTTTCGCCGGTCTTATGCCAGCTCGGGCCAGAGCAGCTTTTGAATTGTTTGGTGCGAAACTCAGAGGCACCTCGCTGCTTCTGCTTCCAGAATTGGAAGCCGGTTTTGCGCTTTTGGTGGACTTGCCACCTCCTGCTGTTTTCTTTCCGTCTTCCTCATATTTATTCATATCTTTATTTTTTATATTTGTATCATCCATTCAATTTTAATTCCCACGAGTGTGTCCGTAATGGGTTGAACCATCCATGCATTGACGGCGTACTTGGACTGGGGTACTCAACATTTACAACCGACCCGTGCCCTGGCGTCGGAACGGAACGGATTAGCCATTCTGGTTATCGGCACAGCTATCAGCCGTCTTAACCTTACCAGTGGTGACAGTTTTGGCCCGCGGGCAGTGACTAAACACGGCCTGAGTCCGTTTCATCACAAAGGGGTTCAAATGAGTTGTTTATAAACATTCTTGCATACACACATACATATACATATAAGTATGTCTATATTTTACTGTTGGTTTTCCTTTTTTGAATAAATCATATGTTTAAGTATAGTCAAGAAAATGGTATATAAGTATATATATATATATTTATATATATAATATATATATATATATATATATATATATATATATATATATATAATCAAAATATAATCAAAATCGAGCTTGCCGTTTTTAAGGAAAACTTCTCTTTTCGCATTTTATATTTTGTTAAAAAATTTTATTGAGCCTTCTAAGAAACTTAACAAATGTTTGGGCTTAGAAGGAAGGAAATTTCATGAGCTTTCGAAAACTGTTTAGATAACTAAGCAATTTTGATGTTTAGGTTAATTTTAAAAAATCTTTCTATCAAAATTTATATTAAATCGTGGGAAAACGCGAAACTTATCATTAAATGATACACAAAAAAATTAAAAAATATTGTGATCATTAAAAATAATTTAATTGCAGAAAAATTAGATTAAAAATCATATCATCAAAAATTAACATAGTGACTTAAAACTATTAAAAAAAGTCTCGTAAAAATAAAAAATAAAAACAGGACCTTCAAAATAACTAGTCCCTTAACGATTAAGATTTTGTTCTGCATTTAAATGTAAAATAATTTATTTTTTTAATACCATATTATTTGGTGGAAGAGAAAGTAATTAAATTTTGAAAACATCGAAAAATTTTTTTATTTTAATTTTTATGAGCGAACAGATAACAGAACATAACATAGTAAGCATTCCAATTTCTGGATCATTTTGAATATATTTGCTTATACATTCTCGTTAAAAACGGTAAGCTCGATTTTGGCTTATACCCATTTCTTGGTCAAACCTTCTTAGAATTTGTCGTGGATTACGATATTGACAACCGCTTGGTAAATTTTTTTAATACGTACAAATTAAGCCACTCTAATATATAGAGTAACAAGGTTACATCTTTCAGAAAAACCAACGCTATGCTTTTTTTTAAACATTATTTTATGTAAATCATCAACAAATTAATTCCTTATTTTATATTATTAATATACATATTAAAGTGCTTAATTCAAATCGATTTTGTTAAAGTATATGTAGATACAAATATTTGCTTTAATTGATTAACAGAAACACATCAGCGCCGCAAACTAAATACCTAAAGACACATTTGTTAAATAACCTCTTATGCTCAAGTACATACTTACATGTAACATTCATTTCATTTAACAATGCACTTTATATGATCTACTAAGTATCATTAGACAAACGTTAAAACCACAACTTTTTCCTGTTTTACTTTTCTAAAAATTTTGCCATTAAGGTCTCTAGTTAACAGTAGTGTTTTTGCTTTGAGGTACTTTTGTTAGTGTTTTGTCTCGTTAAGATGACATAAACAATCACTTTAATCTATTTATTTTTTTATTCTTTTTGCTTTTACTTCATTTTGCCTAGAACACTGTCTAAGCATTAGAGGTTTTAGCTTTTTCTTACTATTTCAAGATACTAAAGCAAGTAGCTTGTCATGGTTTTTGCTAAGAGCTGAAAATAAAAGTGAGTATAATTAAGACTTGTAAGGCTGTAATGGCCAAAGGATGTAAAGGTAAAAATCATACATGTGTAGTTTTACATGGCGTCACTAATGTTTGTATATATGCATATGTTAATATAAAGCTTAAGGCAACATTAGGAAGTGTGTTAAAAGTATGTGTTTGTTCGATTTGGGATATCTAACTCTAGAGGGGACTATACACATAATTTTTTATAAGAAAATTTTTGTTACAATTAAAACTCAGATGTTTTGATAAGAATGATAAAGAGAAACTAATATGATAAAAAAATGCTTTTGATCATAAACGTACGAAGGCGTTACTCCCTCACGTAATAAGTCTCCAAATATATGTCCAAAAATATGTTAGAATGCCATATTTGGCCGTACTAGATATCGAATATGCTTTATCGTATGCTCATTTCTACATTTCATTATTACCGTTTCATTGCGGTCTTTACTATGTCGCTGTCATTAGAGAATATACATGCATTTGTTAAATGCTAGGTCACATTTTGTCCAAACTTTGTTTCTACTGAATCAATAAAAGTTTTGTAAATTATACATATAAAAAATCAAAACTTTTATAGGCTTATTGTATACATTTTTTATAATGAACAATTTATTCTGATTTAAAATAAATATATAAATGTTTAGAGAAACAACAAACAATCGGGCTAGTAATTTGTATGTGGGTATGTTTCACACAATAAATCAAGCCAATTAAAAAAGTTTATTTTAATTAAGTGCATTTCAAAAGAGCATTTCCTAAAGGAAATACTTTCAATCCATAAAACCCCCACGTTGCATTTCTCAGTCCGCTTGTATTTCACACAGCGTGCTATTAGAGGCAATATAATTATAGTGATCATAATCTAAAAACAACATAGCTAAAAATTTAAATGATTATAAGTAATAATAATTATGATTACAATATGTCATGTAGTGTCTGATTTTATGGTTTGTTTTTTCATATTATGATTCTAGTTTTATACATAATTGAACAATCTTACAACATCATTATCCCATTCTATCAGATTATGATTTGATATTATTATATTAGTATTCTATCTTATTATATTATTATACCATATTGTCATATTATTATCGCATTTTGTAATATTATTATGCCACTATTCATATTACATGTATTAATATATTATAATATTGTCATCCCATTTTATAATATAGTTATCCAATCTTATTTATGTGGATTTCAATGATTTAAATGGTGTTTGAATTGTGATTACATAAGCTTCAATATAAATATTTCACAAATAAAATTTTTTTAAGAAATGCATTTTAATGCAATTGTAGTTTTTTGAATACATAAATGAGTTATTTAAAAGTTTAGATTTTTTAACATATTTGGAAAATATTGAATTTCTACATTAAAAAAATGTCAAACATTTTTGGAACGCAGACATCTAATATTACATTTTTCCATAGAAAAATCATATTTTTCGGATATTCTTTTGCTATATAAATATATATATATATATATATATATATATATATGTATATATATATATATATATATATATATATATATATATAAATATATATAAATATATATATAAATTTCAATATTAATTAGCATAGTGCATAAAAGTTTACTATTTTTAATTAATTTTTAAAAAGTATTGTGGAACATTTTTTAAATTAAATATGTAGATATACTAATATTTTAAAAATTTTAAAAATAAATAAATTTCAATATTAATTAGCATAGTACATAAAGGTTTACTATTTTTAATAAATTTTTAAAAAGTTTTTACAACATTATATCTTAAGAACTAATGGACCTCTAGGTCTCCGAGTGGATGCACAAGCACTCTTCTGAGTACTGTGCAAACCTTCTCTACCTAAGAACTAGTTTTAATAATTTTTAAATTTTTGGGCAAAAATTTACAAAATCCAGTAAGACAGAGTATATTATATAATATATTTTTCAATATATTCATATAGTATCTCAATATGAATTACATATCACAAATGTAAGGATTGACCAAACATTTTATATATGGATAAAACAAAACCCCAGCCGAAAAAAGTGTACATTCCACTTTGAAATTTGATTAAGTTCATTGTGTAAATTTACTAAATTGTTTCTATTGCATGTTGTTATAATTTTTACATGAATTTTTTATTCCAAATTTTGTTTATTAATAATAATTTTGTTTACATATTTCCCATACTTAATAGGTTTTACTAATATTTCATTACAAAAATTAAGATTTGTCATTGGTATACTAATAATATAAGCAATAGTATCATTATTAGATGCTATTTTCTCTTCAGTGATTTCAAACGCATGTTCTATATTGTTACGAAATTGTACTTGAATTCAAATATAACGGTTTTAACGGCTGGTTTAAAGTTAAATTTTTCTAGACATTTCCGTTTATGTTAACAGCAGTTAACATATCTGTAAAAATTATTAACATAGTTCTAAACATATAACATTGAATAAAAAGCTTTCACCATTGTTTGTAAGTATGGCAACACTAAATGTTTAAGCTGCTAACACTAACATCGAAAGCTCTAGTTTGTCCGTTAAGAACATTGTAGAAAGAAATAGAGCTTTCAAGAAGAATTTAGTAGGTAATACAGTGTATATAAATTGGCCGTGAGAACACCATTGAGTCAGTCTAATTGGAAGCGTCGTTAAGTAAAGACTGCCTTGGCTGTATAATCTTGTACATTAATAAAGTGTGTTGTATAAAGTGTGTAATTTAAGTGTGTGTTTATATTAGAACGCAAGTGACTATTTAAACTGTTATTGTTGTACATTTTTAAATAAAATAAAGAGTCGTTACAACTTTTAAACTACTAAACTGCTATTATTTGCAATCAAAGTAAAGGTTTATTTAAAGGAAATAAACGACCGTTTTTAAAAGGTAAAAACGTAACAATATTTACAAATGGTATTGAATATCTATCTATTGTATAACTATCTATATTTGTTTCTGTAGAAGATAGTATAAATGAATTTACTATCCCAATTTTAGCCCAATGCACGGCATGTTGGATATTAATTATTTCTTCTTTAATTATGTTTAGTTTATATTTCAAGACTGTTATTGCTTGCTCCTTTGCAGAGTTACTGTTATTGCTATTTGTGGTTTCTAATATTTCATTCGTGTGTCTGGTTACTTCCTTGATTTTTTCAACAGATAACCTATTTTAACTACCCGTTTATTATTGTTTCTCAATATATTACACGTTTTTTTCTCTAATATTTCAAAATCGTCATGGTCAGGGCTCGCCGCAATCCATTTCCATGCAGATCCTAAGAAGTTTAAGGATCGTTTGGTTCTTTTAACTGATGGTTCAAGAATGAACCATTGGCTAATATTATGATTTAATATTTTCTGGCTAATATTATGATTTAATATTTCCTGCAATCTGTTGCTCAATTCCTGGTATTAGTTTATATTAATGATATGAATAAGCTTAACGGTCCCAGTTTTTAGTTTCGCTTGTCCTGTTGTCAGAGTCACTACTTGCGAGTTCGTATAGTCCACTATTTTAATATCAGTCGAAGCGACGGTGAAAAATAGTCTGAATGGAAATTGTTTCAGTACCTTATATTACTTTTGTTAATTGTTTTTCCTGACTCTGTTATTACTGTTGTGTTTTTATTTTCTTTAACTGTTTCTTTTCAGTATGTTTTACTCAGTTTTGTTCCTAGTCTTCTATTTTCTTTTACATAAATAACTTGACCAGGTTCGTAGGTTTTAGGTATGGTTTTTCTTTTGTTATGGTATTGCATGTCCTCTAACTATTTTTCTTGGAGTCTTTTGATAGTATCTAATCTAAATTTTTCTGTTCCCTGAGGATTGGTACTTACTCTTCCTAAGAAGAATGCTTCTATTGGCTTCTTTTTTATAGTTGAATATATGGAATTATTGTATTCTTAAACTGCCTTATGCAGTGGTTCCGAAAATGTTCTGTGTGTATTGTCAGCTTTCAAACAACGCGCAATTTCTGAGAGCGTAGAATGAAACCCTTCAATCTGCTCGTTGACACTACTACTATATGGTGGAATCCTAAATACTTTTATATTATACTGATTTTCCAACATAAAAATGATAGCTGTAGAATTGAAGGACTTTTCGTTATCCATGAAAATTGTTTCTGGTATGCTGAAAGAAAGTAAGAGTTCCCTAGGCGTTTCTTTAATATCCTCCACTGCTCGAGATCTTAACATTTTAACCTGTGCAAATTTAGAAAATTTGTCTATAGCTGTCAGCATAGCTTTCTTTTCCGTGATGAAAATATCTATATGTACAGTTTGTCCGGGGTATCGTGTAGTTGGTGTTTCCTGAATTGTCGTTTTGTTCGGGTGTCTATATGTACAATTTGTCCGGGGTATCGTGGAGTCGGTGTTTCCTGAATTTTCGTTTTGTTCGGGTGTCTGTCATATTTATTTTCTTTATAAACTTTGCAGAGATTAACATTTTTTTTTTTATTTTTGAATGCATATGTGGGTTTAGTGTGTTTCACTAGTCGAAATTGCATTCCTTCTGCATGTAACTTGATACTTCTACATTGTTGAAGTATTTTGTCCACACTGCACAATAACTGGAAAGCATGTATTATGCTGCCTCAGCACTCTCCCATGATACAATTATTAATTATAAGCTAGGTTAAGACTAGCTTTAAGTTTGAAATTAATTTGGTTAATAAAGAAATACTTGAAAGTCCTAAATAATAAAAAATAAAATACCAAATAATTTTTTATATTACATGCGGAGAAAAATTTCGTGAGGAGTTGATTTTTATTTCTTATACTATTTCTATGGGCTCTATTATGCTCTTTTATTATTTCTCTTTCCTGCTCTTCTTCGTTCTTTAGATCTGTTACAAATTCTCTAGCACATTTAACTCTATAAAGATTTTTGTCCTTTTGCTTTCATCTCTGCCCGTTTAGTCAGAAAATCGATTTTTATGCCTGTCATATCAAAAATCGATATTTAGAAGGAAATACGGGTGATCACAGATTTTTCTCGTTTTGCCTATATCTCAACCCGTTTAGCCAGAAAATCGATTTTCATGTTTTTCATATAAAGGAAATGTGAGTGATCACATATTTTTGTCCTTCTGCCTATATCTCCACCCGTTTAGCCAGAAATTTTTAGAGGAAATATGAGTGATAACAGATTTTTCTCTTTTTGAATATATCTCTGCCCGTTTAGTAAGAAAGTCGATTTTTATGCTTTTCATATAAAAAATTTATTTTTAGAAGGAAATATGGGTGATCACAGATTTTTGTCGTTTTGCCTATATCTCCGCCCGTTTAGCCAAAAAATCGATGTATATGTTTTCCATGTAAAAAATCGAAATTTAGAAGGAAATATGAGTGATCACAGATTCGTCTTTTATGTTTTTCATATAAAGGATATATGAGTGATCGCAGATTTCAGTCCTATTGCCTCTTTCCCCCCGTATGAGTTATAACTGATTTTTGTTTTTTTGAATATATCTCTGCCCTTTTAGCCAGAAAATCGATTTTTCTGTTTTTCATATAAAGGAAATATGAGTGATTACATATTTTTGTCCTTTTGCCTCTATCTCCGTCCGTTTAGACAGAAAATCGATTTTTATGTTTTTTATATAAAAAATCGATTTTAGAAGGAAATATGAGTGATCACAGATTTTTATCTTTTTGAATATATCTCCGCCCGTTTAGCCAAAAAATCGATGTTTATGTTTTTCATACAAAAATCGATGTTTATGTTTTTCATACAAAAATCGGTTTTTAGAAGGAAATATGAGTGATCACAGATTTTTGTCATTTTTTGTTTTTCATGTAAAAATCGGTTTTTAGTAGGAAATATAAGTGATCTCAGATTTTAGTCCTTTTGGCTCTCTCTCCACTCGTTTAGCCACAAAATCATTTTTATGTTTTAATGTAAAAAGTCGATTTTTAGAAGGAAATATGGGTAATCACAGATTTTTGTCCTTTTGCCTCTATCACCGCCCGTTTAGCCAGAAAATCGATTTTTATGTTTTTGATATAAAGAATCGATTTTTAGAAGGAAATATGATAACAGATTTTTGTCATTTTGCCTCTATCTCCGCCCGTTTAGCTAGAAATCGATTTTTATGTTTTTCATGTAAAAAATCGATTTTTAGAAGCAAATATGAGTGATCACAGATTTTAGTCCTTTTGCCTCTATCTCCGTCCGTTTAGACAAAAAATTGATTTTTGTGGATTTCGTATAAAAAATCGATTTTTAGAAGGAAATATCAGTGATCACAGACTTTTGTCATTTTGCCTCTATCTCCACCCGTTTAGTGAGAAAATCGATTTTTATGCTTTTCATGTAAAAAATCGATTTTTAGAAAGAAATATGTGTGATCACAGATTTTTGCCCTTTTTGCCTCTATCTCCGCCCGTTTAGCCAGAAAATCAATTTTTGTGTTTTTCATAAAAAGGAAATACGAGTGATCAGATATTTTAGTTCTTTTGGCTCTATCTCGGCCCGTTTAGCCAAAAAATCGATTTTTATGTTTTTCAGACAAAAATCGGTTTTTAGAAGGAAATATGAGGGATCACAGATTTTTGTCATTTTTTGTTTTTCATGTAAAAATCGGTTTTTAGTAGGAACTATGAGTGATCTCAGATTTTAGTCCTTATGGCTCTCTCCACTCGTTTAGTGAGAAAATCGATTTTTATGTTTTTCATATAAAGAATTGATTTTTAGAAGGAAATATGACAACAGATTTTGTGATCACAGATTTTTGTTATTTTGCCTCTATATCCGACCGTTTAGTTAGAAAATCGATTTTTATGTTTTTCATGTAAAAAATGATTTTTAGAAGGATATATGGGTCATCTATCTCCGCCCGTTTAGCCAGAAAATCGAAGAAAATATGAGTGATCACAAATTTTAGTCCTTTTGCCTATATCTCCGCCCGTTTAGCCAGAAAATAAATTTTTATGCTTTTCATGTAAAAAATCGATCTTTAGAAGGAAATATGTGCGATGACAGATTTTTGTCCTTTTGCCTCTATCTTCGCCCGTTTAGCCAGAAACTCGATTTTTTGTTTTTCATATATAAAATCGATTTTGAGAAGGAAATATTAGTGATCGCAAATTTTTGTCCTTTTGCCTCTATCTCCACCCGTTTAGTGAGAAAATCGATTTTTATGCTTTTCATGTAAAAAATCGATTTTTATGCTGGAAATATGTGTGATCACAGATTTTTGTCCTTTTGCCTCTATCTCCGCCCGTTTAGCCAGAAAATCGATTTTTACGTTTTTCATATAAAAAATCGATTTTGAGAAGGAAATATGAGTGATCACAGATTTTTGTCATTTTTTGTTTTTCATGTAAAAATCGATTTTTAGAAGGAAATATGTGTGATCACAGATTTTTGTCCTTTTGCCTCTATCTCCGCCCGTTTAGCCAGAAAATCGATTTTTATGTTTTTCATGTAAAAAATCGATTTTTAGAAGGAAATACGGGTGATCACAGATTTTTGTCCTTTTGCCTCTATCTCCGCCCGTTTAGCCAGAAAATCGATTTTTATGTTTTTCATGTAAAAAATCGCTTTTTATAAGGAAATACGGGTGATCACAGATTTTTGTCCTTTTGCCTCTATCTCCGCCCGTTTAGCCAAAAAATCGATTTTTGTGGATTTCGTATAAAGGATATATGGGTGATCACAGACTTCAGTCCTTTTTGCCTCTATCTCCGCCCGTTTAGCCAGAAAATCGATTTTTATGTTTTCCATGTAAAAAATCGATTTTGAGAAGGAAATATGAGTGATCACAGATTTTTGTGATTTTGCCTCTATCTCCGCCCGTTTAGACAGAAAATCGATTTTTATGTTTTTCAAATAAAGGAAATACGAGTGATCACAGATTTTAGTTCTTTGGCTCTCTCTCGGCCCGTTTAGCCAAAAAATAATTTTTATGTTTTTCATACAAAAATCGGTTTTTAGAAGGAAATATGAGTGATCACAGATATTTGTCATTTTTTGTTTTTCATGTAAAAATCGATTTTTAGAAGGAAATATGTGTGATCACAGATTTTTGTCCTTTTGCCTTTATCTCCGCCCGTTTAGCCAGAAAATCGATTTTTATGTTTTTCATGTAAAAAATCGATTTTTAGAAGGAAATATGTGTGAGCACAGATTTTTGTCCTTTTGCCTCTATCTCCGCCCGTTGGGCCAGAAAATCGATTTTTATTTTTTACATGTAAAAAATCGAGTTTTAGAAGGAACTACAGGTGATCACAGATTTTTGCCATTTTGCCTCTCTCTCCGCCCGTTTAGCCAGAAAATCGGTTTTTATGTTTTTCATAAAAAATTGATTTTTAGAAGGAAATATGAGCGATCATAGATTTTCGTCCTTTTGCCTCTATCTCCGCCCGTTTAGCCAGAAAATCGATTTTTATGTTTTTCATGTAAAAAATCGCTTTTTATAAGGAAATACGGGTGATCACAGATTTTTGTCCTTTTGCCTCTATCTCCGCCCGTTTAGCCAAAAAATCGATTTTTGTGGATTTCGTATAAAGGATATATGGGTGATCACAGACTTCAGTCCTTTTTGCCTCTATCTCCGCCCGTTTAGCCAGAAAATCGATTTTTATGTTTTCCATGTAAAAAATCGATTTTGAGAAGGAAATATGAGTGATCACAGATTTTTGTGATTTTGCCTCTATCTCCGCCCGTTTAGACAGAAAATCGATTTTTATGTTTTTCAAATAAAGGAAATACGAGTGATCACAGATTTTAGTTCTTTGGCTCTCTCTCGGCCCGTTTAGCCAAAAAATAATTTTTATGTTTTTCATACAAAAATCGGTTTTTAGAAGGAAATATGAGTGATCACAGATATTTGTCATTTTTTGTTTTTCATGTAAAAATCGATTTTTAGAAGGAAATATGTGTGATCACAGATTTTTGTCCTTTTGCCTTTATCTCCGCCCGTTTAGCCAGAAAATCGATTTTTATGTTTTTCATGTAAAAAATCGATTTTTAGAAGGAAATATGTGTGAGCACAGATTTTTGTCCTTTTGCCTCTATCTCCGCCCGTTGGGCCAGAAAATCGATTTTTATTTTTTACATGTAAAAAATCGAGTTTTAGAAGGAACTACAGGTGATCACAGATTTTTGCCATTTTGCCTCTCTCTCCGCCCGTTTAGCCAGAAAATCGATTTTTATGTTTTTCATGTAAAAAATCGATTTTTAGAAGGAAATACGGGTGATCACAGATTTTTGTCCTTTTGCCTCTATCTCCGCCCGTTTAGCCAGAAAATCGATTTTTATGTTTTTCATGTAAAAAATCGCTTTTTATAAGGAAATACGGGTGATCACAGATTTTTGTCCTTTTGCCTCTATCTCCGCCCGTTTAGCCAAAAAATCGATTTTTGTGGATTTCGTATAAAGGATATATGGGTGATCACAGACTTCAGTCCTTTTTGCCTCTATCTCCGCCCGTTTAGCCAGAAAATCGATTTTTATGTTTTCCATGTAAAAAATCGATTTTGAGAAGGAAATATGAGTGATCACAGATTTTTGTGATTTTGCCTCTATCTCCGCCCGTTGAGACAGAAAATCGATTTTTATGTTTTTCAAATAAAGGAAATACGAGTGATCACAGATTTTAGTTCTTTGGCTCTCTCTCGGCCCGTTTAGCCAAAAAATAATTTTTATGTTTTTCATACAAAAATCGGTTTTTAGAAGGAAATATGAGTGATCACAGATATTTGTCATTTTTTGTTTTTCATGTAAAAATCGATTTTTAGAAGGAAATATGTGTGATCACAGATTTTTGTCCTTTTGCCTTTATCTCCGCCCGTTTAGCCAGAAAATCGATTTTTATATTTTTCATGTAAAAAATCGATTTTTAGAAGGAAATATGTGTGAGCACAGATTTTTGTCCTTTTGCCTCTATCTCCGCCCGTTGGGCCAGAAAATCGATTTTTATTTTTTACATGTAAAAAATCGAGTTTTAGAAGGAACTACAGGTGATCACAGATTTTTGCCATTTTGCCTCTCTCTCCGCCCGTTTAGCCAGAAAATCGATTTTTATGTTTTTCATAAAAAATTGATTTTTAGAAGGAAATATGAGCGATCATAGATTTTCGTCCTTTTGCCTATATCTCCGCCCGTATATCCGGAATATCCATTTTTATGTTTTTCATAAAAAATCGATTTTTAGAAGGAAATACGGGTGATCACAGATTTTTGTCCTTTTGCCTCTATCTCCGCCCGTTTAGCCAGAAAATCGATTCTTATGTTTTTCATGTAAAAAATCGCTTTTTATAAGGAAATACGGGTGATCACAGATTTTTGTCCTTTTGCCTCTATCTCCGCCCGTTTAGCCAAAAAAATCGATTTTTGTGGATTTCGTATAAAGGATATATGGGTTATCGCAGACTTTTGTCCTTTTGCCTCTAACTCCGCCCGTTTAGCCAGAAAATCGATTTTTATGTTTTTCATGTAAAAAATCGATTTTTATAAGGAAATACGGGTGATCACAAATTTTTGTCCTTTTTCCTCCATCTCCTCCCGTTTAGCCAGAAAATCGTTTTTTATGTTTTCCATGTAAAAAATCGATTTTGAGAAGGAAATATGAGTGATCACAGATTTTTGTGATTTTGCCTCTATCTCCGCCCGTTTAGACAGAAAATCGATTTTTATGTTTTTCAAATAAAGGAAATACGAGTGATCACAGATTTTAGTTCTTTGGCTCTCTCTCGGCCCGTTTAGCCAAAAAATAATTTTTATGTTTTTCATACAAAGATCGGTTTTTAGAAGGAAATATGAGTGACCACAGATTTTTGTGATTTTGCCTCTATCTCCGCCCGTTTAGACAGAAAATCGATTTTTATGTTTTTCATGTAAAAGATCGATTTTTAGAAGGAAAAATTTGTTATCGCAAATTTTTGTCCTTTTGCCTCTATCTCCGCCCGTTTAGCCAGAAAATCGATTTTTATGTTTTCCATGTAAAAAATCGATTTTGAGAAGAATATATTAGTGATCACAGATTTTTGTGATTTTGCCTCTATCTCCGCCCGTTTAGACAGAAAATCGATTTTTATGTTTTTCATGTACAAAATCGATTTTTAGAAGGAAATATGGGTTATCGCAGATTTTTGTCCTTTTGCCTCTATCTCCGCCCGTTTAGCCAGAAAATCGATTTTTATGTTTTCCATGTAAAAAATCGATTTTGAGAAGGAAATATGTGTGATCACAGATTTTTGTCATTTTTTGTTTTTCATGTAAAAAATCGATTTTTAGGAGGAAATACGGGTGATCACAGATTTTTGTCCTTTTGCCTCTATCTCCGCCCGTTTAGCCAAAAAATTGATTTTTAGAAGGAAATATGAGTGATCACAGATTTTTGTCCTTTTGCCTCCATCTCCGCCCGTTTAGTCAGAAAATCGACTTTTGTGTTTTTCATATAAAAAATCGATTTTTAGAGGGCAATATGAGCGATAAAATATTTTTGTCCTTTTGCCTCAATCTCCGCCCGTGTAGTGAGAAAATCGATTTTTATGCTTTTCATGTAAAAAATCGATTTTTAGGAGGAAATATGTGTGATCACAGATTTTTGTCCTTTTGCCTCTATCTCCGCCCGTTTATCCAAAAAAACGATTTTTAGAAGGAAATATGAGTGATCACAGATTTTTGTCCTTTTGCCTCCATCTCCGCCCGTTTAGTCAGAAAATCGGCTTTTGTGTTTTTCATATAAAAAATCGATTTTTAGAGGGCAATATGAGTGATCACAGATTTTTGTCATTTTCTGTTTTTCATGTAAAAATCGGTTTTTAGTAGGAAATATGAGTGATCTCAGATTTTTGTCCTTTTGCCTCTATCTCCACCCGTTTAGTGAGAAAATCGATTTTTATGCTTTTGATGTAAAAGATCGATTTTTAGAAGGAAATATGGGTTATCGCAGACTTTTGTCCTTTTGCCTCTAACTCCGCCCGTTTAGCCAGAAAATCGATTTTTATGTTTTTCATATAAAAAATCGATTTTTAGAAGGAAATATGAGTGATCACAGATTTTTGTCCTTTTGCCTCCATCTCCGCCCGTTTAGTCAAAAAATCGACTTTTGTGTTTTTCATATAAAAAATCGATTTTTAGAGGGCAATATGAGTGATCACAGATTTTTGTCATTTTTTGTTTTTCATGTAAAAATCGGTTTTTAGTAGGAAATATGAGTGATCTCAGATTTTAGTCCTTTTGGCTCTCTCTCCAGTCGTTTAGCCACAAAATCATTTTTATGTTTTTCATGTAAAAAATCGATTTTTAGAAGGAAATATGAGTGATCACAAATTTTTGTCCATTTGCCTCTATCTCCGCCCGTTTAGCCGGAAAGTTGCTTTATATGTTTTTCATATAAAAAATCGATTTTTAGAAGGAAATATGAGTGATCGCAGATTTTTGCCCTTGGCCATTTATCTCCGCCCGTTTAGCCAGAAAATCAATTTTTATGATTTTCGTATAAAGGAAATATGAGTGATCACAGATTTTTGTCCTTTTGCCTCTATCTCCGCCCTTTTAGCTAGAAAATCAATTTTTATGTTTTTCATATAAAGGAAATATGAGTGATCACAGATTTTTGTCGTTTTGCCTATATTTACGCCCATTTAGCCAGAAAATCGATTTTAAAGTTTTTCATAAAAAAATCGAGTTTTAGAGGGCAATATGAGCGATCACAGATTTTTGTCCTTTTGCTTCAATCTCCGCCCATTTAGGCAGAAAATTGGTTTTGTTTTTTATATAAAAAATCAGTTTTTAGAAGGAAATATGAGTGATCACAGGTTTTTGTCCTTTTGCTTCTATCTCCGCCCGTTTAGCCAGAAAATCGGCTTTTATGTTTTTTATATAAAAAATCAGTTTTTAGAAGGAAATATGAGTGATCATAGATTTTTGTCCTTTTGTTTCTATTTCCGCCCGCTTAGCCAGAAAATCGATTTGTATGTTTTTCATATAATAAGTCGATTTTTAGTAGGAAATATGATTATTCACAGATTTTTGTCCTTTTCCCTCTATTTCCCCCGTTTAGCCAGAAAATCGGCTTTTACGTGTTTTATATAAAAAATCAGTTTTTAGAAGGAAATATGAGTGATCACAGACTTTTTCCTTTTGCCTCTATCTCCGCGCTTTTAGCCAGAAAATCGATTTCTATATTTTTCATATAAAAAATTTTCTTTCTTGTTCTTCCTCATTCTTTAGATCTGTTTCTCTTGAATATTTAACTCTATAATGTGTAAACTTTTGGCTATAAGTTTCCTGCAGTTTGCCCAAATTGCTATCGGAAGTTGTTATGCAATTAGTAACGGATGGGTTTAAAAATTTTTTAAAAAGATGCGTGAAAGGTTCTGTGGTAATATTGTTGGAAACACTATTTCAAAGCTTGATCTTCTTCCAGTGGGTGCTTTTTTTGTTGAGAATGGCCTTTGTAGCCTATGGGGTGTTTTTATAGACTTTCTTTCTCGGTGTGCAGGATGTCCTTTACAGCCTATGGGGTGTTTCTTAAGGACTTTTCCTTTCACGTGGGGTGCCGCTTAAGCACTTGGGTGTTTATTTAAAAAAAAATTATTTTTTTTTTTGTTTTTAAAGCACTTTACAATTTCATTCTTAATTATAAACTGAAACAAACATTTACTTAAAATTTTAACTACAACTTAAGTTTATCGTAAAATATTCTTATCAATAATACATATATTAAAAAAATCGAGAATTTTTTTATTTCAAAAAATTAAAACAGTTTTGATGTTCATGGAAATAATTCACGTTTGAAAACGTTATATCCCTTTGATTTTTTGTTTTTTCAAGTTAACTAAAAAATTGGTAAATTGACTGAATAATTCAGTTTAAGTTTTTATGTGACGTATTTCTATTATTTTTAATAATTTCTTATAAAAAATACCAAAAAATTTTTCCATACTAAAACTCACTTATTTTAAAAAATTTCTAAAAAATTAAGAACATGTGTACCGAAATTATATGATTAATTAGAAAAATGTCCACATTTTAATATCTATATCTTTTAACAATTTTTGACGAAGAAATTTTAGGAAACATTCACTTAAAAATATACAAATGCTTTAATGCATCTAATGTATTTTCTAAAAAATTTTGCACTTGTGATCAACTTAGCTAAAGCCGACGTTTACGTATTTATATGTTTAAAGTTGTACACTCTTTGCGTAAAAGAGAGAAAAAGTGACGATAGTTTTGCTAAAAGTTTGTAAAAATAGTGAACATTTCCATCACAAAAAAACTTGAAATAAAATTTAATTGGTGAACCAATAATCAGTTTTCAAGATGAAGTGAAAAACATAAAAATCGAAAATGTATTTTAAAAAATGCAGTTGCATGGTAAGTACAAATTTTTTAAACAATATTATTTTTTAGTTATGAAATTTAAACAGAACATTATTACATTATTTATACCTATATACTCTGTATTTTTTTAACAATTTTCTATAGACAAAAATCGCGAATAAAATAACGAGTTTTTCGAAATTTAGAAAACCGAAAATCGAGGCATTAAGCTTTTGCTTAATTTCAAAAAAATCGGAGAACACGAATTCAAAAATCGACATTTTTTTATCGATTTCTCCAGGAATTCATGATATACATAAACTTTCAAATTTTAATAAGTTCTTAAAGGAATCAACATCTAAAAATTATCTACTGCTTTTTTTAGTTTTTCATTTAAATAGTTAAAATCAAACATTATCTTTTTTTAGAAAAGCCAAAAATGTCATCATCAAGTTTTTAAAACAAACTCAGTTGATGTCCCAATTTTACACTTCGATTCTTCTTCTACGCTGCCACAATCACACAATTTCTGGTTGGCTCAATTTATTCTTTTTTCCAACAACTTCTTGACTGCCTGCTACTATTACTCTAGGCAAGTAATCTGTGTCAGCCACAATAAAAATCGTTACTATACACATAATTTAAAATTCTGCCATGTAATCTATGTATAAATATTCAATGGCTTTTTTTATAGAGTTCTAAATACATGCATATGTATGTGTGTTTTCAGATATGTAAATAGTTCTCTGGATTACAGATAAAGTGTCGCATAGGATGTGGAGAAACTTAGTAATAAGAATACTTTTATCAGAGATTAAACATTTAAAATAGTCTGTATTTATTTCAGTAAATTGTTACACAGACATATGCTTATGACTAATTTAAGAAATTAGTTAATTACATAAAATTAACTATTTATTAGGAAGATCATGAGAGTAGCAAAATAGATCTGCATTATTTTGTAATTAAAAATCTCAGATTTTATTTAAATTGAATAAAAAAAGTCAATGGTTTTATATAAATTTTCACTTTTCTGCTTATATTTTATTGGGCATGGTGGAATATTTACATAGCAACATACAAAACAATTAAAAATCATATACTGTTCTTATAAACATTTTCGCATCGCTTAATAGTTGCAAAGATAAGAAAAGTTTTTAAAATAATTATGCTCGTACGACTTCAGGAAACGTTTATATTCTCAGTTGGTAAGTAGTACGCAATATAATATATTCATTAATTTTGCCATTGGAATTACAATTTATATTTCTACAGGCAAATCGTTGTATAGTATATGTATGTAAAAATTGTATATTTACAGTTATGGTTACTAGCATAGCTCATTATTATGTAAAACTCTTTTTATTCCACATAAAACAAGGCTTCATCAGGATTCTTTTGTTTCAGTATTTGCAATAAAACAAGTTTACAAATTTATATTCGGGTGAACCAAAAAAACGTTGCCGCTGTTTCTAACTAAAGAGAAACTTTATTGTTTACGAAAATATTATTCCAATTTTTTATAACTTTATTCTACATACATCTGAGTATACTTATTAAATTTTGTTTTATTCACAAAAAATATTTGAAAGTTTTACTTGAAATCCTAATCGAATCGATATACGATATCGAATTTTTCTCCATACAAACGGAACCACTGTAATATAAAAATACGAGTATTGTAGTCATGTCAGTAAAATATTACGGCGCCAATAACAATATATTTCTGGTGTTTACATGTGTTTGTCTCCAAAACAATAACCTCGATTTTCTTAAACAAAAACAAAACAAAAAAACATTATAGAGCGCTATATTCAGCTATGCCGAATCTTTTATACCCTTCACCACTTTACTAACATATAATAAAACAAAGTATGTGTTATTATTTTCATATTTATACTTTAAAACATGAATCTCACTTTTTCGAAACACAAAATAAAGCTATAGTATCTATATATATTATATGTTTGCATGTATGTATAATAGGGCTATAACCAAATCTTTTGTCATAGTACCACGGAGTGGCCAAGAATATTTTAGTAATGAAAACACCTGTCGTTTTGCGAAAAAAACCTCACGCAGGGAAGCAAATTTATAAAACCTTCCTAGAAATTTTTTTTTGAAAAAATTTTCATTATTATTTTTCTTTTTTTTTTTTTTGTTTTTTTTTATTTATACAATATTCATGTATTAATTTATTCTATGTTTACATAGTAGTTTTAAATTTATATACTATTGGATGAAATAAACTTTAAGTTTAATGTTCACGATGATTTACATAGTGGATAAATATCTTGTACAACTTTTATTGCTCTCTCTGCACATATATTACTCCTTTGTTGCAAAGGAATTGCTGAAGGTTCTTTTACCCAG
Organism: Protocalliphora azurea; assembly: GCA_932274085.1. Taxonomy (NCBI): domain Eukaryota; kingdom Metazoa; phylum Arthropoda; class Insecta; order Diptera; family Calliphoridae; genus Protocalliphora; species Protocalliphora azurea. The sequence continues at coordinate 39,655,039 of OW026519.1, forward strand.
TGTCTTTCAAAACACGCTTTTGCTTTTTGAAATTGGGTTAATGATTGTTCTAAGCCTTTGTAATTTTCTTCAATGAAGCAAGGAAAACCAAATATCGTACCATTTTCCAAATATAAATAAGGATAAAAGCTAAAATAACAAGAATTGCCCTTGAATTCCATTGACCATTGCTAAGTGGTGGTATGCTTTTAAACATTATTTTGGGAAATTTGTTGTTGTTTTTAAAGTACCTGAATGCGTCTCCGAGTTCATATAAGAACTTCATATTATCATGCCACTTAATTGTATTTACCATTAGTTTGCCTAAAATTTGTTTGTAGTTCTTCATAGTTATTTATTAATTCCTCAACAAAGTCATATGCTATTTCTGGTGATGAAGTTTTTTCAGTTATCAACTCTTAATATTAAGTCCAATATGTGTTGCTGACAACCAATATATTGTGGAGGAGGAAGACATATTGAATTATAATAATTTTTTAAATGGGCAACAACACCATTTTTGCTTCCTGTATTAACACTTGTGGTGTCGCAGATAACCATTTTAATATTTTGCCATAAATGAAATTTTGTTAGGACTTCCTTCAGTCTATTAAAAATTGTTAACGCTTTTCCGTTATCCGAAAAAATTACTGCTAAATTTACTTCTCTTACTTAATTTTTTAATGGTACAACTTGGAGTTCTTTTTTATAAATTTTTTTGCCATCAGAATGTAGGCACCAGTTTTCACTTTTTCAAGTAGCTTTCAGAAACTCTTTTTTTTTTGTTCAGACGTCTTATTTCCAGCTTTATAAATAGCTGCTCTGCTAATTCTTTACGTATTTTTTCCGCTTTTCTGGTGCTTAGCGTTAGTAACCAACTTAACCGTGGGCTTTGTTGTCAATCTATTTAATTTTATTCTTTTCGAAGGTTGGTATTCAGAGTTCTCGGATGAATAGTCCTCCTGATACTTTCATATCGTAACCGAATCTGCATCAGATATATCGTCCTTAGCACTTCCTAGGACTAACTGAGATTCTATATTTTCTTTAGTTATAGTGAATCTTCTTCTAAAATTAGTAATATCATAATACTTAAGAATGTCTTCATACAATTTTTCAGATCTTCCACTCTTACTACAGACCTTTCACTTAACTTTGCAATTTATCCCACAAAGTGTTGAGTTAATTACAAATTATAGCTTACCTTTCTTTTTTGATTTCTTTGAAAAGGCCAGAGCATGGAATTTTCCAATTACAATTTTTTCACTTGGTATTTTGCTAAATTTGTTTAATGGTTTGTCGACATCGGGAATATTTCTCTGAATTTAAACTCTATCTTGAAATTTGTTTAAACACTTTGACCAGACTTTAGAATTTTTTTGGACATTTAAACCACTTTTCTTGCAAGACATCTTTTATTAATTCAAACAAACAACAAAATTTAATAATATATAAATATGCAACAATTTCCATGCTTTCTAAATTAAATAAAAGTTTTTAAAATAAAAATTTTTACAATATTTTCGTTTATTTTGTGATTTTTTTAATTTTGCATGAATTTTGATTGGAAATGGTGCATTTTTGAAAACCCCTTTAAAAGATAATAATCTAGGCATTTAGTGATGGTACAATCTACGAAATTCGGATCATTGCTAATATTTTTAGATCGCTTTAAGCATAAGGTATTTTACTTAGATTTTTACATATAACGAATTTTGAACCGCGATGAGATGTAAACCGTAGGAAAATTTTTAAATCTAAAGCAGTGGATAAATTCCAAAATAGCATTTAAGTGATACGTATAGGAATATATACAAATATCAGGTATATGTTTTTTAAAATTTTCGTGAGATAAAAATGGTTGTTTTAAAACTTCAACCCGATCCCTGCGTGATCTTTTTTAACGATACGAAAAAATTATCATATCAAAAACGACTATACTATGCCGTTTTTTATATTCGCAAAAATTGTGAAAAAGTTATAGCCCTAATGTAAAATATACATTGTATATTAGACTGCACCAAAATTAACCAACTTTTGAATTTTGACCGTAACTTCCTCTAGTCTCATTTATTTGGATGAAAAAAATATATTTCGTGAAATGTTAGTGAAATCGGATATCGCTAACTCGTGCCACATATACAGAAAAAAATATTTAAAATAATTTGTTAATAAAATTATTAATTCATTTTATATTGAAGTTTAATCATATTATTAGTTAATGTAATTAACTTTCTAATTAGTTTAAAGGCTTTTGACAACAATCGGCTGCTTTAAAAAATTTTTTTAGAATGTATCGATATTTAAATACCAGTAACATTTTATTAAGGATTTTTATGGAATAATTATGGATCGTAGGAATAATATATTAATTTTAGGAAACAATGTCAAACTTCCATTAGATGTACAAACATCTATAAACAACAGTTAATTTTATTAATGGAAATCTTTCGGAGTCACAGCGGACCAAAATAAGTGAAATTATAACAAAATCTAAACGATTATTTGGCCCCATAAATACAACAGAAATAGCTAATACTGCAATTAAAGCAGCAATAAAAACTTTTAATGATGATCCCGTATACACTAAGAGTTACCCGTACCCTATAATTCACCAATTTGGGTGATATCCAAGGAACCAAAACCCAATGATGAAGCACGGTATAGGATGGTTACTGATTACAAACGACTTAACTCGTTAACTATACCAGACACCAACCCTATCCTTGATACCACAGCTACTTTAGACAGCCTTAGAAAGGCGAAGTATTCCACCGTTCTCGACTTAACACCGGGCTTACACCAAATCACGTCTAAGAAGAGCGTCGTACCGAAAACTGCCTTTTCAATTATGAATGGCAAATATGAGTTCTACTGTTTGGGATGAAAAGCACTCCAACTATCTTTTAAAGACCCATAGATGACGTCCTTAAGAGCCACATTGGATAAATTTGCTTCGTATACATCGATGGCACTATAGTTTTTGGTGATTCTGAAGACTCTCACTTGAAAAGCATCGAATAAAAATACCAAGACAACTCGAAACGCAAGTGGAATTCTTAAGATATATCATAACTCCAGATGGTATCAGGGCTGACACAAGAAAAGTAGATGCCATTAGACAAATGCCACCCCTGGAAATTTTAAAAAACTTTAAGCGGTTTTTAGGCACGACTTCATACTATAGGAAATTCATACTGGACTATGCCAAAATCGCGAAGCCTTTAACCAACCTAACTAGTGGAGAAAACTTACAGGTAAAATTGAGACAATCAAGGAAAGTTTTGATACAAGTGATTGAAGAAACACTTATGGCTTCTAATACTCTGAAGGAAATACTATCGTCTTCAGAGATGCTAGCATTTCCAGATTTCGAGAAGCCATTTAACTTAGTGGTAGACGCTTCTAATTTAGCCATTGGAGCGGCTCTGTCACAGGGAAAAAGTAGATCCTAATAAGAGCTGAAGAATATTACGCCACTAAGGAGAAAGGAAATAGTGTGGGTACTTGATAACTTAAGGTTATATTTGTATAGGGCATAATTACTTACTTTTCATCTGAGCAATAGGAATTAAAATGCTCAAGCGCTAGAAGGCGGAGATGGAAGAGTACAATTATGAGCTTATTTATATAACAGGGTGCTCGAATCAAATAGCAGATGCATTGTCCAGAATTCCTAAACAAATTAATGTTTTAACATCGGAAACAGAAACGGCAAGCGAAGTCCAAGAGATTGAGATAAATTGTGAATGCACCTTAACGGCAACCGAGGGTAAGGAACCCTTCGCTACAACTTTCCACAGTGCAACTAGGATTTAATACCGCATATTGAAGCACCGATGAATGTGTTTAGGAATCAACTAATATTTACTAGAAAAGGTCTTAATATTCTTGAAAATCCACATCCTGGCTACTTTACATTATATAGGGATAAAAAAAACAAAAACTTATCACTCATTTAAAGGAGAAATTACAGCCAACAATGATTAATGGGATTTAGATACTCGAAAATTTATTAGAGCTATCAAACGAGGTCTATGTCGAAAATTTTAATCACTTCAGTCTGCAATCACGATAGGTTTCCGACTATCATAACGGATGAATATAACAGGGTTCATATGAATCACAAAGAGAATAAAAAACAAGTTCTCGGAAAATACTATTTCCCTACAATGACTAAGTTTAGTAGGAAAATATGAGGTGTGTAAGTTAAATAAGTACGAGAAGTGCCCCCGAAAGCCTGAAATACAAACTAGTCTTATTTCTTCATATCCTGCGAAATCGTGCATATGGAGGGCGAAAAATGTATAACTATTATGGACTATGTAAGGCATCGATAACATCCCGTCAAGATGGAGAGGGCTGAATACTTGATAGAGAATACAAATTGGTTCATGCTATTAATCCCACTCAGCTCGTAAAAGGCCTTTGGGCTTCAACGGAATGTGGTTATTACAAACCTATAATAAGGTATTATTTAAACATCACCTTAGAAAGAATAAACGTGCTCAAAAGTAGAAGTAACCAGAAACCACGTGCTATTAACTGGTTCGATAGCGCATGGAAATGGGTCGCTGATAACCTCGAAGCAACGGATTGGAATGAAATTCTGCACAGTATCAATTATATAATTAAAAACAACTACAAACAGTATAAAATCAATCAATAACTTTCTGCAACAATTAACGAAGTATTGGGGAAATTTAATGTCTAAGAATGGCTACGTAAAATAAAGTATCAAGAAGATGGAATAGGAAACTTCACAACAAGCGCTGCTCTTCAGAGACAATGTCAACAAAATAATTATACTGGCTAAGGAAGAACTATCTCGTTTGATCCTTGAAATTAATCTTTTACCTTACGCAAATGAGGCAGAAGCTATTGAGTTTGGCACACTGTCAATTTACCGCAATGGGTCAACACTACTATACGTTCTGTCGGCGCCTAAAGTGGGTCGAATGGAATACAATGTTCTTATTACAAAAACTACCATGTACTACTAACGAGTTGATATAGAATTTAATAAAGTTCTGATTAACCATAAACAATCTCAGTTACCAATTTGATAACTGAACCATCTGGAAAAATAGTTTAGTTACCAAACTTGATAAGAGGGCTGCATGGCAGCACCTTTGCGGGGTGGAGAAGCTGCTTGTGCCTATCGAACCAACAGGATTTCAATAATAGAATAGAACAAAAACTTAGACTTTCCAGCGTTAAACATATATCCTACAAAAACAGCTTAAACAAAAAACATTTTATTAAATTGTATTTCATACATAAATGCTACATTATGTTGTATAGTTGTTAATTTTTATTGGCAGCCTAACTGCAATTAAAATTAGTTTTATGTCTTTGATCAAGTAAATTTGTGGTTTTGCGATATCGCACAATTCTAAAATTATATAAGGAATAACCCACTGAAGATAGTTTTTAGAGTTTTACATTTTTACTAATAACAGTTGTTTATAGACATTTTTATGACCGATCTATATATAAAAAGAACAAAAATTCGTTTTCGCCAAAATCTCGAATATTTATGGAACAATTTTCCATTTACTTGGTATAAAGATTCAGAAAAAAATCAGAAATCCCTATCTTATATAGGGGCTCTAAAAATTTGAAAAAAAAACTTTAAAAAACTGGTTTTTTATAGAGAGAAAAATTCTCGAAGTGATTACCGATTGTTAACACACATACCATAAATCTACGATATCGGATACTTTTATAAATGCCATTTCTATCGACAAACGAACAGAAGGATAGACGGACATGGCCCTGTTGATATCGTTTCTTATAAATAATATAATAATAATAATAATAAATAATAATATAATAAAAAATAATTTTTTTTGCTCTAGGACGAAAACTGTGGAAATTGCAAACAGAATGATAAACTTATATAAAAAACATGTAAAGTAACCACTTATACCAATTTTTTTCCCAGCTTTGAGCATTTGTAAGCCGTATCAAAGGATGAACATTTTTTCTATTTTTACAAAAGGAATTACATGAAATCTTAATGTATGAAAGTTTTTTGAAAACTGTATGTAGTGGTATATCAGAAAATTTTAGTTCTCAATATATGACTTAACTGACTTAATGAAATACAAATTTGTTAGTGAGAATGACTTTTCCCGAACGGCTTCAGTGTATGGAGGTTTTAGAAAAAAAAAGAATTGCAAAAATTACAATATATAAAAAATGTATATTTCCTACACCTATACCTCCAAAACACAAATTAAAAGTAATATGATATGGTTGATATCACCGAACATAATAGCGATCATAGTGATTTTTTTACATTTAAATTTTTTTGTTTTTTAATTTTATAACTTTTGTTGATATATTGTTAATATCTGGCAACTAACCGTTATGGTAGTTAAAAATAAAAAATTTTAATAATTGTAAAAATTCCGTATTAAGTCCGATATGTAATCTACACAGAGTTATGCAAAATACAAATTAACGGAGGATCGATATGTTTTATAAAAGTTAACATAATCGAGACCAGAATTCTGATTTAACCTACTTTTAGAATTTCGAGCGAAAAACAAAGTGTATATAGATTTTTGATTTTTTTTTTTACATCTAACGACAAAAAGTCTTTAACTGGTGTTAATAAATAAAAAGTTACAAATATTAATTATTACAAATTTAAGGGGTTATAACATTTTTGCAAATTAATATCTTATCGTGCCATAACGTTTGAATGTATTATGGAAACCTTTTTTGGTCATGCGATACTTTAGCTCCATTGAAATTATGCTGTGAATAAACCTAGCAAAAAAAGCACCCCTCTTATATTCAAATCAATATGAAATAAATATAAAATTTTATTTTTCAATGATTTACTTGAATGATTTGATAAATTTTTTAATTTAAAAATTTTTCTGTTTTTCATTTCTTACAGTTTTTAATAATTGATACAATCACTTTGGTGAGATGTGCAAATTTAAAAAATTTTTTAATTGAATGAATTAGTTACTTTTTCTGTGCAACTGTGCACAATATAATTCAACAGTGGTCAACTACAGACTGATTTGGCCTACTTCTACAAGTGTTTGTAGTTTATATTAGAGGAATTGGACACATATAATAAAATCCGCGATTACAGCAATCAAAAGAAAGAAAAAAACTTGTTATTTTCAAACACTTTTTTTTTTTTTTTGATTTTGTAAATTTGAATGCTTGCGGTACCACATGAAACCATCAAGTGTTGTTAACATAATTGCATCAATAGTTATTTTAAAAATCAGAATTAAGAAAATATTAAATTTTAAGATTGGTTTCATAAAGGTAAACTTAAAAAGAGAATTCTCCATATATCAACCTTAAAAAAATAATTAAATAATGTGAAAAATCACCCGAGAAATGACATAGCGTAGATAATAGACCTTCTTGGGGACTTCATAAATCAGTTTTAGAAATTTTTAATGCGCCCTCAAATTTTGAGTTAAGCTCAAAAAACTATTTTAGTTTAGGTTCCTATATAAATGCTTCCTAAATTGTGATATTGCTTTGTTATTTTTTCTTCTTTTTAAACTCTTTTTTGAAGAAGTCAAAGAATCAGTTTTTTCTATTCGTATCATGTTTTAGTCAAGTATTAATATCATATTTTGAAACAACATACCAGAAAAAGATTACATCAAAGTAAAAATTTTATAAAAGAAAGGCAAGTAAATTTAAAAGTATTAAATAAATCATCACTTAATTGGAGTATAAGGTGCGTGAAAAAAAGTTCAATAGGTATTTAGTGGTCCTGCTAGCTGAAATACTACCTATGATTTTCACCTTCTTTTTGTAGAAAAATAAAAATGTTCGGGGATATTGCGCAGAGCATGGTAACTATTTGCTATTCCAGACTATCCATTTTAGTTAAAGGCAATGCTAAAAGTGGATTCAATTATTAATTCCCACAAAATTTTATATTCATAGTCTAACAAAATATTGGAACCATCAGGAATTTTTTTTTTTTCTAAAAAAATCGAAAATATTAATGATAGATATTTTCTAATGAAGAAGAATCTTCGAAATTATTACATGGTGCCACTTATCTGACATGACGTTTTCGGGTTAATATCAAATGGGAGCGACTCTAATGCATCGTTTAAAAAAAAAAATTAACAACCTTAAATACCAGAGATAGTTTCTAACACTTTCTGTCACATCTAGATGAAAAACCGCTAAAAATAACAAACCGTTACAAGCCAAGTTACATCCGAATTAAAATTTATTTATAAAAATCGATTTAAGAAAATTAAGTAATAAGAAAAATAATATTATTCTTTTTCGATTTTAATACGTTTTAGTCAAGTTACGATTTAAAATTTTCTTTTCCTAGCGAAGTCGTGGCCGATTTAAAATATTCTTATATTTTACAACATAAGCAATTTTATTCTCAATATATTTATTTAATGAATTAATTTATTCGAATTTACTGCAACAACATCAATGACTAAATCTCGGAATTTGATGGCGGGAAGCGAATTTTGACATATATATAGGTAATGGATGATATAATTATCCTTACAAATTCACAATGACGTCTATATAGAGTCGACTGAAAAAATATTAAAGCGAACTTAAAATACGCTATAACTTCAGAGCTCCTTACAATACATAAAAATAAGCTGTATCAAAACTATAGGAAACTTTGTGGTCTATCAATGTTTTAATGGCATTAAAACACGTTCGATGCTATATTAAGCGAGATATGTATAGGAAAAAAAATCGGTTTCATCAGTTGCAGTTAACAGCATGTATAAGACACCAAGACTTATCTATATACCAAAATTGTCTTCCATCCATCATCATTATTCCGAGCTCAAACTCTAATTTGACTGGATTATTACCATTACTCGAAAAAATCAGAAAAGATGAGAATTTCAGAAAATATTATTCTATCAAAGCATCAAAAAATAAATGTAACTAAGAAAGTTAAATTTGAGATATGACTAAGTATAAATAAAATAACATTTAGAATTCCTTTTATTGCACACTAAACGAATTCAATAATATTAATAAAATTTTTATAAACAAATGTTTTCTGTACATGTTTGACAACCGTGATGTGCTTATTAAAAATTAAAATATTTCTATACAATAAAATTAAACTAAAATACATTTAGTTGAATAGGAATTCATGTATAAATAACATGTATTTAGAAATTTAGATTTTTTAGATTTCGCTTGTAAACAATTGTATTTTTTGTTTTCTAATGTAAAACAACATGTAGCCTCTGTATATTTATGCAAATTAATACATGAATTCTTTCCAGCCCATATATTGGGGGAAAAAATTAAAAAACACAAAAAAAAAGAACAAAACAGAATATGTAAACAACGTTACTTAGTGTTAATAATTTGTATTTTTCAAAATCCTCTTAAATTTTTATTTTTGAAAATTTTGTTATATTTAATGGAAAAAAAATTTTAATTTAAAATTAAATACAAACTGAAATGTTATAGTTATGTTTGTTTTATATAAAAAAAATTAAGTTATTAAATAAAAATTATTAAGTTGTTAAATAATATGGGTAACAATTAATAATAACAGATATAGATCTGATAATCTTAATTCCTATTGTTGACAAAAATACATTCAAACAAAATAACTAAACATGCAAATTTACTACTAAAAAATAATTTTCTTTGATTTATTAAAAATTTTAAAAGTACACAGAAAAAAAAAAATAAAAGTGAACTTCAATTATGAAATTTTTTATATTAATTGAATTTTTGTTTGATTTTACTCCAATCACAAAAATGATAATATTAATTAACTGCAATAATTGATTTTGGCTTAAATTTCAATTAGTTTTTTTTTTTTATTTTGACAATAAATTAAAATTTTGCTTGAAAGTTTGCCTAAAATCAACTAAAAGTGTTATTAGTTCAATTCTATAATCAAAATTTCAAATTTTATTGAGAGAAATGAAATTTGATGACACTCTATTGAAATCAACGATAATCACGTGTAAATCAGAATTTTGTAACCTTTAGCCTATACTATTTCATGAAGCTCATATGTGATTATCGGTGATTTTTAAAAGGTTTTATAAGATATATGTCAAGTTTCGTTTCTCTATATTAAAATTTGGTGGTAAACACTTATTCAACTAGGTTTTGCAATAATGTATGTATGTAGTGTATGTATGATATAAAAAAATCCATATAAGATAATTCACCATAAGAATTATTCTCTTAATAATACATTTAAAGTATGTAATGTTTATACTTATGTTTAATTCCCAAAAACTTATCATAAAAGCATTCATCTCTGCGGTAGGATCTAATTAAGATCATATTACCCTATCTATATCAATAAAAATATGACAGAATATATATATATATATTTATTTATGTATATATATACATATATATACATAAATATATATATATATATATATATATATATATATATATCTATATATATATATTTATGTATATATATATATATGTATATGTATATATATATACATACATATTCATATATATATATATATATATATATATATATGTATATATATATATATATACATATACATATATATATATATAAATATATATATATATATATTATCTTTCTTAGAACAGATTTAAGCAGACTGAGATATTGAAATGGAATATAACACCCGGTACCAATGATGATAGCATCTACAATATCATTGAAAGATTAATAATATCATCAAATATTCAAAATTCGTACTTACCAAATAATTATACATCCAACACGTTGCCGAAGACTGAGGAAATCATATAAAACCAACCAAAACCAAATTGTTTAAAAATAGTTGGAAATTGAATTATACTTATTTGGTTTTACAATCCTTTTCTTGACACGTTTTTATTCTCCTTTATGTTTTTTAGGAGCTGCCGATTTTTGTCAAAAAATTTTAATCCAATTAGAAAGTTACTTGTATTAATTAATAATATAATTAATTTTAAATATAAAATTAAATAAGTATTTTATTAAAAAATTATTTGGGATAATTATTTCTGTATATGTAAAAGCATTAATTAATTATCAAGTGTTGAAATTTGGTTTTCATTTTAAGTATTTCTTTCTAAATTTAGTAAAAAATAATAATAAATCTCTTTTACAAATACTGCTGCTATGGTTAAAAATATCATACATTTTTCTTTTCTTATCTGTAATCTATCTATAATTTATGACTGTCGCTAAAACCTATATTGTCTAAAATATCCTTTTAAACTGGTTATGTTTGAGGTCGAAGTGAGCTGAACTAAAACGAATTTATCATCTAAATAACATTTTGAAATAATGCTATCATTATGTAATATGATAATCTAGGAATTAAAAGGACAGACACTTATTTCCATAGTTGTAAAAAATAAATAGCATCCCAAAAGCATAACAAAACAATATCTTTAAGATTTACAGATAAAAGAATGTAAAAGTAAATAAAAAGAGGTATTTCTAAATACAACAATCAAATCGGCTTAAAATCACCAGATGAGTAGATTTAATGATGTCCGACCGTGCGTCCATGTAAACCTTCTAATCAAACTACAGGTCGCAATTTAAAAGATAATTTTATAAAATTTGCTATTTAGATTATATATGACGCAAATAGTGTTTATATAAGTTGAAAACAAAATGAGTAACTTTATGAGAATCGGTCCATAATTGAACACAGCTTCTATATAAGGCCCACTTACTGCAATCACCTTTAACCCCATATAAATTTTAGCATTAAAATTATATTATACATACATACCTACGTCAATAAAATTATAAATCATAATTCTTACACGAATGGGTACACAAATGGCCAGTGGTCCCATACAAGACTCTCTTTTTAACGAGTGTTGGGTATCATAACTTTCTTACTTGTTATTTCTGAAAATATGGACTGAATTTAAATTTAGATCAAATATGGGGAAAAATAGTTTAATTTAAAAAAGGACAAGGACAGAAAATAATCATTATTCTTGAAATTTTAAAAAAAAAAAAAAAAAAAAAAAAAAAAAAATCAGATACAATGAACGACCGAAGTTAAATGCAGAAATGTAATCCTTTGAGCAAGTTCTATCGAAATCCAACATGATTTTTATTTTTATCTTTTTTATTAAGAAAATAAATTTTAATGATTATTTTTAAGTTTTATTTAATGATTATTTTTGACTTTTATTTTTTCGCTCATTTTATAACGATTATTTTGTGAATTTTATTTTTTTTTCTCAGAGAATAAAACTTAAATTGTTGCAAAATGTTTCTTAATAAAAAAAATAATTTTCTTTTCCCTAATTTGGAGTAAAAATCAGTAAAAAGCAAAATTTTTATTAAATAACAAAATTTTTACAAAAAATCAAAACTTTTACTAAAAATGTAAATTTCTACTAAAAACCTAAATCTGTCCAAAAATCAAAAATATTACTTAAAATTTTAATTTTGTATAAAAATCGTAATTTTCTTATAAAAATCAGATTTTCAGTCGAAATTTTTAACAAAAATTTTGATTTTTTAATTTTTATTTTTGTTTTAATTTTATTAAAAGTTGAAATTTGTGGTAAAAATTTTAATTTTTTGTAAAAAAAAAATAATTTTTCTAAAAATTTTGATTTTTAAGAAAGTTCTGGTTTTTAGGAGAAATCATAAGATTTTTTTTTAAAAATTGAATTTTGGTATTAAATCGAGTTCTTAACAAAGAAAGCATACATTTTCACAAAAAATTGGTAATGGGTTTTGTTCCTTGAGCAACAAAATAAAAATCCAAAAATAATCATTATAAGTTGAGCAAAAAAAAGAAAAGTAAAAAATAATCATTGTTTTTGAGTAAAAAATTACAAATCAAAGTAATCATTGAGATCCAGTACACTTGTAAGAAACAGACATCTTATTCAATTTCGATATCATACTTTAATATCGGAGTGGCAATTCTTCATTAACGCTATACGTCTTTGGAACAATATTCCTCCATCACTTAAAGCTATCAGCAACGCATTACAATTTAAGAGAAAATTATTCGAATATTATTCACAAATAACAAATTATTCACATAACAAATTTTTATTTTTAACTTTTATTAACATACCAACAAATTTTACATTACACTGACACAAAATTTATATTACTTTAAACACAAAATTCGTATAATTAATAACTTATGTTTTTTAACATTTTATGTTTCTTTGCTTAAATGTTTCTTGTATTAAATGTATCCGTATTTCTCTGTAAATAATAACATCATAATATTTCTACTTTTTAAGACTAAAGTATTGTTATAAAAGTTACAAATAAAATAAAAATAAATAAACAAATAAATCAAAAAATCATTTAAAGTTGAGCGAAAAAATAAAACTCAAAAATAATCATTAAATTTAATACTCATCACATATTTCTTACAAAAAATTGATGTTTGTAAAAAAATTTTAAAAAATTTGTAAGCCTATACATTCGTAAATAATCGTTTAAATCTTCGATATGATCATCAATAAAAGTTTTAAGAAATCGTAAAACTTCTTTATCTTTGTATATAAGGTTTTAAATAAGAAGAGGGTCTTCATTTCTGATCACCCATATTTTTGGCAAGAAATTAATTTTTGTGATAGAAATTATGAGAAATTTATAAAAAAATCTTAAACCATAATATCTTCTTAAATAATCGTTGAAATAAAAAAAAATAGACTTCATTTTTGATCGGTCATAATTTTGGTCAAAAATACATTTTTATGAGGAACCTGAATATTTTGTTAAATAAACGTTTAATTGAAAAACGGTCCTTCATTTGCGATCAGACATAAATACCATTAGCCAAATATCTATTTTTGTGAGCAAGTTATTATGTCTACATTTCAATATGTTGGCAAATAAGCGTTTTATTAATTCATTAGTGATAATTAATATTTTCGGGGAAAAATCAATTTTAATGACAAAATTGTAAAATATATTTAAATTTAGATAAGCACTTAAATGTAAAAAGGTATTTCGCTTGTGATCACTCATATTATCTGCCAAAAATTGTAAGGAAATTTCTTACATTTCTTATCAAAAATCGATTTTTATGAGAAAATTTAAAATAATTTTTAAACCTTATTTATTATATTGATAAATAAAGTATAATAAATGAGCCTTCATTCTTGATAAAACTTTTATACCTGGAATTAATAGATCACTATTAATTCCAGGCAAAAACCATTTTTGCTTTTTAATTTTTAAAACAAATCTTAACATTTTCGTTAATAAACTTTAATATGAGAAAAGAAAGAAATTATTTTATTGGAAAGCTTTAAGCTCCAATATCTTTTTAAGCATTTCAGTGCTGAAAAAAACGCAGATATGTCAATTTAAGGAATTAGTTCTCTATAATACAAATAATATTTTAAAAACTAATGAGATACCCGCTTTAAAACGATAAACTTTTTCCTTTAACATATTTATTTTCCTAATTTCTTTTCTCATTTTTTGTTTTAAGCTTTTTTAATTGAAATATTTTTAACGCTTAATAGAACTGCAAAGATTTTTAAATACTTATTTGTATATTTTTACACAATTGAAGTTTATGGTATTTATTTTTTTATTTAAAATATATATGTATGTATAAATATACATACAAATACAAAATTTTTCATTTTATATACCGACAAATATAATTACATAAGCACCCATATACCACCAATATTTTTCCTACTAATTTCTGTCAAACATGACAATCAAAAATTTTTAATCGGTAGTCATTTGTCCTTGTAAAATATACTTTGTTTTGAAGAAAAGTGTTTATTATTAAAAAAATGAAAACATACTTTTGAAATGACCTAGTGTACTTTGTAGACCACATTGAGTATATTATTATGTCATTGTTAAAATTTTCTATAGACCCTCAAAATCTGAAGTTATCGATAAAAAAATATATATATATTTTTTTACGACTTCACGGCACAAATTTTTAAAAATCCTATTTTTACCAAATTTTTATTTTTTTTAATAGTTTTAGATAGAGGAGAAATCAAGCTTTCTAAATATACACATTTGCTGTAATATTGTTTAAAATATCTGAAATTTTCATTTTTATTTAACATTTTTTTCTACTTTTTTTTAATTTATCTTAAATATGCAATATTCATCAGCATCAATACATCAATATCAATCAAGTGTTGTTGAAGTTACAATTTCTTTCTTTGTTCATATGAAATATTTTCTCGAAAAAATAATAAAAGAGTTCAAAATAATTTTAAAATCGATTGTCTTATAAATGCCTAAGGTTCCTATTAACAAAATAACAAATAATAAAAATATAATAAGTTCTCGAATTTAATAAATAAATATATATATATATATATATATATATATATATATATCGAAAAGTAAAAATTATCTACTCAACTTGGCTATCCAACTTTTTTAATTTTGTCACATATTTTAATTTTCATTTTCATTTTTTCAATTTTATTTATTTCAGTTTGAGAAACTTGCACTTGTTCAATAATTTTAACCAATATTAGATGCCCTTTGGGAACATGGAGCCTAGATGCCTGATAACTTTCAAGGTCAACTATAGGTTTCCCATTTAAAAGTTGACAAAAAAATATCTCATTATACAAATTATAATTCTAGAATTTTGGATATTTCATTTATGAACGTCTGAAGAACAACCTTTTTCAAACACTCATGCTAAGCAAATAAATAAAATTTGCTGTTATTAAGAAAAATTAAAAAAAAAATACATCCATTTTATAAACTTCTATGAAAATAAAAAATGTTGTCGGGAATTTCCCAAAATTTTTGTTTCTGCTTTATTATCAGCGAAAAACTTGTACGATGATGGCATTAATATTAAAAAAAATAAGTAAACATCTACACAAAACATTTTACTGCTAAGCATTTGAGGCCTATATATAAGTAAGTATGGCATATTTGTGGTCCATACCTTAAATAATAAAAAAAGTATGAAATAAAGTTTTGGTTATAACAAGAACATGCATAACAATTTTTGTTATTAAAAAAAGTATAATAATTGTTTGTTTAAAATTAACCAACTGTTTCTATGTAAAACTAAAATTTTATTCAAACAAAAAAACCGCAAAAGTTGTGATTTTTCAACTTGGTTTATTTGTACTTATTGTACATTTTGTGTTCCTAAACAAATTGGCACTTTATTTAAAATGCCAAATTTAACCTTTTGTTTTTTTTTTTGTGGTTATTTGTTTTTGTTATATTTAACCCAAATTAAACTTTTGTATATTTTCTTATTTTGTATACATTATTTTAAAATCTGCAACAAGTTTGAAAGGATAAAAAGATATATAACGAAGGTTCAAGGTGTTTTGTCAGCAGATTATAAAAGCATGTAATAGAATTATTATTTTATATTTTCAAATGTATATATTTAAGCAATATTTGAAAATTTAGATGCTTTATTTAAGGAACTTTATTTATTTATTACTATTATTTTTTGATATTTGAATTGTTATATTATCTTAAGGTATATTCTAACAAATTGTGTTAGTGAAATTGTGATAGCTTAACTAGGCTTGTACAAAATATGTACCCAGAATTTATTTTATGTTATTTAAATTTTAAGTTTACGACATTTAACTGAAAAATATAACAAATTTGTAATCCATAGTCCGCACATCTAGATCTCTAAAATGTATAAAATATAAACAGCAATTTAAAATTGTCTGTAAAGTAATTTGTACGAAATTTTTTTCCATTCTTTTGTTAAACTCTATTTTCTATTGATTGTATTCTTGGAATTTACAGATTCAGATATTTCTCTGTTTCTTTGCAAAGCATACAATTTATGTCTTTAATATTCATAATTTCAAATGTGAAACATTTTTCGTTTACATGCTTTATTTTGCTGTACAGACAGTATAATCGGCTTATTTGTTTTAATGATCTTGTTTTGGGATTAAATATTTCTTTTTTTTTATTTTAAATGGCAAAATTATTAAAATGGTTCTTAGCATATATTTTGATATATACAAAGAAATAAAAATATAAAATATGTAGGATAAAAAAGGGAGCATTGCCACTTTTTTGTTTAAAGTGCTCTCTTTTCATAACTGCAATCGATATTTTTAAACTTTCTTTTGTACTAAAAACCTAGATATGTTGGCTTTAATTTAAGTATTTTTTCACGGTTTTTTATGAATTCCTGAAGTGATAGAAATGTACCAAGTTTGCCTATTATATATGATGTTTTTTTTTATTTTATTTTAATGGTGCTATTGAAAAACATACAAAAATGATTAATTGAAAAAAAAATTAATAAATCAGATCCAAAATGCAGGTAACCCTCCTTTTACGCTGTACTTCATTTCCGCTATTTCTTTATAACACGATTCAATAATAGTTTTTTTAAATACGTTTTTATTTAACGCGAATTTGATTGCTAAGCAAAAATCAAAATCAATTTAATGAATTTACAATAAGAACAATCCAAAATAAATATGCTACTAAATCAGCAAACAACATGTCCTAAATCCGAAACAATAATTATATTCTGAATTCAACTGGATTAGAAAAATATAAACAAAATAAAAATAATATAATTGAACAAAAAGTTTTAAAAATTTTTAATTGTAACCTGAAGAAGAAAAAAAAAAGTATTTTTTTTTTTACTAGCAATGGTATTTTCTCGAAATTTAATATTTCAAGGAAAATAATCATCAGGTGATTTGAATGCCACTAAATAATTTTTCCATTGTTTTAATTTAAATCAATTAATAACACTGTGCTAGTTGCAAATTTTAACAAGCTGGTAAAGTTAACTCGAATGCGCCGAATTCAATGGTGGCAGCCGTTTTTCAAAGTTAGCGCTCGCATTTAGGTTTAGTAATAGAAATTTAGAAATAAAAGGCAAATTATTAAACAATAAATCGACTGTATATATACTCCAATAATAAATAAAATGAATTTCAGTCCGATTTTTAATGAATTTATATTTTTGTTTAAAATGATGCTCATTGGTAGGTAACACTAGTTATTTAACATACAGAATTTTAGTAAAATTTGCTGTTGGTTTAAAGTTTTGCAATTTTACACTTAAAATATAATTTATATTAAGAATTCTTGCTTCTATACTTCAATAAAATCTTAGTTGTTTATATTGATTAAATTTAGCAACAAAATTATTAAATTTGAGCAAAAAAAACTTAATTTTCCTAAACGCTCTTTTAGACTTTCATAATGATATATTTCAAAATCGACCACTAACATTTAAAAATGATTAATACAATAGTTACCGCTGAAAATTTTTAAAAAGTGTCCAGAAAAGGGGATTTAAAAAAATAAAGTCGCCGAAAAAGGGAATTTTTTGAAAAAAGGAACCAACTGCCTCAATACCTTAAAACCTCCTTAAAATTTCTTTATTTAGTAAAAACAAAAAATATTGTACTTTAAGAAAAACTTCAAAATTCAATTTTATTAATAACGAAATAATTTATTTTTAATAACTTTTATTATTGAAAAATTAATTTGTTCATAAGAATAAATAACATAAAATTTTCTTTTTATTAATTCAACTTCTATACTTTGGTACGATGTTTTCACTTGGACTCCAGTCTTATAGTCTTATAAATCCCCGCCGAATAAATATAGGGCTAAAGCATGTAAGCTGTTGACTACAAGTCTGTTCAATCTGTTTTTCATTAGTGATAGTTTAAAAAAAAGACGCTCCGCCGAGGCACTGCTATGAGCCAAAGTAAAAATATAAATTAGAATATAAGTATCCATCAAAACAATTTTTTAATTTTTCCAATCTGGTCCAAATAGATTCGACATTTGATGATTTAAATAGTTGTTAATAAACATACTTTATCATTATTTTCGGTTCAGTAATATCGTAAATAAAACAAAAAGTAAATCATTTTATCTGTTTTAGTTTTACACGATGATAATCCCAAAATATATAGTTTTAAATATCTATTACGAACCCTGTTTTACACGGTCTTTATACATATATGTAATTTTTCCAGTCGCAATAAGCAGCGTAAACCGAGTGTTACCTGTAAATGCATTGCGAAAGTCATTTAATGATTTTTGTTTAAATACTGTGAACACTATAGAGTTCACATTTACAGAAAAATGTCTACAACTAATAACAACCTCGTAGCCGATTGCGATGTTTTTGGAGGATTAGTTGGTCCGGTCTGCCATTCTGGCGTATGATTCCCAGGAGGAATCTAATGCACCAATGATAATTTTTTTCTGACTATAAATAAATTTATCAAAATATATGTTCTCAATTATTCAATTGAGTTCATTATAAGTTTATAACAAAATAATTTTTATATCCCAAAAACTAAGATACCTATCACAGAAATATTGAAAAAATAACTGTGATCAATTGTCTAATCAAATGTAAATTGAAAATATCAAAATTTTATGGACAAAAGATCTGCTATAAAGGAAATGAAATCGAATAGTGCCACAAAAATTGTAACTTCGTTTTCTAGGATAGAAGGGAGAGCATTCGCCCTATGGCGTATATATATTTGTATGGAGATAAAAAATGTTGCAAATGTATCGCTCTAAAATTTATTATCTTTAACAATATTTAACTTTTGAAAAAAATAAAATAAAATACAACATATGATAGACAAATGGAGTTTAATAAATAATGAGTAAACAAATTTTTAAAATTAGTTTTCATTCTCGCGAAATTAAAATTTGAGAAAAACTTTCTAATATTTTATTTTAAATACTATTTTATTAAAATTTTAATATTTTGGACATTCTCCATTGTAATTTATAATTTAAGACATCATTGGTAAGGTCCATTCAATGCTATTGATATATATATTCATTTAACCTTTTTGTTGCACAAGTAATATTTTGGGATTTCCGGTCTATAATTGTTTAAGTTAATTTTTATATCAAATAAATGATTACTTAAGAAAATAAATGTCACCAAATGCATACATTTATCATAAAAACTATAAATTCATGTAAAATAAAGACTAAATTTCAAAAATCTCGTTCATTCATTCGTTGATTATCGTGGTTCCATGTGATTTATTTACAAAAATTGCTAACTTAACTTTTTGGGAACAAAATTCATAAAATTGAGCCTCTTGCTGTCAAAGGGTTAATTACGTGTGATCTTCAATAGTATCAGGATACCTTTCCAATGGTACTCTAAAACCCAATATATTGAAAAATGTTCAAAATATGTAAATTTATATGTTTGCATAAAGAAAATGTGACTAAAAACGTTAGTAAAATATTTATATTGACGTTTTCATAGAGGTATTTTGAAAATGGTCCATTTTGGGAATCATATAAGAACAGACCAATCTTCATTCCTACATTTGCAACTTTTTTCGTGAGGCTCTTTAATGTATACGAGAATGATTAACTTTTATTTGAAAGTCTTTTTATGTGGTATATGTCACCGTTCAATCTAACTAGATTTGCTTTGTAGGCTACAATTGACTGAATTTTAACCACAGCACGGGTTATGTTGATTTGAAAGTTATCGCATGTTTTTGACTTATTGGATTATCAGCGTAAGAGCCTGCCAATGCCAGGAAAAATATAGTAATAATAAAAATATGCTTAAACAAATCAGAAAATCTTTTAAAAAAATATATGAGGAACATACTTTTCCTCTCTCAAATCGAAGTTAAAAGATTCGTAGCGGTCAGAATTTAATGGGATAATAATGCTTAAAGTATTAAATTAGCAAACATTTTGAAAGCAAAAAAAAAAATAATAAAAAATTTGAGTAAATGCGCTCCCTGAAATACAAATCCAGTTTTGGAAAAGATTTGGAGAGCAAAAGTAAGCCAAATTTTAATTTTCTTTGTCATCTGGAAGCTTCAGAAAGTATTGAAAAGAGAAAACATGCTTAGGAAATTACAATGAAATTTAAAAATCTTGCTCCATTAGGATTTGAAGGACGAATATTTTTATCAGTAAGCCAAATTTTAACTTTCTATGTCGTCTGGGAGCTTCAGAAAGCTCTGTAAAGCGAAAATGTGCTTAGGAAATTATACATATAGTAGGGTATTCCAATTGTTCATGTTTTCTATTGTTCGAATAAAACGAAAAATTCGAATAAGGCATTTTAGTTTGTTCGAGTTATTCCAAAACGTATTAAAAGAAAAAATAATAATTAAAAAAAATAATAAAGTAAAATATTTATAATTTTGTAAGTTCCTTTAAATACTTGATTGTAAAAAATAACAGTAACATATAATCAGTTTCTAGGAAAATATCATATTATCTTCATATTTGATGTACTATGTAGAAGCCTTTTTCATTCAAGGTATTAATTTTATTCAAGATTTTAATTTTTCTACAAGTCAAAAATCGACAAAATATGTAAAAGCCTATTTACATTGTGGATAGGGTTTGGGATTTGCCGCAATATTTCTTTTCTCGGAAACGAAAAAATTAATTTCCCGGGAATTTTCGGGATTCCCGAGAACTTTTTAAAACTTCAGTTGTAAGAAAAAAAGGCCATGATTTCTTATAAAGAAAATTCTTTCTTTATTAAATAAAATAAAACTAAACATTATAAATTATACTGAATTAACGAAAAATTAAATAATATAAAATTATAACGCCATTTCTAAGATTAAAAAATTTTTAAATATTTTATACAAATAAAATTAGTACTTTTCATAATTCATGTTAAAAACTGTGTCTCAGATTTTCACTTATTGTGTTTTTTATGCTAAAACTTTTTAAAAATATACAGTGATCTACTGGATAAATTTTGTTTTAAATAGCATGCCGCTTATTTCAACTCTATTTCTCTACAATACTCCTTTTTACTATTTCTTACAAAATTAAAATTGAATGTGGAAAACACCAAAAGTTGGTTCACAACAATGTTATTCGGATTAGTCATAGTGTTCAGGAATCTGTTGAAAATAATCTTATATACGTATGAATATAACATGAGATTAGTTTTTTATAAGATAGTTTTTTATACATCAAACATTAAATTATCCATTGCTTGGGTAAGTGATACAGTTTCAAAAGAAGATGTTGTGTTAGAATACAAAATTTCAAAACCAAGTATATTTTATAATAGCGAGTATTTTCAAATTTTAACTTATTTAATAATCATTTCAACAAATGACTAAAATAATTTGATTTTAAATTTAATGTGAAACAACTTATAAGTAAATTCGTTAAACCATAGATAAAAAAAATATATAGATATCTCATTCAATTCAATAGTCTAAAACTTAATTCATGCAACATTAACGTTACTCTCAGATAACATTCTATTTCATGCGTTAAAGACTTGCAAGTACCATGTTTAAAGTAACCTCAATCTTTCATTGATATGAGGTATTAAAAATAGCAAAATGTTTGATATATAATTTTAAAACTACGAGAATATTTAATTTCCCGTTTTCCCGGGAAATTTTAAAAAAATCCCGGGAATTCAAGAGAGCATTTTGACCGAAAATCCCCAGATTCCACGCCCGGAAATTCCCGGACCCCAAACTCCTCTAGCGGAACAAGATTCCATGAGGAAAAATCTAAAAATATCTTTTCCATAACAAGCTTAACATTACTAATTTTTAGAGACCTATTTCGCCAAAAAACTCGAACTTTTTTTTTTTTTTGATCAAAATGTACCAGACTTGAAATTACAACCGCTGGTAGGGAAGCGAAGATAAATTTTTAACATTTTTAAAATACGAGTACTTCTTTCCATATTCAGCTCATAAATACTCATCTTTTCTCAAAAATATATCGAAATCACAAAAAAGCGTTTCCTCGGGACACTCTATTATATGTACATACACACCAGTATTGTCAGGAGTAACTTGGAAAAAGTTAAAATTTTTATCAAAAAAGTTAAAATTTTTTCTAAAAAGTTACATTTTCGGAATTTGAAAAAATAAATACGAATTTTTGTTTCAAAATTTCGAAGAAAATAATAATAAGTAATGTAATGTAAGTAATGTAATGGAAGATATTTTTTCATTAGTTATCAAACAGTTACGGTGATCATTTATAAGTTTAGTTGATAAAATTCAAATACACATTGTCTTTTTTATATTACTGAATAATAAAATCTTCATCATTATTCAGATCGATAACAATTTTATAATAATCGTCGGCAGTTAAATTAGTATTTAGTCCTAATGTCTTGTTATCGGGGAAAGCATACTGAAAAATTTTATTGCAAATAAATCTTTTTTAAATTAAGAAATTAATTTAATAAATCATTTATTAAAAAATATTCTGCGTCTTAAGGGTTAACTATTTTTATGACTTAAAAATATTATTGTTAAATTCAAACGTTATCTTTCAATTTATATAACAAACCATTTTTTATATAATGGCAACTCCACAAAACTTTTCGAAAAAACATCATAAAAATCTGAATAATTTCATCCACCACTTCGAACATAAGATTGCTACGTACATAAGATTGTTACGTAATGTAAGAGGCAAATTTTGAGTAAGTCCCGAAAAACTTGTTACTTGTTTCAAATTTAGATATATATTTGCATAATCTATATGATCAATATTGTCGATGGGATAAAAAGTTACAAAGATGAGGTCAAAAGCAAAAAATTATAAATGTTGCGGGCAGCGTTAAAAAGTTACGAAATATGTAAGAAATATAACCAAACGTCAAAACTGATACGCACAATCGTTTTTTATGTATGTTTGGAAATAGATGCATTGCAATGATTCAGTATTGTTGTTTTTAAAGAAGCAAAGATCGCTATGATAGTTTAATTTTGTGTCAATATTTTTGGAGTTTGAAAAAAATGTAGATTATTTTTGTAAGTATAAATGTGAAAATATGAAATCATACTTTAAGGCGTAAATTTTATTATTTGTCTGTAAGGTATAAAAGATTCGGTACAGCCGAATATAGCGCTCCAACTTGTTTTTCACTACACTGGTTTTACCACAATATAAAGAAGAGCACCTCAGAACTAATGCATAAGATTAAAAAAAGGTTGAGATTTTTTTTTTTTTTTTTTTGCAATAATTTATAATTTTTATTTTGGGAACAAACCATTTCAGTGACAAAACTGATGAAATGGAAAATTATTTATAATCTTTAAGCGAACAGCTTTCCTCACTGAATAAATTATTTTTAGAAAGATTAAAAATATTGGACACCCAGTAGATTTAGGGGGCAAAGTGCTTGGGGTGAAATCAGAGTTGGTGTTGACAAACTGATTCGAGAATTAATTATTAAATATTTAAAGTATGAAAGTTTGGTAGGTGAAAAAACACAACACAGTTTATTGTATGATAACGGACAATAATGGTGTGAGAAAAATATTTGTTTTTAATTTAGTTTACACATTTACTACTATTAAAGATTTAATATGCTTACTAAAATTAGTAAATTTATTTGGAAAGAAATATATGTAAATAAAAAATAAAATGTTTATAAAATAAACAAATACAAAAATACATAAAAATGTAAGCATCCTTGTTTATTGATTTTACACCCATAAGATTTGTTCTTCAATTTATGAATTTAAATTAAAGTATTTCAACAAATTCAACTATATTTACATAATAAATAAATCTTATAAAATATTACAAAAAAAATGTAAATAATATAATGTATATTTCAATAAACAAATGTTTCACTTCATTTAATTTTTGATAAAAAAAAAATTTATAGAAATAATTTGTATGCATAGTTTGTTACGTAATATGGTTTGATTTACATACCATGGAGATAAAATAATCATTATTTTATATGATTCATAAATTTTTTTCTAAGCAATACCACCAATTTTTTTTACAGATATAAAATGAAACGATTTTTTGATAATCAAATTACAGAAAATATTTTATTTACGAAATAAAGAATAGTAAAAAATATTGGTCGGATTTTACCAATATTTTTACTAAAATTGCATTGCATTACCTTAACAAATTTTATGGGCTTGCTAAATTGATTATAATAATCTTTGATATACCTTATTATCCATAGAAATTATTTATGTATATAATTAAAAAAATCAAATAACAGCGAAAAATGACACAAAAATTTTGAAAAAGGAATTATAGTTCAAAAATGACAAATCATTGAGTCATTTTTCATATGAAATAAGTAAGGAAATTTTTTAAAGATTTTTTGTATCATTTTCCTGGCAGCTGTTTTATATTTTATTTATAAATTTATTAGAATATTTTTTAAAGTTATTAAAATAATGAGAACAAGAAAAAATGAAAAAAAGTTTGAATTAAAAAAATAAATTTTTTCTGGCCTTCGTTTTTAGAGCATTTAGCCCTTGTTGATCTTTTTTTTAGTTCGGCTTGGCCTCTTTTTTTCTCACCTCCTGGCAACCCTGATTATGAGGCATGAAATTAGCACTCAAAAAATTAAAATGCAAGTACTTGAAATTTCATTTGTATTCAATCGTAATTTCAACCCATTTCTTAAGTATTTTTCAAGTTATAACTTGCTTAAAAAAAATAAAAATAAAGTTTGTGTAGAAGATAAATAAGTAAAGTACATATTGTACTAATACTTTTTTTTAATAAACTGTGTAATATTAACAAAGAATATTCATTACAACGACGAATTCATCCATTCAAGACATATGCTTTTATTCAAGAATAATCAGAATATTGATGCTCCAGTCGAATAAATATTCCAATAAACATAAATAAGAAAGTAAGTGGTGCTAATGTATTAAATTTTGTTTTAAGATTTTTAAGAAATGAATTTTTACAATTTTGCGTTGTTGGTTTATAAAATAAAAAATTTAATTTAAAATGGTGACAATATACACAAAAGACAGAAAGGGTAGTATTTAGAGGCGTGGCAAAAAATAATTTTTAAATTTTTTGAAACCCTGTGAACTATTCCTTCATTCTAGGTCCAAAACATTTTTTTCGACCCACACTAGCGTTCATCATAGACTTTAGATGTTTATCAAACATGACTTTCGTTTTTTGAATAATGTCTAAATTTTTAACAAATTTTACTTTCCTCTCTGTAGAGAGTTTTTAGTATAACGGTAATCCCAGCATATCACAATTTGCTCTCAATTATTATATTAATTTCATTGAAAAGTTAGAATTGATTACTACATCCACCGAATTAAAAAAATTTATTATTTTCTTTTTAATATATGATAATAACATTAGACGAAATAATTTCTGGAATTTCATACTTTTAGGTTTCCACGGACGAGAGTAATAAGGATTTGAAAAAATATATACAAAAATATATGTAGATTATATGTACATTGGACAAAGGTAACGCTGCTCAGGACTATTTCCCCAGAGTCAACTTCTGAGTTGAGTTTTTTGGTTTTGACTTCATATTTAGTAGCAAAAGTCATAAGAGCCACTTGTGAATTCAGCAAAATTTTAAGATTTTACTTCAGCATTTTTGATTATCAAAATTATTTTTGGCGGAAAACGAGATACTTTTATCTAAACGCATTTTGCTTGGCACATGCAAGCTCCGGCGTAAAAACTATTAAAATGTAACTCAATAGTAAGCTTTTGTCAAAATTTACTCGTATCTTAATATTCAAGGCACCTTACAAAATTACTAAATTTGTATAATTTATGGGTAATAATGCATTTGGTGACATTGTAAAATCTTCTTTAAAATAAATTATTATTTATTATCTAACAAGTTTTTGGATATTTTTCTATAGTCTAATTCGGAAATAGTTTTAAAAATCAAAAGTTCGGCGTACGCTGAACGTTCATCAAATAATGTCGTAAAAATATCTTAAAGTAAAAATTCTGACAAGATGTTTTTAGTTTGCAAGTTAGCTCTCCAAATCAAATTTAGAATGTCAATAAAATCATGACCGAATATAAGAAAAGATGAAATAACATCTCATAGTTAAATAAAAAAAAAATAATAGTATTTTAAATATTAGAAAATGTGTGTTCAGTAAAAAATAAGGGTTTGCACTCAATTATAATGTATATATGAAATTTAAAATTTCGAGATTTTTTTTTTTAATTTTCAATTTCAAACCGCGATAACTTTTGGTTTACGCCAAAGGATTTTTAACGCTATTTCTTTTTGTTCATTCAAAGCGCTGTCAATGTGCCAAGAAAAAAAGTTCAAAAATATTTTAGTCGAATTTTAAAGTGCTTGTGTTTAACCCATTGACAACCAAAAAGTCATTTATTACAATCATTATACTTTTAAAAACTAAGACTAATACAAATTTTCAGATTATTTTATCCAGCGGTTTGAGAGATATAGTGATTTGAAAGTGTAATTTAGCTAAAAAATGTACAAAGTTGTATACTAAAAATTACAAATATCTTTCAAAGTATTTATGGTACAAGATTCATGGAAGTATCAAAATTAGCTTAATATGACGTACAGCATGGTTTTTTCTGAACATTAAAATGGTCCATATCTCGCGATTTAAAGTTCGTGGGTAAATATCTAAAAGAATTAATCTTTTTAAAAATTAATATATATATATGTATATATATGTATATATATGTATATATATGTATATATATGTATATATATGTATATATATATGTATATATATGTATATGTGTTAACGGTGAAATTGTTTTTTCTACACTTTTTAAGTGGCATTCTGGGACTCGAAATATTTTATGAATTATTACAGAAAATGTCATAATGAATACGAAATATTTATATTCTTTTTTATTGTTTCGTATTAATCAAATATAAAAATTGCCAATAGCTTCCATAAGTCATCCAAATTTAATGAAATTTAGTAATGCAAATACCTAGTTTACGCGATGATTTTCGGTTTACAACACTTCTAAAATAAGATATATTTTCTTTATAAAAATACGAATATCTTCCAAAATATATATGTTACAACATTCAGTGAGGCCAATAGTTAAATATAATAAAATTACTTTTAAAAAATACCTAAAACATGTTATGTTGAATTTGGATGGTCGATAATTCTTGAATTAAATTTCGCCGTCACATATCCTAAAAAAATATATTCGTGAAAAATATATATCTAGCCGATTAATTTGCAAATATGTTATAACCCTTTAATATAGTAGATCTAATCTTTGCGTACTTTACATTAGCATCTTTTTACATTTTATGTGAAATTATATTATAGTAAGTATATCTATTCTATTTTCGTTAAGCAAAACAACAAAAAAAAAAAAAAAATGTATAGATCGCGGTGTCTTTAATATTTCATATATCGTCATATCCAAGGCAATAATTGAAATCGGTGAAAATGTGTACCAATCTTATATCTACTTCAAGTGACACTGAAAAATAATTACACAGTAAGGAAAACTGCATTCTAAAATCAAGTCTATTTTCCTTATTTTTCGAAAAAAATCATAAAAAAATTAAGTACAATTCGTACTGAGCTATACTTAAAACAACCACAAAACACGATTGATTTAAAAATTAAGAATAAAATACTTTATTTAAGTATGAAAATTCTAATACTAAGTACAAATTGTACTTAAAATAATTAATTGGTTTTTGAAATTGAAACTAAGATTAATTCGACTTGAATTTAGAGGAAAAATCTTACATTTATTTGTGAGAGAATATGAGTGAAATGAAATTTGCTTTCTTTGCTCTCTCACTGTCTATTTGTCTATCGGCTGCATACAAGTTTCGTCATGCAATTTTCATTAGTTTTTTATTGTGCGTCGTTTAAATACATTAGTTTTTAATTTTTAGGTGGTATTTTCTGTTTATAAATGTGTAATTAACTTTTGAACTTTTAAAGCTTTACCTCCAAATAAGGACTTACGCCTACTCCAACTTCTCAAAGAGTTCAATTTAAAAGCTGATTTTGATTACCAAAAACTTAAGTTAAATTTAAAATTGTTAAAAAAATGGGGTATGTTTCTTACATGAAGTATTTATATTAATTAAATAAATTAACAATAAATAATAACAAAATGTACTCAGTATGTAAACTTTTTTCCAAAAATAATTTTTTTGCTAGGTATATACGTACATCTATACAGAAAACATGCTATTTTTTATTTATTTATTTATTTATTGCAAAATACGCAGAAGGAGTAAAATTCTTCCTTAGAAATAAATGACTTTTGTTGTGTTTCTTAATACAACTACTTTATTGATTAAAAAATTATGGATTAATTTAAGTACAATTTCTACTTACATATTTATACATGTATATTTACAATTACTCCATAATTTTTTATATTAGTATGGTGTTAAGAGAAGGGCGAAGGGTAAAGTAAATTTAAACCTGAACCCTTTGAGATTTTTTTTTTTTTTGCAATGAATGTTTTGCAATGTATTTGTAAATATATATAAATACATACATCTATAACTATGCAAGTGGGAATTGTACTTAAATTAAGACAAAAATTCTTAATAAATTATAATAAGAGAAAGAATTAAAGTAGCAAAAATTGTGAAAAGGCTAGAGGTAAATCTGTCTGATTTAAATCTATAAATCTGTCGACTCCAAAGATAAAAATTGGTTGAAGGACATTTTAAAGAAAAACGTGTTTTAAATAAGGTGAATATAAACATTAAATTCAATATACTTTTTTTATACTAAATGTACGAAAGCATATATTTATAATTTTTTTTATTTATTATTTTTCTTCAGGATTATTATTCCATTTGGATAGGCAACAAGGGAAACCTAAGTGGAATGTTATATATATAGATATATATATATATATATATATTTAATATAGGTTATATATATATATATATATATATATATATATATATATATATATATATATATATATATATAGATATATATATATATAGATATATATGTGGAAAATGTTGAAACAAGCGTTTTTGGATTAATTTAAGTACAAATTCGATCTTAAACGAAGCATATAATTCCTAACTCAATATACATTCGAGCATAAAATAAGTTTTTAGTTCTCGAAACAATCGTAATTTGACTTGTTTCGAGACCTATATTTCTTAAATCAAGTGCATTTTGGGATTAACTATTCTGAAATCAATCTATTTATGCTTTCTTTAAGTATGGACTTAGGCTTATATCAAGCCAAGATTTCTAAAAACAAGAAAAATTTGCGATTGATTCAACCAAAAGTAGACCTAAATAAAGCTAAATTAAAGATTTTTTTCCATTCTTGAATCAAGTATTTCGCACTTTACTTACTGTACTTTTGACACCGCCGGTATTGATTTAAGTACAGATTACTCAGTTTATTTTTTAGGTCTATGCGTTTGAATTTAGTGCAACTTTTAATATTTTTGGGTACGTATTTTGTCATTAAAAATTTTATTTTATAGTTATATAATTAATATTTGCAACTTTTTATTTATTAACATCAGTTAAAGATTTTTTTGTAACTAGATGCAACAAATACATCAGCAAATTAAATAAAATTAAAATAATATCAAAAGCCTAAGTACACTTTTTTTTTTCCTCGATATTCTAAAGGTAAGTCAGAATTATGGAAATATGGTATTATGGCCAGATTATGTTCAACTGTGTTCCTTAAATTTGTATTTTTGCATATCCCTAGGTTGCATATCCCTACAAAAAATTCTCCGAGTACTCGGATTTGTAATCGATCTTGTGTATTTTACTTTGTGTTGTTTATGAATTAGTTTACTTTTATAGAAAAATATTTAATGGAATTCACAAAAGGTTTAAAAATTTTGTAAATTTCTATTTTAATTTACATGTTAGTGTATAAAGTTATAATTGCTGTGTTTTGTTATGAAATTATAAATGGTTACTTCACGATACATAAGTATTTTATAAAAGAAGTACAATGTACATACTTTGTCGCAAACTAAGTGTATCCATTTGTGTATCATTTTAAGGTGGCCATACCCTGTGTAAAGTAAGCTAGGTTGTGCATATATTTCGAAATAATTAGGAATACCAAGTAAACTACACATAATCAGTACTTTAGAAGATGTAAGTACTTCGAAATATGTACAAAGTATGTACTACTACTATGTATTTTACTTCTGTTATAAAATACTTGTGTATCGTGAAGTATCTATTAATGAAGTACCTATTAATAACATAATACAGCAACTATTATTTTATATGCTAACTTATAAGTTAAACTTGAAACCTAAAAAATTGAATATTTTTTATTTATCCTCTTCAATATTTTTCTATACAAGTAAACTAATTCGTAAGAAACAGAAAGCAAAATATATACAAGATTAGTTATAAACCCGAGTATTCGGAGAATTTTTTTGGGATGAGCATATATTTTTGATATCGGACTAAAGATGGAATTTAAACTTTTTTTTATATTTTTGATTTTCACTATTTTAAAAAATTTTTTGGTTGTCAGATATTAAAAATATATCAAGAAACGTTATCAAAAAATCTATGCACACATTGTTGACTATACACAAGTGGTATTTGTTTATATATTGTTAACATCAATCATATCGTTACACTTTTAATTTGTATTTTAGACATTTTGATGTAGGTAATTCATAAATGGTCCTTTTTTGTATATTGTTGAGATCAACCATATATCAAATGACTTTTAATTTGTATTTTAGACATACTGATGTAGGAAATATACTTACACAGAAAAAAATATTAGTTGGAAAATTATTTAAATAATACAATTTTAATGAAACGTACTAATATTTGATGATAATTATTAAAAATATGTAAATGTAACAGCTTTTTCACATTCATAATTCCTATAAAAGAAACTTTAGTCAGTTGATCCAATATGTGTCTTAATAAAATTTTCTAAAGCAATTTGGAGACGACAACCGAAAGTTAATACTTCGTATTGATGGTTGTAAGCATTCTTTATATTAAAAGAACTTAAAATATGGTTAAGAATTATAATGTATTTTGACATTTTTTAAAATTTTTTATTTATGAAATAAAAATTACAAACAAACCGTTTAAAATTTTGCTTTTCTCTTAAAATATCTTCAAAAAATAAAAAATAAAATGCAACTCGCCATGTTACCAAAGATGTTTTCAGGATATAGATGGTAAGAAAATTATATCTTGCATCTGTTTTAAAATATACATGCATATTAACAGCTTCTTATATTTATATCCCATACCACCATAGATGGTTGGGTTATTATGCGTTTGTGCTGATGTTTATAACGCACAGAAAAAATCATCCAACACCCAACTTAAATTATATAAATTGACTCAAAAGCACTTTTTGTGCTTATTATTTTGTATATAGAAACATCCCTATAAAAACAAATGTATATATATATATATATATATATATATATATATATTTGCAAATATTTGAGTCAATAAAAAAAAAATTCATAAGAGTTATAAAAAATATATGTTTTTTTTTATATTTGAACATGCCTAATTAATTTTAAAAATAATTATCATAATTGAATTGAATTTATTGAAATGGTTCCATCAGCAATATATTCAGTAAATCGAACCGAATTATAAGATGGTACATGCAACCGACAAAATTCGATTGGCTAAAAATTTGGTTGTTACAACGATGCTGTTTTCTCTGTGCACGTGGTAAAACTTTTAACTATTTAATTCATGCGAACGAATTTTTTGCTAATCAAATTTAATTCGGTTGCCACAATGTTATAGTTCGGTACTTCCAACTGTTTAAAAAAATTAATTCGATTAGTTAAAAATTCTCAATGGTGAACTTTTAAAAACTCCACAAGAAATTGATTTAAAAAATAAAGTCACCAAAAAAGGAGCCAACTGCTTCAATACCTAAAAAACTTCCCAAAATTTGTGTATTTGATAAAAGCAAAAACAAAAAATATTGTATTTTAATAAAAACAACTAAATTCAATTTTATTAACAATAAAATAATTTATTTATAGTGATTTTATTACTGCAAAAATAAAGGTTTATTCATAGAAATAGTTAACATAAAATTTACTTTTATTCACAATCCAATCCAAAAAGATTCAGCATTTGATGTTTTAAATAGTTGTTCATAAACTTTATCATTAGCTTTAGTTTTTAGCAGTTACAGTTCACTTATAAATTCATCGGGGTTTTTTTTACATCACTATATTGTGAAACGATCTCAAAATAATTAATTTCTTAGTTGGAATTAATATATAATGGATCGATATATTTCAAACAACTTAGATTCTCGTCATTTAGCACATAGTCTTAAAAGGTCGCCATTTAGTTCCACTTAAATAAAGGGGCCAAAAATGGGGCCAGGTGGTTGAAAAAGGGGCAAAAGGGTAAACGATAACGCTGAGTGTTGCCTCTTAGTTTATGTTTTTGCATTAGAGTAAGTCAAAAAGTACAAAATATAAATTATATTAAAAATTGCATTTTATTATATTTTACTGATATAAACATTAAATATATGCACTAGTGTATACCACAAATATTTTTAATTGAAATGGGAATAAAATTAGACAAAAAAATGGCTATTGTCCGGAATTTGATAGAGGGAAGCCAATTCTGTTACAAGGTTTCACTTTGGTGTCTTATATTTCTGTTCATATGCATTATACTTACTTTGGTTACAATATTTATAGATTACAAAATTTCCTATCTATATCCAATAGATGGTAGTTTAACAATGTTATCCGAAAATATAGCGAGGACAAAAAACAATAAATTGAGCTTAAAATGATAATGGCGCTTAAATATCTACTTCCCTAAATCTTATGAAATCCTATAATTTATCTGACCTTTTTTAGAATTCAATTTAGCCCCTCTTTTCTCACCTTCTGTAAGCGGGAAATATTTGCTGTTTGTGTATACACACAATAATTATAAACTACACGACCATAGGAGGTTGGAGTATTATACGTTTGTGCTCATGTTTTTAACGCATAAAAATAGTTATCCAACACCCACCTTAAAGTATACTAATCGGCTCAGAATTACTTTTTAAATCGATCTAACGATGTCCATCTGGCTGTATGGCTAACTCGATGGCTGGTTGTATGTCCATTTAAACCTTGTGCACAAAGTACTTTTACGATACAAGGACGAAACCTATTGAATTTGGTTGTGATCGGTTCATTATTTCACCTAGCCTCCATACAAATGCCCCCTGGAATAGAGTTTAAACACTCAAAAATGACTTAAAAATAAGAATATTTTAATTAAATTCGGTGCAAAGAAGTTCTGTGCAAGTCTCAATCTTTGTACCAAATTTTATGAAGATAGGTCCACAAGTAACCATAGCTCCCATATAAACCCCTTGTATGCTCGTACACAATGTCGGTCACAAGTGTAATATAAAATTGGTCACTGCATTTCAGAGATTCAAGTCAAATTTAAACAATTTGTAATTTATTTTTTTGTTTGATATATACAATATTTGCAGGCAAAATAAACTATGTAATTCCTTAGAAATTTTTTCTGCTGTATCCTCATACTGTGAAACATCAAACCATGGGGGTTATTGTATAATACGAATCGAAATTTTCGGTTCGATCAGAAAGTTATTCGAATTGTATTATAAATTCATTGACTCCCAAAACTTTTTTCGTTATTTTGATAATTCTATATTTCCTCTTCTATTAAGCAATTATGCATTTTTTTGTGATTTTTCAATTTTATAAGTATTTTTTTATAATTGTATTCACAAATATTTTTCATGATAAATGAAATATATTAAAAAATAATTATAATAATCGATATGGTAAGTCCAATTAGTTAAATTAGTTTTGATTTGGAGAAGAAGGTGCCGCATGCGATAATCTCGATTTTGTTTGAATACACAAAAAATGCTTAAATAGATAATTTTGTAAAAATAAAATTAGTAATATCAAATAAGAAATTATTATCTTCGTCGTTGAAAAAACATATAACATTTTGAGGTTAAAAGCAAAATAGAAAGATTGGATTTAGTCTTAAAAAGGCTTAGCTGGCAGTACGTTTCATAACTGACATTTGTGAACCGATATTTCTAATACAAAGCGTTATTCATCTTTTAGTTATCGGAGGCCTTAGGAAGCGCCATTCCAGTGAAAAGGCTGATAGAAAGACAGATTAAATGATTAGCAAAAATTTATAACCTGATTATATATTCTTCTTGGGGTCTTAAACGAAAATTGTATAATGAGGACTTATATTACCTTACTATCTTTGGTAAAGAGTTTAATAGCACAACTTTTCATTTGAATAAGAAAAGTGCCGATGTTTCTTATTTTTAAAATATTTGAAATTCTATTTATTACGAGCCTTGAAAAAATTGTTTTTATACCGTCACCACCGTTGATGGTAAGGTATAATATGTTTGTGCTTATGTTAAAAAAAATCCAACACTCACCTTAAAGTTATAATCAATATCTCTAAAATAAACTTTTTGTCTTCATTATTCTACTTAATCTTATTTGCAATAATAGTTTGGCATAAACTAATTAAAAAAAGCTATAACAACAAAATGAGACTAAAGTAAACCTGTGTTAAATATTTAATGCCAGGTAAAAACTGTCACTACCATTTTTAAACTTGAACTAAATTCATTGATTTTATTTACAAAATAAAATAGTTGGGTTTGTTTTCTACATACTACATAAATTAACTATCATGCAATATCATAATAACGTAAATATTCAGTTTCGATGATTCAATTATATCAACGTCTTTCAAGAATTGTTCATCCCTTGCATGTAAATGAGAATTAACTGACTTTTCCAATTTATAGTTTCTTTCAACTAAAAAATAAACGAAAATGTGCATAACGAGAAAGAGAGTAAATAATAGAAAAAAATCGTAGACAAATTGCTAAAATATTCCGAAAAGTAATTTTTTAACTCGTTACTAAAAATTCCTTTTTTTCTCCTTACACATTGAATATTCAAGCATTCAAGTGTATAGATTCTTATAAAATTGTTTGTTCTTTTCTGCAGTAATGGCACCAGTATCCATAATAATCTTTTAAAAATACTTTTGCCATAAAGAAAATGGAAGTGATTTGCAGTTTAATGTTGATAAAATCGTGTCACTTCTAATGGTTGTAAAAACTTTTTGGTGCAAAAAAATAAAGCTAGCAAAAGCAATATGAGTGAATAAAATGTGTGAAAGAGATGTACTCTTCTTTAAGCATACTAAATAGATTTATATAATGGAGTAATAAATAAACTGACATGTTTTGGAAGAAATATTTTGATAACACTTTAAAGATAAAATGCAAATAGAGAATGTATCCCTATTTTTTATTTTTTTGCAAATTTTCCGCTTTCACGGGTATTTTGTCCGGGATTCCCGAGAATTTTAAATGCATTTAAATGGAAAAAAATACGTGAATTTGAACAAAAGCTTATATACTTTAGTAATATTTAAAAGAAAATTAAGCAAAAAATTTAGATGGGCACTATATCTTAAAAACATTTCATCAGTAAATTTGCATTTACAACTTATTAGATTATAATCTAATAATAATTATTTATATGGGATGAATCTATAGCATTAATTCTATTAAATAAAATTTCTATCAATAAAATGTCAGCACCAGAAAGCGAAAAAGAACAACTGATTGAAAGAATCTTGTAGGCATTTTAAATATACGTTGTTAATTTATTAGTGGTATAGACAACATTAAAGACAAAATTCTTAATTGGCTTCCAATTTCTTTAAACATTTTATTTCGTTTATTTTATTAATTATAATAAAAGTTATAAAAAATAAAGAAGCACTAGCATCTAAGGCTTTCGGCTTAAAAAATTTATGAAATCAATTAATTACAGATTTAAGTGAGAAATAAAATTTTACTTACATTTTATTTTTATTTTATATTTAATTGAATATGTTTGTTAAATTTAGATTCGAAATGAAACAACTGTGTTTATTGAAAAATATACGGTAATATTTTCTTCTATGATAATATTAATGTCTGAGTAAATATTTTGTTATATATGTAATTTCTGATATATCAATTTTCTGTCGTAAATATGACTTTGTTTTACAAA
Source organism: Protocalliphora azurea (assembly GCA_932274085.1). Lineage (NCBI taxonomy): Eukaryota > Metazoa > Arthropoda > Insecta > Diptera > Calliphoridae > Protocalliphora > Protocalliphora azurea. The sequence goes on from OW026519.1 coordinate 39,691,812, forward strand.
ACATAAATTTTAAATAAGAATAAGATATTGCTTACAATATGTTGATATAAAAAAAGAACTCTTTCACGGCATAAATATTTCATTCGAGTTTATTAATCAGTAGTTTAAGCAAATCAAATTTAAATTTTCCTGCCTCAGTACATTTACAATTTTGTTTTAAATCTGCTAATGCAAAGACTCACATCCTATTTGGGTTTCAGTTGTTCAACTAATGAGTGTAGTAATAATTATAGTTTTTAATACGGGATCTCGGGTATCCTGGAAAGCCGAAAGTTTTTCCCGTTGTCCCGAAAAATCAAAAGGTCCAGGAAATTGCAATCCCTAAATGCAATACAAATAAAAGCCAGTCAGCTTAAAAAATTGCCAAAAGGAATGAAGATGAAAGTTTTAGGGACTTAAATTAAATCAGTTTTCCCAAGTAAAGAATATGATTTAAAGTTAGTGAGATTGTTTATTGATAGAGAAAACAGTTTCGTTATAACAACCAAATTTATTGTCAATTGAATTTGGTCAGTTGCGTGTACTATTGCAAAAAATAATCAATATATTTTTGTAGTCTCCCAAATGCAAGCATATAATTGCCTAGATATATAGAAACAGTTTTCCTTAATTATGAACAGTTAGAAACAAAATGTGTTTTAAGTCATAATTTCAAGGAAGTATTTCAAAACCACAACTTTTTATGACAAGCTTTACATGTACGGAGAAATTGGCTGTCTTTAATTTAATACAAGTACGTTTTTAATAACAACTATAAATATTTCAGTTCGAAGTATGAATTAAATTAGGTTATTTTCATCAATTGACTTCAATTTATTTTATTAAATTCAAATCAATTGAGGCAACCAACTTTGCAATTGCAAGAATTATAATAACATTATATGTATGCATTTTCTCGTATAATTAAAGAAACTGTATTGAAGTCAAAATATTTTAATGATTATAATACATTTTGTTTTTATTCAGCTAACTTTTAAGAACAGTAACCGTTTTCAAACTAATATTTCTTTTTGTGTGTATATTTCTTAAAAGAAATGTGATAAAAGTTTTATAAAATTATATTTATTTAAGAAAATAAAAGTAGCTTGTAAGGTCTGCATAATTTAAAAGATCATAATACGGAAATATTTTTTAAACTCTAAACACGTTTTTGAACCTTAAAAACGTTTGAACATAATTTGGAATATTATTTTTAGTAGCTTTAAATTGTTCTCTTTCTTATATATAAACAAAACTTAAAATAGTAAAAAGTACTAAATTTGCATATATGGATATATATTAAATATAATAACAGTAGTAAAACACTAACATGGATATCGAATGAATAATCTATGTTATTTTCTTCTTAAATAAATTTAAATCAAAATGTATTTCAATTATGAAATTGCTTATATGAATTTAAGTTTTATTTGAATTTGCTCCAATTATCAAAATAATATTAAGTGAATTAAGTGAAAGTAATTGATTTTTTTAAAGAATTTTAATTAATTCTTTAATTACACAAATTGTATTTATGATTGAAATTTCGCAAAAATTTAAATAATGTATTTATTGTTTCGATTTCAAAATAAATTGAATCTGTAATGCATAGAAATATTTCCCTAAATTAAAATGCACAAATTTACACAAAATTATTTAATTGAATTTTATAACTACACAGCAAAAATTTTGCTTTTCTGGTAAACTAGCAGATAAAATTTGAAACAAAAATAAACTACTTATTTTTTGTCTGAATAACTAGTTATTTTTGTTCGAGTTGTCCACAGATTCATGAAGTTATTTTTAGACTCTAGGAGTACTCAAAAGTATGAATCTAAACGAAAGTAAAAATAAAAACAAAAAACAAAAAAATTTTGCCGTCAATGAGATTTGAACTTGAACACAAATTAACAAATTTTTAATGGCTTATGTCTTACTCAATACACCATTTCGCACTTAATTCTCTAAGTGATAAAAACTTTTTAGTATAAATATATGTTTTTAGACATTTTGTTATTAGAACTAACAGCATCTGAATGGGGTTGAACCAACAACCTTCTGGTTCTTAATCCAGCGCTCTAGCCAAGTCATCCACGTGATTGCAATAGTACTATGCTATTATACTTATATATCTAATACCGAGTAGGCAAATAATAATGGCTCCTCATTACCAAGAAACTTCTTTAATAAGTAGTTGCCATTGTCGAAAACCAAAAAGAGAAATACAAATGAAATGGTTATAACTCTTGTAACATACATATTATTTACTATATATATTATATTTTTTACTATATAATGAATAGATATAGTGTGAATAATGTAACAATTTATGTAATGTATTAGTGGGTATATGTTTTAAATATAGTATAATACAAACTTGTGATTTTTGTCGAAGATATTCCTATTTGACTCAAATTGGTTATCTCGGAAGGATGCACTATCAAGAGGATTTTTAATAAAATTGATGATACTATCTAGGGGACGACATAAAGCATAATACATAATAATTCTCAGTTCTAGCGTAATGAAGCCCAGAAAGACAGAAATTGTCGATATTTTACATTGAAATCGATTTTTTTCAAAATATTTTTATTTTTTAGGTTAAATTTTTCTAAGAATTTAAAGCTGTTGTCAAACAAATATTCAATTAACAAAAAAGTTAATTAAAGTAATACACAAAATTATTAAAAAATTTATTGAAAAATTTTATAGAATATTTTTTTTCCGTGTTTGATACTAAAGTTAAATATATAAATATATTGCGCAGAAGGATATATTTTAAATGAAACATTATTACTTGTAAATGTTTAAATCTCCCACAATTTCCAAGAACAATTAAATTAAGATTGTTCAGTATTGAATTACATAAAAAATACTGATACTTAGTTTAATAGAATGGAGAAGATTTTTTCAGTAAATTAGGAAATTTAATGCTGAGCTACTAAGTATTGTTTGAATTTATTTATTTTAGAATAAAATAGAATAAAGAAAAAAAAAAGAAGTTTTAGTTTACATGTCGTCACCTAAAATGGATTATGATGTACTGACCATCAAAATACATCTACACAAAAAATTTCCGATACATATCTTCAAAAATGACATCAATGTTTACAAAAATCAAGAAGTCTTATCATCAATTTCATAAACGAAACAGCGGTAAAATCAGTTTCATTTACGAAAACATTGGTTTGAAGAGTGTTTTATAATTTACCAGTCTTTTGTTTTAAGTGAACGATTGAAAATTTTAAATTAATTGATTAATTTTAAAATAAAAACTAAATAATTGTTCTTACGACCTTTTACACTGTCATTAGGTTTTTTGCTTCTGCTATAAAAAATTAAAGAAATTTATTTGCATTAATCTCCATAATGGACTCATTAGAGTAAACGTCGTTTAAAGCGTCTATCTGTACTTTAGTTATAAGGAATACAAGAAAAAACATCCAGTCCAATGTTGCCATAACGGTGATTGTGTCTTTTCAAATACGAAACGATTTTAAATGTTTTCTGAGTTTTACTAAGTAAGTACTTACTGTACTATATTATGTCATATTATTTGAAAGATTTTTATTTTCAAAAATTTAATTGATCATTTTTGGCCTTAACTTCTTTTCGTTTTGGGCTGTAAATTTTAATAAATAATCTCATGATGTTCTAAATATACTAAAGGAAAATTTTTGAATTTTCAATTATTGAATTTCATAAATTTTTTAACAAAAGCTTAACTTTTGATTTTGGAACTATTTAAAACTTATCATTTGAACAATAAGTTTTAAGTTTAAAATGTATGACAATATTTATGTCAACATACCAGTTACAAGAGCTCTTTTTGTGAAAAAAATATATAAATTTGTTAAACTTCGAGATTTTAAACGCTCAATTAAATACGTAAAAAAAGTACTAAACAATTACTTCGATACCTATAACCGTTTCATAATGTGAGATTTTGCTAATTTACCCTGCCGAAACTTTAATTCTGTCATTAAACAGCACTAAAATATATTTTATACACAGTAGATTAGAAATAAGATCTGGTCATATTTAGTTTATAGTTTCTATAAATTAATTCCCTCAGAATCGCTTCAAAGCTCATAAATTCTTAAAATAAATTGTAGGTATAAGAAAAATATTTCACAAATTATCATCACTTTAGGTCCATATTTGACCCAAATACTCATATTACAAATATGAAGGTTAAAAATCTCGGTATCAACTTCTTTCCTTTATAAGAAAGGAGAAGAAGCTAAAATAAGCCCCTAATTTTATTAAAATTTATAATTTATATGTCCAATTATAGTTTAAGATTAATTTGGTTGCAAATACGCGCAAATAACAAAATTGTATTTAAAAAAAAAACAATAGATGGTCTTAATTTACAATAGGTCTTAATTTAATAATTTTTCTTAAAAATACTTAATTTCTTCATTATACTTTAAAATAGAACAAAGTAAATAAATAAAAGGCCTAATAAATAAATTAAATTTTGAACAATCTTTTTGAGTTTTTAACGCCTAAAAATATCTCAATTAGAATCGTCGTTATATAGTTATTGCACGTGAAGTATTAGATTCAGTAAAATACACAACAATTCAATGAACAAAAAATTGACTTTTGCCAGGCCAAATCATCAAAATCTCACACTGAGCGTTTCTTGTATATTAATTAAAGAGCCTCACAAAAAAAAACTACAAATGAAATGAAGATTGATCTGTTCTTATATGATCCCCAAAATATTTAAATTTATGTGAGCTGTACCATTTTAAAAACACCTATAGGAATACGTATTTCTTTCAACATCATTATCAAAATTTTCGTTAAAACAAAATTAACTTCAAATTGTAATAGTCGCATACTAAGGTCTGCAATATTCATGTAAATTATTGTTATGTCTCTTTTTAGTCGGGGAATATTAAGATTTTACTTACGTTTTTTTGTCATATTTTCTTTATTCAAATATATAATTTTATATATTTCTAACACTTTTCAACATATACTATTGAAGATCACATGTAATTAAACGTTTACAGCAAATTTTGTTCTCAAAGGTTAAATGAGCAATTTTTGCAATTTTGGAAGTATTTATTATACCTAAATATAGATGAGTTTATGAAAAATAATATATCCTTAAAAACCACGATAATAATCGAATTAAAAAGATTTTTGAAATTTAGTCAATTTTTACACGAATTTATAGTTTTTATGATAAATGTGTGCCTTTGGTGAGATCTATTTTCTTAACTACCAATTATGAACCGGAAATTCCCAAATATTATTTGTGCAATTAAAGGGATAAATGAATACATATATCAATAGTATTGAAGAAGACCTTTCCAATGATGCCCTAAAATATAAATTAAGATGGAAATTTCCAAAATATTCCAGCTTTAATAAAATAGTATTTCAAATAAGATCATGAAAAATTTTACTAAAATTTTCATTTCGCGAGAATGAAAACTAATTTTGAAAATTTTTACACATTATCTATTAAGCGTCATTTGTCTATCATATGTTGTATTTGTATTTTTTTTTTACAAAAAGTTAAAACTTATGTACATTGATGATTGAAAACTATAATTTTGGAGGTGTTTTAAAAATGGTCCAGCCCACGTGAACGAAATAATTAAACCGAAATATTTTAGGGATTAGGTTAAAGCATATCTATCTTTAATTTTAGGGGTGTTCATTTGCAACATTTTTTGCCTCCATACAAATCAAGGAGATATTCATATGCGTTCCAGCAAACATGATTTTTTGAAAAATAAAATAACTTAATAAACTTTTAATAAGACATAACATCCTGTAAAATAATTGAGCTGTGGTCCAAAAATGACGTTGGGCTAAAATTGCATCAAGTTGTCTCTAAATTACAACATTTTGTTTGATACCTTGGTTCACATGGATAGTCAGACGAACATAGAAAATGATTCTGAATTGATTAGTAGTTTTAAAGGCAGGTGTAGGACCATTTTGTTTGGGCGAAATGCATAAAAATTGCCCAAACAAATTTAGTATATTGAATATAAGCATATATAATAAACATTTTTATTGTTATAATACTTATCAAGTGTATGTTTGTTTGTTTGCAACGCAATCACCCCTAAACCGCTGATCCGATTTCAATAAAATTTTAAATGTAGATGAATTTTAAAATAAAGGAGCTCTAGGATATAAACTAACTGCATATTGATGAAAATTGTGAAAATTTTGCGCTTAATTTTTGTCGATAAAACTATTACGGGAAACTTCGATATTTGAAAATAATTGGCCAAATCTTTTTTACGTTTCCTTGAATATAATATAAATTTTAGCATTTTTCTGAATAACTGCACTTTTTTAAGAGTCATTTAATATTTTTTCTGAAGAAATTTTGGCAACACTGATCCAGTCAAACAGATAGACGTAGTCGAACCCATTGTGCTCTGTCATTTAAATGCTGTTCTAAAAATTTAAAGTGTGCGTTCGAATAAAACACTAAATTTTCGTAATAATTCTTACTGGCGTTAATTTTAAATAACTTTCTTGATTACAATATTTTCTAGAGACATGTCAGACTTAACAGCAGATCGAATTGAAATCCGGTTATTTGGCCGCATGCAGATGATAGTCAAAGAAGATATATAAAATGTTGATTAATATATACAAAATTTTGAATGAGTAAATTTTGACAAAATTATTACATTTCAGAGTAATAAAAAGCTTAACAAAGGCCTAAGGAATGAAATAAAACTTGGTTTAGAAAAGGAAAAGGTCACAAGAATGATTTCTAAGTGCAAAAAAAAAAAAGAAAAAAAAGTTGTGTTCATTTCTTCAAAGTTAAATGTGATCCATGTAAAGCGGTACTGTGAAATAAATACTAAATAAAATAACTCCCAGCAAAAACTGAAATAATTCCCAATTTTTTCCTTATAAATTGGGTTTTGTTTCATTATGAAATAACACCCAGTGGGTTGGAACTTATTTCACTTTATTTTATCGGAAGTTATTTAAAAATTCGAAGTCGGTGTTTTAAACACAAAATAGGAGAAAGTTATTGGAAAAAAACCTTTATCTTCTGAAGCCTTGTAATAGCTTCCAATGACATTCATTTACTTATATATATGAAAAAAGTGACAAATGAAATGAAATAAAAGACAATTGCAAAAGTTAATTAAATAACTTCCAACTTCGAAATAATAACAATAAAAATTTACAAAACAATTTGTCCATGACAAGCAGCGTTACCGTTGAGAATTTTTAAAAAGTCGCCAAAAAAGGTTATTTCAAAAAACAAAGTCGCTAAAATCGGTGCAACCTACTTCAATACCTAAAAAACCCTTCAAAATGTGTTCTTCTTCTAAATTATATTTTATTAATGAAAAAATTTTATTATTGAAAATAAAAATACTTATTCCTAAAAATAGTTAGCATAAAATTATCTTTTTATTAATTAAACTTCTGTACTTTTGTACGAAGTCTTCACTCGGACTACAATCTTAGAAATCCGCGTCTAAAAAATTTATGACTGAAAGCGTGGATCCACAAGTGTTGGCAATTTATCTCTCATTGGAGATTATTTATAAAAAAGACATTACGTCGAGGCACTGCTAAGAGTCAAAGTAAAAATATAAATAAGTATTCATCAATTCCAATTTTTTATTTTCCCAATCTAGTCCAAAAAGATGCGGAATTTTATGTTTTAAATAGTTGTTCATAAGCTTAATCCATAGCTTTAATTTTTAACAGTTTCAGTTCATTTATCAATTCTTCGGGACCTTTTTGCATCGCTACATTGTGAAGCAATCTCAAAACAATTAATTCCTTCGTTGGAATTATTATATCGTATGTCGAGATATTTCAAACAATTTAACTTCTCTTCATTTAGCGCATAGCCTTAAAAAGTCGACATTTAGTTCCATTTAAAAAAGACCGAAAAAGTGGCCAGGTGGTTGAAAAAGGGGCAATTGGCGACTCAAGTCGTCAAACGTTAATGCTGGTGAAACTAAAAAATATAACCCACACACGTAAGCATGTTTTTTGTAGAGATTTGCAGAAACTTTTACATTCAAATGATAAATGAATTCTTCTTGTATAATTTAAAAAATATATACCCAATGTGACCAACTTTGAGGGTCTACCCTCTATCCTCGTGACTCGCTAGGGATCTGTGTTCCTCGAGGTCAACTCAGCTCTGAAAATGTGAAATTTTATTTAGATATCCCCAACGTCAAGTTATAGAATTATTTAAAAAAAGAATTGTTTTGGGACCACTGTTCCACGTTGGACTTTACCCTAACATTTCCCATTTGCCCCAAAAATATTTGATTTGAAAAAAACGCCAACAAATAATACCAAAAATAAATTAATGTTGTTATTTATATGCAAGACATTAGAGTATAACAAATTCCATATAACAGATCAATTGCAGGATTCAAAAGATTATTGGTTTGTATTTTATTAAAGTTGGATAAAAGTGTGCTCTACTTTACCCCATTCTCTCCTATATATTTTTCAATTTTAAGTGCCTAAAGCTTCTAAAGATTTTATGAGAACGATCGACCTACGCTTTTGAATTTAAATAGAAATTTATTAGTTATTTTGTAAGGTTTTTCAAAATCTATCAACAGTTTTCTCGTTTTTAAACAATTTTAGTGACACTTAAGATTTCGAAAAATTTTGAGTTTCTTCTTATATACATTCGTATATATATATCTATAATAACTTTCATATTATTTTTTAAAGAGAAATATAAAAATGTTAAAACAAAAACCTACATACATTTTTTCCTTTGCTTATTTTGTTTACATGAACAACTACCAACTTAAAAACTGATTTAGCTTTAGCACCTTAAAATTAAAAGAAAAAAATTTTTATGTCCCCGTGAAAAGACCCTAAGAAAATGTTTAATTAATGCGGTTTGTTCTTATGAATAAAAATGTAGCCATGAAAAAAATTTTAGTTTTTTCTTGAGTTAATTTAATGAACGCTGTGAAAATATTATTTAATTTTTTAGCATTATTTAGCTAAATGTTAAGATTTTGAAGAACTTTAAATATTATTACGCTAAAGTAAATTTCATTAAAACCAAGGAACCAAAATACCAATTATAATGATTTTCGTGTTGAAAAAAAGTTTCAAATATTTATTTTAAAATTGTAGGGGTATAGTATAAGATTCTAATTTCATGTGTAATTTAAAAAATTGTTACCAAAGACTTCATGAAGTATACTACTAAATACTAAATAGTATACTAGTTACAGATATGTCTATAAATTTTTCTATAAAAATCGACAAAGCGCAAAAAAAATACAAAATTATGCATAATACTGCACTATACAACATTGGTGAAGGGTATATAATAATATTCGGTATAACCACCACCAATAACAAGGTATTCCATTATTTCCAATTAATTTGCGATGTGCAGAATCCACACCCATGTCATGTTCGTTGACATGCTTATACAAAACAAACATTGCACAGTGAGGCAGAATTGAAAATTTTTTGAAATAAATCTGTAACTTCTAATCGACTGGTTATATTTACATAAATTTAATAAGACCTATCAAAAACGTACTGTTTATCTCCTACAGTTTTCGAGATATTTGCATTTGAAGTTTCAAGTGTCTCAAATTTACATGAACATTTCCAACCGATTTAGCTTGATTTTTCTATAGGCATTTAAAGAATAAAATTATACTAAATAAAAAATAAAAAAAAAAAAAATAATAAGTCGATATCTTTTCCAAGTTCGAAACTAAACGATTTGGAATTAGAAACTTGCAAAAATTATGATTTTTTTACGCTTTTTGGCCGAAAAAGTCTCTAAGCTCTTTTTCCTCTAAATCATAATTTTTCTTAGAAACATATAACGACTTTCTGAAAGATATCTTTCTAGACATGATTCCAACATTAAATACGATCCAAATCACCCAATAGAGCTAAGTACAAATACTGCCGAATTCGACTTATTTTGTATCGTAATTTTTATTTTAGCCTACATGTTCTAAAATCCCAAAGCATGTATCTAGAAAGAGAATGCAGTTTTGAAAATTTTAATGTGTTGCAAAGAGTTTATCAGCGGCTTTTTCCACACCAGAAACAAATGTTGATTTATGGGCAAAATTTAAAAAAAAATCTCATTTTTGAGATTTTCGATGGCTTTCAGGATTTCTTTTACCAAAAGGTTGCATTTTTTACACTTCATCATTTCAAATGAAAATATTAAATATCTAAAATTTCGAAAAGGGGTTTTCATTAATAAAGATTTTGTTACAGGTGCAATATTTACAATTTCTCCAAAAAACAAGTTTTTACACAAATTTTGCTTTAATTTCAAAACTTAGGATAACTATGGACACCATTCTTTTTTAAGTAACTTTGCTTGGCTAGCTGACGTAATTCTTAGTTATATATAGAAAAAGACTGAAGTCATTATCTTTTGCTTTAAATTTTAACAAATCACGAAAAATTTAATTTTTGCATATTTTATCACCACCATACATTCGATCATTGGCTGCAGGAACAAATAATTTATTTATTTATGACCAGGGCAACCACAAATGTGTTTTTCTGTACGTTGCAGTGCTGCCAAAAGATGAAAAATAAAGAGGATAAATTGAACTTTAAAAAAGGCAAAATGTCTTAAAAAATAAAGCCAGAAAAAAGCTAATATCTTTTTTTTTAGTTTTAAAACTTATTTTTTCACGTTATTATTAGTTTTTGACATTTTTTTTTTTTAATATTGTAATAAATTTTTAAATAAATCATAGAACGGCTGCCAATAAAAAATCACATAAAAATTTGGGTTTCATATAAAAAATATTCAATTCTTTGAACTGATTTGTCATCATTTTAGAACTATAATTCCTTTCTGATTCAGCATTTCCAAATTTTTAGGTGATTTTTCGCCTTTATGAGATTTTGTTATGTTACTATTGATTTGGGGTATGAAGTACTGCAGACGAAAATCTTTGTTAATATAAAAAAATCTCGGGTTTTCTGCGAATAAATACACAAAAATGCTTAAATAGATGATTCTTTAAAAAAATAAAATATAAGAAACTATTTTCTTCGTTGTTGAAATGCCAGTGTTTTAAGAATGAAAAGAGGTTAGAAAAAAGCTAGAAACTAAAACGAAACTTTTTTTATTTTGCTAAAATCAAAACAAAAAGTATAGATTTAGCCTTAAGAAGGCTAAACTGGCAACACTGGTACGTTGAGTGAAGAAATCGGTAAAATAATTATCCGTTTCACAACAAATAAAACATTTTGGAATTGATTTGTAAGTGCATATTTTTGACGTTTCACCTTTAACGGCATATTTTTGCATATAATGATTTTAAGAATATATTAGTGGCATATTTCGGAAGGTTTATAGCATATTTAATCCTTTACCGATACCGATAAGGTTCGTTAAAAATCTCTGAGAAGCTTGATTTGTAGTAACGAAGTGTTAGAAACATTATAATCATAATATATATATGGCGTAGTTAAGCAATTTATTAGAAAAAATAGTTTTTAAAATTTTTTTAATTAAAATAAAATTTTTCTAAAAATTTGGTTTTTGGAGAAACTATTAATATTGTATCCTTAATTAAATTTGTGTTAGTTAAGATATATTAACGAAGTGAATATGTGAATTTATTTACAGATTTATTTTTAAAAGTTTTCGATTCTGCCCCACTATCCATTGGAAAAAAGAACGATTTTCCTAACTTTCAGTAAACTGTTCATGTAATTTTATTGTTTTATTGTTTTCTTTTTTTTTTTTTTTGAATATTTTTAAATTTTTACCTAAACTTAATTGTGAATAAATTCTGCATCTATGCGCTGATTTTACTGAAATATAAGTCGTTTATTTACAACATATTCAATTTTATGATGTATAAACCATTTTAATCGTTTTAGATTTTTTACGATTTTTTGAAAAATAAAAGACTCAAAATTTTTAAGAATTTTTTTTTTACAAAATTCATTTAAATATCTCGATTTTGTTTTGTTTTCTATGAAAGCAATTCAAAGAAATTGTCTTCGGGATGTGGTGTAATATGTGGAGAAACTTTCAGAGTAAAATCCAAACTCCGTGCCGCAGAATTACTGTTGCCGATTGTAATCAATTTAGCCTCCATGTGCTCGTGAATGTAAACTATTATTTTTTTATTTTTACCATTTCTATTATTTATTTTGCTTGAATATATTAATTAAATCTTGATGTAAAATAAAATAACTGCGTTATTTGAAAAATATATATATATTTCCTGAGTAAATTTGTATGTAATATACTCGTATGTTTTTTCCGAAGAATTGTCAACACAGTGACTTTTCGACTACATTTTATTACGATTAATACTGTCTTCTTGTAGATTTCCAAAATTTTTGTTTTTAAACAATCGTTCAATTTAAAAACTTTGAATAATTTTACACTATTTATTTTATTTTACTTTTAGCTTCAAAATTTAGGTTTTAGCTTCTAGCTTTTTTTCTAGCCTTTTTTGATTACAAAAATTGCCTTAAAAAAACGGTAACATTTTAGCATTTCAACAGAAGAACATTTCTTACTTGCTAATTTTATTTTAACAGGATCATCTATTTAAGAATTTTTGTGTATTAATATGCAAAAAAAATTTAGATTATTAATATTTTATAATAATTTTCGTCCGCGTCGCTTCAGCTTCAAAATTAGATATGACTTAACTCATTATATGGTTTTTCTTAATTAATTATTTATTACAATTAATTTTGAATACACCATCAATCATAGAAACCAAAATAATATAAAAATAATTAAATATAATTAAAAAAATTTTACAAAAGTGAAAAATCAACAAAAAATTTAAATTTATTAATCAAAACATTGGGACATTTTTCATATGAAATATTATCCAAATATGCATTGGCATTTTGTGGGCGATTTTTCATTGAGTCATATTGCTAATAGCGGTTCTTTATTTTATTTATAAATTGATTGCCCTGTAATGAGTTAAGAAGCTAATATAATGGCTCTTCACTGCTTACACATTAGCTGAATAACCCATTATTTTAACACGGTGATGACATTAGAGGCAACTACTTACCTCATATTATTAGAAGTAGGCATTTAAAAGAGATTACCATTTCCTAGCTATTCAATAACTCATTAATTTTAAAGTATTACAGAAGTTATTATTAGTGATTATTAGGAACTAGTTACGTTTTAGGTTAAAAATATGTAAGGAAATGTCAAAATATAAAAATATGCTTTTATATTTTATTTTATTTTTTATTTATTTTATTTTATTTTTTTTTTTTAATATAAAATGATTTTATAAATTTTGATTACAGATTAGTATTTTTAAATTTTGAATATATAGACATTCATTAAACATGTGAATTTTAGCATTTTCAAAATCTGATCATAAATAAGTAATAACATACCACTGTATAAATAAATAGCTACTAGACCACATCTATGTAATACAGACAGTATATTGTTGTCATTCCAAAGTTACTGCATGTCATTATCAAGTTTTTTCTGAGTTAATTAAAATATCTAAGCTTTTTTTCTGGACGTATTTTTTTTAGACTTTTCTGACCTTTTTTAAAGCATAATCTAGCCTCTTTGTTCTCACCTCCTGGCAATACTGTATATAATCTATAGTAGATATATAAACATGAATCTGTGTTTCTTTGTTGGCTTATTTGTTTGGGCTTGACAGAAAGCTAAATATTTTAACTGATTTTCTTTGAATTTTCACAGTATCATTCTGTAATACCCGAAAGTAAAATAGGCTACTGTATTTTTCGCGGGATAATGCCTTAAGGTACTGTGAAAATAATTTTATTATCACTTTACACAATTGTGATGAAAATGAAGTACGCAGATCCAGAGGGAATGACAGCTCCCATACAAGAAAATACTAATTATAGGATAACTTAAATACTGTTACATTAAAAGTATTAAAACATTTTTCTTATCTACCACCAAATCTAGAATGAAAATGGGACGGATAGGACCAGGAAAAATGCTACCCTCGTACAATGAAAATATTAAATATCGTACATCTTAGGAACTATTACAGCAAAAGAGAAATGATACCATATACAAATCAAATATTCCTAGTGGCATATCTAAAGAACTATAAAATGAGATCTATAAAATTTTGTGGAAACTTCTTTCTTATCATATTGCATTGATGAAATGAAAATAGGATGGATAAGGCCAGCGAGAGGGTAGTCCCTATATAAAATATATTAATTTTCGCATATTTGAGGGAGTAATTTACTGAAAGTCTTAAACAATTCTATAAACAGTTTTCATGTCTAATTTTTAATAAGGCGAACAGGTCGAGGGAGAATAGTAGCTCTCATATAGAGTAGATATTTGTTACCGCATCAAAAGGGGTAGCAAAACTCACCTGGATAAGCTGGTATATTATAAAAATGTGGTGTAAGTTTGTTTACTTGTTTCTGTGTCAATTACTTCTGAACCTATTTTGACGAAATTTCACTCACAGATAGTATCGGTGCCGGGGGTGGATATAGGCTATGTTAGATCTCGATTGAAAGTCACATCCCCATTTTACGTTTGGTAAAAAAAAATCAATTTTGATATTTACATGAAATTTGACGCACAGTTAGTTCTTGCCCTGGATAATGCTATAAGCTATATTGGATCTTAATAGGATACCACGCCCTTATTTTACACACACTTTTTAAAATTCACAAACGGCTGAATCGATTTTCTTCAAATTTTCATAGCATCATCATGTGTATCCCTAAATTTTATTTTTCGATCGGAGCAGAAAAGTGGTTCTCCCCATACAAAGCAAATAATAATATACTAATATCTAAGGAACTGCTATAGTGAGAGCATATCGCATTGGTGAAATGAAAGCATGATAGAGAGGCCCAGAAAAAAGGTAGGCCTCATACAAAGCAAATATTAATTTTCGCATATCTAATTACAGTGAAAGTCTTAAAAAGTTGTAGAAATAATTTTCATATCAAATTTCGAATAGAGCGGATAGGTCTAGGAGTTGTAGTAGCTTCCACACAAAATAAATATTTGTTATCGCATTAGGAGGGGTAGCGAAGCGCATCTGGAAAAGCTAGTTGCTGATATAAATCACATTTATTATTTGTATGTATGTTTACGCACATATATACATTTACGTAAATATTTTCTAAATAAAAATTCTAATTTAGTATTTTATCGCACTCATTATTTGAAGTACACATCTCGCTTTCTGTGAAATCACAAATTAGAAACTCACATCTAAACCAGCGCAATTGCAAAGGATATTTATATACAGATTTATAAACTTCGTTACGTTTATTTAACACTAAAAAAGGTATTTGTTATCTTATTAACTCGAACCTGTAGATAAAAAGTTGTTATTAACTGCATACTAACAATGCCATAGGCTTAAAGATAAGTAAACAAAGATAATATCTACATGTTTGTTGTACATATGTGTTTTGAAAAAGCTAATGTGACGAAGAGCTTATGCCTCTTATAGAATGAAAGGTGTAGCATTTTTTTAATGTTAAGTTGAGTATTGGAAATGCGCTTTACTAAAAAATATTAATTGAAAAAATAATAAAATATTTCTTTCAACAACGTATCAAATACCTACTAACCGGAATGGAATGAAAATTTCTTACCAAACCCCATTAACACTGCCCCGTTTAGTGTTAATTTTAATCATATATTTTAGAACTGTTTCACAGATTTCATATAAATTATTATAGGTACTAATTTTAGTTACTGAATTAAATTATTTTAGTTCCACATTAATTGTATGTACAAAAACTTTTTAAAAATTCAAGGCCTATTTATAATATTCAATAATAAAATATTTTACTAAAATATACTTAATTTTTTTCACCATTTTGCTATCATCGGGCTTTTTGTCATCGTCACACGGTGCCGGATTTTAACAAATTAGCTTATCAAAAACCTTACAATCTATTTTCGAGTTTTGAAAAAAAGTTTGTATACTGATTAAAAACATTCCAGATAGCTGAAAAATAAAAAAGTATTCAAAAATGTTAACCGTTATTAAGTAACGTCACCTTGAACAGCACTGTAGTTGAAGACAAATAATATACGATGTATTTTTTGGCGACAAGTTCAATTTTAAATGTTTGTAATTTTTTTATTTTAAGCCAGGAGGTGGGAAAAAAGAGAATAAATTGAACTTTCAGAAAAGGTCAAAAAGGGTTAAATGTGCCAAAAAATAAACCTAGAAAAAAACTAATATTTTTTTTATTAAAAACTTATTTATTTTTATTCAATGAAATTTGACAAGAATATTAACGTTAACACTGGTAACGAAAATACCGAGTTTTAGCATGGTCTTCGTGATTTACAATACTTTTAAAATAAGATAAATTTTCTTTATAAAAGTAAGGATATATCATCTAAAATGTATAGTTTAAAGCAATCATCTTTATAGTTAAACGTAACAAAATTACCTGTGAAATGTTACCAGAAACAGGTATAACAATAGTACTTTTAAATTCGTAAAAAAATATATGTAAGCGATGAAGCTAGGACTCCCAATGATTTCTGATTTCTTATTTGGAGTATTAACAAAATTATATTTTTCGTGTTCCAAAACTTATATTGTTATCTAATGCGAGCCATTTTTTTACATTTTCAAATTTAGTATAAACGTTTTTTTCTAAATTTCAAATTTCAATAATTATAAAATTTTTTCATCTAATACTCTTCCATTTTTTAAGCATATAAAATATATGAACCAAATATGACTATAGACATATTTATCCATACTCTTATATATAATGAAATATAGTAGAATAAATCAAGTGATCTCCAGTAAAAAAAAAAAAACATTGTTTTCATTAGTTTTTGACATATTTTTTAAGGATATGGTCATAAATTTATAAATAAAACATAGAACGAAAATACGCACAGAAAAAATCATCCAACACCCACCTTAAAGTATACAAATCAAATCAGAATCACTATTTGAGTCGATCTAACGATGTCGGTCTAGCTGGCTGTCTATGTACACCTTGTGCACAAAGCACAGGTCGCAATTTTGAAGATAATTCAATGAAATTTGGCACGTAAGGCTTTCATGACATATGGACGAAGCTCATTGAAATTCGTTATTTCATTATTTCACCTAGCCCCCATACAAATGTTCTCCCACTTTAATTATCATAAATGCCTTAAATATAGCAATATTTTAATGAAACTCGGTGTAATAAAATTGTGTATAAGTATTAATCTTTCTACCAAATTTCATGAAGATCGCTCCATAATTTACCATAGCTCCCATATAAAAACCTCTACAGAAATTCACTTTTTTTTTTTTTTTTTTATTTATTTATCATCATTAACAAGTTAAAAATATAAAAAAAATCTTTATATATTTACAGTGTTTGAGGTATTACTAAATAGTATTGCAGCAAATTAAAAAGTTTTGTTAAATAATGATATATACATTTATAAATAAATTATTTACAAATTAAGGGAAAAAGATAGAAAAAACCTTATTACTAAAAAAATAATGTAAAAGAAATTCTTATGATAGCCCTTTTATCATCTTTAGAGTTAAAGATGGAAAAGAGCTAGCTATGCAAATTTCTTATTAAAACGTAGTTTGAATATCTGTTACGATCTTCAAAGCTTTGTGTTAGTTTACTAGTAACCGTTGCAAACAAGTCTTCTTTATATTTCCTATGTAAACGAATTGTGGAGTACCTCCGTGGTAAATTATATATAATTTTTAAATTTTTATTTTGTATTATTTGTAGTTTCTTTAAATAAGTTTTTGCACATTTTGTTGTCCATATTTGGCATCCATAGGTCATTATCGGTCTAATACACATTTTATAAATTAATATTTTGTTTTTGTGATTTAAAGTTGATTTGCGATTTAATAACGGAAATAGAGCTCTGCCACATTTAATTGCTTTTGTACAGGTTTGTAAAATATGCTGTTTAAAGGTCAACTTTTTATCAAGTGTAATCCCCAAGTATTTAACAGAATCTAGAAAAGGTATTTCAGTTCCTTTAATTGAAAGCGTTCTACTGGGTATTCGTTTTGGTGATTTATTAAAAGGGAATATGATTGCTTGAGTTTTGAACTCGTTGATTTTAATTTTCCATTTCAAGAAGAATTTCTTAGTTTGTAATAAAGATTTTTCCAAATTTTTAACGATTGCATTTGAGACTCTACCAGTTGTTATGAGCGCAGTGTCATCTGCATACAACGCTGACGTATGGTTTTTTTAATAATTTTAAATCAGCTATGTATATTGAATATAAAGTTGGTGACAAGATGGATCCCTGTGGCACACCAGCTAAAATTTTACGATCACTAGAATACACATTGTCAACATTCACCACAAAAGATCTTTGATTTAAAAAGCTTCTTATTATTTTTTGCAAATAGATTGGGTAGCCAAACCTGCTAAGCTTATAAATTAGTCCGTTATGCCATATGGAGTCAAATGCTTTTTCGACATCTAAT
Source organism: Protocalliphora azurea (assembly GCA_932274085.1). NCBI lineage: Eukaryota > Metazoa > Arthropoda > Insecta > Diptera > Calliphoridae > Protocalliphora > Protocalliphora azurea. The sequence continues at coordinate 39,710,255 of OW026519.1, forward strand.
AAGACCATTCCAGTACTTTTTCTGTTATCTTTGTTGTGCTGAATAAGATTAACAATTCTTTTTACCTGGTGGATAGTCGAATGCTCTTCTCTGAAGCCAAATTGTTCATTTTGTAAAATACTATTGGTTTCAGTATATTCCCTTAGTCTTTCCAGTATTATTTTTTCAAACACTTTATCTAAAACGTTTAACATACTAATAGGGCGATAGCTATTTGGTGATTTGGCATCTTTTCCTGGCTTTGCGATTGGTATAACTTTTGCAGTTTTAAAAATTTTTGGAAAATATCCATTTTTCAAACATCAGTTAAATATTTTTGTAATACAATTAAAAAAATTATCGGACATATTTTTTAATAGAATTGCATTTATCCCATCTAGACCTGGGGCTTTTGAATTTTTTAGCGTCTTTGTAAAGAACTTCACTTCATTTTGACATATTGTATGTTGTTGAATACTGTCGAAAACGGTTTGTTTGTCTAGCCATTCATTATATTTCTGGACCTTACGATCAATAGGTGATGTTAGATTGCCCGTTGTGTTATGAACTTTTTCAAAAACATCTGCAATAATATTAGCCTTTTGAAAATTATCATGTATAACAGCGCCATCTATTGTTAAACTGTCTAACGTTTTTTGTTTACCTTTCATAGCTTTATTCAGTTTCCAAAATTTTTTATTGCCTGCTGGCAACTTTTTCAGAAACTGATGCCATATATTGTTTTTGTCTTTATTGATATGATAATTAATAAACAAAGTTAGCTGTTTTAAGATACTCAATATTAAATTTCTTTCCGATGATATATTACATCTTTGCAATTTTCTTCGGTATTTATTTCTTTGTCCTATCAAGTACAAGCTTATTTTAGAAAGCTTCCTTTGCCAAACCTGTCTTTTGCCTTTGGGAATTAGATTTGAGGATTCTTGAAGAATAGAGGTAATTTTTGATAAGACTAATTCTATGTTTGTTTCCGTTAAGATTGCTGTTTGTAAGTTGTTATTCTTTATTTTATCATCTAGAAACTTCTTTATCACATTCCAGTTCGCTTTGCTGTAAAGAGGGATTTCAACTGTATGTTCTTTAATGGTACCAAATATTTTGCATATTATTGGAACATGGTCGGATTTCAGCATTTTTGGAAAAGTGTAAATTTGTGAAATTTGCAAAATTGAGTTTGTTAGCAAAATATCTACAACGGATGACTGTCTGGCTGTAACGTTCTGGCTGAATCTAGTAAACGAATTGGGGGAGTGCACATATTATTGTGAACCAAGCTGGTGGTTATAAAGGTTGTTACCTGCTGAATTATTTTGTATGCATCCCCAGCTTACATGATGAGCATTAAAATCGCCAAAAATAAAGAACTCTGTCGTTTCTTGAGTGATAATATCTAAATCATTAATAAAGCTTGGTGTGTGTTTTGGGCAGTATGCAGACGTAAATCTAATTGGTTTGTTGTTTATTTTAATTAATATTGAAACGTTTTCTATAACTGTGGTTGGGTATTTTGAGGTTCGTTCATGAGGAATAGAAATTTTGACGCCTATTAAAACACCTCCACCATGTGTTATTCGATCCTCTCTATAAATTTTATAATTGGCAATTTTAAATTTATGATTTGATTTTAAGAACGTTTCATTAATTAAAATAAGATCTACTTGTTGTTCATTTAAAAAATGTTCTAATTCTAATATAGATGCAGAATTTGTTATACCTTGAGCATTCCAATGCATAACCTTAAGGCAACATATTGTTTGATTATATGACATGACGAAGCATGTTACCAAGCACTCTCAATTTGTCATACTTGGTTTTGCATTTTTCCAATGCATCAATGGCTTCGAAATAAATCTCTAAAATTTGTTGATTAGAAATATCATTATTGTCATCAACATGGTGACTTGTACTTGCTACTGTAGCATATGAAACTTTTCCAGAATTACCTGTTTTGTTTTGATTATTTATTTGAGATGGTTCTCCCTCCAATGTAGAGTAACTATTATTCCTTTGTTGAGCAAACCTGTTTGGACGTCTGCTGTTAGTGACTTTGGTTCTGATCTCAATATACTCCTTTCTTGAGGGACAGTGTGGATCATCTGCACGATGATTTACGTTTTTTAAGTTCCTTTTTATGCAGTTAAAACATTTATAGATCACAGGACCGTTTGTGGAAGTTTTATTTAGCTGACAGTTCGCATAATCGTGGCTTCCACCACATCCTAGGCAAGCTGAACCTCTATAGCAATTTGCTGAGCCATGTCCATACATTGTACACTTTGAACATTGGGTTGGTCCCCTAGATCTACGAAGAGGATTTCTCCAATGAACTACGACATCATAAACATATTTTATTTTGACTACTTCACCTTTAGTAATTTGCTCTCTATTAAATTCCAGCATGTATAAAGCGTCGTCATCATTTGACCGAGATGTTTGAACTTCTTTAATATTAGCAAGTTCTATGTTAAAGCTAAACTTAAATTCATCTATAATAGATTTAATATCAATTTTGGGCAAACCAAACAGCATGAGTTTAAAATTTTTATTATCCCTTACTGGGTGCGTAAAAAACTGCATTTGCTCCAATTTTAGTTTTTTAATAATATCTTCGTACTCAGACAATGTATTTGGAATTACCTTAGTGCCAATTGACATTTTTTTGTACTTGCAACTTTTTCCTAGAAGTTTCATTACTGCTGTTAAGTTATGACAGCTGTCCACAATAACTGGGGGTACTTTTACAGCATCCTCGGTATGTTCTTCAATGTCGACACTCGAGTTGTCGTCATCTTCCAGGTCAGATAAAACTTTAAATCTATTACTAGATTTAGATTTCTTGTATTTGGGGTTGTTACCCCAGAATTTTTTCCGCTTTGAGGTCATTTTCAAAGAAATTCAAAAATAAAATTGTAACACGAGAAATTTAGAAAAGAAACAGCTGATATTTAACAACACGTAATATTTTCATGGCACATGGACGAAGCCTATTGAAATTGGTTATGACCGGTCCATTATTTCACCTAGCCCCCATACAAATGTCTTCCCGTAATAGGGGTTTAACAATCATAAATGCCTTAAATATAGCAATATTTTAATTCGGTGAAATTCGTTTTATATAAGTATCAATCCTTGTGCCAAATTTAAAGAAGATCGGTCCACAATTGACCATATATCTCATATAAAACCCTCTTCCGAAAATCACTTTAATGTGCATAAATCACATACACTTGTTAGTATCAAGTTTATATTCGACGCAAATAAGTTTTATTTAAGTTGAAATTACAGTGACGAATTTTATGAGGATCGCTCCATAATTTACCATAGACCCCATAAACCCTAAAGTGCATAAATTCATATAAATGTTGGTAATAACGTAATATTCTGTATGCGTAAATTTTATGTTATACTTAGTAAAAGTATCGATCCATAATTATCCACATGTCTAATATAAGACCCCTCCACGAATTTTGATGGACATACACAATGTTGTGGGTATTATATAGTCGGGCTTGACTGTCTGTATCTTTCTAACCTATTTTTTAAATTATAATTCCTTTTTGATTAATCATTTCCAAATTTTTTGAGTGATTTTCGCTTTTATAAGAATTTTCAAAAAAGTATATTCATAAATATATTCTGTGGTTAATGAAGTTTATTAAAAAATATTTTATTGAGAGATTGAAGAATAAAATCTTGGGAATATTTTGGTCTGCAACTTTTTTAAAATTTTTTGTTCTTATATTAATTTTTATTGAATAAAAACTAAAAAGTCCCACAAAGCTCCATTATACTTATACTATTGCAACCTCTGATATGAGTTCTTTCAAAATCAGAATAAAATTTTGCTCCAACTTGCTGCTTTTCTATTTAAAAAGCGATAACAGATCATATCATATATCATTTCTCACAAAAAAAATTTTGGTGTTTGATTGATTACATAAAGGAGCAAGAAAAATTTTAGTGTTATTGAGTTTATTTCTTTAAATATTAGTACAACTTTAAACAAAACTATCAACATCAGCACAATCATTTTCAAAAAAAAAAAGAAAAAATCAAGATGGCTGTTAGCGAAAAGAAAACCTCGGTTTTTACATTCAAATAGAAATAGGTTATTTAAAGATATTGATTTACCAATGTTTGTTATTGAAAAAAATGTTCCTCCACTGAACACTTATGGACGGCCTAATATACATTTCGCAGATGGTTCAGTTGAGCGATTTCCAAAAATATTAAGTTTTCAAAAATGAAGAAAAGCTAAAAAGTTAACAAAGGTGTACTTGTTAAGTTGATAATATCTTATAAACTATACACCGTACATATCAAGTTTTTGTTTCATATTGAAGGCAAAGATATTACCTTTAGAAAAATATGTGTAAAGTTCATTTATATCAAGATTTCGAAGGTCAAAGTTGAATATATAGAAAACCATTTATATCACAAAAAAATGGTATTTTTAAAATTCTCAAAAAATATAAAATATTGAGACGACTTTTTACCGGATACTTATTCAGTTTAAAAGTTATGAAGCAAAATATCACAAAAAGCAATGCTTTTTTGGATATAAAATTTAAAATATTTAATAGAATTAATTAAAACTATGCTCTTTATGAGCTCATCTCTAAAATAAATTAAATTTTATATACAAAATTTGACCTTAGATTATATTTTGCTACATGACTCCTAATTTTGCACTATTATATGTTAGCTTTATATAATTGTTTAAGAATTTTAGAAATATCGTCTTTGGAGTTTTAATTTTTATAAATCTAATTTTGACCTTTAATCTTTCAAAATAAGTTAACCTACTACATATTATTTTAAAGATAGTGTCTTTATATTTAAAATTAAAATTAAAATTTTATTGCGAATAATTCAGAAGTTATTACCAAATTAAATTATATTTTGGTCCATAACTTCTAAACTAAAGGAATATCCAACATGAAATTTTATACGTGTGCGGAGAAGAGTTACGACAATGTTATGTATTTTTTTAAATAATTTTAAAAATATCCAACTTTGATTTTGAACTTTTGATATAAGCAAACTTTATACATATCGTTATAATGGTAATATTTTTGTTTTTAGTATGAAACTAAAACTAGAGATATACCTTGTTTAGTTTAGAAGTTGTTATATTACCATATTAACAAAAAAAAAAAAAAAAAAAAACTTTGTGAAGTTTTTAGATTTTTTTTTTCGATTTACAAAACACTATATTTTTGATTGGAGAGGATCATGAATTAAAAAATTTAGGATTTGAAAAACACTTCTGATTGCCAATGTCTGAAGTGAGTTTCACTGAAATCGGAGAAGTCAAATCCGATTGCTCTCCGTTTTAACATAGAATCACTAAGTTGTATCAAAAAGAAAAAAAAGAAAGCTATAGATATTCTGGAAACTGTTAATCCGTATCAGGTGCTCATGGCAGCCGAAATGCAAATGCGTTTATCATCTGAACTCATAATTGCTTCTCCAAAAAGTGTTAAACTCATGCAAAAAAGTGGAATGAACTTGTATATATTCTTGAGCCTTTCCGCCGAACAAGTGTATCTGTCGGCCAATTTTCCGAAGAAGCCCAGGAGGCAAGAAATAAGGATTGTAAAAAGTTTTGCGAACATTTCACAAAAAAAAAAAAAAAAATATCTAAAAGGACTCTAATACAAATTTGCTGCAACAACATAATTAACAATTTTAAAATAATTTACACAATTACAAAACATTATTGTAAAACTTCACATACAAATATTCCTAAAACATAAATGAAATATACATGTATGTGTATTTATTTCAAACATTTGTTCACACTACTTCTGTTATTTTATTCTTTGTTATTTTTTGTACTACTCGCATGTATGTACTTTTATACTTTGTACTTAGAATAAATTCTTTCTAATACTTGAAAATTTATAAAGTGTTTGTATTTTTTATACTATTCCTCCCCATTTAATTTTTAGGTTAGTGTTATTTGTAACATGTTTTCTTAAAGTACCTTTTAAGCATTTAATTCAAAGTAATCTGTATAAACATTTACAAACACTAAGTGAATATTTATTTGTTTCAAGCAAACATTAGGGGGGTTCAAAAGTCACATTGTAAGAAAAGGTATGTGAAGGTAACAAGCAAAATGTTAGGTGCTTGACAAATGTGTAGAAAAATTTTATATAAAATGCAAATATTTGTGTTCTTCTAAAGCAAAAGTTAAATATTTTTAAAAAATATTAAATATTAAAAATGTTGACTTAAAATCAGTCTCATACTTAAAGTAAAATTTAACCTCTTAAATTCAAACAAATAGCTTTGAACTACCTCAATTTAAGTAGGTTTTTTTGAAGCAGACGTTACAGAAAATATTTTACTTTAAAATATCAGTATTATTTATCAAACAGCTTTTTATGTCTAATACAAATTCATTACATAAGCATATTTCTATTACCGTATTACACACATACAAAAATGTTTATTAGACTACACCAAAATTTACCGACTTTTGAATTTTGATCGTAAATCCCCCTAGAATCGTTCATTTTGTTGTAAATAGGGTTTTTATCCCGAGAATACCCGGGAATTTTACTAATTTCTGAGTTCCCGATTCTCGGGATTTTTTGTCGGGAATCTCAAGAAATAAAAGTACAAAAAATTTGCATTTTTGGCATTTTCAAAAATCGAAAATTATATGATATACGTTGATTGCACTGTTTCGCACTCAGTTTCATGTAATTAACTCTAAAGAGTTTATTAAGATAAAAATAATTTCCGAACTAAAAAATATTGAGTTGACAAAATTACTTAAATATTTGAAAATTCTCCATTTTTGAAATCACTACTATTTTAGATGAATGCACTACACAGTTTATTCTGACCTTTTACTTTTTACAAATTATATTTCTATATGTATGACTAAAAATATTTTTATTATTTTTATGATTCGGAGAAATCGATCGGGGTCCAAGTGAGAAATTTATTCTCGAAGACATACTTATTTATGGTATCTTAAAAAAAATGTCTGCGTTTGCAATGAACAATATCCAGGTTTATTTCTTTAAGATTTTATTGTCGATGATGAATAATAAGTTACTTAAATAGTAAAGCATTTTTAGTTTAAAAAAAAAATATTTATGTATGTGTGAAAACATTTTCAATATAATAACGAATTTCGAAATAACCGATTTGAAAATATAACACAAACAATTTTTTTTTAAAATATTACTCTACTCAAATTACAAACCTTATGCAAAACATACTTTGAATTTGTTTTTATATTTGAATCGTAGTTGGTTTTGGCTTTTATATATAACTACTGAAAACTTTTGTTTTTTATTCATCAATAAAACTTTAAATCGTTTATAAATATTTCGGGTTGTCTTTTTCAATTTTTAACTTGGTTATGGGCCCAGACGTTTAAATCTTCGAGAATAAATATTGTGTTGTCCACACGTTTAAATCCTCAGGAATAAGTAATGTGTTGTGTAGCTATTTAAATCTTCGAGAATATTGTACTGTTAATAAATTTATTAAATATGACATCGCCATTTCCACAAATTGAGAAGTTTTATGAAAGGAACTATGATGCTTGGCATGTGCATATGAAGAGCGTTTTAATACGTAATTAATTGTGGAAGTATACCAGCAATCAATTGAATTGTGAGCCTAGTTGGAGTGAGGAACAGAAAGCAGATTGGGCAACTAACGACGAAAAGCGCTATTAAATTTATTATCAAAGAAACTCAATTTAATTACATTAAAAAATGCAAAAAAATATGCTGATACATGCACAAACCCAAAAGACCAATTCAGAAGGTAATGCTATATAAACGCAGCACATTCCAATAAAAATGACAAGAACTGGAACGGAAAAGGCACAAAAGAAGGTAAAGCAGTAACTGGTAAATGCTACAATTGTGGTTGTAAAGGCACGAGGCTGTCATGATAAGAAAATAAAGGATCAGAAGACATGTGCATTACTGCAGCAAAGGGATTTAAACCAGATGTCAACGTACCATGACAGTGGAACAATGTCTCATATATGCAACGATAGTAAAATATTTAAAACGCTTGAGCAGCTATTGGTAAAGCTGAAAACAGAATGTGAAATTCAACTTAAAAATGTGTTGTTTGCTCCGGAACTACAAGATAATTTCATTCAAGGCAGTTGAAACTGTATTTATCGCAACATTCAGCTACGACGCAAATAAAGGACAGAGATGGTTATATCGCAATAAAAGCTTACAAAGAAGAAAACTTATTTGTGTTGTGTCAAAATTCCAAGTAACTTTTTTTTGCAGTAAGTAACAATGACATGCTGTGGCACTATCATTATGGCACCTTCATTGATGATAAAACAAGAAAGGTGTTCGTATATTTCATGAAGTCAAAGAGAGAAGTCCTCGAGAAGTTCAAGATTTTTAAACAGCAAGTTGAACCAAATAAAAGATAAAAATTCTTAGGAGTAACAACGGATGTGAGTATCTTAATATTACCTTTGATTTATATCTTCGGGAACACTGTATTATGCGCCAGTTGATGGTAGCATACACCCTGGAACAAAATGGTGTTGCCGAATGTGCAAACCGTAAGTTAGTAGAGATGTGCTGATCGATATTAGTACATGCGCAGCTGAACAAAAATCTGTGGGTGAAAGCCGATGCTACAGTTGTTTATTTTCGAAACCGTTCTCCTACAAAAGCTGTATCGAACAAGACGCCATACGAAGCTTGGTATGGAAGAAAACCAAAAGTTAGCCATTTAAAATTTTTTGCCTCATGTGCAGTAGCTTTGAATAAACGTCCAAAGCAAGTTGCGAAGGCGTACAAATTGTATGATGAAGAATCTCATAAAGTTATTGAGAGTCTTGACGTAATATTTGAAGAAAATATATTTGACAACAGGGATAGTATTAAAAAAAATACAGCCAACAACAATGATGATTTTTTATTTTGGTTACTGGTGAAACTCAAAAAGATTCCAAGCCGTTGCACGTTCCAATTAATGAAGATGGCATTGAAGAAGGATTTAATAATACTGATGAATTTGAATTCAATACAGCCAGCCAGAATCTGATGAAAACACCATTACCAATAGCAACATAATGCAAGAAATTCAGTCGCAGGAAGAGAATTTGGAGACTGAAATTCAGATTCAGGAGAAGAATTTCAATGCCATTGATAATAGGCAAGCAGCACCAAAAAGAGGAAGACATCATCTTAAAATAATCCGTGATGGTAGGCCTGGTAGACCAAAGATATAATATGTGTAATATGGTTAATGGTTTATCAACTAAGGAAAATTTTGTTCCACAAACACCTGAAGAAGCACCATCTTGCAAAAATTCTCAAACATGGAGGAAAGCTATGCAGATTAATTTTTTAAAGAAAAGCAAAACTTGTGATGCGGTTGCTGGAAAATATGCAATCGGTTATAAATGGGTATATGCCATTAAAACTATTAAAAATGAAGATGTTGAGCGATACAAGAGGAGGCTAGTGATAAAAGGCTGTAATCAGAAATATTGAATTAACTATCATGAAACATTTTCTCCTGTTATACAGTACGCTGTAGACTGTTATTCGCTATAGCTATCAATATGGGTATGTACTTGAACCAGATAGATATTGTTAGTGTTTATTTAATGAGGAGATCTATATGAAGCAGCCAAAGGTGTTCGTTGATAGCAATCATCCAAATAAGGTCTTACAGTTATGTAAATCAATGTATAGCCTTAAGCAATCTGGTCTCGAATGGAATGCTAATCTCGACTTATTTTAAAGAAGAGTGCCTGCATAAAATGAAAGTTTAAAACGAACTTGTGTTATTAGCTATTTATGTCGGTGACGGATGATCGGATATAGAGATAAAGCTGTTATTCAAAATATCAAATTTGAAATATCAACGGAGTTTGACGTTAGTTACAAAGGTCCAGTACAACATTATCTTGTAATGGAAGTCAACAAAGATGATGAAACGGGCGATATAACTGTGAGTAATATACAATACATAAAAACGAATGTGTTGAAGATGTTTCAGTGTTATTAAAATTGGATAATCAAAGAGCACTTAAATTGGCGTTGAATGCTATATTTCATAACCGAAGCAAGCATATTGATGTAAAATACCATCACATGCGAGAACTCATTACCAAGAAGCAAATTAATCTTAAATATCTTAGTACAGATAGAATGATAGCAGATATGAAATTTGTTGAACTTACGAATATGAAATAATGTTTTTGAATATAGTTGCATATGATTGAAATATTTAACATCAGGTTTGAGAAGGAGTGTGAAAATGTTACTCTACTTAAATTGCTAACCTTATGCAAAACATACTTTGAATTTTTATTTATATGTGATCGTAGTTTGTTTTGTCTTTTATATAACTACTGAACATTTTTGTTTTCTATTCATCAATAAAATTTTTAAATCGAATACAAATATTTCGGGTTGTCTTTTTCACTTTTTACAATTTTAAATTAAAATTTCCTTTAAAATAAATTTTTCTCAAAAATTTTGTCTAAAATGTATTTTAATTATAAAATTTGTTTGTGAATACGGGTATAAATATATATTTTATTTGTAACCTAACAGAAATATTTATTAAGAACTATTTTTATTAAAAACTATTTTTCATACATATTAAAATTTATTACATTAGAAAAATGATATTCAAACATAAATATATGTATTTTTTTTTTCAAAGTAGATAGATATATTTGCGTGCAAACTATATATTTTTTTAGTTTAGTTTTCATGCTTTTTAAATTATATTATTAAAAATAATTATTATTTTTACTAACAGTCCATCTACACTCAAAGGAACATTTTCAGAGAGTTTCAAATTCGTTCTTTGAGAGAACTATCTTAAGTGTAGATTCAAATATTAGTATTATCAGAAGTATTATGAGACAGTTGTGATGATATTTCTCTACACAACTATCTTATAAGATGAACTGTCAAAAAAATACACATATACAAAAGTTTGTTTGTTTATGTACGTATATTTTGGAAATTACTAAAAAAACTACACTTAAAGCTTTATCAGTTCATAATGAAAATGAAAAATACCCTGAAATAATTAAGGGTCTGATTCAGTACTACAAAAGAATTGTTTAAAAATAAAATTTTTTGAAAACTACTAACAAAAATTTTAAATTTCATACAAATTTAACTTTTAAACATTTTAATACTTTTAATGCATCAGGATAAGGTTCAATTAGAAAATATACAAAATGGGAAGTATGGGTTAATTTAGTAAAAAAAAAAAAAATAAAATAAAAGAAGTAACATTTCATAAAACCGATTAACCGACAGAAAAAAACCGGCCTGTCGAATTATTCGAAAATAAAAATTATTCGAAACCGGTTTTTTTTTTAAGTTAAATGCCGGTTTACGGTTTCGGCTTTTGAATACACTCCTTAACAAAAAGCAAACTTCGAGTTTTTCCCTTCTTATTTAAATAAGTGTCAAACACCAATCTAAGAAACTGGGGGATATATTAATGAAAGTATCAAAACTTTGATTGTAAATTTTCCAAAGGTTTGCAACCGATTTAAAAAGGTAACGGTAATGATATTTTTGATTATTTCGGTAAGGTTATTTTAGTGGTAACAATATTTCCATTTATTTATTTATTATCAGTATTTTGAGGTATTTCGGTAATAGATGGTTAACAGTTTTTTCAGAAATAATGAAGTGATCGGTTCACAACCATTAAATATAAAGTGGAGTCAAATATCAAAACGTCGTAATACCCATACGAATTTTGCTTTAGTTTTATTAAAATTAATTATTTTTTCTAAATGTATAATAATGGTAATGGTATTTTAGCGGTAACGATATTTTTAGCTATTTCGGTAAAGGTAAAGTTATATAAGTAGATAACAGTATTTTCAATTATTTTGGTAACACTATCAAAGTTGAATGAGTTTTCTAACGGTTAGTTGAAATTTTCTCTTCCAGAAAAAGAATACTGCCATATGATAATTTATTAAAGTTTAGTTTTCATATGTTCATTTCGAGTTGGCCTTTTTTTATGATTTATTTGTAACGGTAGTTTAGCGGTTATGGTCAGCGTTACCATTGAAAATTTTTAAAAAGTGTCCAAAAAAAGGGATTTAAGAAAAATAAATAAAAAATTAAAAACTTACCAAAAAAGGCAAAATGGGGCCAGTTGATTCAATTTCTAAAAAAGCTCCTTAAAATTTGTTTATAAAAACAAAACCAAGAAATTTTATATTTTAAGAAAAATTACTAAATTTAATTTTTCAATAACAAAATATTTTATTTATAATAGGTGGATTATTTAAATAAATTTATATATATATATATATATATATATATATATATATATATATCTATAATAATTTTTTAGTTGGATTTAATTTAAAATGGGTCGAGAAACTAAAAACAACTTAATTTCTCGTCCTTTAGCACATATCGTTATTTTAGCGGTAACGGCATTAGAATATTTGGGTAAGGTTTTTTTATGGGTAAAGATTTCTTATTTATTTTCTTCAGTTCTGGAAAATTTCCAAAATATTCATACAGATTTTTACTATACTAAATTTAAAATTGTTTTACTCATTATGTATTAAATGTCTTTTGTCTATTATATATTGTATTTTTTTTTATAAAAAATTAAAAATATTTTGGGGATTAGTTTAAAGCATATCAATCTTTATTTTTAGGGGGTACATTTGCAACATACAAATTAATGCAAAATTACATTATGTAAGCTTTAGACTCACCATCTTTAAAATTAGAGAAATTTTCGAATAAAATTATTAAACACGTCTATTCAGGAGTATTGAAAGGAGATGAGAATAAAAGTTAGTTATTATATGTCGGTATATATTATAATAAATTTATAAATAAAACATAGTACGGGTGCCAGCAAAATGATCCAATGAAAATTCATTTGAAAAATTCACATATAAATTTGGGTTTCATATGAAAAGTCACTTTTTTAACTTATTTGTCGCCATTTTAGAAGTAGTTCCTTTTTGACTAAGCATTTCCAAATCTTTTAAGTGATTTTTTTTTACTTATATGAGAATTTGTTTAATTTTGTTTATAACTAGTTCTATGGTTAATGAAGTGTATTAAAAAAATAATTATAATCATCGATTTTGTAAGTCTAGAAGCGCCGCAGGCGAAAATATTTTTAAATATAAATAATCTCGATTTTTCTGCGAATAAATACACCAAAAATGGTTCTTTCAGGCAATTTTAAGAATGAAAAAGCTAGAAGGAAAAGGAAAAAGAAAAAAAAACAATTATATATATATATATATATATATATATATATAATTAAATATATGTATTGAAAAAATTTCTAAAATATATAAAATTATATGTTTGAATAAAGAAAATATAACTAAAATCGCGAGTAAAATTCTAATTTTCCACGACTGAAAATAGATGTAACAATTATTTAAATGAATATTCCCGGCCTTAGTATGCCTCTATTACAATTTGAAGTTAATTTTCTTTTAATGAAAAGTTTGCAAATTATATTGAAATAAATACGTCTTCATAGAGGTGCTTTTAAATAAATTTAAATATTCTGATGAAATATTTTGGGAATCATATAGGAACTGATAATTGCATAATTTCTCATGCCGATTCAATGGAGTTGAAAATTTCGGGAAATTAAAAACTTAAGTTGTAAATAGATATCTTGTGAAATATTCATGAAATTGGATATCGCTATCTAGTGCAGAATCGGACTTGAATTTTATTGGGTGCGTTTATGTGAGAAAAATGGGGGATTTTACAGTTTTTTTGGTTTATGGACAATTTTTTTTTTTTTTTAACAGATATTCAGACTATACAGAATTATTACAGAATAATATTTAAGAAAATTGAGCAAGGTAATCCTTTTAAAGTTTAGAAGTCAAAATTTTGAATATTTGAAAGTTTTAATGAGGACGTGAGGAAACTTTATTTACTTTTACACGGATTTCGACAAAATTTTATGAAAGTATAAGTAAAATGCTTTTGCTGATACTAATAGTAAAAAGGAAAATTTATATAAGTAGTCTTGGGGTCAGCTTTTACTAATTAATTTCATGGACAAATAAAATGATAATTATTTTATTCTGACAAGCGAAGTCTTGTTAATCCATTAATATTCATCACAGAAATCACTGCACAATGGTCCGTGCTGTTTATTTTAAAATTTTAAATAATGAATCATCTATATAATTCTGTAATAATTTTGATTAATTTGAATACCAATAAAACAATTAATTTATTAAAAAAAAATGCAAAAAGTTATTTTAGGCGAAATCAGCAAAATTCAAATCGCAGTTACGGCTTAATCATGAGAGGTGTTGATCTTATTCTACTTCAAATTTATTTCCTGCGTAGTTGCTTATAAACCTGCATAGTTATAATTGAAATCTTTTGAAATTTGTTTGACAAAATATAAAATTGGAGTTTTGACACAGCTTTACAAAAAGTCACATTTTTTTAACTTAACATGGAAAGGGGTTTGAGTTATCCTGCAGAAACATAAACTTATTTTTTAAGTAGTAATGTTTAAAATTTAAACAAAAATATTTTTTATTCAACCATTTTTCAAAAAAATTAAAAGTTTTTTGTACACTCCTTATCCGAACGGTCTAAAGCAAAATTAGGGGAATTCGTAATAACTTTAACATTTTTAACCGACTTTTAATATATCTTGTTTGATAGATAATTGTGTGTGATTACAATTTTCTAACATCTAATTACGAAGCAAAGTATTTAATAGCTAAATTTTTACAAAAACTTTAAAAATCCCAAATTTCCCCCTTATAAACGCATCCTTCAGTCTTCTGGTCCGATGCGGCATGGGTTAATGATATCGGATTTCACGCAATATCTTTTTACAACACATTGAATGATTTTAGGAAGAGTTACACTCAAAATTCAAAAGTTGGAAATTTAAGTGCAGTCTAATTTATATATATAGCCGAAAAATATTTTTATATATATAAAATTCGCAATAATAAACATAAAAAGATTATTTTCTGTTATATATATATATAACAAGAATGCAACGAGGCATCACATTTCATATCTTTTAAATTTTGAGTTCAAAAGATATGAAATTGATTCAAAAATTCATTAGAAAGGCGATTAAGTATTCTTCGAATATCATAATTAACAAAAGTAAATAGTTTTAAAAAATAGAATTTAAAATTTAAATACATTTTTAAAAACGCTTTCCCCTTCGATTTTTACTTCTCTCTTATAAACTTAACTTATGACGAGAAGCTTTAGTATTGTTACTGCCTGTTTTTATAACACGAGAGCAAAAGCGACTCGTCTAACTTACATTTAAAACAAAAACAACTTTTGTTAAGGGAATTTTTATAACAAACTATTTTTCTTTATATAAATGTGCATTCAAAAGCTTTCAATTGATATCGAAATGTATGCAATCGGATAGAGAGTGTAGGAAATATTTACTATTTTAAATCAGATGGGGAGCTCAATGATTACGATTTCTTTTAATATTTTTGTTTTTAGGACCTAAAATAATAAACAAAATTTTAACTAATATTGAGAAAGCATGTATCTAATTAAAAATATATATGAGTAAATTTTCAAATTTTAATATAATTTTTGAAATTTTTTGTTGAAGAAATTTTACATAAACATATACCTTTGAAAAATTGCAAATGTATCTAAAGTAGTTTATAAACAAAATTTTATTTTTTCATTATTTAAGTTCAAGCAAATAAGAATAATGTTAAAATATTTGTTTAAATAAATTAATACAGGAATCTACATATGCAGTAATATATGTCTCAAGTTATGATTTACATACACTCTATGTATAAATTGCTAAAATATTTGAAACAATTAAAAAAATATAGCCCGACCATATGATACACTACACCTTTGAGTATGTGCACCAAAATTCGGGGAGATGTATTTTATTAAACCTTTGGCCAATTGTGAACCTATACTTGTACGAAGTGTAAAATAAAACATACTAATACGGAATATTAGGATGATAAAATTAGGTTGATATATTTTTATGAATTTATAAATTTTAGGGTGATTCCCTTATTTGGGAGTTATGGTAAATTATGAATCGATCCTCAAAAAATTTGGCACTGTAATTTCAACTTATATAAAACTTACTTTGATACTTCCAAAAAACTACTTTGCACCGAATTTCATTAAAATATTTCTATATTTGAGGCATTTATGTTCGTAAAACCCCTATACCGGGAGGATATTTTTTATGGAGGCTAGGTGAAATAATAGATATATCATAAATACATTTCAACAGGCTTCGTCCTTGTGTCAAAGTAATAACTTGTGTCAAATTTCATCAAAATATCTTTAAAATGCCGATCTGAACTTTGTTCACAAAGTCTATGACTCAAAAAGTGATTCCAAGTCGATTGGTATACTTAAAGGTGGGTCTATGACCAACAGTTTTGAGTGTTACAAACATCTGCACAAACGCATAATATCGCAATCACCCATTGTTGTGTTATGTATATATATATATATATATATATATATATATATATATATTTTTTTTTTTTTTTTTGTATTGAAATATTCTTGGTATTTTTTCTTAAAAATTATTAGAAATACACTCTACTATAAATTTAGTAAATTTCTATGTAAGAGTACACAAAATGAATAAATTTTAGCACAATATGTTTATGAAAGCTAGCTACATTACTTTGTAAAACTAAACGCAAAATAATGCATTTTGAATATGGAAAAACATTTTTATAATATAATAAATATTTTAAATTTATAATTACATAAAATGTGTAATCGTACTACCAAATTGTCAAACTTTTATTTATAAAAATATAAAAAGCATAAAGACATTATAAAAAAATTTGTTGTTAAAATATCTACTTAAAAAATAAAATAAAACGAATAAAACGTGAACAAATTATTTAATTAAAAATGTGAAAAATACGTAAAAAAAAGATGTGTGTATATTTTTTTCACAATCTTTAAAATCACCGAATTTCTGATACTCTGAAGCAATATTCGCAAGGAGTAAAAGAGAAGAATGGTGCTTTATTCATTCATAATAGACGCGGAAGGAAACAAAAGAAACTATAAAAATAAATAAGTACATAATTTCTATTAAAATATAATAGTGGTTGGTGGTTATGGTTATGAGAAAAAAAAATTATATTGCATTTTTATTATATATATATTCCAAATTTTTTAAAATTTTAATAGAAGGTCTTAAAGGGATTTATTTGTTCTAAATCACTTGTATAAAAGAGTAATCTTGTGTTTAATATAAAATATCTCAGCTTTAGAGTATATATTATTAATGATTTTTAAACGCGAAATATGTAAACTGGAATATTGGTAAACACTTTATAAACATACAACAATTGTGTCTATTTTTTAAACACAGAAAATGCTCAAATATATTTTTACTTTAATTATAATAAGTGTCAAGTTCCCTATAACAAATGGAGTAAATTTACAAGAAAATTTATTAGAGGGTAGTAAACATTTTCGTCGCTTTTATTTGTTACACATTTAATTGAAATTAATTTAAAATCGAAGGGGTATGGGCTTTCAGAAATGGATCTGATAAATACACTTTTATTAAAAAAATATATATTTTTTTTAATTATGAGCTTTAAAGGAAAATAATCGCCTTTTAAATACTTTTTTCAGTGAAACTGGATTGCAATTTAAAAAGCTGTTAGCAGTTAAAACTAGATACTTCAAATATTTTTGACAATTTTCCATAAAAAATACCGAGTTTTTCAAAATTTAGAAAAATAAAAGTGAAGGCGTCCATCATAGTCCTTAGCGTAAGTATCTGCTTAATTTGAAAAAACTTCTGAGGATCCCAAGTCAAAAAACTTATTTCAAATAAACAAATCTTTTGTAATAAAATGTATTGGTGACAAAACTTATCAGCTCATTAAAATTTTATTTTTATGTGTTAGCTAGGGTTTGGGAATTCCCAGACTTTTCAACTTCCCGGGAAATGAGAATAAAAAATCGTGTTCTCGGGAATTACCAGTGTTTCCGGGAATATTTTAAAGTAACTTACACCACAAGTTTTGGTTAAAAATACACACAATTTTTTTATAGTTTTATATAAATAATAGTAAAAAAAACATAACTATAAAAATAAGATTAAAGATTAATTTCGAAAAAAATTCGATTGGAATACTTTACATAAGTGTGCTGAAATCATCAATAAAAAAGTTATTTATAAACAAGTATTCTTAGTGCGATAACAAAAAGGCATCTGCTCACAGAAAAAAGTTTGTAAAAAAATTTGAATATTTCTAAGCATTATATTTTAGCAGGTTTTATTTATTTATTTATTACTTTCAGTCTATGTATACAATATTATTCTTACAAACATCAATGATAATTTAATATACATAATTAAATTAATTATTTAAACAAACTATTTAACAAATTTTAAATTCAAGGTTTGATATACTTAAGTCTAACTCATTAGAATATTTATTGCATAATCTCATAGCTTTTATTAAAGGTTCATCCAAAGCATATGTTGTTCTATGAATATCTATACAAAAGATAAAATTATTTTGCCTTAGAGGCTTAGGAGGTACATATAGTTTTATGGTATGAAGCAAATCAGGACAATCAATTAATCTACGAATTATAGCATATAGGATATATACAGAAGAAATTTTACGTCTTGTTTCTAAAGTTTTCATAGAAATCAAGACACACTTATCAGGGTATGTAGGATTCGAAATTTGAGGGTTTACAAATAAAAAATTTAAAAATGAAAAAGCAAACTTTAAAAATTTTACTTGAATTTTTTAATTCTCTTTATGTGTAATTGAGTACAAGGGCTCCAGATAAATGAAGCATATTCTAATTTAGATCTCACAAAGGATGTATATAGAATTTTTTTTGATGATCAAAATTATTAGAATTACGGCATAAAAAGCTTAACATTGAATAAGCTCTAGGTATAATATAATTTAAGTGATTACTAAATGATAATTTTTTATCAAATAATACCCCTAAATCTAAAATTTCAACCACGGATGATAGTAAATGAAAATGTATTCTACATCGAGATATAACAGTGTTACAACATCTATGATAAGTCATAGAAAAACATTTGTTTAAATTAAAAGGTAAACCATTGCGGACTGACCAAGAACTCACCCTATCTAAATCCTCCTGGAGAGAAAAAACGCCATTGGCGTTAGAAATTGTTTTAAATTTTTTTTTAATCACCAGCATACAATAAATAATGAGACTTTCTGAAACATAGATCAATGTCATTAATAAATATATTAAATAACTGAGGGCCCAAAACACTACCTTGTGGAATACCAGAAGTAGGAATAAATGATGTAGAACAAACACCATCAAGAGAAACTACGGATTGTCTATCCGACAAGTAATAACGAAACCAAGATAACATAATTAACGCCCAATTTACATAATTTTAATAATAAAAGTTCATGTGGTACTCGGTCAAAAGCCTTAGCAAGGTCCGTGTAAATCGTATTAATCTGCAATCGATCTTCAAAACTATCAACACAATACTTGGTAAAAACAGCCAAATTAGTTTAGGTTGATCTTAATAAATCCGTGTTGAGATAAATAAATATGTAGTAAATTTCCACTTTTTAATAAAATAGCCGTTACTTAAAGACTTATTAAAAATAATTTTCAATGGTAGACATAATGAAGAAGAACATTTCTTTATTAAAAAAGCTGGTAAACCATCATTATCAACCTTAAATGTATTAGAAAGCCTACAAATACCTTCTGCAATATTTCAGATAGTTGCAAATTACTGAAATACATAATGGTGTTTATTTCCTTTAAATTATCATACTGTAAATTTTCATCATTAAAATTGGATTTAAAATATAATGCGAACAAGTTCAAGTTTTCCTTGGAATTTTGCCATTTTAAGTAATTTATTGTTAATATTTTCATTTACCATTTGCAATAAAATGTAATAAAATTAAATTAAAGATTTAACAAAATTGTTTCAAAATTCCTAAAATTTTCATTATGAACAATTTAATAATATCTATGAACAAAATTTTACCTTTTTATGAAAAAAGTTTGGGAAAAAAAGTCATGTTCGATTTATAATATACGTGAGAAAAATTTTTAAATATATGAATTTTTTTCTCTGAGATTGAAAGTTTATCAAAACTTTTCAGGAGAACAAAAACGAGTTGAAAAGAGATTTGTAAATTAATGGTCGATCAAAAGTAGATTAGATGCTCTAATTAAAAAGTGAAAAATTATAATTATATAAGAATTTTCGTCAGCGCATCGAAAATTTTTAAAATGGTTTTGCTTTTGTTACAAACATTTCACAGAAATTTTAAATTATTGTTTTATTACAATTTTTTTGTGCTATTTTCTTCCAGTGAAAAAATATAAATTCAAAATATAAATTAAAATTTCCAACTAACTCGTTTTCTAATAATAACAAAATAAAATTTCAGACTAAAATGGAATAAATCTTTACAAAGCATAACATTTAATTCTACCGTTTTCCCGGGAATGTAAGTAAATTTTTCCCGGGAACGCTAGTTGATCAGTTCCCGGGTATTCCTGGATGGGAATTCCCGTTTCCCAAACCCTTGTGTATGCACATAAATGTATTGGTCACGTATGAGTAATATTATTCATCATTTAAATATTCATTATACGCTCCATTTGAACCATGTTCACTCTGTAGAACTTTCACATTTGATTTTTTCCCTTTGTTTTTAATGTTAAAATTTTTTTTTATAATGATGAAAATGTAATAATATTTGTGAATATATTTAAAAGCATCCATGGTCAATGACTAGAAATCGTTTTTGTTTTAATTTTAGGTTTATATTTTTATATATTTAGGTTTATATTGACAGTATTCGATATTGAAGAAAATTTATTGATGCAGTTCATGGAAACTCATACATACAAAATAATCGAATTTATGTATGGTTTATTGCTCTTTTGGACTCTATAAAATTTCTAATACAAGAAAACGCATACAGGAGTTTTTTTTTAGTCATTTCTTTGTTTAGTGCACATGTTACATGTATAAATATATTTGTTAATTTGTATCGAATTAATACATATTTTGTAATGTCAAACGATTTTGGAAGGAGAAACAAGATAAAAAATGTACATGACATATTTTTATACCCTACATCAAAGTTTCCCATAAATAAAATGCACCTAATTTTGCTGCAAACTTTCGTTTTACTGCAGAAAGTGAAATAAAGTCAAATTATTGTTTACTGAACCCTTTTCTATGACTTACATATGCATACAGATGGAAACGCATCAATGATAGGATTTCGATCAGGTTTCCTAAGTCACTTAAATCTCATAACGTAAGCTACCAATAACCACTTGCTGCGAAAACTGTACCTGAGATATTTAATGTTGCTCTTCAAACTTCTATAGACGAAGTAAATTTTATAAAAAATAATGTCTTAGGAAATGGAATTCTTGATTTAAATGCAGAACATAAGAAATTACTACTTCGTATCAATGTTCATTGGATTTCGAAGGGAAATATGCTAACAGATTATACGAATTAAAGACACAAGTAGACATTTCCCTTTTATACAAAAAGGAAGATCTTTATAAAAAATTTACAGAGTACTAGTTTTGTATTACTTTGCTTACATCTTTAAATTTTTGGAGACGTTAAATAATCTTAACATTAAAATGCAATACATACAAATGAATATATTAAATGAATTTAATTCAATAAATTCCTTTATATGCAAAATTTCTCTATGTAAAATACATCTTTAATCGTCTCTATCAAAATATTCCTTATTTCCACTACTGAATGATATCTCGGATTTATCTTATATTCAAAAAAAATATGAATATTATAGTAATATTCACACTTGGATTCACTTCACAATAAATTTTCCCTATATTATCCGAAGCTTAAAACCAATTCTTGCCAAACGACTTTACTTCGTAATCCATTCAACATTGCTATAATTTTTTTTTTTTAGAAATAAGGAAGAGAACTAAAAACTAATTCGTGTGCCAAAGCTTACTGTATTGGCTGAATATTTCTGGTTAAAATATTTTAGGTATTTATGTAAAGTTTGCACGTTAGTTAAGAATAAATCTTTGAAATTTTGCTACAGTTTTTATCTACATATTTGCGCGAAACTAGGTTTTCTACCATACAATTTATAAAATCCAAATTTATGTTATGTTTGGACGTGGAAAGTGAAGTAAGATGTGCTTTGTCAGAAATTTTGTCCAATATTAAAAAGTAAGTAAAAATAAAGATATTTTATTACAATTAATATTTTTTAATTGTTTATGAGCTTCAAAAGCCTCATAGTTTTTTTATATTTGATAAATAAATGAATTTTGGTAACGCAATTTTATTTAAAGTAAATATTTTTTGAGTTTTTACTTTTTTTTCATTTCTAAAATACTAAAAGCCAAAATATGGCAAGGGGCCCGCGAAAAAACAAACATTTCTAAAATGGTCCACCATAGATTGTTAGGGCATTATGGGTTTGTGCTAATGATTGTAACGCACAGAAAAAATATTCTAACGCCCAACTTAAAGTATACATCTATATGGTTAGCAGGCTGTCTAGCTTGTTGGCAGGATATCTGGCTGGTTTTCTGTCCATTTAAACCATATGCACAAAGTACAAGTCAAACTAGTTTGATGAAATTTGCCACATATGATTATTTTGGCATAACGATGAAGCCTATCGATCGTTCCATTATTTAACATAGCCCCCATAAAAATTTTCCGCCGGAATAGAAATTTAATACTAATAAAGGCCTTATTTATGTCACTATTTCAGTAAAAGTTGGTGCAAATAAATTATATATAAAGTTGATTTTGAATGCCAAAAAAGTAGGTAAGTATATATTTGTTTCTAATTGCACCTGCTAGCTTACCAGAAAGGCAAAATTTTTGCACTGAATACTCTACGCCACAATTTTTCGCCAATTTTTTACATATAAGGCCTTTTAGATTTGCTTTGCATTTCCATAAGAAGGTATGTTTTCTTTTTTAATTATTTATATACGTTATATAGTTATACCTTGCCTTTATTGTAAAGAGTGTAACTAAATAAGAATGCACTTAAAAAAAGCATTGGAATTTAACACAAGTACTTGTTAAGTGATCTTGCTTAAATGTGCAATGCTTCTTACATTATTATTTCATTTTGCAACCTTAGTACTAGCCATATGTTTTGCAATTCTGTACAATTGAATAAAGAAACATACTGGAGTGACCATGGAATATTATATATGTACATGTAGTGTATATGGTTTACTAATCTAAACGACTTCAATTTCAAAACAATTTTTAAATAGTTATGTGTTTTTTATTGCCAGTACAAATAACCGTATGGAAAACTAAGTTAACATTAATAAAATAAAAATAAAGTTTATTTATACCATTGGAATTTGCATAAAAATAAAACGAAGTGGAAAAATGATATGAAAGAATTGAAAGAAAACCATACGAAAAAAAAAAATAAGACGTGCGTTCGAAAAAAATATAACACACAAATATTTATACAAAAGTTGACTGGAATAAGTTACAATTAAGAATGAAACAATATATTTTAGGGTTTTTTCTATATATTTATTACGTGTAACAATAAAGGATAGAATAATGATTAGATATTATTTTTTATTTTCTTTGAATCTTTTTGGGAAATTTTGTTTGTTTTTTGATACCGCACTCTTTTGAAACATTTTCTCTAACATCTGCTACATCAAACTTTTGTTCAGGAAGCTGCGAGAAGTCAGAAATAACGTACGTTTCAACATCCACTACACAACATTTAAACTTAAAAAAATAGGAGCTTTTTCTATTTGGTATCTTTTGTACTTTAAATGTTTTAAACCTAAACTTTGCACACATAGCATGCAGAACATTTGACAGGTCTAGCCACTTCGCATCCGGAAATTTTTGAAATATTTCTTAAAAACTGCTCCACCATTTTGGCTATGTGTTTCTTTTGTGGTTTTTATTTTCTGAGATCATTGTTTAACTTTCTTACCACTTTAGAAACTAGTTGTCTGCTGACAAATAGCTCTTTTCTAATTTTTCTGTATGTACAATTTGGGTGAGTCTCAATATTTTAAAACTTTTTTTAAATTTTAAAATTAACATTTTTTTTTTTTAACCTCCATTCTGAAGCAAATATAAAGTCTGAAGTATATTTCAATGATATATTGATCACACATAGAAAAATAAGTTATCAGCAGACAAAGTTGTAAACAAAATATGTGTTACATTTAATTAGAATGGAACCCTTAATAGTGCTGTTTTTTAGCATTTTCTCCCTAGAAACAGCTTCTCTACATACTCGATATATTTTTCTATGAATTATCTCTTGATCGAAATTTCTGCGAAAAATACTATAAACATTTTGTTCATATTAGAGAAGAAATAATGAAAATTGTAGTGCCTTAATTTGGGAGGACTTAAACTATAAATATTTTCATTCTGCCTTATGCAACCTTAATTTAAGTTGATAATAATCATGTTTTCTAGAGGAAAAATATTACTATAAATGTTCTACATAACTTGCCTCATTTAGCATTTAGTAGTTTTTAAAGTTAAAAAGATTAAAAATTTCTCTTTAAGCCGCTCCCATACCTCTAAAATGAGGGACAAAGAGAAATTATAATTTGTGTAGTAGTTTAGTAGAATATTAAATGATTTGAAGAAGAAGCCTAGATAACTTTCATCACAGTCACATAAAAAAAAGATAAATTCTGGAAAGCTTATCATAAGGCGAAATGATATGTCTTTGACAATACCTTTTTGGGAATCTCATTAAAACTTTTTTTCCCAAAAGCATGGCACCAATTAATCGTCAGGATTATTTAACTTAAACTAGGCTAGACATAGTTTAAGTTAAATAAAATAGGAATAAAATGACGTAAAATTATATGTTATAAAATTTTTTTCCTACCTTTTGTTTATTAATTCAAAATAATTTATTTTCTGTATATTTATTTTTATGTGAAAATTAACTTTCAATTCTTAAGAGATTTTTTAATAGATTTAAATACAACGAACTTAAAAAAATTCCACATAGTTTTTAGATATGTCTAAAGTGTCGATGAGATTGTTATTTATTTAGATCAAATACATATATGGTTATAACACAAATAAATGCAAATGTTTTAAATTTTTTTGGAGTATTTTTTTTCATTTCAATGGATAAAATAGTACTGTATTATTTATTTTCTGAAAAATTCGTACTGATGTGAAATTTGATATTAAAAACGAAAGAATTATTTAAATAAGCCAATCATTTATGGTTGTTTATTATTTCATTTTAAAAGAAAAAGCTTTATGAAGATTTGTATGCGGATATGTGTCCAATACACAAACAAATAAAAAGCATAGACAAAGAGCTCACAGATGAAGTCATTTGTAATTCCAAACATGTTAGTTTTATCAATACTAAGTTCTTTGGATAAATATTTGATTTATTTTATGACATGTATGTGATATAAGTGAGGATTTATAAAATTCATAAAATATTTTTTCTTAATTGATATGACCATCACTTTAAAAGCTTTTTAACAATTTAACTATAAATGAAGACATTCAAGAAATATTTATATTATAAAGAGAACAATTTATTTTTATTTACTATGAAATTCCTTTACTATTTCTATAATATCTATTTCATTTACATTTGAATTGATAGCAGGGCAACAAGAAATATATTTTATATATTCATGTGCATTAAAAATGCTATTAAAGTCGAAGAATGTTCTTCAGAAGTAATTTGCTGAAGACATTATCTACATTAATTATAAGATGAAAATAAAATGCATATGAAACCTAATTTTGCTGCAAAACAAAAAATTATTTACTTAAATATTATCCCATTATCGATTAGCTATTTGAATAATCTAAAACTGTGTATTTTTGAATAACGAAAAAAAACAAATAATTTGCGTCGAATAACCGATTAACCGAAATTCAGTTTTTGAAGTTATATATTTGGAAGATCTCTTTTTAAAATATCTGTTATAAACAATGAAAATAAATAAAAGTCATTTTAGGGATGTATTTTTTCGTTGTTTCCAAAGTATCAAGAAGAGCAATTTTTATTAAATTTAACACTGATTTTACCCTTTGATGGCATAATATAAATAAAGCTATCCTGCTTGCTTATTTATACATCTTGCCTACAAACAGTGTTACCAAGAAAAACTATTTTTTAACCAATATTTTTGAAAAAGTGATCAAATTAAAAAAGTAAACAAAATTATTAAAATATTATCTTTAAAAAGTAAAATTTTGAAATTATTTATGTAAAAGTTGATATAATTTGTATATATTCGGGTTTAGTTTTTTAATATCGAATATGAAGTAAAAATAATTGAAACTAGCTTTTATGTATGTCGATAATTCTTAAAAGAGAAAAAATTTTCAACTCATTTGATTCCATGGTTCTCGTCAGTATAATTATCGTCTCTTATTATGAAGTGTAAAAAGTTTAACTTGATCTTCTTTTTCTTCTTATTTAAACATATGTTAGCTAATAATTCAAAAAAAAAAAAAAAAAAAATTTGGCATGTAAGTTGAAAAAGAAAATAAGAATCTTGCTTTTAAGTTGTCAGTATAACGTAAAAAGTGCAAAACGTTTCATTTGGTAATTTCTTAAGTTTCGTTTTTTCACAATGTTTCTTTCATATTTGACATTTTTGGTAATGCTTTATCTATAAAATAATTTATAAATATTTACCAACTTTTTCTTTTTTTTTTGTAAAAAATTCGTCTTGCAAATACTCATAATACGACCATACCCCAATGGAGCACACACCCTCAAAAGGTAACTAATGTATTTTTCCAGATTTTTTCACATTTATTGGCTTATTTTATAAGTAAACAATAATATCATAAATGTTTTGGAAATAAATAACGTAATATCTATATTATACCACTTTTATCAAGACAATCGTCATACATTGGCACTGATTTTGGCATTTGTCTTGATAAAAACTTTTCTAATGTAGACTCTACGTAATGGGTGAAAATTTAACTATTTATAACAACGGTTCTTATAGATAAAAATTTTAAATATTTATAATAATTATTAAACTAATACAAAATTATTAAACTAAAAGAAAACTGTAAAAGATATTCTATGTTACGCGTGTTAATAGTAAGACAAATTATAATAAATTAAAAATTTTAGAACCACTGATGAGTGATAATAGAAAAAAAGTAAAGGGGATCTTTTGTATGTCGGAGAAACCCATTCCGATCCAAAGTATAATTTCGTACTTAGAAAAAGCAAAATGAAGAAACTTTTCAGTACGGAACCACTTTCAGTTTTCAAAGTGGACTTGTTTTCCCATTATATTTTTTATATTTCTCAACATTTCTGTTAAATATGAAAGGAATCTGAAGAAAACAAAATCGATCGGAATTTGTAACATGGAATTAAAACCCTTTCTTTCGGAATTTGACAGGGATGTATATCTTCAATAGATAACGTCCATATACCAAACAATTATGATGTTAAGTTGCATTTGGAAATTTACCTAATTGACTCAGTTTGGCGGAATAGAACTAAAGTTTTGAAATGCAATTAGACAAAGAGATATGTACTTTCTGTGCCGCAACACACTTTATAAATATTCCACAGAGGGGCCAATTGCAAATAAATGGTAATAAGTCTGGATAATTAAAAGCTTAACTTCTCCTCTATCTTTAAATTTTTTTAAAACCAATTTAACTATTTTGAAATATTTAGCATAATTTTCTTAAAATAAAAAAATAAAAATGCAAATTGTGTTTACAGGGACATATTTTCTAAATTTGATCCTGAATATTTTCTAAATGTGTACAGGTATTAAAATAATTTTTGTACATGTTAAAAATTATTTAATGAAGAATGGATAAATGTAAAGATCACAAAAATATATATAAATTTACTACATATTTTTAAAGGTCAAAATTTCTGTTATTGATAATATGATCTTTTTTCCCAAAAATTGCATCGTGTAATTGACCGTTAGACAGTCATAATTTTTTGTAAAACCTTTAAAAACATATCAAATCGCTTAATTTACCTCGCAGAAGTACCGATATCAACAATAAAAAAAGTTGAATTTTTAATCAAAAATTGATAATTTTTACCACTGATTGATATTGCACTTGCTTTGAAATTCTTATTTTGAAACATTTTTTCTTATTATCAGATTCAGATAGCTAAGAAATTTGTTTGAGCATAATTTAGAAAGTTATAGAGAAAAAACTTTTTTTTTTAAATAAGTGAAAGTAAAAAATTAAAAAAAAAATAAGTTTTGAAGTCAAATGTCTTTAAAACCATATGAGATAATTTAAATCAGTATACATGTTTTTTCTTTGTTTTACTTAAGAGAATTCAATAATGGAAAAATATTTAAAATCGGTTCATATTTGTAAAATTTACAAGCTCCGATATGTTTTTCACTCTCAAGGTAGTAAACTTTAGCCCACTATAGTGCTTTTCGTGCTTCCGCTACACACTCTAACAAAAAAATATACTAAAAGCTTAACTCCTCCTATATCAATATTCTTACTTTCATTAAAATCGGTTCAGCGGTTTAAAAGATCCAGACTTATTACTATTTATTTTGCAATTGGTCCCACTGAGCATTCTTGATTTCTTTAAAATTCAGTTTTCTTCATCGTTATCAGATAAATTTGGAGCATGAATCACAAAATGATTGATTGTTGGTCAATATATAGGAGATTAACAAAGTAATTTAAATAGTACTTTGAAAGTAGTTTATAACAATAATAAGCAAAATGAAAAAAAAAATCACCACCTCCACATTGAAAAATAAAATAACCAATTTTGGATAAAAATAACAAAAGCGGCAACACTGCCTACAAAATCAATCTGTCATGATTGTCAAGACTGAAAAACAGTCATCATGTGGATGTAGAATAAGAAGTAATACACACAAGCAGCATTCAACGATGTTATTAAAAAGAGATTCAAATGAATTGTTCTGATATAAGGCTTTGAGATTCGGCTGCTATTTTTGCAAATACTTGTTATTAAAAAGAACTGCTTTAAACAAATTAAAAGTACTATTATGAATAATTTGTTTCATTAAAAAATATGTTGGTTTATATAATAAATAAAACTAACATCTTTGCTCCGATAACAAAAGAATTTGTAATAATGAATTTGTAAAGAGTATTAATTTTATAGGAAATCGTGAACATGACAATAAAAAATTTAATTTACTAAATACAGCTGAATGGGAGAAAATTTTGTAGTATTATGTCAAAAAATTAATTTTTTTAATACAAATAGTCCAAAGAAGTCATAATATGAATCTTTTGTGAAAGAATATGATCTATATTATATGTCTTAATAACTATTTATTAAATACTATAATTAGTGATAGTTATATGTTTTACATACATTACTAGTCCATTCGGTTAATCGAATAATTTGCCATTAATTGGTTCTTAACCGATCAACTTTTAACCTCAATTAATTACTTGTTAAATAATTCGATTAATATGAAAACCCGAGTAACTATTATTATTTTTATTTTTTAAGGAGCAAAATTAAATCTTTACATAAAAAAGTAGAATATGTCTCATCAAATCGATAGAAAAATTCTTAAATCATCCAAAACGAATAATACATATCTTGCACTTTTTTGTTTGCCCTGATCATCCATTAGTTTTTCAAAACGCTAGACATATCTTATTCTATTGACTGTGCTTTTTGTTGAAGTTGAAATGCCGGAAAACATCATTACGCATTGTTGGCATAAAAAATGTAAGTATATTAAGAGAAAATATAAATATTTTCATGTTTTCATGATAACATTGAATGCAGTATGATAAATAAGAATTGTTGTTACAAAATCTAATTAAAGAGGAAAAAGAAGACAAAATGCCATATAATATATAGTTGGCAAATATTAAGGTATCCAAATTTTTCGATTTTTTCATTGCTCGAATAAAACGAAAAATAATTTTATAAGTAATTTTGGTTTATTCGAATTATTTTATCGCACATTAAAAAATATTCGAGTGTTTTGAATAATTCAAAATATAAAATAAAAATGTAAAATTTTGGTAAGTTTTCAAATACCTTATTGCAAAGGAAAACGAAAACGACTTAAAAGTTAATAATTCTTTGTAAATATATAGATGTATCAATCACAAAAACAAAAAAAAAAAAAAAAAAAACAAATCAACAATTCTTTTAATAATATAAATAATACAAAAAATATGTATATTTAAGGAAATTACTTAAAATAATCTTCCAAATATCTCATTTCCAATCTCTTTAGCTTCTGTTTTGGAAAATTTGAGACCATCATGTGGATGTTTATCGATGTTTATCATCAATTGTTAGTCTTTCTTGTTTCAAAATATAAGACTTAAATATTTTCTGTTTATGATATTCTGATCTATTGAACACATTTTGCAATATTTGCGTACGTCGTACGTATCAATAATATCACTTATAAAACATTTCAGTTTCTATGTTGATTCTAAAATCTTTATCGTATATGTATTTATACAAAGAGTTATCTGGCCACTTATCTGTTGTTATTGAAAAGCAACCTTTAATATAATTTTCTTTATATAAAAAATGTTCAATATAATTGTTTAATAAAAAAAAAAAAAAACATACTAAATATAAAGTATAAATATAGCCATTTATTTATAAAAATATCAGTTAAAATTTTAAATAAAGTAATGAATAAATCGGTGCTTTTTATATTCCATATTAAGCAAGTATGTAGTATTAAGTTATGAAAGTCATTTGTAATATATTTTAAATTATAATATATTTTCGACTATTTTCTCCCAGAATTTTTTTCCAAATTTAATTAACAGTTTTACAAAAAATAAATATGTGTATTTATATATGTCTATTTAACTTATCGGTGGGCTTGATGAACGATATCCAAGTGCTAAA
Source organism: Protocalliphora azurea (assembly GCA_932274085.1). NCBI lineage: Eukaryota > Metazoa > Arthropoda > Insecta > Diptera > Calliphoridae > Protocalliphora > Protocalliphora azurea. Next base: position 39,741,195 of record OW026519.1, read on the forward strand.
TAGGTTACGGAATTGGTTCTTATATAGATAGATCTGAAATACTTTTCTTTAATTTCGGTTTTTTTAATCAACTAAATCGATTTATAAACAACCGAGATATTCGAAAATCAGTTTTTTTAATCATTCAATGTTTGCTTCCCTTAAAGTTGTTGTTTTCGTGGGTACTGAAAAGTATCAACAACGATAAATTAATGCATATTTGGTTCTTTTAACCTTTTTAAGCACCTATGTAAGCCAAAAACTTCATTGTTTCACAGAAAAATCTGAATTTTTTTAAGAATCTTCGCGTTGAAAAAATGAACTATGTATATCCAGTAATAACCGAGTTATAAGTCAAACCGCGTTTTTAGATTTTTTGAAGCTCCTCTATAAGATATGGACCTCATTCTTGCATAAATCTATCACAAATATTTTTTTCGAATTTTTGCTTTTTTAAATCAGTCAAAACGATCCATAATCATGCCCTTTTTATACCTCACATTATGCTTTTGTGCTGATGTTTGTAACACACAGAAAAAATCATCCAACACCCACCTTAAAGTATACCAATCGACTCAGAATCACTTTTTGACTCGATCTAACGATGTCCGTCCGTTCGTCCGTCTGCCTGGCTGGACGGCTGGCTGTCCATGTAAACCTTGTGGGCAAAGTACGGGTCGCAATTTTGAAGATAATTCAAAGAAATTTGGCACGTAGGACACAAAGATGAAGCCTATTGAAATTGGTTATGATCGGTCCATTATTTCACCTAGCCCCTATACAAATGTCCTCCCGGAATAGGAGTTTAATGATCATATATGCCTTAAATATAACAATATTTTAATGAAATTCGGTGTAAGGAAGTTTTGTATAAGTATCAATTCAATGCCAAATTTCATGAAGATCGGTCCATAATTGACCATAGCTCCCACATAAAACCCTTTTCCGAAAATCACTCTCAATACACATACACATGTTAGTATCAAGTTTATATTCAACACAAATAAGTTTTATAAAAATAGAAATCACAGTGACAAATTTTATGAGGATCGCTCTATAATTTACCATAGCTCCCATATAAGCAAACTTTCGGGAATCACCCTAAAGTGCATAAATTCATATAAATATTAGTATTAACGAAATATTCCTTATTTGTGTATTTTATTTTTCTCTTAGAAAAAGTATTGGTCCATAATTGTCCACTATATCTTTCTTACTTGTTTAACTTAATATTGTCTTACATTTATAAAATATTTGTTCTTCACCAAAGTGATTATTTGAATATGTGCGAACCTTTGCAAAATTCCTAAGTTTTAAATTTGTTATTCACTAGTATTACCGATTCGCTTCGCTACTCTACTTGATGCGATAACTAATATTTATTTTATGTGGAAGCTACTACTCCCGCTGGACTTATTCACCCTACACAGAGAAAATAATTACCGAATATTTTTCAGTTAACACAATTGTTTCATTTTGCATCTAAATTTAATATATATATATATGCCAGTAATTATCACATCATATATTACTAAATAATTTATTCAATTAAAAGCTTTTTTAAAATTGCAATTCTATGAATTACTAAAAATTTTAAAAAATGAAAACAGAAAAAAATTTTCAATTAAAAAATTTATCAAATCAATCAAGTGAATGAATTTACTTGAATATATATATATATATATATATATATATATATATATAAATTTTTATCTGTTTTCATTTTTTAAAATTTTTAGTAATTCATAGAATTGCAATTTTAAAAAAGTTTTTAATTGAATTAATTATTTAGTAATATATGATGTGAAAATTACTTTTAAATTGTTTAAGACCTTCGCTGTAATAGTCCTTTACATGAGGAAATTTACTTCTCCCCCAGGAGCTATCCACCCTATTTTTATTTCGTCAAATTTCCTACGAAATTTGAGGGCTCTCACGTTATGGCATATCCTTAGATATGCCATAATGCCCCTGCTCCGATTTTAATTTAACTGGTTCATCCATTTTAGAGTTTTCAAAAAGTGGGCTTGAAATATGGGCGTGATATCCGATAAAAATCCAATGTAACCTATAAAATTCTGCAGTGCAAACACTATCCGTGCGTCAACTTTCATGTAAATAGCTTCATTAATAACGAGTAAAATTGAAAAAAAAAGATTTTTTTAAAAGCAGGCGTAAAATATGAGGGTGACTTCCAATCGATATCTAACAGATCTAACGCTGGTACTATTTGTGAGTCAAATTTCTTGAAAATCAGTGCAGCTATTTAGACGTGATTGATGCACAAATAAGCAAACAAACTTACACCTCATTTTTATAATAATGTAACGATATAAGGATTTATAAAATCTTGATTCTATGTCAACGTTATATTAAAATGCAAATTATTTAAATTTTTTAGTGTTTACATTAATATAATATAGGTAAATATATTTGTAATTTCATCCAATATAAGATATTTCACTTTCATATAACACATCTCAACGCTGGTGAAGAGTATATAAGATTCGACAAGGCGAATATAGTACTCTAACTTGTTTTTTAACTTATCTTATTGGCAGACACATTAATGGTGATTTAATTATTATCTTGTACATAAATCATTATTAATTGAATTTTATTTCAATGAAAATAAAATTTATTCATTAAATTAAAACAAAGCCATGTTATACGAGTAACATCGCTGATGAAATCTCTGGTAAATATTAAATAATTGTAATATTATACCTACATATAATAAACACTGTGTCATCTCGGCGCGCCGTTAAACACAAAATATTATATGTAGTTTATCTTGTAATCAAAAGTAATAATAAAATAATTCGAAACAAGTAAGAAAGTTACTTGGCAATTTCGACTAAATAATACCCAACACAATTGCGTATTTTTTTTTTTAGATTTATTAGTTTAGATATTATAGATAAATTTAGGCGTAGGACCATTATTTTTTGAACGTTGCAAATATCTGCATATATTGGTATAGAGTATAAATAATTTTTTTACATTATTAAACTTTTTAATTGAAGTATTTTTTCCACTCTTTAATTTATTGAACACTACATGTGTATGTATTTTCAAATATTGCACGTCAATATTTAATATCCAATTTAATTTTGCTCACAAGAATGTTATACATTTAGACTTTAAATGGTTATCATAAGCAGCAGGTGTGAAAACATCGACAAGTACAAATTAGCACTTGTAGTTGAGACATAAAATGAGTACCTCAAACATAGGGTTTGTGGTTTCCCGCAATATTTCTTTTCCCGGGAAACCGAAACAAAAAAATCAATTTCCCAGGTATTCCCGGAATTACCGGGTATTTTTTTAGTTGCAAGAAAAAAGGTCATAATTTTTTATAACGAAAAATTATTTTTTTATTAAATAAAATAAAACGAAACATTATACGAATACATCATTAACGAAAAATGAAATAATATAAAATTATAACGCCATTAAAAAATGTTTAATTACAACAAACAAAATAATCCAAATAAAATCAATACCTTTCGTAATTTATATTAAAAACTGTGTCTCAGGTTTTTACCTTTTTGTGTATTTTATGCTAAAACTTTTTAAAAATATACAGTAATCTATTGGATAAATTTCATTATAAATAACTTGCAGTGTATTTCAACTTTATTTCTCTAAATTACAATATTTCTTTCTTTTTTAATAAATCTTACTAAATTAAACATAAATATGGAAAATACTAAAAACTGTTTCGCAACAATGTTTTTAGGGTCAATCATAGTGTTCAGCAATCTGATAAAAATAATTTCATATACGTATGAATATAACATGTGATTATATAACATACACATGAGTAATTCCATTTTAAATTAAAAAAATTATGATCCTTGGTTACCGATTTAGATAAAATTTGGTGCATGTGTATGTAAAATAAATTTTTCCATTTTTATTTTGAGGACTGTGGCAACTCTATAGTTATGAAATTAATTAACATATTCATTTAAATGGCCATTACTTTTGTTATATAAAAGATATAAAATTTTTTTGCTTGTATTTTAAGATACCATATAAAAATTATGAATATATTTTTATTAAGATATGTGTTAAGACGTGTATCTAAAAAAGTTCATCTTAAATTTTATTATTTTGGTATGAAGCCTTATTGGTATACTTGCTACAAAGAAAATTTCGGAGAGGTCAAAATTTTTAAATTCACATTTAAACTATCCATTATCCATTCCTTGAATAAGAGATATTGTTTCAAGAAAAAAAAATGTATATAAAAATAAAATAAAATTTTTGTGTTAGAATAAAAAATCTCTCAACCTAGTATTTTTTATAGTAGTGAGTATTTTCGAAATTCAACTTATTCAATATTCATTTCAACAAATCTCTAATAAAACTTAAGTATGTAAAATTTTAATATGACAAAAATAAAGTTGATTTAAAATTTAATGTAAAAAAACTTGTAAGCAAATTCGTTAAGCAGGTACACAAATATACAGGTATCTGATAAAAAAAAATCTACTTCATGCAACATTAACTTTCAAAAATATTCTAGTTGCATTATATACGTTAAATTGCTGCAAGTATCATGTTTAGAGTAACGTAAATCTTTTATTGATATAAGGTGTTAAAAAAAGAAAAAATGTTTGCTATAGAATTTCGAAACTTCGAAAATATTTAATTTTCCGTTTTCCCGGGAAATTTTAATGAAATTCTCGGCAATTTCCGAGAGTATTTTGGCGGAAAATCCCTGGAATTCCCGGACCCCAAACCCTAGTCAAGTACCACCTTATAGCAATTGCTTTTGTTTAATCAGAGACATAATTATATAGTTTAATATCTTAAGCATATCAGAAAGTGTGAATTAGATATATATTATACAAAAAAGAATTCGTGTAATGAAGTCTAAAAGTGAACTGACTACATTTTCATTTGATGTAGTTTGAAATCACATTAACATGCATATGAATATTTGTTTATATTCTTATGAGATCATTAAAACAAATAATGTGCAACATGTGTATTTTAATATTTCAAAAAGTTCAAGGAAATAAAAAATTTATTTAATTACTATTAAAATAACTAAGTTTAGTATATTTTGAGGAATAAATTTGTTTTATTCGTAAATCGTTAATATTTCGTATATATTCTAGTCAAATTAGGCTTTTCATCTCGGTATTGGATGATTTAATGTTTTCTTCTTTTAGTCCGCGCTATAGTTCCGGACAACATTATGAAATTGTAAAGACAATTATAGTGTTAACGTTGTGCATCAATTGCCCCTTTTTCAAAATTTAACCAAATGACGACTTTTCAAGGCTATATGTTCAATGATGCAAAACTAAATTCTTTGAAATACCATGACCCATTGTATGTTAATTCCAATTAAGGAATTAATTATTTTCAGTCTGTTTTATGTTATAAAAAAACACTAGGGAGAATTTATAAATAAACTGAAACTGTTAGGAATTCAACTCTTTAAAATATCAAATGCCGAATGTTTTTGATTCGGTTAAGGCTTAATTTATATTTTTAATTTGCCTCATAAATTATCACTAAAGAAAAATAAATTTTCCAACAGACTTAACGTCAATACTTGTAAATCCATGCTTTCAGCCATTAATTTGTTGGATTGGAGCCCGAATGAAGACCTTATACAAAACAACAGAATTTTAACTAATAATAAAAGGAGTTTGTATTTTAACTATTTTTAAGAATTAATCTTTATTTTTGTAATAATAAAAATTGTTAGTAGGAGAGACGATCCTCCTACTATGTTTCCTTCTAATAAATTTTAGTATTTAAAATCGGACGCCGTTTAGACCTAGCACGTATATAAATGCGGTAGAATTTTCGACTAAACACGTAATTTTTCTACACACAAAAAGAAAACATGATTGCAACGATTTTGTGTACTGTATTAAGATTTCTCAAAAATTCCAAAAACTTTGCATTCCTGGTAAGGTAGCAGTTATAATTAGACACAAAAATAAACTACTTATTTTTGCCTGAATAACTAGTTATTTTTGTTCGCCGTCAGTTAGATTTGAGCTTAGGCAAAAATTAACCATTCGTACTTAATTTTTTAAGTAACAAAACCTTTTTTAGTATAAAATATCTTTTTTGACATTTTGTATAAAAAGATATTTTAAAATCAGAATGGGGTTAAACCAACAAACATCTGGTTGTTAATATAGCGCTCTAGCCAACTGATCCATGAGATTGCAATATTATTGTTCTATTATACTACTGAGTAATTATTTATGTAATATACAGTAACCAAATAGTGAAGAATCCACATTATCAAGAAATTACTTTAATATGTAGTTGCAACTACCGAGAACCAAAAAGATTTTTCTGGAATAATACAATTTTATTGTCTAGACACAAATTGTTTGATTATAAAAAAATACTTATATATATTATTTTCCAAATGCGAATGGTATTTTTAATTTTTTTTTTTTTTTTAAATCATTCAAGGCATTTGAGTGTGAAACGATAGAAAAGTTATAGTAAAGTAAAGTAAAGTAAAGTAAAAGTAAAGTAAAAAATATTTTTCTATGATGAGAAAATTTTTTCATTCCTCTGCATGAATTAAAACTGTAAAATATGTATAGCCAAATATAATTTTTATTATAAAAGAAATTTAAATAATTGTGTAAACATAAAAATAAAAAATAAGATAGAAAGAATAAAAAATATCTTTTGTATTCAAATGGAAATTTGATAATCAATATTAAGCATCTTAAATAAAGTATATTGTTTGAAATCTTAAAACTAAATGTAAATTTTCTAAATATTTTTTGTTATTGAAATATTTTCTAATACTTTTTAAAAGTCTAAAATGTTTATACGTTTGGCAAAAATCTAATTTCTATCGTTTCATACTGGCTTGAAAATTTAAAACAAAAAATTATAAAAATTTTTCCTTAAAGAAGAAAAAATATTGTGAGAAAATTAAAACAAAATTAACTGCCCGTTTTTCTATGTCGAACGAAAATTCGTTTCGACAAAACGTATGGAAAACAACAAATAAATTTAGATTTTATTTATTTTTTTTTTTTTTTCCGTATAATTTTCAAGTATATATAATATATTTGATAATAAGAGTTCATGAGCCTATTCTTTAAGAAATCTCGGTTGCCTATTTTGTTTAAATTCAACAATTAAATTGCGAAATTTAAGGAAAATAAAATTAATTTTGCTAACCCCTATTTTAGCCTTTTAAAATAAAATATCTCAACAACGAATGAAAACTTTTAGAATAGTTAACACTATTAAATTCAGCGTCGTCCATTTTGTTAAAAAATAATAAGTTTCATTTTTGAGCACAGTTAAATGATTATGTTTAAGTCTATAAACATAATTCAAAAATTGAGTCTTTAACTAACTCTATGTTGGCTAGAGAATGTAAAATATTCGTAGAAAAGAACCATGGTTATAGATTCGTTTGAGTAACTGGTTTTTTATGACACTTGCAACTTTGCACGTGACATTGCACAGTGTGATATTTGGTGATTTAGCCGGCCACAAATAATTTTTTTGAAGAAAACGGCTTGTATATTTTAAACAACTGTATGTAGACACCAAAAGTGAGAAAAATTTAATATTTCTTATACAATAACTGTATAACGGTCTTCTAGGCCGTTAATGATCAATAAAATCATTAAAAATTGGTTATATTTGAAACACCATAACATTGCATTGGAACCGAATTTTAACATAATTCTAATTTTATTTATAAGGTTTTTTTTTTTTTTTTTTTTTTTTTTTTGTTAAACTTAGACCTATTTTCCAAAAGCTAAATGTGAATCAATTGTTTTTTTAAAGTACAATGTTTGTTTGCACCTATTTTCAATAACATTAGCTTTAGACTGCGAGGAAAAAACTCGAATGCTGTGCATGCACTGATTATGCCACACCAAGATATGACATATCGTGAGATCGAGGAATTCCTAGGCATTAATTCCACTAGAAATATTCAATATTGCATAAAGTTTCTCACGTTAAACCCCATATAAGTTAACAATGGTTTAAAAAAGATACGCATTGAATTTTGCAAAGAAATGAAGGAGAATTCGGCCATGTTCTTGAAAACGAGTTTAAGTGTTTGTTAGTTGGAGTGAATATAAAAGGGTACAAACTTCCCTTTATATCGAAATTTGTTTTGTTTTTCATTTTCGTACTTCAAAAAGAAAACAAATCAAGGCAATTAAAGCAAGAAAAATTGCTCAAGTAAAATTTTGTGTGTTAACGTAAACGCAAGTTTAAAAGAAAAAAAAGAAAAATTTGGAAAAAAATTTGCTGTGGGTGAACTTAGCATTACCCATTCAAAATTTGCTCAACCCCATAAAAGTTGTACATAGTCGAAGCATTTAAAATTAAACGGTCACTTGCTTCTCGTCAAGTCCTTATACTTTTATTGTGTACGTTTGGAGTACAAAACAACTGTAAGTTGCGAATGGTAGGCAATCATTTATTTGCTAAAAGTCTTCCAAGAACTAAAAAAAATTAACGAATCATTCTTTTACACTTTGTTTGAAAAAAATTCCAAAATTGTCCGCGTAAACAGCGAATTGTATGATTAAAAACCCCAATTTGTTATCCAAAAACTTCACTGCATAGCAAAATAAATTGCGTAACTAACTTACTCCGATACTTAAAATATCAGTTATTGTAACAAAAATACAAGTTTTTGAAGTATTTCTATCAAAATTTCACTTTCAAAAAAAAAAAAACAAATAAATAAATATCGTTTTATACGTTTTTTAAAAAGCATAAATAGGATTTTTAACCTTCATGTTGATAATATGAGAATTTGGGTCAAACACCGAACCGGAAGTGATAATAATTTGTGAAATAGTTACCTGATATCTAAGAACAAGAATTTAGGAGCCCCACAGTGATTTTTAGGGGAATGCTATATGTTAAAATATGATCCGAACTTATTTTTATTGATTGATATTGATATTGATTGCTATATAATAAATATATTTTAGAGCTGCTTTTAACTCTGTAATGTCAAAATTAGAATTTTTTGAAAGTTAATTTGGCAAAATCTCACACAGCGCATTGGGCACTTGTGGACCATACAGGAACTGCATAAAACATTACAGCTTGAAATATATATTTAAAAAATAATTTTTTATTGTGAATTCTTAGCTTTATAAATGAGTATAATAAACGTGTTTGAATTCTCATATTATTATTTATATATCATATGTGATTTTTAAATTCATTTATGGATCAAGTAGAACACCTGAGTATTTCACATCTTTTTCCCACAGAACTATTTTTAACGCCATTCTGTGGTATATAGTAGAATCGTAGCATTGGAGTTTAAGTTTTAAAGGTAGATTCCAGGGACCTTTCAGGATCGGAGCCATGTGGTCTCATTCTAAGGTATCTGTGACAAGTAAATTTCTAAAACTTTTGGCAATTTTGTTCTTATAAAAATTTAAAGATAATTTAATTAACATTACACATAAGTTCAAAATTGAAATTTAGAAGGAAAAAATTATTTCAAGATAATTTTTTAAATTCTCAAAGTCACTGATTTCAGAAAAAATATCTAAAAAATTGTTAGTCGACTATATCTCGAGATATTAGTCATTATGTATTAAATATTGATTCATTAAAACACTTCATATTGAGACCCCGCTCTCGCGAAGTAAATAAAATAAGAACACATTTTTAAAAACTCGAATATTTGCAAAATAAAAAATTACACGGAAAAGTTCGTGTGGTATATGCAATAGGGTTATAAATGTTTGCAATTCTTGCAAATATCCAAAATACTATAGCAAGGTCTTGTAGAGCATGAAAAAGTATAAGTGTATATATTATTAATTTTTCGCGTTCGTTAAAAAAGCGTTAAATTAGCTTTTAGTCAGATTTTTATATTTTATTCCATAACCGATAAATCTAAGTAATTTTCTTCTTAATAATTGACCATATCACAATAATTTTCTTATTTATGTTTAAGAAGAATATAATAAAGTGATTTTAATCGATACGTAACATCAAAAGTCTACCTTTTCAATTTTTAGAACTTTATATAAAAATTTTTCAAATAAAAATAAAAAAGTTACAAAGAAATTTTAAAAATCCCGTGCGTCCAAAATAGACTAAAACGTTTGGTTTTTATTATTAGGCCCAATATTGGCTATATGGTGGTGCTATGGTATTTTGAGGTCCAATGAATGTTGGAACACTAATATAAATATTTTTGTGGAAAAACGTAAACGTATTTAAACATACATTTTTAAATAAGCCAGCCAACAAATGGTACAGAGTATAATTAAAAAAATATAAGTTGACTTGCGTTAAAAAAAATTTGGTTGATAATAAAAAATACTGGCTCAAAAAGTGATTACTAAATTAAAGTTTAACAAACCAAAATACAATTACTTTTGAGAGAAAAGTACCAGGAAAATAAGTTTTAACTACACATCAATTCACAAAAAAATGTGTTATATGAAAATTAAATACTTTATATTTACCTATAGTGCTCGTATATCGATGTAAAAACTAAAAATTTTATATAATTATATAAAGTTGAAATATAATCAAGATTTTATGAATAATTATATCCTTATATTATCATAAAAACGAGGTGTAAGTTTGTTTTTTTAATAAATTGTGTTTAAACGGCTTTCAAGAAATTTGGTACACAGATAGAACCGATGCCATAGGTGATTATAGGCTTTGTTAGATTGATTGAAAGTCGAACACATATTTTAGACCCACCTTAAAAAAACAACTTTTTTTTTAATTTCACACGTTACTAATGAAGCTATTTACATGAAATTTTAAGCACAGATAGTACTTGTACTGTAGAATTTTATAGGTTATGTTGGATCTTGATCGGAAACCACGCCCATATTTTATGCTCACTTTTTTAAAACTCTCAACAGATGAACCAATTATCTTAAAATCGGAGCAGTATGTGTGGTACCCTCCATATAAAGCAAATATTCATTATGGTATATCTAAGAACTATTAAAGTGAGAACCCTCAAATTTCGTGGAAGGCTCAAATTTCGCATTAGTGAAATGAAAATAGAGGTAGTCCCCATATAAAGAAAATATAAATTTTCTCATCTAAAGGACTATTACAGTGTAAGTCTTAAAAAATATTCATATCAAAATTTCGAATAGGGTGAATAGGTCCAGAGGGAGTAGTAGCTCCCATATAAAGTAAATATTAATAATCGCATCAAATAGGGTAGTGATGCGCACCAGTAAAAGCTAGTAAAAAAACAAATTTAATGCTTTGGAATTTTACAAAAGTTCGCAAATATTTAAGGAATCACTTCGGTGCAGAACAAATATTTTATAAATATAAGACAATATTAAATTAAAAAGGCTATGGTGGAAAATTTATTGACGATTTAACTGATTTAAAAAACCGAAAAGGACCATAGGGGAGCTTCAAAAAATCTCAAAATATATATATACTGGATCTAGTTAGTTCGTTTTTTCAACACAAAAATTCTTTAAAAAAATCTGATTTGCTGTGAAAGCTGTTTAAGCTTACATAGGTGCTAAAAAAAGTTCAAAAACCAAATATACCTTAATTTGTTTTTCAGTACCCATTAAAGCAATAACTATAAGGGAGGCAGACAGGCATTAAATAAATGAAAAACAGATTTGCCAATAACTTGGTTGTTTATGAAGCGATTTGGTTAATTCATAAAGCTGAAATTCGAGAAAAATATTTGTGATCGATCTATATAAGAACCAATTCCGTAACTTATTTAGGACTTGGATATCCTTCAAAAATGCATTTTGGCCGATGTCTTTGTAACTAATGGACCAACTAAATTCATTTCTTCAGCGGAAAAATTCATATCTCCGCCATTATGAACTGATCTTGCTGAAGTTCGAAAGGCTTTCAGATCGTTTGATATATATATTATATATGGCAGTTATCAGTGGGTTTCATAAATGCCATTTCAATCGACGTAGGGACGGACAGACGGACATCGTTCTATCGATATCGTTTCTTAAAGGATCCAGAAAATATAAAATTGTTTACTCTACGAAGAAAATTATGAAAATTACAAACGGAATGAAAAACTTATAAAGTTACTTGAAATTGATTTTAATTTATAAGTTATAAGCTTTTGCTTTTAACTTTTCTAAATACATTTTCAAAAAAAAAAAAAAAAACTTGGAACAAAATGAGATTTTTTAAATTCTGAATATTTTTCGTTTCTCTTTTTTTAATTTTTTTTTAAATTTTTTCCCTCTAGATTTCTACTTTGAACCTGTGTGTGTTTGTACGGCTCGCCGATTAGAAATTACAAATAAATTTTCAAGATATTTGTATTCTGTTCCACTGTGCATTGCTAAATAATACATTATTTATGCCTAAATGTGTTTCAAAAAATTTTATGTCCTTGTGAAAATGGGACATAATATTTAATGACAAGTATTTATAAAATTGTTATTTTTTATTTTATTATTATTATTTTTTAATTTATTACCCAGACATCTTCAGTTAAATTTTTCTTATATTTAGCGTTCAATTTTCAACTAGACGTATTATTGCTGCTTCATTGGTTTTATATGTGTTGTTATAAAAAAGAACATTTATAAAAATGCTGATTTCGCTGAGGAGAAAACATATTTTATTGATTTCCAATTTATTTATTAGAAATTATTTAATATTTGATATGTTATATACATTAAAATTGTGATCAAAGTATGTTGCATTTAAAAAAAATATTATTATTTTATTTTTTAATTATAAAAATTCAAGAATGGCAAAAATGCAAATTTTTATTTCTTTGATCATAAAGACAATTGTTTGCAAATAAAAAAAAAAAACATATTTCATTAAAATCAATGCATATATTTGGATTTTATTCTCAAATTAGTGAAGATTACTTATTTATAAATTACAAAAAATCTCTGTAAATTTTAATGATTTATTTTTACTAAAAATCATTTTCATATAAGTAGCTTTTTTTAATGTTTTAACTCCATAAACAGCTATTTAGGCATTTATTGCATAAATGACCCTGAACTGATGATGCATTTTAAAACTTCATGAAATATTCATTACATTTTCTCGCCAATAAAAAATAAATTGAAATCTTCTGTTTGTAAGACGTACAAATCCAACACCATTTAATAAAGTAGTGAAAAATGTTGAACGGTCTTTTTTTATTTTACAATATGTACGTTCTATACATATCTATGATTCATTTCCTTTGTTAAAACAAACTTTTATCGTTATTTTATAGAGAAAAAAATATAAATACTAAGAGTAACTGGAATTGAAATAATAAAACTTAGTGGTAGCAATTGTTATCATAAGCGTCTTATTGAAAGTGTAAAAAGGAAATTGCAACTCAAGCAATATAGAGAGTTTATCTGTTTTGTCTAGGGTTTGGGGTTTCTCGTGATATTTTTTTCACGGGAAACAGGAGTAAAAAATTAAATTTTCCTGGAATTCCCGGGAATTTGAATTTTTCATATTTAAAAGCTTAAATTATAAGAAAAAAATCACTGATTTCTTATAAAGATTATTAAACAACAATATAAATCGTAATTATTTCACGATTTAAACAATAATAAATATACAAATAAAATAAGTAGCTATTGTAAGTTATGTTAAAAACTGTATATCTCAGATTTTTAGCTTAATTAGTTTTCCATGCCAAAAATTAAAAAATAATAATAATAATAATGATGATAATAATAATAATAATAATAATAAACCCTAATCTATGGTACCGTATTAAAGTTTCAATAAAAATAGTTTTTCTTATCGTTTTATTCCCATTTTATCTTCATCTTACATTATTAATTAATTTAGAGTGGTAAAACACAATATTGGAAAATATTTAAAATTGGTTCTCTTACGCATTTTAAAATTCTCGGTTAAGTTTTGAGGCTTTAACATTTATATATTTCTTTACAGCTTCATTGATTGTAAAAGATATGTGTCTCAAAAAACTGAAACATATTGTGCTTTTAGAGAAGAAACTCTCAACTTAATAATTCTTTTTATAATGGTAAATATTTTAATAGCGCAACTTATTTAATATTTATTTTCACAAACCAATAATATAATTTAAAAATCAAAAATTTAACATGCTAAAAGACATTCTACGACGAGAAGTATTAATACTTTTGAAAAATATAATATTTCGGATTCTACCAGTATGTCAAAAGATTCGACAGGAAATACTTCAGACTATGATACAAAAAATAAAGGTAAAGCCGTTCTCTCTTTTCGTCACCATACTAGCCTTCTGACGTTTGAGAGATTTATTATTTATTGTGCTATCATATCTTTTTAAAAATATTCGAGTTTATTTTTATTTAATTTTTAACGAATTATATTTTCAATCTATTGATACATTAATTGAAATAAAAGAAAGAAAAGATATTACAATTTAGAGTTTATGTTCATAATAAAGATTATTTACGCACATAAACATTTTAATGATTTATTAATTTATTCTCCATTATACGATGTTTGAGTGACTTATATTCCCAAATTCAAATAATAACGAAAATTAAATACTGCTGCTGTAACAGGTTAAATATTTTTATTTAAGGTTATACAAAGGTCAAAATCACATTAATAATATTTTAAATAACCTTTTTAAGATATATTTGCTGTAATTTAATAGGTTAGCAAAACGAATAGACCAAGCAAAAGAACGCGAGCAGGAGCTTCCAAAAACGAACTCTTTCACCATTTCAAAAGTAGAGCTAAGTGGATATTATGCGCTTTTGTATAAGTTAATAAAAATTAAATGTATTTTTAGCAAGAAAAACGGTAAATAAATTCTAAAATAAAAATTTCATAAATTGAAAAGTATTTTTATTATTTATTAAAGCTAAATCCATATTTTTATTAAACATTTTTATAAATATAGTTTTAAGACAAGTACTTCAAAAGCAATGAATGAATAGCATCCTACCAATGACAACCATGCGCTAAAAAATTCTATATATATATATATATATATATATATATATAAATAATTTTTAAATAAACAGTAAATAAGCGTTCTCAATTTCCCAACTTACATTCTGTTACTGTTATTCCAGCTTAAGATTAGAAGGTACCTCATTTCCTTGGAAAAAGTAATAGAAACAAAAATAATTATACTTCTAATTTCCTATATTTTGAGATTTATTTCGTACAAATTAACTTTGTAATAACATGGAATTTATTTTTATATGTATTTTGATACCACCAGTCTCATTTCGTATCACTCCTTCACATGTAGGACACATAGAATTCATAAATTTGTAGCTAATTTTTGGATCATTCCTGGATCATTTGCCACCTTATAATAAAGGTAAAAACTGCGTTGACCACTTCATTATTTTCACTTAACTCCAGACGAAGGTGTTCTTCACAAGATGGGATGAGTACTGTGGTTATTGTCCTGCATAAATTCCCGCATAATTTTTTCTATAGCAAATGGAAACATTTTCGTTCTTAGTTTGTCGCCAAAGTATATTTCATACGTTTTTTCCTATCAGTCCAATATTTTAGATACAAATAATTCACATATAACCCTATTTAGAGGATTTCGCGCCTCCTTTTAAGACCTACTTTCTGTATCAAATTATTTAACATAATATTTCGCATTTTTTTGTTTTTTTATTAACCACCACTGAATCAGTGCACATAAAATTTTTCGCTAATAGAGTTCGGTATGACTTATTTTATATGGTCTCTTTTTACTTAACTTTTCTAATTTTTTGACTCAAACACTGAATCGGTTCATATACAGATGTAGTACGGAAGTAACTGTTGCTTTCATTATATGTCACACACCTTTTTACGTCCATTTTTGTATGTAAAGTTTTGTTATTTATTTGCCATTATATATATTTGTGATGACGCACTTATTTGGCAGAAAGATATTATGTTCTCCGAAAGGAACTTTAAGCTTTATAAAATTCTGTTTGTTTTATTTTTCACAAGTAAAAAGTCGTAAGATAGAATGCTATTAGTTTGATATTGGTTTAAATATATCGTAATAAATTTATAAATAAAACATACAAAAGCTGCCAGCAAAATCATCCATTGAAAAGTCGCCCAAAATATTATTAAGTTTCGTATAAAAAATTACCTAATGTTTTGAGTGATTTTTCGTTATTTTTAAACTGTAATTCATTTTTGAATACCCATTTCTAAATTTGTGGATGATTTTTCGCTTTTATACTCGTAAAATTTTAAATAATGATATACAAAATTATAAATAAACAATATTATCCCAGCAAAAAGTTGTTGGTTTTCGGTAATAACAACTACTTATTAAAGTAGTTTCTTGGTAATGAGGCGTCATTATTATTTGCCTAGTCTGTATTACATTAATAAGTACTCAATAGTGTAATAGCACAGTAATACTGCAATCACGTGGATGAGTTGTTGTTGTTGGTTCAACCCCATTCTGAAGCTGTTAGTTTTTTATAACAAAATGTCTAAAAAGATATTTTAATCTAAATAGAGTTTTTGTCGCTCAGGTTGCTATGTGCGAGACGTTAGTCAGTAAAAACGAATGGTTAGTGTGTGTCCAAGTTCGAGTCTCACTGATGGCAAAATTTTTTTGTTTTTTTTTTTTATTTTTGTTTTCGTTTAGGTACATATTTTTGAGTACCCCTAGAGTCAAAAAATAACTACATGAATTTGTGGACAAGTCGAACAAAAATAACTAGTTATTCAGACAAAAAATAAGTAGTTTATTTTTGTTTCCAATTATACCTGCTAGCTTACCAGGAAAGCAATGTTTTTGCTGGGATGTTAAATTATGTTCATAAATAGTTACTCTGATTAATAAAAAATATTTATAATAATCGATCCATAAAATTAGTCGTTTTTGTTGATTTGGATATTCTGTAAGATTCTGCAAAATTAAACTAGTTATAGCTAATAAGAAATTTTTTCTTCGCTGTTGTAATACTAACATTTTAGCCTTTTTAAGTAATTTTTAAAATCAAAAAGGCTAGAATAAAGGCTAGAATCTGAAACGAAAATGTTGAGGCTAAAAGCAAAATAAAAAGGATAAATTTAGATTTATCCTTAAAAAGTTTGCTAGTTTAGCTTTAAAGAGACTAAACTGGCAACACTGGTCGCAAGCAAAGTTTACTTCACATCAAACTAAGTAAGTTGGCCAGAACTATCAACTTCAAATGTGTTATTTTATTTTATTTATTTATTTACTTCTTTCTTTTTTTTTTTTCTTTTTTGAGATGTAAAAAAACTTAGTAAGTTATTTATTTTTATTTAGTAATTTAGTTTATAATTACAAATTATAAGATAAAATGTAAACGATGAGCAATAGCATCAGCTCTATGTATTAATAAAATATTCACAAGTTTTAAAATAATAAGTATAGTAAAATAAGTTTAATTACTATATTATATTATATAGATTTGTTGATTTAATATACTTAGTTATTAGGTTTATATTTTCCATTGTAGGCATTGACATAGAAAGTGTCTTGGAGTCGTTGGAAGGTTAATGTCCTAATTACAGAATGGATTAAAAGAAGAAGAAGACGTAGAAATTTGGTGCAGTCTAATCTACGTAAATATTTTCCATGATCAAGCATATAGTCATGGATAGATATTATCTAAATCTATTAGAGTGAAACAGTTTTCGATATGCTTTTCTATATCTCTCCGATATAAATTATTTATGAAATGTAAAGTCTGCATTTCTGGCTGTCAAATCAGCAAATTCATTTCCATGAATTCCGCTGTGGCCAGGAATCCATACAAGCTTAATGTTGGGAAATTTTTCAATTAGAATATTTCTTATAATCATTGTGTAATATTCATTATTTGATAAATTAAGAATTGATTTTAATGATGAAAGGGAGTTCGAGAATACGACGAATTTTATTTCTCTTTTTTAACAAAGTTGTGAGCTTCATAAATTTCGATAATTTCTTCCGAAAAATTGTGCTACAGTTGTAGATATCCAGCAAAAACTTTTTAGTTTTCGGTAATGACAACTACTTATTAAAGTAGTTTCTTGGTAATGAGGCGCCATTATTATTTGCCTACTCTGTATTACATTGTTAAAAAATAGCTACATGAATTTGTGGATAACTCGAACAAAAATAACTAGTTATTCAGGCAAAAAATAAGTAGTTTATTTTTGTTCCCAATTATACCTGCTAGCTTACCCGGAAAGCAAAGTTTTTGCTGGGTATTTTCTGTTGTTATACTGTATAAGACGTAACAATCTGTCTTGGAATCATCAGTAAATACTAATTTGTGATCCCTGAAGTCTTCTTTAAAACTTGCAAACACTTCTTTTATAAATAGAAATAGGTGTATTGGATTTAAAAAATTTGTGCAAACCATGGTGGAAATAGTTTTGATTGTTGTTTTGTGGTATATAGTGGTATATTAAGAGCAATGCAATTTTGAATTATTCTGTAAACAGTAAAAGATGCTTTAGGAACTTTTTTAGAGTGAATTATCTTTTAAACTATTTGTTTCAGAGGGTTATTATCATTGTATATTCGTATCTTAAATTATATATAGGAGTAGAGCATAATGCACCAAGTGATATTCTTAAATATGAGTTTATTATAGAATTAGTTTTATTTATATGAGATTTTTTGGAATATTCCACTTTGTGTTACTTAGACGTTTTAAGATATTCAAGTGGTGAGAGAGTGAAGAGTCTATATGATCTTTCCAGGTATAGCGTTTATTTATAAAAGGACCGAATAAACGCATTGTATCAACTTTCCTGATAGATATATTTGAAAGAACGAATTTCACAACTACAGTTTTTAAGGCGACATATGTGTATACATTTGTTTTTTGCTACGGATAGGGTAGTACCTGATGAATCACACCAGTTGATTATGTCATTGAAAAGACCTTCAAGGTTTAATGAAATACGTTTTTTTTTTCTGGGTGACTTAATTATTAGAATAATGTCATCGGCATAAGCGCAAAAATTTCTTTGTAGAGGCAAATGATTGAAAATAATCTATTATAAGCTATAACAAAGACGATTACCGATAGTGGTGATCCTTGAGGAATTACATTATGTATTGGAAATGGATTGGAATACTGGTTATTAATTTGTGAAAATATTGTTATATAGATTAAGTATTCTTTTTATTAAACATATAGATAATATTTTCAACATGTGGTGCGATATTCTATCCCTGGTGTTTTTCCATTCAATTTTTTCAAGGTAGAAGTGAGCTCCATAAAACTAATGCTAGACTCTATTTTCATTGCTTTCCTACATGGAGCATTCACTGTGATGTTTGATGTAGATTTTTTTAATTTTATTATGAAGTTATTAGGGAATTTGGAGACGTCAGAGTTTTCTGATCAGAATTTACCGAATTCCATGGCTATTTCTGCTTTATCAGAAATCATTACATGTTGATAATGAAGAAATGCAATGTATATCATGTGTGGTATTATATCCAGTAAAGTTGAGTATATTAGACCATATTTTCTCAGTTTATGTATTTGGGAATATTGTAGAAGTTAAATTAAAATCTGAAACTCTTTTCGCTTCTTTTATCTTTTTTTAAATATTGCATTTGCCCTTTTATATATTAGCAGGTTAGTTTGTGTCATATTTCTTTTAAATACATGCCAAAATCAATTTTTCCCGTTTTTGAATACTCTAACTCTTTATTCCATCAAGGTACAATTTTGGTTTTTTATGTGTTTATGGAATATATTTGTTGGCCGATTGTAGTATTACTTTACAAATATTAGCTGTTTCTTTATTAATAATGTCTGCCTTTTTCAAATTTTATGCAGAGGTCTTGAAACATTTTCCAATTTGCTAATTTAGTATTAAATTTTGGACGTACGGCTGTATATATGGGAAACAGAGATTCAGTTATCGGATAGTGATCGCTTCCAAATAGATTGCTCTCTGTGTTCCTTTCAGCATTTGAACTTAGAGAAGATGAACAAAACGTTAAGTCAATATGAGAAAATGTGCCATGGGTATTAAGGTGAGTAGGAGCGTTATCATTTAGATTTGTTGAGAAATTTTTACAAAATATTTCCTCTGTGACTGTTTGAACCTGAACCCCAATTTCTATGAGGACTTTTAAAGTCTCCAGATATCAACGAAAGTAAATTTGACCTAAAAACATTATCGAGATTTCTCTCACGTTGGAGAAATGTATGTGTTAAAAATATTAAATTTAATCTTTGATGTAATCTCAATGCAAATAACGTCAAAGTCATTTGACACTGTAATCTGTTTATGTTGTAAGGATTTATATACTAAAGTATATAGTATATTCTTAGTATAGTATATATATAGTATATTCTTAGTATATAAAATATAGTTGATAGGAATTGAAATATTGTTTTGGGAGTGTATATGAGTTTCTTAAATGCATATAATATTTGGCAGGTGGGTTTTAATTAGTGTTAACAGTTCATTATAATTGTTGTTATAGCCGTCCATTGCAATATTTTAAGTGCCATTTATATATGTGCTAAGATGGAAAACTTTACGAATGTTACAAATAATGAAAAAATCTTGTACGCTTAACTGAACAACAATATTGTTATTATATATATATTATTGTATTTATTGTTTAATGATTTTGGACAGTTGCTTAGTTTTTTTTACAGTTAAGGTATTTTGTTTAATTTTAATGATAATTAAGAGTATTTTTAGTATTTGACTATCAAGCAAAATGAAGAGTCTTAAGTAGCTTCAACTTATTCTACAAAATTTTATTCCCAAAAAAATATATTTTACAATACTTATGTATTAAATATTTGATAATTTGTTTTCCATCATCTTTCAAATATATTAATGTTATTAATGAATTCGATTACAATGAAACGAATGAATAAATTAATTCTCTGAAACAATTTAAAAGTTTAATAGGATCAATGTTGTTATATAATGTTAGAATTATTCTTTAAAAAATATAATAAAATCCAACAAATTTTAAAAGTTGGTGAGCAAAATAAGGACTATGTTTCAGAAAAGTGTATTTTAATTTTAATTATTTATTTTTTTTATCCAATTACACTCAAAAATGAAACAATTTTTTTTTTTTTAACAATGTGGGCACCAATTGTGATGAACTAAATCGACGACGCTAAATTTAGTAGTGTTAACCATTTTTGAAAACTTACGTTTTTGATATATTTAATTTTGAAAGGCTAAAAAGGGTTTAGGAAAATTAGATTTTTAAATTAAATTTAATAATTTACTCCCGTATTCACAAACAACTTTTAAATTTAAAATGCATTTTAAATAAAAATTTGTCCCTATAATGTATTTTAAATTTAAAATTTTTTTAACAAATACGTAAAAACGCTAATAAACAAATCTTTAAACTGGCGAAAAATATTACTGTAATTGTGTAAATAAGCTAACTAGTGTAAAGAGCTAATTTAAATCAAAAATATAAAAACATTTAAAATCGGGCTAAATAAAACTGATTTAATTTATGATTGGAATACATATTCAACCGACTTATTGTTTAATATACATAAATAATGTACTTTTTATTTATAATTTTCAATTAATTCGATACTTTCATAATAAAGTTTAAACCCAAATGCTGCGAATATGAGTGATAAATTCGAAAAATGTCTGTCACCATTGAATTCAGTGTACTCGAATTAGTTTTACCAGTAAGGTTCCTAGTTTGTTAAAATTTGCAAATAGCACAGTGTTATTATTAGCTATTGCAATTATCTGAATTTACATTTACAAATTATACGAAATTTTAAGTACTAAAAATTGTTTGGTAAAGAGATATTGAGAATGATGTAAAGAACAAAAGTAAAGTAGAATTTATAAAGATTATGTGAGATGTAATTAAAAATATGTAATATGTGAAATGTATGTAACTCGGAAAATTTTTTTTGATGTAAGAGATAAAATCTTTTATATCAGTTTTTATTTTAAACATTTAATTACTATGTGGTAAACTTTAATAGGATTAATAGATATATGTTATTTTACTTTTTATTTGTCCTTTTAGAATTTCGAGTTGTTTGTTTTATTTTGTTTTTTTTTTTCACTTCGCTATTGTGGTACAATTCATAGACTAGATTATTTTCTCTTAATTTTTAATTTAACTAAGCCAGAGAAGACTATCACTAAAATAGTTTTCGCTATATGCGATAATCTAATATAATAATTCATAATAGCTAAGCAGTTAGATAAAAAAAACACAAATATTTCCATTAACTTGTAAGGTTTCTACCCTAATAGCTTGTAGATACTAATTTCTCCTCACATATCCTCCCCCTTTTTATATCTCAACAACGAAACGTGATAGCAAATTAGATCGCACAAAGTTCAACCTTTTCAGAATCAAAGTAATCATTCTTAATATTTAGCATGAGTGCTTAAAACAATGTTTTCAAATCAAAATGCGAAAATTTTGTTTTTTTTTTTTAACGTAAAGAGATGCATTTTCATCCAACAATGAAATTAGATAGAAATTTATTCCTACAAACTATGGAATCTTTTAGTGTTATGGGTCTCCAAATTTGCAATAACTACCGACAGGAAATGTAAGTATGATAGATGTAATTCATAACATCAATTTAAGTTTTATTTTCATGTTTTTTAATATATATCGGACAATCCGGGCAACGCCGAGTCATATTTCATATGAAAAATTATCTCATAGTTTGAAGTGATTTTTCGTTATTTTTAAACTATAATTCTTTTTTATGAAGCATTTCCAAATTTTTGGATAAATTTTCTTATTAATAAGTTTTTTTTTAATTATTTTCATAAATAATTTTTACTGGTGATGAAGTGTATTAAAAGATAATTTTGATTATCGATTTTGTAACTCCGCATAATTAGCTAAGGTACTTCTATTTGGAGAATGAAGTGCCGCAGGCAAAATTTTTTATTAAATATAAATAATCTGGATTTTTTGTATGAATAAATACATAAAAATACTTAAATGCATATTTCTGTAGATATGAAATTAGCTATATTAAATAAGAAATAATTTTCTACGCTGTTGAAAGTTTGACATTTTAGTCTTCTTGAGGCAATTTTAATAATCAAAAAAGGCTAAAAAAGCTAGAAGCTAATCCGAAAGTTTTGGGGCTAAAAGCAAACTAAAAGTGCTAGATAAAGCTTTAAAAAGGCTAAACTGGCAACACTGGTTCTTTAAAGTTGAAAAATTAGAAAAATGTGATTGAAACGAAGCAGAGCTTTTTTATATTTTTTTATTTTTATATATTTTTGATTTTTTCCCCATAATTTCCAATTTTTGGTATTATGGTTGTATAAGCGAACTGTCCTTCAAACATAACAGAACAATATTACTACTTAAATTATTGCTCTATCGCGTTTGGCTCCGATGTGTAGGGTCAAATACAAAAGTTCTGCTTGGATCGAATTGAAATGTGTGGAAGAGTTAAAGAGGAGGACCTAAGCTTTCAGAAAAATCATCCTGTAGTCACCCAGTCATAACATGAGATAAGTTGACCTCGGGCATGTAAAAATTTTATAAAAATCGTAACTTCTACAAATCAAGTCCGATTTCAAAGACTTTCATATGTCTGTAAAGTGCTTTGCAAGATAAAGAAAAAATATGCCTAATCACCTTATCTGCTACAGTTAAAAAGATATTTACACTTGAATTTTTCATTTTTGATTTTTTGCCTCGGCTTTATTTCCTTTTTCGGAAAATAGTCCTCAAGTCATGACGAACATTTTTATATTATTTCCATTCGTCTAGCCGTGAAAATTTTTCAAAATCAGAACTCTGAAATTATTATTATTATTTTTTTTTTGCAATCCAACATTTTTTTTTTTTTTTTTCTACATATTTCAAAAGACAAGGCTTCATAAATGGTTAATAAAGAAATTTTGTGAGAGGCGATTTAGGTTTGTATCATACGTCCAGCATTTCATTTTTATAGATTAACAAAAAAATGTCACGCGACATTTTTTTTTTTAATTTATTGCTGATATTTAATCGTAAAACAGATTTTAATCGATTTAATGCTAACTTGCTTCCTGCTTGGCCAAAAACGAATGCAGAAGTGCAGATTTTACGAAAAAGGTAAATTTTTTAAACATTTTTTTTAATTGCACAAAAAAGCATATTTGTATAACATTTTCACTATTATTTTTCATTTAGTGTAAAAAATATATATCCTTCATTCATCAAAAAATTTAATTTTAAAATACTAATTTCAGAGTACTGATTTGGAAATTACTTCACGGCTAGAAGAATTTGTCAAAAAAAAAATTTGAACATAATTTTTCGAAATATATTACAAATTATAGAATATTTAAAAAAATTTTCCCTCATATACCTTAGGAGCAGTGTTGCTAGTTTGACCTTTTTGAGGCTTCTAATTTTGCTTTTAGCCTTCAAACTTTTGTATTTAAATTGAAATTTTTGTGAACGAGAGAAAATAAGTTTTTAAATTAAAAATAATGTAAAATTTTTTCTGACATTATTCATTTTTTGACCTTTTTTAAAGTCTTAGCCTTGTTTGTATGACGCTCAAATGTCTCAAAATAATGTTGAGGCAAAAAGTCAAAAATTCAAAATTCAAGCGTAAATATCTTTTCAACTATAATTGATAACTTTGGGGTATTAAGCTTATTTATTTTTTCTCTATCTTGCCAAGCAATTTACAGCAATATAAAAATCTTTAAAATCGGGCTTGATTTGTAGAAGCTAGGATTTTTTGAATCTCTTACATACTCGAGATAATTAACTTTGACACTCTGTAGCTTATCTCTTGTTATCATGGGATGAGTACAGGATAATTTTTGTGAAAGCAAGGGTTCTCCTCTACAACTCTTCCAATTATTTCAATTCGATCCTAACAGTAGTTTATGAGATACAGATTTATTACCAAAAATTTTGCGTTTGGCCCCACTGTGCGCCATTCGGTCAAAAGTTATACAATGGCAAACTTTGAAAGCAGAATTTTATGTATTTCAATATTTTTCCATTTTTTGGTTACTGTATATACGTCCTTCCATGAAGATGCAATATGATGTCACATATTTATCAATGATGTAGTTCTGATCCGTTTGTGATGTATCCCATTATTTAAAATAAGCGTGAATTTCGAATTAGTCCTCCCAGGACTACCTTAATATCTGGCTTTAGCATAGTATGGTTGGAGGGCTCATTTTTTTTAATTTTAGCTAAATTTTCATATTTTTGATTGTCAAAAAATGATCTAGAATTATAAAGCACATTGGGAGACTTGCTATAGTTTATATTAATGATTGTGTTTTTAAATTGTCAAAATAAACCAATTTTAACTAAAAACAAGAACATTTTACTTAAACGCATTTTGTTTGGGCATATCCAAGTCCCGGCATAAAAACTATTACAATTTAGCTCGATAGTAAGTTTTTGTTAAGATATATCCTAAAATGAAGGACACTCTAAAAAATTACAATATTTGTAGAATTTGTGGACAAAAATTAATTTTTGTTATAACCAAAATGATGACGTTATATAGTCTTCTTTAAATTAGATTATTGAAGGATACACAAAGAAAATGCTTTTAAGAATAAAAATTTCACGTATATTGTGTAGAACTTAAAGAGGATGCTGAACGTTCATCAAGCATTATCCTAAAAATGTCTTAGACTAAAAATTTAAAATTTAATATCAAAAAAAGCACAATCAAATACCAGTAAATATAAAAAAATGTATTGACTATGTAGCAAAAAATAATTGTATTTAAATTGTTTAAAATATTTCAAAAATTTTTCAATAAAAATTTAGGTTTGGCATTATTTAAACCCCTGTATCTTTTAAACCATTAAAGCTATTAGCTTAGCTTTTTCGTTATTAAATAAAGAATTCTTAAGTTAACAAAATGTATTTAGTTTTTAAATTTACACTTGTTATCTGTATTATTATTTTATAAATTGTGCAAAAATTATTCAAATATATTTAAGTTTTTAGTGTAACTCAGTTAGTAATGAATCATTTTATATATGGTGATAGTTCTTCATCAGATTTATAGTGAGGCAGAATCAAAAATTGTTAGAAATAAATCAGTATCTTCTAATCAGCTGGTTGGATTTACATAAATCCCATCAGTTTTTCCGGAAATTAAAATTTTGAGATTCCTGTCAAAATTTTTTTTACACTGCATTATTTCAGATGGCAATATGTTGAATTTCGTTGCAATATGTTAACTCACAAAGATTTTATTACAGATACAATATTGTTAGTTTCTCCAAAAACCAAATTTTTATAAAAATTGTACTTTAAATCCAAAAATTAGTAAAACTGTGGACACAATTTTTTTAAATAAATTCTATTCTATAATAGTACATAATGCACGTTTTCTAGAGGTCTCAAAACTTTAAGAAGATATAAAAATCTTTGGAATCGGTTAAGAAACAAAAATTTGGCTAACGGTAAAAATTTTAAAATCAAAATTTTTTAGCACCGCTTTTGAGTGCACCCTTCCAAACTTAAAATTTTACACTCCTCTGCAATGCCTATGTGAAATTTTATATAAATCTAACTAGCCGACTACAAGTTACAGATTTATTTCAACACTTTTCTGCTCCAATATGCAATGTAAATAAACGAAATTTGAAATTCTGAGAATTTTTTTAAATTCTCAACATTAAACCGCGATAAAAATTCGACCCCTTCGCGAAAGTGATTCACGCCAATGGCATTTAAACGCTTAAATAATGCCTTTTGTTCGTTCAAAGCGTTGGCATTGTGACAGAAAGAAAAAAGCCCGAAAAATATTTTAATCGAATTTTAATATTTTTGTGTTTTTACCTATATATGGGCATTTCTTCAAACTCGTTTACCTTTGGGGTTCAAAAAATGTTGAAATTTTTTTAATGGCACATCAATAAACATCAACGCACCAATATTAGTTGATTTTAATGAAACACAAATCTCTTCGCGTGAATAATTTTTAGCGGCGTCAGCTTTGTGGAGGTTTAGAATAAAAAGTTATAAAAAACTGCTAAGTTATAAAAAACTGCTGTGGGTTATATCAACATGTCTAAAATACAAAATTCAAAGTGATAAGTTATAAGTGATGATTCTTTAATATTTTATTAAAAAATATTTTTTGATTTGTTGATATATTTTTAATATATCAAAAATTTTAATTAAAACTAAATGGCGACTTTTAACGAGAAAGTAAGTTGCTTAAAATATCTCGACCCATTATATATTAATTCCAACCAAGAAATTTATTATTTTGAAATTATTTTTCTCAAAGCTAATGACAAATTTTATTTAAGAGATCAAATGCCGAACCTTTTTGGACAGAATTGGGAAAATAAAAAATAGATTTGATGAACTTATGTCCTAATTTATATTTTTACTTTGGCTCATAGCATTGTCTCGGCGGAACGTCTTTTTTTCTAAATTATCACTAATTAAAATAAATTGTCCAACAGGCTTAAAGTCAACACTTGTGAATCTATGCTTTCAGTATTGCATTTGTTAGATGAGAATTTATAAGTCTGGACTCCTAGTGAAGATCTCGTACAAAAGTATAGAAGTTTAATTGATGAAAAGAGAATTTTATGTTAACTCTTTTTATGAATAAATTTTTATTCTGGCAATAATAAATATTATTATAAATATATTATTTTGTAATTAATAGAACTGAATTTAGTAGTTTTTCACAGAACACAATACTTTTGTTTTCATCATTTTTAAAAAGTTCTCAATAGTAAGTCTGAATGTCACCGAATCAGTTCCATATTTGGTTTCCGAGTTTGCATAAATCCTCGAACTATTTATTCGAAATTTCATTACTGTAAGTTTTTTTGTTTAAGATATCGGCGGAAAAATATGAACTGATGAACGATAGAAACTCATTTTCTAAGTATTTTGTTCATAACTTTTTTTTTGGTTTATGAGCCGATTTTCAATACCAAAGTTTTTGTGAGAAGAATAATTCTATGAAATATCGTTCCATTGAGTTACTTTTACCTTAGAATTTCACGAGGACCCAGAATATATATGCTTTGTAGCGCCTTGAAGGAAAATTGCGATATGTTACATACAGAGTGACGAACTCATTGTGCCCCCATGTTTTTGGATAAATGCCAATTTGTAGAAAATTTTTGCTTTTCAGAAAAAAATTTATACTTTCCTTAAAAAACATAGGATTCGTTACCTTCAAATATGATTTTCCAATTTGTTTTGAAATACTTAACTTTTTTATAATTTTTCAAATTTATAAATTCACCTGAAATTAATAACAATCCACTCGCAATTTAACTAAATTGTTCTTTCTTTATTTATTTTAACGAAATACGTTCCAATATCAAGGATTATGTTAATGTAAATATTTACTTACACTTTATTTTCATAAAATCTATTGTAATACACCTTAATCTTATAATTCTAAAAAAATTACACTGAAAATTTTTTTACACATTTATATGAAATTACTTTAAATAAATTCTACTTTAAGGCACATTATGTAAATTTTGAAATAAAACAGAATTGTACAGAGTTTCCCCTTTTGAGCAAATAGGTAATTTTTTAGATGAGTGCTTTTTGTTTTTGTAGGTATTACCTAAAACAAGTATTATCTTGGGTAATATGTTTGCTCACAAAGAAATACATACACAGATACAAAAATAAACAAACAAAAATATTTTTGTTAGGGGAAGTGAGTGTTTATGTTCATACAGGAAAAGGATGCTGGAAATACCAGTAACCGCATATGAAAACATACATAAGTTAACATCGCAAATATTGAGGAATACACAGGGAAACAAAGGCAACGAATCTTAAATGTGC
Organism: Protocalliphora azurea; assembly: GCA_932274085.1. Classification (NCBI taxonomy): domain Eukaryota; kingdom Metazoa; phylum Arthropoda; class Insecta; order Diptera; family Calliphoridae; genus Protocalliphora; species Protocalliphora azurea. Next base: position 39,769,921 of record OW026519.1, read on the forward strand.
ATATGTATATTTTATATTTTTGCCATTTAACAAATTCCATTCCAGCTATCTGATAAATGAAGTGCAGTAATTCAAAAAAAAAAAAAAAAAAAATTCTCAGTATACCTTGAAAATTCGCTTTATCTAATTTTCTAGCTTTAGATCTGACAATTTTTTGAGCATCAAATTGAAATTCCTTTACAGAAAACCAAAAGAAATTGTGTGCTTTTTATATTGTCGCTGAATAAATTTGAATCCTCCATGCTTATTAGCTGTCGTAGTATGTCATGCAGCAGCAGTAAGTACAAATTGTACAAAATAAATATGAAAATTAAACTCAATTTCTGTTTGAATAGAAAATTTAATTAATTATAATTAGGTAGAACATTTATAATTTATATACAGTTTTATCAAAAATTCACTAGATTTAACTTTTCTTGCTATCATTCAATAAAAACTTTAACACACATAGTATCCCAACTTCGCTAAGCTACACGTTAAAGGTTTTGGACTTGAGCAACCTAAAGTGCTTTCTAAGATTATTTAGGGTGCTGAATACGAATATTCATACTTTTTTCTTAAATTGGTTCTGGTTTTCGAAACAAAAATATTTTCTGTTCCATACAGTAATAGAAACTCATCATGTTCTCGCTCCGAAATCACTAGTATTATTTTTTGATTTTCGCCAAATTTTAGTCCAATCGGTCTTCTTTCCATTACTCGTACCGCCAATGTTTTGAGTAAAAAACTTAAAGAAAAAATAAAGAACATTCAATTTAAAAGATATTCGACCTCTTGTGATAGTTTTGCAACAAATTCTCCATTTTTTACTTTAAATCAAGGGGTTTCTCATTATCCAGAATGTGGCGAACAAAATTATCGAATCCATGACGGTTTATTAGACCTTAAATAATTTTTAATAATTCCGTGGGTTTATGAATACCATTTTCGAAAAATATTTTTCTTTAATTTTTTTTTTAAGTTGTGTGTGAAGGGGTTTCATGAATGTATTCTGCAAAGCTTACGAGCGGTGAAAAGGAAACATTTTATTTTCCGCCACAAATGACACCCACCGGTATATTCATCAAATCAAATAAATTGTCAATTTCATCACTGAAGTACATGTTATCTTTCACTTAAGAATGGGCCCATAATTTTTGACCCAGTTTGCATTGATGTACAAAGCTTTATTTAATCCTACAATCATGATTCGATTAAATCTATTAATTGTTTTAGTAAATTAAAGTCACGTATTAAATCAATAAGTTCAGTTAATAAAACATATAATCCAAGGTAATGAAAACTATCTTTCTACATAAGATTTTCCATTTTCCTGAGTAGATAACACCCGTAAATTAAAAGATTAAACGTAAAAATAAACCGAGTATATCTGAAGCAGCCATGGAACTATTATATCCGCATTACACTGTAAGCCTGCAGGTGTAATGGAATTTAAAATGGGAAAAACTGTCAATCTTAGTTCATCTTCTGTTTTTTGAATCTGAACGTCATCTGAAACTCCGCTGCCAAAAAAATACTCATTCATTAATACATCTAATGTCTCATGACCGCTTGTCGTCTAGCTGCCAAAAGGTTTCTGAATGTAGTTTGGGACAGAAGGCGAGGAAGCCAGGGTTTTGCGTAAGGGAATAGTTTCGGCAGGTCTCAAAGGCCCTCAACGATTTGCGTTTTGCATTACTAGTATGGTGTTTAAATCTGTTCATTGAAGATTTGTAAGCTAACCAGTATCCTACTCTTTTAGCCTCTTTAAATAAACGGCGGCACTCTTTGCGAGTGTCACCTATTTCGTAGTTCCATCAGTATGGTTTACTTTTTTATCGAAATCATTTATTGAAGTTTTATTTTTTCGTTTCTTAGGTTACTTTTGTGGTTGTACAATGACAAGATTAGGTTTTACAATATCAACATTATTGTATCACTATTAAGTTTATTAGAAGAATTAAAGGGTATTTGCTCCCTGTTATGATGTTTATTTATAGTTATATTTGAACTAAAATTTTTTTTCTTTTATTTACACGTTTTAATTTTTTTCTTTTTATATCTTTACGTTTCAGACGTTGACTTTTTAGTTTATATATTTTTTTTTCCTTTTCCTAGACTTAAGCTATTGATGTATAATCTCAATTTTTTTTATATTATCATCAATATATCCATAGTCAATGAGATTAGATTTATTTTCTCCATCAGATATATTATATCATATCTTCAATCAAGCCAGCAAAACTAGTGTCATAATCATTATAATCCACATAAGAGCGAACATTACTGAAAATATTGTTATTTAATTCAGATATATCATCGCTATCTAAAGTATGTAATGGTGGAGATGATATTGATCTTGAATGAATTCGACTTGTCCTTAAAACATATTTATCTTTGTTTAATTTATATTCATATAGTTTTCCAATTATATTTCTTAAAGGTTAAATGTGTTTTCTATCAAATTATCTTTTTCTATTTCATTTAATATTTTTTAGTTTTTCTTTTAATACTGCTGTGCGAGCAACGTTCGCACAACAAGAACAAAACATGAACAAGTTTGGTTTAGACCAGTGTTGCCATAACGGCGGCTAGATACGGCTAAATCTGTTGGTATTTTTTTATCTCTAGCTGGTACTTTCTATAAAAAACCGCTAAGCGGATTTTCTGGCTGCAACATTTTTTTAACTGGCGGTTTTTAGTGAATTTCCTTTTATTGAGGAAAGCTAATATAAGTATACATCAGATATCAGCTACCAGATGATCAAGTCTTATATTTGTGATCATCTGGTAACTGATATCTGACATTTCATATCAGACCTGGTAGCTGATGTCAAATGTAAGAACTGATCATCTGGTATCAAGCAGAACCACCACCACGATATCTGTTATAGAATAAAACAACTGATTAGTGATCATCAGCCAACAGCTTTGAGCTTCAAAATTAAGTATCAAACCTGAAATTTAGCCTTTGAACTTCGAAATATAAGTATATGTATTATGAAAGGAAAATATACTCGTATGTAATAAAATAAAAAGTTAAAAAAACAACAAAATGTTGTTATTTGTTTATTAATTCATTTATTTTATTTATTGAATGAAATTTAAAACACAAGTGACCGCAATAAAATGTATTGAATGTTTGTTTTAGCTTAATTATATCATTGGGTGATTTTAAATAATTAATGATTTTAAGTGGAAGATGTAAATCTCCAAACATATCAAAATATTCCTTATAGTTGTGATATTTATAATATACTACTCACTGTGTTCCAAGTCCATACATATCATCTAAATTAAAAATAAAACATTCTTGAGTTATCTGAAAAATTATCTCTACAATTAAATTGGTCATCAATGTAAATATAAATTATTTGCACTATGTAATCATCTTCCACCAAAGATATCACTGTAGTATTATTTAATTTAATTGGCAGTTGCATTATTTTGTAAACTTTAGAGATATGATTGGTAACTTATATTACAACTCGATTTTCTACCATAAATACATTTACTTTTATAAAATTAAAAAAATTCTTTAATTTAGAATTTTTTAATATTTAATAATACGTCTTACAATTGGTTAACTGTAAAAAATCTGGATTCACATACCCATGGTTTGTGTCAATTAGTAGATTTGTAAAAGACGATTGAACTTTACTACAGTTATCTACTATTAAACCCTATTATTACTTGAAACAACCATTCTGCATTTGTTCTATTTTGATCTTCACTTGCATTTAGTTAATTAGTAGTATTTTTAGTACGTTCTCTGTAGAATCTAAAATTTATTTTTGTTGAGTCATAAGCTGATTCAAATCTTGCTGGTTGTTAAAGAAATTTTTTATTATAGTTTGCAGAGTTTGATGAACTTTGTTAATCATAATCCCTGAGAACGATTTTTATTTCAGGAATAAATTGTCTTGCTGCAATGAATAATATATTTGATCGAACTTTTGCTTCAGCAATTTACACATTTCTTTACTTTATTTATCCATTGAGCATTCATTTATTATAACTTATATTATGATTTTTATTTTCATCAGTTAATTATGAAATTCATATTCAATTATGAATTCAAATTATTCATATTTATTGTATTGCATTACTTGATGGTATTACTTGAATTCTAATATTAGTATTATTTTTGATAATAATAATGATGTACATTTGTCATGAGATGCATTAAAAAGTAAAGCAGAATATAATTTATAAAATTGATAATCTTTAGGTTTTGTTTATTTATTAGGCTTTACTTTCCTACTATTGTTTTTTTTTTTTTTTTGACCAAGTCTTCGAAAATATTTTCAATAACTTTTAAAAGGACATCGAGATGAATAGTTAAATAAACTTCAAGTATCATAAGGGATAACATCGATAAATACTCATATTTGACATTAAGTCGATTTTAATAAAGTCGATTTAAATAAATTGATTCCTCATTTCAAAGTTCAAAAGCCACATTTCAGGTTTGATACTTGATTTTGAATCTCAAAGCTGTTGCCTGATGATCACTAATCACATATTATATTCTATAACAGCTATCGGGTGTGATACGATATAGCAGATATCAGGTTTTTTATATAACCACCTGATGCCAGATGGTTAGACCTGATGATCCGGTCTTATATTTGATAGCAGCTACCAGTTCTAATATCTGATGCAAAGGAATTACTATGTATACTTATATTAGCTCTCCTCTTTCTTTAAAAATACTAAGAACAGCGTTTTCTTCGCAAGGTCTCATACTCAACACCCCAGCATACATTTTTTTATATGGAAAAAGTGCCGCTAAGCGTGTTACAGTAAAGAGTTGGGCCTTTTGCAAAATAAATGAAAAAAAATGTAGATCTCTTAAAAGGCTAAACCGAATTTTTTGAAGCTTCGAATATCGATAAAGGAGGAGTTAGGCTTTCAGAATATTGTTTGCTGGAGTGTATTACTTAATCACGGCGGGCGCTATAGCGCCGAAGTTTGTAACTTTTACAGACGTGAACCGAGTTTAAATATTTTTACATTTCAGAATTCTACTAAACAAGACAAAGAAATTAAATGCTTTCCGTAAATATGTAACTTTATAGATTTAAATTTTTTAAAAAATTTTGTTAAGAAATTGCAATATTTTCTGATGTTTCTTTATTATTGAAAATATGAGGTGCTAAAAGTATATCATAATAAATTAGCTAATTCAAAAAGATGTCGTAATGAACAATCAAAAATTTTACGGGCTCAAATATTTGAAATTTTGTTTTAAAATTGACAAAATTACGCTTAGATGCTTCCTTATGGTACAACCTTTCAAAAAATAATGAAAAACTTAAATATATAATGTTACTTTTTTGGCAAAAAATTTAAATTTTGAGACCTGCTTTTGAAATTTCTTTCTTTTTTTGTTTTTTGTTATCGAATTGAGATAACTACGAAAAATTTTGTTAGCATTATTTAGAATATAATATATATTTAAAAAATCAGAATTTTTATTTTAAAGGTTATAAATTCAATTTTTAAGTCAAATATCTTTTAAACCATAAAAGATAATGAGCAAGCAATAAATTTCTTTGTCCTGCTTAGTAAAATTCAGAGATATTCAGAAAATATTTAAACTCGGTTCATATTTGTAAAAGTTGTAAATTTACACTTAAAATTATAACCAAAAAATAAACAATAAATCTCGGATTTTTTGAAGAAGATATGGTAGCAAATCGCTCAAATGTCATTTAATACAATTAGAAGATTATGGGAGAGACTTTATTATTTTTTTTATTTATTTATTTATTTATTTATTTATTTTTTTCAAAACACAAAAACAAAATATATATAACTATATGTATTTTGTTGTTGCCTGAATTATGTTTTTGACGATTGATAGAATTATGTTTTTTTCTCTCACATAACAATCGACATATTAATCTATTTCAGAAAAATAGTATGGCAATGGAAGGATAAAACATATTTACCCCTATTTCATTGTATCATGGTAAAGCATATATGTTATGGGTCATCGTAGAATTCTAAAATTATCTAGTTATGTCCATCCGGCTGTGCGTTTATTGAAGGCACGATAGAGTTCGGGGTCGATCACCTAGGAAGATGCACAAGTATTTTTCTTTGAAAGGGCTTAAATGAGCAAAATTGATTCATAAATAAAAAACTTTTGGTCAAAAAAGTTGGAAAAATCGATTTCTGTCATAACTCCGGTTTATAACTCAAGATAGAAAAACAACGAGTTTGTATTCATTTAGAATATAGTCTGTTAAAAATGTAAAAAATTGGTTAAACCCAAAAAAGTTTTGATAGTGATCAGTATTCTCAGCATTCTTAGAGCATTATCTACATGAAAACGAAAAAGACATGTATAACATCGAAATTCCGTCCGATGACCGTCCGTCTGTTCGGCTAGCTGGCTGTCCATGCAAAATTTGTGCGTAAAGTATAAGTCACAATTTTGAAGATAATTTGATGAAATTTGGTACATGTGATTTTTTTACACAAGGAAGAATCATATATATAATTTGGTTATGATCCTCCCACTATCTTACCTAGCAAATATCCTTCTGGAATAGAGTTTTAAACTCATAGATGGCACATTTCATGAAGGTCGGTCCCATATTAATCAACTTTCCAAAATCGCTTAAAAGTGCATAAATTCCACAGAAATGTTAGCATTATGTTAATACAAATAAGTTTATTTAAATAGATGCTACATTGTATTGGCCCTTAATTGACCATGGCTGTCATATAGGCTTACTTTCGGGAATTACTCTAAATGTAAAATGTCATATAAATGTTTGTATGAATATAGTATTATGTATACTTATGTTTTATCGAAATATATATTACACTTAATACAAGTATCGATGCACAGTTACACGCATGCCCCACACAATGGTGTAGGGTATCATATGAACGGGCTTGACCGACTATATTTTCGGACAAGTTTTTTTAATTTTTTTGTTTTTTATTAATTTTTTTATTTTATTAATTTTTTTATTTTTTGATTTAAACAGCCACTTTAAACTATTTATAACAATTAGTTAGAAAAGCATAAAATCAACAATCCCCTTTACATTTTGCACAAGCAGCTACTTAAATTTCTAATATTTCTTGCAGCAAGTGCTTTAGTATTTAAAACTTACTCACAAAAAGTATACAAAAAAAAAAAATACCTTTTGATACGAAATCACTGAAAATGTCTACATACACTTAAGCATAATGCTAATTTGATTTTTAACGCATGGTTAAGTTTTCGTTTGCTGAGACTCGAACATAAAAGTTACAAAAGCCCTGTATTTATAGGAATAAAATTATATTATTTTTTATGCACTTATTTCTCTTTGTTGCTGTGCAACTGTGGATGGCGTATAATTTAAACAATGTTTAGAAAAACGCGCTCTATATTGTGTTCTAATTTAGTTAATTTTTAAAGTTTGCTTTAATAATGTTGCTATTATTGCCATACCTCATCTTATCTAAAGAGGGATAGTATTACAAATTTATTCTTATGTTTGTAGCGTTCAAAATAATTTTTGAATTATTTAAACTATCACTTATTTTTATTTATATTTGATAAATTCATTAATTGATACAATAGAAAAAATAACTGAAAGCCGATAAATTGTTCTACTTTTAGTGAAAAATATACGAAATTTGAATTTTGATCAATATTATTCAGTTCATAATTGAATACTACATATTTCTGTGCAATTAACAACCATATACATACATCGGGGTGGCGCCGTTTTTATGGAGGAAAAATAAGTTCCCAATATTCCAATTTTATTATTCCTTTGACAGAAAAATAAAAAAACCAAAGAACTGGAAAAAAAGTTCGTTCCATTCTTTGATAACGCCAAGTCAAGAATGTTGAAAAAGAGTAAGTTAAAATGAAGCAAACTTTCATTGGAAATGGAAAAATCGACAACATTATTTGAACCATCCAAATACACAAACTTATGGTATATTTAGTAAAAAGTAAGTCACCCAAACTTTAATGAATTAAGCTGCGTACAGACGCAGAAACATGGTTACAGCATTATCACTTGAACAATATTATATTATCATTGTTAATTTTCTTTAATTTTAATAACTCTGTGTTCATGATAACAATGTTTATGTTTAAATTGTGTCATTTACTATTTATACTCAATAATAATAATAATTAATACGGTTGACTGCAAAACTATATGTTTTTAAATATTTTTACCAGAAACAAAATTTTATTAATAAGTAATTCCATTTCAAATTTAAAATTTTTGACCTCTTTGAAATTTTTTCCATAGCAAGTATTCAGATAAGCCTTCCTACCAAAAAGATATACAAAAAAATTAAAGATGGACTTTTTAGATACAATTCACTAAAGAAAATTCTTACAAAAAAAAAAATATTATTTTAAAAATATTTTGAAAAATCCACTCCAAAAAAAAAAATAAATATTTTGATATATTTTAAATAAAAAGTTATGGTCATTTAAATAAATATTTTAATCACTTTCAAAGCTATAAAGTTGCCACAATTCTCAAAAAAATGAGAAAAATTAATTTCACATGCCTCTGTATCCTCCTCTACACATACAAAAGTTTTATCTAAATCGGTAACCAAGGGTCAAAATTTTTCAAATTTAAAATACTCGAGTATGAAAAATATCATTACTTCTACAACCATTAAATATTTGCAGTTTTTTCCTTGTTATTGAACCATGACAATAAAATGTTTCAAATAAATATAATACTTATCCTTTTCATATATTTTGTTTTTAATATTTTTTTTTTTTATATATATATATATATATATATATATATATATATATATGATAACAATGTTTATGTTTAAATTTTGTCATTTACTATTTACACTCAATAAAATAATAATAATAATTAATACGGTTGACTGCAAAACTATATGTTTTAAAATATTTTTACCAGAAACAAAATTTTATTAATAAGTAATTCCATTTCAAATTTAAAAATTTTGACTTATATATATATATATATATATATATATATATATATTATTTTCAATAAAAAATATATAAAAGTAATTTTTTATTGTACGTCTTATTTTAATATATGATAAGTTGGATTAAAATCAGACACAATATGATAAAATTTAATTATAATAATTATTACTTATAATCATGTAATCATATTTTCCAATAATATGTTGCTCTTAAATTATGGTCAGTACAACTATTGTTTTCTCTGCGTGTATGTTCAGGCCAAAAAAAAATGTAAATGTTAGAAATTTCCCTAAACATTTTTTTTAAAATGAAGTGTTTTATAACATAAGAGGGAAAATCTCTGAGAGTAAAAACCATTTGCACTCTAATTTATGCTCTATTTTCAAATATTTATGTAGTACACGAACGGTTTCCAATAAATTCTATCTAAAACTTGCAAATCCGATAATTATATAGATAATTATCAACAAAAATATATATCCCTAAAATACTACTAATTTAAAAAAAACTAATTTAAAAAACACAAACCGGTTTTTAAAAAAGTTTTTTCAAGAAAGTACCAATTTTCAAATAAGATAAAAATAAGAATATTTAATAAGGAAATAGAATATTTTTTAAAAGTACCAATTTAGCGTTTTATAGAAAGGGTACTCGCTAGGTAACACTTTTAAGGAAATAGTGCTTGAGGTGATAAATTTGAAAGAAAATCATTGATCAAAACGCCAAACTAGATTGAGTTCAGGCTATTTGCATGCATTCTGAACCTTGTTTTAGAACTAATAAATTTATTGCTGGTATTTATGTTTATTTTGGTTTATACAAAATTACAATTTTTTTCTTAATTTTTAAATTCGCTTAAAAAAGTAAAAGCAAAAAATTCAACTGTAAATACTACGATATTGAATGAACGATTCGTTTCGATAATTTTTATGGAAAACAACAAGAATAAATTTAAAATTTATTTGTTTTTTCCAATAGAATTAGTCGAAACGACTAATTGTATTTTTTTTTTTTTTTTATTCAATTATAAAGCCTGTAATCGTGCAGATAAAATAAACTATATGTCATGCAAATTTATGAACAAATCTTGATTTTATTTAGGATTAAGTAAAAACACCTATATAGAAAATGTTACGTTTACTTCGTATTACGTATAAAAAATATTAATATTACGTGCACGTACACAATTTGCAATTATATTACGCAATTATATTATATGCAATTTTTATTATAGATGTATTCAGTTAGTTGTGAAGAAAATTGTTATTTGTTCATCAATTTTCATGATAAAAGTTTAAAACCTGCATTTTTTTGCCACTAATGTCCGAATAACTGCAGAACTATAAAAAATGTTCAAGCAACTTTAAGTTAATATTATTTGGCATCTATTGGAATTTTATTCATCTAACTTGGAAAAAGTGTTCTGGAATTATAATAGGAAGACTAAATAATTCATTCACGTTTTATAGACAAGAAATTCTACTACAAAAATGTAGTTTGTGAAGCCTCCAACTTGCCCCACTTTACCTCCAGAAGTCTTTAACGTCTTAAAAATCAAGAATTTCCCAAATGAGGGCTCATAAAATCATGGAAAATGAAGTATATGGAGTGATTTTAGAGGAGAAATTTGTATTTGATATAACTAACACAAAAATGGCAGAATTTTTAAAATCACACTGACAGAAAATGTAATAAAAGTTTCAAAATAATAAAAATCCAAACTTAAAAAACAAAGTCAACAAAAAATTAGAAAACAATTGCATCATCAATAATTTCTCTTAATCTTTAATCCTTAGACTAAACATCACTTTTAACCCATACGGCATATAAAGGTGCCAATAGACAATTTCTGCTTCTTAAAAAAATAAAAATTTTACTTTGTTGAAGTTGAAAATTATGATGTGATGGAAATATTTCATTTAACTTTCAACACTATATTTACCCTAAGGAGTAAGAATTAAGTGGAATTATTTACGATATTTTTTTTCCAATTGATTTATTATTTTGTTATTCAGATTTTGATTTTTTTCAAACGTTTGGTGTCTACGCATTTTCTGCTGGTACGATTTTACCATTTTTGAGATCTATGGCCATACGTTAGTTACATCATATACAAATATGATTTTATACAAATTTCTTCTCTACACCCACTATTTTTATTTTTCATTTTTCAATGATTTTTTAAGAGTTAATTGAGAAATTATTGATTTTTACAACTTCAAAGAGCGAGTTGGAGACTTGACTTACAAGATATTTCTATAAACATAAGTGAATAATTTGCTGTAACTATTACCTAAACAATTATATAATCTGAAAACTCTACAGAGAAGCATATTTTCTTTGGAAAAATTTCATTTAACGTTCTACACCATATCAAGCCTAAGCAATAAGAAATTTGCGGAACCATGCGCGAAACAATAATAAATTTATTCGAAAATAATTTTTTTCTGTGTCATATTGTAAAACAAAAGTGATTTAAAGTATTCTTGTGAATTGTACTAAAAGTTTAAAGGGTAAGATATTAAAAACTTGTACGTTCGGAAAAATTGAGTTATTTAGAGGAAATTGTGAACGTTGAACTTTAAGGCTGCCAGCAAAATGACATAACGAAAAGTCGTCCAAAGCCTATATATAAAAAAAAAGAAATCGTGCAGAAAATGTTTATAGAAATTTAGCTCATGTTTGATATGAAAATTACCCAATATATATATATATATATATATATATATATATATATATATATATATATATATTTATATGTATAAAGAATTTTACGTTTCACTTCTTTTGTAATAATTTTGTATAAATAATTTTGTAATAATTTTATTTTTTTGATAATTATTTAAATACATTATTACATATTATTTTTCGAAATAATAAGGTCACCAAAAACTTTGTTATAATATCCTAGGAGTAACTAACGAATTTGTTAATTCAGGTATGTTGAAAAAAGTTTTTAAAATACCTAAATTTTTACAACTAAAATATATTCACGTTTTATTTCTTTGGAATTTCTGCTGATAAAAATTGGTTTTTGAACAGTGGGGATTGGTATATTATTAACATAGCTAGCATATAGAATTCATCTTCAATTCAAAATACTTGAAAGTTTCGAAGGATACATATTATTAAAAAAGTTATAAAATATTTACAGATATTATAACAACCCAACATGAGTGTCAAATTAAAACTAAGAATCCCCGCAATATAATATTTATATGCTACACCTCCATAGTTGATTCGGTTATTATGCGTTTGTGCTGATGTTTGCAATGCATAGAAAAGTTATCCAACACCCACCTTAAAGTATATCAATAGACTCAGAATCACTTTTTATATCGATCTAACGATGTCCCTCCGTCCATGTAAACCTTGTGCATAAAGTACGGGTCGCAATTTTGAAGATAATTCAATCAAATTTGGCATGTGGGACTGTTATGATACAGGGACGAAGTCTGTTGAAATTGGATGTGACCGGTCCATTATTTCACCTAGCTCCCATACAAATGTCCCGCGGAATAGAGTTTAAACACTCAAAAATGCCTTAAAAATAAAAATATTTTAAGTTCGCTACAAAGAAGTTCTGTACAAGTATCAATCTTTGTGCCAAATTTTATGAAGGTCGGTCCACAATTGACCATAGCTCCCATATAAACCCTTCTTCGGAAAATCACTTTAACGTGCATAGAGCCCATACGGATGTTAGTATCAAGTTAATATTTGACGCAAATAAGTTTTATGTAAGTGAAACCCACTTTCAGAAAACGCGCTAAAGTGCACCAAATCATTTAGATGTTAGTATCAACGCATTATTCTGTATTTTTATATTTTATTTTACATTTACTAAAGTTGGCCACAGGTGTAATATAAGTCCCCTTACCGAATCCTTTTGAAGTCTTACCTTTTAATATTTATTTTCAAATATATATTAACAAGCAATAATCATTCTCACTTGTGAAAAAAATCGTTAAAAGAATATAACTGAAATTTGTATCATTTGACATTATATTTATTATTAAATTATATATTTTATACAAAGTATATTTTCTTAACATTTCGAGCTGCAACATTTAAATAAAAACTTATGTTGTATTGCAGCGATTTTTAGTTTTTATTGTACATCTATTTTGGGTTAAGATAGTTTTCGTAAATATTTAAATATTTAATAACTTTTTTCAAAGTTCTATATTTTTCGAAATTTTGAAGTCCTTTTGAAAGAAAATTTGACGTCCTGGAGAAGAACTGAATACGTAGTTTTATTATGGGAATGAATGGGATCTAGTTTCATGTATATATCGATTGCTTCATATGTGAAAAAATTTTTGAGAAATTATTGCACAGTGTTATCTTTTATAAATGTCCAATGTGAATTTTAAATATTCTTAGTAAGAAAGCTCCCGTTATATTAATTTTAATTTTTTATGTGTTTTGTTTAATATTTAGTAACCGCTCATAATATCCTTAAAAGTTTGGTTTACAATTTAATTTTATTTTAATTTTTTTACATATAAAATGTGGTCATGAAGTGTTCCACATAGAAAATTTCCAAGTAGTGCAATTGATACTAGCAAGACGTTAACTTTTTTCCTCTTTCAAAGCAATTATTATAATTTTTTCCCCTTATCCTTATGTTAAATTTATTTTTGAACTGGTCTTACACATAACGACAATGCAATTCGTATAGTGAAATTTTCATGCTCCAATTATCCTTAATGTTTTCTTTTTCTTGGTGGGTGGCATAACATGAAATGGTTGAATATTATAAGAAAATTGTGCAATTTTATTTCATGTATATTTTAAAGAAAAAGACAGAAACGGCAACGTTATTGTAGTTTATACAAGCAATATGGTTATTCTTTTATTTTATTCAATTTTATTTCAAGTTTTTATGTAAAATCTAGGACTGTATATATCACAAAATATTTATGAATATGAAAATACTTACGTTAATCAGGATACAAAACATTTGTAAACATCAGTGGTGCACAGTGTCGCCAGTTTAGCTTTTTGAGGCTAAATGTAGTCTTTTTATTTTGCTTTTAGTCTCAAAATTTTCGTTGTAGTTTCTAGATTTTTTCTAGTCTTTTTTATTTTTAAACTTGTCTTAAAAAGGCTAAAATTCTAGTACTTGAACAGCAAAGGAAACAATCCTTTATTTACTAATTTTATATTTAGGGAATCATCCATTTAAGCATTTTTTTTTTTTTTTTTTTTTTTGTATCTATTTGCACAAAAAAATTTTTATTCTCCAAATCAAAAATAGCTACTTTAGGACCAAATAAACTTTTTATGAATATTATTAAAAAATGGGTGTCAGAAAAATGACGCAAAGCAAAATCGCCCAAAGCAAATATAGAAAAATCAACCGATTGAAAAATCACCCAAAAGAAAATAAAATTTGTCTAAAAATAAAAAATGGAATTTTTGCCAAAAAAAGGTGAAAAAAATACCCAAATATTTACGAAAAATCATCCTCATCCAATGTCCATTATGACACTTTCTGGTATGAAAATAATATATTATATGGTAAAATTTGTGGACAAAATCAATCATATTACATATTAAGAATAGAAATAGTTCTAACTTTGGCTTGAGTAGAATTCTGGTCTGGATTAAAATGATTTTCTATACGGACAGAAATCGGCCGAACAACTCTGTTGTATGTCAAACCCCGGTGTCGCTTAATTAAACTTTTTCTGAATAGGATGAATTTACTTTCCCATACATAAATACAAGCGAATAATTTCTCAAAATATCAAATCAAAAACGAATTATAGTCCAAAAAATGACGAAAAATCATCAGAAAATTGTTGGTTCTCATATCAAATTATGATTTACTTTGAATCATTTGCTGGCAGCCTTAAGAAAGCGAAAATCACCCAAAATTTGCCTAACCAAAAAGCTAAAAAATTAAGAGATTTGACTTCAAAGCAGTGGTTTTTAATTATATTGGAAACTTTTAACCGATTTTTCATTGAGTGTTTTTGCTAAAAGCCGTTATATTCTTAATTTTTAAATTCATTAAAGTACAGATACTTTAAAAAATCTAAAACTAATTTTTATTAAAAAAAAAATTAACTTTTTTCTAGCCTTATTTTTTAAAGTATTTAGCCTTTTTTGGACTTTTTTAATGATTAATTTAACCTCTTTTTTTCTCGCCTCCTGGCAACACTGGTGGTGCAATAAAATTAAAGGAAAAGTAGTATAGTTGGTATTTTTTTAACCTTTGAAGACACTGTTGTTCAAGATGAAATTACAAATGATCAAAGTTAAAAATACTTTTCGGTAAAAAAATAGACTTTTTTGATGGCACATTAAAATTCATTTATATAAATAGAAGATGTAGAATCTGTTCGCTTTAATTAGTTATAACGGTTTTAAGTTGAGCATATAAAGAATTTCACAAACTTGAATTTTATGTATAATTCAGATAGAAGTTGCACGCAATATCAAAACCTACTGAGCTATTCAAATACAACCGTGTATATTTTAGGGTTTCTGAGCAATATTTTTAAAATTTTCTATATAATAAAAATTACGATTTATAAAAATTTTGTGAAAAATATGATTCGCATCTCAATTATATATAATCTATACAAATTTATTACAAAGAAATTATATTTGAAGTCAATAAAATGAGCCAATGCAAAATCGCCCAAGCGAAAAATCATTCGAAAGAAATGAAAAATTGCACAAAAATAAAAAAATTTAATTTTTTTCTGGTATGGAAATTAATGCATTATATGATAAAATTTCTGTCAAAAATTAGTCTTTGGCTTGGATAGGATTCTGTTTTGGATTAAAACGTTTTTCTAGGGGGCTTAAACTCTGTCGTATTTCAAATCCCGCCTTCGCTACTTTCTCATGTATGTATCTTGTAAAAATTAAAAATATGATAGCGAAAAATCACCCAAAACTGCAGAAATGTTTTATTAGAAACGAATTATATCCCAAAAATTACAAAAACTCACCACAAATTTTTGGGTAATTTTTCATATAAGATATGACGCAAATTCGTATGGGCATTATTTGAACGATTCTTCATTGAGTCATTGTGATGCTTTTATAAACCAAGTTATCTTTTGGGCCCATAAAATGTTTATCTTTCGAAAAATTTGCTGCGACCCGGCATTCCGTGCAAACACTTACTAGTTATGTACCTTATCAAAATGAGTTTTGACAAAATTATTAATTATCAATTATACTTATCGCCATTCTTATATTTATATATTTGTACATCTATCTAAGCTTTGTACAAATTCCAATTTTTTATATAAAAATACAGCAACAAAAAGTGCTTTTTTGTGCAATTTTCAAAAAGCTTGGTGTACTCTGGACCCTTTATATGTATAGAAAGGCCATGGAGATATTTAGGGGATTAAATCCTAAGAATACCAACGTGGTGGTCAAGCCTATGCTTATGTATTGAGCGACAGTATGGTGCAAAGTGATGGAGAAATCCACCTTCAGTGCTACTAATGACAGTTGCGCTACGTGCAATAGCATCCAAGGCATTATTGGCGATATTTATGAACTGGATGCCAGTGAATATAATGGGCAAACAAATCGCCAAAATGTCGACGAGTAGGCTCAGTAGTATAGGTGCATGGAATGGTAGGAGTTATAGCCATGCGATATTTTGGGAATTTCCTGATAATATTAACTATATATTCCCAAATCCGTTCTGGACAGGTGCCTTTATTCCCGCATGTAGGAGGAACATCTCCTTTAAATTTCTGGATCACTGCGCTGCTCTTCAAGCGGAGAACTCAGCCATTATGAGAGCGGTAAATTGGCTAATGTACTATGGGGTATTCGGAGTGGATATTCACATTTGTACCGATATTT
This sequence comes from Protocalliphora azurea, assembly GCA_932274085.1. Taxonomy (NCBI): domain Eukaryota; kingdom Metazoa; phylum Arthropoda; class Insecta; order Diptera; family Calliphoridae; genus Protocalliphora; species Protocalliphora azurea. The sequence continues at coordinate 39,786,704 of OW026519.1, forward strand.
AACTCGTAATTAAGTCTCTTTCGGATGTCTATTGGACATCCAAGCTGGTACATGAATGCCGCACATCTTTAAATGAAATGACGTGATATTTAAACCTAGAGTTGATCTGGGTAAGGGGTCATTCAAATATCCCGAAAAATGTTATTTCGGATGAATTAGTCAGAACTGATTCCCTTCTTCAAAGTGAAGAAGATATGGTCCCAGTACGATCAAAAACGTACTGGGACATGATAGCTACGAACACTAACCTAACCCACATACAGAAAAAGATTAGTGGGATAACAGTTTAAATTATAAAGACCGAAAATGTATAACGTTAAGAGATTGCTTTTACTTGTAGTTTAAAAAATTCAAATTTAATACAGCTTAAAACTTTGTTAGTCCATTCAATTTGTATATATTTTAAAAAACTCAATACATTTGATAATAACGACCAGATCAAATTCACTTTTAATGCTAAATATTGGTGGCAGTAACCAAAGAACTATAATTTAACTTTTGACATTTATGAAAAATTATTAAAATATAAAAATTTAGAAGAACAAATTCTGAATGTGAAACTACAATAATGGAATATATTATACAAAACGAGAATTTACGAATGGGCAAGGAGTTCTAATCTATCTGAATTAAAAAGTTCTGTTTTTATCACTTAGAAATGTGCATTTTATTATTGAATTTTCTTAGAAATTCTAAAACGAATGATTGGCCAAAAATCGAATTAACTCCGTTTTGCTTCAAGATGGATAAGTTCAATTGCAATTAACTATGGCGTGACTACCTTATCTACAGCAATCTTAACAGCTTGCTGGAGAAAATTATTTGCAATTTACCAAGTTGACATGGGTACGTACATAAATGTCGCCAATATTTTGCATAAATTAAAAAGTTATCTATTTATATTTCAATATTTTTAAACTAGATGCTGCAGAATGTGTCAGTAAGGATTCTAAAAACTGAAAGAATATATCAATGCTGTTACAATCTGTTAGATTTCCGGATCAATCAATACTCTTTAACAATACACTAACGCATTCCCAAAATATTACCAAATTTTATTGGCACAAAATTAATCAATTAATAATAAATTCAAAATTATAAAATAACAAAGAACGTAAAAAAAAATATTTCAGTTACTGCAATCATTTTTGCTAACCGGATATTTAGGTATTGAGGAACAAAATAAGTGGTAATTGCAACTAAATTGTATGACAGATAGTCAACTGGCAATAAATTTTATTACAGCAACGAATCTGTTTTCTCTGTATGAATGAGCATCGTATAAAACTGATTTTTTCAAAATTTTTCCCTCCAATTTTGCGAATTTTGAGACTGTCTAACGTATTAATTATTTAGATCACATCAACGAAATATAGCGTCAAATATGCATAATTACAACAAGTGTCAATCCCTGTTGCAATATTTCTATTTCGTAACCAAAGAAAATTAAAATTTAAAAAATGCTAAAACCAAATTCAACTTCCCTGTACATAACTATTGTATACATAAATATAACGAAAGGTTTCGTATTTTCAACGAATTTGTACCCAAATTTTGTCCTAACGTATAGATACGTTGAAACAACATATTGCCATACGTTAACATTCATACATTAATTGATTCAAGTTATTCATTCGTTAATTAAAAAAATCAAGTTAACAGCATGTTAACTTTTAATAAACTTATACGTTGATCCAGTGAAACCATGCGTTGAAAATGTGTCGGCCTGTTTATTTTATTGTAACTAATTCATAAAATTGTATTACATTCCAAATTCAAAAAAAAAAAAAAAAAAAAATATATATATATATATATATATATAATAAATATAGTTAGAAATATAATACAATATATATAATTTATTTTACTAAATAATCTATATAAATAAAAGATAACAATAATAAATAGCTTGGTACCAATAGCCAAAATAAAGCGTTGAACATGGGCAGGTTTAGATTTAACTTACAAACGCGCCGAAAACTTTCAGTGCGCTGCTTCAAGAAACATAAAAGCTTCCTGAGAGTTCCACATTGTAAAACAATAAAATACTTGTAAAAAAATATTTTAAATAACACGTTGACAAATAAAATTAATTACTGTGTGATTCGTTAAAATTACTTAAAATTTCTTTAAATTTTTTACCTTTTGCTTTCTTCCTATGGAAACTTCCTTATTTTCATGAAATACTCCCGATAGTTATGAAGTACACCTCGACGATCGCCAATATGTAATTCATTATCTAATAAGTTTTATATTAAAGTATTTAAGATGTAACACTTACAAAAAAACCACTTGGTTTTTATATTCAGAAATTTTTTTAAATCCTCGTACTTCAGTCCTGGAACACATTCCTCTGTATTTGTATTTTTTTTTTTTTTAATAAATATACGTATTAAACACTTACTTGTTAAAAATTCCATCAGTTGTATTAAATTCTAGCTTTGAGAAATTCTTTGTATTCGGTGAATTCATTCCTGGTACAAGAGTTCTGTTTGGATATACAGTGGCTCACAGCTTAATGTGCTTTAATGTACGTCGCAGTTTTTGTAGTTGCAGTTCCCTACCCTCTAAAGCATATCGTTGTATTATATACCGAACTCTATAGAAGCTCAAGTTAACATTTTCGGCAATTTTTTTTTTCTTTTTGTATTTTCCCTTTTTTAAATTCTTAGAAACAAATTCACGCTTTTTTATAGATGCTGGACTACCCGTGTTAAAAATGCGACTAATAAGCACTCTACAGCATCTAAACATCATTAATAAATTGAATATTAATATATTCTATAGAAATTTTTATTTCTGGAATAAAAGCATTAATTTCCAATATTATTAAAAGTTTTAACGTGAAATAAGCTATAAGTAAAGGTATTTTTATTATAATAATGTTCCTACCTTTATTAATTACATAGGTCAACCAGCGTTATCGTTGGGAATTTTTAAACAATGTCCAAAAAAAAGCAGATTTTTTTTTAAAGGGGGCCAACTGCTTCAACATCTAAAAAACTCCTTTAAATCTATTTATTTGATAAAAACAAACATAAAAAATATTGCATTTTAAGAAAAACTACTGATTTTAATTTTATTAATAACAATATTACCAATTTATAATAATTTTTATTATTACAAAAATAAAGATTTATTCATAAAAATAGTTAACATAAAATTCTCTAATTATTAACTAAACTTCTGTACTTTTCAGTTTTATAAATACCCATTTGAAAAAAAGTAAATAAATAAAAATCTAAATTTAAATAACAAAGTCAACAAAATATTAGAAAAACGAGAAAGAAAGATATAGTCGGTGAAGACCGACTATATGATACCCTACACTATTGTGAATGAACATAAAAATTCGGAAAATGGAGATATTTTACAAATGTGGCCAATTTTACTAAACGTAAAATAAAATACACAAATACAGAATAATGCATTGATACTAACATCTAGATGATTTTATACAATTTAGGGCGATTTCTGGATGTTATGGATCGACTCTCATAAAATTTGGCATTGTTGTTTTTACTTACATAAAACTTATTTGTGTAGAATATTATATTCGCACGGAATTTATGTACATTAAAGTGATATTCGGAAGAAGGTTTTATATGGGAGCTATGGTCAACTGTGAACCGATCTTCATATAATTTGGTAGATTGATACTTGTACAGAACTTCTTTGCAAAGAATTTCATTAATATATTCTTATTTTTAAGGTATTTTTGAGTGTTTAAACTTTATTCGGAGGTAAAATTTGTATGGATGCTAGGTAAAATAATAGACCGATCACAACCAATTTTAATTGGCTTCGTCCTTGTATCATAAAAGTCCCACGTGCTAAATTTCATTAAATTATCTTTAAAACTGCGACAGGTATTTTGTGCATAAGGCTTACACAGAAAACTAGCTAGCCGTCCACATAGCCAGAAGGATGGAAATCGTCATATCTATTTAAGTGATTCTGAGTCGATTGGTATATTTTAAGATGGGTGTTGGATAAGTTTTTCTATGCGTTACAAACATCAGCGCAAACGCATAATACCCCAACCACCTGAAGTATATTGGATATAAAATTACATCTTCTTATACCAAATATTAGTGTAGAAAGTTAAATAAAACATTTTCATCACGTCAAACACTTAACCCATCGACTAAAGGAAATATGTGCCTCCAAGAAATTTTTAGGTAATATAATTTTAAAATTGTCAAAATCAAATTGAGAGACTACATCAAGACATGTGGAATTCTACTATACTGAGAAACTACTGCTGCATCCTAGAATAAGAAAAAAGTAAAAATATTATTTTCTTTATTCCTAATTTTAGTACAAAATATAAATATTTCAATACAATTGAAAATAAAAATATTATATATCATATTTTGCAAATGTGTCAGTGCGATTTCGAAAACTTTACCATTTTTGAGATCTACGGTGGCGAGTTAATTATATCAAATACAAATTTCTTCTCTTTTTATGGCTTTGTGAGACTTCATTTTTGATTTTTACAACTTTAAAGACCTAGGTGCTATGTGTGGAAAGTTGGAGATTTGACTTATACTATGTAGTAGTATTTCATGTCTATAAAACAAGAGTGAACATTTTTTTTCTACATATTACTTAGAAAATTATATAACCTAAAAACTCATCAAAGAAGCACATTTTCTTTGGTCATCAATGGGTTAAAAATGTGGCATGAAGGAAAATTTTCATTTAACTTTCTACACTATACAATTTCACAAAATATTTTACCACGCAATTTTTTTTTTTGGCGATTTTGTTGACCCATGGTTTTGAATCATTATGATGTTATTTTATTGTATTTATAAAAAAATGACAATACCATGATAAAATTATAAAAAATGACAATACTACTTGCAAGTAGTATTTCGCTATATTTATTGCATTAAATAAGAACGTTATCATCTGCAATTGCATTAAAAATTCAAAAAACTAAATAAGCTTTGAACCGCTGAAAATAAATGTATATATTTGAATAATTCAAAATTTTTCTGAAATGTTTCTCTTTCAAAATTGTTTTAATTTACTTTATTATTATTTTTTCTAAATTATTAATTTATTATCATTGTTTTTATTTTTTACACAACAGTTATTTAAAATACAATATTCCATTTTAAATGCTAAATATAAACTGGGTTGCTTTCTTTTAAGTTTTTTTTTACTATATTTCCCGTTAGAAAACAATGAATGAGTACGATGAATTTAATATAAGTTAACGGACTATTTCTTTGATTCAAAGTTCTTGTTTATTGAGTGAAGCTTCTTCTTTCTGAAATCAAATTATTAGTACTTTGAATCAATGAATTTTACACTGAATCACTGTTTTTAGGTATTTTATGTTTTGTTTCTCTTTGTTCTTCTATACCTACGTATAAATTCATTGAATGAACGAAAATGTTATTTAAATTCAACGAATCATTATCATTCACCAAATCAACGAACTAATACGCTGAATTAAAAAATGATTTACTTATTTTATTAAGTAATACATTTAACGAATGGTTTTAACATATCATTTATAAGTGCGTTTAATTTTGTATCGAATTTAAGTTGAATTAAAACATTTTTGGAAAAAACCAACGAATTTCATTTAGCGTACTTTACTTATTGAAATTACCTTTTTTCAGTGTAAGAAAGAAGTATAAAGAAAAATAAGATTTAACCCAAAGTTCACTAAGTTTATACAGCAATGAATAAGTCTCAAAAGATAAAATGATCAAACAGAAAATTTATAAGAGTGGAAAGTTAGATAATTTAAAATGATTTTTCTAAGATTTTAACTTTGATCAGCAAATATGATTATACAGAAATTTTGCACTCACTTAGCCTTAAGTCATATTAGTTCAAATCTGAAACCCCTTAATATTATATTACATCAAAACGTATTAAAGATTAGCAAAAAAAAAAAAAAATATATATATATATATATATATATATATATATTAAAGATTAGCAAAGATATATATATATATATATATATATATATATATATATATATATATATATATAAACGTGTACCAATCTGTAGCTGTTATTATAGCTTATATAGGGATGAAGTTACAACATTTTTTGAGTATATTTTTGTCATTGAAAAATTTATTTTATAGTCATATAATTAATATAGTATTATGCGTTTGTACTGATATTTGTAACATCATGCAGCACCCACCTTAAAGTATACCAATCGACTCAGAATCACTTTTTGAGTATACCTTGTGCACAAAGCACAGGTCGCAATTCATGACACAAGGACGAAACCTATTGAAATTGGTTATGATCGGTACATTATTTCACCTAGCCCGCATACAAATGTCCTCCCGGAATAGGGGTTTAACGACCATAAATGCCTTAAATATAGCAGTATTTTAATAAAATTCGGTGTAAGGAATACATATAAATGTTAATATTAACATAATATTCTGCATTCGTATATTATGTTTTATACTAAGTAAATGTATCGCTCCATAATTACCTACATGTCTAATATAAGACAATGGTTTGTGGTATCATATGATCGGGCTTCATAGAATATATCTTTTATACTTGTTTCTTTTTTTTGTGGTTAGATGTCGAAAATGCATCAGCTAATTAAATGCAGATTTGTGGTCACGATTGTGCTCAATAATATAAAATTTACAAAACCTCATTTAATTTATATTTTATATACATACATATATGTAGATTACATATGTGCATTTATTATTGATATGGGACTTAAAGTGAAATTTGTACAATATTTTTAAACTTTTGAGTTTTAACTACCATAACATAAATGGTCATTTCTTGTTCATTAATATCATTAAAAAATTTTCTTGATTGTCAAATGTTGAAAATATATCAAACAAAATTTATAAAATAAAAAACGAGAAAATCTATGCTTACTTTGTTGATTACAATTTCTTTAATGAAATGTGAAAAAATCACTAATGATTAGATTTAGATATATTAATGTGGATTTTAAAAGCGTGGTAATATTTTAAATGTTATTGAAAATAGAATTTTGGAAACTTTTTATAACTCTTTGTCTTAAACTTCCAAAGCATTAACGCCGTTGGCTAAATGTCATTCACTCAAACAGATTTGGTTTCGTTAAAGCCAAATAATACTGGTACTAAATAGCATTGAGAGCCATTAAAAAAATGTTGAATTTTTTTTAACCCCAAAAGTAAACATGCTTGAAAAGATGACCATGTAGTTTACATGTAGTTTAATAATGCATGCTCTAAATATTTTTTATTTTTCAATTGCTGCTAGAGTGATTCCATATCAAACGGCATTTTCGGATTTGATGTCTTCAATTTTAATGAAATTAGCTACAGATATTACACACTTTCAGACAAAAGACCCTTTCCGGTCAAAAACTATGACATTTTAGAAATGAAAAAAACTGAACATTTTTTTTTCCAAAAGTGCACATACTTAATTCGCATAACTTCTAAACGTTGTAGGGTTCTAATTTTTATTTTATTTGAAAGAAAATGATATGCTCTTTAAAATGAGATGTATAAAATTTATTTAATTAGAAAATTCAAAGGTCAAAATCGATGGTATAAAGATCAAAGCTAAATATATCAAAAAAGCGGTATTTTAAAATTCCTAAAAAATTATATGTTGATAACTTGAACTTTGGCACTTGAATTTTGGCACGAGTATAAAATTGAACTATACTCGTGCCAAAATTCAAGTTGGGCATTCTTTTGGTTTAGGAGTTATAAAGTAAAATATGGTAAAAAGAAACAACTTTTATATGTAAATTTAAAATATATACAAAAATGAGCTCATTAAAAAAAATAAAATAAAATTTTACATACAAAATTTTACTTTAGTTTACATTTTGTTACTTATATAACTCAACTCCCATACTAAAGAAGTGTACAATACTAAATTTTGCACGAGTATGGAAAAGAGTCCTCTTTATATTACATAATTTTTTAATAATTTTGGAAATATCGCTTTTGGAGATATAATGGTATATTTTTATAAGTCTAATTTTGATCTTTGAACTTTCAATATCTTTAAATTAAATTACCTTTCAAATGATACTCCCTGCCAATTCCAGGAAATATGGTATTATGATAATAAAAATAGGCACAAACAAATCCGAAAATCTTTAAAAAGTATATGAACAACATTTTAATGCTTTCCCTCTCCCTAATCGAAGTTAAAACTGGAAGCTCTTAGAATTTGATTGGATTTTTTGCTTCAAGTAATAAATTTGTAAACTTAAAAAAAAATAGCGGCGAAAATACGCTCTCTGATCGAAATACTAAATTATCTTCCGATAAGATTTGGAGAGAAAACAATGACTATAACAAATTTGAATTTCTTAAAACTAAAACTGATTAGAAAAATATTACATACACCAAAAATAAATCCGCGTGTATCTACTACCTACCACATCTGGGAGTTTAAGAAAGCTCTGGAAAGAGAAAAAAATTCATAGGAAATTATATATAGATAGTTCAGAAGTTATTATTAATTAGATTAGATTTTACTTCATTACTTCCAAACTAAATTAAGTAATATCTTTGTCTTTAATATGAAACTAAAACTATAAATCTAACATGTATAATTTAGCAGTTATTATCAATATAACAGAAACACAATTGTAAAGCTTTTCGTTTTTTAAATCGTAATTTTTTGTCTGTAGTGAATTTCATTAACATCCAATTTCTGTCGGTTTTAACATGGAATCACTCTCTAGTGGCCGAAAAATAAATTTTTCATTGTGCCTACAATAAGTCAAAACAAGGAACCACATGTTAGTCATGTTGTTAAAATCAATTCAGGAAGATATGAATGTGTCAGTACATAAAAATTTACGTTAGCATGAATTTGTAAAATAGGAATGTATGTTAATGATACTGTTCTAAAAAAAAAAAAAAAAAAAAAAAAAATAAGAATTCGGTCAAGTTGTGTACAAATTTTTTTCATTGTGTAAAAATTATCTAAAAAAAAAGAGATTAATAATGATCGAAAAAATTTACAAAATTTTATATATATATATATATATATATATATATATATATATATTTAAAAACAATGCGTTTGAATATTTTTTACGTAATTATGACGTTTCTTCTATTCCTTATATTAAAAGGTATCCATTAATTTTAAAATTGTTTCTTTCAGCTTACATGTAAAGGAAGCATAGACGCGTATAAACCACTTTTTTAAAAACATATGGACAAATGTTGCAATTATGTTTCTAAGATTTATAGAAATGCTGACATGAACATAATATATATGTCAAATTGAAAAAATATTTTATAATCAACAAAAGTTTTTAGTATAAAAAATTTAACAATGCAAAACTTTGTTATTTTTATTATATTCTGTGTTATCTTCATCTTAAATATATATAATATATAATCTTATAATGATAGTTTCTTAAACACATTTTCTAAAATAGTTTTCTATACTTGACACATTTTATTTATTTACTATATTCAACAATGAAACTTGAAAATCAAACCAAGTATGTGTACGAATAATTTGTTGCATGCTGTCTTTACATTGTTGTAGCAACAGTAGTCAACAACAATCACTATCAGCGCAAACTTTATAAACTTTGAATACTTTGTACGTGTTTTTTATTCCTTGCTCAGTTTTTGAAAGTTTTGATAGTTTTTTTTTTTTTTTTGTATAAAAAAAATTAACTTTTGACTTCTTAAAATCTTTTTATAGCAATATTTTATGGGACACAGTTTTTCATATTATTATGTTGTCCTAAAGTTGATATAGTTTAGTTATATTTATTTAATACGCATAAAATATTACCGTTTGCCACAATAAACAAATTGTCAAGTGGGTATTTTTGTATATTTTATTACCCCTTTGGGCTTATTTTATACAATAAATAAAATACGATATTTTACTTATCATAGAAATAATCATGCCATGTTTGTTTGTTTAAAAATAACAATTAAAAATATTTCCAGCTAACAATTTCTGACATTTTTACTATTAAATTTTTAATAATTTAACCCCAATCTTATACTCGTATGTTCCATGTAACAAATAAATGTCATTTTTCGAAAGCTATCAACAGTTTTTCTTGAATGTTGTTTGTTTTAAATTTGTCATGCTATATATTTTTTTTTTACAATATACATACATATGTATTTGTTTTGTGTACAATATTTACATTTTGCATGTGTATAACTCTGCCAGCATTTGGAAGAGAGTGTTTTCATCCACCTATCTATCTTTATTTGACAATCCTGGGTGTTCAAAAGTATAAATTTGCAATAACAAAACACATTTGTATCCAATTTTGATCTAAAAATCTTGACGTGGGAGATTGTTTACATTCCAGAGCAAAGAAAAAGAACAAGCATGACATAAGTTCGCTCAGTACATTACAACTTTTAAAGTGATCAGTGTTGTTTAAGTGTTAAATAAAAAATGTGTTAATATAAAAAAAATTGTTAATTTTTAATTAGTGATTTTTGTCTGTAAATATTTCATATTTAATTTAAAGTTATAGTGAATTATTAATTTGGTTTAAAATTATAGTGAGTTATTATAGTATGTTTGAATATAAGGTAAGCATTTAGCTCAACTATATTCCAACTGCATTAATAACATATATACAAAAGCGATTATATTATGATACTTCCTTGAAGTATTTTTTACACTTCTAAATAATAGTATTTCGACACCCAAGGAATGCATTAACATTATTAGAACTTCTGCACACTTCCTCACGCACGGTAACTCTTCTTGGATAAGAAAATGATATCATATTTTACTGTTAAAAACGGCTTGAGGTTACTCTTTAGTTCAAATTTGGATAGAAAATGTTGTCAGGGATAATATACATATAAATGTGTGTATATATATTAATAAATATATGTATGAAACCACAGTGAATTACTGATAAAATCGTGTGTTTATTGAAGATCGACAAGTAATTTATTAACACAAAATAAATACCATTTATTGGAGTATTTTGTTTAAATTTTGAATAGCATCCCAGTGGGTCAAATGATCATAGACGATATTACAGTCGACATTGTCTGCAGGAAATTGTGTATTTTGTTATTTATAAAATGTTATTCAAAACAAATTAAGTAACAATCGCGTGCATATTGTCGTCCAATGGACGATTATATGAGCGGTAATGTCCTGAATTTTTAATATTTGAACTTTATTGGGAACAGAGTAGGCAACAACTTAATATATTTATAACTCTACTTACGCGGATTTTTGGTCGGTTGGTGGTTAGTTGATGACAAATTTATTTTACCCCAAATTAAATGAAATGGAGGTAGACGATATGTTATTGCAGCAGGATGGCGAAAGGTAATCTGTGAAGTAAAAACAACATAACCCAGTCCATATATTCAGCCAGATCTATGCACAAGAGGCATTAATATTTGGAGCTACCACATCCTTCCCACCATACGAAATAGCGAGGAAATTTAAACAGCATTGTATTCTCTACATAATAACCTTCATAGGCCTATTAAATAAAAACAAAATTTTAATAATTTACCTCAAAAAGCTTGTTTTATCGCCAAAATATTCGTTGTATATTGTCCTCCATATAATTGCTGACGACAACTTGCACGACATTCACACCGTTTTCTTAATAATTAGTTCCAGAATAAATATATATATATATATATATATATATATATATATATATATATATATATTTTAATTTCCCGCGGCTAACATTTTAATAAAATGGTATTTAAAGAGTAAATGTTAGAGATTTTTCTTTCAGGCATTCTATTTTAAGTATTTTGTTTAGAATTAGAAAAAAAGTTCGAAATGGATCACAGTATATATTAAATTATAAAACAAAAATTAACTTGACAGTATATTTGCTGATTTTAGAATTTGTAAATGCCTTGTATCTTGTCTTGTGCATATCTACTAAACTGCTGCAATGTGGTAAATGCTAGAATACAAGTTGATGATAAATATTTTTAAAAAAATTTTTAAATTTTGTAAATATTTTAATTTATTGTAAATACAACATATCATGAACTGTTGTGTATAAATTTTTCAAAATTTCAACCAATATAAATGTCCTAAAATACTAGCTAAAATTAGTATATTTGATATCAAAAAATGTTTACCAAAATGCTAACAGATTTCAAAGGGATTTTTCTTAAACTTTGTGAAATATAATTTAAACCATTTTACATGGAGAATTTTGTGTCGATTTTGCTTTTAGTAATAAATTTCTAAAATAATAGAACCATATTTAAAACTCTAATATTCTTCAAATATTATGGGTGAAAAAATAATTTTTAATGAAATGCGTAATTAAAACGGAAGATTTATATCATGTGTATTGAATTTTAAAAAATTTATTTGCAGGTATCTGCATATGTATTCAGGGAATAACTTAACATTATCTTTGCGCTGGACGTACGGACGGATGTAATTACCCTAATCATCAAAATATTTCAAAATAACATAACGAACAGTTATGAAAGATTAAAAGTTTACAGACTTATGAACAGAAAATGATAAAAATTTCCCACTGTGTGCTGATTTGTTCGGAAAGAAATATATACGAAAGTTGTAGATTTATGCACGAAAATACAAAAAAGTGCCTATTATAATCGGTTCATTATTTCACTTACCCCCTAAACTAAATATATTCTGGGTACTCATGAAAATTTGAGACGATCTAACAATGTCCGTTCATCCGTCCGTCTGACCGCCATCACCTCTGTCTGTTGGAAGACGAAATTGGGCTCAGATATTTATTTTATATAAGGTTTGTTTTGTATTATTGTATTTTAAAGATAATTCAGTGAAATTTGACACATTGAACTTCTATAATACAAGGAAGAAGCCTATTGAACTTGATTGTGATTGGTCCATTAATTCACCTAGCCCTCCGGAATACAGTTTAAACACTCAAAAATGACTTAAATACAAAGAAGTTCTGTACAAGTAACAATCTTTGTACCAAATTTTATGAAGATCGGTCAATAATTAACCATAGCTCCCATATAACTACTTCCAGGATTCGCCCTAAAATGCATAAAATCATCTAGATGTTAGTATCAACACATTATTTTGTATTTATATATCTTATTTTACATTACAACTTCCCCTATATCATATAGTAGTATAGTAGTTCTTGACCGACTATATCTTTCTTTCTTTCTCGGTTTTATTATAAATTTTTTTACACATCTAAGATATTAAATTGAGTGAAAAAAAGTTAAATGTTTCTTATACCCTTAAAAAATTTATTATTTTTGGAATGTGTCCACATCTTTGAGCGTGCGGGAACCAGTTTTGTGTCATATCGGTCGATATATATCGCTAATTTGCTGAAACAACGTCATAACACTAAGAAACATAAATTTCGAGTTATCATCACTAATGTATAGTAAATAGTATGTTTTAGTAACTTATGTACGAGTCTTTAATATTTCACGCAGGATCACGATAAAAGCATTTTGTCCTAATTATATAATCTATTTTGTAGTACTTGATATTCATCGGCTATTGTGTAGTCAAAATTTATCTAGAAAGGTGATTAAATTTGACCATAATATTGTGTTTATTTAAATTCTTTTTAAAAAATATATATTAACATAAAAGCTAAAAACGCTTTTCCTGAAAAAAATTGATTTTTTGCGTTACGACGTTTTTGCAGCAAATGTGCGATATGTGGTTATAAAAAATATTTTTTATATTTGAAAGTTTTTGCTTGGCATTTTTAGTAATAATATTTTTGAGGAAACCATTTTTTTGTAAAAAAAAAAATTAGCCAAACGATACTTTCAGTTTTCACTAAAAAATCTTTTTTAAGCATTTACATATAGCCTTAAAAATAATTTAATCATTAAATATCTAATATCTTAATTGCAATAAAATATCATACTCTTACTTCCATATTCGGCCTTGACCCTTAGCACCATTGAATCATAGCACATTTTGATTTTACTACGTAATTTAATGCAGTTTATTACTAATAAATACCCATGCTCACCAGTTAGCCTCTTCATAACCAACGTATATATATATATATGTATATGTATTTATACTATGTTAAGCAAGTTACCAACGAATTATGGTAAGAATTAACACAATACCAATTTAGTCTGTTGAACAATAATGTGTGCTTGCCAGAAACTTGTATGTACATTTATAAAGTGCAACATAATTAAGTGCTACGATAAAGAAGATTTTTGTTTCAATTAGAACTAATTAAAGTGGCTAACAAGTAGAGGGAGATAAAAAAAAAAATATATATTTTATTGGTAGGACTTAAAGAAAAGAAAATTATAGGCAGTAGCGAATAAAGAGCAAATTTAAAAATGGAAAGAGCTGTCTAAAACTACATAGACCTGCAAAAAATCTTCAAACAAATAACAATAACAAATCGATAAACCAACCTTTGTTATTTGACTCTAACGTAATAATTTAATATTGAATATCAATTATATCTAAATAATTTATAATAATATAAACAGCCCTATTTTAAAGAGCTTTGAAGCTTTCCTGTGTAAAATAAACATTCGTAATAATGGATGTAATATAATCTCGCTTTCTTAATACAATATGTTTACTTCCTTTTTATTTAAATTTCTAAAACAAAAAAACACTATATAATCTGCTCTTACAATTATCTAACATCTTTTCAAGATTATGGTATTTTGTAAAATGAGGCATTAAATAATAATTTAAGTTTATAAGAAAATCAATTGATTTTTTCCCTTATGCACGATGAAAATGAAAGCTAACAAACCCACAATATTTATTATTTACATCATGAAATAAAAAGTTAGAAACACTAGACCTAAAAAAAATATCTCATTTGTTATAAGTAAAAGGCGTTTTTCTGTAGCCAATTTACCTCAAAGGAATAATGCAAAAGAAAAGAAATATTGAGGCGTATTATTACTGCAATGGATATAAAATTAAATTAAGTTGTAGAAAAATAGACAGCAATGTTGCTTTCAGCATGTTTACTTAAGTTAGTAATATTTTTTTTATTATCCATTCCATGATAAATTTCCTAATAAAAGTCTTTAACTGGTATTTTTTTAACTTCCCTAATAATATTTACACACATACTCTATGGAATGATTTATTGATTTAAGTTTTTAGATTATCAAAAATGCAAAAACTTGCAATTAAAAGCTTTTTAATTTTAAAATACTCAAAAGTAATTTTAAATGGAAATATATCTGGAAACATTAATAATTTTTGTATTTTTTAAGTTAAAATAAAATAATAGGAGGCGAAATAGAATTGGGAGTTTTTTCAATTTATAGACTCTAGAAACTTAAATGGCTTCCTCAGTAAATTTTTAATCAATATATCATGAAATGAACGATATCTGTGTATAAAATAAACCTGTGTTTGTTAGTTTGCTTGTACTCTATATACAACGAAACCGCTGCATGGATTTTATTGAAACACGGTATCATGTAAGTTCTAAATAGGCCACTTTATTTGTCGAAAATGTATGAATGGTACCAGCCATACAAAGCAGTTATGAATTTATGAGAATAATTCCATTACAAAATTTCACAAAGGAGATTAAAATATAGTGGGTAGGTTTAGGGGGAGTGGTAGACCCCATACAAAGCAAACATTATCGAATAATTTTAATATAAAATAATTTTAATATAAAGTTCAACAACTGAGATGAAAATAGGACAAGTAGGTCAAAGGAAAGTTGCACCCCCATACAAAGTATTATATGGGGCCAGACTATTATAGTCATAGTCTGGACATTTTGTGGGAATAAATTGCTGTTGAAAATAATTTGCTGTTGAAAATAATTTGCAGTTGCGATTATAAAAGATCGGGTAGATCCAAGAGTAATGTAGCCACCCCACAAAACGTTAATGTTTCTTTGGCATTAATAGGGTAGCGAAATACGCCGGGCTAAGCTGGTATTTCATATTGGAAATATTATTAAATATTATATATACCATTAATTTATATTTTTATTTTATGCGTAAAAGTTACAGATGTTTTCGGACATCTATGTCCTGTGTAAATATTACTTAGAACATTTCAAGATTTCATTTCAGCAAATGTTCCACATCGAGGGGTTGTATTCAAAAAGATCTATCTGCTGATATCCAAGAATACTTTTTTGACGTCAAATATTTTTTTTTTTTTTTGTGTTCTTTTTAGTGGAATCAATTTTGAAAAAACTAACACAATAACACATTTTTTTTTTGCATTTTTATTTTTGAGCTATCTACTAAAGAGCTGCGCAAACATGTTCATTTGCTTAGTGGCGTAAAACATTCTTTTAGTGTACTCAACAATACTGAAAAATGATATATATTTATATGTATAACATTCATTCATTAATAGAGATAATAATACAAAAACAAAAAACGATTCTGTGTCAGTTTTGATTATGATCTAGGCAAGCATATACTTCATTGTGAGTGCTTTTTCAATTTCAACTTCACTCAGTATATGTCCATTTTTCACGAATAATTCGAATTATTAGTGATTACTATGAATGGTTGTATACACGGTTGCCAGAATTGACGATTTTTTGTTTCAAAAATTGCAAAATAACGATTTAACGATTTTTCTTCTAAAACTGACGATTTTTTGCAATTTTTAAAATATGCCAATTTTACAATTATTTATTTTATAAATCAATAAAAAACAAATATATGTATATATATATATATATATATATATATATATATATATATATATATATATATATATATCCACTTCAATTTCTGAACAAACAACAATTTTAAATAAAATATTTGAAACAAAAACAAAATTTGAATAAAAAAAAAAAATAATTGATATTTATTTTAAAAGATACTTGGCTTGACCGAATCCGCAAATGTTTGAAATTTTACTTTATAGGAGGGTGGGCAGTGGAATGGGCGGTTCATGTCCATTTTTAATTTCCGAGTTACATTGGTCCTTGAAATATGTTGACAAAATTTCGTTGATATCTATGCTTTTTTCTAAGAGATATATTCGGAAAAATATGAACTGTAGTTTTCGGTTCATAATTTTATAGTTTATGAAGCAATTTTCCGCATTTTTAATACCAAACAAACCTTCACGTCAAACTTCGTCTTCCGGAATGTCTGTCCCGAATCCTATCCTACTTTCAATACAGATGGATGGACATAGCTAGATCGTCTTAGCTATTGGGTATAAAAAAATTGTTTGTGATACTTTTCATAAAAGTCAAAATTTATTTTGAGCCTTTTTAAACGTGGGAAAGGATATCCAAAATATTTCATTGAATAACAAAAATATTTAAAATTTATTCACATGATACAAACATTTCCATTACATATAAAAGGTAAATGTTGTGAAATTCTTTGAATTATTTATTAGTTTTTATTTCATTTTCAATGAAAACTTAATGAAAATTGTTTTATTTACATAAAAACTATAAAAATTTATGTAGTTTTTTAAACAAAACCGGACAAAGTGAAAAACGACTAGCTTTTATTGGTGTAAAGGTACTAATATATCTTTATTTATATTTTATTTATTATTTTCTTTTTATTAAGAGCAAAAATATATTCACTCTTAAAGAAAAATAAATCGTTTTAAGGTGTCTGCTATTTAGAGCAAAATAAGTAATATTTAATAAGTATAAAGTAAAATTTTTTTAAACGAAGTAAGTATATATATATTTTTTTATTAACTTGTAAATATGTAAAATGAGTAAAAGAAACCCAAAAAGAACGAAATGTACGTGTAATTAAAGTGGCAAACTCATGTAAATTATTTGTAACTCTGTTATTTAGGTAACCCTGCTAATTTTTGTTTGGAATTGAATTTTGTTTAGTGCGAATGCTCGAGTGATCAAGTGAGATAATAAAAAATCATATTAATACATCAAAGTGAAGTGAAATATTTTAAAATGGTAAGTCAATGCGTTGTGTTTTTTTGTAATATTAGTATTTTTTATGATAATTACTAAAATCTATCTATATATATATATATATATATATATATATATACATATATATATAATTAATTAATTATATATATAATTGGAAATAGCTAAAGAAATTAATTTTCATTGTATTATATTTTAAATAATAATACTAGTACAATAATCCTTACGTTAAAAATATATGTAGGCCAATAATTCTACAGTAATTAGCGATACTTATATGGACATCATTGAAAGGTTAAATCCTCCGGTAATAAAGTGGAAGATATTGAGTGTACAATATACAATTTGTAGCAAAAGGGGCACCAGCAAAGTTTGGAACTATTTTGGTAAAATTAAAAATTTATCTGGAGCTGAACGTTTTATTATAATTGGTAGAATTTATAGTACAAATGTAAATATTGAAAATCTTCTGCCTCATGCAACTACAATTTCGAAGAATATACAACAACTGTTTTGAAAAATTAAAAGCTGAAATTGACGAAAATAAAAATAATGGATTTGGTATTACATCTCACCTTTGGACTGACACTACAAAAAAGATCATATCGCAGTAATCAAGCTGCTAGGGATTAAATGTATGGAAAGTGAAAGATGCTCAAGTACGCACTTTCTTTTTAAGGGCCTGATTCAGTATGACAATCAAATTGTTTGAAAATAAAATTTGTATGAAAACTACTCAAAAAATATTTGAAAAAATGAGTAATTTTCATACAAATGTTATTTTCAAACAAGCAGATTGTCCTACTGAATCAGGCCATAACTGTGTAATCAAGTAAGTTATTTCGTCGTACATATTTTTTTAAGATTGAACCTCTTTGGTTATATTTTATTAATTTTATTAATTTGTTAATTTTAATTACAAAAATGTTAGTCTATTTTTTTACTTTTATGACAATTTTCAGAATTCGAAGCTAAATCGAATTGTTTTCATTTCCTATTGTGTTAAAAAGTACAAAAAGGATTGAAAGGAACAGAATGAAATTTTAAAAATTAATTTATAACAAAAAGGAAAGAGTGTTTCACTTCCGAGCGAAAACTTTTTGGTTTTCGGTAATGGCAACTACTTATTAAAGTAGTTTCTCAGTAACGAGGTGTCATTATTATTTGCCTACTCTGTTTTACATAAATAAGTACTCAATAGTATAATATCATGGTAATATTTCAATAACGTGGATGAGTTGGCTTGAGGGCTGGATTAGCAACCAGAAGGTTATTGGTTCAACCCCATTCTGATGCTGTTAGTTTTTTATAACAACATGTCTAAAAAGATATTTTATAACAAAATTTGTTTGCCAATTAGAAAATTAAGTGTGAGATGGTGTACTGAGTTGTGTCCAAGTTCAAAACTCACTGACGCCAACATTTTTTTGTTTTTTTTTTTTATACTTTTATTTTTGTTTAGGTACATATTTTTGAGTATCCCTAGAGTCTAAAAATAACTACATGAATTTGTGGACAACTCCAACAAAAATAACAAGTTATTCGGGCAAAAAATAAATAGTTTATTTTTATTTATTTTTATTTTACCTGCTAGCTTACCAGGAAAGCAAAGTTTTTGCTGGGTTACTACTTCTTTTATTTTTAGATGAAAACGTTAGATCTAAAGTTATAGGTATATTACAAGAACTTAGTATTCAGCTTGACTATATGCACGCATTGTTAGAGGTAGAGGCTCAAATATGGTTGTAGCATTTAGAAATAATAACTACATATATTGTGTTAATCACTTAATACATAACACACTGCAAAAAAACAATGGAGGCAGAGGAAGAATTACAAAATTTGTCCCGATCCTGTGCGAAGCTTGTGAAGTATTTTAAGATTACGGGATTAAATAGTAAATTAAATTCCGCGCAAAAGTTTTTCACCTACAACTTGGATACAGTTTATATCGAATTTTCATCTATTGAGGCAAATTGGGCAAAATTTTCAACAAAGAAATGAGCTAAACAGACTGAGCAACAAATTTAAGCATAATATCTCCTTTGCAAAGATTTTAAAGGGATTTGAAAAAACCTCTAAGGTTACAGAAGGGGTAAAATATCGCAACTTGCATCTTGTGTATGTGTATAATTAAAAAAATATGTAACATAGAATCTGCAGACACTCCACTTATTAAACGTTTCAAAAAAAAATTATTATTATATTTAGATTCAATAGTATTTCACAATTTAACAATATATCATAAAATAGCTTTATTTTTGTTTTCCCCCTTAAATTCTTTAATTAAATTTAACGACGAAAAAAAAATGTTGAAATAAGAATGTAAGAAAATAATGCATAATTTTAATACAATCATTGAAATCCCGTTACAAACTTTCACAAACTTTTCAAACGAAAATGAAACACTTTCTTATGACTTGCTAAAAAATTCGACCGAAAATCCCACTGATCAAATAAATTTTGAAATAACGTTCTATGGGACTATGAATGTACAATTTTATGACAATTTTAATATATTAAAAAGGTGGGATCTGCACAAAAATTAGTTTCCCTTATTATTCAAAACAAGCTGCGAGCAGAAGAGCACTTTATTAACCGAAAAGAATTCCAATGTCGCATCTATTATTTTAACAATAAATAAAATAATATTCTTGCATTGAAATATATCAGATGAAAATTTTGAATTCGAATAAAAACGCTAAAAACTATGAACTTATTCAATTTAAAAATGTTTAACAATTATTTTTATTTAATTTTTGTTTTTTCTTTTCATGAATGTTAAATTATTTTATTTTCTTTTCTGCATTTCTAGTGAAAAATTAGTGCAAAGTTTAAGTTTTAATATATACATATACATATACATATACATATACATATACATATATTTAAATGAATATAAATTTCATTTTTTAATTAATATATGTTTATTAATGTTTATACAATAAAATTCTTAGAACTTAGAAATATCTTTTAATTTGTCAAATTATGTGTAAATATTTATCGTTAATTTTCAATAAATGTGAATTTTCAATAAATATTAAAAAATAATATAATTTTGTTTTTATTTTTTAATAATAGTTTTATTTTAATTAAATACATGAAATAAACAAAGGCTTAAATCATATCATACTAAAAAAAAAACTTAATAACTTCGTCCTAACAACAATAAAGTAACTGCTTGCTGAAAACTAAATATTCACACAAAAATATTAAAAGAAAAAAAACAATTTTTTTTTTGTCAAGCCACACACTTTTACGCACACTTATACGAGGATCAATAAGTCCGTAATTTTTCGAACTTCCCTCGTAGTTATATGAAATGCAACACTATTTCCATCAAGTACCATCTGTTAATAGACTACTGTCAAATATTGAGCAAGTGTCGTCATTTACTTTGCGTTTAACAAAGGATGTATGTTCAAAACATACAACCTCGTGTATTTTTCTAAAAATGGAAGAAAGTGAATTTCGAGTGCTCATTAAACATTATTTGTTGCGAAAAAAAAAAACCGTCAATCAAACCAAGGAAAAGCTCGATAAATACTATGGGGACTTTGCACCATCGATTTCAATAGTAAAAAAGTGGTTTACTGGCTTTCGTTGTGGTCGCACAAGTAAAAATGACGCTGAACGTTCTGGATGACCAATTGAGATCAGTACACCCGAAAATGTCGAAAAAATCCACGATATGCTGTTGGCCAACCGAAGACTAAAAGTGCGTGAGATTGTTGATGCCATAGGCATTTCATATGGCAGTGTGGTTTCGATTTTAAATGATCAACTGGGTTTAAGAAAGCTGTCTGCAAGATGAGTTCCGCGTTTGCTCTCAATTGACCATAAACGTAAACGTGTGACAACTTCAAAGGATTGTTTGGAGTTGTTTAACCGTAATCCGAATGAGTATTTGCGCCGTTTTGTAACTGTGGTTGAAACATAGAACAATTACTGTACTCCGGAGACCAAGCAGCAGCCTAAACAATGGGTTTCTCCGGGTGAACCTGCTCCGAAGAAGGACAAGGGAAGTTTGTTAGCCAATAAGGTGATGACAACAGTTTTTTTGGATGCACGAGGGATAATCCACATCGATTATCTTCAAAATGAAAAAAGAATAAACGGCGGATATTATGCCAACTTATTAAACCGATTTAATCAGGATTTAAAAAGAAAACGACCTCATATGGCCAAGAAAAAGTTCTTTTTCATCAAGATAATGCACGGGTGCACACGTGTGCACTCTCAATGGCAAAAAAACTTCACATTTTCAAACCTACCGAAATGGCTCTATGGAAAGAGATTCAGCTCCGACGATGAAATTATTAACAAATGCCTATTTTAAGGACCTCGAAAAATCCTATTTCTTACGCAAAGTAAATGACGACACTTGATCAAAATTTGACAGTAGTCTAATAATAGGTGGTAATTGATGGGAATAGTATTGCATTTCATATAACTACGTGGGAAGTTCGAAAAGTCACGGACTTATTGATCCGCCCTCGTAACAACGTTGAAACGAAAATACAATGAATTATCTATTTCAGTGTACAGTGAAATCAGGTTTTCACACAACTCATATTGGCACTGTACCAGCGTTGCTGTTTTTGTCTTTTTCTACCAAATTTATTAGAATTTTTTTCCTTTGGTAGGATAGTATGCTGAATCGAATTTTGGTACATTTAAACAATGATTTTGATTTTTTAAATTAAAAATAATTATAGTTAATAATAATTACAAAACGTGTTACTCTAATTGTTGAAGACTTATATTAACTGAGCATTGTTTTGAGGATAGATGTGTCACTTTATTAGAGATTCTACGTCTAATCGAGTACTTCCAAAAGAATATAACAACTAAAAGAATTTTAAAAATACTTCATAAAATTTGATGCCTGTTAATTGAATGGCTTGCAACTGTATTTTATATTCTGCTTTTGTAGAGTAAATGATACTACGAGCTGCAGAAGTTTCGAAAAATTTATCCAAAATAGTGTTTCTTTTTATTATTATTTCTTTATATGAATATTAGTGCTGACTAACAATATCAATGAATTTCAATTTTCTTTAACATTTTCAGCTCATAAATTTTGGAGTGGTTTTCCTTCAATCTTTTCTCCAAATTTAGGTTTTGCTAGGTTTCTATCGATTTTGGTAGATTCTTTGTAACGAGGTTTTGTCGTCGGCTGAGGTAGTTCAGTTATGTCGAGTCTTACAGGATCCACGAACCTTAACTGAGAGCACAATTGGTTTACCCTTTCTGGGGTTCATGTTTCTTTATTTAATAAATTCAGTGTTTTGGTTATCGATAATAATAAATATTAACATATATTTTGTATTAAATAAATTACTAGCAGCACGATGATACGTATGGATTCAGTTGGTTACTTACCCGGTAATTTGGATTCTAATACTGGTAGATGCGGGTTGAAGATTTGGTTCCCTCGGGTACTATGCAGCAGGCCGGATCGTTTATGATACTTAGAGATATCTTACTAATACTTATTTAAATAATACAATTTCTTAAAACTAGGTTACAAAATTCAGACTTAATCTAAAGAGAAACAGTCAAATGAAGTTGATGTGCCAAAATAGTCAACCGAAGTTGTTGTGCCAAAACGGTCAACCGAACTTGCTGCGCCAAGACAGTCAGAACAAAGTGTTCGAAACAGACAACCGAAGTTGCTGTGCAAGTTATTCCCCTGACGTTCGGACTAAATCTGAGTATCTTAGGAACAATGGCTGATTTCACAATATCAGCTGTCTCGAGAATAAGGCAGATTATATTGTAAGCTGGCTTAGTTTTTGACAAATTCTGCAGTGCTCGAATCGCAACTACTTCATCCAACCTTAGAATACTTATGTGATTATGAATGGTTTTGTATTCTCTACTGGAATGTTTTGAGTTTTCGTAGCCGGGTAATGTGGATAATACCCATTCATTCATTTCATACTATGACAAGAACACAACCTGAACTATTTAGCCCATTTTTTGCGTATTTATGCAGCTTTTTACTATTTAAATGACATATATATATATATATATTTAAGAAAAATGGGCTACCTGCATGTTTTTATTTGATTTTCAAAGGATTGTTACGTTAAAACTCTATAAACAGCGTTTTTGAATGTTTTATTGAAAATGGAGTTTTTGAAAACAAATTTAACACAATCTTAAACATGTTTAAAATTTGTTTTGAAAATGTAGTTAACAAATTTCAAATATTTTTATATATTGTTGCAGGCCCTGATAAGACCTATAAAAGCATGCTCACATGTCCTATTTATCTCTTATAGTTTTCGAGTTATTTGCGTTTGAATTTTTAAGCACCATATTTTGCATGTTCTTGGTCCAGTTTTTTCATATATATATCCTAGTATTTCCGACCGATTTTATTAGTTTTTTTCTTAACTAGTTAAAAAACAAAATTATCTATTGAACAAACAAAAGTCGATACCTTTACTGAGTCCTGAAATGAACGATTTTGAATTTGAAAATTGCAAAAAAGACGACTTTTTGTGTTTTTTTTTAGCCGAAAAAGTATCTACACTCTTTTTTATCTAAAATAAAATTTTCTTCAGCAACATATAATAATTTTACACTTTTCTGAAAGGCAACTTTACAGAGATGATTTTAAGATAAAAAACAAGCCCTATAACTCAACTGGTCATGGTACACACCCTCCCGAATTCGACCCATTTTATATGAAAGTTTTGATTTTAGACCATATTTTCTCAAATCCCCAAGCACGAATCGACAAGCGGAATATATTTTAAGTATCTCCAATATATTGTTAAAAGTTTTAAATCAAAATCTACGGGACTTCGGAAAAATGTATATTCTATAGCCAAAAATGTTAAAAATCTCATTTTTGGGAATTTTCATTAGTTTTTTTGGGATTTCATGAAAACTCTACCTCTGATTAAAATTTGGTTAACGCGCTTTTATTTTTTTTTGATAAGATCCACATTTCCTGCAAATTTCATTAAGATATCTTTATAAACAAATATGTTATTACAATTAAAAGATTAGTATTTTCTACAAAAACCACACATTGAACCTTTTGTTTGGTTTATTTCAGGACTCGGTAAAGGTATCGACTTAAAATTTTTTTTATTCAATAGATAATTTTGTTCTTTAACTAATAAAATCGGTCAGAAGTACTAGGATATATATGAAAAAACTGGACCAAGAATATGCAAAATTATGGTCCTTAAAAATTCAAACGCAAATAACTCAAAAACTATAAGAGATAAGTAGGACATGTGAGCATGTTTTTATAAGTCTTATCAGGGCCTACAACAATATATAAACTATTTGAAATAAACTATTTGAAATCGGACGAGAAACAAAAATTTGGAAAGCGATTAAAAATTTTTTATGTCAGCGGTACCTAACTTTGATCCCCCCTAGCTCCGCTCCTGAAGTGTTTGTTGTGCTCCCTTGCAAACTTAACATTGCACATTCCTCTGCTACGCCTATACTAAATTTCATGAAAATCCAACCAGCCGATCAGAAGTTACAGATTTATTTCCAAAAAATTTCGATTCTGCCCCACTGTGTACTGTAACTTTTAATTGTGCAAAGATAGCAATGGTAGGGTGGGCTTTGATCACTAAAGTGTAATGTTATCTAGCTCCCTTCACTGTAGTTCGAGATTTTTTTTTTTTTATTTTTATTTGTTCGGGTATAAATATTGGAAATAGTGCTACCTATATCTTCAAATTTATTGTAAATTTATTGTAAACAAGATCATCACCCCATTTTCCCTGAGCACAGTCGGTCTAAAGGTAGCAAAAAGTTTTCCAAAAGTAGAATTTACCTTTCGTCCGTTACAAATATTAAGTGTTTTAAACCAAATTCACCTATTATTATTATTATGATTTTTAATTTTATTATTATTATTATTATTATTATTATTATCATTATTATTATTACTGTTATTATTATTTCAAGCAAAATTTGTGAGAGAAAACTACACATTTATATACGTGTTGTTTCTAAATCCATATTATATTTCTGAAGTGGGATCCTCATACCTGTGATGAACTTTATATAAATGCGGACATTTTTAAGACTTGGTGAATTTCAACATATACATACGAAATTACATTCATTTATCTTGAAAACTGCGTTTATATTTTGAAATAAATCTTGGTTGTTGACACACGGCAATGAACTAGGAAAAAAAATAATTTTATCTCTTTTCTGAGAACTCACTTTGGCTACATTATAAAATAAAAATAAACAGATTCCCAATTAAGCCTAGGGTACGAAACATATTTTACATACGTTGTAAGTTATAATCGTAGATTCTACGAGTACCTTTTTAAAGCAGTTTATTCTATTCTTCAATTCATCAGAAATCGGAAGAAAAAAAAATAATTTCGATTTAGTTCATAATAAAGACAGTTTATAAAATTGTATACCCAATGTAGTTTTTTTTTTGTATCTTATGAGATTACATCAAAAAAGGACCAAACATTATAACATCTTGAAATATGAGATGAAAAGCAAACATAACTTTAAATAATAAAAATCTTAAAATTTGAGCAAGAGGTGCAAACTTCTATATGTGTTCCTTACAAATAGGTTTTCCGCATTTAATACGGGTTGATTTTGTAATTCAGCATTTATTGGTACTGCGCATACTTCCTTCTTTTCTTCTGCTTTATTATTTCGTGTGCATTTCTTTTATAATTAACTGCACCTTTTATAACAAAATTTTTAATATTTGGTTAGTATTACTAATAAAAGTAGGCAGTAGTGTTGCCATAATTTAGAATATTTTTCGTTGGGTCATTTCACTGCAGTCTTTTTATGTTTAATTTATATATTTATTACAATATCTGTAAAACACTAATGAGAACGAAAGCAAAAATAAGTTTTTTAAATAACAAAATTTTAAAAATTTTTCTGGCCTTATTTTTTATGTATTTATTCATTTTCGACTCTTTTAAAAGTTCAATTTGGCCTTTTTTTCTCAGCTTCTGCTAACACTGGTGGCACCTTTAACCTTTCGTTCATCCGCGAATCCACAAAGAATTTGTGCAGCTCTTTTATATATTCTCTACGCTTTCAAAGTTTTTTATTAATACGTTGTTACTACACAGAAAAATGTCACCAATCACCAAATATATTAGTATATAATTCATTCAATTAAAAGGTTTTTTAAATTTGCACCTTCAAAGAGTAAAAAATGAAAAATAGACCATTTTTTTCCATTTAAAAAATTGATCAAATCAAGTAGATTATTGAAAGCATTAAAAATTTAAGTGAGAAATAAAATTTTACTTAAATTTTATTTATTTTTTTATATTTACTTGAATATATTTATTAAATTTAGATGAGTTAATTGAGTTAATTGAAAAATATACGATAATAATTTTTTCTGTGAATGTTCGTGGAATCGACGAGAACTAAATCTAAAAAAAAAACTTTCACCGCCAAGAAAAAGAAGCACAGCGACTACTACTAGACATGATTTGAGCGTAATCGGTCCAACCAACATAAAGATAAACTTTAAAATGTGCTCATCGAATCGACGATGCACAATGTCCCATTCGAAAAATGAAATGGATATAAATCTGCAGTTTTCTGACGGGTAGTCCGATTTCAATGAAATTTCACATAGTGATAGTGAAGGTTTAGTAGAGTGGATTATATAGACATAAGAGGAGCGAATCCACATTTCACAAAGTTGAATGGATTCTGATGGTTGAGATCTACAGAAAAACATGTATAGGTTATTTCTTTTAGTTTGCGAGATATTGGGCTTCAAATATCACAATTTTTACTTTTTGACGTACCTTCGTGAATTTTTTTCCTATATCGGGTCCTAATTTCACACCATTTTTTTTTAATATTTTTTATTTTGTTAACAGTAAATAACAAAATTTTGCAAAGAATTTATTTTGAAAAAAATCTAAGGAATCAAAAGTTAAACGCATTTGAATTTGAGTTAAAAAAAATCCCCGTTTTTTTTAAATTAGTCATATTCTTCCTCAATTATATATAAATTTTCTTAAATAACATGTATCAGGTTCTCCCGAAACAGACCTATTTTTCATAAATTTACAATTTTCGCCTTAATTTCTCAAATCGCAAAGCTGGAATCAAAAAATTTGTATAGATCTAGTTCGGGAGACCTTGGTCCTCGCAGGAATCAATTAATTTTTTTTCTTTCACACTATTTTATATTAAGTTATCTTTCAGGAAAAAATAAATACTACTTACTTAAGAAAATTTTTATATAACTGAAAAAGAATGTGACTCATTATTTGGCACAAAAAAAATCTACTATTTTTCAAAATTCAAATGTTCAACTTTGGGATCTTGTGGACTTGCCGCCGTTATAACTATGTAGTCCACGGTCAAAACTTAAAATGTACTATGCCTTTACTATCACTATCCGATTTCATAGAAATCCTACTAGCCGTTCGGAAACTGCAGGTTTATGTCCATTTAATTTTTTTTTTTTTTTTTATTGGACACTGTGCGATGGTTATTAATCTAGAGTTAAAACTAAAAAAAAAAAAAAAATATAAAAAAAAAATTAAATACCCTATTTTTGAAATTTGAATGTTACAACAAAAACCATTAAAAAGATTAAACCAGTTTCCAAAAAAAAAAAGCTTGTAGACTTTTGAAGTTAAAAAAAATTAAGAATTTTTGATGGCACATTAAAATCCATTTGAAAGTGACTCGAATGCATATAGCATCTGTTCGCGTTAAAATTTCGCACATGTGGCGGTTTTAAGTTGAGCATATAAAAAAATTTCCGAAAAATTCTGGTAAAAATTACGCGCAATATCAAAACCTACTGAGTTATTCAAATAAATTTTTTTTTTCAATATTTGATGGTATTAGTGTAGCATATTTTAGGGTTTCTCAGCAATTTTTTTATTAAAAAAAGCGATTTTTTATAATTTTACTGAAAATAGTGTTCGCATCTAAGTTATTGTTCTACATATTAAACGAAAATATATTTTATTCAAGTTCATAACAAAGAAAAGCTATTTAAAATACTGCGATGCTTTTTAACCCAAGCATTTTTTTTTTTTTTTTTTTGTCAATTATGGTCAATTATGTTGCTTTCTATGCGATGTGTCTTATTAAAATATGTTCTTACAAAAGTGCGTTGTTTTCAACTATCAACGACTTTTTACTTAATTTTATAATCTCGATCGATTATATTTATCGGCACTCTTATATCTCTATATCCAAGATAACGTACAAATCGCAATTTGCTATATACAAATACACGAACAAAAAGTGCTATTATTGCGTAATTTTCAAAAAGTCCATAACATTTTTTTAATAAATTTATTTTAAGTGTGTCTTCGATTTTATAGTGTAAAATAACAAAACACCTAAGTTCACTAAGTAATTCGTGTAACTTCATGTATACTTGTGAATGTGCCTCGCGTAAAACTGACTTTTTCAAAAATTTACCGATTTAAAAAAACGAATCTCATTTTCAAAAAAGGAAAAAAAAAATATTTTCGGATAAAGAAAAAAACTATTTAACTATTAAAAAATGATGAAACTAACGACGTAGCCGTATATATTACTAGTACTTAATACTAATCGAAATAAATCTGAAATATTGTAGCACTGAAATATTGTAGCACTGGGAATAATAATTTTTATAGATATTTATGTACGAAAAAAAAACGTATTAAAAAAAACTATTTCAATTGTAACAGTTTGCAAAAATTTTTTAATTCTTTTCTTTTTGTACTCATCATCAAAAAGATGAGGGGTATATTCATTTTATCACTAAGACCTCATAAAGTATATATATTCTAGGATCTGGTAAGATTCTAAGTCGATTTAGCTATGACCATCCATCTGTCCGTTTGATAAACAAAAATGTTTTGGGACAAATATTTGTAACTTCAGTTCATACTTTTTGCCTGATACCTCTTAGACAAATACATATGCGACAACGAAATTTTGTACAGATAGTTCAAAGATTGGTATAAATTCGGTAACCAAAATTGACGTTGAGTGCTACTTGATTCCGTTATAAGCCTTAATAACAGCTGCAGTTTGGTATACATTTTCACCGATTTCAATATTAAAGCCACCTGGATCTCAGTTCATGAATACTTTTTATGCAATCTTTTGGTGAAACAAATTTTTCGCTTAACTAAAACGGAATAGGTGTACTTATTATAAATATAATTTCGCATAAATGTAAAAAAAATGCTAACATAAAGCACTCCAAATTTTAAATCGATTTTAAAGAGTTATAAGGTTTTTGCAGTTTAATATTTTATTGCGCTATAGTGATTTTAAAATATAATATGTAAACCATTTTTGTTCACGCGATAGCTGCATTGAAAAAAGGTACCTCTTAGAGCCATTCACGTTTTTTCTCTCCAAGTAGCGCTTCTGTTGAATTAACATTAACGAGAAGTATCTCAAATGATTCATAATTACAAGAGTAATGAACCTCCATTCTTTATTTTATAATATTGGAAACGACGCAAATTTTCTAGTCGAAAAAGTACAAAAATTAAAATTTTGAAAATTTTAGTTTCACCACTTGTCCACAATATAATTAAACACTGGTCAATGACAGCTTGATTGAACACAAGTTGGCCTATTTCTACAAGTGTTTGTAGTTCACATTACACATATGATTAAATCTGCGATTACAGAAATTAGAAAGAAAAAAGCTTATTATTTTCAAACACTTTTTTTTAATTTTTTACTTTGTATGCTTGCCGCATGTTAACATAATTGCATCAAAAGTTATTTTGATAAATATAAGCTGAAAAATATTTGAAGCTAAATGTCAATCTCTTAAAGGTAAAGGTAAAAAGATAATTCCCCATATAGATTCGGCCGAATGTAATATTCTCACTTGTTCAATTTAAATTTCAGATTCTTACGACAAATTAAAGATGATTTCTTATTTGGCTTTTTGTTTTTAGTATAAAACGCGTGAGTATATAATAAATCCTATAACAAATTTAAAGCAACTAAAGATTTATTTTAATCTATTTATATAAACAACATTTAGTAAACGTCGTCATTGATGTCATTAAAGACGATTAAAATTGATTGACATTTTACATTAGAGGATATGAGATGATATATAACAATTGTCATTATTTACTATATTTATATGTGCTTGAATGCTTACGAAAGAGGATATGTACTTATGTGTACATTTGTGGGGTTTAACTTGTTAGTATTTGATACAAGAAAATTTTTTGAGGCGCCATTAAATAACATTGTTTGTTTATTAACAATGGGATAGCTGTAAATGTCAATACAAATATAATGGTATATAGATAGGAAATAATAAAAATTGTATTTTAAATTAGTCTATGTAGTTATACTACATGTATTTATAAAACGATGTATAAATTAAAATTTCTAGAAAAGAGAGATGATGTTTGAATTATAAATAAAATGACAACTATCTACATTCAAAAACGATATTGTACATAAAAATGAACCGCATAACCATATCAACACACAATCTACAAATAAAAACCATTGATATTTTTTTATATAAACATTAAATTGTTTATGCTTTCAGATAAACTAAGAGTATGAAAAAAAACTTTCACATAAGTAGTTCAAAACATAGATTAATAAGTAGATATTTATGTGAGAGAAAAAAAAACAGATTCAATTATCAAAAAACTAATTCATGCAACAACAAAATATATATAGTAACATACATTTTGTTTTTGTGTTTTGAAAAAATGTATAACTTTTTTTGAAAATTTAGTTTGAAGTGCCTCTCACATAAACTTCTAGTTGTATTCTATGATTCAAAATACATTCATTTCAAAAATATTGTCATTTGAAAACTAGAAAAATAATATTCAAGAGTAATTAGCTCAGAATTCTTTGCTCAATTAATTTTGAAGTACTTTATATTAAATTGTTTATCGAAAATCTTTTATTACATTATGTTGAATGAACAATTACAATATGTTGAGTGAATTCCAAGTACAAAATTAAACAAGTCAAAATATTATTTTCGGCTTGGCCGTATCTATACACCCACCATCTGCAACTTCTTGCACCACCCCAGTAATTTTACCTTATATGTCCATTTTTTGTTTTTTAGTTTACATTGTTCCTTAAACCGCTTGTAGAAAATTTCGTTGGCGTACATGCTTTTTAGAACACAGACGGACGGACATTACTAGATCGTCTTAGATTTTTACGAGGATCACGAGTATATATACTTTATTGGGACATATATGATTATTTCTACGTATTACACACGGTGGGTATAAAAATATAAATAAAACATGAAACTGCAGAAGTACAAAATAAGTGTAAATAACTAATTGGTTAAAAATGTCTTTAATTGTGTTGGAATAAAATATATCGAAAAATAAATATTTTTGGTAATTAAAAACCCAATTAGTTTATTTTTAATTTATTTTGTTGCTATTCTAACAAGTATTATAAAAATGGTTCTTATAAATATTTTTCAATTATATAAGTTAATTTTTATAAGAATACAAAAAACTTACAGATGTAATTAAAAAAATAATTTATGTTTAAAGCACACACTAGCTAATATAATATTTAGTCCTTAAAATGTTGAAAAAAAATCTTCTTAAAAGACTGTTTAAGTGTCAGCTCAGCACACCAGCTCAGTAACACTAATTTTATCTCTCCCAATAAATTTGACAGCGCAGCGCGCTAATTCGGTGATGTCTACTTTTAAGAAGTGTAGTAAATTGTGCTCCAAATTAAAGTAAATAAGTGGTATAGTAAATGCAATGTTAAATATTTGATAAAAAGTGTAATTAGTTTTGGTTTATAAATATTTATAAAATTTCTAAAGTTTGTTCTAAAAATATTGTACGTTATACCAAAAAAAAAAAAAAATAGTTTTAAACTATTAAAAAGCAAAATAAAAGAATACAACTTCTTTACACATTCTAATTATGATATTGTTGTTTTCGATTTTTACAGTGATTTATAACATTAACACTTTCTGTGTAATAACGTTTCTTATAAGCTTCTACGCGATTTTATTTTTTAGTTCATGCTATATTCTACACTTTTTTGTTTGCAAAAAAAAGCAAAAAAATAAATTATATTCCACAACGACAGTAAGCAGCGTAGTTATTTGTCAAAAGAAAACTTCGGTGTCTCTGTTAATCTGGGCCGACACTAAAGTCTAGAGTTGGATTGTTTATGAAGGAATATATTCAACTGAATTTAGTATACATAAGTCATTTACCAATATTTAAATGAAATGACTAATAATTAACTATATTGTTCTATTGCACAGTGGGGCAGAATAGAATTTTTTTGGAAATAAATCTGTAACTTCTGAATTTTCATGAAATTTAATATAGGCATAGCAGAGGAGCGTACAATGTTAAGTCTGGAAGGAGGGCACAACGAAACCCTCAGGGGAGGAGCTAAGGGGGCTCAAAGTTAGCTACCTCTGACATAAAAAATTTTTAATCACTTGCCAAATTTTTTTTCTCGTCCGATGTCAAATATTTTTATATACTGTTGTGGTCCCTGATAAGACCTATAATAAATATGCTTACATATCCTATTTATCTCTTATAGTTTTCGAGTTATTTGCGTTTGAATTTTTAAGCACCATAATTTTGCATGTTCTTGGTCCAGCTTTTTTCATATATATCTTAGTATTTCCGACCGATTTTATTAGGTTTTTGCTTAACTATTTAAAGAACAAAATTATGTATTGAATAAAAAAGAATTGAAGTCTTTGCCGAGTTCAAAAATAAATGATTTTGAATTTCAAAATTGCAAAAAAGACTTTTTATGTTTTTTAGCCGAAAAAGTATCTACAATCTTTTTTATCTCAAATAAAATTTTCTTTAGCAATATATAATAATTTTTCACTTTTCTGAAAGGTAACTTCACAGAGATGACTTTAAGATTGGTCAATTGGTCATGGTACTCACCCTCCCGAATTCGACCCATTTTATATGAAAGTTTTGATTTTAGACCATATTTTCTCAAATGCCAAAGCACAAATCGACAAGCGGAATATATTTTAAGAATCTTCAATACGTTGTTAAAAGTTCTGAATCAAAATCTACGGGACTTCGGAAAAATGTGGATTCTATAGCCAAAAATGTAAAAAATCCCATTTTTGGGACTTTTGATTAGTTTTTTTTTTTTTTTTTTTGGAAAGCACTACCCGTGATTGAAATTTGGTTAATGCGCTTTTATTTATATTAATAAGATTCACATTTTCTGTAAATTTCATTAAGATATCTTTATAAACGAATATGTTATTACAATTAAAAAATTTGTATTTTCCCCAAATTGGACCTTTTGTTTGGTTTAGTTCTAAATAGTGAAAGAAATTTTAAAAATATGTATTCCAAAGTAAGCTTATCCTTTATTGTATATAATTTCCAATATTTTGCAAAAAGATTCAAGTCAATATCATGCCTCATTTCAGAAATATGCGTCTTTAAACTTTTATATTTCCAATTTATTGTACATATGACTATATTTTTATAAAATTCCAACTTTGCCTTTAGAAATATACTTTTAATAATATCTATACACAAAATATTTTTATAAAAATAATTAAAAAATATTTTTTGTTTTTAATAGGGTTGCCACATTTCCCAAATTCAAGTAAATCTTTATCCCTTTCTAAGCATTCATATATTTCTATTAATGAATTTAAAATAAAAAAACAAACAAAAAATGTCTATTTTAACTTATTCAATAAGTATTTTATTAGTTTACATTTATTCAACAAATGTATTTATCTATTGGTGGTGGTTAAAAATTTATATACTTGTGATCTAGTGGCAATATAGAGGTATCCTTTCCCGTGATACCTAGCTGCAGCATTTATCGCTTACTTATGGTTCAAAATCTATATTTTTATGAGCTAGTGACAATGCACAGGTAATATCCTTTCCGGTGATACCTAACAGCAACATATAATATCAATGAATTCGGTATAGGTGCTCTTCCATATTGACTCTTTCAGATATTTTACCTAATAAAAATTCACAGAATACCTGTAAATATATATACCTGTGCGATATATTTAAAAATAAAAGCGCAGCTAATCCTTATCAACATCATAACGACGTTGATTACCATGGTGATTACATTGAAACACGAACAAGTGTGTTGCGTTCTGTGGAGTTTATCTAAAAATGCTCTTAATCATTTAGAAGTTATAGTGGAATTCATAAAAACTACAAATCATGCAAAAGTCGACGTCATTGGTAAATCTCAGATAGAGAGCTTTTTAAAGTTGTATGACGTATAAATGAAGTACTTGAATCAGCGTACTAACAGATTAAAAATTAAACATTCTACAATTTCGAATGAAGAAGTTTCTGATACATTCAAAGAAATGTTAAAAAAGGAGAAGCAACCTAAGAGTGCAATTAATATTGCTGAAATACTGCAAACTGCATCACCAAAACGTCTTAAACGGATTGCCGAAAATGTACCTACTTCAACATCACAATGCAATTTTACAGAGGAAGATGCAATTGCTTTAATGCATGAACTGGACCTCAGCCGAAACAAATATCAAATTTTAAGAAAAGCTCTGCTTGAAAAAGAACACTCAATTCTACCATCATACAAGGATATTCAAGAAAAAAGCAAATTATTTTACCATCTATTTCGGTTACCGAAAAGGAAGCAATCTTCATCAAAGTGTAAAAGCTCATTTGAAGATATATGGCTTAACACCGCTCCAGGATCAAAATATTTTTGCAGACCCATTTGGTTCGAATACACAAGGGAGTCGAAGGCAACAACAAAGGATTTAGTGGAATATATTAAAGATGAAATAAATGATTTACAACCTCTTTCAATGACCATAAACCAATACACATTCGACATATTCTTTCAACTTAGTGTAACAATGATTGATGGAAAGGTTAGTAATGCCATTACGGAAACATCTTCTTTTTGGAAATGCTCACTATGTGATGAGACGAAATCATTATTATCGGATATTGGTAAAGCAAGGAGTATTAATGAAGAATTTCTGTCTTTCGGAATATCTCCACTTCACGCCAGAATACGGTTCATGGAGCATTTTCTGCACGTAGCATATGATTTAGAGTATAGAAGTGTGCCAGAAAATTCAACAATACCTACCAGAAATAACGAGGATTTAAAAACACTTAGAATATCTGAGAAAAATGGAATGCAGAATGAATTCAGAGAAGAGACATAATTAAACATCGACAAACCTCTGCCCACTGGTGGTAGTACAAATGACAGAAATACAGCAAGAAGGTTTTTCGGAAATTTCAAAGCTACATCAAAAATAACTGGTATTAGTAAAGAGTTACTTGAAAGAACTAACATACTATTTATGGGAATTAATAGTAAGCACAAAATTTACTCTGCTCGATTTGGAGAATATGCAACAGAATTATCTAAACTACTAGAAATGACACCAACGGTATATAAAGTATTACGCCATGGCGAAATTATAATTGAACGATATATTCTTCCACTTGGAGACCTTACAGAAGAGGCTCAAGAAGCAAGAAACAGAGATTTTAAGCACGTTCAATTATTCAGCTCCAGGAAATGCTCTAGAACGTCACAAAACGAGGATATTTTTATTAGACTATTGTTATCATCAGACACTGTACTATCATCAATGAGAAAACGTTGGATTTATTATGAGCCTTTATCAACTCAAAATACTGAAGACTTGAAGGACCTTTATTTTCTTTCAGATATGTATACAGATACAACAGATTATTTTGTAGAAAATAAGTAGTATAAATTTAAAATATTATAAAAATTGTCTACATAAAATTAATGTAAATAAGTAATAAAAAATCGTATTAAAAATAGAATATTTATTAAGGAAGATGATAAATACCAAAAATGATAATATTGATTAAGTTAAAACAGACTTTTTTGTTTGTTTTGTTATTTTAAATTCATTAATAGATATATGTGAATGCTTAGAAAAGGATAAAGATTTACTTAAATTTGGGAAATGTGGCAACGCTATTAAAAATAAAAAAGTTTTATTAATTATTTTTATAAAAATATTTTGTGTATAGATATTATTAAAAGTATACAGAAATATTCATAATTTTCTAAGTAATTACTCACGCAAAACTAAAGGCAAATGTTGCAAGTTTGTAAAAATATAGTCATATATACAATAAATTGGAAATATAAAAGTTTAAACGCGCATATTTCTGAAATGAATCTTTTTGCAAAAGATCGGAAATTATATATGCTATAGGATAAGCTTAATTTGGGACACATATTTTCAAAATTTCTTTCGCTATTTTGAAATAAACCGAACAAAAGGCCCGATTTGGGGTTTTTGGAGAAAATACAAAATTTTAATTGTAATAACATATTTGTTTATAAAGATATCTTAATGAAATTTGCAAAAAATGTGGATCTTACTAATGTAAATAAAAGCGAGTTAACCAAATTTTAATCAAGGGTAGGGTTTTCCTTAATTCCCAAAAAAACTAATGAAAATTCCCAAAAATGGTATTTTTTACATTTTTGGCTATAGAATCCACATTTTTCCGAAGTCCTGTAGATTTTGATTTAAAACTTTTAACAACATATCGAAGATTCTTCAAATATATTCCGCTTGTTGATTCGTGCTTTGAGATTTGAGAAAATATGGTCTAAAATCGAAACTTTCATATAAAATTGGTGGAACTCGGGAGGGTGTGTACCATGACCAATTGAGTTATTGGGCTTGTTTTTTATCTTAAAGTCATCTCTGTAAAGTTGCCTTTCAGAAAAGTGTAAAATTATTATATGTTGCTAAAGAAAATTTTATTTTAGATAAAAAAGAGTGTAGATACTTTTTCGGACAAAAAAAAAAAACACAAAAAGTCGTCTTTTTTGCAATTTTCAAATTCAAAATCGTTTATTTTTGGACTCGGTAAAGATATCGACTTCAATTTTTTTATTCAATACATAATTTTATTTTTTAACTAGTTAAGAAAAAAAACTAATAAAATCGGTCGGAAATACTGGGATGGATATATATGAAAAAACTGGACCAAGAACATGCAAAATTATGGTGCTTAAAAATTCAAACGCAAATAACTCGAAACCTATAAGAGATAAATAGGACATGTAAGCTTATTTTTTATAGGTCTTATCATGGTCTACAACAATATATAAAAATATTTGAAATCGGACGAAAAAAAAATTGGCAAGTCATTAAAAATTTGTTATATCAGACGTAACTAACTTTGAGCCCCCTTAGCTCCGCCCCTGAGGGGTTTGTTGTGACCCCCTTCGAAACTTAATATTGTACGCTCCTCTGCTACGCCTATACAAAATTTCAACCAGTCGATCAGAAGTTACAGATTTATTTCCTATGCTCCACTGTGTATTGGGGCTGTAAATTTTTTACTAAAATTATATAATTAGTTATAAAATATATCAAAAATTACTTTCTTTTGTAATAAAGTTTAATCGAAATTTCGAAATGATCACTTATAATTTTTTTGCTAACAGAGATTCAAAAAATGGCAATAATAATCTTATTCTTGCAGATTGTTCATTGACTGTAAAACAGATAAGAAAAAAATGAACAACTGAACAAAAAGAACGAATTTCTTCAGAACAAAAAATAACAATCAGTAAAATGAACGATTAAGCCCAAGACTACTAAGGTATACATTAAATGATATATATTTTTTTTTTTTTTTTGTTTATGTAGGCAACCTTTCTCAGTTTCTTTCTTATTCCTATTGTAATCGTTGTTGGTAGTTAGAATAAATTATTCGTTAACTGTTTTCTTTCATTGTTATTGAAGTACTTTTTTGTTAATAAATATATTCTTAATTTGGAAAAAGCATAACTTAACTTAAGTAAATATATTTATGTATAAATGAAATATTTGATTTAATTTTTGTTTGTTATAACTATAAGTATTTGAATAACATTCCTTTTTCACTATTTGTTTTGTTTACATTATTTTTGTTAAAATTTTGTTCAAATTTTACGATTTTAATGAATTTTTTATGACAGAATGCGTAATTTGTAACTTAGATGTAACCACCTAAGAAAACTGTTGCACTTTTATAAAAAAAATTATGAATGAACCCAAAAAATGTATTTTTTCCATGCATAATATAACAAAAATAATCTTAAAGAAGCTTTAGAATAGGTTCAAACCCATTTTAAAATATTTAAAGTTATCAATGGCTTAATAATGGTACATTAAGCAAATCATCGTTTTTTAATACAACTTTAAACAATGTCTTTTAAAGCTACACAAAAAAAATATTTCAAATAACATTTTAAGAGAATGATTAATTAACATTATATTGACATTTAATTATATTGTTATGTTTTTGACTTTAAAAAAATGTAGTTTATTTCCTTTTAAATAAACCGGATACTTTTGATTGCAAGCAAAAGCAGTTTAGTAGTTTAAAAGTTGTAACAACTATTTAGTTTATTTAAAATGTACAACAACAACAGTTTTAATATTCACTAAGTGTTCACACACACACACACACTTATATTATACACTTTATACAGCACACTTTAATAATGTACACGAATAAACAGCCAACTTCAGGGCAGTTAATTTGTCTTTACTTAACGATGCTTCCAATTAGACTTTTTCTAGTTCTCACGGTCAATTTAAATACACTGAATTACCATCTACATGCTTCTCGAAAGCTCTATTTCTACAATGATCTTAACGGACAAACTAATATATTCGAATTTTAGATCTTTCGATGTTAATGTTAGCAGCTTACTTATTTAGTGTTGCCATTCTTACAAACAATGATAGAAGCTTTTCATTCAACGTTGTATGTTTACAGCTATATTAATAATCTCCACAAATATGTTAACTGCTTTTAACATAAATAGAAAGCTTAAGAAGCATTGAGAAAGGTTGGGAAGCATTATTTAATTTTAAACCAGCTGTTAAAACCATTATATTTTAAATCAAGACAATTTCGTAACACAGCCCCATAGGCAGCAAGTCATTCTAGATGTACGACCTTCATTTTAGATCTCGAACTATTTTCTTTCTGTATTCTGTACACCAAGTCGTTTAATTTCTTAATCACCTTGTATGGTCCATCCTAATGGGTTTGTAGTTTAGGAGACAGTCCTTTCATACGTTGTAGGTTATACAACAGTACAAGCTGGCCTTCGTTAAATCCTTCAGAATTCGCTACTCGATCGTATCTGGCTTTTATTTTGTCGCTTTTCATTTTTATTCGTCTGCGTACGAATTCATGAAGTTCGTTTAGGTCATCTTGCTCTTGGGAATTGTTTTCATTATTTGATATTGAGGGCTTAATACCAAATTGTAAATCACCAAGCAACTTGAGAACTGTCATGAAGACAATTTTTGCAGGTATTCGAGAGGTTGAGTCATGAACAGCCAGTCCTTCTGATGTGCACTGACCACTTTTCATAAATATTCCTCCAGAGTGCTATTGAATCTTTCGACCATGCTGTCAGATTGAGGATGCAGTGGCGTTGTTCTGGTTTTTTTATACCGTATAAATCGCACATTTCCTTGAATACGGCAGATTCAAAATTTCTACCCTGATCAGAATGCAACTCCAGTAGAACACCATAGTTGTTTACAAATACTCTTATAACCGTTTTAGCTTTCTGATTGGGTATGGCATATACCTCTGGCCATTTGCTGAAATAATCCATAACCACTAGAACGTAACGGTTTCCGGCATTACTGACAGGGAAAGGGCCCGCTACATCCATTGCAATCCGCTAGCATGGCGCACCTGAGTAATACTGCTGAAATTGTCCACGACTTCTTCTTACTGGGCCCTTCGCTGTTATGCATTGTGGACATTTGGCTACCCTTGCTGACAACCCTCCGAATAAAAACGTTGGTTTAACGTTTCTAAGGTTTTTGTCACACTAAGATGACCACCAATGGGACCGTCATGGAACACTTTCGTTACTTTGTTTATTTTAGAAGGTGGTACTACAATTAGATTTGTCACTGTTTTACCGTCAGCACTTTCCCATATGCGGTATAAGCAGCCATTTAACAACTATAGACTAATCCATAGGGCCCAATATGATTTCACCAGTGGACTTTTGGCGGATATTTCATTACGGTCGGCGGATATTTCATTGTGGGCTACCTACTTCTTATGCTTGTATTATTTTCGCCAGTATGGGGTCATTTTTTTGTGCTACAGACCAATCTTCACTGCACTCTATATGCATAAGTCGAACATCCATGACACATTTCTTTTCCTCGGCTTTTGTACAATGCATACATTCCACGTTGCAGGGCCGTCTTGAAGGGCTTCAAACCCTTCCGGTGCTCGATGCTAAAGCCGCTCTATCAAACGAGCCAGTTGTTTTTCAGGTTGTTTAAATTGTGTTAACCATACAGATACTTGCGGTAATACTTCACACACCCTAATACTGCCAAAAGTTCTCGTCGCGTTACGCAGTAGTTTGTTTCAGGCTTCGAAAGCGTTCGGCTTAAGTATCCAATGACTCTATTTTCAGTGCCATCGACCACTTGTGAAAGTACACCGCCTATTCCGTATCTGCTCGTATCGCTATCTACCACAAACGTTTCTCCAGGTATAGGATATGACAAAACTGGTGCCGTACATAATAGATCCTTGAGCTTCTAAAATGCTAGTTCTTGTGATTCACTCCATTGGAATGATTGTGACTTCTTGGTTAGCTCACATAAGCTCGGGTCCGAGAAATCTCCACTACGCAATTCGTGAAGATTTCTCGGACCAGTCCTATACAGCATTTACTTAACTTCATCCGTTGATATTCCTTCTGCTGTTACGTGATGTCCCAAATATTTAACTTCTTTCTGGAATAATGCACATTTCTTTACACTGTGTTTGAGTCCAGCCGCTGATATTCGCTGATATTCGGTTAAGGACTTCTTCAAGGTTTTTCAGATGTTCATCAAAAGTCTTACCCATGATAATTATGTCATCGAGGTACAGCAAGCATATCTGCCAGTGAAATCATTTCAATACATATTCCATTAAACGCTCGAATGTGGCTGGAGCATTGCAGAGTCCAAATGGCATCATTAAACTGCCACAACCCATCACTCGCGCTAACGGCGGTTTTTCCTTGTCTTTGTCAGAAATTTCTACCTGCAAATAAGCACTTTGCAAGTCCAATGTGGAGAACCATTGTGTTTCAGCTAGTGTGTCCAGGGTGTCATCATTTCTTGGTAGCGGGTAGCTCTCTTTTTTGGTGTCGTCATTCAACAAGCAAGCTCCCAGGACTTGAAAATGGTTTGATTATACCGTTCCGCTCCATTTCATTGACCAACTGCTTCATTTCACTTCGTTTTGATAGAGGGAGACATCTGAGCGCCTGCTTTATTGGCCTCGCTTCGCCAGTATTTATTCGATGCTTTACAATTACCGTTCTACCATAGCTTTGCCTTTTAAAGTCGAAGACGGAGGTATGTTTCT
Organism: Protocalliphora azurea; assembly: GCA_932274085.1. Classification (NCBI taxonomy): domain Eukaryota; kingdom Metazoa; phylum Arthropoda; class Insecta; order Diptera; family Calliphoridae; genus Protocalliphora; species Protocalliphora azurea. The sequence continues at coordinate 39,828,998 of OW026519.1, forward strand.
TCAGAATCTGTTTGGCCTTATTTGTATCTGGTTGCGCTAATCTTTCTACCCATTTTCCCATATATTCTGCTAGTAGCTCGTGTTCTTTGGTGCATTTATTGGCAGGTTCCGGGTTTTTCTTACAATTAATTACTGCCTCTGCTGAAGTGCATTGACCTATTTCGGAGTTTGGCTTAACGACTCTTTTATAGCTGGACAGGTTAAGCACTCTTACAGGAAGTATTTTTTTGTTGCAGGGTTTATCGAGGGCTTTTGCTGTTACAAGATCACTTGTTATTTCTGCTGGTTTTAGCATCCACAAACTGTTGTCCTCACAATCTCCCTCCATACGGCCCCATACTTAAGTTTCTGACTGTGGTGGTAGTTTCTGATACTCGACGGTAATTAGCTTTCTTTTTTGAGTACTATTTTCATAACGGACATCAAAGGGTATCTCCACATTTCGCCAAGTCACAAATTTTTGTCCCATATTCAAAGTAATGTCGTGACTAATCATGAAATAAGCACCAATGATAACTTCGTCCACAATGTCGGCACAATAAATAAATTATAGACGCTAACGTTGGCAACGGTTAATTTCACATTTACTTTACCATAGATAGTGGCCGGTTCCCCAGTCTATAGTAAAAACGTGCTTCTGACTGTTGATGTACCCAGAAACAGTAAAATTGCTATTTTTTGCATTACGCATATGGAGATTGTGGGGCCCTCAGATGTGGGAGCTAGCTCTTGCCCCATAGTGCTAACTCGATATAGTTTAAAGGTGATTCTTTGTGATGATTGATGATTTGATTGCTGGTTGTTTCTTTGAGGTGAACCAGATCTGAATATGACCCGATTTACCGCAGTTATAACATTTTAATCCGATTTCTCTTTGCTTCTCATTAAAGCCCTCCAAAACCTTTTTTAAGTCGTCGACTATATTTCTCTAATTATCAACTACAACGACATTTCACGCCTTGCATATTTCCGGCTTTGAAATTATTTTCGCCGTTTCTTGTACCAGTGCGAATGAGACGGTTATAGCAAATAATGATTTATTAACAAATACCTCTATCTTGATATGGTCCAAAAATGAGTTGTTTTTCCCTGGATAAGTAAGCTGTATTAAACGCATGATTCCCAGCGCAAAATCTTGTAGTGTCTCGTTGGGTTTCTGCACTCAACCACGCAATTCCATTCGGTATAATTCCTTTTTACATTCACCAACGTACTTACGTTTAAGTGCCTCCATTATGTCATAATAACTATTTCTGTTACTCGCTGGCACGCTTTCAAGAACTACTGTTACATTTCTTTTTAAGGCCAACATCAGCTCTATAGATTTTTCTAATAGCAACTTGAACACATTAAATTGTGTGATGCCATCAAAACTAGGGGTCTTTATTCTACTAGAGCATTCTGAAATAATTCGCACCTGTCCATCTAGGCATTGAAGATTATTCATCTTTATTTCAAGGTGATGTGGTTTTTTATCAACACCTTTGGCTATTTCATTCTCTAAATCGGACAGCTTTTTATCAACTTCATCAACGACTTTGGCTTATACATCTAGGCAGCTCTCTAATTCGGACACCTTTGTCTCAGTGCCATCCACTCTGCTGTTTATAACTTCCGAAATTTGCAGAAGTTTCTCGTCTATCGCTCAAGAAATTTCTTGAAATTTCATTTCCATTATTTTATTTTCTTCTTTAAATTTAGCAAGAAGTTTCTCGTTATTTGCTTTAGAAGTTAGGTTAAAATTAGAAAACGAATTCTTTGAAGCAAAGAATTTTTTCTTTATATTTATGTACATATTTGGTTCAGTGAATGCCGTTTTAATAAATTATTGCTATAGTGTTATCCACAGTTAATCTTGATCGAAAAATACCATAGTTTTATTTCAGTGTTTTCCTAGAAATCAAAGCAAAAGGTATTTAATAATTGTATTGAATGATATAATAGCATGTGTGATAATCGACACTTTTTTCAGAAACTTTATATATATATTATATTATATTAAAAGAAAGAGAATTTGTAACTATTTCATTGAGATTTTTTTTTTTTTTTTTTGTTTGATCACTTTAAAACACCAATGGTGGTTATACCAATTTTGGCCAAATAGATACCACAGACCAAATATATATATATATATATATAAATATATATATTAGGGTCGTCCACTTTTGTATGGAGGAAAAAAATTCTCGACCTCCTCAAAACACGGAATTTTTAACCAAATATACTTCAGTGAATTAAGAGTTCAATCAAAATTTTAGAGAGAAAAATGAAATTCAGCATATAGCTTACTCTTGGTGTTTTATACATCGTGTTAAAATTTACCGATAATCCAAACATCGCTAGTGTACATGTAAATTAGGATGGTATAAAAAATTATAATTAAATGTACCTAAGATCACGAAAGGGGACATCATTTATTACATCATGGCCAAATTTCAAGTTCCTATACCGCGATTTCTGTTGATTTAAATGTTTTTCGGAAAAAAAGAATTTAAATTAAGAATTTAAAAGTATTTTTCTGCCCAATATAATAATTTCCAACATTTGAAAATAAACTAATCAGAGAAGAAAATTATATCCACAATTACCACAATCCCGAAACTATATTTTAATTTTTTAACTTCACTCGCAGTACTTTTCATATATATTACTATTACATAAAAAGTTCCTGATGCTTTTTGCTATCTTGGTTTAGAATTTATATTTCAAAAATTAAATAATTTTGTATACCTCCTTCTTTTTATGTTAAAACTTTTACGAATCTATACAATGTGGTTTTTATCTAACTTTTCAAGAGATTTCATTGATATCCTTTATGTAGGTTTTTAAGTTTGCTACATATGTAATACTTAAATGCTAATGTTTGTGCATGAGATAACGTATATTGCCACATTGATACATTACCAAGATTTTGGAAGAGATAACTTCGTTTTCCACAGAAACATACAAATGTAAAATATCGTTCATACTTGTGGAGTAAATGAAACAGAGCACATAAATATATTTACATCAAACACCACATAATTTTCTTGGAAATATAACACAGTAACGTTAAAATCGTAACAAATTATTTGATAATTTAAATGATATATGAATGTATGTATTTAATTTTCTTGAATTTTGCTGAGAATCTGCGAATTATATAATTAACTTAACACTGTGTGTAACATTTTGTCACATATCGTCATCTGATATAAACAGCACCAAACAACCAACAAACTCAAAACTTTTGAGTTTTGATTAATAATGGTACGTTGCATTAAAATACATAATATCATATAGTATTAGACTTATATTGTCAAAAATAACGACTTTACTAAGAAATTCAAAAGAGCATAACAACAAATTAATTTTATTTCTCACAAGTAAAAAGTATTAGGAATTTTTTTTTTTTTTTTTTTTTTTTTTTTTTGTGAGAAGTAACAGAAGTATTTTTTAGAGAAACAATAATAATTTGCAACTTTTTAAGTTTTTTTACCTCTCCTGTGAAGTTTCACTTCAGGTGACAATATCTAACTACAATAATAATATTAAAACTACTATTCTCTCCACAATTTATTTACTGAATTCTGATCTTCAAAGTTAAAATGATCCAATTTATAAATATATAGGTAAATAGAGTGAATAATAAATAAATGATCAGCGTTAGCATTTGGAGGCTTTAGTCGCTATTTTCCCTTTTTTCACCCATCTGGCCACTTTTTAGACCCCTTTTTTAAAACGGAACTAAATTTCTACTTTTTAAAACTATGTGATAAATGACGAGAAACTAAGTTGTTTGAAATATAAACTAAAACTCGACATCAAATTAGGGCACCTTTATGAAGGACCAAAAATGCGTTCCTGACCAGCATATCTACTAGTAAATGCTAATCGAGATGATACACAAACAGTTAATCAATGCAATGCGTTTAGTATTCCAAATCATTTAATATATAACATATTTCAGAAAGAACAATTATTTTTTTATAAATTATAAGAAATTATTTGGTCTTATACAGTCAAATTCTTTAAAGGTCTTACTTCAAATTAAATATAATTAATATATAATATGTAAAATAATCATAAAACTAAATTTAAATGATAATTAAAACTCATTTTCAAATAAAATTGCGCAGTGTCATATGGACGGACTAGACCAGCAACAGCGTTGCCAGAAACTTTGGCTAAAAAATCATCATTTGGTCAATAAAAAAAATCATAATTTTGCTATAGAGATCATCAAAATATTATTTATTAAACTCTCTACTATTAGAAAACAACAAACATGATTGTTGCATGCATATATCGATTCAATGTATAAATTGTACAAATTCTAGGTATTTTGAAGTGATCGATTTTCATAACAATATTTTGGGAACTCTCCGTTTCACTGATTTCAAAGCCCCACAAAAATATAAACTAAAATTGGACAATACAAGAGTAACAAAAAAGCAATGTGTGAGATTATAGCCCTTGGATTACAGATTATGATCATCCAAATTTTAAACGCTCTTTTATGGGCATTAATTTATTTTCATTCGGAAATTGATTGGATTAGCAGAGTTATCGACCATGTGCCAGAACTTTCGAAAGTAGTATTACTACTGGACAAATACCAGTGTGGCCAAAAAAGTGATTTTTTCGCTAGATCTGGCGGTATTTTGTTGAACCTAGTGGATACTTTCTGTAAAAGACCGGTAAGTGGGTTTTCTGGCTGTTACATTTTTTTAGCTGGTAGTTTCTAGCAACATTTTCATGGATTTGAAACAGAAATAAGAAAGTTAAAAAACATTTTTTACTACTGAAACTATATAACATCTAAAATATAAAATAAGGAGCCAAGAAATGATATCTATAAAAAAGATATTGAAATTAAAAATTTTTTCTCAAAATTCCAAATTACCTCAACATTATTGTATAGACAAATCTTTCAAACACTTGAGGGTTATTGTGTAACTCGATTCGAAAGAAAAGGTTTTTGAAAATCAATTTAAAATACAATTTCGAATGACTTAGTAGTCACATAATCGAAATATACCATTTTTTTACACAATTTCTAAAGAATTTACCTGCAAATATTGTATATGTCAGTATATATGTTATGTCCAACATATAAATTAGTCGAATAGTAAAATGTGAACAAAAAAAAAATGGATTACGAATTTTAAAATTTGATTGGACCCTCTGAAATGCTTAAAAAATAACAATTTATTAGTTGCTTTAATAAAAAAAAAACATTTCAGCAGTAAAAATCAGCGATTTTATTTGAAGTATAGACGGTTTCTAGCGGTTTTTAAAATACAATCTGGTGTTACATGATCTCGAAGTTTTAGCAACACTGACAAATACACAAATATTAGATCTAGGACAAAAATGGGCCGTTTAATATTCTATTGGAGGAAAGTTAAATAGAACAAACAGTAGAAGAATAAATACATTTATATGATTTCTATATGAACATAGAGGTTATATAAAGGACTTCTGCCATGTAGTTTTATCATATAAACTTGAATCTTTGCCATTAAACTTTAAATAAAAAAGTATATATTTTGAAATTAGTTGTACAGATTTTTGTAAACATATTCTAACAAATCATCGTGAGTCATGAAAAAACTTTGCAAAAGGGGTCATAAATGATTATTTTGAGGAAATACAAGTGGCAATAGTAGGGATTAGGGCTGCTGGAAGGAGAAGACGTATCTACCGAAATAATATTGTGTAGTTTTTTTTAGTTCTGAGGGTTCACCAAAGTGCCATACATATATAATTTTAATTATATATATATATATATATATATATATATATAATTAAATTAATTTTCTTCGAACTATGTCCCAAATGCAAAAATCCGTATTCAAAAGGTTCTTTTTATGATTAGAAAAACATGCAACCTGCCAAAGTAGTCAGAAATTAACTTAAAAAAGAATAAAATTTAGTATATTTAAGTCGATTTTGTTCTTTTGCTTTTAAATTTAAATTTAAATTTTAAATTTTCGTTGGCGACATTTTTAAAAGTGAATTTATTTAAATTGAGCACAAGGAGACATTTTTATAAATAATCAAATAAAATAAATTCAGTTGTAAAAAAAGTAAATTATTGGTTTTTTTCGACTATCCCTAAATTACCCTATGTGCATAAATTTGTATAAATGTTAGTATTCACGTAATATTCTGTATTCGTATATTTTTGTAAAACCTCTCTACAAATTTGACGGACATGCACAATGGTGTAGGTCGGACTTGACCGACTATATCTTTCTTACTTGTTTTATATGAAGATTGGGTAACTAAAACAGAACAGAGAGGCCGTTTATATATTTACATTAAATTTATATAAGATGGAAAGAGAAAGAAAGCTTTGCTTTAAATTTTTTATGTATGGAGTTTAAGAGAGGAAGAAAATAATTTTTATGCATGTAGTTTTGTTGTTGAATAAACAAAAACAAAATGTGTGTAAAAAGCCGTCCACGTCTCCGTCTTTATTTAATTTTGACTTCTCTCTGAGAACTGGAAACAACAACTTCTGTTTGGGCTTTAAGTTGAAGCCAGGGCTGTGTGTAGTGATTTTTAATTGCTTTTGGCAACTGAATTTTTCATTTGAAGATATGGCGATTTTTTTGCGATATATAACATAGTGGCGATTTGTTTGGTTAATTTTTAAAATTTGATTAAATGAAATTATGGAGAAAACCTATTAAATTTTCTTACTAAACATCTACTATTTTTAATACTTTCCTATCTAGCCTTAATTTGTAAATAGCTTTAACTTAGTTTACGAAATTTTATCCCAAAAAAATATATATATTTTGCAATAATTATATATTATTATATAATGTTAGAATTATTCCTTTAAAAAATATAATAAAGTCCAATTAATTTTAAAAGCTGGTGACCTAAAAAGGAGCTATATATCAGAAAAGTGTATTTAAATTGTATATTTTTTTTTTTTTATTCAATTACACTGTGTCCGGAAGTGAGACTAAGTTTTTTAACAATGTTGGGTTAAAATAAATCGACTACGCTGAATTTAGTGGTATTAGCCATTTTTAAAAGCGCTCGTTTTTTCAGATATTTTATTTTGAAAGGCTAAAAAAGAAAAGTAAGTTTTATAGCTTAATAATTTAGGCCCATATCTACAAACAACTTTTAAATTTAAAATGCATTTTTAATCAAATATTTCATAAAAATTTTGTCTCTAAAATGTATTTTAAATTTAAAATTGGTTTGTGAGTACAAGGATTAATTTTTGAATTCAAACAATATAAACAATTAAGATCCAGTAAGGAATATAATAATGAATTGTTTTTATCAAATATATTTTAAATGATAATAAACAAAACTTTAAATTGGCAAAAAATAATTCTATATTTCTGTAAGCAAACTGACTAGTGTTACCAATGAGAAACTTTTCAAATAAAAATATAAATGTTTAACATACATAAGTAATGTTCTTTTTATTTCTAATTTTTAATAAATTTGCTACTTTCATAATTAAGCCTAAACCCGAATATCGCGAATACGAGCACTAAACTTTGAAAAATGGCTGCCACCATTGAATTCAGTGCACTCATATTAGCGTTACCAATACGGTGCCCAGTTTGTTAAAATTTGCAACTAGCAGAGTGTTAGCTATTACATTTATCGTTGGCTTTGTTAAAGCTGAATTTATATTTATAAATTGTACGAAATTTGGAGCACATTTAACACTTTAGTTAATTTTTTAGTGTTTTAATTTGGTGATTTTTGGCGATTTCTGATTTACAATTTGGCGACAGAGGCTCAAAAAATCTGACAACAATGGTTGAAGCAATTTATAAATTAAGGCTCTCATTTTTGTTACTCGTAGATAGGCAAATATAAAAAAATCGTTTGCTAGTTAGAAAACGTAATAAATTTCCTCTACAAATCGTCATATGATTAGTAAAAATTTTCGTAAAAATTGTTTATATATATCATATAATTATATCTATTGTATAATTCATATGCCTTTTTTTTAAATCTGTAATCCATTTTTCGATATCTCAAACATATTAAAATATTTGAGTTCCAACCTTGCAACTACACACTATTTTATTCATATATTAAAGGCCATTTTTGTAAATTGAGGTTCTCATGTGTATTTCGGCTGGCATCGCTTAAGAGTAACTGTATTTTGTTCTTATTTTATATTAATTTATACAAATACACTTTTATGACCCACTTGAAAGAACATAAAAAATGTTTGTGCTTTAGTATAGACTATACGGCACAAACAAAATTTGTTTTCATTTGGTTAAATCTTCATATATGATATAATTCAATTCCAAAAGGGTTAAAAAGCGTAGGTTTTGTTTCTAACTTTTGTACATATTTAAATTCAAAAAGTATACATATTTGTTAAAAAACCAATGATTTTACAATTAAATACACAAATTTAAATAGACTTTTCGTAATCTGAATTCGTAAAAACTTTTCAGTTTAAAATGTTTAATTATTTAACACACAACAAACATGATAATTTCCATACAGGGATGAAATTTTTGGCATTTTTGGAACATTGGAATTTGTTGAACAAACCCAAAGTCAAAAGCGACAAAACAATTTAAAATAAAAATTATAAAATTTTAAGTAAAATTAATGTTTCTCTTAGGTAACACACTTTTAAATATATAGTTTTGGGGAATTGCATAATTTGCATTTTATTTTAAGATTTGTGAAAAAACATCTCAATTGAAAAACCCCAAAAAGTGATATATGAACAGTAGTGTTTAAACACATTATGTTTTTCAAAAACCACCTAAAAACACTTATATGTGAATGTAGTTATTTTTATATATTTTAATAAAATTTGTAAAATTAGACAAAAAAAAAAAAAATCGTCATGTTGTTAATTTTGTCACCAAAAGCAATTAAAAATCGCTATGTTTGGCAAAACTCGCAACATATGACAGCCTTGACTCTAACTTTTATCAAACAAACGTCAAAATCGGTGCGAATTCATACAAGGTAACCTTAGTTAAACAGCTGATTATGAATACGCCATATTGTTGTTTTTGTGCAACTGTTGCCACTTTCCACAAAAATTGTGTAATGTAGACACTTTCTGTAACATAGTGTCTACATTAGAGATTTTTTTTATCAAAACAAACGTCAAACTTAACGCGAATTTGTGGATGGTGGCAACAGTTGCACAAAAACAATAATATGGCGTATTCATTATTGTTTTTTATATATGCAGTTTGACAACTTAACAACCGAAATAATAATCAACTGTTTAACTAAGGTTACCTTGTATATATTCGCACTGATTTTGACGTTTGTTTTGATATAAATTTGCCTAATGTAGACACTAGGTAATGTAGACACTAACATAATATGTAAGATTTTCTGTCAGAGAGTGTCAAATTTGCTCTCTGAGAGAATTATTTCACGTGTAGATTCAAAGATTAGTATTATAAGATGTATTATGAGACTGTTGTGATGAGATTTCTCAACACAACCATCTTATAAGATGATGTGTGTGCTTTTATATTTTGGAAATTACTAAAAAAAAAAAACAATGTTTTTTGTAAAATTATGAACAGTTAAAAAATACACATATACGAAATAAAAATAAAATAAATAAAAAGGACATGTTTACTTTGTGACTGATTGAAAATAATGTTATCTTACACGATTTGTTAGAATACGTGTACCTTTATTTAAGATTTAACATAATATAAACAAAGTGGTTACTCTCCTCTCCCAGCGTTACCTCACATATTATATCAGCGTTAATCTCAGTTGCAGACCTGGGGTAAAGGATTTTACTTTGGTCTTTCATTCGCTTCATTGTTTGTTCACAAAAGTAACAACTTCAAACGTTGTTTTAGGCACAAGTTCTGTAGCTTACTTAACCTTTAGGTAATACGCAAATACTTGAGATGGTAATAAAAAATTTTATTATCTTCTTCCTTGACAGCGGTGAATACTTGTATATACATACTTCTGCCAGAAAGCTATTTTATTGTATATAACGGCTCACAAAAATGTGTTCATTTAATTAAAAAAAGTTTTTGATTTTGTATGAATTGTTTATTTAAAATTTTGTTTGAAAATAACTTTTTTGGTTTGTTTTATTTTAATAAAGCCTTCAAACTAGTTATTTACAAAAAAGAAAAAAAAAACATTTTTATTTTCATTTTCGCTGACATGGTAAAAGCTTTCGTTTTTGGTCTTGGGTATGTTTTTTTTGTTTCTCTACGTTTTGACGAATTAATGAATTTTTTTTCCAAAAAAAAAAAAAAATATGTAACCCCTTTTGTGGGGGAATAAATTAAACAAATTTAATTATAATTTTGGTTGCCACAACAATTAAACTGTTTACATAAAAAGTATAATTTGTTAAATTGCCTTGTAGAAGTTATTCATAAAACGGAAATATTGTTTTAAATACATGGAAGTAAATAATGTGACTGAATTCCTTGTTATAGTTTAAGTGTCTCACATAATAATTTTGTTTATGAAAATATTTAGCACAATATGTTTGTTCTCATATTAACACCCAAATATAATGAGACAACATCTAAATAATTCAGTATCATTTTAAAATCTTTGAATGCTTAAAAAGTAGAGTTTCATACTTATCAAACTGCTGAAGAGATGGATATTTGATTCTGGTAATTCGGACCTGCTTAAATTGAGGGTAGTGGCTCACTTTAAATTTAATGAAATGTATAATACGTCATTAAAGTAATGAATATGAATTAAATATGGTTCAATGCTAGTATGTAAATAGTATTCCCATCCCAATAAGCACACAAAATTTAAAAAAGTTCTAGCATTTGAAATTTTTGAAAATTTTGCTGAAATCCTACTTGAATTCAAATATAAATTTATTTTTATTTAAATTAAATTTCCTCTTTACTGGAGAACATAATTCAATTAAAGTGCAATACAAGTTTCAATGCTTGACATTGTATTCAATGCTGAAAACCCACTGAAGTTTCATTGAATTCTAGTCAAAATTCTTAATGAGTTAGAATGTGACCTTTACTTAATCTAATATATAAATATTTTTCATTCAATTTCACTTTATAGTATGGAAATAAAAATTGTATAACTTTTTTCAACCTTATAAATTACTTGCACATATAAACATTAAATGGAAATTGCTTAGAAATTTTCTCTATAATTTTATTTTCTATGCTATTTTTTAGTTTTATCTCTCTTAAACCTTTTTTTAACTGTCAAAACCTTCAACAGTGTAATTTTAGACATATTAAAAAAAAGAAGCACATTTCTATGTAGACAAAACAATTTCAAACATTTGTAGTGTTTTTGTTTTTATATGATGCAGTAGTGAAGTGTTAAATTTGTTGTATTAGATACAAATACATCAAATGTTATCTACAATAAATTCTGACAGCTACAAATCAAATATTCACGACCCTTTTTCCAAACTATTACAACATTTCACACGACAGATGTCCATCGATATTCTTTAAAATTGTAACAATAACTTACATATTATATTTTTATCATTTTATAAGGGAAAAAGAGTTTAAAACGACTGGGAACATTTTTTTTATACTGAAAATGAAAATGAAGATAATAAATAACGACTGTATAATGTATATTTCCAAGTATACTTTGGAAAATTAAATAACCTGTGTTTTATATTTTGATCAGAAAATTTCAAATACATTTTAGAAACACATCAAATAAAAAAAAAAAAACAAGTAAGATATAGTCGGTCAAGCCCGACCATACGATACCTCATACCACAGTGTATGTTTATCAAAATATGTGGATGGGTCTTATATTAGACATGTGGAGAATTATGGACCGATACTTTTACTAAGTGTTAATAAAATAAACGAATACAGAATATTACGTTGATACTAACATTTATATGAATGTATGCACTTTAGGGTGACTCCCGAAAGTGGGCTTACATGTGAGCTACTGTAAATTATGGAGCAATCCTCATAAAATTTGTCACTGTGATTTCTACTTATATAAAACTTATTTGTGTTGAGTAAAACTAGTAGTATATTTATGTACCTTCGGGATCACTTTTTTCATACAAAAGTTGGTGCATGCATAGCTGGGGTTGTGGCTTTTTGAAATGTGAAATGTGTATGTGTTGTGGTATGATTGTATGTTGTTTATGTTTTCCATCCCTGGTTGGTAATGTGTTTGTTGGTGTGTGGTATTGAGGTATTGGAATGTGTGTGTTGTGAGAGTGAGAGAGAATAGTTATTTGGTGTGAGAGAGTATTGTCAGGTGAATTTGTGTGTGTTAAGGTTTTGAGGATTGATTTTGTGCGTGATGGAAGAAAACAAGTTTTAGTGTATAGATAGAAAATAGATAAATGTTGTGTTTTTAAAGATCAAAGTGGTTGAAATGTGTATTTTCCTTGTTCGTGATTGATGGTTGGTTTTATGTTGGCTATGGCGGAGATAGATATTTATATTTTTGTTGGTGTTTTGTTGTGTTAATTTTTCTATGATTGTTTACTATCTATAGATCTTTTTGGATGGGATTTTGCAACCTAAAATATTTGTATTTGTTGTGAGAGAGAGAGGAAGTGTGGGTTATGGGAGAGAGGGGAAGTGTGGGTTGTGAGACATGAGAGAGAGGGAATAGTTATTTGGTGTGAGACAGTGTTGCCAGATAGATTTGTGTGTGTTAGGTTTTGAGTTTTGATTTTGTGGATGATGGAAGAAACCCAGTTTTAGTGTAGAGAGAAAATGCTTGCCTGTTATGTTTTTAAAGATCAGTATGATTGAAATGTATGTTGTTTATGTTTTGCATCCCTGGTTAGTAAGGTGTTTGTAGTTTTGAGAAAGAATGTGAATACATTTTTGTGATAAGAAATGTAAACATTAGTATTAGTAGTTTAAAAAATTATTATTATTGTAGAGAGGAATGTGTTAACAATTGACAATAAAAAATGTTATTTACTACCAAAAGAGATTTTATTTCTGTGATTCTAATTGTTGTAAATAATTTATAAAAAAGTATTTTTAAATAAAAAACAATTGTTTTATTTATAAATTATTATTTATTTCTTATAGTTTTTATATTTTGTTAAAGATACAGTTTATACAGCTTTTTAAATTATTGAAATTTATAATTTTCCTAGCTTCATCTTCTGCTACTCTCCTTAAGATTTCATAATCTAACAATCACAAATTTTCGGTTCAGCTCTAGTATTCTTATCAGCCCAAACACAATCTTCTAAATAGTTATCATTTTTGTTTAATGTTCTTGGTAATTTTCTTATTTGTTCTAGATGTTCTACTGTATACTCATTAGTAATTAGAAATTTCATTGGTTTTAGTTGTTATTTTTTATATTTTCTATTCTATTTTATTCATTTTCTATTCTAATCTATTCCATTCTAATCTATTCTACTCTAATCTATTCTATTCTGTTCTATCCATCTATCTATCTACCTACCTACCTACCTATCTACCTACCTACCTATCTATCTATCTACCTACCTATCTATCTATCTATCTATCTATCTATCTATCCATCTATCTACCTACCTACCTATCTATCTACCTACCTATCTATCCATCTATCTATCTATATATCTATCTATTTATCTATCTATCTATCTATCTATCTATCTATCTGTCTATCTATCCATCTATTTATCTACCTACCTACCTACCTATCTATCTACCTATCTATCTATCTATCTATCTATCTATCTATCTATCCATCTATCTATCTACCTACCTATCTATCCATCTATCTATCTACCTACCTATCTACCTATCTATCTATCTATCTATCTATCTATCTATCTATCTATCTATCTACCTACCTATCTATCCATCTATCTACCTACCTACCTACCTATCTATCTACCTATCTATCTATCTATCTATCTACCTATTTATACATCTATGTATCTACCTACCTACCTATCTATCTACCTACCTATCTATCCATCTATCTATCTATATATCTATCTATTTGTCTGTCTATCTATCTATATCTCTATCCATCCATCTATCTATCTATTTATCTGTCAATAAATCTATTCTATTCTATTCTATTCTATTCTATTCTATTATATTCTATTCTATTCTATTCTATTCTATTCTATTCTATTCTATTGTATTGTATTCTATTCCATTATATTATATTCTATTCTAATCTAATCTAATCTATTCTATTCTATTCTATTCTATTCTATTCTATGTCATCCACTTATAAATTGTTTAAACTACTATATCTATTCTATAAATTTATAATATTTACAAAAACCAATAACATGAATTTAAAATAGTGTCTTAGGTATTGGAACTAAATCGCTATTTTCATATTAAACTTTTTCTTTGCATACATATGATAATTTTTCATGTATACCTCCTTCTTTAAATATCTTAATTTTAATTTAGTATATGTTGATAGATACATACTATATTAAATTTAGATGCAGTTCTAATAACTGTTTGAAATAAGTACACTCTTATCTTTTTAATAAAAAATGTATAAAGATTTGCTAATCGAACAAAATTCTATCAATTCTGTTCAAACTAAAGGTATAGGTAATACCTGATTAAAAAGTTTTGAAAAAGTCGCTAATAGAAAATGTAATGATCTACTCCAATTATCATTTAAGCTACAGTATACCATAAGTGTAATATTCCCCAGAGAATATGAACGTGTAAAGACATTTGATTAGTTGGATAAGAACCAATTGACTATGACGAGAATGTTTTATACCAGCAAAAGAGATAGAACGAGATGTTATTTTTGTGTGTTGATAACATGTTGATCTGCCTATATCTGAGCATCTGCGCTGATCATCAAATTGTCCTCTATTAAGAAGACGTGATATCAACAATATATCAATACATTTTGAGTATTTGAAAAAAGTCTTACTACCAACTAGCTATGATACATATGGTCTAAGTAAAGGTATTGAAAAGAATTACAATGATTTTCCTGAGGGTATAATCCTATCTGAAAAACAAATTTTGTTACCATCACCAGCAAATATAATATTAGTACTAAAAATCAAAATCTCAATTCATGTCATCCGGAATATGTGGAATATGAAATTGAAACACCACACCTAATTATATTTACTGCTGTGTCCAGAAAGTCTAAAAGAACTCTATACCAATTAATAGATTTTGAAAAATACATGTTTATAATTATTTTTTTCAATTCATATTGTTCTTACTTGTTTGTATATTCTTTATTTTTACATAAATATCTTTAATATTTTCGGTTAATTTTTTTCTTTTATACAAAATCTTTCGATTTTATAGTATGACTTATATTCTATCCCATATATATGATTATTTAATAAAAGTCCATTATTTCTTTACTATCAATATTTCTTATAAATGATGAAATTAAAACATTAAACATTTTAAAATTACACTAAATACCATGTTTTATTTTATTTTTTATTTTTATAATAGATACATATATTTTTGTCTTTTGCAAACATACATTTATATTATTTTTCATCATTCCCTTAGACATCTAAAAGTACAGGGGATGAAATATTATCCATAGACTTACTCTTACAATATTTATTCTTAATGAAAATAGAACATAAAACTAGAATACAAATCGAAATAACAAAAAGTGATATGTCTCCTGGCACAGTTTTAACCTTTAAATTCTTTAAATTCTTTATCAGTATGTGGTTTCTCAATATGTTTGATATTGTTTAAAATGTTTATAGTAACTGGTTTTACAACTCTAATATTTATTTTATTATAATCTATCAGCCATGACGATGTTTGAATAGATGATTTTTGTTTTAATGTAAAATATGCCGAAGAATATAAGGTGATTCCTTCATGTTCTGCAACACATCCTGATTGTAAAGTTAACAAACCTTTTGAAGGCAGCATTATCGAACTGCGATTATGATTATCACAGTCCACCGTTAGTGTAAATGTATCAGAAACAGCAAATAACCACTGATTTTCTGTTGATAATTTAATCCAAACACTTTTCTTTTCAACTTCTTTAAAATTACATTCAGCATGCCTCGACTGTTTTAGTGCTGAAATTTCACATGTTCGTTCAACAGCTGATTTCCATGAAAAATTATTTCTACAATTAAATTGGTCATCATTGTTTTTAGTACATGCATTAAGTTGTAATTGAGACATCAAAAAATACAAATTATTTGCAAAGTTATTTGCACTATGTAATCATCATCTACCAAAGATATCACTGTACTATTGTCTACTTTAACTGGTAGTTGAATTATTTTGTAAACTTCAGAACTATGATTGGTAACTAATGGTATTTCAGCTTGTATTACAAATCGATTTTCTATCATAAATCCATTTACTTTAATAGAGTTAAAAATTTTCTTTAATTTAGTATCGGTGAGTTGTCCAGGAAAAATCAAATCATTTGATAAGAATTATTCAATATGTAATAATTCGTCTTGTAATTGGTTAAATGTAAGAAGATCTGGATTAACATTTCCATGATTTATGTCAATTAATAGATTTGTAAAGGATGATTGAACTTTATTACAGTTATCCACTATTAAATGTAGTTGTCCTATCATAACTTGAAACAGCCATTCTGCATTTGTTATATTTTTATCTTCATCGATATTAATCAGCTTCAGTAGTTCATAAATTTTATTAAAGCTTGCATTTAATTCGTTACTAGTGTTTTTTAATATGTTCTTTGTAGAATCTAAAACTGATATTTGTTGAATCATAAGCTCATTCAAATCTTGCTGGTTGTTAAAATAGTTTTTATTTTTGTTTGCAGAGTTTGTTGATCTTTGTTAGTCACGTCTACTGAGAACGTTTTCGATTTTAGAAATAAATTGTCTTGCTGCAATGAATAATATATTTTATCGAACCTTCGTTTCAGCAATCCACATATCTCTTTACCATATTTATTAATTAATAATTCATTTTATATAACTTCTGTCATGATTTTTATTTTCTTAAGTTCATCGTGAAATTCATAGAAGTCATAGTAAATAAATAGATTTCATCTTGAATTAATCATGTTTATTGATCCTATATTATCAAAATATAATGCAATATTTGATGGTATTTCTTGAACTTTAATATTATTATTATATTCTGACAATGCAGCATTTAATCTTACAGTTGTCACGAGATGTGTCAAAAAAGCGAAGTAAGTTATAATTTATAAAATTCATAATATTTAGTTATTGTTTATTTATTAAGCTTGATGTCTTATGTTTATATCTTTACTCTTGGAATATGCTATATCGTGATCTTTGCATGCAGCGTCCAAAAGGTTAATTCCTTTATCTCCTTTATAACTGATAACGAACTGGTTCTAATCTGCTTTATAACAGATAACGAACTGGTTCTGATCTGCTTTATAACTGATTACGAACTGATTCTGATCTGCTTTATATCTTTCATCACTTATTTACAATTGAATAAAATTATCGAATCCCTTTCTATATCGACCTTTATTAACTAGATCATCCTTACTAACAACAAAATATATAGATTTTATTATTAACCAACTGTGTTGTAGGAATTAATTCTAATTTCATTTTCATAGCTTTTATATCTAGGATTTGGGTTACTAATGCGTGGACTTCGCATGTAATATTTATCCATAATCTTCATAATATATTTCTTTTCCTCATTTAAATGAAAGCAGCGGCATGAAACTGCATTTCCATATCTTCTTTTGAACGATTGAATTTTCTATAAAGATTCTTAAAAAATCATGTTCTCAAAACTCAACAAAAATACACCAATATCAAATATCTTGTAACCTTCAGATCACTTAAATCACTAAAAGCAAAAGCTAAAAAGTGAACCATCCCTAACACCATAGTAAATAAAAGATTTTTCTTTTTTAATTTTATGTAGATAATTATTAACTTTAATATGAAAAAAAAATATGTATTATTAAAAGATTCCATTTATACCTTTAAGATTACAGGAGATGAAATATTAGCCATAGACGTACTATTACAATATTTATTCTTAATGTAAATAGAACATAAAACTAGAATACAAATCGAAATAACAAAAAGTGATATGTCTCCTGACACAGTTTTAATCTTTAAATTCTTTAACTCAGTTTTGATTATATCAACATCAATATATAGTTATCAATATATTTGCTATTGTTTAAAATGTATACAGTAACTGGTTTTATAACTCTAATATTAATTTTATTGTAATCTATCAATTTCAAATGGTGGTTGTAAATCTCCAAAACTGTCAAAATATTCCTTATAGTTGTGATTTTTATAATATGCTACCCAATGTGTTCCAGATTCATGTTCATCATCTAAATTAACAATACCACATTCTTGAGTAAGTGGTTTTTAGGTAAACCATTACGCATGAAAACACCTCTAAAATATCTGAGTTGTCTTCCATATTTCTATAGATCTATATCAGTTAGGGGACGATTGGGTAGATTTTTTAAAAGTTTTTTGAATCTAGTCTATAATACAATCCATATCCAGTTTTATAAGGTTTAAGATATAAACCTTTTCCCATAGCTATTGCTTCCACATTTTTATTATGACGTGTAGCTTCTGCTAGTTGTTCTTTTCCATTCTTTATACTGTTCACAGCTTTAACTATAGCTGATCCACCTGTAGCTAAACCTCCCAAAGCTGATAATGCTGTTAAAACAGGAATTAGTGGTAGAAATCCACCAATTTTAGGTACTAGAATTACTCTTGGTATTTTTATATTAGCTCTCCTTTTGCTTTTAAAATTATTATGAATGACTTTTTGAGCAATTTTAACAGCGTCATGTATATTATCTGGTTTTTCTTTTTTCAAAAGTTTTAAGGTATTTCTAACAGTGTTGGTAAATAATTTTCTATTACAAACTTTTCTCATTCTTTTTTTCATTGTTTTTCTCGATTTACGATGTTTTTTAATATTTTTAATATTCTTCATACCTAATCCAAATTTCACTTTTGTCTTCATTGCATTCATAACAAACCATGCATTAGCTCGTTCTTTAAAATCATTATCTTTAGATTTTACTCGTTGTCAAGCTTTTTCAGCTAATATTTGATCAGCTTGATGTCGGCTATTTAAATCTTTTGATTGTGAGTATGCAATATCGTGTTCTTTACATGCAGTGTCTAATAAATTTATTCCTTTATCTCCTCTTGCTAAGCGTTCTTTAAGTTTTGTACCAGGTCTACAGAATTGATGACCAGGTAATAATGCAGTATTTGATGGTATTTCTTGAACTCTAATATTAGTATTATAATTTGAAAATGCAGCATTTAGTCTTACAGTTGTCACGAGATGTGTCAAAAAAAGCAAAGTAAGTTATAATTTATTAAATTCATAATATTTAGGTGTTGTTTATTTATTAAGCTTGATGTCTTATGTTTATATCTTTACTTTTGGAATATGCTATATCATGATCTTCGCATGCAGCATTCAAAGATTAATTCCTTTATCTAATCGTTCCAAATGTTTTTATAATTTTTATCCAGGACCGCAAAATATGTAACCAGGGAGATGTATTTTGTGTGAGTAGACATAAAAATGCTAATTCTTTCTATTTACGTCAAACTTATACAAGAATCCAAAAACATTTAGTTATATATAATGCTAATAAGATTATTATATTTAAGCAAGTGAGACATATATATGGAGATCATGTGATATGAATTATGAAAAGTTTCATAAAATCTGTCGAGAATGATGGAAGACAAGTATAGATTTCTGGTTGTAAGTAAAGATGATGATTTAAATAAATATTTAATTATCAGTATATTATTAGATATTAAACGTATTAAATCAGTATACACTACATCGATTTGGTATCTGATATCAGGTCTGGTATCAGCTATCAGACCTGATAGCTGATACCAGACCTGATAGCTGATACCAGACCTGATATCTGATATCAGACCTGATATCTGATATCAGACCTGATATCTGATATCAGACCTGATAGCTGATACCAGACCTGATAGCTGATACCAGACCTGATATCTGATATCAGACCTGATAGCTGATACCAGACCTGATATCTGATATCAGACCTGATATCTGATATCAGACCTGATATCTGATACCAGACCTGATATCTGATATCAGACCTGATAGCTGATACCAGACCTGATATCAGATATCAGACCTGATATCTGATATCAGACCTGATATCTGATATCAGACCTGATAGCTGATACCAGACCTGATATCTGATATCAGACCTGATATCTGATATCAGACCTGATATCTGATATCAGACCTGATAGCTGATACCAGACCTGATAGCTGATACCAGACCTGATATCTGATATCAGACCTGATAGCTGATACCAGACCTGATATCTGATATCAGACCTGATATCTGATATCAGACCTGATATCTGATACCAGACCTGATATCTGATATCAGACCTGATAGCTGATACCAGACCTGATATCAGATATCAGACCTGATATCTGATATCAGACCTGATATCTGATACCAGACCTGATAGCTGATACCAGACCTGATATCTGATATCAGACCTGATATCTGATATCAGACCTGATATCTGATATCAGACCTGATATCTGATATCAGACCTGATAGCTGATACCAGACCTGATATCAGATACCAAATCGATGTAGTGTATACTGATTTAATACGTTTAATATCTAATAATATACTGATAATTAAATATTTATTTAAATCATCATCTTTACTTACAACCAGAAATCTATACTTGTCTTCCATCATTCTCGACAGATTTTATGAAACTTTTCATAATTCATATCACATGATCTCCATATATATGTCTCACTTGCTTAAATATAATAATCTTATTAGCATTATATATAACTAAATGTTTTTGGATTCTTGTATAAGTTTGACGTAAATAGAAAGAATTAGCATTTTTATGTCTACTCACACAAAATACATCTCCCTGGTTACATATTTTGCGGTCCTGGATAAAAATTATAAAAACATTTGGAACGATTAGATAAAGGAATTAATCTTTGAATGCTGCATGCGAAGATCATGATATAGCATATTCCAAAAGTAAAGATATAAACATAAGACATCAAGCTTAATAAATAAACAACACCTAAATATTATGAATTTAATAAATTATAACTTACTTTGCTTTTTTTGACACATCTCGTGACAACTGTAAGACTAAATGCTGCATTTTCAAATTATAATACTAATATTAGAGTTCAAGAAATACCATCAAATACTGCATTATTACCTGGTCATCAATTCTGTAGACCTGGTACAAAACTTAAAGAACGCTTAGCAAGAGGAGATAAAGGAATAAATTTATTAGACACTGCATGTAAAGAACACGATATTGCATACTCACAATCAAAAGATTTAAATAGCCGACATCAAGCTGATCAAATATTAGCTGAAAAAGCTTGACAACGAGTAAAATCTAAAGATAATGATTTTAAAGAACGAGCTAATGCATGGTTTGTTATGAATGCAATGAAGACAAAAGTGAAATTTGGATTAGGTATGAAGAATATTAAAAATATTAAAAAACATCGTAAATCGAGAAAAACAATGAAAAAAAGAATGAGAAAAGTTTGTAATAGAAAATTATTTACCAACACTGTTAGAAATACCTTAAAACTTTTGAAAAAAGAAAAACCAGATAATATACATGACGCTGTTAAAATTGCTCAAAAAGTCATTCATAATAATTTTAAAAGCAAAAGGAGAGCTAATATAAAAATACCAAGAGTAATTCTAGTACCTAAAATTGGTGGATTTCTACCACTAATTCCTGTTTTAACAGCATTATCAGCTTTGGGAGGTTTAGCTACAGGTGGATCAGCTATAGTTAAAGCTGTGAACAGTATAAAGAATGGAAAAGAACAACTAGCAGAAGCTACACGTCATAATAAAAATGTGGAAGCAATAGCTATGGGAAAAGGTTTATATCTTAAACCTTATAAAACTGGATATGGATTGTATTATAGACTAGATTCAAAAAACTTTTAAAAAATCTACCCAATCGTCCCCTAACTGATATAGATCTATAGAAATATGGAAGACAACTCAGATATTTTAGAGGTGTTTTCATGCGTAATGGTTTACCTAAAAACCACTTACTCAAGAATGTGGTATTGTTAATTTAGATGATGAACATGAATCTGGAACACATTGGGTAGCATATTATAAAAATCACAACTATAAGGAATATTTTGACAGTTTTGGAGATTTACAACCACCATTTGAAATTGATAGATTACAATAAAATTAATATTAGAGTTATAAAACCAGTTACTGTATACATTTTAAACAATAGCAAATATATTGATAACTATATATTGATGTTGATATAATCAAAACTGAGTTAAAGAATTTAAAGATTAAAACTGTGTCAGGAGACATATCACTTTTTGTTATTTCGATTTGTATTCTAGTTTTATGTTCTATTTACATTAAGAATAAATATTGTAATAGTACGTCTATGGCTAATATTTCATCTCCTGTAATCTTAAAGGTATAAATGGAATCTTTTAATAATACATATTTTTTTTTCATATTAAAGTTAATAATTATCTACATAAAATTAAAAAAGAAAAATCTTTTATTTACTATGGTGTTAGGGATGGTTCACTTTTTAGCTTTTGCTTTTAGTGATTTAAGTGATCTGAAGGTTACAAGATATTTGATATTGGTGTATTTTTGTTGAGTTTTGAGAACATGATTTTTTAAGAATCTTTATAGAAAATTCAATCGTTCAAAAGAAGATATGGAAATGCAGTTTCATGCCGCTGCTTTCATTTAAATGAGGAAAAGAAATATATTATGAAGATTATGGATAAATATTACATGCGAAGTCCACGCATTAGTAACCCAAATCCTAGATATAAAAGCTATGAAAATGAAATTAGAATTAATTCCTACAACACAGTTGGTTAATAATAAAATCTATATATTTTGTTGTTAGTAAGGATGATCTAGTTAATAAAGGTCGATATAGAAAGGGATTCGATAATTTTATTCAATTGTAAATAAGTGATGAAAGATATAAAGCAGATCAGAATCAGTTCGTAATCAGTTATAAAGCAGATCAGAACCAGTTCGTTATCTGTTATAAAGCAGATTAGAACCAGTTCGTTATCAGTTATAAAGGAGATAAAGGAATTAACCTTTTGGACGCTGCATGCAAAGATCACGATATAGCATATTCCAAGAGTAAAGATATAAACATAAGACATCAAGCTTAATAAATAAACAATAACTAAATATTATGAATTTTATAAATTATAACTTACTTCGCTTTTTTGACACATCTCGTGACAACTGTAAGATTAAATGCTGCATTGTCAGAATATAATAATAATATTAAAGTTCAAGAAATACCATCAAATATTGCATTATATTTTGATAATATAGGATCAATAAACATGATTAATTCAAGATGAAATCTATTTATTTACTATGACTTCTATGAATTTCACGATGAACTTAAGAAAATAAAAATCATGACAGAAGTTATATAAAATGAATTATTAATTAATAAATATGGTAAAGAGATATGTGGATTGCTGAAACGAAGGTTCGATAAAATATATTATTCATTGCAGCAAGACAATTTATTTCTAAAATCGAAAACGTTCTCAGTAGACGTGACTAACAAAGATCAACAAACTCTGCAAACAAAAATAAAAACTATTTTAACAACCAGCAAGATTTGAATGAGCTTATGATTCAACAAATATCAGTTTTAGATTCTACAAAGAACATATTAAAAAACACTAGTAACGAATTAAATGCAAGCTTTAATAAAATTTATGAACTACTGAAGCTGATTAATATCGATGAAGATAAAAATATAACAAATGCAGAATGGCTGTTTCAAGTTATGATAGGACAACTACATTTAATAGTGGATAACTGTAATAAAGTTCAATCATCCTTTACAAATCTATTAATTGACATAAATCATGGAAATGTTAATCCAGATCTTCTTACATTTAACCAATTACAAGACGAATTATTACATATTGAATAATTCTTATCAAATGATTTGATTTTTCCTGGACAACTCACCGATACTAAATTAAAGAAAATTTTTAACTCTATTAAAGTAAATGGATTTATGATAGAAAATCGATTTGTAATACAAGCTGAAATACCATTAGTTACCAATCATAGTTCTGAAGTTTACAAAATAATTCAACTACCAGTTAAAGTAGACAATAGTACAGTGATATCTTTGGTAGATGATGATTACATAGTGCAAATAACTTTGCAAATAATTTGTATTTTTTGATGTCTCAATTACAACTTAATGCATGTACTAAAAACAATGATGACCAATTTAATTGTAGAAATAATTTTTCATGGAAATCAGCTGTTGAACGAACATGTGAAATTTCAGCACTAAAACAGTCGAGGCATGCTGAATGTAATTTTAAAGAAGTTGAAAAGAAAAGTGTTTGGATTAAATTATCAACAGAAAATCAGTGGTTATTTGCTGTTTCTGATACATTTACACTAACGGTGGACTGTGATAATCATAATCGCAGTTCGATAATGCTGCCTTCAAAAGGTTTGTTAACTTTACAATCAGGATGTGTTGCAGAACATGAAGGAATCACCTTATATTCTTCGGCATATTTTACATTAAAACAAAAATCATCTATTCAAACATCGTCATGGCTGATAGATTATAATAAAATAAATATTAGAGTTGTAAAACCAGTTACTATAAACATTTTAAACAATATCAAACATATTGAGAAACCACATACTGATAAAGAATTTAAAGAATTTAAAGGTTAAAACTGTGCCAGGAGACATATCACTTTTTGTTATTTCGATTTGTATTCTAGTTTTATGTTCTATTTTCATTAAGAATAAATATTGTAAGAGTAAGTCTATGGATAATATTTCATCCCCTGTACTTTTAGATGTCTAAGGGAATGATGAAAAATAATATAAATGTATGTTTGCAAAAGACAAAAATATATGTATCTATTATAAAAATAAAAAATAAAATAAAACATGGTATTTAGTGTAATTTTAAAATGTTTAATGTTTTAATTTCATCATTTATAAGAAATATTGATAGTAAAGAAATAATGGACTTTTATTAAATAATCATATATATGGGATAGAATATAAGTCATACTATAAAATCGAAAGATTTTGTATAAAAGAAAAAAATTAACCGAAAATATTAAAGATATTTATGTAAAAATAAAGAATATACAAACAAGTAAGAACAATATGAATTGAAAAAAATAATTATAAACATGTATTTTTCAAAATCTATTAATTGGTATAGAGTTCTTTTAGACTTTCTGGACACAGCAGTAAATATAATTAGGTGTGGTGTTTCAATTTCATATTCCACATATTCCGGATGACATGAATTGAGATTTTGATTTTTAGTACTAATATTATATTTGCTGGTGATGGTAACAAAATTTGTTTTTCAGATAGGATTATACCCTCAGGAAAATCATTGTAATTCTTTTCAATACCTTTACTTAGACCATATGTATCATAGCTAGTTGGTAGTAAGACTTTTTTCAAATACTCAAAATGTATTGATATATTGTTGATATCACGTCTTCTTAATAGAGGACAATTTGATGATCAGCGCAGATGCTCAGATATAGGCAGATCAACATGTTATCAACACACAAAAATAACATCTCGTTCTATCTCTTTTGCTGGTATAAAACATTCTCGTCATAGTCAATTGGTTCTTATCCAACTAATCAAATGTCTTTACACGTTCATATTCTCTGGGGAATATTACACTTATGGTATACTGTAGCTTAAATGATAATTGGAGTAGATCATTACATTTTCTATTAGCGACTTTTTCAAAACTTTTTAATCAGGTATTACCTATACCTTTAGTTTGAACAGAATTGATAGAATTTTGTTCGATTAGCAAATCTTTATACATTTTTTATTAAAAAGATAAGAGTGTACTTATTTCAAACAGTTATTAGAACTGCATCTAAATTTAATATAGTATGTATCTATCAACATATACTAAATTAAAATTAAGATATTTAAAGAAGGAGGTATACATGAAAAATTATCATATGTATGCAAAGAAAAAGTTTAATATGAAAATAGCGATTTAGTTCCAATACCTAAGACACTATTTTAAATTCATGTTATTGGTTTTTGTAAATATTATAAATTTATAGAATAGATATAGTAGTTTAAACAATTTATAAGTGGATGACATAGAATAGAATAGAATAGAATAGAATAGAATAGAATAGAATAGAATAGAATAGAATAGAATAGAATAGAATAGAATAGAATAGAATAGAATAGATTAGATTAGATTAGATTAGAATAGAATATAATATAATGGAATAGAATACAATACAATAGAATAGAATAGAATAGAATAGAATAGAATAGAATAGAATAGAATAGAATATAATAGAATAGAATAGAATAGAATAGAATAGAATAGATTTATTGACAGATAAATAGATAGATAGATGGATGGATAGAGATATAGATAGATAGACAGACAAATAGATAGATATATAGATAGATAGATGGATAGATAGGTAGGTAGATAGATAGGTAGGTAGGTAGATACATAGATGTATAAATAGGTAGATAGATAGATAGATAGATAGGTAGATAGATAGGTAGGTAGGTAGGTAGATAGATGGATAGATAGGTAGGTAGATAGATAGATAGATAGATAGATAGATAGATAGGTAGGTAGATAGGTAGGTAGATAGATAGATGGATAGATAGGTAGGTAGATAGATAGATGGATAGATAGATAGATAGATAGATAGATAGGTAGATAGATAGGTAGGTAGGTAGGTAGATAAATAGATGGATAGATAGACAGATAGATAGATAGATAGATAGATAAATAGATAGATATATAGATAGATAGATGGATAGATAGGTAGGTAGATAGATAGGTAGGTAGGTAGATAGATGGATAGATAGATAGATAGATAGATAGATAGGTAGGTAGATAGATAGATAGGTAGGTAGGTAGATAGGTAGATAGGTAGGTAGGTAGGTAGATAGATAGATGGATAGAACAGAATAGAATAGATTAGAGTAGAATAGATTAGAATGGAATAGATTAGAATAGAAAATGAATAAAATAGAATAGAAAATATAAAAAATAACAACTAAAACCAATGAAATTTCTAATTACTAATGAGTATACAGTAGAACATCTAGAACAAATAAGAAAATTACCAAGAACATTAAACAAAAATGATAACTATTTAGAAGATTGTGTTTGGGCTGATAAGAATACTAGAGCTGAACCGAAAATTTGTGATTGTTAGATTATGAAATCTTAAGGAGAGTAGCAGAAGATGAAGCTAGGAAAATTATAAATTTCAATAATTTAAAAAGCTGTATAAACTGTATCTTTAACAAAATATAAAAACTATAAGAAATAAATAATAATTTATAAATAAAACAATTGTTTTTTATTTAAAAATACTTTTTTATAAATTATTTACAACAATTAGAATCACAGAAATAAAATCTCTTTTGGTAGTAAATAACATTTTTTATTGTCAATTGTTAACACATTCCTCTCTACAATAATAATAATTTTTTAAACTACTAATACTAATGTTTACATTTCTTATCACAAAAATGTATTCACATTCTTTCTCAAAACTACAAACACCTTACTAACCAGGGATGCAAAACATAAACAACATACATTTCAATCATACTGATCTTTAAAAACATAACAGGCAAGCATTTTCTCTCTACACTAAAACTGGGTTTCTTCCATCATCCACAAAATCAAAACTCAAAACCTAACACACACAAATCTATCTGGCAACACTGTCTCACACCAAATAACTATTCCCTCTCTCTCATGTCTCACAACCCACACTTCCCCTCTCTCCCATAACCCACACTTCCTCTCTCTCTCACAACAAATACAAATATTTTAGGTTGCAAAATCCCATCCAAAAAGATCTATAGATAGTAAACAATCATAGAAAAATTAACACAACAAAACACCAACAAAAATATAAATATCTATCTCCGCCATAGCCAACATAAAACCAACCATCAATCACGAACAAGGAAAATACACATTTCAACCACTTTGATCTTTAAAAACACAACATTTATCTATTTTCTATCTATACACTAAAACTTGTTTTCTTCCATCACGCACAAAATCAATCCTCAAAACCTTAACACACACAAATTCACCTGACAATACTCTCTCACACCAAATAACTATTCTCTCTCACTCTCACAACACACACATTCCAATACCTCAATACCACACACCAACAAACACATTACCAACCAGGGATGGAAAACATAAACAACATACAATCATACCACAACACATACACATTTCACATTTCAAAAAGCCACAACCCCAGCTATGCATGCACCAACTTTTGTATGAAAAAAGTGATCCCGAAGGTACATAAATATACTACTAAAACTTAATACTAACATGTGTATGTGATCTATGCACGTTAAAATGATTTTCGGAAGAGGGTTTTATATGGGAGCTATAGTCAATTATGGACCGGAAATTTAGCACAAAGATTGATGCAAAGATTGAAAGATTGATTGATGATTAAAATATTGCTATATTTAAGGCATTTAAAACCGTATTCCCGGATGACATTTGTATGTAGGATAGGTAAAATAATGGAGTGATCATAACCAGTTTCAATAGGCTTCGTCCTTGTGTCATGAAAGTCCTACGTGCCAAATTTCATTGAATTATCTTCAAAATTGCAACATATACAGTGCGAAAAATGTTTACATGGATAGCCAGTCAGACGGACATCATTAGATCGACTCAAAAAGTGATTCTAAGTCGATTGGTATACTTTAAGATGGGTGCTGGATGATTTTTTTCTGTGCGTTACAAACATCACACAAGCGCATAATACTCCAATCATCTATGGTGGTGTAGGGTATAAAACAAAAGATTTGTTAAAGTTACCTAGAGTAATTGTGAATCAAGTACATATTTAAAATTGAGATATTTTGTAAGACAATGTAATTTTATACTGATTCAAAGCCCATATTTTAATGACATGCAGTGAGTTGAGTTCATATTAAAAAAATAGAAGAAAATCAGATGCAACGATGAATTTTTTTCAAATTTAACAAATTCTTAATATTTTGCCAGTACTTTCAATAAACAATATAATAAAGATATATACGATCAAGTCCGACCATATGATGCACCACATCATGTGCATGTGCATGAAAATTCTTTGAGAGGTTCTATGAGGGACCGGAGGTCAATTGTATATCGATACTTTAGGATGATTTCCGAAAATAGGACTTATATACTAACATATAACTTTGTTTATAATTTTATTAGAATATTGCTATATTTAAGGCATTTATGATCGTTAAATCTTTATTCCATTCGTATGTGAGCTATGTGTAATAATGCACCGATTTCAAACTAATATCAATAGGTTTTGTCCTTGAGCTATGTAAAGTATATGTACCAAATGTGATCCAATTAGCTTTAGCATCGCGAAGAAGAATGTAGATCTATAAGCAGCTGTAGTTGCTAAGTTGAAGTTAAGGTCATTACTTTACAGTAAATATAAATGTAAAAGCAATGTAAACGGACGGTTACTCAAAAAACGTAAATGTAGCAAGTACTATGTTGTTTTGTACACATCACAGCCCATCCATACGTTACATAATAAGTAAGATTTTTCTGTCAGGGAGTCTCAAATTCGCTCTCTGATAGAACTATTAAAATATTAGTATTATAAGAAGTATTATGAGACTGTTGTGATGAGGTGTCTCTACACAACTATCTTATAAAATGAAGTGTTAAAATAATAAATAAATAAAAAAAAAAAATGAAAAATATTGTTTGTGTGTATTTTGGAAATTATTAAAAAATTACATAAAAAAAACATTTTTACAAAAATTATGCAAAAAAAGTGTGAATGGCTTAAACAAAAAAACTATTTGATTATGATGATATCCTACAGGATTTATAAGAATACGTGTATCCCTTATTTAAGATTTAACATAATATAAACAAAATGGTTACTTCTTGTGCCTGCATTATCTCACATATTATTTGACCGTTAATTTCACACAGTGTATATATTAGACAACTTTATATCGAGACGAACCTCAAAATTAACGCGAATTTATGGAAGGTGGCAACAGTTGCACAAAAACTACAATAAGGCGAATGCATTAATATTTTTTATATATGCAGTTTGATAGCTGTAACAACCAAACATAATAATCAGCGGTTTAACTGAGGTTATCTTGTACAGATTTACACTGATTTTGACGTTTGACTTGACAAAAATTTTGTCTGATATAGACACTATGTCAGCTGTAGGCCTGATGTCACCACCAGTGATGTCAATTATACATATTTAAACTAAATCCCTTTAAATTTAAAAATCGCTAGATTTATATGTTTTTATTTTAGTGATTTGGGTATAAAACAAAATTTTTTCTCTTATAACAAAAATTTTAAATTATTGCTTCAAATCTACGCTTTATTTAAATAATTTTAACAATATTTTTAGTGAAGAAAACTGCAAAACAAATTGTCTAATTAATAAACCTTAACAGGTATATAGTGCATTTAAATGAAAACTGTCAACACTGCTCTTTCAACTGTCACGTAAAGATGTAGAGCGACAAAATTTGATTTGGTTACTATCTTACATTTACAGCCCGTCTAGACGTAACATAATATGTAAGATTTTTGTGTCAGAGAGTGTCAAATTCGCTCTCTGAGAGAATTATTTCACTTGTAGATTCAAATATTAGTATTATAAGATGTATTATGAGACTGTTGTGATGAGATTTCTCTACACAACCATCTTATAAGATGAACTGTCAAAAAAATACACATACACGAAAGTTTGCTTATGTGTGTGCATGTGTATTTTGGAAATTATTGAAAAACAATGTTATTTTGTAAAAATTGTTTCCTTTTAGTGTTTGTTTTACATGTTAAAAATCATTTTTATAAAATTCGTGTTAAAAAAGTGCGAATTGCTTAAATAAAAAGGACATGTTTACTCTGTAACTGATTGAAAATAATAATATCTTATAGGATTTATTAGAATACGTGTACCCCTTATTTAAGATTTAACATAATATAAACAAAATGGTTACTCTCTTCTGCCGACGTTATCTCACATATTATATCAGCGTTAATCTCAGTTGTAGACCTGGGGTTACGTTTGTGTATACCTATACAAACATAATATAGTGTCTACATTAGCGATTTTTTTATCAAGACAAACGTCAAACTCAACGCGAATTTCTGGAAGTGGCGTATTCATTATTGCTTTTTATGTATGCATTTTGACAACTATAACAACCAAAATAATAATCAGCTGTTTAACTAAGGTTACCTTGTATATAATCGCGCTGATTTTGACGTTTGTTTCGATAAAAATATGCCTAATGTAGACACTAGGTAACTCTCACACGCAAAACATATCAGCTGATTCGTAACGTTTACATTTACGGTACGGTACGATCGTTTAGAGTCGTTTCCATAGTATTGTATGTTTAGCAGTCGTTGCGTAATATAACATGAATGTTTAAAAGCTTAAATAAAGGGCTGTATTTGGATTTAAATTGCATTAATTTAAATGAAAAAAAGTGTATATGTATATTAAATTCATTGCACAATAAAATATTAATTACTTTTTTTTTATAAATTATTTATATTTTTGTTATTCAGTGTTATCATGGTGTTAATTGATTATAAATAAAATAATATATTTTATCTTTTTAACTTCTGGGCGGAATTAAAACTTTAATCATTTGATTGATTGTTCCTCTTTGTTTTATAAAGACATTCTAAGTTATCTTAAGAATGCATTTCCTACAATTATTCATCTGTAATATACTTTAACTTTAATATTTTTAATAGATACAAATATAACTCTAGAATTATTACTAAATAAGAGAAAATTTTTCTTTTAATATTTTGTAACAACTTGTAAATAAATAAGCATGGTATTTAAAAACCTCGAGCATTCTTGGAAACTCTAAATATCTTGAATGAAATACTAATACGATATTTTCTGGAAATTTTTATACCCCACACCATTTTAGGCACAAAAAATCATCCAACACCTACCTTTAAGTATATCAATCGATTCAGAATCGCTTTTTTAGTCGATCTAACGATGTCTGTCCGTCCGTCTGGCTCGCTGGACGGCTGGCTGATTATCCTTGTATACCTTGTGCACAAAGTACAGGTCGCGATTTTGAAGATAATTCAATGAAATTTGCACGTAGGATTTTCATGGTACAAGGACAGAGCCTACTGAAATTGGTTATCATCGGTCCATTATTTCACCTAGCCCCCATACAAATGTCCTCCAGGAATATCGGTGTAACGACCATAAATGCCTTAAATATAGAAATATTTTAATCAAATGCGTGTAAGGAAGTTCTGTACAAGTATCAATCTTTGTGCCAAATTTCATCCGAAAATCCGAAAATCACTTTAAAGTGTATAAATCACATACACATGTTAATATCGAGTTTATATTCGACACAAATAAGTTTTATATAAGTAGAAATCATGGTGAAACATTTTATGGGGATCGCTCCATAATTTACAGTAGCTTCCATATACGCCCACTTTCGGGAGTCACCTTAAAGTTCATAAATTCATATAAATGTTAGTATTAACGTAATATTCTGTATTCGTACATTTTATTTTACACTAAGTAAAAGTATCGGTCAACAATTGCTCACACGTCTAATATGAATATGAATTTTGATGGACATACGCAATGGTGTGGGGTACCATATGGTCTATGTATCTTTCTTACTTGTTTTAACTGGCTTTTAATAAAATTATTTATATTATTTTATTAAACGTCAGTGTTTTGGATTAAAATCAGCTTAAAGCAAAATAGATAACTGAATGAATATCGCTAATTAGTAAATTTCTTATTTTAATTAAATCTTTGTTTGATTCTGCTTTTGATATGGTTATTTATTGAATTATTAGAAATATTGAAATAATATAATACAAGTAAAATTAAAACTGTAAATTTGATTTAGGGAAACGAAATTTAGTACATATATAATTTCATCTTGGCGTCATTTACACCCTGTTTAAATCACCAACAATCATGTATAAATCAGGTTTTTGTAACCTTTGACATCGAGTATCTCATAAAGCTCACATGTGTTTAACGGTGACTTTAAAAGGATTTATAGTTTCCTTTCCCTCCACTAAGTTTCTAAGTTCTAAAAGGCCTCTTCAATAAAAACTGCCAGCAGGCCTTCTGAAGAAGTGCTACAAGCAGACCTTCTGAAGAAAAGTCAGGAGGTCTTCTACACTATTTAATAAAATATTTTTATATTTATATAAAATAACAATTTTTTATTTTAAATTATTGTAAAAGGTTTAAAAGTTAGAAAGACAAAAACTCAGCATTAAAACATATATCTGAACTTTTAGCAAAATATCTTAAGTAGAAACAAAACAATTTATCCAAAAATTTACATTTTCGTAAAAATTTTATTGTTTTTTATTTGTTTAACTCTCTAAAAAGAAGTTAAGTTTTTGTTAATTTATCTTGCCAAATGTACACAGACATAATAAAAACAATTCAGTATGTAATAAAATACCTATAATAAAAATCTATAAGTAAAAAATAAAATTAATTAAAAAAAACACAACTTATTCAAATAAAGCATTAAACAAAACTAATTGAATTCTTGTTATTATTTTTTTATAATTTCTGCTTTGCATTTTGATGTTGCTTTTGTAACGGTTTCGGAATGCTTTTATTTCTTAAAGCAAAAAAAAAAAAATAAAAATATAAAAGAAGGGAATTAAGACGCTGTATCTTTGTACACAGATTTATTGTTACTTTAAACGAAATATACTCGTATTAAAAAAATATAGCTTACAGGGGAGTACCCTTCTAAGAGAAGGGAAGTCGGATATTTTAGAAGGCAAGGATGAGACATTCCTGAAGGTCTTACTATAGAAGGCTGGTGAGTATGAGCAACTGCATCTTAAAGAAGATGTAAGTAGACCTCCTAGAAGACCGGTACAAAGGAGGCCGCTGGGAATAATCTCATCAAATATTTAAAATTCGTACTTACCAAATATTTATACATTAAACACGTCACCGAAGACTAAGGAAATCATTTAAATACTTCGTATTACTATTTTTTTAACGATATATTGAGCCCAAACAGCTGAAAATGGTTGGAAATTGAATTAAATTTATTTTATTTTTACATTTTTTATTGACACGTTTTTATTATACTCTATACCACCATAGGTGGTTGGGGTATTATGCGTTTGTGCTGATGTTTATAACGCATAGAAAAAGTTATCCAACACCCACCTTAAAGTATCACTTTTTAAATCGAACTAACGATGTCCGTCCGTCTGGCTGGCTGGCTCGACGGCTGGCTGTCCATGTAAAACTTGTGCACAAAGTACGTGTCACAATTTTAAAGATAAAAAGAAATTTGGCAAGTAGGACTTTTAAGATACAAGGACGAAGCCTATTGTAATTGGTTGTGATCGGTCCATAATTTCACTTAACCTCCACACAAATGTCCCCGAGGAATAGAATTTAATCACTAAAAAATGCCTTAAAAATAAGAATATTTTAATGAAATGAAGACTTGAATGTAAACAAAATTTTACATATAGGTAGTCTTTATAAACCTCTACAAACAACATGTTTACATTTGTTGAAGCAAATTCTACCCTTATTTTAGGCTTAGTTTTCGTATTTTTTTTTTTCAACTTGGGGGCCTTAATATGGGCCTTAAAATTTTTTGAAAATATCCACTAGATTTCCTACAAAATTCTGAATAACATTGTTGCAAGAATCATATAAATATGTCAATGTTAATCTTAAATTGAATTTTTAAAGAAATTTTATATTTTTGGGGTTATTTTCTAAATGCGTGGTAATATTCTTTTCCACAGTTTTTATTTTTTTTTTTATTTATTTATTATTATTATTATTATTATTATTATAATTATTATTATTTTTTTTTTTTTATAAAATTCTTAAAGTCAAAGCCGAGATTAACAAAAAAATTTATGTGATTTATACCCCTATGTGCTAGTTGAACACACAAAAAATATTTTCTGAGCTACGCCTTTTACAACGGCTGGGTATTCATTTTAATGAAAAAAAAGTTAATTTCCTGATTTTAGAAGTTTATCTGTATTATAAATTTTAAGTTTTTCGGGAATGATCTGGAGAAATTTTACCGCATTTAATTTTTTCCATTAGTTGAAATTCTCCACAATCTTACGAGTTTAAAGATACCGAATACTTATATTCACAGTTTATATCTGATCAAAAAACTAAGAATGAACCTTTCAAGTTTTGGAAATTTTTCATATTTTTGTATTGAAAGTGCATCGTATAAGTACAAGCGAAATGTAAAAAAGTTAACATTGAATTGCTACTCGTGCTGTGTTTACATTTTTCATAAAATAAATAGGAAAAGTGCTAAAATTACCTAAGAAGACAAAGTTTTTGTGAGTTTTCGAGTAAAAGTATAAAAATTTTATGAAAGTAGCATTAGTAAAAGGTATTAGTGAAATATATTAAATACGGTCAAATTTCTTCAGACTATGACCTGAAATATTAAATTTTAAGTATATTTTTGAGAAGTGGTGTTAACATTTAGACTTAAATAAACTTTAAACGAGTGGATGTAATTTTGGCTCAATACAGACAGATAAACTTGTTTTAAAATTAGATAATTAAAAAAATCCCACTTTTGAAACAAAAAATACCCAAAATCCCAGCCCGGGGAAAATTTGTTTAAAAACTACTTTTTTCAGAAACTATTTTTTATGTGTTTAACTAACATATGGGGATATATATTAGATATGTTATTTAGTTGATATCGTATTTGACATTTGAGAATTTTACAAAAAAATGTTAAAAATCTTTTTCAAAATTGGCAAAGTTTGGATAGGGTTGGGGGGAAATAGTTATCCAAAGCGCCACCGATTTTACTTTACACCCATTTACGTTAAGATTTCTTTTGAAGCCATTAAACAAATTCCATAGTCCGTAACAAAAAATATTTTAGCAGTGAAAGAATATTACCACATTTGGGGAAATAATCCCAAAAATATGAAATTAGTTTAAAGTTTCAATTTCAAACTAGTGTAACTTTTTATGGGATAGATATATTTATGTGATTATTGCAGTCATATTATTTAAAATTTTGTAAAAAATCTAATGATCTAAAAATATAGGGTCCAAAATAAGGCACCCAAGTTAAAAAACTTTAAAAACGCTAGGCAAAAAATGAAGATAAATATCTCTTAAACTAAAAGAGATAACCTACATATGTAAGCATGTTTTTTGTAGAATTTTATAAAGACTACCTATATGTAAAATTTTGTCACATTCAATTCATAAATTAATTTTTGGTGAATTAAAAAAAAAATACATACCCCAAGTGACCAACTTTGGAGGCTTGGAGACCTGTGCTTCTTCAAATCAACTCGAAAACCCCTCAGATCTGACCATGTGAAATTTTATTTGGAAATCTCCAACAGATCACAAGTTACAAAATTATTTAAAAAAAAAAAAAAAAATAAATAAATAAATAATTAAAAATAAAAAATAATAATTTTGGCATTACTGGGTACCGTTATATTGCGATATAAATGTACATTTAATCTGTTTTATAGTTTGTTTTTATCACGTACAGACATGAACATGGACATGGCTAAAACTTAGTAAGGCCGTCACACTAGTATAACTTTAGAACGGTTGAAGAAAATGCTGACTAAAATTAACTCGTTTTATTTGTTTTTCACAAAAACACCCAGTTTTTATAATATACCACCCTTCTTTTTATATAATATTTACATGTTTTCGTGCTTAAACTTAAACCCTCAAGAAAAATTCGTTACAATATACTTAAAATTGTTGTAATTGTTTGCTATCTTTTAGATTTTGTTTAAATTCTTCGAGAAATTTTAATTAGTAAATATTCTATTTGACTAATGGAAAATTTTATTTTCATTTTTACTTTAGAAATCAATATCAAAATGTTTTTAAAGGAAAGTATTACCTAATTAAATGTTAACACTAAAAAATATAACAAAAAATATAGTTTATCTATATACTATTGCCATTTGTAATGAAATTTGAGTATTGAATAAATATTTCGAATTAAAATAAAAATTTAAGAAATTACTGTTTCAAAATATGTATATTGAGTGGAAAATATATTAGTTCTTGAAGCAGCTTTTATTAACAATAAAAAATTTTAATTTTTTCCCAGGTATTTAAGGAAAGAAATTGTAAAAACGGCTATACATAAATTTGCAGAGGAATATTTTTTTGTAAAAAAAAAAAAAAAATGAAAAACAAACAAAATATTATGTGGCTACTTTATCATCACGGACGGTTTTTTACAAAAGCCTTCATAAAAAGCATTGTACAATATATTTTTTTTTATCTAAAATTGTATTGTCTTTAATAAAGATTTTTATGAACAACAAGAGGTTTTATTAGAGTATTTTTATTAAATACAACAAATTTTTATAGTAATATTACCAAGTCATGGTATGTTTGCGAAGACGAAAATATCTAAACAAAAATCTAGCATTAAAGAAACAACGTTGGATTAAGTTAATCGTTAAAAATAAACAAGTAAAAGGCACTAAACACACAATATTTTATATTGCTAAAGTAGAAAAATATTGGTTTTAAAAGCACTTACTTGGTCTTGATGGTCTAGATAGGAAAGACAAAACGCAATAACAAATAAGCATTGTAACTTGATAACAATAAGAGGGATTCTTTAACCCATAACTCGCAGCTATGGAATAAGATAACAAGTAGTTAAATTAACATAATTCAAATCTACTATGGGTTAAGTATTTAAGTACTATAGATTATAAAATATGAAAGGAACACAAAAGAAGAATTAGAAAAAATATATTGGTATTACATATAATGCTTGCTAAAGATACATAGTGAACTAAAGTTGTATAAACACAGTTCTATTAGGCACAAGTTAGAATGCTATATTCTGCTGTGCCGAATCTTATATACCCTTCACCCGTGTTGAGATGTGTTATATGAATATTAAATATATTATATTGGATGTAATTACATAAACACTAAATTATATAAACACTAAAAACGTTAAATAATTTTCGTTTTCATATAAAGTTGAAATGGAGTCAAGATTTTATAAATC
Organism: Protocalliphora azurea; assembly: GCA_932274085.1. NCBI lineage: Eukaryota > Metazoa > Arthropoda > Insecta > Diptera > Calliphoridae > Protocalliphora > Protocalliphora azurea. The sequence goes on from OW026519.1 coordinate 39,867,144, forward strand.
CTTATATACTTATATACGAGGGCGGATCAATAAGTCCGTGACTTTTCGAACTTCCTTCGTAGTTATATGAAATGCAACAGTATTCCCGTCAAGTACCACCTGTTAATAGACTACTGTAAAATTTTGAGCAAGTGTAAAAAATAGGATTATTCGAGGTCCTTAAAATAGGCCATTTCTTTAGGTTTGGAAATAGGAAGTAGTCACTAGGGGCTAAATCCGGAGAATATGGCGGATGAGGTACCAATTCGTAGCCCAACTCACAGAGTTTTGCAATTGAGACTGCACATGTGTGCACCCGTGTATTATCTTGATCAAAAAGAACTTTTATCTTGGCCATATGGGGACGTTTTCTTTTTAAATCCTCATTAAATCGGTCTAATAAGTTGGCATAATATTTGCCGTTTATTGTTTTTCCCTTTTGAAGGTAATCGATGTGGATTATCCCGCGTGCATTCCAAAAAACTGTTGCCATCACCTTATTGGCCGACAAACTTACCTTGGCCTTCTTCGGAGCAGGTTCACCCGGAGAAACCCATTGTTTATACTACTGCTTGGTCTCCGGAGTACAGTAAAGGATCCATGTTTCATCCACAGTTACAAAACGTCGAAAAAACTCATTCGGATTGCGGTTAAACAACTCCAAGCAATCCTTTGAAGTCACACGTTTACGTTCAACAATCTCACGCATTTTTACCCTTAGATCGGGTAACGCCATATCGTGGATTTTTTCGACATTTTCGAGTGTACTGACCTCAATTGGCCGTCCAAAACGTTCAGCGCTATTTGTACTTGTGCGACCACAACGAAAGTCATTAAACCACTATTTTGTCATTGAAGTCGATGGTGCAGAGTCCCCATAGTATTTATCGAGCTTTTCCTTGGTTTGATTGACGGTTTTTTTTTTGCAAAATATAATGTTTAATGAGCACTCGAAATTCACTTATTTCTATTTTTAGAAAAATACACGAGGTTGTATGTTTTGAACAGCTGTTAAACGCAAAATAAATGACGACACTTGCTCAAAATTTGACAGTAGTCTATTAACAGGTGGTACTTGATTGGAATAGTGTTGCATTTTATATAACTACGAGGGAAGTTCGAAAAGTCACGGACTTATTGATCCGCCCTCGTATATTACAAAAATGAGGTGTAAGATTATTTGCGTATTAATAAATTCTAAACGAAATTTGACAAACAAGCAGTACCAATGCCTGAGGTGGTTATATACATTTTACATCTACTTTAAAAATAACCTATTTTTTAATTTTACACGATATTAATAAAGCTATTTGTATGAAATATGATGCACATATAGCGCTTGCACGGTAGAATGATATAGGTTATGTTGGATCTTGATCAGATGCCACGCCCATATTTACGTCCACTTTTTTAAAACTTTAAAAAGGAAGAACCGACTAGTTCAAAATAGACCGATTAGCAGGGGGTGTAGTACCTCCCATATAAAGCAAATATTCATTATGGCATATCTGAGGAATCATTGCAGTGAAAGCCCTTAAATTTCGCGGGAACCTTTATACTATCCTGTGAAAAACTTTAAATAATTTGCATTTTCATTAAAAGTCAAAACAGAATCAAGATTTATAAATCTTTATGTCCTTATATAAATTATTAATATGCCATAAGTGAGAGCCCTTAATAGTACGGATAAGTCCAGGGGAAGAGGTTGACCCCATACAAGTAAAATATTAATTTTCCCAACTAAAGGACTAATACAGTGAGTCTTAAAAAAAGTAATTTTCAAATTTCGAATAGAGTGAATAGGCCCAAGAAGAGTAATAGCTGCCATATAAATTAAATATTAGCTATCGCATCAAATAAGGTAGTGAACTTCACCGATAAAAGCTAGCAAATAACAAATTTAATACTTTGGAATTTTGCAATACAATATAAATTAAAATTTATTTACCGCTTTTTCTAATTTAAAAAAATCGTAATTCGAAAAAAATATTTGTGATAGATTTGTGCAAGACTGAGCTTATATAGGAGGTTTAAAAATTCTAATAACACGTTTCGTCCTATAACCCAGTTAATACTGCACCTTATTTCATTTCTTCAACAAAAAAATTATGATTTTTCTGTGATGGAACGAAGTCTCTAGCTAACATAGGTGCTTTAAAATGTTGAAAAACTAAATATGCCTCAGTATATTGTTATTGTTTTTCGGTAAAAAACAGATTTGCTAATAACTCGCTTATTTATGAACCGATTTGGTTGATTCAGAAAACCGAAATTGAAGAAAAATATTTGTGATCGATTTATATAAATCCCAAGTCCGCAGCTTATATATATATGTATATATATGTATATATATATATATATATATATATATATATATATATATATATATATATATATATATATATATATCATATATATATATACATATATCGGTTTCCAAACTTCTAAACACACACACACATATACATATATATATATATATATATATATATATATATATATATATATACATATATATATATATATATATATATATACATATATATAAAAACAACAACTATGAGGCAAGCAGACATTAAATATATATAAAAAAAAACAGATTTACCAATAACTCGGCTGTTTATGAACCGATTTGGTTGATTCAAAAAGCGAAATTCAATAAAAATATATGTGATCGATCTATATAAGGGTCTATTTAGGACTTCGATATCGTTTTGGCCGATATCTCTGTAACTATTAGACCTACTGCATTTCAGAGAAACCGCCAAGCCGTCAAGTGCTATGTAAACAATTTTTAAAAGCTCAAAGCACCGGTTTTTACACATACACATTTATTAACCGATCTTGGTGAATTTCAACAGCAAAATTCTCGAAAGGATTTCCGACCGTTTGATATATAAGAACAGACGGACATCGATCTATTAACATCATTTCAAAATAATTGTGGAAATTACAAACTGAATGACAAACTTATATATACCATTTGAAGGTTATAAAGAGGGAAATTGTATTTTTACACACCAGTTATGTTAATACTGAGTTAGAAGGAAAGCGTCAGCGGCTTATGACATAAATCTGCAAGGAATACCAAACAAAGTAATTTTATTGTTCATTATATATTAATAAAAATTTTCAAAATTTTTTAAAATTCTATTTTTTTATGTAAATTGTTCGATGTCTCTAAAACAAACAGCAGAATTATGATATTATGATATCCGTCATAATTTTTTTGAATTAGGAGCCATAATTTTTAATATTTTTGGCATCGTAAATGAATTTTATAGATATTACAAAGATAGCGATAAACTTTTGTACACCCTAATCACCAGTGTTGCCAGGAGGTTAAAAAAAGAGGCTAAATTTTACTTTAAAATGGTCAGAAAAGGTTAAATTTTTACTTTTTTATTATCATTAATTTTTTGTATTTTTTTAAGATATTATAATAAATTTATTTAATAAAAATTTATACAATATACCGCAAAATGACCCAATGAAAAAAATAAATCCCAATGTTTTGAAGGGATTCGTTGAATTATAGATCATTTTTGATTAATAAATTTAATTTTTTTTGCTGATTTTTCGCTTTTATAAGCTTTTTATAATATATACGTATATGTAAGTCCTAAAGTCAAAAATGGATTAATAATATATAAAAATAGATTTTTGTTATTGGAAATTAAATGTTTTACATATGCTACACTCGAATGCTATCACCAGGGCAACCTAAAATCGGAAGGTATGAAAATATAATTTTTTCCAGCAAAATTTTTAATTACGAGTATCTGCTGTTCATACCCAAAATATATAGGTTTTTATTAGCAAATATTTTCTTTTTGTATGCTAAATAATGCTCTTATTGTAATATATGCAAAGTTATTCTCATAAGTTACAATATGCTGAAATATAACATTTAAATTGCTAAAGTATGCTCTAAAATAATTATTTTCAATGAAAATATGACAAAATATAATTCTAACTCAAAAATATGCTTTAAAAATTAATATATGCAGACATATACTGTAACAAACAGATGCCCAAATTTTTAAAATAGGCTGAAAAGGATAAATAGCTAATAGTTTAGTCTATTTGAAATTGAGGAAAAAATATGATTTTGTATGTTTTTGGTTACTCTGATCGTCACTATATGATCCATGTCAACTTGGCATAAAAGATTTGATTTCTCATACAAATTTTACATTTTTAAGAGCATTTATTTAATTAAAATACTTTTTAAAATTTGTATGGAAAAAAATTAATATATTATTTTTTTTAATATTGCTCAAATTTAGTATTGAATAATATTGAATTATACGATTTCCGTAAGTTTTTTTTTATACTATGTATAGAAATCTTAAATTTTCTAACTACACTAGAATGAACAAAACACATAGCTTCTACTATGTAAAAATTCATAATTTAATAAGCATATATTTATGGCCTTTATTTAAGAAAACAAATAAATTTTATTTGAAATGATCAGGTAGGAACGAAAAGTGATCTGAATAGGTTTTTTTTTTTTATATTCAACAACAAAGTCTTCTATAATTTTTATTTTCTCTTTCATGCTATTTTGTTTTTATTTTCCCCGTAATTTACAACATTTATGTAATCTACTGTTGTCAGCCTCTATAATTTCAAGCACGTTTTTAAATCCAAAAACTGAAGTATAAAAACACTGATTTAAAAATTTCATTACTGTGAAAATTCTTGCTTTTTTTGTTTCTTCATTTACATATTGAAATATTTATGATATTTGCATTAAAACTATTGATATGTTTTTCACATAAACGCAAGTGTTAAATTCAAAGTATTTATTTTAAACGTTTTTTGTACTAAGCTAAGTTCACACTATGCTTATAATTGACGAGTTTTGCAAATATTTACTATGCATAATGTGAACACGAAATATTTTTACGATTTAAACAAGATAACAGCTGAATTTTGACAAACAAAACTATTTGCCCTTAACTAAAAATGCCACTAAAGTGAACAGTGATTATGTGAACACAAGTTGTATCATATTTGCCACTACTTTGACAGAATTTTTGTTTGATGTTATAAAATAAATGTAAGATCAAACAGCGGCAAACAACAGCTGAAGCCGTCCACTAGGCTTCAGTTGAATAAATTTTTGTTTTAATGTACACAAACTTTAAATTGACAAGAAAGAAGTGATCAATTCACATTAATCTATTAAAATATAGTTTTTAAAGAAAACTTTCAACATGTTAATATTTTTTATTGTTTAACAATAATAATACTTGTTATTTTTTATACTGCTGTAAGTGTAAAAAAATAGTGTTCTTTTGCAAAGAAAAAGGCTATTTTGTAAAAGACCAGAAAAGAAAGTTATTCTTGTTCTTGTGTATAAACATTATTTGTATTTATGTATAAGATAAGAGTAATTCCATTTTAAATTTAAAAAAATTTGACCCTTGGTTACCGATTTAGATAAAATTTGGTGCATGTGTAGGGGTCGAGGGGCATGTAAAAGGAATTTTTCTCATTTTTATTTTGAGAAATGTGCCAACTCTATAGCTTTGAAAGTGATTAACATATTTATTTAAATTGCCATAAATTTTTTTATATAAAAGAGATGAAATTAATTTTTTTTGCAGTAAATTTGTCAAAACTTGTATTTTAAGATAACATATAAACATTTTTAAAATATTTTTATTAACATATTTTTTTTTTTAATTTTCTTTAATGACATGTATCTAAAAAGTCCATATTTAATTTTTTATATATATTTTTTTGGTAGGAAACCTTATCGGTATACTTACTACAGAGAAAGAGGTCAAAATTTTTAAATTTAAAATGGAATTACTCATTTGCTATACATTAAATAAAAACGCTGCAAATATTACCTTGACGTCTACATATTCCGTAATTCTCTTAGAAAATTGTTCTAAATCGATTAAAGCATAAAAAATAAGATTTTCCTATAAAAAAATAACCTGCATCTAATCTGAACAGGCTTAAAATATTTTTCCCCTTCTCGTATTTTAAGATAGTTAGTTAGTTAACTTTATTGAGACTTATTTTTTTCATAATACATTATTCACAAACATAAATTATTAGTAAAAAAAAAAAAAAAACTATATCGTATTATTTTAATTGCATAAATAAATATATGAATATGCGACTGGCTTATCTAAATTAAGAATAAAATTAACCTTGGTAAATTAATTTGTAATAAGATTCGGTGAAACAGTGCTTGCTCCCGGCGCTTATAAATTCTGGTAGAATACTATCTACTTTATATAAACCTAATTCTAAGAAATCTTAAACCTAAATCTTAATGCTAATAAATAAAATAAGAATAATAATAATAAATTAAAATAATAATAATAATAATAATAATAATAATAATAATAAAAATAATAATAATAAAATTAATAATAATAAAATAATAAAAGATTACCCCCTATGTACGCCGGGAGTAGTATTTGTGTAAAAGTTTCGACCAGGAAAGCTATTGAGTTGTTCCTGAAGTATTCCAATTATATTTAATAATTCGTGTTTGACCAACTAAACATTTGCTCATTCGATAAAATATCCTGCATTACACTTCCTTCAAAATACGATAGTCGGTCCACAAAACGTTTTGTCAAATCTATGGCATAATAAGATAGGGGAGATATTTTAGCCTCATCATATATTGTCTCATTTGAAAATCGTTTATTATGGGATCTAAAATTCTTTTCTATACATTTTCTAATTATATGCCGCTCAAAAATTTCCATTTTCTCCATCATCGTTTTTGAGATACTAAACCATATAGGAAATGCATACAAGAGAATAGGTCTAATGCTTACTTTGTATAAAAGCAGTTTAGTCTCAATTGGTAAACACTTACAATTAAAAAACCTTGAAAACGCCCCTTTAACCCTATTTGCCTTTTCCAAATTATAAGCAACATGTTTATTAAATTCAAAAGTTTATCAAAATTGACTCCAAGTTATTTCATGCTATCCTTAAATATGAGTTCGGAATTATTCAGTGTTAATTTCAGATTTTTGCTTTCTGGGACAACAGTGTATTTACATTTCCCGGAAGCATTTCGCAAGCCTATCGCATTACTTTTCGATGTATTTATTTTTATTCCCCAATGAGAATAAAATTCGTCAATAAATCTAAGGTAAGATGAGGCAACCTGAAGTGCAGTAAGAGGAGACTCGTCATGTGTGTAAAGAAGTGAATCGTCGGCGTAAAGTATATCCCTTGAATTGTTATAATCATGAGGAAAATCGTATATAAAAATATTATATAAATGTGGGGCTAATACCGAGCCCTGTGGGATGAAACAGGAAATTGCAGACTGAGTCGATAACATGTCACCTATCTGTACACAAAACTTTCTGCCATCGAACAATTGATGCATCAAAACCAATTTTGGTCATTTTGAACAGTATACCATCATGGTATGCCTTATCAAAAGCCTTTTCAATGTCAAGTGATACCGCGATTGTACATTTTCCTTCCCTTAAATTCTGCACAACATCAGTTTGAAATTTCAAAAGAGCTTGTACTGTAGAACTGCCCTTATTAAAGCCAAACTGGGTCTGTGGTATATATGATTCATTTAATCTTAAATCCATTTTTTCCCATATTATTCTCTCAAATAATTTCCCAATGTTAGATAACAATGAAATTGGTCTAAAGCTGTTAATGTCATTATCACCTCTCTGCTTCGGAATAGGAACAATTTTGGCAATTTTCCACGCTGAGAGAAAATAACAGTTGTTCAAGCAATTATTGAACAGTATAGTAGGATACTCAAAAGCTTTAATCGGTAATTTTCTAATTAAATAATTCGATATTTTGTCTACACCGCATGACTTTTTATTATTTATCACTTTAGAAGTGGCTAAAAGTGCATTCAAATTCGTAAGTTTAGAATGGTTTTGAGAGTTTAATGATGTCCTATCATTATCGAATGTTGCAAAATTTTCAACTTGCGAAATTGTGTTTCCAATTGCCTCTTTTACTTCCGAAAGATCTCTATTTGGGGGTGAACTTTGATAAACAGTTGAGAAATGATTCCTAAAAGCATCCAATTTCTCATTTAATAGAGTAATCTTTATACCATTTACCGAAACATCCTTAACGTAGGAACGATTTTTATTTCCAATCACTTCAAAAATTTGCTTGTGGACTAGGTTTTATTTCTCTCAATCTGTCATTGAAAATATTCGCTTGCTCCAGTTCGATCTCTTTCTTTATAATAGTTTTAATTAAATCAATTTGTTTAGATAAAAGCAAATAATCAGGGTGTTTTCTATTTAAGGTTCTAGTGAATATTCTCTTCAAACCCTTCTGCCAATTATATTTAATTCTCAACAACTTTTTAATTCTATCGGAAACAATTCCCATTCCTATTTTCAATCCTATTAGAATGCACCTCCGTTATAAAATTCATTGATGTTTTAAACTCTTCTACGAAATATTCTATTTCCTCGTTAGATAAATTCTTATTACTTGGAGGGAAGTGGTTACATATTGTCTCACTTACATCAATTTTGAATGTGTTCCAATTTGTGTCTTTAAAAGAAACAAAGTGGTCCGGAGTCTTAAGTATAAAGTTGAAATCATTTAAATAAATTTTAAGTCCCAAAGGAATATGATCCGAAAAGTGGGAAGTGTAGATGTTCTGAAATTTGTATTTATATTATCAATTATATTTGTACCCACAATAAAATGATCCAAATGTGATGAACCTCCAGGATAAGTGAGGTATGCATCACAAATTCTAGTTACAGAAATTGATTCGCTTTGAATCCAATTAGAAAGAACTTCCCCATTAAAATTTTTAATATTTCGCATTTAGGTCACCACCTAATATCAAGCCATCATAGTTATTAGAGAAATTTAAAACTAAAGAGAGGCCTTCACAAATAATTTGACGATTACAGCTTGACGAAAAGTAAATAGAACCACAAAGAATTTTCTTAATACTACCATTTATTGAAACATTTATTTCCACAAATAAATTTGAAAACCGAAGATTTGGAATATTTATTCTTGAAAAAGAGATTGAATTCTTAAGAGCTATACCAACACCTAATGAGCTATTGTCCCTCAAAAAAATATAGTTATCAAAACAAACATTTGTGTCCGAAGACATATGTATTTCCTGTAAAAATGCAATCTCAATAATAAATTGATTAAGTAATCTGTTCAGTTAAATTTTTCTTCCTATGTGTATAAGAGAACCAACATTAAAAGTTACTAAATTTAGTGAATTACGGACCACAGACATCTTGAATATCCTTAATTAAACTCAGACACTCTTTTTTAGCCTGATCCCTTGTCAATGTCTTATAATTTTGCATAAAATTATAAATTCTATCCTCCAGAGTTATAGGTTCTGGAGCACATAACATTTTTGCAAGCTTCTTAAATTCCTGAATTATAGCCGGTTTTTCAGATTTGCCTTGTGTTCGAACATCATTCAAAGCATTAAATAAACATGCAAATGATTTATCCTTAATAGCATTATTGGACGGATGTAGAACCCTTGCGACATTCTCAGCTGCTGACATATTCCTTTCCTTTGACTCTAAATACGCATTCTTCCTAATCTGAACGTATTTCCTGTAAACGGGGCAACCCCTGTAATTTGAACTAGGACCATTTTCATTACAGTTAACGCAAAATGGTAACACGTCATTCCCAGGAATAAAACCACATTCACCTGGAGCGTGTTTTTCCTGACATTTCACACAAGAAAATGGACGACTACAATTCCTCGAGTAATAACCCCACTTTTGGCATCTCCAACATTGTGGAATTTTAGTGCTAGCTTTTAGACGTTCCCATGATACAACCTGATTAAGAATATACTTTAAGCCGAGCAATTCGTTTGTTCTTCGATTAGGTTTTAGCATCACCAAAAATAAACCAGTATCAATACCCCGCTTCCTAGAATATTCTGTGGAAAACTTGGAAACTGAATCTACAGAATCAGGAACAATTCTGTCAATTTCTGACTTAATTTATCTGACTTATAATAAAGCCCCCTACAAATTATACTTTGACGTTTATACTCCCTAGGTGTATACGTATAAGAAGGAATTTTCTTTTCTTTCAAAAGTTGCATCATTTCTGAATGCGCAGACGAATCTTTAAAATACAATTTACTCTTATATCTGGACTGATTCTTAATTCTAAATTCAACATTCTTTGAATTTAGTTGATCAATCAAAGACTTAACTTTCACATTTTAGAAATTTAGGAGGACAATATGCATTCCTGGTTTTAACATGTGTTTGGGAATCATTATTGATTCTGGAGTCGTTGCGATTTATGTCTGTGTCATTAAATGACCTTTCAGCTTCTACATTTAAATCTTCTAATAGTTAATATTTGTTTGTACGATTAACATTATCAATTAACTTCTCTAATTTTTTAAATTGACATTTTGAAACATCGATTTTTACGTCACCTTGAAATGTTCTTTTCTTATTTTTTATTGTTTTGAATTCTTCTTCTATTGAAGAAATTGATAACGACTCATGATCCATAAATGTTTCAAGTTCCGCCATTTGCAAATTTGGAATTTGTATATTTTCCAAAATATTAACATTATTTTTTGGGGGCTCAAAAGATTCACGAATTCTTGATTCTTGAATATTCATACTTGATTGAGTTGGTGGTAATTGATTTGCAAAAACTGCATCGAATAATTCTTTACCAAGCTGAGAATCCTTAACGACATCATTATTTTTGGTTTCTTGACTTGATGTATATTGGACTTTTTTATTTGGTTGGGAAACAGATAAATTTACATCTAATTTCTTTGGAAAAACATCATTGACCCGATTTGTGTTCTTGTTTTGTTGTTTTGAATAGTACAGTACTTGTAATGTTGGCTGCGAACATGATGGATTTGTATCCATTTTTATATTTGCCCATGTCAAATGCATGTAATGTGAACAAAAATCAACTCTGTATTTAGTTGCAAAATTGCGGGAGAACATATTTCGTGTCAAATATTTGCGTAATCTGAACTTAGCTTTAGAGACATGTATATATTTATATCTTGAGTCTTTGAAACTTTTCGTATCACACAATGTCTTCTTTCTTTTTTTGTAACTTAACATAAAAATATGAAGTCTTATTGATATACGTATTTTGCTGCTCAGTAGAAAATGCAATTTTCATTTTTCTTAAAATACTGGGAAAAGTATAAAGTAGTCCAGTAATATTTCTTCTCCATTGTGCATTGTTATTGTGTTAAAATCATAATAAATTTTCCCAAGTATTTGTTTTAATATTTACAGTCATTAATATTTTTTAATATGAAAAAAAAAAAATTATTAAGATAATGTACATAAGATAAATAAAATAGAGGCAATGAAATAAGCATTCTGCAAATATTTAATTCATTATTATATGCATATGAATTCATATTATCCATTTACTATGAAAACATATACTGTATTTAATCGAACTTGAAATATTAATAAATATAATTAATAAATATGTATGTACATAATTATTGTACAGTTTAACAGAGATAAAAAAGGGCATGAAAATATTTTTCAATCAGCTACTAATTATAAGGTCGGCATTAAATGGTGTAATTTTTTATAAAATATGGTAATTTTTTTTAAGCCATATTTACATAAATAAATTTACATACATTTTATTGAGCAATAGACAGTAAAGGTACGGTCGGATTAGGCAAATGTTTGTTTGCCCGAACGTACATAAATTTTTTCCAAAGTAATACGTAGTTTATTTTTTGGTTACATTATGCATATTTATTTTGCCATTTTTGTTTGTTCAAACAGATATTAAATAAAGTCAAATAAGCAAATAGGAAAACATGTTTTCTCATCGGTCACATTTGAAAAATTATTTGTCTTAAAAAATTATTTCATCAAACTGTCGAAAACAAAAAATTTATTTTTACTAAAAAAGAAAAAAAGAACAAGAAGAAGAAGAAGAAAAGAAAAAGACAATGGATTCGGAAGTGGGTTTAAAGACGAAATGATGGTGTTGTGAAAAATTGTTAAAAAAAATATGGTTAAAAACTCTATCTTTATATGGGTATTGCGCATTTTATATTACATTTAATGTTGTTTAGTATCCGCTGAATTTCAAGACGATATAGTAAAATTGTAAGTATTTAGCTTTTATTATACAAATTGTCGAGAAGTCTCTTCCTGGTCTATATTAGGGTGTCCGCAAATGTAAAATTTTCAATAAGGCAACAGGGTAATATTTCTTTCTTTTTAAATTGGACTACATTTAGGCCTAGAATGCATACATATTGTCGACTAAAATCATATTTTTCTGTAGTAATTATATCGGTGCTAGTTAAAAATATTGTGTGATTAAAAAAATTACTTGTAAAGACAGTCCTCTGACATGCTCAGTTATGTGTCCGAAGTTTTTGCTCAGCTATGTGCCCAGTTTGCGATTGTAATTTTATTCTGTAGCCCCATTGAAAATGTTGCATTTGCGGACACTCTAACATGAACCAGAAAAATATTTATTGAAAATATATGCAACAGAAAATAGGTGAATATATTTAAAAGATAGTTGGTGTAATTATCCTTACAGTTTTATTCCATCGTCCTGTATAGCGGATACTAAAAGACAATAAATCTGACATAAAATGCCTTATAACTTTAAAACTGATGCTAGGGCATAAAAATGTACTTCAGCAAAATTGCTAGAAATTTTATATTGCGTAAATGTTGAAATAGCATCAAAATACGTATGATGCATAACAAGCGAGACATATGTAAAAAACTGATTTAGGCATCTTAAACCGCGAATAACTCACGCAGCAAACACGTGATTACTAGTGACTTTTAGCAGTAAGTATAAAATACCCAGACGATGGTATATCCAACAATTTCTATGTTAGACCATTTTTTCGAATAATTTGGTCAGATTAGGAAATATTTAACAGAAACTGACAAATAATTCTTTGCCGCAATGTGACCATAAAAAAAAATATAATTAAATATCCTGCTTTTTTATGTTATTTTCTTTTGATTGCTTAAGAAAGTAATTTAATGAAATTGTTAAAATGATCATCAATTTTGTATTAGAGGAATACACCTGTTATTTGATATTGTATGCTCTTACAAACATTTTGTAAGATCAAATAATTATTTGCCCAAAATACGGGAAAATATTTTCCATTAAGTGGTCACACTGCGTTCATTTTATTTGCCCAAAATCAGCTGATTTATTGTTTACCACACAAAAATATTTGCTAGTTTCTGTCAAATATTTCCCTAGTCATTTTTTTTAAATAATTATCAAAAAGGAGAACACTTTTATGAAATTCATAGTTATATCTATAAATAAATTAGGTATATATTCATCTGCTATGTAATTCTTATAATGTATATAAATTCATAATTTAGTTTACACGTAATGTAAATACAAAAGTGTTTTTTTTTTAGTTGAAGCATCAATCATAAATTTTTTTTAGTTTCTATTCATATATAAACCATATTTGTAATAAATATTAAAATAATACTAAAATTACTGTAGGATTTGTGCACGTTAAAGTGATTTTCAGAAGAGTGGTTCCTATGATAGCTATAGTCAATTATGGACCGATCTTTATGAAATTTAACAAGCAAGTATTTATATGGAACTTATTTGTGCCAAATTTCGTTGAAATATTCCTGTTTTTAAGTCATTTATGAGTGTTAAATCTGTATTCCGGAAGGACATTTGTAGGGCGGCTAGGTGAAATAGTGGTTTATAGCCTATCATATCCAAATTCAATCGGCTTCATTCATCTTTGTGTAAAAAAATCATATGTATTAAATTTCATCAAATTATTTTCAAAATTGCGACCTGTACTTTGCGTACAAACTTTATATGGACAGCCAGCCGATCAGACGGATGGATGGACTTGGAATAGAGTGCGGTTAAAAAAATGAAAGGGAAATAATTATGGAATTTCGTAGCGGCTGTTCCGATTTCAATGAAATTTCAAGTAGTGATAGTAGAGGTGTAGGCGAGTTTAAGTTTTGAGCTTTAGCCGGTCCACACGGTTCCAAAGTCAGACACCTCGGGTATACAATTTTTTAAATATATCTGAACCGATTGGAAAGACTTTTATATATTGGTCTAGATTTACAAAGTATGCATATCAATTCAAAGATTAAAATATCATATTCAAAGATTAAAATTTATACTTTTTAGCCTGCCTTGGTTATGTTTTTTCGCTACGTAGTTCCAAAATTCACCCGATTTTTTTGGAAGTACCTTTTTATTTGATTAACAACAAATAGCAAAATTGTATAAATAAAGGATTTTGAGAAAAATATTTACGGTGTCAAAAGATATAGGTATTTTGAAAAAAGTCTATTTCTTTTTCTTTCTACATTTTCTTAAATAATATAAATAATATTTATATTTTTCTGAAAGATAACTAAAACAAAGTATTTCGAAGGAAAACAGATTTTAAAAAATGATTTTTGCGAGAACAAGGGTTTCCCAAAATTGACCAATTTTTTACCAAATTTCGAATTTCCGCCCTAATTTTTCAAATCGTAAAGCAGGAATCAAAAAAAAAGTTAAAATTTTTATATAGTCCAATATATTTCTAATTTTCCTGTAATAGAAATTTTTGCCCTCCGATATCAGTTGGAAAGATATAGTAAAAAAGTAAAAATTCCAATTTTGGAAATTTTTTAAGTTTTTTTGGGAATTGCGGAATTTCTGTTCATAAATCTAAAAATGTGAATAACGTTTGAAACTAAGCTTAAAAAAAATTGGCCAGATGGTTGAAAAAAGTATAATTGGCTACTTAATTCGCCCAACGGTAATGCTGCGTTGGAGTGCCATTTTATCTGCAAAATACGTAATTTTTGGAATAACTACTTTTTTCCTCTACGCACATACATACTGTAATTGTAAAAATAGTTTTTGTTAAATATATCCTAAATAATTATAAAAGTTTTTGTACTCGTAAAATATAAATTTATGAAATACCTACATTAAGTAAATTTATTGATGTTAGGTATCAGTATTCAGTAAACAAATTCAAATTTATTTTACTATATATTTTAGTTTGTTTAGTATTTGGTAAATATTTCTATTTACATACGTATTTAACTGTGACAGTATTTCAAATAGTTATCTAAAAATGATTTGTTTATTAAAAAATGGTAATTTAATATACGTTTTTATAAAATAAAATTTACTGTTGTGAATATTTAAAGTGTCAGTTAACCTAAATATTTTGTTATTTTATAAGGTTTTGCTGCGAATGCAAATTTTTTGATACCCAGATTGGGGTCAGTACTGTTAAATTGA
The DNA here is from genome assembly GCA_932274085.1 of Protocalliphora azurea. Lineage (NCBI taxonomy): Eukaryota > Metazoa > Arthropoda > Insecta > Diptera > Calliphoridae > Protocalliphora > Protocalliphora azurea. The sequence continues at coordinate 39,882,423 of OW026519.1, forward strand.
AAGCCGAATGCAAAAATAAAACAAATGTTTGGAAAAACTTACATAAAACGAACAAAATTGTAAACTATTTTAAAATTTATTTACATACGAATATAAATACACTAGATAACATAATTTAAGGAGTTTGTGTACAAAACTCTACAAATATACATTTGTATGAGATTTTGGAAATCTCATCAAAAAAAAAAAAAGAACGTAAGAATATAAGAACAAATTGTGTACTGTCGCAGTTTAACTCTAACATTTTTATACTTTAAACATTATTTCTCTTTATCTTATGTGTCATATTGTCTACATCTTATAACTATTATATTTTCATCATTCATTAAAAAAGGCGTTCTTATAATTTACACTTTGAGCGAAAATTATAGCCACAAAAGTATGAGTTTATAATGATCAATATCTATTATTTGGAAAAACGAAAAACAAATTTTTGTTAATATCCATTTGCTCGTTTTACTGGGATTGGCTGGAAATAATAGGTATGATAAATACATATTACTCAAATATTAGTAAACAAATTAAAATGAGAAATTTTTGAGTGCAATCTAAAACAATAATAAACATAACATGAGTTTTTTTTTTTTAGTTATTGTGTTCATAAAAATCCGATTTTTCACTAAAAATCAAATTTTTCTCCAAAAGTCATACTTTTCATAAAAATTGGGCAATTTATGCAATTTTTTCTTTGATTTATATTAAACAATTTCAGTTAAAAATTTCAATTGTAGAAGTTAAACAATTTTATGCTGCTATTACGGAGAGATTTTTATAAAAGTTTGTTAACGTCAAACCAGTAAGAAAGTTGTATTCGTTCAAACCCTACCAAATGATGCGTATGTGCATCAAAATGATTTTCGAAGAGGGTTGTATATGGAACCTGTAGCTATTTAGAGACCGATTCTTAAAACAATTGTGATTTATACTCCTATAAAAGATACCTACGCATAACATTATATTAAAATTTGTATGGGAGTCTTATATGGTCAATTGTAGGTTGGTCCTCATAAAATTAATTTTTTACCATACATAGCCTGATCTTGAAATCAAAAGATAACGTTTCAAATATAAATTTCTTAATATCGATTAATTTATCCTTAGTTTTGATAAAAAATTAATACTTTATATATATGATAACTTTAAAATTCGAAGAATTTTCATTTTCACTGTTACTGAAATTCGGTTTACTGAACATAGGAACTTATAATATGTAGTGATGAGTCGAGAATGACTTGTCCGATTTGGTTCAATAAAATATGTATTGTTTTATTTGCAACAAATTTATTTTTATGATCAAAGAATAAAATTTTACATTTTTGTAATTTTCAAAATTAAGATTTTTTAATTTATTTTTTTAATTCTGAACGAAATATATTTTTTTTCGCAAAATAGGCTTAATAATAATATCTCCATAACTATTCAGTGTATTAAAAAGTAATGTGAGTAATTTGAAGGCAATTTTAATGCGAAATTTTTGATATTGCGAGAACCAGAGTTAATTCTAAAAAAGTGGTTTATAGACTTAGTATTTCATAATTATGTGCATCCGAATTGTATGAGAAATCTCGAGTGTAATTGGTTTATTTTTCCTATAAATTTATCTGAATTATTTCAAATATATACTCCGATTTTTTTTTTTATTTCAAGTATTTGGTCAAAATATAGCATTTACCACAATTTTATAATGATATCTGAATATCAAATGTAAATCGAAATCGGAGATTAGAATAAAAAAGGTACCTAAAATACGGACATATTTATACAAACAATTAATATTTTTATTTTTTAGATATAGATTTTCTTAATAGCATCAATAAAGTAGTAAAATTTATTTAAACTGAAAGTGGGCTAATAACAGGGAGTGGCACCCAATTTATTTTTTAGTCACTAATTTTCTCTATTTTAGTCAATAATTTTCTCTAAATTTAATTTGCACTTTTCAAAAAAGGATTATTTACAAAAGTGAGCATAACATTTTTATTAACATTATTTTCTATATATCCTTCCAAAAGATGTATATATATATATATATATATATATATATATATATATGTTAAATATCGGTTAAATATGTTGAAAAATGTGATTTCTTATATATTGCAAATAATTATATTATGTGTAGAAGAAGTAAAATGCTGGGACATTTAAAAATACCATCTAAAGTAGCTTTGCGTTGCACAAAACAATAAGTACCCATAAACATTTTGAAACATAATAAAAAATTGTCCAAAATATCCGAAGTTTAAATGTCCATAAAATCGAAATTTGAATTAACTTTCCAAAACCTCTTCGAGATTTTATTAATTTAATTGTATGCTCACATTTCCAGTTGGAATCATTGAAGCAATGTTTGATGACCCAAAATTTTTCGCATAGTTTAATAAACAACACATATTTGTAACGTCTTGTCTAAATTTTAACTTAGCACAGCCACTTATGTTGATGACCCCAGAACAAATCTCAAATTTTTTCTCACCAATAGTAATGATTTTTAAATTAATAAAAACTAATTTAGTTAGTTATAAAATGATAAGTTGTATAATCGTAAGATATATATTTAACATTTATTATTTAAAAATCATACAAAATAGTAATAAGTAAAACCTACAATATATTATTTATATAACAATTTTTCCATGGCCAAATATTTTTTGGACTGTTAATACTATATAGTATAAAACCTTTAATTTATTTTACGTTATTATAGTATATTTAAAAAAAACCTATGAACATGTGCACAAAATTTTATCTGTTTCATTTACTTATAAGAAAATCTATATATGTTTAAGAATTCAAGTAAAAGTAAGTAATATTTACAGTTTAAGTTTCCTACAACAATTTACTATACAAGAAAGAAAACAAATACAGTTTTAGTAAAAGAAAACTCTTACAACTACAAACATCAATTAGAATTACTAGAGCATAAAAATACATACTATTTGTACAAAAATGTTGTAACAATAATTTTTTATATTGCAAACAAGAAATTTCACAAAATCCCTTTAATAATTTGGCAACATCAATAACATGATGTTTGGTTATGTTCTTAGCTTACGTGAATTTTTGTAATTTTTATTTTAAAACATATGTACATGAATATGCAGGCTCTCAAGTTGGAATATATTTATGATAGTTTGCAGTTGCTGGTAGATTTTTTGAGTTTCAATCGTGTTTGATATTGCGTATGAGGAGGGGATCCAGAAAATTTGTTTACATAAATATTTAACCCTAGAGTACGTCGATTCGACGAGCAGCGCTCTTCTCTAATAGTTTATCTTTTTACTGGTTGCTTAAATTTTGTATAGCTGTAGTCGGTAAGCTTCTTTTTATACTGATTTTCCGTTTACATGGCATTCGATTTTTTTAGTTTATTTCTGTGAATACCATGTATTTATTCATATTTGATGTGACTTCACAATGAAAGATTGTATGGAGATATAAGCAAAAATATATGGGCCACTATCAGAAATTTTTAACCTGACTGAAACTGACTCTAATCCTTAATAAGTTTTAATCCTTAAGATCTAAACTTACAACACTTGAAGTTCAGAAATTTCTACAGAGCTGGTCTGCAGAAATTTGTTGATGTATACTGCGACCAAGCTAATTATTTTTAGACAGTCATCTGATATATCTAAAATTATATTTCAATCATGTTTATGTATACATCTGAAAATGAAAAAAAACGTTGCTGTTTCTTTTTATGTTTATATATGTTTTTATTAAATATTATCAATTCACCAGACTATTGAATTTTTCGAAAATAATAATAATAATAATAATAATAATAATAATAATATTAATAATATTAATAATAATAATAAATATATGTTTACGTTTTTCAATATGCAAATTTATGATTGTTTATTGAAACCATTTTAGGTATACAAATACCTTTTTAATCGGTAAAATCTAAACAAGTATAAATATATTTATCAATATTTGTTTTAAAATTCAAATAAAAAAATCCAATACAAAAATAAATTGTAAGTTAGTTGTAAGAAGCCCTTTTAATCATTATTAATTATTTTCCGTAGAGTTTTCTTTCATTAATTTTTTGGTAGCTTCGTATTTTATTTCTTTGTAAAGTTCAGTAAACATTTTTCTTGCCATCATAATTTACATCCATATGCATTCTTTCAGCAAGATATAATTTATATTATTCAATTTACATTAATTTTATTATAGTAGTGCTCAGCTGAGCTTTTTTCCTCACTTCGCTATACATCTTACAATATTTGTATTGCCGCAATAAAAATTGTTTTAGCAAAAATATAATGGAAAATATATATGAAATAACTTGCAAAATATTCTTGCCAAAATTTCTGCCAGTTTTGTGGTTCAACCAACAGCAGATTAAATTATGAATAGTTTCGTTTTTTCTTGCTTTTATCTTTTAAAAGATATATTAATAGTTGGTCTTACCAGTGGAAAGTAGCAGCGAAAAATAGTTTTTTTTTTTTTAATGTATGTCTGTGTTTGAAATAATTTTAATGTTATTTTCTTATTTAAACACATTAAAAAGAAATACAAAAAATATTCAAAGAGCAGTTGTTGTTAAAAAGGTACATATTTCACTTAAGTTATTAAAATAATTTTTATAAGATAAACAATTTTAATTCGGTTAATAATTTATATTTATCTGAACAGAGCAAATGTAGCGAGATATGCTGTATGAAAAACTAAATATTAATAAATATTAATAATAAAATTATGATGTTTTTGAATAAATCAATAAAATAAGATCCAAATTAATTATATTAAAATACCTAATACACATTTACTGCGAAACTAAAAAATCTTCCTTTGTGTGTTTAATAGAGTTCCTAATTTCCCGGAATATTTCTGTAACCGGGAAATAGAATATAAGTTTCGTGGGAATTTTAGTAGAATAATATAATTGAATTGCGGTGTAAATTTTGAAGCAATGCTTTAAACAAAATTTCACTTAAGAGTTTCTGCAACGATTTAAATAAAATCTAATAATTATTTTAAAAAATGTTCAAAAAATTTTAGGAATAGATTTTTTAAGATATCCAAATTCAGCACTTTTGGTCCTACATTGTCGAATTTTAGGTAAGTTTTGTTCATAAATTATTATATCTGAAGGACTATATACTTATGTAAGTGTTTAATAAAAAATACATACCAAAAATTTAAATTTCAGTACTATAAAGGTTAATAACACTGGTCGGCAAATTTAAACACGAATAGCTGAACTATATGGATTTCCAACTTGTCCGGATTTTTTTATGTGCGTGTCTAATGTACACGAGTATATTTCACCATAACTCAAGAACGATGAGAAAAATGTGCAGAATAAAAATGTCTTTAAGCCATTATTATATGCTCAATATTTTCGGAGTTATTTAGAAATTTGTGTCCGGAAAAAAATACTTTCTTGCCAAATTGAAGATTTTTTTTCTTAAAGGTTCTTTTCAAATTGACGCACAAATCTTGATTTTATTCACAGTTAAATTAAAATACGCATGTTTACCTACAATTAAGTAGAGATACACTGGTGGGAAAAAAATATATAATAATTTGCTTTACCTCTTTAAGCAAAAATAGGTGGATTAGATGGAATTTGACGAGCTAAAAAAGAATCTGCTTTCACTTTTTTCCAATCACGTACTGATTTTTTAATGGGCATGACTAACATGAGCAGCTTATTCAGAATTGAAAACCGTTTCTCAAATGTAAATAAATAAAACTCCTATAGATGCCGATTAAAATTATCTTATCTTAGCATTGTGTTTTATCCGCTCAATATTTTCATAGGTAATGACCAAAACCCTGCAAATTTTTCATGAAAAGTTTATATTTCTTCTAAATAACTCTAAAAATATTGAGCGAGTTTTGTGCATCAATTTTAATGATATATGGCTTATATTGTTATCAGCTTTATGATAAAGAATTAAAAACTGCACAATTTTGCCGATTTTATTCCTCAAAAGAAATTTTCAGGAAAAAAATTCTTCAATGTTGCATAAAAAATTGTTTTTTTTAACTAGTCTCTGAATAACTCCGAAACTGTTGGGCGGATCAAAATGTTTAATTAATATAAAGATAATTTTTGTCTGTATCTTTTGGTGTTTCAATTGTCAAAATCGAATTATCAAGTTATTATAAAATATATTCATGAATTCGCCGTATTAATGGGGAGAAATTACACATGCCCATAAATCACGACCTGACGGAAAAAAACTGAAGCATATTCGTGCTTACCAGGTCAAATTCCATTTAGTCCACACACACATTTTTTTTTTTTTTTTTTTTTAAACGGGGACGAAATTTTTGCTGATTTTTTTATGTCAGTAAACATTTTAAATTACTGGTTAAAGCATTGGAAAATTCATAATAACTTCTAGTCTCTACACTTTTTGATATTACAAAAATGTTAGAAAATAAAATTCCTGAAAATTTGCCCAGAAAAAATTTTATGTTCCAGAAGAAAATATAATAATAATGAATTGGAAAAATATATATAAAAAAACAAAAAATATGGAACTTTTCATGCCGAAATTTCAGATTAATATAGCTTTTTACCGATGCCACTAATTTTTATGATTTTCCTGCATTTTAAAATCTTGTAAGTATACCAGCTCATGCTATTGAATAATTTTTAGAACTAAAAAACGGGAGAATATATTCATTCAGAAAAGTTTTGAAATAGAATATGAAATATATCATTGTACATTGTAAGATTAGAATCGGCTTGACCGAATCTGTTATTCCACTATCATTGAAAAATTCTCAGTGGAATAAAAATCTACCATTTATTAATATAAAATTTATATAATGGGACTTATTTTAAATAAAGAAAATAATATTTTTAATCTTTGTTGCAATTATAATGGGACTACTAGTACTTTTCCCATTTCTTTGATCAAAAAATGTAGTAGAATATTCAGATGATTTTTCAATATATGACATTAAATGGGTGCTGCAACTTATCTAATTGCCTCTCAGTTATATATAATTCATTACATAAGCGTTAATTAAAAGTACTGGTCCTATCCGTCCGATTTGCATATAAAATGTTAAACTGTATATATATATATATATATATATATATATATATATATATATTTTATCCTTAAACCACATGTACGAAATTTCGTTCTCTTTCATACTTTTGTTGTGGTTTGTAGAATCTGAAAATGTTTAGATTCACAGTGAGAATGTTTTTCGGATCAATTTTTTACAGGCTATATCTGTGGCCAAAAGGAGAATTTACATAACTTAACTTATGGCCGTTTGCCATTTCTTTAATTTTTAGAATTGTAATATTAATATTTATGTAATATTTCATTACATATTGTGTATATTTTTCACAACAACATAATTCATTTGATTTTTACTTTTTTTTTGAAATGTAAATATTGTATAAATTAGCATATTCTTTTCTTCCATATTCCCTATATTAAAATACATGATTGGATTTTATATACTTGTTTGAAATATATAGTTTTTTAAAACATAAATTTTATTTTCATAGTATTTTGAAAATTGAATAAGTACCTAATTCAACATATTCAAGATATATTTTAAAGTTTCCTTTTGGTAAAAATGTATAACTTGAGATATTATATAAAACAAAATATTAATTTTATAAAGGAAAGAACATTTTTCGATAGTCAATATTAGAGTATCCAAAAAACCGACTTTTTTTTAGAAAACCGTGCGTTACACGTGTATACAAGTTTTACTCTGTAAAAATAATAAATTTAAATGTACATAATTTCAAAATGAAAGTTTTTTATTCACGTTATAACTTCAGAGAATTTATTATTATTGTTATTATTATTATTATTATTATTATTATTATTATTATTATTTGTTTTTTTTAAATTTGACGTTGTTGTTTTTATTTGATTATCTTAATTAATAAACTTTATTTAATATTTTATTCCTAATCCTGGTATTTGAAAATATTTTTATCCAAAATAAAACATATTTTGTGATTGAGACATTTATAAGTGAGCATAAAATTCTGGTTATAAAAATTATACCAACAGAACCATATATTGGTACATTTGTTAAAGTTTTAAATTTTAAATAATTTCTTATTGGTTTTAATAAAATTAGTAAGCTTTTCAGAAAAACTTTGACTGTGTATTTGGAAATTTGTTTGATAATGATAAATACATTTAATTTTTAATGTATACATATACATAAAATAAACGTTATAAAGCAAAAAATTTAAACGTTTAAAATTTTTTGTGCGCACTAAATAGTTCCATTTATTTCAACTTTTAAAAAGAATTGTCTATCTGCCATTTTTAATGAAACTTCTTACTTTTGGTCATGTAATTTTTATTTTTTGAACTCTTTTTCTGAATAAAATTTATTTATTTACAAGGTAGGTATTTTCAATTTAAAACCTAAAAGACGGTCTCCTGAAAAGTAGTAAAAATCAATTATATAGTTTTTTCTTTTTTCTTTTATAGATTAATAAAAAATCGGTGCATCAAATTTTTCCATCCAATTTTTATTAACCTATGACCACTCATTCTATTTTTATCCAATTTTGTTCGCAGATGGAGCAAATTGGTGAAAGTATAAAGAAAGCATTTAAAAGGAATTTTATTGATTTAAATTTTAAAAACTATCTATATTATTAAAAGTAGTTAAGAGTTATTAAAATGATCATAACTTTTCTTGTATAAGATATACCAAATATGCATTGGATTTGCCAAAGCTTACATCTTTAGAAACTTTATAAAAATTAGAAAAATATATTTCTTTTTAAATAAATTTGAAAGCTATATATAAAAAATTAATATATTTTTATTTTTCTTTAATTTTTAAAACATGAAGCCCAATCGGTACTTTAAATATGCGGTAAATTTCAAAGTGGATTAAGAACTAGTTGAGATATGCGTAAAAATATTGAAAATTACATACTAGAAAATTCGATTTACTGAATTATTTTTATTAGTTATTGTAAGTATAAACTACGGTTTTTGTACAAAAAGTCTTATTACTTATAATTTATCACTTGTGAAAAATAGTAAAAATAAATATGAGAATCATTTTTTCTAGAAAAAATTTAAACATTTTCGCACATATATTTAGCATATTTAGAATACCGAATGAGCTTTTTGTATAAAAGGTAAGAGTGGATTTATTTTTTATATAGCTTTAAAATTTATTTTTAGAAAAAATATTTGTATCTATAAAATATGTATCTTCATATTGTAGGATTGTTTTTAATCGAATATACATTTTTTTTATCTTTTTTCAAAAAGGAATCTCAATATCATTTAAAAGTGATATCTTCCATTATACTTTAGGAAAGTACTAAATCTTTCAGAATTTGTTTGATGTTTATAAAAAATATAAAAGATATTCAGCCTAACCACAAAAGAAGTCTAAAGTTTAGTTTTTATTAAAATCAATTTTATTTTCAAATAGTCTTGTTTTTTTCGTACTATAAGAATTATTTAAAAAGCAGTTATTTTTTAAATTCATATATTAAAAAAAGAAATTTCAAAAAATTATAAAAACAAAATATTCATAAGCTTACAAAACAATAAAAAATAAAATTTTTTTTTTTAATTTATAACGAAGTTTTAAAATTTAGTTTGAAAAATATTTTATGGTAAAAAATTTAAAAGATTAGTCGAATTTATGGATTCAAAATCGACATTTAGGTTTTGTGGTTAGCCCGATTATTTTTAAATAATTCTTTTTCACACTAAAATATATGAAAAGTAAGAAAAATATTTCCAGAGCATAACAATTGAATTTCAGCATTAAAGTTATGTTTTATATCGTTCATTGATGGTTCTTGATATAATTATAATTAAAATATTATCCTAAAAATATACTTTATATTTATTGAAGAAATATTTTTTATTTAATATTTTTATTTGCGATCTATTTCCCAAAGAAACATTAAGCCAATTTTGTTCAAAAATTACAAAATAACTTTGGTTTTTAAGTTCCAATGAACTAAAAAACTACAATTAAAATATGTTAACTTAAATTAACTTGTATATGAGTCACAATAAATACAATTTCTATTTTATTTTCTGAAAGGAAGGTAAAGTACATGATATGTTTTTAGTCTGTTTATTTCATCGCTATCATTCAGAAGGTTAATAGCTAAAATATTTGAGTGATTGCTTAGTCTATGGAGATATCTGTCACTGAATTTATTTATTTCGGCCTTAATTTTAGGTATACCAAGATCGCGGTGTATATTTTCAAAGCTGTATACCATAAGTCCAAACTGGTTTAATTATAGTTTTATATAATATAACTTTAGTTTCTAATGTAAGTGAAGATTTTGGTCCTAAAAGCCAGTACAACTTTTTTGTCTTAATATTTAGTTGTTTCCGTTTCATTTTGATGTAATCTCTCCATGTTAGTTTTCTTTCTAGACAAAGTCCTAGATATTTTACATTAGTCAAATGTTGAAGATTTATTCCGTTTAGGGATATAGGGGAACAATGGTTTTTCCTCAATTTAAAGGTTATATGAACTGATTTATCTGTGTTCACTTTTATGTTCCATTTGTTTAGCCATTCATGTATCAGATTTATAATATATTAGAAGCTTCAGATGGAGAATCATTGGAAGCCATTATAGCAGTATCATCTGCATATGTTGCAATGGTGAGATCATTTTTTATAGGCATATCTGAAGTAAAAATAGTATATAAAACTGGTCCCAAAACACTTCCTTGTGGAACACCAGAGTGAATTAAGCTAAATACTGATTTTTGATTATTTACTTTAACATAAAATTTTCTCTCGTGTAAATACGATTTCAAAAGAATGTAAAAAGGAGCCGGAAGGATTTTTTTCAGTTTATATAGGAGCCCTGAATGCCAAACCCTATCGAAGGCCTTCTTTATATCTATAAATACAGCAGAGCAGTAACGTTTACGTTCTAAAGCATTAGAAATTTCATCAATAATTCGGTGACACTGTTCGGGTGTACCGTATATCTATAAATACAGCAGAGCAGTAACGTTTATGTTCTAAAGCATTAGAAATTTCATCAATAATTCGGTGACACTGTTCGGCTGTACCGTGTTTATGCCTAAACCCAAATTGATGTTCTGGTATTACGTTTTGTATTTCTAATATATAACATACTTTTCAGTTATATTTTTTCAAACAATTTTGAAATTATTGGTAGTAAACTTATTGGTCTATAAGAACTAATTAAGTGTTCCTGTTTATTTGAGATGGAAAGTAATTCAATCTTAAAATAGAATTAAACAATGTGGTTAGAAAGATCATACCTTTTCTAGGTAAAGACTTAATTATTTTATAACAAATGCTGTCATAACCAGGACTTTTTTATTGATAAGTTTTATAACCATTTTCTGAACTTCTGACAGTGTAACGTGTTTTATTGGAAAACTCATTTGGCATGCAACGTCAAGGAATTTTCTATTTCAATCTTTTGTACTTGTTGATTTAGATTAAATGGATGAAAAACTTCTTCCAATTGATTTTTAAATGCAATATAGGAATATGTTTTTTCGCCTTCCACAGATTGTAGTCATCATTTCGATTTGGATTATTAAAATAAGCGATAATTGGAGTGTAATCCGAACTTAGTTACTGTCTACAATATCTAAAAGCGATCTAGAAATACCAGTAAAAATAACAAAATCTAAAAGATCTGGTATTTTAGTAGGGTCGCTTGGCCAATATGTGAGATTTTCTGTAGAAAGTGTTGAATGATTATTCTTTAAAATACATTTATATAGTTCTTTTCCTTTTGAGTTGGCTAAACGTGAAGAACCCACCATGGATGTTTCGCATTAAAGTCACCACCAACAATGAATTTCGGGCCGATTCTACTAAAGAAATCATCGTATTGCTGACATTTAATACTGTGTCTAGGTGGACAACATATTGAAAAAATATTAAGGTCATAATTATTACACTTGACTTTAACACCAGTTGCTTGTAAATAAGGTTCTTCAAAGGGATCCAAAATTTCATAATTTATATTTGATTTTATTAGGATATCACCTCCCCCATGAGCTCTATTGCCCGGATGAAAAGCATTTATGGTATTTTAAAATAATTCTTGGACGTAAAGTGGGTTTCAGATATTAAAAATATATCTATGTGTTTGGTTTTAAGAAAAACTTCAGTTTCGTATTTATGACCAGAAAGCCCTTTGGCATTCCATATTTCTATCCTAAAATTTATTTGCATAATTTGGTCATAATCATTGACATCATGTTCATGAGATTTTCAATCATGTTTTCTAATTTCTCCAAACGAGATATATAGTTCTTGTTAGGGCATTTAACAGCTTCAAAGTAGGATGGATAATACCGATTGTTATGTTGATTATTCAACTTACTATTTAAATTTGGATATTCTGCTGAATTTATATTGAATTGACTGGGTTTTTGAGATGACATGAAACGAGTTTGTTTTTGGGGTCTTTTTGAAATAAGATCTTGGTACACTCTACATCCTTTATAATTAGCTGTATAGTTATTTAAACAATGAATACAACGAGGTGGGGTTTCAATGTGTTTAGTGCATTCAGATGTAACATGACCCATACCACATTTAACACACCTATATGGTTTTTAGAATATGATTTGATATGTCCAAATTGTTGGCACCGATGATATTGTACTAAATCGTTATTTCTTAAAGGTGGTTCAATTTTAACCAAGGCATTAATATCATATACACTTTTGTTATTTGGGTTAGGGTCTAAATCTTCGAAAACATAGATAAAGATTCTTTAGTTACACGGCTTTTAATATTAGTTTCTGACGTCTCTGACTTGATGGCCTAGTAATAGTAGTTCAGCCTTTATGTCCTCGATTGGTGTTGAATGGTGAAGTACCTTAACTACAATTCTATATGCCTTTTCTTGCTTTAATTAATAAGTATGAAAACTAATTTTTAACTCTTCCAAATACTTAACAATTTTGCGATAGGAATCTACAGATTTAATCATTAAGCAGATTTACAATAAAATTTATTAGATGTTATTAAAGAATTAAATTTTTTTAAACATTTTGTATATAAATTAATTTATTTATTTTATGTTATTTTTGTCTGAAATATTTTGTTTTTATAAACATTGGTTTTGAGTAAAACTTTTATTGTTAAATTTCGGTTTAACAAATTTTGTATGTTAAAAAATATACTTTATGTTTTTTTTTTTTTGATTTTTGGTTTTCGAAAATATTTGTGATTGAGATTTAGTTTCTGTTTTCAAGAGAATGACACCAAATACATCTGATTGCGATCGCTGTCACTTAAAGACTGTATTGAAGAAACTCAGATTAATTAAAAATATAATAATCTTTAGTCAAATGTAATTGGTTATGCTTTTATTTTTTTTTTTTTTAATTTAAATATTGTTTATTTATTTATTTATTTATTGAATAATTACAATACAATTAAAAATTATATTCTAATTCAAACCGAGCAGAGTAATGAAGACTATTGCTCGTTGTAGTGAAACAGACCAGAGTCTCTGGTGGGAATCGAACCCACGACACCAGACTGACAGACTAGCTCACTGCCAACTAGGTCATTGGGGCACATATTAAATATTATATAACAAAAAAAAAAAAATCATCAATATACATAAATACATATTTTTTCATATAATTTGTTTTAATAAGGTATAAAATCGAAAACGCTGGTTTTAACATACAATTTCTATAATCATTATAAGTCAAAAATATACCATTTTTTGCACGTTATAAAAAATTAGGAAAAAAAAGTAGTTCTGATAAAGCGCTGGTGCAGTTTTCTTAATTCTGTAGCACATTATATAATGGTCTAAAATATTAAAAAAAAAATAACAACATTTAATGTTATATTTCAATCTTAGTAAATTTGAAAGATCTAGAAATAAAATAAGATATATTTAAGAGGCTATACTGGTACATATTCCAATAAACGCACATAAACCTTTTTAATCAACTTACGAAAAATGGGGCTAAAAAATAATTACGGTGCTACAAATTATTTTTTTATTTTATATATTGATTTCACTTAAAAAATTAATAACAAAAAATTTAAAATGTACATTATTTTTTTTTTCATTGTAATGCCATTTTTTATGACATTTTCCTATATACGTACTTAAACTAATGAACCAATTTAACATTATTAATAATGCGTTGACCTTTGTTTCGAATAACTTAAAAAATTCGGTCTGGCATTGATTCGACTAATTTTTGAAGAAAATAACTGTCAATTTCTTCTCAGACTTACTTAATTTTTAGTTTTAACTCCGTTATTGTCATTATGGCTTAATTCTGTGCCTTTCTTGCCTAAACTTTACGGGCCATGTACCGACCGATTCTCCTTTGGATTTAAATCGCAGCCCGGATTTAAATCCAACAGTGGAATACTACGTTCATTAAACCACGATTTAGTTTGGCTCGAGACATGGATTGCGGCGTTATCCGGTTTGAATATCCAGCACTTCATTATAAAGTGCCCAAACCATAACACTTCCTCCACCGAAATTGCGTTTCGACATACGAATTTCGTTCGATCTCAAATCATGCTAATAGTATTCTTACTATTCTTACTATGGTCCAAACTGAATTTCTTTTCATCAGAAAAAATTACTTTATTCCACTCATCTTTACATTTCATGTATTGCGCTTAAATTTTAAACGATGTCCCTTATAACGCTATTTTAACATTGGCTTACATTTTGGTTTCCTCCATTTTATATTATCATCTGTTAGCAAAATGTATGCAACATGTTTGGAAGTGACAGGAAGTACAAGTTTATTTTTTATTTGTGTATTTGATTTATTGCGGGTGGCTTCTTCTTTTATTTTATTAATTTGCCTTTTTGTTTTGATTACCTTTTGTTGGTTTCCGCATTCATTATTTTTGCTCTTTCTTAAAAAAGCCTCGAATTACTCCTTCCGAACGGTTAATTTTTCATCCAATTTCTCTGTTAGAACAGCTTTGATCACGAAAAAATTGTGCTCGAATTTTTTCCTGGTCTGTAAGAAAAGTTCCTTTGGGCATCCTTTAAGCTGATGAAATTTACGAATTAAAACAAAAATATTTTTCGTAAACAGATAGTCATCAGAGAGTAATCAGAAACTTACCGTAAGTGAAACAAACAACTAAACCTGTTAAAATTGTTTGATCTTTTTTTTTATAGGAATAATCCACTGAAACGATCACCAATATGTTCTGATTGCTAAATTAAAGAAAACAACAAAAGCAAGAAATAAATATATCTTACATAAAAAAGTACCGTTATATCGCGAGTTATTGTAGCAACACAACATTGTTTTTGGTTAAGAGAGACGAATATACCTCAAAGAAAAACAAAAATTTTATACGGTGTAATTCAAGCAATATAAGGTATTGATTAACTACCGTTAAAGGGTTTAGTTAAGAAAATTGCAATTGAACTACATACGGTGGTAAAAATGAATATAATTAATGAACAAATAATATGTGGATATTTTTTTTCTTGCTAATGAACACTTCTCTCTATTATTTTAAATAATAATAGTTTTTTATCAATACAATAATAATAATAATAATAATAATAATAATAATAATTATAATTATAATAATAATGATAATAATAGTAATAATAATAATAATAATAGCTTTTTATTAATACGTTTTATTTTAATATATGATAAGATGGAATAATAACATGACAAATTGAAATAATATTAATATGATAAGATTGTATAACTATATGTTATCATATAGTTATAAATATGATAATAATAATAATATGATAAAATGGAATTATATTATTAATGTGGTATAATAACATAATAAGATAGAATAGTAATATAATAACATCAAATCATAATCTGATGGAAAACGATATTGATGTAGTAAGATAGTTAAATTTTATGTAGAACTAGAATCATAACATGAAAAAATAAACCACGAAATCGGACACAATGTGACAGAATGGAATCCTAAGAATTATTACTTATAATCATTTCTTTTTTTCACTGTGATTATATGTTCTAATTATAATATGTTGCACTTAGATTATGGTCACTATAACTACAAAAAAAAAAAAAAAAAAATAATAATAATTTTCTGTCTACGCCTTTCATACTCATCCGTCAAATACTGAAGAAATGGTTAAATTTTATTAAAATCTGTATATTTGACAATTTTTTATTTTTTTTTTTTCGCCTTTATAATTTATATTAAATTTCGTCTGCTTTTTCCGACATCTAGCGGCGACAAAATGAGTTAAATATAAAAAAGCCTTTTATCACAAAATTTTCCATTTATATACAAATCCTACTATACAATACAAAATTGTGAAAGCATAATTTAAACTTATAGAATGTGCCTATTTATTTACGCTGAATTTTGATGCTAAAATATTCCGTGAATATGTAACTTTTCAAATTGATTTCTTTCCGTAATACAGTATAATTATATAATGAATAATTTAAAGTTTCTTACACAAAAATTTCATTGAATAAATTTTAAATAAGATAAGAGAACTTTTTTGTAATCTTCTTCAGCTATTTTCTTTCTTTACATTAAAAGTCGAAACCACATGCTAAAGTATTAACTTTACTCTGTGGCAAACTTAAATACTTATTGCTGGAAAAGTTTTTGCGAGTATACAAATGAATATAGTATTCCTACTATGACTATACAATATTTTATCGATTCTTTAGAAACCTACACAAGTGGTTTTGTAAGAACTTAAATCAAATACAAATTGTTGCATTTTTTTGTGAATAAAATAGTCTGCGATATTAAACTACTGTACTTAAGTATGTAAAGAAATATTGGAGAATAAATACGACTACAATTGGCAGTTCTTTCATTTGATAATTCTTTATCAATATAAATGAAAGAGAATTTTGTTTGTAATCAATAAAACTGTTAGGCCGAATGGAACATGAATTTAAAAAGTGAATTAATTTCGATTCCAAAAAATTTATACATATACAAAAGATATTGTATTGTTTCTAAATTTTGATTAGAATTAGCAATGAACATAATAACCTTTTGCCCTCAGTATTTAAAATTTAAAAAGTGAATTAATTTCGATTCCAAAAAATTTATACATATACAAAAGATATTGTATTGTTTCTAAATTTTGATTAGAATTAGCAATGAACATAATAACCTTTTGCCCTCAGTATTTAAAATCAAAATTATATTGTAATGTTTTTAGATAAAATTATACTTTTTTATTAAGAAATTATATGAAATTCATTTGCACGCAAAAGTATATCTCCAGTATACGATTGTATATTTTCCTTTTAAAATGTTGCGTATGAGTTATAAGTATAGTTATAGTCTAATGACTAGACTAGACTAGACTGTAGTCTTTCATACCAATATATACATACACTTTAAAGTGCATTGATTTGAATGGAGACAAAACAAAGTTGAAAATATACACCCCCCCCCCCCCCCTAAAAATAAAGATTGATATGTTTTAAACTAATCTCCAAAATATTTCAGTTTAATTATTTTGTTCACAAGAGCTGCTCTATTTTTAAAATACCTCCAAAAATATGATTTTCGATCAACAGTGTATATAATTTTTAACTTTTGTCAACTAAATACAACATATGATAGAAATCTGACGTTTAATACGTAGTGTGTAATTTTTTTTTTTTTATTAATTTTCATTCTAGCGAAATTAAAATTTTTGTAAAATTTTCTATGACTATATTTTAAATACTATTTTATTCAAGTTTAAATATTTTGGACATTATCCATCGAAATTTATATCTTGGGGCATCATTGGAAAGGTCTCATTCAATACTATTAACAAATGTATTCATTTAAATCTTCAGTTGCACAAGTAATATTTTGGGGCTTCCAGTCCACAATTGGTTAAGTTGATTACTATGTCAAATAATTGGTTAGTTAAGAAAATAAATGTTACTAAAACCATACATTTATCAATATATCTTGAAAAAAGTCTGAAATATATAAAATTATATGTTTGAATAAAGAAAATATGACAAAAAACGTTAGTAAAATCTTAATATTCTGCGACTGAAAAGAGACATAAGAATTACTTATATAAATATTCCAGGCCTTAGTATGCTCTATTACAATTTGACGTTAATTTTCTTTTAACGAAAATTTTTATATTGAAAATGGTTTGAAAATGTTTTGAGAATGGTCCAGCTAACGTAAGTTTTAACATTCAGATGTAATATTTTGGGTATCATGTAAGAATAGACCAATCTTCATTTCTATATGAGTATATTTTCAATGTTTTTTTTTTCGTGGGATTCATTAATTATCTGCATACAGAGAAAACAGTTTCGTTGTGGTAACCGAATTTTTTGTCAATCGAATTTGGTTGATTGCATGTACTATCAGCTGAATTCATTGCAACTACTGAATTTTTCGTTTATGAATACCATATTTATAACTCACTCACATATGTATGAAAAACTAAATACAAGAAGGTTAGGATTATACATATATATATATATATATATATATATATATATAGATATAGATATATGTATATATTTGAATGGGTTGATACTTGTTATTTTGTTATTCTTTTTCTTCCCAGAAGTTGGAAAATCATAAAAATATTATGAAAATCAATTTCATTCATATACACAAAGTCATTTTCACATATTAACATGCTTGATCCGCACAACTCTTAAACACCATTCCATAGTACGACCGTTGGAAAATTTTTGTTTGAAACTTGAGATCTAGAAAAAAAATCATTAGCATGTTCTTGACGACAGTCTGTTGCTGTTTTGCTTTTAGTTCTTGATTTCAGTATTGAAATATTTATTTACTTATATTTGATTTTATTAAAAAATGTCAGAAATAATTTATCAATTGTTCGATCACTGTTCAAAATATTTGTCGGTTGAGAACACCGTACTTAGTTTTTTGTACTATAACTGAATTTTTCAAATATGTGTATTACTGATTACAGTAACTGTAAATTTAATCGTATATACAATTGTTATAATCTCAAATGACTACAAACAGCAATATTCATAGCGAAATATGAATTTTCTGTGCTTTCCTTTATCGAATGCATTTTAATTATTTTTCTTTGATAGAAAATGATCGAATAATAGTTATAGGAACTCCACTTCTGTTATATCTATAAATATTTAGCAATTAATATAAAAATATTTGAATTAAAAAATATTCTTTAATAACAATTAAATTTTAATATATTCTACTAAATTTATATTACTTCAACCATTTTTCAAAAAAAAAAAAAAAAAAAAAAAAAATTAAAAATAAATTCAGTGTGTGTATTTTTAATTAAGAAAAACAAAAAGAAGTTCTTTCCAAATTCAACAAAATTTGTTATGAATATGTTCGTGACTAACGGGAATCTACTTTTATAGTAATTTTAGTAATTGTTGGGTTTTAGCAGGACTTTAGCATTTGCAATAAAAGAGAGATATGAAAGTAGCAATTGCACATTAAAAAGTTAATGAAATAATTTGCTTAATAAAATATTTTGTAGAGTATACAAGTAGTCACTAATATATACTTATGGCAAAATATTTTAAATATAAATTAAAACTGTTAGTGTCTACAAGTTAAGGTACATTCAGATTAGTCAAATATTTGACGAAAAAAAAACATAACACAGCTGGAATGTTTTTAAATGCGGTTTGATGTTATATTCCCTTATAAATCATTTGCAAGATAAAATAACGGCAAACAATTTGTAAAACTAGCGGTAGCGGAATTTTGATCAAATATTCGCCAAATGTGAGCATATCTTCACTCTCATATAAGCATAAACTCAATACAATTTTAATATATAGTGTAGTAATACAATAGCAAATAATAAAAGTGTTCAAGAAAATTTTTTATACTTAGAAGAAAAATAAAATAAAAATAAAAATAAAAAAATGCTCTACAATAGTTTTTAACACTACTGCTATTAGATTAAAGTATAGAAAACTTTTAAGTGCAGTGCAATATGGGAAATGTCATAATACATAAGTCTCATAAATATTTTTTTTTTGAAATTGTTAAAAATTTACAAAATGTTTTTTACTTTGAATATTTTGCGTTAATGTTGCTATTATAAAATATAAACCAAATAAAATCTATTTGAAATCATTTTTTTTCTCAGAAATTATCTATAGGTTTTGTTCTTAATGATAAACTTAAAAAAATAACAAGAAAATGAATAAATTTTTGTTTAGATTACATTCAAGATAGTTCGCAGGAAAAATTAATTTTTCTGTAGTATAATTTTTTTGTTTCTTTTGTCTCCGAACTTAAATTAATATAAGAGCAAAGTTTGATGTAGTATGAATAAGAAAACATTGATATAAATTTATCTTATTGTGTAGGTTCACACGAACATGTAATACTATATATTTTGATACAATTTTATTATATTCTTTTTATATTTTAAATCTATGTTAAAAGATATCTCTTTTATACCCTACACCACCATAGATAATTGGAGTATTATGCGTTTGTGCTGATGTTTGCAACTCACAGAAAAAATCTTCGGACCCACACCTAAAATTATACCGTTCAATTCGTAGTCACTTCCTGAGTCGATTTAACGATGTCCGTCCATCTGGCTGGCTATACGTCCATGAAAACCTTATGAAGAAAGTACAGGCCGCAATTTTGAAGATATATTAATTAAATATGGCAAAAATAGTTATTTTAATGCATGGACAAAGCCTATTAAAATTGGTTATGATCGGTCCATTATTTTACCTAGCCCACTTACAAATTTTCTCCTGGAATAGGAGTTTTGCGCTCATAAATGCCACAAATATATCAATAATTTAATAAAATTCGGCACAAAAAATTTTAATATAAATACAAATAAGTGTACCCAATTTCATGAAGATCGATTCATAATTGATCATAGCTCCAATGTAAATCTCTCTTCCGGAAATCACTCAAAGAAATTTTAGTATCATATTAATATTTGACACATACAAGTTTGATATAAGTACGAGTGGAAACCGAATTTTATGGGAACCACGCACTAGTAATTAAAACCAATATAAATCAACAACATTATAAAATATATGTATGTTTAATAGAAAAATACATTAGGTTAGGTTAGGTTGGAAAGGGCGGCGCATTCACGCCTACACCCAGAGGCCAAACGGCCCATTGTGATCCCTTTATGAAAAGAAGAAAAAGAAAAAGAGAAAAGTGGAACCTATACCCAATCAATCAGTTATGATTGTTCCTAAGCCATTTTATCCCCATAACAAACCCTATGAGGTTGACAAGTCCTTTGCCATTAACCTCACCTAGTTCATGTAGTGTATGGCTTCCAAACCACTTCAACCTATTACGCTGAAGCCCTACGCAGTGACAGAGTATGTGCTCCACTGTCTCTAGCTCCTCAACATCATCGCACGTTCTACAGAAGTCTGATGTGCCAATGTCCCACTTACTCATCATATTCCCTATTGAGAAATGACCCGTAACCATACCTACTATGACTCTAAGACTACCACGACTCATACCTAGAAGATGCTTGGAATCTGCCAGTCCTAAGCTAGGCCATAATGCCCTAGAAAATCTGCAGTCCGATCTGTCATTCCAGGCTCGACTCGTGTTGTCCAGAGTCCACTCCCCTATGGCCCTAAAGAAGGACCCAATTGGAATCTTAACAGATGACTCTATGAAAGACCTATCTAGCTCCGAGCCACTGCGAGCTAGCTCATCGGCTATTTCGTTGCCATAGAAAAATACATTACATTTAATACAATTATTGATACAGAATAAGGATCCATATAACATACATTCCCAGAATTTTGATGCACATATACTATGGTGTAGGGTTTTATGTGGCGGGCTTTACCGACTATATCTTTCTTACTTGTTTCTTACTTATTTTTTATAGTAATTTTTTACACGAAACTCTAATATCTTATACAGCTGGAGACTAGTTTCTCACATGTACTCATAACAGCAACCAAATTCAATTTAGCAAAAATTTTCGTGAAGAAAAGGTTATCACAAAATATCAAACTTTGTTTATCACAAAAAAACCAAGACCATAAAGTATAAGAAAAAGTTTATTCCACACTAAACAAATGTGTGAAACTTATTGTTAGTCTTAATGTTTTTTATACAATAAAAAAAGAACGCAAATTCACATCTATGAATAAATAAAATAAATCGGATTTTCTTCTTTTCCTAGTAAATATAACAAATAACTAGTAGTTTATAAGAAATCATTGCAATAGTATTTTACAATTTGTAAGTTAATAATGGAAAACAATAAACAAAACTTAGAAACTGCATTACAATACACAGTGGGACAGAATCGAAATTTTTTGGAAATAAATCTTTAACTTCTGATCGGCTCGTTTGATTTTCATGAGATTTGGTATAGGCGTAATGGAGGAGTGTACAATGTTAAGTTTGGAAGGGGGGCACAACAAACCCCTCAGGGGCGGAGTTAAGGGGGCTCAAAATTAGGTACCTCTGACATAAAAAATTTTTAATCGCTTGCCAAATTTTTGTTTCTCGTCCGATTTCAAATATTATTGTAGGCCCTGATAAGGCCTATAAAAAACATGCTTACATGTCCTATTTATCTCTTATAGCTTTCAAGTTATTTGCGTTGGAAGTTTTAAGCACCGTAATTTTGCATGATTTTATTAGTTTTTTCCCACCTAGTTAAAGAACAAAATTATCTATTGAATAAAAGAAAATTGAAGTCGATATCTTTACCGAGTCCAAAAATAAACGATTTTGAATTTGAAAATTGCAAAAAGGACGATTTTTTGTGTTTTTTTAGCCGAAAAAGTATCTACACTCTTTTTTATCTAAAATGAAATTTTCTTTAGCAACATATAATAATTTTACACTTTTCTGAAAGGCAACTTCACAGAGATGACTTTAAGATAAAAAACAAGCCAAATAAATCAATTGGTCATGGTACATACCCTCCCGAATTCGACCCATTTTATATGAAAGTTTTGATTTTAGACCATTTTTCTCTCAAATCCCAAAGCACGAATCGACAAGCGGAATATATTTTAAGTATCCCCAATATGTTGTTAAAAGTCTTAAATCAAAATCTACTTGACTCCGGAAAAATGTGGATTCTATAGCCATAAATGTAAAAAATCCCATTTTTGGGAATTTTGATTAGTTTTTTTGGGAATTAAGGAAAGCCCTACCCCTCATTGAAATTTGGTTAACGCGCTTTTATTTACATTAATAAGATCCATATTTCATGCAAATTTCATTAAGATATCTTTATAAATAAATAAACCAAATAAAAGGCCCAATTTGGGGTTTTTGGAGAAAATACAAATTTTTTAACTGTAATAACATATTACAATTAGCGCTGCCCCTGAGAGGTTTGTTGTACCCCCTTTCCAAACTTAACATTGTACGCTCCTCCGCTATGCCTATACAAAATTTCATGAAAATCCAACCTGCCGATCAGAAGTTACAGATTTATTTTCAAAATATTTCGATTCTGCCCCACTGTGCAATATATTAAAACTTAAGTGAAGATACTGTAACATCCATCTGTTCCTCCCTCCTAGAGTTCGTGGGCTCCATTATCAACTTTTCGATGGCCGTAAATAATAGGTCCTTGAGAATTTTGATATTACACTGAATGCCTCGGGGTGGTTAAAACTCACCTCCATAAAGGGTTCTTTTACTCAATATTATGAAGTAAAAATATTGACCTTATAAATATCGTATTTTTGTTTATTTTTTTTAATACGTTTTTTGAATATACCATTTTTAATGTCTCACAATAAGTATTTAAGACTTAAAAACTAAAAAATTAAACTAAAATCTATTTGTTCTCTAACGAGGTGGTAGGTCAGCTCTACGAAACTTAGAACTTCTGGGACTTTAACAAGAAGTCTTTCAAGCGGATTTTACCAATGGCACCTCTAAATCTTTTTAAATATTTTCATTTCTTTTGTACCATGGTACACCCGTCATGGCCATAAGAATGTTTGATTGTGCCCTCTGAATAACAGCAATACTTGTACTAGTGACAGTTCCTCACAATTGGACGCCATATCTCCAAATAGGTTTTAAAACAGTTTTATTTTCTTGAATTTTAATAACTCTGTGTTTATGATAACAATGTTTTTGTTTAAATTTTTTCATTTAATGTTTACACTCAATAAAAATTTTAATATGGTTGTCTGCAAAATTTTATATTTTCAAGTATTTTTTATCAGAAACAAAATTTTTTTTAATATGAAAAATATTATTACTTCTATAACCATTAAATATTTTCAGTCTTTTTCCTTGTTCTTAAACCATATTCCGTTTTTAAACCAATATTATTGTCATGACAATGAAATGTTTCAAATAAATATAAAACTAATCCTTTTCACAAACTTAGTGAAAAATTCAATTGTTTGTTTTTAAATATAGTTTGTTTTTAATATATGTGTATTTATTGTAATTTCAATTTAGTTTATATATGAATAAATATACTCGTAAATAGCCAAGGTTTGGTTATACTTCAAGCAATAAAGGGCTAAAAGTGTTTAGTTAAAAAAACATAACTTGCATTTGAATCACAAATGGTAATGTAATATGTAATGTAGTATTTCTTAATACGTTTTATCTTAATATATGATAAGGTGGAATAATAGTATGACAAAATGAATTAGCAATATGATAAGATTAAATAACTATATGATAACGTGGGATAATATGATAAAATGGAATCATAATATGGCAATGTGGTATAATAGTAAAATAATAGAATAATAATAATAATAATAATAATAATAATAATAATAATAATAATAATAATAATAATGATGATAATAATATAATAATAGGTAAATATATAGGCTGTAAATATAAAGTTGACTAGATTCTACGACTGAGTGTTTATGTGAACTGAGTGTTGCTGTGTCATCAGCATATGTAGAAGTGATGAATTCATAATATATAGGTAAGTAAGAAATATAAATTAAATACAGGTTAAGACTAAGAACGCTTATACAATTGCTTTTATCTCAAATTTTTCTGACACAAGATCATTATATTTTACTCTAAATAGTCGTACAGATATACAAGACTCCAGCAATTTGTGAGTACATAGTGGTAGTAAACATAAATTTCGTGTATTAGAATTAGAGCTTGCGCCATATAAAAAAAATAGCTGAACAATAATTCTTTAATTCAGAATATTTTGTTATTTCTTCAGTTAGACGATTTAATTGTTTGTTAGTAGGCTAATAGTTCTATTAGAAATAGGTACGGTAAAATTTTTACTGGCTTTGGTGTCATTTTAATCTGAGGAGTATTCCACCTAGATTCAAGATCACATTACATATTATAGACATCATAATTATTTCTACGTTTGATATATTTTTAATAATTGACGTTGTTATTGAATCATATCTTGTTGATTTTCTCATATTTATATTTTTCTTAATTTGCACTATGCTAACAATAATTATGTCATCATAATTGAGAGTAGTGTCAGGTGGCTCTCCCAACACAAAATTACTTGTTTGGATATTTGGCTGAAAGACTGAACTTAAAAAACATACAAATAAATTTTCCTTATCTTCTGCACTATGAGACCAGCTTTCTTTAAAAGATTTTATGCCTCTACCGAAGGCCTAATATATTTCGCTGCCCTGCACAGGGAAGCATTTTTGTGTTTATTATTTGTTAAGCTTTCAATATAATTTCTATTCTTCTTCTAGATGGAGGGCAATTTTTAGTTTTTACTTGGTAAAGCTTAGGATGTCCAGCTTTGCAGCAGGTTTGTTGTTATTTTTTTTTTGCTTTCTTTTTTCAAGAAGAAGTTTTCCGATATCAGAATTTGATATATTTATATATATATATATATATATATATATATATATATATATTCTTTGAAATTTGACTCTCAAAATATTCCAGATCTGAGTCAATTAATGGCGTAAAGTCATTGACGCATTTCGTCTATATCTTTCTAACACTAAATATCTTCCAGAGACATGTCACATTTAACAGCAGATCGAAGTCTTGAAATCCGGTGATTTGTCTGATTTTTTTTTAACTTTTTTTGAACTTTTTTTTAAGTAAATTTTGACAAAACTATAACATTTTAGAGTAATAAAAACGCTTAATATGGACATAAAGAATGCGATTAAATTTGGTTCAGAAAAAGAAAAATACACAAGCTATGCCAAACATGTTCCACCGCGTTATGCCACGTTATGTTCATTTCTTCAAAATCAAATATGAGCCATGTTAAAGCTATGCCTAAGCTTTAGTCAATGAAAGCTAAAAAAAATTTAATAACAAAAGTGAGAATAACTCTGAGGCAAAGAATAATCAAAGCTCCTCAATAATAAAAAATAAAAATATTTTCATTATTGTGTATTAGGGTCTGATTCAGTACAACAAGAAAATTGTTTAGAATTAAAATTTGTATGAAAAATACTCAAAAAATATTTGAAGAAATGAGTAATTTTCATACAAATTTTAATTTCAAACAATTTGATTGTTGTACTGAATCAGACCATTAGGCTGGAAAAAATTCGTTATTGCAGACTTTTATTATATCCGGTATACCGAATAATCGAGAAAATGGTCCTGAATAATATTGAATTAAAAACAATAAAAATTTACAAAACAATTTGTCGTATGACAAGTTTACTCAAACTACGACAAAAAATATGATTGTTTTCCTTCTTTAGTCTGAATAAACTCGAATAATCATAACCAGGGAAATCATAAATATGCAACTGGATATTTTTTCTATATGTGAATGATGTCATCGATAAAATATTTATCCTTTCCAGAACAAATAAAGCATTTTGGCATCGATTTTTAAATGGATATTTTTGCATATTTCACTCTTAACGACATATCTTTGCATGTAGTGATTTTCAGATCATATCTATTTCCGATACCGATAAAATTCATTGAAAATCACTGAGGAGCTTGATTTGTAGTAAATAATCATGAAGTTTTAATATCAGATTAATATATATTTATTAAATCCATTTTTGAAACATTACTTGATTTGTAGTAAATAATCATGAAGTTTTAGTATCAGATTAATATATATTTATTAAATCCATTTTTGAAACATTACTAGCTTTTCAACTTGCCCAAATAGCATCAGCAAATTTAGTGAAAACAATTTATTTTTTTGAATGAAAGCTATTTATGTATGTAAATTTACATATGAATCTTTTTGATAATATCGAGACTAATTAGATAGGTAATCAAATACAAGATCAATAAAGTTTTTATGTCTTAAATTAGAATTAAAAATAAGGCTTTTGACTCAGTTGATAGATAAATTCAGTTTTGCCTTATTTTATATTGTCAAAATATTAATAAACACTTTGTTTTATTCCAAAAATTTATTTCTGTTTAAAAATCATAAAAATTTTTTGCTTTTAAGGAGCATATTTTCTCGTTTTTACAGAATTCTTTCATTTTCTGCTGCATATTCAATTCTCATAAAACACTTTTTTGGAGCATATTTGTGGTTTCTCTGATCATAATAAATGCCATTGATGATACTCGTGACATGCAACAGTGCTTTTAACATTTTCTGTGCAGATTTGGAAATTGTAAAAGAATTGGATAAAAGGTAAAAGTGACTTTAGGAACGCCCATCAGTGCTCAATGGTGATTATTTATTTAAAATTCTTACAGAAAAGTATTGCGAAAAAAATGCGTAAAAGTGCTTTAAAATTTATTCGGAAAATAATCTAGTTAACAATTAACTTTTATATAAAGTTATATATAAGAAAAATCTGTAGAGGGAATACTAAAAGTAGTTGATTTAGTTTTAATCTTAAACTTATTCCTTTCATTTCTTATTAAAAAAAAAAACATGTTATGTTTTGTTTGAAGGTACAACTTAGGTGGGGACATGAAATCCATGTCACTTCTGCGATTAACAAAAATGGTATGGAATTGCAGCAAGTGTGTTTAGCATTGTAGTCACCACAGACCAGGAAACGATCTCCTAACATGTTAAGAATTCCTCAAGATTTCTTCGATCATTGAAAGTCGTGGCTGGCAATTACTTTAGCTTAGGTTTAAATTACCAAAAAAAAAAAAAAAAAAAAAAAAACATTTAAAATTAATATATTAAAATTATATTAAAATTCTTAAAATCGTTTTATACTACACGTAGTCGAAAAAAAATCATTAAATTTAATAAATTAGCTTTTAATTTATTAAACAAACAGCAGTTGTTTATTGTAAATCATAAAATATGTAATAAAAACGTAATTGTATTTTTTGTTCAATTAATTAAAATAGTACGAATACAAACTAATACATTTATTTTTATATTGTTGTAAATGGAGTCTTATAAATTACGAAAATAAAATAAATAAATTTATTTTAAAAAGTGATAAAAAATTATGTTTAAATACAGAACATAATTAAAAAAGGATGTATGTAAGCCAAATTATCTTCACATATATATTATATTTTACAACTCTATCTCTCCGAACTGGTAAAAAGCATTCTCAAATAACATCGACTACGTAAAAAAAAATTAATTATAGAATTTCGGATCGGCTGCTCCGATTTCAATGAAATTTCACACGCTAATAGTAGAAGTGTAGGCGAATATATATATATATATATATATATATATATATATATATATATATATATATATATATATATATATATATATATATAAAATTCTAAAGTTTTTAAACAATGCACAGTGGGGTAGAATCGCCAAAAATAGCGTTTAATTCAGGGAAGCTGTATAGTGCTTTTTCATAATTTTGTAGCAATAATTAGCTGTTAGTACAGCTAATTAGTACACATTTTTTTAATACGTTATAAACCGTAATTATTTTTTACTATTACTTATACTCTGTTCCAACGAATACAACGACGACAATAAAAACGTATTTTTCTGAAGGAAAGATAACTCCTTCTCATATAAATAATGTCTTACCCTGTCGACGGGTACAGGTTAATTCACTCACTGTTACAAGTTTTATTTATTCCCATTAATTTTCTTTTACAGTTTTTTTTTTTCTTAAATAGCTTATAGTATTTAAGTTAATTTTTTTACAAAGCTGTTCTTTACATATATAGTATTTTACAAGAACTTTCAAAATTTTGTACTATTCGCAGTATTGCTACAACCATTTTTCTCAATTACCTTTTCATTTTCTGAAATTCCTCAAAAAAGGGAGAAAGGAGGAATCTTTTTTTATAACTTACATACTGATACAACTTATAAATAACTTAAAAGTATCTTAAGACTAATAATATTGTACAACTATCATACTAAAAACAGTAAAACTAAGAATAGAAGAAAATATATTTACAATAGGGTAGCTAATTGAGCAATATTATGTACTGTATTAACTATGTCTAAAGTAAGTCTCTTCCTGTGATAGAATAGGAGGTCTGCACCATCAAAAAAGAGGCCAGCTCCCCTAAGAGTCAATAGATCCACCAGCGATAGATATCTTGAGCCCTGAACAGTCTCAATATTACTAACCCTATCGAGATAAGGCCTGAATAAAATGTTCCCTAAAGAGCACGCACTCTCCAAAAATTTCAAGGCATTCTGTATCAAGAACATATCAATTCTGTTAAAGTCGTTTGCTCCATATATTGAAGCGTGTGAGGGTCTTAGTGGCACCCCATCCTCCTCAAGCCATGGTCTCATCCCCTGATCCTCTCCATCAGGGATGACGAGATGCCAAACAATAGGCGATGAGAGAACGTATCAACGATAAATCAAGAGTCGCATTCTCTGGTGGACACAGAGTAATATCTTAAAGTAACTAAATTAATTACTTCTGGATAATAGATTTCGCTGTTCTTAAATTAAAGTGACTACATATAAAATTAGCAATAACATATAAATTATTTTATTATGTGACCCAAAAACAAATTTTAATGTCAGAAATTTATAAAAAAAAATTTTTAGCGTAAACTTCTTTCTGTCCGGCTATCCGTACTTCAAAAGCTATAATCTCTACTAATCTGTAGGTAGCAGTTTTTAAAGAAACTTTATGAAATTTGTTACTGAGACTATTTTGGGACAATAACATAACAAAATAAAATTGGTTAAAATGTACTCAATATTTCAGTCAGCCCGCATATTAAAATTTTCCCGAAATAGTTCATACGTTCACAAATATCTTAAATATACCCGTACTTAAACAAAATTTGTCACAGTTTTGTCTAAGCCAAAATCACACTACCAAGTTTCATGAGAATCGGTCCATAATTGAGCGGAATAAATTTTTCGTTCATAATTCCTATACAAGATCGCATAAATTTTTATAAAAATAAATACCACTGGCGCGTTAATCTTCCAGCCAGATTTCAGAAGGATCTCAATTACGTTTGAGCCTTAAAGTGATTTAATATGGCAAAAAATTAAGTAAACTTTTTATTTTAAATTTTTATTACTTTAATTTTATTTTGTTTTGAAAACCTTGAACAATTTTTTTAAATGTTTTTTTTTTTCTTCCAAATTGCAAAAAATTCGCCGAATATCTTTCTGAATATCTTTCATATTAAATAAAAATTTTTATTTTCACCCAAGTTCTTCTAAAAGCTTTTTGAATTTCTAGTAAGAAAATTAAATACATAAATACGTCTACGACAATATCGTCTATGATTATCTGGCCAACTTGGTTATGAGTGAATACTATTTTCTTAATCTCAAAAGTTATTATTTCACATGTTTTGCTTACCTTTTTTAACTTTATGAATATATTACTCAACTTGTGCACTATATTACCATTTACGAAAACATTTTAATCCAAATAACCTATTGTGTGAGAAGATATTATTCTAATTTAAAAGTCCAATTTAAATCTACAATAAAATTTTCTTAACTTCAAATGAGTCTACTAGGGTATTCATTTTCCTCGACTTCTTCATATTCGATAAATCAAATAACTCGAAAATACAGCTTTTGAATTACTCGAATCATCGAGTATATTATATCTTACAATTTTAACCGTTTTTTCAAAGCTTTTTAAAAGTAATACAAGTATTCTGTGTTGCCTTAGTGCTTTATTAAAAAAATAAAACAAAAACGATAGTTTAAAATATGAAAAATATGCCTACACTAATTGAGATGACTTAGTTTAGAATAAAGACTTAAATAACCCTTCTGAAATAGTTTTTCTAAAATAATATAAAAATAAAATTTGTATACATTTTTCTCTTTTGTTTTCATTTCTCTCTATTTAATAAATTCTTTGACATTTAAATAAATAGGTGGGTGCCCCGATGGCCTAGTTGGTAGTGAGCTACTCTGTCAGTCTGGGGATTGTGGGTTCGTTTCCCACCAGAGACTCTGGTCTGTTTCACTACAACGAGCTAAGGTCTTCGTTACTCCGCTCGGTTGGAATAAATAGGATTAAAAAAATGTGATAAGGCTAATTTCTGACCAATTTCTAATTGGTATATTAACTCCATATTTTTTTAGTTTTTCTTTTATATAGTTTATAATGTATATATATATATACATATATATATATATATATATATATATATATATATATATATTAATCGGAATATTTTACTTGAGCAAATTTCTACTCGAAATTATTGATTTTAATTTAATATAACAATTATTTGATTAATCGAACAAACAATATTCGAGGGAATACCCTAGAATTTACTTCATTTTGAGCAAATCAAAATAAAATAAAATAAATATACCACGTTTTTAGGAAATGTATAACTTTTCGCTCTCGTTACCAGTGTTGCTAGTTTGGTATTTTCAAGGCTAAATCAAGCCTTTTGGCTTTGCTTTTAGCTTGTATCATTTTTTTGGCTTTTTAATTCCTAAAATTTCCCTAAAAAGGCTAAAATTTTAGAACTTCAACAAAGAAGAAGATAGCTTTTTATTTGCTTTTACTGTTTCATTTCTACCATATTATCCTTTTAAGCATTTGATGCATTAATTTCCAAAATGGAATCGAGATTATTTATATTATATTTATTATTTATTTATATTTGGCGGCATTATTTGACATTTTCTCATCTAATTATTATACATAATTTTTTCTAATAATTACTTACTTTTGTAAACCCTAAGTCTACGATACGCACAAATAGTAGAAAAACCCCGAGTTAAATAAAACCCCAAATTAAATCGAAAAGAAAAAAATACTATTATATTACCCTTTTTTTATTTATTTATATATTTTCGACAAAAATATTTCAAGCAAAATAAATTATTGTAGGCAATTACTTTTTATTAAACTTCATTAACCGCAGAAACTATTTATGAATATAATTTGAAAAAATCTTATAAAAGCGAAAAACCGTCCAAAATTTTGGAAACGATAAACAAGAAGGAATTGTAATTCAAAGATGACGAAAAATCACGTCAAAATATTGGTTAGTTTTTTATGTGAAATATGTGTAACCCTAATGTGTAACTAATGAGAACAAAAAATAAATAAGCTTTTAAATAAAAAAAAAAGCTTGTTTCTAGTCCTATTTTTTTTTTATTTTTTTTTTTTTTTTTGGCATTTAAGCCTTTCTGAACTTTTTCTACCCACCATAAAAAAATGATGTGGGGTATATTGGGTTTGTGTTGAAAGTAGGATAGGGCTCGGGGCAAGCATCCTAGCTGGAATAAATTTAGCTCAAATATTTGCTTAAATAAGGTTTGTTTGGTATTGAAAATAAACAAAATCGGTTCATAAACAAAAAAATTATATGCCAAATACTAAAAAAGGAGGATGTCCGTTCTAACTCCAGTTTATACTTTTTGGCTGATATCTTTTACAAAACATAATTTTGCATAAATAGTTCGAGGACCAATGTAAACTCGATAAGCAAAAATAGGCGTGCTCCGCCCATTTTACCGCCCACCTCCCATATAAGATAAAAACAAATAGTCCAACGAACAATGTAAACACGGAAACTAAAAATAGGTGAAATTTTAAAAAGTTTTAAGTTGTAGGTATATAAATTCGGACAAGTCGAATATAAAAAACTCACTTGTTTAAAGTTAAATTTAGTCTTTTTTTTCCCACCTTCTGGCAACACTAATCGTTACCTTACACAATATTGACATTTTATCAATAACTATAAATTTCAAAATTAAACACATTTCGTACTTTAATACATTTTCATCTAAATAGAATCTTTGGAAACGTTAACAAAAGGAAAACACAAAAATTGAAATATAATTCTAAATCTACCAGTCAGGTAATATTTATTTAACATAGAAAGGTAAAGAAAATATACCACATGATTTAACCGCAAATAGTTTTATTTAAACACAATCAACTACGATAAAGTAAACCCTTTTAACTAGACATAAATATGTGTGTATAAAATCTGAAATTTACTACATTATAAATATATGTTTGTTTATTCAATACATTTACATTTACATATGTTAGAATTTGCATAAATATTAAAAGAATTTTTGTACATTTATGGTTTCCAAAATAAAAATCTATGTAGGATATACATTCGTTAGGGTATTTATATTGATGATTTGATTTAAGCTTGAATCTGATATTGTAGAACTTCACTTTTATGTGAATGCTAAAACCAAAGCACAGTGGATCGAGTTTCAAGTCTGGCAGGACAAACCTTCACACACAAGGGTAGAATAGCCAAAAATGCCACTTAATTCAGGGAAGATGTATAGCGCTTTGTTGATATATTTTTTGCATTAGCTTCCAATATACGAGTAAAACACTGTATATTGGGGCAGAATAAAGATTTTTTTGGAAATAAATCTGTAACTTCTAATCTGCTAGTTGGATTTACACCAAATTTCACATAACCGTAGCAGAGGAAGTGCAATTTTATGTTTGAAAGGAAGGCTCCATATACCCTTCAAGGTACCTCTGACATAGAAAATTTTCCATCGCTATTTATCTCTTCTAGATTTCAAGTTGTTTGCATTTGAAATTTCAACCATTTCAATTAAAAAAAAAAAAAATCTTGGACCTCACTATCTGTGTGTAAAATTTCGTTAAAATTGATTCAGCCGTTTAGACGTGATATATATATATATATATATATATATATATATATCTGTCACTTGAATAAGGAATAAAATTTTTATAACTTTAATTAAGTATACCTCCTAAACTAAAGTTCAGAAAAAAATACTTTTTTTCGCAACCAAATTTCAAAGTGTTGTCTCCTGAAGAAATAAAAAAATATACATATTTTGTTATACTAAAATTATGCATTTATTTAAACATGTATTTCTATGCTACTTTTTCATATATATATATATATATATATATATATGAGAAGATATATCATATCAAAAGAGAAAAACTTCGTAGTTTTCACGCATTGTCATTTATATATATAATTATACAGATAAACACTTTTTGTATTGTCAATTATGTCAATTATTACGTTTGTCATTCCGTGTGTAACATGTCGAAAGAATCATTTAAGACCCCATGATTCTGGATCCTGGTAAGATCCTGAGTCGATCTAGGTATGTCCGTCTGTCTGTTAAATTCAGGATAGGGTTCGGGGGATCACATAGAGGAATGAAATTTGGCTTAAATATGTATCTTATATAAAATTTATTTGATATTATAAATAGGCTAAATCGGTAATAAATAAAAAAGTTATCGACCGAATACTAGAAACACAGGGTGTCCGTTGTAATTTGAGTTTATACTTTTCGGCAGATATCACTTGAACAAAAGCATGTACGACAACGAAATTTTGTGCAGATAATTCAAGGATCGATATAAACTCGGAAACCAAAAATGGGTGTCAAGGGGTGTCAGTTCAAGGACAAATGTGAACTCGGAAATAAAAAATGGACGTGGTACACCCACCTCTCATATGAAATGAAATTTTAAAAAGTTGCAGATGGTGGATATATAGATGGGTTGTTATATTTTTTTTTTTTTTTATTTAAAAATTTAGTAGTATTTAAAATACTTTGCAATATTCTTCTTTATATAATATAAGTATAGTATTCAATATATTCAAAACCTCTCGAGTTATTATTTTTTATAAATGATATAATTTTTCGTCTAAATATGATGTTATTTTCTTCTACTTTTATATAAGTTGGAAGCATATTGTACATGTGTATTCCTTTATAAAAAAGTGACCGTTGTGTTGCAGTTGATGTTGCCTGTGGAAGTTTAAATTCCCAACATTCCTTAGTTGATAGGGTTGCATATGTTAAGCAATTTAAGTGTTTCTAGCATATATTCTATTGGTGTATAAAAGGTACATTTTATGATTGATCTCTTTGCCTTATTTTGTAATCTTTGTAGTCTTTCTATTTGTGTATTTGAACAGCAGGTATACATTATTGTTGATCCGAACTCAAAATGTGGTTTTATCATTGTATTGTAAATGTTTATAGCCATTAGTGTTGATACTTTGTTTCTTATTCGTTTAAAAAACCCGAGTTTTTTACCGATTTTTTTGCATATATATTCGATGTGTTCTTTAAATTTTAGTTTTTTGTATATTATAAAGCCAATATATTTAATTTGATTAACTTTTTCAATTACTTCGTTATTAATTTTAAAAATTGATTCGTTATTCATATTAATTTCCATTAATTTTATTTTACCTTCATTCAGTTTAAGTTTATTAATTTTTAGTCAGTTATTCAAAATTTGCATGTCATGCATCAAATTATCTTCACATTCATTATTAGTATCACATTCTGTAAAAATTAGTGTGTCCAGCATATAGCACAATTTCGCATTTTTCTAATATGTTTGGCATGTCGTTTATATATATAATAAAAAGTGGAGTACCTAATATTGATCCTTGTGGCACCCCATAATCGTTATATATATATACTCAGATCTTACATTATTAATTCTCACAATTTGCTTTCGATCTATTATATATGTTCTAAACTATCCCAATTCATTTCCGCGTAATCCGTATTTATATAATTTCTGTATTAATAAATCTCTATCTATAGTCTCAAAAGCTCTTTTAAAATCAAGGAAAATTGATATTATTTTTTCTTTTTGTCTTTGTTTTTCCATCTATTTATAACGTAGTTTACCGCTGTTTCGCATGAAAATTTTTTTCTAAACCCGAATTAGTATTTCGATAGTATGTCGTTATCTTCAAAATATTTTTCTAATTGTACTTTAACAACTTTTTCTATTATTTTTTCACACGTTTTTAGCATATTAATGGGTCGAAATTCCTTACATTTTTTTGTTTTCATAACTTTTTCTATTGGGGTAATAAGCGATAGCTTTTAGTTTTCTGGGAATTTTCCCGTTTCCAATGATTTATTGATTATTTTTAACAAAAGTTTTCCTATACTGTTCCAGTTATCATTAATTATTTCTATAGATACTTTGTTAAAATCAGGTGTATTTTTAATAATTTTGCATATATTTTTAAGTTCATGTAAATTTATTGAATTAAATTTAAATAGAGTATTTATCACAGATATTCTGTTTGTATATTGCACTCGTTCTATTGAATCTATAATTGTCTTTACACTATCTACAAAATAATTATTAAATTTATTTGCTATTTTGTATGTATCTTTATATTCTATATTATTAAATATCACAGATTTTATCACGTAATGTTTCTTATTGAGCTTCTGATCTTTGGCATTGATTATCTTTATGTTAACGAATTCGTTCTTTTCATTTTCAATTTTCGTTTTATATATATTTCTTATTATTTTATAATTTTGCCTTGCTTCATTAGTGTTTTCATTTATCGCAATGTAATATTTAGCAATTTTTTCTCGTTTAAGTAATTTTAAGCTTTCATTGAACCATTTATTAACATTGCACAGTGGGGCAGAATCGAAACTTTTTGGAAATAAATCTGTAACTTCTGATCGGCCAATTGGATTTTCATGAAATTTGGTACAAGCGTAGCAGAGGAGTGTACAATGTTATGTTTGGAAGGGGGGTACAACAATCCCCCCAGGGGCGGAGCTAAGGGGCCTCAAAGTTAGGTGCCTCTGACATAAAAAATTTTTAATCGCTTGCAAAATTTTTGTTTCTGGTCCAATTTCAAATATTTTTATATATTGTTGTAGGCGCTGATAAGACCTATAAAACACATGTATATGCCCTATTTATTTCCGACCAATTTTATTAGGTTTTTTCTTAACTAGTTAAAGATTAAAATTATCTATTGAATAAAAAAAAATTTGAGGTCGATGTCTTTATCGAGTCCAAAAACAAACGATTTTGAATTTGAAAATTGCAAAAAAGACAACTTTTTGTGTTTTTTTAGTCGAAAAAGTATCTCTGAAGTATCCCTGAATTCCCAAAAAAACTAATGAAAATTCCCAAAAATGGGATTTTTTGCATTTTTGGCTATAAAATCCACATTTTTCCGAAGTCCCGTTGATTTTGATTTAAAACTTTTAACAACATATTGAGGATTCTTAAAATATATTCCGCTTGTCGATTCGTGCTTTGGGATTTGAGAAAATATTGTCTAAATCAAAACTTTCATATAAAATGGGTCGAATTCGGGACGGTATTGACCATGACCTATTGAGTTATTGGGCTTGTTTTTTATCTTAAAGACATCTCTGTGAAGTTACCTTTCAGAAAAGTGCAAAATTATTATATCTTGCTAGAGAAAATTTTATTTTAGATAAAAAAGAGTGTATATACTTTTTCGACTAAAAAGAAAACAAAAAGTCGTCGTTTTGCAATTTGCAAATTTAAAATCGTTTGTTTTTGGACTCGGTAAAGATATCGACTTAAATTTTTTTTATTCAATAGATAATTTTGTTCTTTAACTAGTTAAGAAAAAAACTAATAAAATTGGTCGGAAATACTAGGATATATATGTAAAAAACTGAACCAAGAACATGCAAAATTATGGTGCTTAAAAATTCAAACGCAAATAACTCGAAAACTTTAAGAGATAAATAGGACATGTGTATGCGTTTTATAGGTCTTATCAGCGCCTACAACAATATATAAAAATATTTGAAATCGGACGAGAAACAAAAATTTTGCAAGCGATTAAAAATTTTTTATGTCAGAGGCACCTAACTTTGAGGCGCCTTAGCTCCGCCCCTGGAGGGATTGTTGTGCCCCCTTCCAAACATAACATTGTACACTGCTCTGCTACGTATGTACCAAATTTCATGAAAATCGAACCGGCCGATCAGAAGTTACGGATTTATTTCCAAAAAATTTCGATTCTGCCCCACTTTGCATTGTTTGTTTCTTTAATTGTTTTCTTTTTTGTTAGTTTTTTAATTATGTTTTCTATGATATTATCTATTTTTTCAGCATTCTTATCTACATCTTCATCTCAAAAGTCATTTATTAATTTACACAGTTCCTTG
This sequence comes from Protocalliphora azurea, assembly GCA_932274085.1. Lineage (NCBI taxonomy): Eukaryota > Metazoa > Arthropoda > Insecta > Diptera > Calliphoridae > Protocalliphora > Protocalliphora azurea. Next base: position 39,920,658 of record OW026519.1, read on the forward strand.
CTGAACAACTTTTTATCGTATTTAAAAATTTCAATTTCATTTTCTATTGGATATTTATTACTTTCACTATCAAACATTATATCTATTGCTTCATGATCGGCTATTTTATTTGCATTGTTATTTCTTACAACTATATTATAATTATTTATTATCACAAGTCGATTAATGTTTTTGTATTTTCTGTTATTCTTGTGTATTCATTTACTATTTGTTTAAGTGTCTTATCATTTAAAGTTACTTGTATTCTATTTTGATATGTTTCATTCTTCATAATTTGTTTCGCAAACTAAAGCAAAAATTCATCAAAAGCATTACAAAACTCGAAATCTCTACTGCTTTGTGATCTATACACTGCCATTATAATAAGTGATATATTTTTATTTTTCGCTAAATATGCAGCTATCCAATACTTTTTATCCGCAACTTTTTCACATAATTTATTTACTGTCCATGTCTTTTTAAAGTAGATTATTACGCCACCAGTTCGTGAAGAATTAGATAGAGTAGGGTAGTGATAATAATTTTGCAGACAATATTCATGCTCATTTATCTCCATTGTTAAATTTGTCTCCGATAAGATTATATAGTCTGGGTCCGTTAATGATGATATTATTTCTAATTGAGTAAAATTGTTTAAGAGTCCTTGAGCGTTTGTGTATATTCCGCATACATTATTTAATTGTTAGATATTAAAACCCATTCTTCACATTTTTAAATTCAATTTATTTATATATAGATATATAGAATGTGACATTTTACTTCTTCTTTGATCTTTCTTGATTTTACTTTAGTTTTATGGGTGTCAACATAATAAGAGACTTTATGGAAGCATCACATTTACTGCTTTGTTTGTTTTTTTTTTTAATATGACATTTGACCATTAATCTGGTTGATAGAAGACATAAGTTTAGATAACAACATAAGTTAAAATTGGGTAGTATTTTGACGATACCAAGAGAAACTAGTTTTACACAAAAACAAATGAATTTTCTTTGTGTTCGGTAAATTTATGTTGCAGTGTCAGTGACAATATATATTTTTTTGACTAATTGGTTTAGCCTTTAACCGTTTGGTAGTCAAAAAACCTGACTGAAATTTGAAATTCATATTCTTAAATTTATACAAATTAAACTTTTACAGCAAACTTTTGGAGCTTATTATTAACACAATTATTTAACCTTAGCCCTGTAATTAATTTTGACAGTATATTATATAAATACACACATTTGCTTCTTTAGTTTAAGCAACCACTAAAGTGTTTTAAATTGGTTTAATTTAAATTACATTATTTATAAAATTCTCTATTAAATTTTGAACAATTTTCAAATGTACATAAATATGATTATCTTTAAATAAATGTAAATACGTAATGAATAATAAGTAAGAAAAATATAGTTGGGCAAGCCGGACCAAATGATGCTCAGAAAAGGTTCAATAAGTGACCTCTGGTCAATTGTGAACCGATACTTAAACTAAGTTTATTGTATATTTATGTAGAACATACGTATTATGCATTATATTATGTGTTATGTAGGATTTATGCACTTTAAGGAGATTTCCGGAGGTGGGACTTGTATGGTATCTATGGTCAATTATGGACCGCTTCTCATAAAACTTGTCACTTTGGTTTCTTCATATATATAACTTATTTTCGTTAAATAATAAGTTGATACGAACATTTGTATGGGATTTATACACGTTAAAATGTATATTCTCCTTACCGGCAGCAATGTAGAGCAAATCAGTTTTTTTTACTTGTTACCTATATTGCCACTAAAATGTTTATTGGGACGAGTAAAATTTGAGTATGCAAAAAACAGAAATTGCGACTGCTGTTTGGCTTCAACTATTACAATAATTCTTTAATTCAAAAATCTTGAACTAGAGCTAAAACAATGATCACCATTTTCTCTTGGAGTAATATTTTGAAGCTCAAATATCTTAAATACATATAGGCGTATCTCTACAGAATTTTGCATAAATAAAACATTTTTAATTCTAATAAATTCTACAAAAAGAAAAAAAGAAATCGTTTGTAACTACATAAAATATGGCATTCAGTTTAAAAAGGATCGCTTTAAAAATTAATTGAAGCTTCTATATAGACTCCTCTCTAGAAAATCAGTTAAAAGTACCTTAATCCCACATAAACGTTAGTATGTTAATAAAATTTGGCTGAAATAAGACAACCATAGAATAACCATAGCACCCATAAGTGTATATTACTTTAAGGCACATGATGTAGGATATATAGTAGGTCTTCACCGAATATACATTTCTTTTTTAATAGTAATTTATTTTGTAATTACAAGTGTTTTCTTCATTGTCATTTAAAATTGGAATGAAAAGTTATAGGAACCTTTGGTTTAGTTTAGTTTGAGTGAATACATTTTTAAAACAAATAAAAATAAATTTTCATTTAACAAAAAAAAAAAAAAAAAAAAATGAAAAAGGTCATCATTTCCACATTGAAAATAAAATGTTTTTATTTTATATTGAGAGACAAATAAAAGACTTTCACCACTAATAATAATTTACTTAAAAAAACTAACATTGAAAAACATTAATATTAGTTATGAGATTTAAATGCAAAACAAAATCAGAAAACAATTACTAACTAAAATAAGTCACAGTAGACTAAATTAACAAAATTTACATCAAATTATTGTGGGATGAGTGGCTAAAAAAACAAAATTAATTTAAATTTATTAATTTTGTACAATAAAAAATGTAAAATTAAATAGAAATCAAAATAAAAAAATAATGATTTAAAGAACAAAATAAATAATTGTTATACGGTGACCTAACAAAGTGATTTTCGAAAGAGAGGTTTATATGGGAGATATGGTCAATTGTGTACCGATTTTATGAAATTCAGCATACTTGCGTGAAACTTCACATTTTATTAAAATATTGCTATATTGCATACATGTTAAGGCATTTGCGATCGTTGAACCCTTATTGCGGGAGCATATTTGTGTGGGGCTAGGATAAATAAATCGACTGAGCTGGTGATTCTAAATCGATTGGTATACATTAAAGTGGGTCTTGGACTAATATTTTTGGTTGTTACAAATACCAGCACAAACGTGTGTAGAAAACAATACTTTTATAGTAAGAGGAGGAAAGCGAATGAGAATTGTTCATCAAAGTTTGCGGGACGTATCTGACTATTTGGAGTTATCCAACACATTGTAAGTGATCAATTTCAATAAAACAAAAAATCTTTTAAATTAATTCTCTGTGTTAGATTTATCCACGACTTTAAAACTTCACAAATCCACAGGCAATCGTTTGTGCCTTATTAACGGATCGTGCCCTTAAAATAAATTGTTTGAATTATAAGAACTACTTACATGTTCTGTTCTGATTACCAGTAAAAATAAAGTGAATAAATTAAAGGAAAAAGTGAAAAAACTCGAGGGAAAAAATCATTCACGATAAGGGGAATTTTATTTTAGCATGAAATTGTTCATGGGAAATTTTTCACGACTGCAAATTTAGGGAAAGGGAAAACATTTCATGATAGGGGTGAATACGAATGCATATCACTTGTTTGCGAGAATAAGGTCACAGTTTAAACTTTAAATTTTTTAAATAACTATGTACTGAATATTATATTCCAAACTGAACCCAATCCAAGTCAATATACGTAAATTAAATAAATAAAATTCTGCTAATTTTAATGTAAAATAGAAAGTTGAGGTTAAATAGAAATGCTTGAATTTTTTAAATTGTTTAATAAATTCAAAACAATGAACTCGTAATTATTACATTTTTCTTAGTTATGACCCTTTTGCTGCAAATGAACGACATGCACATAAAAAATGTGGCCATAAAATAAATATATTTGCAATATACAATTAGTATTTATTAATATTACTTTAGCAATTATTTTTTTCAATTCCATGAAATAGGATATCCTTTTCATGTTTATTTGGAAATAAATAAATATAACATAATATTTTCCATATATTCGTGTTTACATAAGTATTTAAATGTATTTACAGTTTAACATTAATTAAACATTTTTCATTAGGCTGGTTCTTAAAACTAATCTTAGATATTCTAAATCGAGTGGGTAGTGCAAAAATCGCATCATATTAGGCTAGTAATTCAGACGGAAATTGATAAAATCTCGGAGTTTGATGGAGGGAAACAAAACTTGGCATACAGTTTCGTCTTGTATATGCGTTTAAAAGTTATCGAAAAACATGTATCAGCTACGAAAGATATACGCGGTCAAGGTCACATACATATCTCGCGCATTATGCATCGCCCGAGTTTTGATATTATAACATTTATAGATTATAAAATTTATAATTTTAATGTAGTATATCTCTATGTGTCATTATCGGCTTTTTTGCTCGATTTAGTATTTTTTTAGTCACCGATTTACTTTAGGAGGGAATTATAAAGTTGTAACGATATTTATACTGTTAGGGTATACACTCGAATAATATTTGTTCGATTAATCGACAAATTAAAATCAAATAATTGTTTGATTAAATTAAAATCAAGTTATTATTCGTGTAAGTTATGCTGATTAATCAATATCTTAACTAGGTTAAAAGATCTTTTAATTTTAGTTAAAAAAAAAACAACTGTTGCTACATTTTTATAAGATATATGTAAAATGTAAAAGTGACAATTATAGTAAAAAATTATATTTTGTAAAAAGAACCGAATATATGCTTAAATTACAATGTACAAAGGTCAAACACAAAAATCATGCAAATACATACACATATACATACATACATACATACATACATACATACATACATACATACATACACACACATACATACATGCATACATACCTTACTAATCACCAAAAACTGTAAGATTAAAATTGTACCCCATTACAATACAATCGCTGAACTTCTTTATCTAAAATAATTTAGAATTATGTTCGAATTCATAAATGTGCCATATCAGATTTCTAACCAGGTTTAGGTGATACTCTTAGGCATATTTATTTAACTATCAAAGAATTTAGTAAATATAGAGACACAATGCCAAATTCACAACCTCTGTTGTATAGTTGTATCGATGTATATCGTAAAACCTTTTAAATTAATTCGTTTTTGCTTCCAAAAATGAAGTTTGTAAAATACAATATTTACGACATACATCTATACAAAGATACGACAAAGGTTCTGAAATGCGCAATTATTTTCGAAAGACTATTTAAAAGGGACTATTTAAATGTTTCTTGTAAATTAAGTAAACATATTTTTAAGTTTAAAATAACTATTTATATATTTTTTAAAATTAATTGTTTATATTATTATTGTTTTCTTTTTTAATAAAGTACTAAGGCAACACACAATGCTTGTTTTATTTTTTAATAAGCATTGTAAAAACGAGTAAAATTTTAAGGTATAATTTACTCGAATAACTCGAGTAATTTAAAAGATTTTGTTAATCACATTGTCGAGAAGCCAGTGCATGGTTCATCCAATGTTGCGATTTTATCATGTTCTAGAATATGTGAGGGGAACAAAATTTTTTATAAGATTTTGTCATTTAACTGATAGTGAAAAACATATTTTGTGTTTGCTACAAACATAATTTGGTTGCGGTAAAACGTGGTTGATTATTTTAATCATATTAGAATTACTGTAAGTAGACAAATTATTGCAGTGACTATAACATTATAAAATAATTTTTAAACATGTTGCTATGTTTTCCTAAAGTATGCTCAACTGTCCCTATATATAGCTTTTCCAGCCTTTTTTCATCCCTTTTTCAACTTTCTTTTTCTCAAATTGATTACTGCATGACCGAAGTTCATGGCAAATATCTTAATTTTTGCACTGTCTCAATAAACTCTACCCACGTCTTGGCTTTTGTTTTCTTGTTATGTTTAACGTAATAAAAGTTCATGGTCAAAGAAGAGCTAACTAGATTTAGACAATTTCTTTTTCTTTAATGAAAAACTACTTGACAATGAAAACGTGATGATGCATATAGTTATATTTTTCTTCCATATACATGTAGTTCTTATACTTTTGTGCTACATTTTAAATCACGATTTTAAAATATTTGTTTAAACTTATAAAAGATTTTTCTTGTGAAATGAAATGTACGCAAAAACAAAATAGAGTTTGCTTACAACGAAAAAATATTCCCAAGAGCCTTGTACGTATATAACTAATACGTATTTAATACTTATAGTTGAAACTGAAATTCTTTACATCACTACAAAATCACGTATAATCCGTATTAAATTTTATAGCTAGTTATTTACATTTGCGGTTTTTTTGAATGGATGTGTCATGAAGGAAACTTAAGCAATTTTAACAGTATATTGAGAAAAAGAAGGGAAGATTTTAGTCATGACTTGAGGATTAATTTTGGCAAACAATGGTACGAGTTTCATAATTTTGTTCCTCTTTCGAATAAAATATAAAAAAATAAGTAATTTTGGCCCATCTTGAAGTTTTTCTTTTAAAAAGGAAGGCAAATTCAACGAGTTAACTTTTTTCCGTAAGAAACTCAATGTTACAAATTTTTTGAGACCTATTTTGAGAAAAATCTTGAAACTTTTTTTGGGCTATACTTGTCATTATTTTTCTTTTTTTTAATATTTTCCTGTATTTGTGTTTCTTGGGACACATTACTGTACATTAGTGTATCGTTAAAAAAAAATGTAGGAAGACCACTCAAACGATGCGTATTGATGTGGTGAATACGGAAAAAATAAAAAAATTTAAAAAATTAAAAAATTAATTTTTTTATTCGTTAACAGCGTTAAAATCACAGGCTTAGTATATTTTGCCCAGTGTTGCCAGGAGTTGAGAAAAAGTATGTCAAATTGAACTTTAAAAAAAGTAACCCAAAAGGCTAAACGCCCAAAAAAAAAAAAAAAAATATGAGGCCAGAAAAAAGTTAATTTTTAAAAAAATTTTCTCATTCTCATTAGTTATATTTAATATAAAAAATTGTCTAATGTTTTAGTGTGATTTTTCGTCATTTTTGAGCTATAATTCCTTTTTGATTAAAAATTTTTAAAATTTTGGTGATTAGTAAGGTTTACCAAATTATTTTCATAAATAGTTTCTATGATTCATGAAGTCTATTAAAAAATTATTATAATATTCGACTTAATAAATCTACAAATTTAGTAAAGGTACTTTTAATTTGGAGAATGAAGCGCGGCAGGTGAAATAATTTCATTTTTTTTTTTTTTTTTTTTTTGTAGGAATAAATACTCAAAAATGCTCAAAGTGATTGATTCTTCAAAAATAAAATAAGTAATCGTAAATAAGAAGTTAGTTTCTTCGTTGTTAAAAAACTAAAATTTTATCCTTTTTAAGGTAATTTTTAAAATCAAAAAAAGCTAGAAAAAAGCTAGAAGCTAAACCGAAAAGCAAAATAAAAAGGCTAAATTTAGCCTAAAAATGCTAAAGTGGCAACACTGTAAAACAATTCGTATTTCTAAGCTTGTTATGAACTCTATATATATATATATATATATATATATATACATATATATATATATATATATATATATATATATATTTAGAATAAGTGTTGAAGAGTTCTTTTGATTTGGACATATATCTTTCGCATACCGATAAAGTTAACACCCTTATAGAAATAAAAAATACTTATAACCTGTAGAACAAAGTTTAAATAAACAGATGTAAATTATAATGCGCGCTAAACTAAGCATTTTTAAAAGCATTTCTGTACTTAAAAACAAGGTGCAGAAAAATTCGAACTGCAAGCGTGATCTTCATCACTTTTACAAATTATTTTCGAAAATTTGGAAATAGAATTCACTTTTTTAATTAAATTTGTTTTCTTTATTTTTATTTTTGTAATTTATGGTTGTGAAAAAGATTCTTATCTTATAAACTATATCTACCTTATAAACATTTGTAATATTTTAATATGATGCTGTTTTTACATCAGAATTAAACTGCAAACAAATAATAATGTTCTTTAATAAAAACTTTTGATAAAAAAGAAACTAGAAACTTTTAATAAGCTTATTAATAAATTATTTTAATAAATTGTATACGTGAAATTTATTCTTTTTATAACCCTCACCACAGGTATAGAGGGTATATATAAGTTTGTCATTCCATTTGTAGTTTCTACAGTATTCATCTAAGACCTCAAAAAGAATATGTTATCTGGATCCTTATTGATAGCGAAGTCGATATAACGATGTCCGTCTATTCGACTGTCTGTTGAAATCAGCTTTTGGAAAGTCCCAGTTATTAGATATATATATATATGTTTTATACATAAAATTATAAGGAATATTCCTTAGAACAACACATCTACAAAAACGGTACACTCATGGTCGAGGTGTCGGCAAAAAGCCGAAAAGGCCTCTACAAACGTATTTATTTTGGACTTTTCTAAGCCGCTATATATGCTAGCAACTTCATTTTTGTATAAAAAATTCTGAATCTTTTTTATAATTTTTTTTGCGGAAGAAATTAGGTTCGCCGCGCCTAGTGCTAAAAAATATCAAACAAGGCAACGTCAAATTAAGGCTGTCGCCAAACAAAAAAAGCCGCCAGAGTACAACAAAAGACAACTCCCCGGTGGGTAAATGTAGTAAATTTTAAATTAAGTGTGATTATGATAAACTTTCATACAAAAAACCAACTAAAGAATAACGATAGATAGTTTTTAAGCATAGCAATAACGCTATGGCGCCTCAACCACATTATGATTACATAAATGAAAAATCTGTGTACATGACATTTTCGGATTATCCCACGAACATATTGAAAATATTTATGTTTATGTTTTACAATATTTTATTTCAACATGCAAACATAATATTATGTTTCAGCAGCAATAATTTTTTTCTATGTATGATGGTCATGCAAATATGAACTGTGTTAAATGTCGATGGTAGAAAGTAAAAAAGGATTTTATGGTAATTATAAAATGATTTTCATTGAAATATGTACCAAACGAAAAATATGAAAAAGGTTCAATCAATAAGTTAAATTAAAATTTTATGCCTTTTAATTAATAATCATAAAACTTACGGTCTTTAGCAATTCAGGTGACGACAAGTATAATCAAATAATTAGTTAGGGTTTTTATGCATAAATCAAATAAAATATTAGGAAGCTATTAAACGATTCAAGTGGTGTTATAAAATCATATATCCTATAATAATAGCATTAAAAAATTACGACTATTATGAATAGCTCCTCATAGCTAAGTCAAAAACGATTGAGAAAACTAAAGTAATTGCCAGTTTGTGCAAAAAATACACTTTATATGTTGTGATGGCAGACTCAATTAAATAAACAATACTATTTTATTTATTTTTGTATAAAATCTCCTCTGTTGATTAAATACGACAGCACAATAAACATAGTTCTATTATTGTAAGATAATTTTTGTTTGAAAAGTAACATATATATACAAAATACAAAAATTCTATTTTTCTCATATCTCTATTTCTTTAACTATAAACATAATTTGACTTAATAAACATCAACTACATATCTTACTGCCGTAAACTTGCCGTTGTTGTTTCATTTTTAACAATTCAATTGAAAAAACTCGTACAGTACCCAAAACTAATACAGTACCCATAAACACAAAATCGCATTAAACCTTTTGCCAACATCTGGAAGACAGTTTTTTCATCTATCCACTAAAAAGTGTCTTTTTTACACAAACTATCAACTACAAAACACACTAGTATCGAAATTTTATCTAAAAAACTTGACTTGGGCGACTGTTTACATTCCAGAGCAAAAAAAGAACCAGCATGGCATAAACACAGTAAATATATAACTTAAAGTGATCATCTTTTTTATAATCTTGAATAAAAAAGGTATTAGGATAGATGGGCAGCTGTAGATGTAAACTATACAACTTACTTGGGTCCTATTTTTTCCGTTGTATTACCTTAATGGATCATGTAAATCTTTTTTCACATGTCCGAGAATTGGTTCGAACCTGACGCAAAGAAAATGTTCTACTGTCTCTTCCTCCTCCTCGTTAAAGCAACTTCTACAATAGTCATTAAAAGGAAGTTCATGTCTCCTAGCGTTTGCGCCAGCAATCCACTGCCCTGTAATAGTGGCTACAAGTGTTCGTAGCTGACGCCTTGGCAATCCCAGAATAAAACTCGACCGTTTTTGATCGTACTGGGGCTATATCTATCTCGAGATTTAACATACAGACTCATTTGTCCATCTTTGTTGAGCTATTCTCGACAAGTACTGTAGTACCATTAACATGCAAGATGCCAGCGGTATGCCAACTAGTTGGTCCATTTCTTCGCTTTGAAGAAGGGAACCAGTTCTGGCTAAAAAATGTGTTAATATAAAAAATTTAAATTTTAAATGATTAATTTTTGTTTTTTAAATATTTCTTATTTATTTTAATTTAAAGTTATAATGACTTTAAATATGAGGCAGGCATTTAGTTCAATTATAATTAAAAATATGTACTAGAAATATTCCAACATCATTTAATATAATTTTATTATATAAAAGAAATACTTTATATCGATACTTTCTAGATGCACTTTTTTACATTTCTAAAATATTCTATTTACGTACCCCATGAAAGCATTTAAGTGTTAGAACTGAGGCTCGTTTTTTCCAGAACGGTGACAATTCTCTGATAAGAAAATTATATCATATTTAATTGTTAATTACTACAAAATTTTGATAGAAAACGTTGGCAGGGTATGTCCATACAAATTTTATAAATATCTGTCATTCAACATAAGTCAAAATATTTTTTATATCGTTAGGTTAGCTTAGTTTGAATTAAGGATCACATGGGAGCGGTGTGTAATCACAAGATCTAATAGTTGATCCAGAGTGCATTTTACTTCATCCTCTATAGATTGCTTAAATTTATAAACTTTAGCATTTTTATTGGATCCATACCACTTAGTTCTTCTAGATTGTGAAAGAAATAAGAGTCAAAATATTTAAGACGAGTGCATGATATTGCAGCGCATTGGGAGAGAAAGTGGAATGTATCTTTCACCACCTCCTCGTTACACTATCTGCATATGACAACAGAGCACATACCCATTATGTCAAGAATGTATCTTAGTTCGCTATGTCCAGTGATAATTGCTACATACAATCTAAGCTCATACTTTTTCACATCTAGAATTTTATAGTGTTACCTTTTGGTTTCTAGAGAATCTTTGTTTGTATACAGCAAATTGAGTTTTGACAGAGTCTATTTGCTTCCATCTTGAGTTTGTCACGGTGTATAAAATCTAATGCTAGATGGATTTTTTCAGAGACCCTGTTAATATCCATATCTACTCCTATAAATTATTGTCACCAGATACCCAGTACAGTTTCAATAAGTGTAGTTCATTGAAAACCTACAACTCTCTGCGTCAACGGCTGACCACTCTAATATACCTATGGTTGGTCGCCTGGTTGGTTTTAATATCACTTGTGTATAACGGCCTCATAGATATTAGTTTGTTTGCTTCACACATTGCAAAAACTTTCGCCAGAAAAATACTATAACCACTTTTTAGTCTATCACTATGTTTAATGTCCACAGAAAATATCACATCCTGTTCAATTGTCCTTCTATGACCCATTAGCGTAAACTTTAATTCCTGTTACATTACAATGATAAGTCCCCCAATTTCCCTTGAAGGTATAATTGTCGTATACCGTTGTGCACGACTTCAATTCGATTAATTCGTTTCGAGTTAATTCCTGTATTATTTTTCATATTTAAATTTTGTGTTCTTCGCACATTTTTAAAAGTTTAAGTTGCAAGCAGAATAATAAAAAATTTTAAGTTAAATTCGCTGAAAAAATATTATGTTCTGAACGAATTCAAAAATGAGCGCTCTTCCTACTCTGTTTAGAAATTTACTAATAACATTAAAGATCACAAGACTAAACAAAAGATGAGTCTTTATTTTTGAAAAATTGTCGTATCTAATATAATTTACTGTATTCTATACATGATCAAATGTAATACTTAGTAACTAGTAAAGTTACAAATTTATACCCAAACATATAATTCATTCTATTTTAATCCTTTTTATTACATTGTTTTCTTCAACAATCTTTTCCTTAAAGATTTTCTATAAATGCTACTCTCGCCCTTTGTTTTTATATTACGGTATATGTTTTTTTTTTATTTATTCTCTTATATACATTATTTAAACAAAGAATACAATATGTATTTCTTTTGTTATATTTTGTATATTTCAGTGGATTTGAGTGTGTGTGTGTTTTTAACATTACTTAAAGGGCTATCATTGTATTTTGACGCTATTATAGCGCGTGATATGTATACTCTTTCCTTACCATACTTTAAGCCAGTTGTTTTAAGGCAATTCGCATAATGGTTTTTGGTATCTTAAAGGTATCTATCTAGCTTGTTTAGTGTATGTTTATATTTTATGGTTATTTTTTACTTTGTATATTTAGCATGTTTGGTATTTTTTTTTTTTTTTGGAGATTATAGACCAAGAAGTCAATAAAATTACTTCTTTGAATAAATTAAAGATTGTGTTCAGACTATGCGCGTTTATAAAGTAGTTTATTGGTAAATAAGATTAAAATATAAACTTTTTCGTAGAAAATAGTCAATTTGTTTTATTGTTTAATAGCATACTTATGTTTAAGTCGCTAATACTTTATGGTATATTTAATATTTTAACAAATAGAAACATGCATGTCTTAGTTTTTAAATTGAAATTTGTAACCAAATTTTTTATAGTATATCAGACAACACATAATCAAGCTAAATTCATATATTGACATTTAATTTTATCATTTTATAATTGCTCTCCAGTACATAATTTACGAAGTTTTTTAATTACACGGTGCCATGAAATAAAAAAAGTGTAGTATGCAGATATGGGTGAGCAGATTATTGTACAATTTTTAAAATTTTCAGTGTACCTACGAAATCAGAAGTTATATCCAAAAATCGATTTTTCGGCTTTTAAAATCTCAATTTTTTTATTTTTTTCGTATTTTTTTGAGTTTACAGCCAATTTTGACCCACACTTTATTAGAAAACATATTTTTTCATATTTTTTATAATATGTACTGTATTTTTTAGGAGTAGATTTATGATGCAAAATAATGACAACAACAAAATACATGTAAAATAAAAAGTTTTATGAGTTTTACAACTTCGAGAAAAAATCATATGTTCTACAATTCTCATCTGATTTTATCAATGGACAGCTCATTTTATTCATAATCAAATATAGTATTAGCAAAAAAATATTAAAAGCATGTTTTCTAATAAATTGTGGGTCAAATAATTGTCTTCAAAATAAAAAAATAAAAAATTTAGTATGTGTCTTTAAAATCTTTGAAAAGGATAACATCTTTTCTTTTTAATGCATTTTGATTGGTTAAAAGGTATTCGAGATAAAAATTTTTAAATCCGCGAAGTCAGAAAAATCAGTTTTTTGGATATATGTAACTCCAAATTTTGGGGGTATATTCCAAATTCTAAAAGTGGTATAACAACTCAGTGTGCCCTTGTGTACGTTGTAGACCAGTATGAGTAGATTATTATGACATTCTTAAAATTTTCTTTACAAATTCAAAATCTCAATTTATCAATAAAAACCGATTTTTTACGACTTTACGAAATAAAACAAGTTGGAGCGCTATATTCGGCTGTGCCAAATTTTTTATACCCTTCACCACCTAACCGATATTTTCACATTTATACTTACAAAAATGATGAATATTTTTCTCCAAACTACAAAAATATAAACACAAAATTAAACTGTCCTAGCATGCGTTGCTTGATGCAGTGTTGCCAGGAAGTAGGAAAAAAGGAGACTATATTGAATTTTAAAAAAGGTCAGAAAAGGCTAAATGTTGCAAAAAATAAAGCAAAAAAAAAAAAAAAAAATATATATATATATATATATATATATATATAATATATAGTAGCTTTTCCACGCTCCACGTAACATGTATAATATTTTGTTTTTAACCGCATTTTCGTAACTTTTGAGTACTGTGTAAAAAAATTATATCATTGACGTACATAGACTACGCAAAGATTTAGGAACATATGGAAGTTTTTGCGACTTTGTCAAAAAATTTAACTCCTAGCACATCACTTCTGTTAAAGAGAAAATTGTAATTTTTTGACAAAAACATGTAGCTTTTTCCAAGCCAAGATATTAGATAGTAGATACAGCTACTACAACGACACGGCGTCATTGTAATGCTTCTATTTCCAGCCATGGTTGCTAGGAGCCGAGAAAAAAGGAAGCTAAATTCAACTTTAAAAAAAGTCAGAAAAAGCTAAATGTTCCAAAATCTAATGCCAAAAAAAAAAAAAAATAAATTGCTAGCGTTATGTTTATAAATAATTTCTATGGTTAATGAAACAAATAAAAAAATAAATATAATAATCGATTTAATAATTCCATGAAATTAGTTATTAGTATTTTAGTTGCTCTTGATTTGGATAATAAAGTGCCGCGGGTGAAAATTTTTTGTTAAATATAGGTAAGGTTCGATGGGCTCTTGATTTGGATAATAAAGTGCCCCGGATGAAAATTTTTTGTTAAATATAGGTTTGGTTAGATGGGCAGCTGCAAATGTAACTATAGAGCTCACCTTGGTTCTATTAGTCCCATTGTATCATTGATCTGCAAGATGACAGCGGTATGTCCACTAACTGATCCGTTTCTTCGCTTTGAAAAAGGGAACAAGTTCTGGCTAATGCATCCGCATCCCGTGGTGCTTAAATGACCCCTTACCCAAACCAATTCTAGGTTTAAATTTATCGCCGTTTCATTTAAAGATGTCCGACATTCATGTACCAGCCTGGATGTCGAGTACATACCCGAAAGAGACTTAATCGGAGGTTGATCGGAGGTGCAAACTTGAATATTTGGGTTTACAATAATCAATATTATCAGGGATGTCATAGCTTCTCGTGTGGCCATAGCTTCTACCGTTCCATGCATCTATAGTACTGAGCCTAGTCGCCAACATGATGGCGATTTGTTTGGCCCTTAGATCCACTGGTATCTAGTCCATCAGAACGAATAATGCCTTGGATGGTATTGTACGTAGCGCATCTGTAATTAGTAGCGCTGAACTAAACAGAACCTTATCGAAGATTCCGCAAAAGTTGGATTTTTCCATCGCTTTCCACCATACATAAGTATAAGCTTGATCACCATGTCGAAGAGCTATTTAGTATTCTAAGAATTTAATCCCCAAGATTTCCCTATGGTCTTCCTCCACATATAAAGGACAATGTTGCCCTTGAAGCTCAAGCCTGGGTATTCTGGAGCCAGGAGAGTTTGGAATCCAGTATTATACCCAGATACTTCGCACTGTCTGACACCTTTAATTCAACTCCATTTAGGCAAGGGAGTGGGAAAGATGGTATAATGTATATCCTTGAAAAGAGAACTAGTTCCGTCTTTCAAGGATTCTCGCTAAGGCCACTAATTGTACTTCATTTACTGAGTAGGTCTAGCGGCCACCGCTACATCGTCCGCATATGCGACGGTTTTGAACCTCAGGGAATCAAGTTCCCTGAGCATTGTGTTGACGGCAATATTCCAAAGAAAAATTCCCCCTGAGGAGTGCCTCTATTTGCTATTTGCTATATATATGGTAGTCGCACCTATAGTTGAGATTATAACTCTGTTAGAAGTCTCCATATAATGCCAATAAGAGACTGATGTATATTTTCTTTCCATAGCCATTTTAATAGCATATTGAAGGCTCCTTCTATATCAAGAAAGGTCACTAATGCATATTCCTTGTGTTCGAAACCATTTTCTATATACCCTACAAGCGAATGCAACGCCATCTCAACTGACTTGCCTGTCATGTAGGCGTGTTGGAACGCTGACAAAAGGTTAGGGTTGATTGTCCTGCGAAGGTGCAGGTCAATCAGCCTTTCCAAGGTTTTTAAGAGAAGGACGATAGACTAATAGGTATAAAGTTCTTCGGTTTCGTATGGGAGGTTTTATCAGCTTTTGGGATAAAGACCACTTTATACTTTTTATACTGTAGGTCTGTAGGTATAATGCTATCTGGGCCCGGGGATTTAAACGGGGCAAAACCTTTCAGAGCCCATCTCAGTTATATGAATCTGAACGTCACTTAGGTCTGCAAATATGGCAGGATTTTGCGTAAGCGACTAGTCTCAGAATGGCCTTCCGCAGAAGACCTTCCAAGATTTGCGTTTCGCATTCATGATCAGGTTTTTAAACCTGTTTGCTGGGATTTGTAAGCTGACCAGTTTCCCAGTCTCTTAGCCTCATTAAATAAATCTTACATTGTTAAATACAAAAAAAAATATATATATATATATATATATATATATATATATAGATATTTTATGCGAACAAATACACAAAAATGCTTAAACGAATGATTTTGTAAAAATGAAATTTTTAGTAGATAATAAGAAATTATTTTCTTAATTGATGGAGTAGTATTTGCCTTCTCAAAGCAATTTTAAGAATAAAAAAGGATAGAAAAAAAGGCCAGAAGCTAAAACGAAAATATTAAGCCTAAAAGCAAAATAAAAAAGCTAGATTTGGCCTTAAAAAAGCTAAACAGGCAACACTGTTTCCAACTAAAAAAATTATTGTGTGCATTTATATACAAAAAACAACAACATTAATAGTCATTGCAATGTTTTTATATATGTTTGTGTGTGTATATTTTTAATATACATATTTTGTTATACTAAAAATATGTATTTCAGAGGTACTTTTTCGTGTGTCACTTGAATAAGGAATATTTTAAAACTAAGTTAACTTTAATTTATTTTTAAATTTTAGGTTATAAAAATGAAAGTTATTATCTTTTAGCATTCAATTAGTAAAGAGTACTGCCACCATTTTTAGAAATAACCTCAAAAATGCGATTTGGCATCGACTTGTATAATGACTCTAAGTAATTTAGCGAAATTATACTCCATGCTTCCGTTATTGCATCCTTTAAGGATTCTGTCATCTCAAATTGTTTTCCTCCTTCATAAACTTTTCTTGTAAGCCAACCCCAGACATTTTCCATTGGATTCAGGTCTGGTGATATGAGGGCCAATCCAAAAGGTGAACACCTTGTTGATTAATCCATTGTTTTACGTTTAAGGTATGGGTCCAAAGAAATCATTACATTTTGGAAATGCTTCCTCCAGAATGTCATGGAAGTAATATTTATACCCATCGGGACCGTGAATATTAAACTTTTTTTCATCGGAAAATACAACTTTAAACTATTTGTAATTTTGGCAAACTGTAGACGTTGTGATTTGCGTTTTTAATTAAGTGGTGGTTTTTTTGCAGTTTTCGTCGGACTATGTATGGGCACAACTTTAAAATATGGTGCACTGTTCATAGACTGGTACTGACTCCACTTTCTTCATGTATTTTTGATACCGACATGGCAAAATTTGATGCAATTCTAAGAATTTTTCGTCTTTCTTTTGTAGTTGTTGCCATTTTCTTCCGCCCTTTCTTGTTTTCTCCATATCTTTCCACGTTATTTAAATAATTGTGCACAACTGTTTTTCCTCTATTAATGTTTTTGGCTATTTGGACCGGATTCTGACCCTGAGATTTCAAAACCAGATTTTTTTCTTTTCCAGAGTTATTAAGAGCCTTACCACGTCCCATTTTGAATAAAATCTATTTAAAAACTATCAAATTAAAAATTCTCTAGCCGTTTATATTCAAAGAAATTCAAATCATAGCCTTCCTGATTAATATTAAAAGAATTCCTTATTCAAGAGACACTCGAAATAGTACCACAGAAATACATGCCTAAATAAATGCATAATTTTAGTATAACAAAATATGTATATTTTTTATTTCTTCAGGAAACTAAAGCCAACACTTTGAAATTTGTTTGCGCAAAAAATTATTTTTTTCTGAACTTTAGTTTAGGAGATATACTTAATTAAAGTTGAAAAAATGTGATTCCTTATTCAAGTGACTGGCAGTGTATATAAATAACTTTTTCCATTTTTTCACACAGTGCAATCTACTCACTCAAAACTGCACTATGTTTCACTCCAATTATTTTTTTTTTTTCTCTGTAGCACCGTGCTAGCAATCTTAAAATAGCAAGTTACTCCTAGCAAAAGAATTTCAAAAGGGAATGAAACAGAACAAGGTATTAAGGTACTTTTGCCTGGTTGATTTATTTTTGATTTCGTTAAATTATATAGTGATGAAGATTATGTAATAACAATAAAAAAATAAGAGCCACTAAGGACAAAGTATTTAACAGACTATGAAAGTATAATGACAGTATGGTGAAAAAAAAAATATTTTTGTTGATAGACTGAAATTAGTTCAAGTAGCCTTTTTTATAGATTTGTCTCTTAGCTATGATTGTTTTTTTAAATAAACAACATTAGAGGCTGTTAACTAAAAAAAAAAAAAAAAAAATAGGAAAGTAAAACTCAGGCATTTAATGCATATATTATATTGTATTACTTCCTTTGGGAATGGGATAGAAAAGAGGAACAGAGGTGAAATATCAACAGAATAGAAGCCTCTTAACAACTCTGTAATTGCGCGTTATGTTTGTTTTTATAATAAAGTTGTTGCGCCATATGATATTGTGTACATGCCCTTATTGAAGGAAACAGTTTCCTGCCTGTTTATAATTATTTTACTTCGGCGACGATTTAGTTTAGTTTAGGTTTACCATCGAAGGACGGCTTTTAATAGAAACTAACTAGTATCAGTAATTAATGTTGTCATTGTCGGCAGCCAATCAGGTTTGAACCTAGGCCGCCAAGTAATTTCCCATTATTTAGTAGTCAAACGCGCTGGGTTCGTGGGTTTTTATTTAAGTATTTAGATTTTTTTTTATCAAAAAAGCATTTTACAAAATTTATATATATATATCGCCACTCTCAAGTCAATATATCTTAGATCATTCAAAGTCGCTGTTTAATATACGTATGTATATAAATGTATCGAAACAAAGTAAGCAATTTTTGCATGATTTTTAAAAATTGCTTCAACAGTCCATTTAGTATACAAAAAAATTAAAAATAAAATAAAATAAAATGAAGAAAATTTAATTTAATACATCTCAGGTTCCCGGTAAAATTCACCATTTTCCGAAAATTTCGTCCGTGGTCTTGGGAAATTTTAAAAGCTCTAAAATATATAAGAACTACTTGAATTTTAACAAAAACTAATATACCTTAGCAATATTTTTAATAAAATGGTGCTATAAAACCCAGCTGGAAACTATATGTTAACGACAACTATATATGCTCAAAATACAATTATTTTTTAATAAAAAATAACCATTAGTTTACATTTACGTTTTTTGGTTAATTAAAAAATTGGAAAAGTATGTCAAAATATTGTTTTCACCATTAAAATTGATTCTAAATGACTTGAAATGTATAATATGAGTTTAGATTCCTAAGCGCAAAATTGATAATAATCGTTATATATTCAGTAAAAATAGAAATCAAAAATAATCGTTATTTTTTAATCCGAAAGTAAAAATCTAAATAATTAAATAATAATTAAATTTTGATTTTTATGATATTTCTCGTTATGGTCCCTATTTTAAATGCATTTAATAGAACGTATTCAAAAAGTGAAAAATTATAACTGATTGAAACGATGATGTAAATATCTTTAAGATATGTCATAATCTTGTCAGTAGTATTGAAAACATGCTGACTTTGTCTATCCAAAAATGTCTTTTTCACTCATTTTTCAGTACCAAGTCTACGATTAAAAGAAAATTTATTTACTAAACCTCACAAATAAAATAAGTTACGTAAACATTTTTTTAATAAAATTAATTTTTTTTTTTATAAAATAGAGATGGTCAATCAAAACTTTAGATTCTCTTTCATCCTGCATATATGAATGTATGTATATGACCCTGTAATAAATCTGATAATGCAGATTCAAATACTATATACGTCTTAAATATTCGACTTTTTCTTTTTTAACTATTATTTTTAATACTGCATCCCGGGAATACTGTGATGTCGAAAAACTGAATTACCCTATTGCACGGTAACAAAGAAGGTCTTGAATTTATTACTAAACTTCGGTTAGTTAATTAAATGTTTAATGAGATCTAGTTTAAAAGCTTTGAAAAAATATGATAATAGAGAAAATAAACTAGGTTTCGATTTATTAAGATCTTTTAAATTTTCTAAAAAAATTGTTTTTTTTTACATAATTTTTTTATATTTCTAAAACTATTAAGCAGATTGAAACAAAGTTATCTTTTTGACGCCCTGTGTAATATTATAAATTATTATGGTTTGGTGCTACAATTATTTCCTATTTTTATAATATGTCCCCTATAAATAAGGTATTAGAAATCTATTCCGTCTACTTTAAAGCAAGAATATTTTGGTTGTTTTAGTGAAAAGCTTGTACTTTTTATAAGAGAAAAGTTAAACTAAAACCATAAAGAATACTTTTTTTAATTTCTTTTAAATATTACTTAAATAAACTTTCGTATCTGTTGAAAATATAAATCTTTTGTTTGCAAGTAAAACAAATTTTAAAAAGTCATAAATCTATGATGACATTATTTAAAAACATGGTAACATATGCTTGAGATTAGCAAATGAAAAAACTGAAAACTAGACTTTTGAATTAAAACATTTTAAATACAAGTAAAAGCTTTTCACAAAAAAAGAGTATAGGATTCAAAAATCATTTAAGCCACACACTGTTTAAAGAAATATTTAGATGTGCTTGTGGAATCTTAAATTTCTTTAGATTTTTTTTCTTTTGAAGCATTAACAAAGCAAAGTGGACAAGTTGGATCTATGTTTTTTTTTTTATACCCATCATTAAAAAAGGTTCTTATGCCGTATATAGTATGTCGAGATAATCAACTAATATCCAATAAAGTATTCTCGTCGTCATGAAAATCTAAGACGATTTAGTTATGTTCGTTCGTCTGTGTTTCTGTTAAAAGAATGATAGGGCCAGGTTGGATCTCATAGGAGGATGAAATTTGGCTAAAATTTTTTCCTCATATAAGGTTTGTTGGGTATAGAAAATCGATTCATAAACAAGAAAGTTGTGGGTCAAATACTAGAACAATTTTAGTGTCCGTCGTAACTTCATTTAACACTATTCCTCCGATATCTCTCAAAAAGAATCATACACACCAACGAAATTTTGTATAAATATTTCAAGTAAAACTCGAAAATCATAAATGGGTGTGCGCCGCCCACCTTATCGATATAAAGTGAAATTTTAATTAGGGTGGCATAAAAAAATTTCAGATTGTGTAAAAAAAGTATACTGAAAATAAATATAACTAATAAATACTTGTGAGTATTGGTATAAATGGAAAATGAGTGTAACTGATGTGATATGATTTTGTTTTTACACACTCATTATACTTATAAAAACTGTTACAGTTTTTTATGGTTTTGCATTGAGTGATATATTAATTTGTTTTACTATATGTATTTTGGAGTACCTATTGGTAAAACAAGTAAACATATTAGTTTTTATTGTGCAGTGTGTGAATAAGTGAATTTTTTGATAAAATTTGTATTTAATAATGAAGAATACTACCATAAAAGGAAAAATTTTAAGAAATGTGTACATAAGTGCTGTGCATTATTAAAAAATGAAAAAAAATGAACTTATTGAACTGAATCAGGTTGCAAAAATGGCATTGATGAATGTTTTAACAAAATATTTAGTTAAGATTGCTTTCAACTCATATTATTTTTTAATACGGGTAACATTAATTATATTAAGCCCATTTTGTGGGAAAATCTTAAATTTTTATGATTTTTTTTAATAATCTTTGGAAGTTTTCTACCAAAAATAAGCCTTTTCATGAAACAGGCTCAATATCTCCATAACTTTTTAGAGTATTAAAAAAAATATATTGAGTGAAACTTGGAAATAAGTTTAACTTATTGATATTTTTCGGAACCAAATCTTTTTGAGGTTTGCTTTAATAAATGGTGCAACGTCGTTAATTTTTCAAACAACGAATATATCCGAATAGACAAAAATATTGCGTACCGCAGGAAAAATTTTTCTCAATCTGTGCTATTCGAATTCGAGCTTAGTTTTTCCACCATTTCGAAACATTAATAACAAAAGTAAAATAGTTTTATAATTTTTGCTCTTGAGTTAGAATGCCCCAAGTTAAATATATATATATATATATATATATATATATATATATATATATATATTCGAAATCCTTTACAGAATTCTGTTTTCGGTATACTAAGAATTAAATCCCTGTTTTGGTTTTTAATTTATTATTATTATTATTATTTAACTGAAAAGACAGAATTACTTTGTTACCAAAAACAAAAATAGTTTTAAAGTATTTTTAATATTTTTTAACTTCCATAAATAATATATATGTACGTTATAAAGGTGTTTGCATTTTCAGAATGAATATTATATGAATGTATTCATATTTAATTTTTAATTTGTTTTTTTCTTCTATTTTTTACTATACTAAGGATTAAATTCCTACTTTTTTATTACTTTTTTTAAAACTTAAAGACTGAATTTTTTTATTACCTAAATAACTTTAAGTTTATTTAAATCAATAAAAAAAATGTACAACATAAAAATATTTTTAATATTGTTTTAATTTATAGATATTTTTATCAACACACAATAAGTACTTATAGTAGTATATCTACTATATTTGTTTCAGCGAATAATAGTAAAGTTATTCGCTCTTTATTCACACCTAATCTACTAAAGAGAATAGCAATACCAACTAATAACAAAAACAGAAAAATATTCACCAATACGCACTCAAACTGTGTATAATAATTTCGGCCAAGCCAAATATAATATTTTTAAAATTATGTTATGCGATTTGTGGTTTTATTACTGTCTATTAATATTAACAGCTGTAAAACATTTTATTCTCCAGCGTTTCGAAATTTATTTCTCATATTAAATAAATATTAGGGTATTCACTTGAATAATGTTTGCTCGATTAATCGAAATATTAAAATGAAGTAATTATTTGATTAAATTAAAATCAATAATTTCGAGTAAAAATTTATTCAAATAAATTATGTCGATTAATCGAATACTTTGAGTAAAAAAATGTTTTAAAAGTTTCTTTTCTTAACTAGCTATGTTTTTCATTTAAGTTTTTAAAAAAATTTTACTTGAAAGCAACTGTTGCAAAATAGTTGCTGTATAATATGTTTAAAGTCTAAAGGTTTTAGCAGCCGCCAAATAACATCAGAATTTGGAATGTATTAAATAAATTTTATTCAGTGAAAAGAATCGATTGTGTCTGAAATAATACGCGTAACTTTTGTGTATGGTAAATTTTCAATCACAAAAATTAAATCAAATATAAACTTCATTTTTAAAAAAATTATGATATAATTGTAGATTTGATATACCAATAAAGTCTATGTCTGGTTTGGAGCATATAATGATGATGCCTTGGATGAAACTTGTGATTTAGAATGGATTTGGATTTAAAATATTGCTTGTAAACTCATTCTTTATGTTAAAAATCGCTAAATTTCGTTATCTAAAGTAAATCAGATTTTTATTTCCTAAGTGTGTCTCATCAGATTTTAATTTCTCGTTTTACAGACAGCAATGTCCGAACATTAGCAAGTTTAGGTGATACTCATATGCCTATTAAAAGATTAAATAAATATAGAGAAACAATAACTTTTTACAAACAAAAGAGAAAAATAGATTAAAATTTTAGTTACATATTATTATTAATTGTTAACATTGCTTTTGTTTTCTTTTTTAATAAAACATAAAGACAGCGCAGAATGCTTGTTTAATTTCTTGATTAAAATTTAAAAAACCAGACAAATTTTTAAGTATTATTTGTTCGAATAACTCGAGTAATTTAAAAGCTTTGCTCGTTTATTCGGTTAATTTAAAAATAGCATTTTCGTGTTATTTAATTAATCGAATAATGAAATAGTCGAGTAAAATGAGTTCCTAATAAATATATAACATTTAAGATTCATATTTTACTAAAACCAATACAGAAGTGGTTTGTTCCTATGTTGCAAAATCATTATTTTAAAAAGTTCATAAATATGAAGTGGGTACATAAACTACCATTGTACTCATGATGATTATGTGGAAAACCTCTGTTAGAATTTTCAAAACCTTATAACGTCACCTGAAATGCATAAAGCCATTTAATTTTAATTTCATTCAAATATTCCCACTTTCATTAATATTTTTATATATTTATTTATTCGTTTATTTAAAGTTTTAAAATAGTTATATTTTGTAATTGATTTCCTGGAATTCTAATTATGAACTCGATATTTTTCAAAATACATCAATTACTTTTTGAATGTATTGAATAATTGTTTGATTACGACTTTTTATATTTTAGTTTACGATATACTCAACTATAAACACACACATACGTGCAAGTCCATAAATTAAGTTATAAATATATTTTATACCACAAGTGTTTATTTTCCCTCTAAAATATAAAAAAGAAAAAAAAAATACATTGTTACTTTTGTCTCGAGAGAATAGTGTCAAACGATCATATTTATGTGCATATTTAGTACAAAAATAATATATTATATTAAATTTAATGTGGATAGGAAAAAAAATTAGGTACCATATATTAATGTAAAGATTAATGAACTTAAACATGCTTGGATGTAGTGTTATATTTAAGGAAAATTTAAACATAGAAATATAATAAAGTAAAAAATTGAGTAGATGAAAGAAAAGTTATATATTCACTGTGAAATCTATTAAAATACCTTCGAATAATAATTTAAGATTTATTTTTCAAAATTCAAAAATGAATAAAAATGTTTTCTTCTTTAATTTTTAAGTCAGAATATTTTTTTAAGATTTTTTAAAAATAACAACAAATTGTTTTCAGTAATTTAAATACGCACTGTGAGAAAGAAGCCTACATACACTGAAACATAAAAGTACAATAATACAACGAAAAAGTATATTGCTTCAATGAATTTGTAGCCTAATTTTGACCTATCGTACAGGTATGTTAAAATAAAATATTGTCATACGTTAACATTTATATACGAGTAGTCTTAAGATTTAACGTACAAGTTCATTGATTAGTTTTAATAACCACTTTCATAGAATAAAAAAAAAAATCCGATGAATGAACTTTTAATGAACTTATACGTTGACCCAATAAAACTATACGTTGAAAATTTATCACAATAATAGGTTTGTTCTGTAATTTCGTTTTCATTTTATATGTAAATAAATGGTTAAATTATGTAAATTATATTACATTTAAAATTGAACTAAAGTCTCTTAACTTGTATACAATATTGTATATACATTCTATATATAAGTAATATGTTTGTTATAAATATAATGTTATAAATATAATAAAAATATATTTAAATAATTATAATAATTTCATGTCCTGGGAACCAATAGCCAAAATGAAGGGTTGAACATAGCCAGGTTTAGATGATAACATACAGTGCTCAGCTTTCAACAAACTTAAAAGCTTCCTGAGAGTTTCACATACTTCTTGTTATTGTCTTTTATAATGTTCAATGATGGTAAAAAATAACACCTTAATTTGCCAGAATCAAAATCAAAATTGAAAAATTTTTCTTCATATAACTGCATAATTTTTTTAATTTACGTTTTATTGGACCGTTTTAGAGGTATCAAATTTAGGCGTAATTTGTTTGGACATTTTTATTTTTTGTATTAAATTTGTGTAAATTTTAAATAGGGTTTTTAATAAATTTGTAATAGTTATTTTCATTCTGAGAGAGAAAAAGTATATTTTGACTACTGTTGGCCCCTTAGCGACCATTTGATGCGCTGATATTTTCTGAGTCCCATCGCATTTACATGGTTTTTCTCTTTTTGCCTCATGGAAGTGTAAAATTTATTTTTAACAGTCTATTTAATATGTATAATATTATCGTGATAGTAACATTTGTATGGCTTTTATGCATGTTATTATGACTTTCGGATGGACCTATTATGTGAAAGCTATGGTCAGTTAAAAACCGATTTATTATGAAAAGTTTGCGATCTTAATTACTAAAACTTCGCGTTGATTAGCCTTTAACTTTTAAAGAATAGACTTTTAATCGAATTTTTGAGCTATGAAATTTGTGTATTTCTGTCGCCCAATAATCTTGATATTTTACATAAATTTTCTATTTTTTAATATATAATTGAAAAATAAAGTTATGCTTTTTAAAAGAAAAAATTCTTGGAATATTGAATATATTTTAATGGTTTAAATTGCGTTATTATTTTACTGCTATTCTCTTAAGAATTTCAATTCAAATTAACTTAAAAAAAAATCGTGATATATTTAATATCTAAAATTATTCATTTAGAAGCGAGTCAGATAAAGGAATCCGTTCCAAAGATGGATTAGAAATTATGAAAAAATACTACTTTTTTAAAATTTTTTAAAAAATTCTGATTTGCAGTCTGAAATTAATAAAATTCACAGAAAATTTTTTAAATAAACTAAGTTACTTTCATTAATTTAAGCTAAAAGCATTTAAACATAATTCCCGAAATACATATTTCATATTTTTTCAAATAAACTAAAATCATCAAAGCTTACAAAAAAACACACAAATTCAGATTTTTGAAAATAGATTAAAGCTGAAAGTGGATGATCAATAAGTAAATAATTCGGAAATTTACTTTTCATTTTCTAAAGCAATGTTTGAAATTTTCTTGGGAATATTTTTAATTTTTAATGCTTTGTAGCCACAAATAGCAATTATTTTTAAATAATGTAGTTATGTGCTGTAGAATTTTTGAAATACATCTAGACCCACACAAGTCCAAGTTATTTTATGAGCAGGTCAAATGGACACTTTATAAAATCTGTAATTTTTAATCAGCTAGTCCGATTTACATACAAATTTATACAATCGTAGCAAATAATTTACGGCTTTTATGTGACGCTTTCCTTTTATTTCAGTCATCCTTAAGGATTTTAAACATTTATCTATTTATTTTACTGATAGCGTTCCAGTTATAAGACTTACTAACTTATATTAGAACAATTTCTGATTACCAGATAAGTAACTGTCTGTTTCTCTATCTCAAGGGAAAAATTAGTTTAGAGAAAATGTATAGAACACAGCAAATAAATCTAGCATTTTAATTTTTCGTTCGACATAGAGTAACGGGTAGTAAAATTATTAATATAAAATAAAAATAAAATTGAATATAGACCCTCGATGTAGGTCTACATTCAATACTCTATACTTTGTATTTTTGTGATTTTTTCTCCTGATGCCATTCTGTTCACTCCTCTATACTATGGTATAAATTTCGAAGTAAAATTCCATTGTTACCCATTTTATCAAGGGTTTTTAATTCGCCTATCTCACAAAAGAAATATATTTTACTGCAAAATATTCTATCTCTCTGTGTATAAATTAAAATAAATAACGTATAAATTTCCTGACTAATTTATGCATGCTAAACATGAACCTGTCCAAAAAATTTTAATTAGTTGAATATTTCTTTAGATATGCTATAATAAATATTCATTTTATATGGCGGCTACTACCCCTTGTAAACCTACCTTACATATTTTCACCTCAATTGTGTAATTTGACAAGAAAATTATTCCTGAAAAACTAAGATTTACCTTGTATGGGGGCTAACACTTCCCAAAGATAAGGAAATTATTTCCACACAATTTTAAAACTTTTCCTCTGATAGTTCTTCATTAAAGCAATAAATAATTTTTACTTTTCATGGGAGCTACCACAACAGCTTCTTTTTTTCTCCTGAAATTTTGTAATTTACGAGATAGAGGGTATTGAATAAATACACTTGATATTCAAATTTTTTTATTTAATTAAGTAAATGTCATTTTTAAAAAACATTATATCAGGTTATTAGCATAACCTCATATAGTAGTAAGTTATGAAAATTGTCATTCATACAATAGAAAATATTTCTTTTTTCAAATTTGCAACAAAAATTTGCCCAAAACGCAAACTTATTTTCCTTCATTTGATATCTAAAAGACTTCCTCTTTACAACGAAATCAAAAAATAACACTAAAACTTGTTTTTAGTTAATGTCAAGTTTTGTTCAAATGCCCCAGATAGTTATGAAGAATATATTGTCGTTCGCCGGTTAAATTAAAATATATAAGTTGTGAATACTTACAAGTAGAAAACCGGTTGGGTTTTGCATTTGGGAAAATTTCAGGAAAATGTTTACTTTAGTAAGTAAGAAGTTTCTGTAAGATAAAGTCTTTTTGCCGAAATCCATAAAATAAAATTATATAATGATGCAGCATTTGGTGATATGTTGATGCAGTATTTTGTCTATTTGAACCAAAAATGAATTATATTTTCGAAATAATAAATTTCAATTAATTGCCATCCTTGATATCACCAACCTGTGGTCCAGGAATATGTGTAATTTTTATATTAATTTCCTGAAGATGACATCAAATCTGTTAAAATCTGATAAAGCACACAAAAGTTATACAATATAAAACTTTGCTCATTTTTGACAAAAACGATAAGGTGTTATGTTTGCAGAAGCAGTTGCAAGCACATATGGTTATTCGAATTAAATATTTTAATACAGTTATATTTTTACCAAAAACCATACAAAATATTATTAGATATTTCTATGAAATGTTACAGATTAATATGAGTATATTAACATATTCTGTAAATATGTTAACTATTTCAGATCATGGTTGAAAAATCGTAATTTGTTTGTTTTGAAATATATTTTGTTTTTAATGTTTATTTTTCAACTTCATTATAGTACGGCTTAGTCATACAAGGTGGAGTAAGTATGTGTTTATTATTTGACGTAATTCTTTTTTAAATTTATTTCCTATAGTACTGCCTATAATCCTGCATAGTTTTATTCGAAATTTTTTGAAATTTGTTTAACAAAATTTTTAAAAGTTTGAAATTGCAGTTTTGAAAGAAAGGGGTTTGAATTCTCCTGCAGAAACCAAAACTTATTTTCTGTAATTATGGTTCAAATTTAATTAATATTATAATTCTATATAAAAATTTCTCAAAAAATTTAAAATTTTTTATACACTTTTTACACAAATAGACTAAAACACAGAAACAAAACAGAACAGCAGAAACAAAAACTTATTTTAGTAATTATGATTCAAATCTAATTAATAATATAATTCTATTTATACATTTCTCAAAAAATTTAAAACTTGTTTGTACAAGTAGACTAAAATACATTAATGGTTTGAGGAACTCATAATAACATTAAAATTTCTTAACCGATTTTCCTTTTTATATCTTGTTTGACAAATAATTATGTGAACCCCTTAAAATTAAAAATTGATATGTTTTAAAGTAGTCAAGAAAATATTTCTTTTATTCTTTCACATAGACGAATGACGTTAAATACGTGAGCAAAAAAAAAAAAAAACATTTAATTACATGAGTAAAAAATAAAAAAAATAAATTTGTATTTATTCTCGCAAAATTAAAATTTTTGTATTTTTTTTTTTTTTTTTTTTTTTATTTTATGCTATTTTATTATTTATTTTATTTTTTACTATTTTATTAAAGTTTGAATATTTTGAACATGTTCCATTGTAATTTATATCTTATTGCGTTATTGGAAAGACCTCATACTACTGACAAATGTATTCATTTAACCTCTTAGTCACACAATAATGTTTTGGGATTTCCGGTTCATAATTGGTTAAGTTAATTTTTATGTAAAACAAATGGTAGTTAAGAAAAAAAAATAAATAAATAAATAAATAAATGTCACCAAAAGTATATATTTATCATAAAAACAATAAATTCGTAAAAAATAGTGACTAAATTTCAAAAATCTCTTTAATTCCATTATTATCATGGTTTTAAAGAAATTACCCAGCTGAAAATGGTTATAATATATACCGAAAATTGTCGAAGTAGCAGTGGACTTGTCCTTTCATATGGCGTTCAGCTATAACGTCCTTCTTAAAATGTACTCACTATTACTCCTTGTAGATTTATCTGAAAAGTATTTTGATCCGTAAAAAGCTAATTTAAAATATTATTACTTACACTTAGAATTTCTGGTATTGGAGTCTCCTTCTACCTGATTTAGTAGATTAATTTAATAAAGTCTGCTGAAATATAAGAAAATTGAAAGTGGAATCATGTGAATAGATAATATTCGCACACTTAATTTTGCTATTAATTGACAAAACGACTTTTTAATTGGCGAAAAGTTCTTAATTATTAGATTTCTAATACAATTGTAATTGTTTGAATTTTTATTTTTCAAATTATTTTAAAATGTCAAGAAATTAATGCTTTTGCTTAGAAAAAAATTAAAATTAAAAGTCAGTAAAATTATTTTTATTTAATTTTATAGTTTTTTTTTTTTTCATATAACTCACATTTTGCATTTTATATTTGATTTAATATTTGATATATGGTTTCATATATGAAAATTTTTTTCATATATGAAACCATATGTGATAACAATTTTACAAATATATTTCCATATATGCAAAATGATTAATATATTTTACCATATATGTACCAATATATATACGTGGGTCATACATAAAAATATATGACGATTTTCACCTGGGTTATTATATTTTTCATATAGTTTTAACAATTATTTGCAAAATTTGATAATCTAACCTTTTGGGAACTAACTGCATAAAATTGACTCTTTGTTATTAGAAAGGTTAATTACCTGTAATTTTCAATAGTATCAGGATAGTGGTACATTAAAAAGATATATGTTGAAAAATGTACGAAATATATGAAATTAAATGATTGAATAAAAAAATGTGACAAAAAACGTTAGTAAAATCTTAATTTTCCGCTACGGAAAAGGGACATACAGCTATTTAGATGAATATCCCAAGCCTTGCTATGCCTATATTACAATTTGAAGTGAATTTAACGAATATTTTGGTGATATTGAAAGGAATAAGTATTTTAGAGGTGTTTTTTTAAAATGGTCCATTTCACGTAAATTTAAAGATTCAGATATAATATTTGGGAATCATATAAGAACAGACCAATATTTATTTCTAGATGGGTTTTAAATATTTTTTTGTGAGGCTCTTTAATATACATTAGGGTAACCCCAAAATAAAAAGTGTTGATGTTCGCAGCTCAAATAAAAATGAGTCCGAAATTTTGCAATATTTCAGAAAAAATTTGGATATTTGCATTTCTTATACATAAATATTTAAAAAATGAAAACAAAACAATCCTCTAGTGGATATACATAAACTGTTCTTTACGTTTTTTTAAATTTTACCTTGCTTAAATTTTATTAGAATTTTTCGAAAAATATTTTTACTCACATAGAAATGTTTCTATATGAGTAGAAATTAAATGAATTTAACATCAAAATACATGTATTTTTATAAGATTTCTAATGATATGTAACACTTTATATTATTTAAATATTAGTATTATTGTATTAACACACAATGAAATAAATTAAGTTTAAGTGAAATACCTCAAAATTTAAGCTAATAAGGGTATTTGTTTACAATTCTTAAACACAGGGAGTAATTTCTTGCCGTGAGTCACAAGAAAAAATTTAAATCAAAGAAATTTTGCAAAAAATCAACGAATTTAATTCAACGTACTTAATTTTTTGAAATTAAATTTTTCGGTGTACATACTATATCTACTTTATTTGCATTACTCACTTGAATTTTATTTAATTGAAATACTTACTCTAAATATGTACTTGCCTTTACATCTACAGTTCAATATAAAGTAGTATTTTACATCAAATTTCACAGATACATATTTATGTAGGTGCTTGAAAGTGCATGTTCATTCGCACTTAAATATATTGATAAATATACATAAATGTAAGTTAAAGTGGTTAATATATGTACGTAAATTTTAATTTTTTATTTTCTTATTGCAGATGAATATTTTCCAACTAGAATATGAAAGTTTACTTTGGATACAATGAGTTATTTGACTTATTTCATATAACAAAAAATACTCCATGAATTAACTGACTGAAGATTATAGGAAAGTAATCAATATTATATACGCAGATTCGAAATTATTGAAGAGTTTTTAAATACTTTGATTTGTATAAATGAGTCCTCATGTTTGTTTGTTTGAACATTTTGGTGTTTTTATTTTTTCGCATTTTTGCAATTTTTTAGTTTTAGTGATTTGTTCGTGTTTTGGCGTTTTTTTTTAATCACTACGTATTACTTTTGTTTGTGAACTTTGCTAAGAAAATTATTCTCACAAAATTTTAAGGCTTTCACTTTTACATTTCATTAGATATGCGACTATTAATAATTATTTTGTATAGGGGCTACAACTCCTCCTAGAACTGTCCTCCTTATCTTCCACACACTTGTGAATCGTGATAAGAAAATTAATCCTACAAAGTTTTAAGACTTTTGCTGTAATATTTCTTTAAATATGAGGTAATTAACATTAGCTTTATATAGGGTTTACCATTCTCTCTACTCCTATCGAAAAATGAAGTAGTCTGTTTTACTTTCGGGGATTACAGAATGATGCTGCTAAAATTTCAAGAAGCTCGGTCTAGTGCACAGTGGTTCAGAATCAAAATTTTTTGGAAAAAAATCTGTAACTTCTAATCGGTTGATTGGATTTACACAAAATTTCACATAGGCGTAGCAAAGGAGAGTATAATTTTTGGTTTTGGAGTATGGAAGGAGTCTCCACATATCCTTCAGAAGCGGATCTAATGGGGTTCAAAATAGAATATCTCTGACATAGAAAATTGTACATCGCTTGCCAAATTTTTTTCTTACCCGATTTCAAATATTTTTACATCTTCTTAAAGCTCTCGATAAGATATATACATATATATATATATATATATATATATATAAATTAATCTGGGTTTTTAGTGTCCTTGGGCTTTATAGAAAGCTAAACCACTGCACAGTGGAGCAGAATCGATTTTTTTGGAAACAATTATAAATAATAAGGGTACCCCTCCACAGAAAATTTTTCATCGCTTGTCAAATTTTTGTTTCTTATGCGATTTAAAACATTTCCACATCCTCTTAAAGATATCGATAAGGCCTATGAAAAACATGCTTACATGTGCTATTTATCTCTTATAGTTTTCAAGTTATTTGCATTTGAAATTTCAATTATCTTAATTTTGCAAAATCTTGGTCCATTTTTAATATATGTATACCCCAATAATTTCGTCCAATTTTGTAAATTTTTTACCCAATTGATTAGAGAAGAAAATTATCTATCAAATAAAAAGAAAAGAAGTTGATATCTCTTCTGACACTTTTCCGAAAGGTATCTTTACAGAGATAACTCCAGATATAAAAACAAGCCCAAAAACTTGTCGGGACTATATACAGACCATCCCGAATTTGATATATTTTTATTTAGCTTATATGTTCTAAAATCTCAAAAGCTATTTCTGCAAATCAAATGCAGTTTTAAAATTTTTTATGTGTTTCAAAGAGTTTGCCAATGGTTTTTTGCAAACCTGCAATAAATGTGGACCTTATTAGCAAAATTAAAAAAAAGAATCCATTTTTGGGATTTTCATCGGATTTTTGCTGGTTGTGGAATATGTTTTATAAAAATCTTACATTTGGCTACCCTTCCGAATGATAAAGTCAATAATGATGAAAATTTCGTTAAGTTATCTTAGCAAACCAGGATTTTATTAGATATCAAATATTTATAGTTTCTCCAAATTTTTTACAAGGATTTTACTTTAATTCCAAAAATAAGAAAAACTGTATTATTTTTTTTTTCAAATAAACTTCTCTATCTAGCTGATATAATTCTCAATTAAATATATACAAAAGATATACAATATACCAAAACTACTGAAATTTAATATTTCACGAAAAAATGCCCTATTTGCGTATTTTAGCACAAACACACCCTCGAACATTGGCTAAGGGAATAAATTATTTATTCAGTTATGACTTTTTAACATCTACAATAGTATAACGTTCTTGGAATTTTTCGCGGCATAATAAATTTTAAAGAAGCATAAATTTGGTTCAATAAAAGATGTTCAGCCTTATTGTATGTAATTAAGAATCATGTCAGCTAGATAGGATAATTTATTTGAAAAATTTTTGTAAAAAATAGATTTTTTGAGGAACTATAAATATTTGATCTCTAATAAAAAATATCTTAATGAAATTTTTAGCTATATTATTATTTGAAATGTTAAAGTGTGGACAAATCTAATATTTTTGTAAAAAGAATCTTACATTTCACAAAAAACCGACGAAAATCACAAAAATGATTTCCTTTTTTATTTTGCCCATAAAGTCCACATTTATTGCAGGTTTGGAAAAACCTATTGGCAAACTCTTTGTAATAATATAGAAGTTTTCGAAACTGCATTAGGTTTTTTAAAACATATAGGGTAAAGGAAACATTTTGATTTAAAATAGATCGAATTAATATCCTTATAAATTTTTTATATATAAAACTGGATTAGTTGTCAGATGTAAAAGAATATTACATATTTATTTCGTTCGCATAAATAATATAAAGAATAAGAGAAATATCCACATTTAGTCACACTTCCTTCAACTTATTTGTATTAAATGATTTTTACAGCAGTATTTGAATTATAAAAATGATGGCAAAACCAGTATGTTCTATATAATCTTTGATTTTCATTCATCAAAAATATAAATTATTTATGAGAATTAACATGATGAATTAAATTTCAATAGATTTTTTGATTAAGAATAACAAGTTTGAATGCCTTAATATATTTGTACGTTTAAATGCCTAAATTGTTTTTGGTGTATTTATATTAATTTCTTGTCAAATAACAAATATTAATGTGTCATCTAGTTTCTCTGCAAATGAATTTTATATTTATAAGGCTTAATGATTTGATTTCTCTATTATTTTATTACAAATTTATTTACTAAATCAAATATAGAATAACTAAATATGAAAGTTTTGTTGTGCCAGAATAAGGAAAAATATCAATGATAAGTTAATATGAATTTAAGATTTAACTCAAAATACTAGCAATATTTTTTATACGTTAATACTAAAGATAAGACGATTTTACACATGGATATTCTTCTAAGACACTTTATTTGTTATTGTTTTAGCAGCTAAGGGCATTTTTATAATTTATTTGTTTTTAAAAAGGCTTAAAGTAAAAAAAACAATTTCAATAAATTAGCATAAAATATTAGAAGGCCTCTAAAAACATACGAATATTTGATGTATGAAAAGTCATGATAAATTATAATCTGGTGTTCACCAGAGAATTGAGATCAGCGTTACCGTTTGGCAACTTTAGTCGCCAATTGCACCTTTTTTAACCACCTGGCCGCTTTTGTGGCCTGTTTTTTGAAATGAAACTAAATGATGAAAAACTATGTTGTTTTATTAATTTCAACGAAGAAATTAATAATTTTGATATTGTTTCACAATGTTGTAAAAAACCACGGAGAATCTATAAATTAATTGAAACTGAAAATAAGTTTATGAATATTTATTTGAAGTATCAAGTGCCGAATTTTTCTGGTCCGGATTATAATAGTTAAAAAACGTCTTTTTTTCTAAATTATAGCTAATGAAAAATAAATTGCAGACTTAAGATCAACCCTTACGAATCCATGCTTTCAACCATAAATTTGTTATACAGGGATTTGTAAGTCTGTAGTCCGAGTAAAGACTTCGTAAAAAAGTACATTTGTTTAATTAATAAAAAGGGTATTTTATTTTATATATTTGTATGAATTAATGTTTATTTTTTCAATAATAAAAATTATTATAAATAAATTGCTTTGTTATTAATCAAATTTAATTTAGTAGTTTTTCTTAAAATACAATATTTTTTTTATCAAATAAACAAATTTTAAGGAGCTTTTTAGGTATTGAAGAAGTTGACCGTTTTTTTTAATTCACCCTTTTTCGACCTTTTTTGATATTTTTTAAAAATTCCCAACGGTAACACTATTTGAGATATGTATCAATATAATGTCTAAATTTTAAACACAGGATATTTTTCTTAGACACAGCATCAATTATTGTAAATAATTTATTTCTTAAATTTTTTTCCTTATACATGAAGCGGAAGAGAGTCTTCCTGTATAAAGATTTTTTTTCGAATTTTCCCTTATCTTATCTACTTCAAATCAACAACTAACTTACATAAAACAAACTTAAAAATCAACATACTTCCTAAGTAAATAACCTTAAACAAAAGAGGTTTAACTATTTTCATAATTTAAATAAAACTTATTTAGTTGGGTTAATCAAATTCCTATCAAATGAAATTTACATTTTGCACAATAATCAGACCTCAATGGAAAATATTTTTTCTATGAGAATAGGAGAGGTTAATATAGGCTGTTGCGTAGACCAAAGGATTTACAATTGGTTTATTATTACTTTTTCTTTTGTTGAAGGCGAGAGTATAAGAAGGTCGCCAACAGAAAACCAAACAAGTACAGAAGAATTGGCAAAATAAAAAATAATAAATTTTTTTGGTTCATTGAATTGAAAAACAATAAAAAGCTGAAAGGTTCAACAATAACTTATATTTAGTTCTGAATAACAAATTGAAATTGAAGTTTACTGCCAGAATATCAGGCACAAAAAGCAGTAAAGTGTTTCTTTACGAAAAGACGAAATTTAGTTATTGTCATCAGAGGATTTTACTAAAGCGTAAAAATGGTTAAAAAAGCGTGTATTTGTGTATTTATTGACATACATTCTATGAAGAGAAAAAACAGATTTTTTGAAAGAGAAAAAAATCAATTCTAAAAATTAAAGTTTCACTTATGTACAGTAGGAAAATTAAATCCTTACATTTAATATGAATCCAAAACTAAAGTTTTATCACATATAGTTTAGAAGTTATTAGCAATTAAACAAGTAAATCTTTGTGAACCTCTTAACTTTTCTCAATTTTCAAAACGTCATGTTTTGGACCGGAAAGGGCCCTGAGTTTAAAACTTTATGCGTAAATTTCAAACTTGATTGAATAAATTTCATCGAAATAGGAAGCGTTAAATCCGATCGTTGTCCGTTTTGAAATGGAATCACCCCAAAATGCTAATATAAATTTCAAAGAAGTTTTAGGAAAGTAAATTTGTTTAAAATTTATAAGTACCCGTATGGAAGACTGGAATATAAGTGTTATAATAAAATGAAATATACATGTGTATAAGACCATAAGGTGTGCCGTCGAATAAAATATATATAGCAAACAAACTAAAGTTAATCT
Source organism: Protocalliphora azurea (assembly GCA_932274085.1). Lineage (NCBI taxonomy): Eukaryota > Metazoa > Arthropoda > Insecta > Diptera > Calliphoridae > Protocalliphora > Protocalliphora azurea. The sequence goes on from OW026519.1 coordinate 39,957,850, forward strand.
GTCAGTTAACTTAGTTCTTCTAAATATAGTTTAGAGCAGTATGCAATTTTTCCTCCGCTCGATTTCGTTGGCGATAGGGGTAGATTGAAACTTACGAAACTTATTATAATAATAGCTACAGATATTGTTATTTTAAATATGCGTGCTATATAGAGAAAATATTCTCTTACTAAGGAAGGACAAAAGATGCTAAAGAAAATATAGAGAGAAAATAATATAAAAAATGTAGCTCCAGTGAGTGTAACCAACCATGATCATCCATACAAGTGGTCGGAAACCAAGACAAAAAATATATATAGTTTCACTCAAAATTCCATAACATTTATTCATGAAAATAAATTTAATAAACGTTTGAATAATAACGAAGAATTTGCATCGTGTTATCTAAGAGCAAAATTATATTACAATTTATCATCTTAATATATATTTTTATATTAAAAAAATTAAATTAAAAAAAAATCTTTAAAAAATATTTTTTTTTCTTTTTTCATGTTGTGAAAAATACCCAGTAAAACTTTTCGGTTCTCGGTAATGGCATTTACTTATTAAAGTAGTTTCTTGGTAATGACGAGTCATTTTTATTTGCCTACTCTATATTATATAAATAAGTACTACATAGTATAATAGCACAGTAATATTGAAATCACGTGGATCAGTTGGCTAGAGCACCTTCTGGTTGTTGGTTCATCCCCATTCTGATGCTGTTTGTTTTTTTAACAAAATTTCTAAAAAGATATACTAAAAAATTTTTGTCACTTAGAAAATTAAGTGCGAGATGGTGTACTGAGTAAGACGTTAGTCATTAAAAACGAATGGATAATTTGTGCCCAAGATCAAATCTCACTGACGGAAACACTTTTTTGTTTTCTTTTTTATTTTTGTTGTTATTTTTATTTCCTTTTAGGTATATATTTTTGAGTTTCCCTAGAGTCTAAAAATAACTTCATGAATTTGTGGACAACTCATAGAAAAATAAATTCGAGCAAAAAATAATAGTAGGAAGGTAAATTTTTGCTGGGTAATTACAAAGCAATTAAGAAAAACATACTTTAGAAAAAAAAAAACACAAAAATATTGTCGCAATTGTATTTCTTTCTTATTGGGATCGGTATATAATATAAATAAACTAAACCGTCATATTTATATTTTCAGATTTTTAAATTAGTTAAATGCAAATGTCAGGTCTTTTTTCAAAGTATTTCAGATTTTGATATCAAATTTGTTGCGTTTTTCTTAATATTATAATATCTATTAAATCTTCTTCATTTTATATTTAACAAAATTATCATACATACTCTGGTATAGTTAACAGATTTTTAGGTTAACATAAAAATTCAGGTAAACATTTTACTCAATGTTGTTAACAGTAGTCTTTTTACTTGTGTTTCTTTTTATAAATTTTTATCTCCTCTTTGACATTTAAATTTCTTAATTTTTTTATTTTTCTAATCTATTCATATATGAAATTTTTGCACATTTTTCTTTTGGTTGATATTTATATATATTTTTCGACTAAATTAATTCAAGCGTTTCAAGATTAAGTGAAATTTCACTGTTGTTTTATATTTTTTCTAACACAAATTACAAACACAAGATCAAAAAATTTGGCCGTGTTGTTAATCTATGGCCACTGCCTTAGATTAACTTTATTTTGGCTTAAATCTAGTTTACTTATCTTAGTGTTCCTTTTATTGCTTCGAAATCACAACTCATAATCTGTACTTCACTATTGTGTTGCTGATAAGATTCATACTCATTGGATGATTCTATACCCATTGGATGAAGGCAATATTGAAGAACAATTTTGCGGTTTATGACCCGCAAACCAGAAGAAATTTGATTCTTGCTATTGAACAAAATAAAATGGAAAACAAGAAGTTTAGCAAAATATGTGTGTAATATATAAACCGTTTGCGTCTGTTAATGGAATTTGATACATCAACTGCCGTTTACACAATTTTCCAGAACTGATGTATATATTTTATTGAAAAAAAGTAAACAAAAATGGTCTAAATTATTTGTATATAAAGCAAACAATAAAATCAGGAACCACAAATTTTTCTTTTGATCCTATTTAAAATATAAACATTCACAAACATATCTGTGATTTTAGTTAAGCTATTTATAAAATGTATTTTCGTTTCAATCAGTGTAATTTTATATTTGAATAAATTAGATATAATATAAATTTTAGTGAAATAGTAGCACTAGTAATTACCAATATATAAAGGTTGTATAATAAATAAAATATAGAACTTTTTAAGATCACAAAGAAGAAAATATAAGCCAACTTTTAACTTACTTATAGCTTTTACAGGATTATACTTGAAAATAAAATCGTCCTACATATAACACATATATTTATTTATAACTTTGTCCGCAGATAACCTTTTTTTTTGTAACCAATATATTTTTGTGTGCTTGCTTCACAATGGAGAGTCAAAAGGAAACACATAAAATATTTTTCTGAAACTATTAAAACTCATTTAAATTTTACTTAAAAAAAATTGGAAAAGAGCTACGCTTCAGCAGACACTTAGCTTCTAGAGTGGTAAGAAAGTTCAATAATGATCTTACAATTGATCGGAACCTGAATCAGGAAAATAAGACAACGTAACGAACACAAAGTCAAAAATGTGGAGCAGTTCTTAAGAAGTATTCCAAACATTTCCGTACGTAAAGTGTTTAGGCAAGTCAAATGTTTTGAACGCTGTGTGCAAAAATTAAAGCCAATATCGAGATTAAAATATTTAAGGTGCAAAAAGTACCAGATAGTAACGCAAAGAAGAATTCCGAAGCTTAAAAGAGAGCAGTGCTCATAATAAATTTTTAAATGTTGTGTAATGGATGACGAAACGTACGTCATTTCTGACTTATACAAGTTTCCTATGCATCAGATGTTAAAAAAATGTTTCCAGAAGAATACTGTAACAAAAAGCAATCAAAATTTCCCTAAAAGTTTCTTGTTTTCAAACTACATGTAGCTGCGCTGAAATAAGTGAATCTTATCGATCTATACATAAATTTATATCAAGGAGTGTCTACAAAGAAAACTGCTTCCATATATAAGAAAACATAGTGTTTGAACATAAACTTTTAATCTGATTTGGAATCATGCCATTACAGTAATAGCACTCTAGAATATTATAGTAAATATAGTGTTAATTTTATTCCGAAAAATTACAATCCTATAAACTGCCCAGAACTTCGACTAATTGAAAAAAGATATTGGGCCGTTATCAAAAGAAAATTAAGGAACACTAATGCTGCGCCAAAAACCTTCACATTTATTTAAAATATATTGTTTCATTAATAATTGTTGTTTATTCCAGTGAACTTTTATATCAATATTTGTATATAATATATTTGGACGCACACTTTACCACCAGTGTTGCTAGTTAAGTACTTTTGTGGCTAAATCTAGGCTATTTATTTCGCTTTTAGTATCAAAATTTTCGTTTTAGCTTCTAGATTTTTTCTAGCCTTTTTTGACTTTTAAAATGGACGTAAAAGGGCTGAAATATTAGTATTTAAACAACGAAAAAATAATTTCTTATTTGATATTTCTAATTTTATTTTTATAGAAACATATATTTAAACTTTTTTGTGCATTTATTCGCACAAAAAATCGAGATAATTTTATTTAATACAAATTTTCGCAGCACTTTCTTCTTTAAATCAAAAATAACTAATTTTATGAACTTACTAAATTCATTTTTATAATAATTTTTTAATATACCTTATTAACCATAGAAAGTATTTATGAACATAATTATAAGAAAATTTCTATAAAATTAATCAAAAAAGGAATTATATTTTAAAAATTAGGAAAAGTCATTTCAAAATATTGTGGGCCATAAAAACTCATGAGAACGAGTTTTTAAATGAAAAAATTAACTTTTTCGTAGCCTTATTTTTTGGGGACATGAAGCCGTTTTTGACCTTGTTTAAAGTTCAATTTAACCTCTTTTTTTCTTCACCACCTGGTAACACTGCCTGCCACTAAAAGTTCGACACCCCTACAAAAGTTTCATGTTTAAACTCTACATGATTATTCCGCTTTTAACAATTGACGACCTTTAAATGCGATAAAAATTTCCGCAAAATAATTTTCTAAATTTTTATGTAAAAAGCGAAAAATTTTAACTTAAAGTTAACTATTTTTAAATTTGAACATTGAAAGAACGTACAGCATATAAAAAATCTTCTAGCGCGAAGTTACTTGACATTTGAATATTACTTTAGCATAATTTATTTATAAAACAATTTAAGGTATCTCACGAAAATTGCTATGAATAATATTGACACAGCTACATTTTTCTCAGATTTTATATACTAATTTTATTTTATTTATTTATTTATTTTTTAATTATATATTATATATGGCAGGTATCGCTGCACTTAATAAACGCCATTTCAAATGACGGGCGACGGAGGGGCAGAGGAAATGACAAACTTATATATACCCTTTACACCTGTGGTGAAGGATATAATAAAACTCAAAAATAATCATTAAAATTGATATTTTTTATAAAATAAAAAATAAAAATTATTCCTTGTTCTTAGAATTACATTTCTGTATTTAATCTGGTCGTTCCCTGCATCTGATTTTTTTTTATTTCAAGAATAATGATTATGTTTTGTTTTTATTAAGATCTTTTACATAATAAAGTACGAGTAATTGTAAAAATTTAACACTATAAAAAATTAAGATGTGATGACCCTTTATACTATATAACACTTCATAGGGAATACAAATTTTTAATGGTCAAAATTAGAAATATACAAATTTAGTGTGATAAACATTTTACATAAATACGTAAACGTGTATAAAATAATTAATTAATTATATGCTTTTGTATTGATGTTTATAACGCACAGAAAGAATTTATAAAAAAAACCCACCTTAAAGCATATTATTCAACATAGAATCTCTTTCGGAGTCGATTTAACGATGTCCATCTGGCTGGTAGGATTGCTGGATTTGTGCGCAAAGCCTGTGCTCTGGGTCGTAATTTAAAATTTATCTTAATGAAATTTAGAAATAATTACCTTGGCTTAAGGGCGAACCTACTAAAATTGGTTACGATCGGCCCATTATTTCACCTAGCCCTCATTAAAATGTCCTCCCGGAACATACTTTTAAAAACATTAAAAGAGTAACGTTAATGAGTGATTAACTGACTGACTTACTTACTGAACCTTCATCGCACAGTCCAAACGCCTGAAGCTGGAAAGGTGAAGTTTAGACTGTATGTTGGTCTCACAAAAAGGGATAAAAGCGGGAAATTGTAACTTCTTGAATTTTGAACAATATTGAACGAAGAAACATGAGATTAAATATCACTGGTCCTATGTGGGTAAAAATTTACAAGAGGGAACTTCGTGTACTTTTTCATTCTTCTAATGATACTCTTTGAGTTATCTATAATATTGAAGCTAAATCATGAACTTAAATATATATGGGCCTAAGTGAACGAGATCGATTGTTTCGTTTCTATAATATTGAATATAAAATCATGATATTATATATATAAGGTCCTAAGTGAATGAGAATCCATAACAGGGGATTTTTCAGTATTTTTCGTTTTTTAGTGGTACCTTTTGAATTTTTTTGTAATATTAGACCTAGACACATGATTTTATGTATGTGGTCGTAAATAATTGAGAATCTACAAAAGGAGACTTTGTAGTACTTTTTCGTTTTTCTAATGGTACTTTTAGAATTTTTTAAAATATTGAAAATATTTATAAAAGGGGATTTTAAACCCGGAAACATGACATTAAAGATATATGATCCAAAGGAAATGAGAATCCATATCCATTCATATTATAGTGGTACTTTTACATCGTCTTATGTGGGAAAGAATTGAACGTAGAAGCATAGAATTAAATATAAGCAGTTTTGAGTAAACAAGATCCTCTATGAAGAGATTTTTTGGTACTTATTCATTCTTCGATGGTATTTTTTGAACTTTATTCTAAAGAAACATGAACCTGAACATATGTGGTCCGTTTTGGTACTTTTTTGTTCTTCCAATAATATTTCTTGAATTTTCAGCAATGTTGAGCCTACGGTTCTATGTGAGTGAAGCCCTATTAGTCACAATCTTCTCTACTAAAAAATAATAATAGAAATAATTTGATAGTTTTTGAACCTTCGAACGCTTAGGATGTAAAAATATCATACTTTGTTCGTACTCTATATCAAACCGTCGTCGCTACTTTTTGAAAATTCTATTATTAAACTTTTTGCTACTTTTTTAACTAAAGAAAGTATTTACAAAGTTTATTGTTTTTAATGATGACATAATGTCACAATCACTGTGAAATATAAGAAAATTTATATTGTCTTTTCATCTATTAAAAAATAAAAAAAATAAATAAATAAATTTTGTGACTTTTTTTGTACCCTGTATTATTTAATGAATAACTCATAAGTGGTACGATATCACACTCCATGGTGGTTTCATATTTAAATGTATACCTGGAGGCACGAAATTGGAATCGTTAGAAGGTGCAATTGTGGTATATGTTATTCATTTCCTGAAGACAACAATATGTTCACATTCCATATCCTACAAGTCTGCTAACTCAGTAGCGGGTTAAATGCGAATATAATTATAAATTAGTATGCCAAATTTCAGAAAATCACTTAACGTGCGTAAATTCAAAACAAATGTCAATATCGAGTTAATACTTCATACAAATAAGTTTTATATAAGTAAAAACTACAGTGCTAAATTTGATTAGGATTGGTCAATAATTGATCAAAGATCCCATATAAAGCTCCCTTCCGGGAACTACCCTAAAGTGCATCATTTTGATATAAATATATCAATATAATATCAACATACGTTTTATAGAAATATTCATTACACTTAAACATGTATTGCACATACCTCATGGTGTAGGAAGTCATATGTTTGGGATTATGTATTTTTAAATTGTTTTTTATTTATTTTAAAGACAACAAAATTATCTTTGAAATAAGTGATCTATGGTTAAGCCCGGATATTGTTTGCAATAAATACAACTTCTGAAATTTCAAATATGAATATTTTGTATGGGTGTACAAACTTTTAGTTCTTAGGGTAGTGGTATATATATATATATATTCCTAAAAAAATATTATGATTTATACAGTTATATCTCATAAACAGAGTTATTCAGAATATTTTATATTTTAGAAGAAACTTATTGTTTTGATTCGTAAGTTCTTTAATGTAAAGAGACCTTTCAGATAATATCTAATATCATTTTCTGCATCCAAAAAAGATCGATTCTTCGTATAAAAATGTATAATTTTGAAAATTGTTCTAATAGTTTTAGGGCTGCGGATCCAACAAGCCGATAAAATTTCCTACAGTTCCACTAAAATGCTTTAAAATCTGATGATTCAAAATTAAATTTAACACATGAGCTAAATTTTAATTCTTTTTGAAACAAATCTGCTATATTGTTGATATTCGTATTGAAAGGATTTTTCCGTCTTTAAATTATTAAGTCGAGCAAATACCAACTCGTATGTCGAATAGACACTAGATAGAATTTTAATCGCGACTTGACTGTTCTTACAAATGTGGATATCCACTCCTAATACCCAGTACATTAGCCAGTTTATCGCCCTTTTTATAGCCGAGATCTCTGCTTGAAGACCACTACAGTGGTCTGGTAGTTCGAAGGATATATCTTTCCTAAATTCGGGAATATAGATAACCCTTCAGCAGATTTTGACCCATCAGTGTAAACCTTAGTCAATCCAGTTATTAGAGTGTGATCAACTGAGGTTGACACTGAAAATCTTCTGTCCAGAAAGGGTTTAGGCATACAATAGTCATTGTTATCGGGGACATCACTTGAGATTCTTAAGATGGCTTCGTGGCCACAGTTCATTGCGACCTGTTTGGCCATTAGGTCAACCTTCAACCAGCAAATTAAAATGAATAATGCCCTGAATGGGGTGGCACCTGTTATTGCGCTGAGCCGCGCAGAAACATACTAACGCTCCATGCGTAAGGATAGACTTGATAACTATGTGGAAGACCCACTTTTTATCCCTAGAATTTAGTTCAAATGATTTCCCAATAGCTTTCCTACACATATACATGTTAACGTTTTCCTTTGCCGCTTTAGCTTATATATTCTGGATCCAGGATAGTTTGGAGTCTAATATAATACCGAGATACTTTGCGTTATCTGACAACTTTAATTTAATCCCGTTTATGCAAGAAACGGTATAGGATCTTGTATTTTTCCAAAAAGAGAACGAGATCCGCTTTTCCTTTATTAACACTAAGACCACTATTTTTGCTCCAACTGCTGAGTAGTTTGCAGGCGGTGAAATATATTATCTACGTATTTCCCAGATATAGACACCACAACATCGTCTGTACATCTGATAATTTCAAACTTTAAGGAATCAAGTTTCATGAGCATTGGATTTTCGGCAATATTCCAAAGAAGTGGAGATAAAACTCCACCTTAAGGAGTGCCTCTGTTTGCCACCCCATATACGGTAACCGCTCCCATCGTTGGGGATTATAGCCCCAATTGTTGAAAGTTTTCATATGAGGCTAATTATCGACTGATGTATATGCAGCCTTTCCAGAGCCATTTTGATTATTTATAGGGTCACATTATTAAAGGCTCCTTCCATATAAAAAAAAGCCCCTAATGCATATTCTTTGTGCTGGATAAAATTTTCTATATGCCATACAAGCGTGTGTAACACTGTCGCAACCGAGTCCCAATGTGAGAACTAATGATAGGTTAGGGTCGATTGTCATACGCAGGTTCAGATCAATCAACCTCTCCAATGTTTTTAAGAGGAAGGATGATAGATAATAGTTCCGAAGTTTTTCGGTCTTGTGTGGGAGGATTGCCATCCTTTCGGATGAATACAACTTTACATCTAGTATATTCGCTATGGAGCTATTATGTCCGTATTATATTGTAAATCAGAGGTATGATATCATCTGGGCCCGGTGGATCAAGGGCCGATCTTAGTTCATTTTCCGTTATTGGAATTGTAACATCATCAAGAGGGTCATCTGAAAATCTTACAGCATTCTTCACTATAGGGAGGCTGCCTGAAAATGTATATCCATTAAGATATATAAGGTGTCCTGGTTACATGTAGTTAAGCTGCCAAAAGTTTTTTGTATATATCTTGGGACAGCAGGTGAGAATGCGAATTTACGTTTTGCATTTCTAATCTGGTTTTTAAACTTTTTCAAGGGGTACTTATAAATTGAGCAGTTTCCGAGCATGTATGGTCTGCATGCTATAGAATTCACTCTGCCAAAAGCATTTGTCAGTAGTTCAACAGACGACTCAATGACACATCGATCTCGTATGATCGGGAGATTTGGGAGAAGTTGAGACAGAACTTTGTGTCGTTCTGTACAGTTTGTCTTTCTCCTACTTTGAATGAGTTTGATCCCGGGAAATCTGAGACTACTGAAAAGGGATATAATCAAATAGGGACTCACCCCTTATATTGGTATCCGAGCTTCCCCAAACGATGTGATGAGCGTTGGCGTCAGCTCCATTTACAAGCGGGATTTTTTTTCATTTGCCGACTTAGTTATTTCGCTATCACGGTCAACATAACTGGAGATAATGTAAATGGTTTCAGAGCTCGTCTCCCAGGCCGATGCTACAGTGTTTTCATCGGTAAAATCAGAAAGAATGAAGATACTAAGCTTGTTGCTTGCTACTATATATGATCGAATCCTATCTGATCTAATAGCGTACAGCAGCTTAAAATAATCCGCTGGTAGTGCACAAGAACCAACCAGTGTTCTAAGAATAGTGATAGCTCCTCGCCTCTCTTAACCATCCGAAGGAACAGTGAAGCCGAGGCTGTTTTGGAACGGTGAACACTACCTTGCATTATCTTCACTATGATTGTCTTTTGGAACGATTGTGACGTCGGCGTCATCATATCAACCAAATAAACCCATAAACTTCAGATTTGATGGCATCATGGGTCACCAACATTTATTACATAATTAACACATACCTCGTATTTTCAAAACAAAAAAGGTTTTAAAATTAGTAGTCAGCTTGGTTAAAAATTACCAAAAACACACACTGAATAAATAGACGAAAAATTCTTTCAATGCACTTGCATCAACATATGCTATTACTGACCGCTTTCAGCTATCCGAATATTGAGAACAAAACAAAAGTAAAAATATCAATTTACTTAGTGAAGTATAGGTAATGGGTACAACATAAAATACCTATCTATTTAAAGCTTAGAAAATTTGAATTAAATGCTGATGGAACAGTGATTTCAACCATTGTGCGGCGTACTAATGTAGAAATGTCTAATTAGAACTTATATATTTTTATTGAAAAGCACACAACGTTGAACCGTATGTACGTTTTACGCTCAAATAGATTTAATTCTAATTTTTACAAAAACTACGACCGTATTTGCCATTTGAAAAACAAAGATAATGAAAAATGAATTTTTTTTATTTTTTGAAAAGAAAATTCAAACAAACAAAATAAAAAAAATTTCTCAGTTTGTTAAGTTCTTAAAATATTTATTTCAAACAAAAAAGTACGTCTACGTCGCAACTGTGGGTAAAATGAACGCAAATACAATACAAATGCGGTTATAGTACGTTCCTACGGCTCAATTATTTTTGCTTTCCCACAAAATATGTATATTTCAAAATTCTCTGTATATATGAATATAGTTACTATAATTACAAATAACACTAATAACACTGATTGGCAAAAATAATTTGCTTTTCCTCCTTAAAAAAAAAAAAATAATAAAAAAATAAAACAGGTGAACTTGACAAAATTTGACCAGTCATATTAGTTATGCCCAACTGAAAGCAGATTCTTGCTTAGCTCGTCAAATTCCATCTAGTCCACCTTTTTTTAAATTAGGATCTCTGCCAACCAGTGTAATTTTTGTTCTATATTATTAAAGAATATTTCTGTAGAGTGTACCTTCTGCAGAACAATATAATGCAACACTGATTTAAACAACAAAAAAATCGATAAATGTTCAAATGCATTTAAGCAAACTAAAATAACATATTTTCTTAAAATAATTTTCAATTGTTTAATATGCATTTTTTTAATAGAAATTTTTGCTATGAACTTAAAGTAGTCAAACACACTACAATATGAGTACATATTATTAGGACATACAGAAAAAAATATGATTGTATTTATTTTTTCGATTATTTTGTTAAGAAAACTTATTGAAAATAATTTAAGAATTTAATATTTGTACATACTGGGGATACTCCGTTGGTGTGACGGAAAAATATGGTATCGATACTTTATTTTGGTGTTTTAAAGTGAAGGATGTTATGCGTTTGTGCTAATGTTTGTAACGCACATGCATTAATAATTTAATGAAATTCAGCACAAAGTAGTTCCATATAAGTGTAAATATATGAAACAAATTTCGTGAAGATCGATCCATAATTGATCATAACTCCCATATAAACCCCTCTACCAAAAATCACTTTAACGTGCATAAATCCCATAGAAATATTAGTATGGAGTTAGTGTTTGACACATGTAAGTTTTATATAAGAATCGGTCTATAATTGACCATAGTTTCTATACAAGTCCTTAAGTATATAAATTCAATATAAATATTAATATCTACGCATTATAATACTTATATATGTTTAATAGAAAAATGCATTATATTTAATACAAATATCGGTCCACAAATGGCCACAGATCCCTTCCCAGAATTTTGATAAACATACACTTTGGTCTAGAGTAGTGTATGGTGGACTTGACCTACTATATCTTTTTTACTTGTTTTTTTTTTTTCATTGGTAGAGTTACAAAAATGTCTCAAAGTCCTTTTACATCACCAAATTTTCATACTATTCCCTTGGAAGAAATATGATAAAAGTAAAAAAAAAACGAGAAAAAGAATTTTTTTTAACTGCTCTCACAAGGATAACAGAACAAAGATTATGAAAAAAAGATCTTTTATTTTGGTCTAATGTACTCAATTTAACATTTTCGTCTAAATATTAATGTTGAAAAAATTTGGTTGTATAATATGCGATTGCCTACTTAATATAAAACTTAAAAAAAATCTAAAAATTTTGAACGTTGAGGTTGTTTTTATCGTTAAATTTAGAGTTTGTTAAAAATTAAAATTTTGATGTTTTTAGCCACATTTAAAAATTTAATATGGGTAAATATAATGAATATTACCGGTGTTGTTTAAATAGTTTAATGAAAATTTGGCTCAAATTTCAAAAGGAGCAATATTTTATAGCTTGCATTCAGTTCTAAATATCACAATGATATAGTGGAAATATACCATGTTGACTATTTATTTTTTAGATTGATACTATATTGTATAAAATATATATCTGTAACATGATCTCCCTCTTTTACGATATGCAAATATGTATGTCAAAGTAAAATAAATAAAAAATAATACAAAAAGTAAATCTTTATTCGGCGTTTAATAAAATTTTATATTTTAGTATGCTTTATTTTATTCATAAAATAAAAATTAAGAATAATTTCCAATTTTAAATACAATGTAATTATTGCACTTTTTATTTGATTATTTTTATTTTTTTTATTTTATTTTCTTTTTTTATTTTATTTTTTTTTTATAAGTAAAGGCCATAAAAAATTGGTTTCACAAATTTACTTGAACTAATTCTTAAGAACAGTTATTAGTCCTTTTGCTTTTAGCCTCAAAATTTTCATTTTAGCTCTTAATCTTTCTTAATTTTCTTGTTTCTCAAAACTGCCTTAAGAAGGCCAAAATATTATTTTTTCAACAAAGAAGAAAATAATTTCAAACTTCCCATTTTAATTTAATTTTTAACAGAATCATCCATTTATGCATTTTTGTGTTTTTATTCACATAAAAAGCCGAGAATATTTATATTTTATAAAAAAAAATATCGCTTCATTATCCAAATTAACAAATTTTGTAGACTTACTAAGTCGATTATTATAATTATTTTTTAATATACTTCACCAACAATAGAGACTATTTATGAAAATAATTTAAAAAATATTAATGCAAAAAATCATCCAAAAAATTTGGAAATGTTTAATCAAAAAGAAATTATAGTTCAAAACTGACAAAAAATCACTTTAAAACATTGGGTAATTTTTCATATGGAATATAACCCAAATTTATATGGGAATTTCTTTGTCGATTTTTCATTGAGTCATTTTACTATGTGTTATTTATGAATTTATTACAATTTCTTTAGAAAAATATCAAACTAATAACTTTTTTCTGGTCTTATTTTTGAGGCATTTAGTCTTTTTTGACTTTTTTAAGGTACAATTTAGCCACTTTTTTCTCATCTCCTAGTAACACTGGTTACCATATACCTTATTTTTTATTTTTATTTCTTCTTAGATTACTAATAAATTTACTACAGTTTCTTTACATCTTTATAGAGCTTCACAAAAGTTTCAACAACAAAATCCAATATATCAAAGTAGCACGTTTTTGTTTTAATTAATACTTGAGGCTAGTTGTTTTCATATATTTTGTGCTGCTTTCAATATATAAAAATGAAATTTGCTCTTTGTTTTAGAACAGAGATGGAAAATGTAAATTATGAAAAAGCATTGTAACCGCGAAAATTGCATAGTATTTAGATTGAAAGTAAAATACTATCTGAATATTTAGTAATACACAAAACAATTAAAAATAAAAGTTATATTAATGTATTGAATTGAACAGTTGGAGGAATTTTAGTTCCAATTTGTTTACACAATTATTTTAATTAGTTTTGAAATAACTGGCTTACAAAAAACATTACGATCAAACACAAATGGTAAAAAATAAAATAACTAAATAAAAATCATAAACATTTATACAAATTAAAAAAAAAAAAAACATTCGTCATTGGATTCACGAATTAATACTTTCTATAAAAAATTGATTTAAATAGTACTTTTCAATATTTGAGTAAACAAAAATAAATATATTCAATAGTTACTGAATTGAATTTTTCAACCCTGCTAAATATAAAGTGTCGTTCTATAAGTCTTTGTAACATATTAAATAAAATCTATTCATACTTGCCTTAACAAGGTTTTAGTTATGGTAATCAAATGGAATGTGTAAACAAACAAATGTAACGAAATCTTGTTTATGAAATACTCAAAGATGTGTTAAAATCTTATGTTTATTTATTTAAAAAGGAGCACAGGAAGGAATAAAAACAATTTTGGTTTTCAAATTAAATAGTCAGCAAGTATGAAAACTGTAGTCAGTAAAATCTGATACTTATGTATATCAATGTATAATCCGAGAAATATATATTTTGTTAGCTTCTTCAAAAAAATATTCTGAACATTATTGTTGTTTATTTTTTTTAAATAACTTAAAATTGTTTCAATTAAAATTTATTTAATCAATATCCATAAAAATATTTTCATTTATGTCTTACCTTGCGCCTAAAGGAAATTTGCGAAAGTGAATTTTATACAAACTTATAGAATTTATTTTTATATGTATTAGGATGATCGACACCGTTTTCCAACCATTTCGGTTATATATATATATATATAAATTGGGTATTGGGACGTTAACTAAACCGTAAGTTTTTGTAACAAGATATTGGTATCGTTAAAGAGAAAGATTTCGGCCTCTTAAAAAAGTTTTACATCTTTAAAAACCAAAATAAAAGGAAAAAATATACTAACATTTTTTTTTAAAGTACACCTTAGATAAGATGCTAAATTTTTTGACGTTTTCGATACTACTTATAATGCGTAAAAATAATGCTATTTATCTGCCTTTAAGAATTTAATTTGGCACTAAGTAATTTACTGCCTAATTCAGCAGTATCCGTTTAACCGTTATTAATGTAAATGTTCTTATAAAACTATAATTTACTTGTAGAATTTGCAAGATGTCTTAAGAAAATTTGACATATAACTTCCTTTACAAGGAGGACTTAATTGAACTTCGTGGAAATCCCGAAATACGTTTTGCTGTTTCTATTAAAGTGAAAATTATAATTAAATTTGGCTGTAAATTAAAATCAACTCGTTGCAACTCTTAACAGTGCTAATTATAAAATTTTAAATTAACAATAGTACCTTAGTTTTTCTTAACATTACTAAATAGCCTAAAATTAAAATCTAATGTCGATCAATTAACTTTAGAAATAATTTTGTACTTAATTTTAGAAATAATTAGTACAGAAATTAAATTAAAAATATTATTCAACAGAGCAGTCCAGGTTTGAATAATTTTGCTATATATTTTTAGTCCTTGGAATACTAGCTATAACCTGCATATGAATTTATGTTCTATAATTTATGCATTATTCAACTTATAATTCTTGAAACTTAAAATTTATATAATTTTTTAGTTAGAAAATTATCATTTTTAAAGTGAACATTTGCCATTGCCTAGTTAATAAAAGAACATTAAAAACTATGATTCTGTATTTTAAGATATTAGTAATTTACATTATGAGCGAAAATTAGCTCAAAGTATTACCATATTTATAATATCTGTATTTAAAGTTGATGCTATATTGCAGTAGTTAAAAAAAATATATTTTTAAAAAATTTATAACTTGGAGGCGCTCACCTTGTTTAACAAATGGTATACCAAAAAATAAGTTTTGGGTAAAGTTCAACACATTCTTAGCTATTGAATGTGATATTTCGTTTTGCAAAATTAGAACTTTCAAAATCGGACTTTCCATCAGAAAACTGTTTGAGAGACCCCTCTGTGTAATTCACCAATTTCATAATTTTTACGTCAAGTAGAGATCTGAATAATCATTAAGTTGTAGGGACAAAACTTTTTGCAGTTGAAATATGTGCAAAATAAAATATTATATTTTGTATTCAAAGATTAAAAATTATCTTAATTTGGATATCTTCCTCAGAAATATCAGCACTGAAAAAAATATATATTTTATTAGCTTATGCTCGAAAAGCAATTGCCTGAACGTCTCCGATATTCCCGGTACATATGCAGTAGGTTTGAACAGTTTCGGTCTTTCCTTGTCAACACTTTTATCCACTTTTAGTCTCCAATAATCTGATATAAATTTTTCTATAAGTCTAATTGGGAAATTGTTGTCTAACAAAATGTACCTAATTTTATATAGTGTTTGGTTCGTCGAATTCCTCGTCGCTAATTCTCAAAACCCTCTTATTAAGCTCATTTATTATCTTCAGATGTTTCGAATAATTCACTATTCACAATTATCTCTGTGGCTGTTGGTTTTTGATACTAATCTATTTTGTAGTGGTATATGTATGATTGCCATGTAATATTCGAAGATGGAGTAGTAGGTCTGTCGTGTATGATGAAAGTCAGAGTATTCCATATAGCCCAGTTCTAAATTTATACAGCTCTATGGGGATCAGCTTAATTGTAGGCGTTCAAAGCAACTGCCAAAAGATGAGACTTAAAATAAAACAAGCCAAGTATACCAGCCTACGTTTAGATTTCAAGTCTGATTTATTTTGGTTATTGTTGGTGCTAATGTACTAATTTACATTATAAATCCTAGCTTTTATAACTTATTATATTTTATTAAATATTATATTTGCCTCGTTCGGTATCATGGATTTGGCTATGATGTCAAGAAACTTTAGTTCCTTGACCAATCACGATATTTCATATTTGAAGTGCACTCAATTATAAGTGTGTCAATTATGTTATAATTAGATGTGAGTTGTAATTTGATATATATACAATTACTATTTGTTTTATGCATCGTTCGTACATGCAGACTTGTGTGGTACACTATGTATTTATATGAGGGGTACACTACAATTTTTTGCCAATTTTTGTCTCTTACTATCATCGTATCTGGATATGGAAGTCTGTTATTTTCTTATGAAGGACATTGTAAATTTTAAGCTACTATGGAAACTAATAAAAATAAATACCATATTGTCTATAGCACTTTCTCGCATTATACAAAATAAATTGTCAAGATATTTGGTCAAAATTTTCGATTTCTTCTCAAGTGTATAACTCGATTCATTCAACAGTATTGCTATAATGGGTATTGCTGAGGACCCCACTGGCAGACCTTTTTTCTGTTTGTATTATAATTTAATATTTATTATTTATGTTTACTTAATAAATAGTCATAAAATAAAATAAATGTATGTTATAGCACATTTAAACTTCGCATGAAATCTAGTTCAAATATGATTTCAATTTGAACAAAATCTATACCGTCTATATACGTACTTTTGAAGCTCTTATAGATTTTACTTTGCCTAAAAAAAACATTTTTATGAATTCTATGTTTAGCGGATTTTTCAATTTTTTTAATTAATTTATGTGCAATTTAAATTTGAAATTATATTTTTCATTGTAATTTTTTTATTTTTATAATATCTGTTAAACCACAAACGTCATTTTCATTTAGACATTGTTGCATTTTACTAACACACTGAAAGAAAACAGTGTTAGATAACCAAATTTTTCAAAATCTTATTAGATTTTGATGAAATCTCATTGCAAACTAGATTTTGATTTGTATGGAAAATCTAATTAAAAGCTGATAAAGTAATTTTTATTTTGTGTGAAATCTCATTTAAAATAGATTTCGTGAATACGTGAGCTATAAGTTTTATTTAAAATTTTTAGAATTTTAAATTAGACCTAAAATAAAATGATTTTATTAATTAAAAGTAAATTTATTTAAAAAAATTTTATAACTCATTATTGCAGATGTGTACATGTTTCAATAATACATATAAATTTTATTTTTGAAAGGTCGTCAATTAAAAAAAATCTAAATAGGAATTTTAAACAAAGTAAAATTCTTTAAATAAATAAAAAACTATTTTTTTTTTGCCTACAGCATTTACAACATTAAACTTTCACTCTCTATAGATTTAAAATAGCTGGTATAAATACACTGGACTTCATTTTAAATGAGTGTTTTATAAAAACTGTATTTTTATGACTGGCAAATGAAAAATCGTAAAGTTTAACTAAACAAAAAACATCTTTATGAAGTAAAAGTTTCAAAAAGTTAAAATTTTTTAAAACGAAAATTTGTTTTTACACACATTTATATGTATATATAAAAGTTTATATGTTCATGGTCATTGGGATTGTAACAAAACCATTTTTACAAAACAAAAGTAGAAAAAATAACTAAAAGTAAATTTTATAAAATAATTTTTTTTGTATATATTTATCAGTAATATTATATTTAGACAATTTTAAATTTTACACACTTAAATTTTTTTTCAATTTTAAATTAACAGTTGACAATTTAATTTTATCAAAAAATTAACTTATGAGAACTAGAAAAAGCTACTTTATTCCTAAAGTACTTTTTTTAAATCTCACTATATTTAAAATATCTTATAATATTTAAATATTATTCTTTATTTACAATATCTTACAAAAACTAAAACTAATTATTTCCAGCACCTTAAGTTTTCTCTCACAGTTATCTCGCGGAAACGTGAACTAATAATATATTTTAAATTTAGAAACAAATTTTTAACAATAAATACTTTCAAAATTAAAAACTTGCATAAAAAATAATTAGATAAGTCAACAAAAAGGCAGAAAATATATTTTCGCAAATAATTTTAAGTAATTTATGTTCCTTTTGTTAAATGCAACTTGTAGTTGAGATAACGGCCTTTTCTGCTTATAAGTAACGACTTTTTATTTTATTTGTATTTTTCTGTTGACAACAGTCAGCCAACACAACTTTGTTTAATTTGCCTTGTTATCGTCTCTCAAATACTGCTATATATTGAATGAATCGATCTTCATTCTGACCGCAAATTTTTGGAAAAAGGTCAAAAAATGCATTGTTAAAGACATATGATAAGCTTCCAAAAAGTTTCTCTGAGTGCGATTTACGCTGTAGTTCTTTTTCTTTTTCATTTAATGTTGATAAAATCTTTATTAACTGTTTTTTATTCAGTTCTACGAATGTTCTCGTCCTAATTTTGCCTTCGTTTAGAAAAGAAAAAATTTCGTTCAGAAAGTTACAGCCTGGACCATCTTTGCTAGAGCTTTAACAATGATTTTGACGGTGATACATTTTCTGTAATATCCATTTCAAAATTTATATTACTCTTGTTACCATATAACAGTTATTCAAAAAAAAAAAGGTAAATGGGAAAATTTAGGGACCTAATTGGTACCACATTTTTGTAGCAAAATTTTCCCTGTATAAGACAACCCAGAAAAAAATTTTCAATATTTGAAAGCAATAACAACTGATGGAATAAATAGATTGCTTACATAATTGCATATAGCTTCCAATAATGCAATAGAGTACTTTATCTACCTTATCATTCTCCGAAATTCTTCGAAGCACTAAAATCCACTTCTACTGTTTCTAGGCGGCTCATCTCGAATAAAAATCATGCATTTTAAAATTCGATTCAGTAATGCATATATTATAAATCTCCTCATAAAACTGTAAAAGGGATAATAGAAGCATTACTAAATCGCATTTATAATGCATGCTTAAGTAAGCAATTTATTGCTCCCATCAGTTATTATTACATCCAAGTAAGCAACGTTTTTTACTGAGATAATTCATATATTTCTTCTAGCTCTTACCTAGATAATTTTATTACCTAAAAACTCCTTTGTTGCTAATAAGAACAATGAATTCTTGTTGGTCTGTAGTGATTGAAACAGTTCCCAAATAATACCAATGATATAGTGACACTGCTTTATCCATTTTTTCTAACTTATCCTTTTAAAAATAGGATTAAATATTAAATGTGTTTCTCAAGTGAACACAAAAATATCAAAACCGCGTTGTTTTATATATTGAATCCGGTCGATCGTATAATCGCATGTATGAATTAATAGTCAAGAAGTATTAACCGAAAAATTTGTAAAATTAAATTAGTAACTGCAAATCTTTTTAGCCTTTCCAAGTATGCATTTTTAAAAACTAGAAAAGGATATAAATAAGCTAAAATAAAAAGAGTAAATTTAGGCTCAAAGAACCCAAACATTCCATACTGTATATAACATATAGTTTAAATAAAGAAGATTTTAATACAAAAACAAAGTATACTCTTATTCGGGGACTTCCCAATTAAAAAAAATAAAAATCGAAAACATAGTTGTTCACGTTTTAGAGCTTTCAGGTTTTGTTAACTATTTTGGATCGTTCACATTTTCGAGCGTTCAGGATTCCGCGAGTGCACTGTATATCTCTACCATATCTTGTAGGTAAATATTTTATCTCCTCTTTGTTTAATTAACAAAACGACGTTGATTGCCATACAAATTTTAATACTTACTGCATTAGAGAGGAACTTGTCTAGCCAATCAGTCGTGTAATGGAAAAGTAAATATTTATAAATGCGTCAAAAATTTTGTTCAACCAAAAGGAACTAACATAGCTTTAGCTAACTTGCATAAAGGCAAAAAGTTTTCTTTAATTTTAATTAAAAAAAGACAAGGCATTTTAAGTAAAGAGTGCATTACTCAAGGTTTTGTAAAATTTTTATAAAAGTGAGTAGGAAGCTATTTTAATAATGTTTATTACTAAATTTTTTAGCTAATCAGTAAGATAAATCAACATTATATATATGTATGTATGTGTTTATATACATATATATATATATATATATATATATATATATATATATATATCATATATATATATATATATATATATATATATATATACGTATCTTCAGTTTGGAACAGCTCAGGGCATGCTCCGATCCCATTTAAAACAAGATTTTAAGATTGATGGTTTTGTTTTGATATGAGAAATTCGATAAATGTAACAAATAATCGCTTATATTTTTCATAAATTTTCTTTAGAAAATTTATGTTTAACCTAATATATTGCACTTATTTTGCTTAATGAACTAGAAAGTCATACATTACATATCAAATATACATTGACTTTAGCTCTCGTTAAAAGTATTCAAAGCATAATAAGGAATTGATCCTCGTACTTTGAAAATGGGTCTTAAATAAAGCAAACTTTAAGAAATTTATGAATCTTTTATTGGTTATATAAAAAAAGCCCATCGAAGACAGTCTTGTAGTTATTCTTATTTTATAGAATATATATCGGAGAATGTGTTATCATCACACTTTTCGTTTTATGGCCTTTTTTAAATGACGCCATAGTTTTGTCCACTGTGAACTATTGATTTTATCATTATCTGTAAATTTTTATTATGGCACAATATTTTATAATAAAAAAATTATGTTCAAGGGTTAACATTTCGAAACACTACTGTAAGTCAAGAAATAGGTACAGTATGGATTTGCCACATTTTTATAGTTTTTTATTCAGTAAAAGGCGATGCATTTTTAAAAACTAATGGACATTTAAAGTTACATATTGCTATAGAAAAACGACAAAAAAAGATAGATAAGAAACAAAAATATTATCAAATAATTTAAATTTTTTATGAAAAAAACTGTTAAATTCTTAAAAATATATATTAAAAATAGTAGATCAACTTCAACCGATTTGCTTAAAATTCTCACAGCATTATTCTGTGTGCCCAAATTCAAATATGATATTTTATTTTTCGATCGAAGCAGGGGGAGAGATACAAAACAAATATTCATTATGGCGTGTCTAAGGAATTATTATAGTGAGAGCCCTCCAACTTATAGTACTACGTAATTAAATACATAAACACTGAGAGTCGCAATGGGGGCATAAAATCGAAAGGCAATACCACAACTCATTAAAAATAAACTTTTATATACTCTTCTTCAGCAGTGGTAATGGTAGACGGTATAATAAAAAATTCTGATGACTGTTAATACATATAAAGACAGTAGATTTAATACAATGTGTAATACATATTTGTAATAGTTAACATTTTATTTAATCTTTATTCATCTTATTTAGTTAATAATTTCAACAAGCAAAAAAACTATATAAATAAAAGAATTGAGGTACTTCTCCCTAACAAGTTTAATATTTTATATTCATTATCTTTAATGAGTACTCCTATTATCCTTACAATTTTACGTTTAATTATCTAAATGAAAATTACGCCTTAAATGGCCAAACGCTTTGTGCTAATATTTCAACTTTGAAAAGAAATTTGGTACTCAATTTTTCTTAATTAAAATTCCTTTAGAAGAGCGAATATAAAAATGTTAACAATCTGTTTAAATGAAAAATCGAAACTAGCATTTATTCACTATTTACTTACAGAAAAAAATTACTTCTAAAAGCTGGTTAAAACAACCTAGTTTTTATCATCCGCATTTCTGTAGCAGCAAGAAGCGTTAACAAAATTTTAATTAGATACCTGAAAAGAATGTCATAGAATAGTATAATAGATGTAAAACAAATAAAACTGAACCTAAATACCTTAAAATACCAAATTGGGTTAAGCAGGACATAAAAGGATGATGGTTCGTCCAAATTTTTTTTAAATTTTTAAAGTATGCTGTAAGTTGCTGGAAAAATTAACATTGTATTTGATAATTTTGTGTATGAAAAGAAAAAAGAAAAGCCTACTTTTATTTCAATGTTTATATGTATCTTATTTATGTTAAATTTGGCAATAACCAATACTTTTTTTTAAATTTTTAATCTATTTATTGATTTATTTCCTCATATTAGGAATCATATATTCATATGTGTCATTTCATTTAAACCAACACGAAAAAATACAAATTTCGACCTTACCTCTCCGAATTTAATGGTATTTGGTTCAATCATTATACTCACCAAAGCTAAGAATAATACAAAATTTCAAAAACTTTTATCAAGAGCGATTTTAAAGTGCAAAATAGCTAACAAATGTACAAAGTTTTATACACAAAATCACAAATACCTTGCAAAGTATTTATGGTACAAAGGTATTAAAATTACTTTTAATATTACTTACAACATTGTATTGTAAAATAGGAATATCTTCTATCACGGAATTAATTTAAAAACACGGTATTTGCATTACCAGTATTAATGTTCTTCTATTTTCTTTAAATTTCTTTAAATTTGTATGATTTTTGGAAGCAATTGCTGATTTTGCTGTTTAATAACAAACAAAATAACACAAGTTAAAATAAATATTTGGTATTTATTATAACATTTTTTGGTAATAATTCATAAACGCGAAATATTTTTAATGATGAGAAAAAAGTCATGATGTATGTCATATTAAAATTAATTTTGATATCTTTAATATGACATCTCAACGAATCTTTTATCATAAATAATTTGAAAAATATTTGTAATTTTGTGTGTACAACTTTGTACATTTTGTTATACCTTTCACAACAGGTATGAGGGATATATATAAATTTATCATTCCGTTTGTAGTTTCTACAATATTCATCTAAGACCCTAAAATGTACATATATATTTTCTAGATCATTATAATGATGTCCATCTGTCTGTTGAAAACACTTTCTTAGAAGCCCCAGTTATCGAATATATATGTCTTATATATATATATAGTAAAAATCAACAAAGTTGTTCCGTTAACGGCCGAGATATCTCAAAAAAATCAAATAAGCCTCCAAAAACGTGTTTGTTTTCGACTTTTCTGAGCTAGTCACTATGCTTTTGCACAGAAAATTCGGATATTTTTTCTGTTGGAATGAAGAACAAAATCGGTTTATTAGTAACTGAGATATCGGTCAAAAGGCATTTGTGGGCTTATATAGAAAGCTTTAGAATTTATTTTTGTACAAATCTTTTACAAATATTTTTTTAAAATTCCGGTTTTTCGAATTAATCATATCGGTTTATAAACAACCGAGTTATAGGCAAAAAATCTGAAAAAAATATTAAAAATATAAACATACAAACATATCTAATCTTGAGAGAGAAGTCCGGACGGCCGTAATTAAAACATAGTATTATCCACTATTGTGTCTTCCATATGTCTATAAATATTCATAATATTTTCATACTTTGTTCCTAAAATATAAACAAAAGCGTTCTGGAAAATAAAAGATATTCATATAATAGTCACATTTTTATTCAAAATAAAATTAAATATTTTATTTAAATGAAATAATCTCTCTTGATGTATTTTGTATGGTTTGTTTAGAGGTGTCTTTTCTTTTCCCTTGGCTAATATATCGCTCATTCCACGAGAGATTAAAAAAATGCCAATGACTCATGGTTTTTGTTGTTTTTGTATAACCATGCCCAGCGGTAAAAATTTCAAGGCCTCCAACGTGCAGGCTTTCTAGATGGAATTGCTCATGCTAAACAGCCTCTCATCCTTGCATTCCAAAACATCCGATAGAACGACCGACTTCCTTCTCTTTGAAGGAGAGTAAGGAGCAGTATTTTTTAATATATTTCATTTTAAGAAACAACAGATAAATGTATAAAAAATAAAGCGTCTTAATTCCCTTCTCTTAGTAGGGAAGAAAGATTACAATATTTTTCGCTATAAGAAAAAACAGAACCATTCAAAAACCGTGACAAAAACAATATCAAAATTCAAAGAAGAATTTTAAAAAAATAATAGGACTTCAATTAGTTTTATTTAATGCTTCCTTTGAGTTGGTTGTGTTTTTCTAAGATGATTTTATTTTTTATTTATAGTTTTCATTATAGGTATTTTAATAAAAACTGAATTTTTTATATTGTACCTGTGTACTTTTTGACAAAATAAGTTAACAAAAACATAAATATTTCAGGAAAGTTAAACAATTTTAAAACAATTAATAATTTCTATGAAAATGTGCATTTTTGGATAAATTGTCCTATCTGGACTCAAGATGTTGTGGCAAAAATTCAGATACGTTTTTCAATGCTGTTTTTTTAAAGTTTTAAACTTTTTACAGTAACTTAAAACAAAAAATTTTTATTTTGTATAAGTAGGAAAAATATTTTATTAAATAGTTTAGAAGATCTGCTGACATCTTTTGTTCAGAAGACCTGTTGGTAGTACTTTTTTAAAAGATCTGCTGGCAGTTTATATTCAAGAGATCTTTTAGAAAGGCCGCATAGGGTCACGAATGTGTAAGGCCTTGTTCACAATGACATCGCTTGAGAAACACTTAGGGCTATAAAAAGACCTTCTAGAAAGGCTCTTTACCCCTTCTTTTTACCACAAACATATATACTCGAATGTAAATTTTGTAGTCATTTTTTTTTTTTTTTTTTTTTTTGTTTAAGGAAGCAACGCTTGCTAATGGTAGTTTAATTTTATGTTTACATTTTTGTAGTTTGGAAAAAATGTAAATTATTTTTGTAAGAATAAATGTGAAAATATGAAAGTATACTTTAAGGTGTAAATTTTGTTATTTGTTGGTAGGGTGGTAAAATTTAAAATTATTAACAACAATGTTTAGCCAAACTTTGTAAAGTAAATTTCCAGTTATTAAATTATATTCTTAAAGGATTTTCTCTTGCTTAATAATAATGTTGATTCTTTTAACATATTCTATTAAAATTCTTAGTCTAAGTTCTTCATACAGAATTCTAAAAACAAATGAAATCTCCACTGTTTTCAGGGAAGCGGAATATATTGTAATATAACTATCACAAATATTACGGAAATTGTTATAAGTAAGCAAAAAATGCTAAAGGTTTACTAAGGAACAGGGATATAGTACATTGTAAACATAGTGTGTTTGAGTTGACTTCGTTATATCAAAAAAATTTTATGAGAAATGTTTTCTTAATGATACTTTAACTTTATATTTAACATTATTAAATATGAAAAATTTGTAAAATAATTCTTGTTTTTTATACGATTCATAAATTTTTATAACCTTCATTCATTTTTCGCCATTTCCAACAACTAAAAATTAATATTTCATAGTATTTAAATTTCTTTCTAAAAGTTTTCTTAGTAGATTAAACAAAATTTAGAACTATATTTCTAAATTTTCAAGGCAATATTATTTATGTCGGCAACCAATACGCAGAATGGAGGGTTAAATTATTACTTCTTTGCAAATACTAAAATTTTTTGAAAATTCGTTTTTTCAAAAACTTTTATCAATGTTGGTATTTATGCCCTACACCAGCATAGATGGCTTCAGAAAAAAATAATTTTTTGCACAACCAAATTTCAAAGTGTTGGCTTTAATTTCCTGAAGAAATAAAAAATATATATTTTGTTACAATAAAATTATGCATTTATACATGTATTTCTGTGGTACTATTTCATGTGTAACTTGAATAAGAAATTCTTTTAATATTAAACAGGTAGGTTATGATTTCAATTTCTTTCAATATAAACGGCTAGAGAATTTTTAATTTGATAGTTTTTAAATAGTTTTTATTCAAAATTGGACATGGTAAGGCTCTTAATAACTCCGAAAAAGAAAAAAATTCTGATTTTGAAATCTCAGGGTCAGAATCCGGTCCACATTTCCAAAAACATTAATAGAGGAAACAACATGAAAGGGCGGAAAAACGGCAACAGCTCCAAAAGAAAGACGAACAATTCTTAGAATTGCATCAAATTCTGCCATGTCGGTATCAAAAATACATGAAAAAAGTGGAGTCAGTGCCAGTCTAAGAACAGTGCACCATATGCCCATACATATTCCGACGAAAACTGCAAAAAAAAAATCACCACTTAATGAAAAACGCAAATCACAACGTCTACAGTTTGCCAAAAATACAATGACATGGTCCGACAAATGGTTTAAAGTTGAATTTTCCGATGGAAAAAAGTTTAACATTGATGGCCCCGACGGGTATATCTATTACTTCCATGACCTAAATAAGGAGGAATTATTTTTGTGTCGCAGACACAGCCGAGAGGGCGGAATAATGGTATGGGGTGCCATTTCGTATTATGCGACCATATAATTGGTTTTTGTATCCCACAAAATGACTGAAATGACTTACAAAAACATTCTGGAGGAAGCATTTCCAAAATTTAATGATTTCTTTGGGCCCATACCTTGGACGTACCAACACGACAACGCTCCGATTCATACCGCCAGAGCAGTAAAATAATGGATTAATCGACAAGGTGTTCAACTTTTGGATTGGCCCCCATATTTGCCAGACCTGAATCCAGTGGAAAATATCTGCGGTTGGCTTACAAGAAAAGTTTATGAAGGAGGAAAACAATTTGAGACGATAGAATCCTTAAAGGATGCAATAACGGAAGAATGGAATTCAATTTCGCTAAATTACTTCGAGTCATTATACAAGTCGATGCCAAATCGCATTTTTGAGGTTATTTCTAAAAATGGTGGCAGTACTCATTATTAATTGAATGCTAAAAGATAATAACTTTCATTTTTATAACCTAAAATTTAAAAATAAATTAAAGTTAACTTAGTTTTAAAATATTCCTTATTCTACTGACACACGAAAAAGTACCACAGAAATACATGTCTTTAAATAGTTGCATAATTTTAGTATAACAAATATATATTTTATTTATTTCTTCAGAAAACTAAAGCCAACACTTTGAAATTTGGTTGCGCAAAAAATTATTTTTTTCTGAACTTTAGTTTAGGAGACATACTTAATTAAAATTAAAAAAAATGTGATTCATTATTCAAGTGGCAGGCAGCGTAACTCAAAGAAATTTGGCACAAAAATTATTTTTTACAAGGACGTACCCAATTAAAAGTATTTCATCTAACCATCATACAAATGATCTCCCGGAATAGGAATTTAACACGCATAAATTTAAATGTAGCATTATTTCAATGAAATTCGTCCTAAAGAAGTACAATTTTTTACCCAATTACATAAAGATCGGTCCATAACTGACGATAGTTCCCACAGAAATCCCTCTTCCGAAAATTACTTTAACGTGCATAAATTTTATTCATGAACTTACTCCCACGTAATAAATCTCCAAAACAAAAATGATGTAATTCACCAAATTTGGGGATTTCTTTCATGTGAAATAATTCAACATGAAATATAAAACCTAAACGAAATGAAATAAAATCTTAACAAAAATTAAGTAACACCCTATTTTTGAGTATTTCATTATGAGTATTAATTTCATTATGAATGGAATAAGTCTCCAATTAAAAATCCTACATCTTGAAATGTTGCAGCTCATTTAAAATATTAAAAACTAATTTTTGTGGCATGAAGCTTTCAAATATGTACAATGCGGAAAAGAGCAGTCGCAATATTGTTACTCTCATTGGTTATTCATTAATTTAAGTTATTTTATTTGCTGAAAGAACAGCTTTATTAATTAAAATTACAGGAATAAATTCTAATAAAAAAATCTGTAGAAACTTTGAAATTATTTTTAATATTCTTCTATCAGGAATACTTTTTTTGGTGTCGAAATTTGTTTTTCATGAATGAATAATACAATAATTATCTAGTTCTAGAAATATAGATTGTACTTAATTCAGAAAAATTACTAGATTTGTGCAATTATTTTATAACTTTAGAATTAAGCGCCGCAGGTAAAATTTTGTGTTAAATATAAAAAAATTACGAGATTTTTTTAAATATAAGAAAAATTTTAGCCTGCGACGTTTAATTAAATAAACTATATAGAATGCTCTCTGCTTTACGATTTTGCAAAAAAAAAAAAAAAAAAAGAAAAACAATTTATTAATGAATTGTATACTTCTTATATTAAAAATTTATAATGTAGTAATGTCTAAATAAGTACAGCATATTTCTGCTCAATGAGCAAGTGAATTCATCCTTAAATATTTAAAGACTATAACAAAATCTGTTATTGAATTACATAATGAAATTCTGTGACAGTCTGTGGAAAATATTTTTAAAATTCTTATATATTTTTTATATTTTACATTACCCTAACTGTTAAATTGAAATTTTGTGCGGTAAATATACTCGTAATGTAATATTACATTTCTTATTTCATACGAGATAAATTCAAAAAACTAAAATATGGGGACTTAATTCATGTTGAGATTTTGCGGATTTATTTCAAATGAAATAATTCCCCATTTAAAAAAAGGAAATAAAGCCCCAAAAAATTAAATACTCCCCAATTATTGTTGTTGTTGCGTTCTGTGCAAAATTTTTGGGACTTGTTTCATTTTATTTTTGTGGACTTATTTCATGGGGCCGCATAAATTCCATACAAGTGTTATTATAAAGTTAATACTTGACATAAATCAATTTTATATAAGTAGAAACTACAGTGTCGAATTTTGTACATTACATAAATACAAGTACCGCTCAAAAATTAGGTTCAATATAAGGCCGGTCCACGAATTTTGATGCACAATGGTGTAAGTTAACTTTCCTACTTGTTTTTATTTAAGCTCAGTATTTAGCATCTTCTTCAACTAAAAAACTTTCTTATTGACACACAATGGGTTAGAATACCGCGAAAATGAGGATTAATTTAGGGAAGAATTATATTGCTTGTGTCTCATTTTCTTGTAATAAATTAATTTTAAAATTTAGGCTGCCGTTCATCAATATCTTATATTTTGACTTAAATCTAAGTCATACTTTTAAAGAAAATTTAATAAAATATGGCACGTATTTTTTATTTATTTATCTATTTATTTTGGTTGCAATAATACATGTTAAATTTAGTTATGATCGGTGCATTATTTCGGTATATGGTTTAACGATCATAAATTCCTTAAATGTAGGAATATTTTAATGAAATATAACACAAATATATGTTATGCTATCACAAATATGAGTACCAAATTTTGTTTAGATCGGTCCATATTGAACCATAGCTCTCATATAAGCCATTCTTTCAAAAATCACTTTAATGTTCATAAATTTCACATTAATATCAGTATCAAGATAATATATGACACAAATATACAAGTAGAGTTTCAAAATAATGATTATTATGTGTACGAGAGTTTTACAAATCATAGGTCCTATATTATATACAACATCTGTAACATTTAACTAAGTATGGCAGGTGTTAGATTTTGAACGGAATGCAGAAATTGAAACTCATGCACGTATATACTCGTCGGTTGGGGAGGGTTCGGAGTTTGTTTGCATTCTTGGCCATTTTAATTAATTATAAATTAAAAAAAAAACGTGCATAATTTAAAAAGAAAAGTAAAGAAAAAAATCTATGGAGAACATAAAATATGAATTATGCATTGTGACGTTAAAACGTTAAGCTGTTAAAAAAAATTATATATATCCTGTCACAGAAGGGTTCCATGCCAACTAATTTTCTAATCGGTGAAAATCGAACAGAATATTTAAAAATTTAGCACAAAAACATATTTATTTTATTATAATATCAAGTAATTTTGAAATAAAACAATAACAAATTTTAAAATAAAAAAAAACAAAATTATATGATTTTAAAACATGCAATAAAATAAACCGAAATTTTAAATAAAATGGAACTTAAATGAATTATGTATGTGAATGAATAAGAAGTTATATAAATATATTTGGTTTCAAAGTTTAAGTTATTTTTGTAATAAACACTTCCTTTCCTTCATGCAAAATAAAAAAATCACACTTGTAACATTCATTTATTTTATTTATTTTTAGTTGGTTACGTTAATACGTAGTCATGAATTTTTTCTTTTTTCGTTCGTAAATTTTTATTTTTTTCCATGTATATTTAAAAAAGTATTTGTTAACTTTTTTTTATACCACAGAATAAAATATATGTATTTGGCCCATTTAAAAGTCAGGGTCGATTTAGCTTCCTCCATCTTTCTGTATACTTGTCTATCTATGAGTAATATTCTTATATTCAAAGTACTCATCCGACTTAAATGAATTTTACCCAGATTTTGTATTGTAGTAGACAGAGATAGAGAAAATATCTATAAGAAGTTTAAACTCTTACTTAGAAATTCGTTTGCAATTTAACCAGTAGTGGTAAAATAAAATATTTGTGTGAAAAGAAAAATGTTGTTTTATATTCATATGTATGTAAGTAAAAGAGTTTCGATCATAGATAAAAAAGTTTAAGAATGTTTTAAGTAGTACAAAATATAATTGAAAATAAATCCATCCTTAAATCTGTAAATTAGAATCACCAGCCCAGTTTATTTAAAAAAAAAAAATTTATAATGATTCAGTAGTACTTTTAATTGTGATTGAAGAGAAGTAAACAATTTTGGCCGCTGGCTCTTAGTTTACTATTTATGGATCTCTAAAATTTTGATATATTTTTCTGAATATCTTTATTAATACATATGCGATTTAAATTATCAGATAAAATACTTTTGAATAATATGTAATATGACCGTATTCAAAAAATCCTTAAGAGAATTTATACAATTAAAATTTATTATTGATATATCGGAACTTAAAAAATTTTGTTATTTCTAAAAAAAAGTTTATTCGGCGAATAAATGTAGGAGAAATACCTTGAGTCCCGGTAAAGGCCGGCTACACAGAAAAGCCTTTAATAACGTTAAAAAGAAAATGTTATGGGTCGGTATCTTAATTTGTTCCTATTTTTCAAATTTTTTATAATATAAAACAATGCTGAAAGTTTATTTAGTAAACAGATAGTTTCAAAACTTAATATGATATCTTTAATATGAACATAAGTAGCCAAAAAATACGCATTTTAATTTTTCCAAATTTTTGACGATTTCAAAAATATTATGCCGATTTTGACGATTTTTTCGTCGAATTTTGACGATTTTGTACTATAATTATTTGGCAACAGTGCATGCCAGTTATTAAAAAATCAAATTCATTCTTCAGACAACATAAATGTACAGTGAATCGAGCCATAGAAAAATGTAAAAAAGTACATTCAATAATTACTAAAAGCTTTTAAATAACTAACAGCAGTCACATATAACAATTTTGTCATAAGTGAAACAAATTATTTTTTTATTATTACTATTATTTCTGTTTTATTGAAAATAATTTTAATATTTGTAAAACATTTATTATTTTTTTCAAATAAGTTTCAGCGCAAGGCATAATAGATGAAAAATTCTTACTTCTGACGTCCAAGAATTCTCGCATTGTTGATATCTTTAGCTGCGCTGGAATAGTACAATCTATGTTTTTATACTACAGGTTTTTATAAATCCCTAACGAAAGACTTAAAAAGATGTTCGTAATTCTAGAGATTGAGAACAACAGATTATAAATAAGGGAAAATTTGGAGAAAAATATTATTAAATGAATAAAAAGATAATAGATTTTGGTATTTTTTACTAAAAATGTGTAAATTTATTTAAATATATAAACATTTTTATTACAGTGAAAATCGGAATTCAGAAAAACTTGTTCAAACCAATTTTTACTAACTTCCAAACTTTTCAAATAAAATTGCATTGTTTTTCTTCAATAGTAGTAAAAGTTACGTTTTCTATTAATTTGATATGGGGATAAAAGTTAAGACTTCTATACATATCATATAAGAAATTACGGAAATTGTATTTTCCAATTTTTTTCTAAAGCATACTAAATTTTAGTAAAATTTAAAAAGTGGTAATTTTTCATACAAAATTAAAAAAATATTAAAGTGGATACTTTTAAAGGTATAAAATTTTTCATGAAAAAATTAAGTCTTTCATATCAAGTTAATATGAAAGACTTAAGGCCGATAGCGATGAGATTCAAGGATAATTAGAATCTAAAAATAATTTTTTTTTGCAAGACTGCAAAGCTCTACAAAATTTTTGAGAAAAATATATTTTTATACCTAAATTTTAAGTTGATATACTCTATCCATTTATGTTAGTATTTCGAACTATTTTATTTTGGGACTTATACTTGATTATGCTTAATTATATTTCATCAATGAAATGGACCTGCGGCAAAAGACGTAATTTTAAAATTTTTTTCTTGTGTCTTATTTGTGCAATATATAAACCAATACAAATTTTATTTTACAAATATCTATTTCGCAAAGTTGTAATTACTGCAATGGTAAAGGTATTGAAAACAAAAATATATATTCAAAATGTACAAACTCTTGTCTTTCCATAGATATATTTTTGACAAAAATATCTTAAGTTAAAAGTGATAATATTTTTTACTCTGAACGATTCACTGTACGAACGTAGAATAAAATAATTAATCACTGTCAACAAAAAACATAAAAATTATTTTCAGCTGTTATCGTTAATCCTATTGAAGTAAATATAATTAAATTTAAGTTGTAATACAAACGGCTTTGCAAACATCAAATAATATATTGTCACCTAAAATGCAAAATTCCTTAACCACTGACAAATCAAATGTTGGGTTTTTACTCCATTATACTCTAGTAACACAATCTATATCTACACAAAAATTTCATATTCATATCTTAAAAAATACATCAATATTAAAAAAAGTCAAAAGGCTGTAACATCAACTTTAGAAACGAAACAGTCGTAAAATTTGTTCTATTTAAGAAAAAAATGGTTTGAAGAGTATTTTATGATTTATCTATTTTTGATTTACGTTACGATTAGAAAATTTAATTAATTGCTTTATTTTAAAGCAAAAATTTAATAATTGTGGTGACAGCCATAATGTTTCATAATATTTTTGCTTATACTGTAAAAAATTAAAAAATGAGGTTATGGCCTTTTGCATTTAGATGACAATATATATGTTAGAAAACGTTGTCGTTAAAACATATACATTGAGTTACATAGAGAACTGATTGTATTTTAGATGTGAACAAAAACATTTTGTTTTCAAATTTGATAAACAGTTTTTTCTTGTATTAACGACATCTTTTTATATGAAGAAAATTACGTAACATCATGTGAAATCCATTGAAGTATGTTAATTTGGCAAACGGGATCAAAAGATATGGTAGTTTTAGTTTGATTCTATTATCATTTTGTTAGCTTTAATTGTGTGCGTTTATTTTTTCTCCTTTCATGAAAAAGTATCCTATTTGAAATTTAAGTAATAATTTAAAAATTTAATCTAAATACTTTTTGCAAAAATATATCTTATAAATATAAATTGATTTGCTTGTAAGAGATAATTTATTATCATTATTATTATTTTAAATTACAGTGAACGGCCAAAAAACTAAATATTATTATATTTTGCAGAACTTTCAAGGAACAGAATTGCTTATATATATATATATATATATATATATATATATATATATATATATATAACTTAAACGCAATTTTGGTCCATAGTTTTTGGTGTTTCATCAAAATCGGATAATCCGTTATCGAGTTTTAAGGAAATATACGCATGTAACAGAGAAATATTAAAATTAGTACGTAATAGAAAAAAAACTGAAGGTAGATTCAAATTCCATATAGTCCTAAAATTATTTTTGTTTAATGAGAATTTCTTTGTCGACCAGTATTACAAGTTCGTACATTTAAGTATTTAACTTTCTAGTTCTTGAAATTAAAACTTTATTTTACAAATATTTTATTATACGAGTAAATAAAATTAAATTACAAAATCGTTTGTTAGCAAACAATTTGCATTTGTTTTTTGTTATAATTTATACATTTAATTACAGTTAAAGTAATTATAAAATCATTTTAAAGCTAACAAGTTAAACGCCTCAGAACTTTTTGTGTAAAGTTTAATTTAAATTACATGGTTTATATTTCTAAATTGAAATTCGTATTCAAAAAGCGCACCATTTTTATACTTTATACTACAGGAGGGGCGTGTATTTATATATACCAGATCTCAGATCCAATATCTGAGAAAAATGGTGTCTCTCTTTGGTAACTTGCTGTAATTTTGTTATGCAATGTTGGCAACCCATATGGCAACTTTAGTATATTTCTAAAATGGAGTGCAATGTCCAAATGTTTGCACAAACATCGAGAAGAAATAAAACCAACATATTAAAATTTAAATTTTGCAAATGAACATAATCATAAAAACACTTTAATTTAGAATTTTTAATATATAAATTTTCAAAGAACAAAACAGTAATGTTCATTTAAAAATGATGCTGTTAGAAAAATCCAATTATTTAAGAAAAATGTTGTAGTTTTTCTACAACATCTACTGCTCCTTCTGCTTCCTATTGCTACCATATTTGCTACCCTTAAAACTAAGCAAAGAAGGTAGCAGTTTTATTTTATGAACATAGGTAAAACTCTTATTATTTATATGTTGAGATGCAGTAGTAATAAAATTATAAAGGCTACACTTCATTCAAAATTGTAGTTTTTGGTTACAATTAAAAATACTGCTACAAAAAAGTGAAGGTAGCGGTAGTTTAAGTAAATGAACAACTACAATTTTTTAACTTTTTCTAAAGTACAATTTTAGTTATTTTTTTTTTTTTTTTTTGATGCTATAACTACTTGGAGTCTGGTTTTTCAAGCGCTGGTTAAAATTTTATTAAGCATAAGTTGAATGTTCAGCATGTTTTATTATTAGATATATAAAACCCTTTAAGTAATTGTGTCTATAACAACGAATAAAAATAAATTTGTATTAATAAACCCTATTAAATATATTTTACACAGTACATATTTATCTAAATGATAAATTATATAAATACTTAATGATATCTATTATCTATTTCTTGTTTAAAACCATGTAAATCTGATAATTTATGCAAATTTGC
The DNA here is from genome assembly GCA_932274085.1 of Protocalliphora azurea. NCBI lineage: Eukaryota > Metazoa > Arthropoda > Insecta > Diptera > Calliphoridae > Protocalliphora > Protocalliphora azurea. Next base: position 39,993,241 of record OW026519.1, read on the forward strand.
CAAATTGGGTATGTTTTGTTTAATTTAATTTTGCAAATTATTTTATTGAAAATAATTTAACGGAAGATGTTTTTTATCATATTTATAATTTAAGTGAATACTCTATTAAAAATTAATGTTTATTTATTTTAAAGTTTAACAGTTTGAAATTATTGTTTTGAAACAGTGTTAAAAAAGTCAAAAACTTGAATTTGAATTATCCTGCATAAACATATTCTTGCAACATATATTTCCAAATTAATGCTCTGGGGAATTCGTATTATTTTTTAAACCGACTTTTTCTTTTTATACCTCGTTTGATAGATAATTATGTTAAAAAGATGTAAGAAATATAAATTTTCCCTATATAAAAGCACCATACATACTTCAGGGTCCAATGCGGCTCGGGTTAACGATATCAGATTTCACTAATGTTTCTTACAATATATTTTTATATCCCAATTAACGATTCTAGTGGGAGATACGGTTAAAATTCAAAAGTCGGTAAAATTTGGTGTAGCCTAATATACATATATATAAATGAATTATATTTGTTTGTTCGTTTGTTTGTACCTAATAAAATGAGCTATTTTATTTTACGACAGGAGCAGGGGCAGTGGTACCCTACATACAATTAAAATGAAAATGGAAAGGATAGGACCAAGGAGAATATTATTCCACGTACAAAGAAAATAATAATAATCAGATAACATAAACACTATTACAGAAAAGTATTAAATTTTTCGGGAATACCTTTCTCATCTGCCTTCAAACTTAGAATCAAAATAGGACGGATAAGACCAGGGGGATAGTACACCTTGTAAGAAGAATTAATAACAAATACACCTTGTTAGAATAACTTTTTCAGCAAGCTTCATAATTTGGAATGAAAATGGAACGGTACATCTCATACGAAGCAAATATGCATTTTTATTGTATTTATGAAATGAAAATAGAAGGGGGTAGCCCCCATATAAAGAAAATATTTATTCTCACACATCTAAAGGAGTACAATAGTGACTTTTGCAAAATAAATCGTAACAAATATGGATCTTTTAAACTGCTGGACCGCTTAAAAAGTTAATTTGTTGATTATTTTTTTTTTTGTCTTATGTTATAAATAAAAATTGTAAAAGTTTTTAAACAATATTCTGAAATTTTCTATAATTTTCAGAATTAATCTAAAAAATATTTTTAAATATCTCAATTCAATAATTAGAAAACATTTTTAAACTAAAAAAATTTTGACAGGTATAAAAAAATGACTTTTATCAAAAAAAAAAAAAAAAAAAACTAACTTTATATATATTAATTTTAAAAAAAAAATTTGACAGAAGTTCAATATTCCTTGACAGTTTTACCCACCGGTAAATTTAAATACACGAGGCAATTTTCCTAAAATATCCATATATTCAATAATAAAAATGTTTCCCTTGAAAAATATAGTGTAAAATTATATATATTTTTCTGATCTTCACGTTATCAGTTCTTGGTTAATTACTTTATAACATGTGAAAAATCTATTTTGATAGCTACAAGATTTCAAAAATATTCAGGCTAAATTTATGAAATATGGCCATGTAAACATAATTTGCATTTTTTGTTTTAAATTCTTCTATAAATCTTAAAATAGTTATACTTGATTTGAAAAAAGATACAATTTCCTTTAAAATTATAATAATATGACTATTTTGTGTTTGTAGCGTTTCTAGTAAATCAATTTCAAATAAGAAAACCAAAAATTGTGATATCTTCAGGTTTTCTTCTATTAAAACACAATATTATATATCATTTTGAAGGAAATTGTGTCTTCTTTGAAACTATGTATAACAAATTTTACTATTTTAAAATTTACATAAGACGTTTTTAAAATTAAAAAAATGAAATTATGTTTACATGGATATATCATAAATTTGAGTCTGAATATATTTGAAATGCTTGTAGCTATCAAAATAAATTTTTCACATATTATAAAATAGTTAACGAAGAATTAATAATTTAAAGATCAGAAAAATATATATGATTTTACACTATATTTTTTTTAAGGCAAAACTATTATAATTGAAAATATGGATATTTTAGGAAAATTGCATAGGGTGACTAAATTTACCAGTGAGTTGTCACAAGTTTTTTCAAAATCTTTAAAAACATACTGAATTATCTAACTCAATTCGCGAATGTATCGAAATCAAAAATCAAATTTTGTTACAGGCTCAAAAATAGAATATTTTTTCAAAAAATTGCACATGCAAAATTTTCCAAAATCTCGCACACACTTTCTTTCGGAAATTTTCAGAAAATATTGAACTTCTGTTACGAAATTTTTTAGAAAATTAAAATATATAAAGTTATTTTTTTTTTTGGCAAAAAAATTCCTTTTAATTTTTTTTTTTTTTTTTTGTACCAGTTTCAAAATTTGATTGTATTAAATGTTTTCTAGTTATTGAATTGATATAGTTAAATGACAACTTAAAATTTTTAAGTCAAATATCTTTTAAACCGTAAGCGGTGATATAATACAGTTAGTATGTATTTTCTTTTTCTTGCTTAGTAAATTGCAGAAATATATAGTAGCTTGTTTGCGTAAGTTGGTAAACAGGAAATGGAATTGGTTTGATCATACTAGAAAGTGTATGTCTATGAAAAGTAGGTGGTTTGATCATATATAGCAAAAATAGTTTTTACATATGAAACGAATGTATAAGAGATTTACAAGTGTGGCAAAGAAGATTTCTGTAACAAAAAAATGTGTGAGGGTTGTTGCACACATAATATGATTGTTTTATGATTCCCGTCACGATCGTGTATTGTGATTACCTGTAGTATTTTTATGATTTCTTTGTTTTATTTGAAATGTTGTTGGGTGGATTTGTTTGTTTTGAAAGGATTTAGGTTGATCTTTGATCCTATAGGGTAATTTTCGGATTTTTGAATAAGTTGTTAACGATTGTTTCTGACATCTATTGGATGTCAAAATTGTTGTTAATGCAATGAGTTTGTTTTATTTATTAATTTTTGTCTGAATCAATAATACGTTTAAGTAAGCTTTAAATATAATTGCATATTGCTAAAAAATGTGTATAGATAACTGAACTTTTGTAAAAATTACAATACTTAAAAACATAGTAGAAAAGAGAATTCTACACAAAATGTGATACAAAAAAATGCATTTCTGTCAAAACATGAAAAAGTGTGCAATTTCAGCAGCAAAATGGGCAAAAGTATGCTCTAACACACTTATGCCGTTTTTTATTTGCAAATGTAGGGTAAATGTAGTCGGCAGTTTAATTTTTTCCTTATCTACCTGCTTACGAATGATAACATAGTTTTTGAATCACAAATACATATTACACCTCAGTAAAGGATATTGTTTCAGCTCATTTAAATTTATGCTAAACATTTACTGCGAAGTTAGTCTTATTATTATATTTTATAAAAAGACATCGAATTTGCCTGTAGTTGACATGCAATTCCCAATGTTTGGCATGTCATGATCCAATAGTCGCCGTGGAATTCTTATTGAGGAAATAAAACATTTCACTAAAAATCTCTATATATGAATATTATCCTATAAAATGGGGATATTTTAAATTTTTTCTTGTGGAAAATTAGTATTGCTGGCATCTTGATCGTAGCAAAACTCATGCTAAAGAATATATTTTCGATGTATAAAGCTACAATCATTGTTTTCTCCTTAGTTCTTGTAAAATAAATATTTTGCTCGTATTTTGATTTATTAAACCAAATTCATTTATAACAGAATATATTCTTTTAAACCACTGTCTGTTCACAAGCTTTTGATTCTTCCGAATAACCAACAAAAACGTGTTCATTGCTTCTAGCATCCCGTTTAGACCTTTCAATATTTTTTCTAATACTATATATATATATATATATATATATATATATATATACTACCAGTTCTTTTTAAATGTTTTATGACTAGCTTTTTACCGGTAAATAACTCTTCAGGTCTCTTAGAACTATTTAATTTTGTACGATATCGATTTATGATATAAGCTGAAGTATTTATAAGCTCTCTCCATTCATTCTTTCTGCTATGTCATTTTGCTGTGATTAAATTCTTGTTAGTTATCTCTTTAAATTATTATCTTTCAAAAAATTAGTAAAATTTTGGCTAACTAACTCTGTTCTATTATTGCTTCATAAGATTTTCATATGCTTTCCTGTTTGAGTTTCTGCCATTTTCTTAAATCCCATAAATTTATTTAAATACTGGATCTTTTGATGAATAAGGTGAACAAATACTTTTCGAGAATAGTCATTAATGATTTTTGTGAAGTACAAATTTCCTCCAAGAGAACACAAAGATGAGAATGAACTAGCTGAAGTATCTAAAAAGTTGATTTATATGACTAATACTTTTATGAAGTAGCTAAGTTTCAGAATCATTGCACCTTTCAATAGTATATATTATGTTATCATAATTTTCGAATAATTAAACAAAATACAAGCTATTTTTTCTGTCCTTCTATTACTAGTTCTCATTGTTTATAAACTACAACTTTGGATCCTTCCGTTACATAAACCTATGTCTTTCTTTAATTCTTTTATATATACTTTAATTTGAATATTTCAATGCCTTTTGTATCCAATTCGTTATATTCTGCTGACCTGATTTCATCACTAAACTGAGTATCTACCCACAAAAATTTAAATTCCAATTAAAAAAAAAAAGTTTTCTGTATGCATTACACTGTAGCTTATTCGCCACACCCATCATTACCTATTAACACTTGGTAAGTAATTTTTAGTAAATATGAAAGGAATTAGGTTTTTAAGTAGCTGAATCGTCTAACAAAAAAAAAAAAAAAAAAAAAAAAAATTCAATACTAAAAACCAAAGGGGGTTTAACACCCAACGGAGGCAAATAAATTTTTTTAATAGTCGTTATTTATATCCCTATATAAAAACCACTTTTTAATACATAAAAACACAATTCGATTGTAGTATAGTGAGTAATAACAACTAGCTCAGTCCGATAATTTTTCATACGAATTTGTATAAAAAAATGAGCAATACGGCTCTGTTTAAAAACAAATTTTATTTTAAATGCTCTTCGGATTTTTTATTGTTCTCATCATAGAAGTCCAACTCTTTTAATTCACACGTATAAATTAGTTCTGAAGAATTTTTTACTAACACATACAAAGAGTTTGGTTTTTTTGATAGCTGACTTTCGTTTTTTAGAGCAAGTTGGTCTTCTAGTTTTTTTTTTTTTTTTTGGTTTCCATTTTCTCACAAAAATATTACCATATTTTTAAAAATGTATATAAATTTCGTAAATAAGTTGAAAGATGTTTAAAGTAAGAAAAAAAAAAATAAAAAATAAAAGAAAAGAAAATAAATAAAATTTTTGTTTATTTTCCGTTGTCGTCTAAGTTTTTGTTTAATTTAAAAATGCGTGCTATCTAAAAGAATCTGGACCTGTTGTGTTTATACATTAACACATTATTTCTTCGCATTATTTTCAAATATTCCACATTAACTTAATAATATCATAAGGCATAAACTTTAAATTTATTTTGTTTTAAAACATCTTATGTCATCAAAGTAAAAATATTAAATTACAAGGTATGTGGAAATAGTAATATTTCACTGTGAATATTTGTATAAATAGTTCTAAGCGTATAAGTAGTATGGCAATTTTAAGTTTTGATAAAAGATACGTATACGATTCATGGGAAATCGGCAGGAATCAATTTTAATAAATAAAATAGAAGCAAATACTTACTAATTTTTCGCTTTTTAAAAATAGTAGAAGAGATTGGAGCAAAGTGGAGAATACTTTAATTTAACTTAAATAAAATAGTAACCAATAATCTTTTAAATATATATATATATATATATTTTATTTGTTTTATTAAATTTCCTTATATTTGTTCAAATCGTTGGTGATTAATCCAATTACTTACTATATTTTCAGCAAATTTGGAAAAAAATTGGTGGAAAATTTGTTAAATTTAAAAAAAAATAAAATAATTATAAACATAATTTTACTACACTACCCCAATTCTACTATTTATACGTCAAGTGGAGATCTGAAAAAGCATATGTTAATTTTATACTCATCGATTTATTTTATATTCATGGATTTATAATGAATAAGAACATCAGCACTAAAACAACTTTTTCAGAATATTTTATTTTCTTACACTCGAAAAGCAATAAAAATATCAGTATCAAATATTTCCTCTACCACTTCTCAAAAAAAAAAAATAAATAAATAAATTTTTTCAATAGTACTACTTTTCAACAATTAGAAAAACAAAAAGAAATAGTAAGTACCAGTTTTCATAAAATTAAATTAAAATATTAAAAAAAAAAAATAATAATAAAATAATATCGAATAATTATTGAACAAATTTGTCAGTAGCAGTCTCAGACAGTCAGTGGATATAAGGGGAGAGTATCGTCGGGGCTTTCGAGATCGCATTTAAATGCCGAGTTTGCCTATGATCCTTGTATCGTCGTGGCGAACATTTGGCGCCAACTAAAAATCCAATTATATAACCGACCAAGGGCGGTAAACCCTATTAGCCGCATGAACTAAATTCTTGCGGAACTGCATGCCTAAATGCGATGTTGGCAGCCCGAATACCAGGATCGGATGCTCTGGCCTAATCAGTCATTCATCTTAAATGACACCTGATTACCGAAAAGATAACGACGGCGAAAATTATAAATAAACTCGATTTAAAGTTGACGACTTTTAGCATAAAAACATGGACTCGAATTGGAATATGGAAGGTAGGAACACTCTCGGAAACCCAGCGATTCGCACAGATATGCAAGAAATTTAACACATGATTCTGAAGAATCTATTCAGGAAAATCAAGTGATGAACCTCGGTCCAGTGGTGTAGGTATTTTATTGTCTAAACCATTATCGACTGTAAGACTGCGAACCAGGGCACGCAATCTTATGCAATGGTACGCTAAAAATGAAACATCGGAACTATCTACAAAGGAATCATTTTATGAATTTCTTGGTGGAGTATTGACAAGAGTATACCAAGGTGATACTGTGATAATGATGGTTAGAGCAAACAATACTAGCGTAGAGAGCACAATGGGAAACATGTACAACAAACAATTTCGTTATTGGTGGCACGCTGTTTTCCCATTCAGGAGTGCATAAATTGATTTGGGTATCACTTGACGGCGAAACTGAGAACCAAATCGATCACATCACTGAAGTAGAAAGTGGCGATGTTCGCTTTTAGATGTGAGAAATAAAATCATCACCTGGTACTCGCAATAATTCGCTTGAAAATTGTTGCTATTGAAAGGAGAGAAAGGAAGCTAAAGCTGTAATCAATTCTAGTAGAACACGCTCGACCAAAGCATTGTAACATCAGTTGCACAATCGCCTCAACCGTGAAGTAGAAAGAAGTGCCAGGCGTGATAAGCGAAACTGTTTCAACAGTATCGCTAAAGAAGCTCAAAATGATGCCGAAACGTACCTTTGTAGAGATCACTATATGCGGCAAAGAAGTTAACCGGGTGTACAAGACCCTCGAGAAAACCATTAGGAACCGTTGCTGGAGAACTTAAAACATCTAAACAACAATTGCATCTTTGGGAAGGTTTCTATGGTCAGCGATATGGAATACATTAGAATGGTGGGTGTACCTACCAAGTTAATAAGACCCATAAAATGTCTATATATTAACGCAACCTGTCAAATTCTGCATAAAAGACAACTAGACAAAAACAAGATTAGCATTAACTCTGGTGTACGACAAGGCTGTGTTTTATCTTTTATTTAATTGCGTTTTTGACGTTGTGATGAATAATCCAAATTGCGAAAGGAGAGGAACTCGACTACGCCGATTATTCGTTTCATTTTTATTTTTTCCCTAATGCCTACTTTAATTTATTTCGCTCTACTTAAATATTACTAATTTCTTCCTCTTTTTCTAATACCTTCTTTAGACCACATACAAACATTTGCTTTTAATTTTAATTACCAGAACAGATATTTACTTAAGTTGCCTTAAAAATGGGCACTTGTTCTGTTTGCTTTTAAAGATTTAAGCTAATTTGATATAAAATGAGAAATATCGTACACATGGAAGATCAAATACTTACACAAACATTTAAGCACAGACAAGAAATCAATAAGTTCAATTAGTTTTCGATCCATTACAAACATTCAGTGGTCATTTTAAATACTTCTATGAAACTAATTGTGAAACTAGACAGAAGAACTTACAATTATTTATACTAATGTGACTTACTTCTAACAGAAATGGGAAACTTAATCTGTTTTCTTTTTTTTAAGTTTGATGACTTATTTAATGAAATCTCAGTGAGGATATATGAAACATTTCCTTTCCCGAATAAATTGTTACTCAAGTTGTGCAATTTATTTAAGGACTTAATTTGAAATTGATTTTGTCATCAAAATTAATTTTAAAAATAGCTATATTTTTCCATTATCACACGTGGCTATACAATTTTCAATTATTATAATTTCTAATTTATTAGGGATTATTGGAAAATCAAAATAATTTAATTTAATGGGGTTGAAGCGCCAAAACTGGCGCATAATGCAGGAAAGGGCTAAAGCGCATTATTTATAATTTTTTCGTAATAAATATATCAAATAAATACTCTCTGAATTTATAAATATTTTTTTTTCAGCCTAATAGGGCATTCAGACCGACGCGAAATTAACTTTAGTGATTTCGGCCGAAATCAAGTTGAAATTACGAAATTTCTCATTTAACACTTGCGAAATTACATAATTTTGTGTAATTTCGGTGAAATTACAATGAAATTACGATGCCAATTTTCGTGCAACTCTGTATATGGTTTGAAATAGTACTTTTATTCAACTATGTACTGCATGTTTCAATCGTGAGAAGAAAAAAAAAAACAATTGATAGCGGATCTCAAATTTAAACTAAAATCTTAAAATTCATTATTAAAGTGATTTTGCAAAATGAAACTTATCCCTTTTACCTTTGCATGTCTAAACATTTTTAATTGTTGAAATAATAATTTCTTATTAGCAAGTTTTTCATTAATAATTTCCAATTTAGTAATTAATTGCTTCTTATTTGTTTCCAAAATACTTTATTTACAATTTAAAATGCAAACAATAAGTATCAGCTGTTCACGAAATTACATCAAATGTCATCAGTATGAACACTCTAGATTTCATTCGTAATTTCGGCACGAAATTTCGTAATTTTGCGCCGGTCTGAACAAGGCTTAAACCAATGTACCAAAAAACAACATTTGAGATAATCTGTAGTTCGCCGTTTTAAGGATCACTTAATGGAATTCATATTAAAATTGTTTATAATAGAACCATTATTTCACTGAGCCCCCACATACAATTTTTCCGGAAATAGCCTTTATATACATACTTTTTTATGGTATTTAAAGGATTAATGTTTATTTGTTAAGAAGTATCAATATACATAGCTCATACATATGTATCTTATATTTTAGTTGATATGTATCTTATATCTAATCCTTTAGTTTTAAAACTCAGATTTAAAATATATCTTCAAAAGCATGCATTAAGAAAAATTAATATTTTTAATAATATTAAAATATTAGTACACAGAAAAAAGCTTGTGCATAAAAATAAGAATTTACTTTCATAATATTTAAGAATAATATCTTAAATATTAACAATTTTTTAAATTTTTTTGAAATGAAAGTCAAGAAGACTTAAAATAAATTGTTTAAATTTTCATTTTTATTTCCAAATTGGTAAAAAAATATTTTAAATTTTCTTCGAAAAATTTTAGGTTTTTAATGATTTTTAGCTAAATTATAGGAAAAGTAAACAAGCGCTTTCTATCAAAATGATGTATTGCATAATTCAACCGAAATTATGCAAATTTCTATATTTATCATTTTACAGAATTTCCTTGGAATTTTGCCATTTTAAGGCGTTTGTTGCTATTATTTTCATGTATAACTATTTTCATTTACCACTTACAATCGAATCTAATAAAAGTAAACCAAAGATTTAACAAAATTTTTGCAAAAATTACTAAAATTTTCATTAGGAACAATTTAATATCTATGAACAAAATTTTATTTCTTATGAAAAAGTTTGAAAAAGTTTGTTCGATTCATAATATTTATGAAAAAATAATAGAGCACAAATTTATGGTGCTACGTTTCATTTTATATTCATGATTGTTATTCAAACTTCAAAAATTCTGAAGAAGTGCTTGAAATTACTTAACGTTTTCCCATACTTCAAAATTGTTTGATTTCATAAATTATAGATTTTTTTCTTCTTATCTTGTAGATTTTCAGCAACTTTCAAGTGCAGAAACGCATGAAAAAATTTCGAAAGATAAACATTTTATGAAAAATATTCCCTTGGGTTAAAAAGGCAATATTAAATAGCCTTTTAATTTAAAAATCTTAAGTCAAATATATTATACGAAAATATATGAAGAAATAACTATCTATTATCTTGTGAGTTCAGATCTGTAGCCCCTTTTTTTAAAATAATATTAATTGAAAACTTAGTAAGAATTAAAGGCCATATAATTAAGTTCAATTTGTTAAAAAGGAATTTTAAGAGGAAACATTTTGTTGAAGCAGTAAACAATAAGAATAAAAAGTAACACTGCGTAAATCTTTAAATATAAGAAAATACACATGTATAATTAAGACCCTCAAGTTTAAAAAGCTTAAAAAAACTAGGCCAAAAATGAGAGTAAAATTTGCTTTTTACATTCAGGTCATAAATGAATTTTGGGCAAATTAAAAAAAATACATATCCAACGTAACCTACCCTCAACTCTCGTGACTCGCTGGAGGCCTGTTCTCCTCCAAGTCAACTCAAAATACCTCTACTCTGATGATGTGAAATTTTATGTCGATACCTCCAACAGAATTATAATTTTAGGAAAACTGTGTGCTGTAGTTTTAGGATGTGGAATTTAAAACTTCGTACTACTGTTTCTCTTCAATAATAGTATTCTGTCTAATAAAAATGATATCATTTTGTCAAAGTATCATTTGATGATATTTATTTCCAACTTATAATTAAAAATGTTTTTAACTCCATTTTTCTGATTAACAAAACTATTTTAAACTACAAATTTTTTATACATATATCATTTTAAACAGTGGTACCATAACTACCACTATTCTATTTCAAATTGAATACTACGGAATAATTTATTATCCGAGTTAATGTGGCTACGTGTTTGATATGTATTTTCCAAAATTTAATGCGAATATATTAGCACATAAAATTATATTTTGCGGATAAAGCTGATCTTAAAAACATTATATATTTTAGTGAAAATGCAAAAGGCCAATCAACACTTAATAATTTTAGGGGAGATATAAAAACTTAGTACGCTGAAAACTATTTTTTATACAAATTAATAAGAAGAAACATAAAGGAACTTGAATTTGAGAGTTATGGAAAGTTTACTTTGTTTGATTTGTCATATTATGTAGCTATGCTTTTATTAGCTAATTTTTTGTTACGCCCTTTTACATTTCAGGCGATGATATAAATATATATATATATATATATATATATATATATATATAATATAAAAAATATTATATAAATTGTATGCAAGTGTAAGAGTTATTACTTTCTCACTATCTATGATATTATTTGTTAACAAATATTCATATAATAACTATACAAACTTGTTGCTTAATTTTTTTTTAGAATGAGAGTAGGAACAAAAGATTCAATAATTGCATTAAAATATCTAATAAAGTCACTAAAGTGGGCCTTATACTGTAATACTTTGCTTTCTTCTAATACAAAATCAAATGGATTGTTTTAATGTATTATAAAATGTATTGTGCTTTTCTTTTTGAAAATATTTTACAAAAAAAAATAAATAAATAAATAAAACTATTAAAAAAATAACAAGTGTAAACTAACTGTACTAAACTATATCTGTAAACTTTCTTCCGCTTTAATTTAAGTTCTTTTGGTCCTGACTATCTCTCCGTTACGTTACTTTTTTGTGAATTTCTAAAGTAGCCAAAAACAGCGAAATTACGCCAAATCAGGGGGTAAATGCACCAAGTGATGAGGGCAAAATCTCTTGAATATAAATGATTTTTTTAATTCTTTTTTATACTGCAATTTTAAAATAATAATTTAATATATTTAATTTATTTTATGTAAAATAAATAAAAATTCAATTAATAATACAGATCCAGCGCAGTGCTTGGCGAAAATTACTAAATGTTTTTGCCACGTTCCTGAAGGATAAGTTCGGTCTACATACCAGCAGTCTGACGAATGGCAAAGCTAAAAATCCAAAAAAAGTTATCACAGAAAATTGTCACAGCAAAATATATGGTAGAGTATAGAAAAAACAATTAATCAGGTATACCTCCGATCAAGTATAAATTGAAAATATCAAAATTTGATGGATGATAGATCTGCGACGAAGAAAAAGAACATCAAATTAATACTTCGTTTTCAAAATAATTGGCAAAGGCTGATTGATGTGCTCCTATGGCAATGCTCCTCCTTCTAAACAACTCTATTAATAAAAAGAGTTTTCAAATTAAACCATTAAGGTAAAATCTTTCTTAACTGGAGTCCTTAAGTAACTGTTATTATATGAAACAAGTTATATGAAATGAACATATATTACTGACAGAAATAAAACATTTTTATTATACTTAAGAACAGGGACAGGAATTTTGTACAATTAAAAAGTTAGCGTTTTGACGCTTAAAACATGCATTCATAAGCTTAAAATATGCACTAGAAATTAATAAAATATACACTTAATTATTTTTATAATCTTCTACTGAAATTAAAAACAATCCAATCTGCTATTAAATTAAAGATAAATGTAGAGTATAAGAATATTAAATATAATTAACTTAAATGTCTATTTACATATATTCATAAATAGAAACTGCTTTATATTTTTAAATATAAAATTAAACTATATAGTATTAAAAAATGTTTGTATATACAAAATAAGCGTTCGAAATCATTGGATCTGATGAAAACATTTTTGAAATATTAACATTCTTTTGTTGAATATTCTGTGTTACGATTTCATCGAAAAATTATAAAAAAAAATTGTAAACATAATTTTACTACTCTACCCCAATTCCACTATTTTTACGTCAAGTGGAGATCTGAAAAAGCGTATGATTTTGGGACAAATTAAACTAAATATAAACTACTATTTCCCCTACCACTTCTCAAAAAAATAAAAAATAAAAAAAAAATAATAAAAATTTATAATTTTTTTTTCACTAGTGAGCGCCAGTTTTCATAAAATTAAAATAAAATATTAAAAAAAAAGGAAAAAAAAATTAAAAAATTTTTAAAATGAATAATTTTTGAACAAATTTGTCATTGGCAGCCGCGGACAGTCAGCGGATAAAAGGGGAGAGTCTCATAGAGTCGTTCGAGATCGCACTAAATCCCGAGTTTGCGTGTGGTCGTGGCGAGCAATTGGCGCCAACTAAAAAATTCAATAATACAAACGACCATGGGCGACATAATTTTGTCATCAAAATTAATTTTAAAAATAGTTATATTTTTTTCATTATCACACGTGGCTGTACAATTTTCACTTATAATAATTTCTTATTTATTACGGATATATTGGAAAATCAAATTAATTTAATTTCTTCAATATTAAACTCTATTAGACGCCTCATATTGGGATTGAAACGCCAAAAATGGTGCACAATTCGTGGAAGGACTATAGCGCGTTATTTATAATTTTGTTATATTAAATGGGCCATTAGTAAGTACATCATATAAAAACTCTCTGAATTTATAAATATATTTTTTCAGCCTAAACCACTGCACTTCCAGCTGTCTGTCTATACAACATTTGAGATAATCTGTAGTTCACCGATTTAAGGACCACCTAATGAAATTCATATTAAAAATGTTTATAATTGAACCATTATTTCACTAAGCTATACGTACGATTTTTATCGTAAATACTCTTTACATACTTTTTGTATGGTACTTTAAGGATTAATGTTTATTTGTTAAGAAGTATCAATATACATAGCTCATATCTTGGTCGATATGTACGAGTATCTTATATCTAATCCCTTAGTTTTAAAACTCAAGTTTAAAATATATCTTCTTTAAGAAAAAATTATATTTTTAATAATACTAAAATATCAGTACTCAGCAAAAACTTTGCTTTCTTGGCATAAGCATAATAAGAAATTAATATAAACTGGTTATTTTTTACCTGAATAACTACTTATTTTTTGTTCGAGTTGTCCACAAATTCACGTAGTTATTTTTCTACTCGAAAATATGTAGCATCGCATTGTCCCGATGTTAAACGAAAATAAAATGAAAATAAAAGAAAATAAAAAAACATCCAAAAAAATTTACCGGTTGTGAGATTTGAACATAGGTACAAATTCACATGATTGCAATATTACTGTGCTGTTATACCATTGAGTACTTATTTATATAGTAGCAAACAATATTGACGCCTCATTACCAAGAAACTATTCAAATAAGTAGTTGCCATTAGCGAAAACCAAGAAGTTTTTGATGGGTAAGTACGTTTATTATTAGGTATTTGAATGCTCTGATTTTTTGTTGTTTTCGAACATAGGCCTATATAATTTTAAACCTCAAAATATCATTCAAAAATTTACTTAATTTAAAAGCTCGAACAATATGATTCTGGATTGAGATAAAAAATTCATGGTTTCATATGAAAATCTAGGCTGAATGTTAAATAAAACGGAATGTAACAAATTAGCGTTATATCATGAATTCTATAAGACAACAAATATATTCAAATTCTATAAGACATCAATTGATTTAAGCTACGGATAATATCGGGTAAATTAGAAAAATCAGTCGTTTCATTACAATGCAGGCCATCAATTCTATTTTTCAGAGTTATCTGAGAGAAGGATTCTCATGACTTTTTCTTTTGTGGAGTTATTTAACATTATATCCCCAACGACAGCAAAACAAGACATTATTATAAGTTCTCCAATTGTGTGTGGTTACCTTGCTTTTGTTATTAGCATTGATATATTGTACGAAAGTTCAATAGATTTTTTCCGTCCAAATGACAGGCACCTGTAGAATTCAACTTTTGCATAATTATATATCCTGAAAAATAAAAAAAATTATTATATACAATAATTCCATAAACATTTCCGTTCTCTTTCACGGACCCCATTAAATGTTGCTAGGGACCCATAGGTGTCCGCGGACCCTCATTTGGGAAACCTTGGTATAGGGTATAAAAAATCATGTCTTTGTTAAATAAAATAATGCTCCATAATTTCCGAAATAAATGTTTTTATAATTTCCTAAAATTTTATAAAAAGAAAAAGAAATTAAAATTTTACTTACCAACTTTGATGTTTATTATTTTCATCATTGTTTTTGTTTTAGCTTAAAAAATTATGAACTAAAATATTTTCCTTTCTTTTATTGGTACTTCATAATTTAAGTAATAACATTATTTTTAGCAATATAAAATTTTAGAAAAGAAGCTAAACGAAATAAAATAAAAGTTTATACTTTTTATTATTTGTAATTTTAACAAGTAGCATGTGGTATCCTAACCTTTTTTTTATTATTTTTGAGCGATATTGTTTGTGGGTAATATGAATAATGAACAAAAAGTTTGAATGTTAGAGCAAAAGTTATTATGTAACAGAGAAATTATAACTTTAACAAATATACATGTGGTTTATTTAACTTTATCTTGGAAAAAAGTATTTGATATGTGTTTGTGTATACCTAAATAACAAATATTATCTGAAAGAAAAAAATTATTATATATAACTATTATCAATTTGGTCTTCAAAACAACATATTTTTAAGTATAAGAACTGAAATTGTAAAAAATTACTACATAAAAAAGCATAGCCTGAAATTCATAACATCAACATATAGATTTATATACACACCCATCATTCTTCTACGAATCCAATAAATATTATTAAATTTATATGCAATACATTCTGATATAACTAGTATACATACAATTTATTGCCCTCATAAAATAAGAAACATTATTCATATAAAAATTAAAAAAAAGGTTAATTTAAAATCATTCTTTAAAACGAATTATTATAAAAATGTTCATTTAGTATGATTGCGAATAATTCTTTATGAGCAATAAATTGATATTGGATAAAATAATCCATTTAAATAACATTAACGAAAAAACATATAGCGCAGAAAAAAGTTTAACAAAATTTCATAAAAAAAGTCTTGAAAAAGTCACAATTTTATTACGACTAATAGTTGTGGTTATTCATGTGTATTCTATTAACATAGTTACATGCTGTAAAGTAAAAATTGTGAACTTTCTTGTCATATAATTAAAAAAGATGTAAATAAATAAATAAAGATAAGAAATTTTGTATAGAAACTTAAAATGTATATAAAAGAATGTCTAATTCACAAAAAGGACATCAAGATGAAAATCAGCCAGAAATGAGGTAAGAATTTTATTAATAACTGCATTTTCGCTACTTGGCCCTTCAGGATTTTTCCACAATAAAAATTTTTATATTTTCATGATTTTTGTTTTCAATTTAAATGTTTTTTAGTGATAGACGTAATTCTTATAACTGTCTACATACCACGTCTTAATTTTGAAAACTAAAAATTATTACATTTTTGTTTTTGAATTTATGTATTATGACTGTTTTTTCAATCATAGTTTCAATGCAAAATGAAAGTGTATCAGTAGTAGGGTATCCAATCGAATAATGCTCGTTAGAATAATTCGAACACTTTGATGCAAATAATTATTCGAAGAATTTAACAATTTCTCCTAAACATCTTTTTAACTATTTGTATAAATTTAAATTTACGTTACTCATATATATATATATATATATATATATATATATATATATATATATACCTATATATACATATATATCTCTAACGTCTATGTAATTATAAAATAAGTTATTTTAATTTCGGACTTGTAGAATTAGAAATAAAACGAACTGCTTCTAACATTTTTTATTTTGGAAACTAGAAACTTTTATAGGTGATGTATATGACGTACGTGAATGTTGCAACGTGCTCAATACATTAGAACATCATAAACAAAAAATATTGAAATCTTATGTTTTGCATCAAAAAAGAGAAAAAAAAGCCAAACATCGATGGACATCTATATCGAACATAGTCTCATATTTTTCAAAACAAAAACTAAACCTTTTGGAAATTAGATATTTTTAAGTTTATTCGGTAGAGAAGCTGTGAAAAATATACAAACATTTTCTCTTAAGTGTAAAATATGCTATATATTTTCTACGAAATTATGGCAAAATATGCTGCTAAGCAAAAATTGCAAATCGCCAAAAATAAATTTTTCGTATTTAATACGGGTTGATTTTGTAATTCGGCGTTTTTGGTACTTCACATTAGGGTATAACTTTTTAATCAATTTGGAGAAAAATCTTCATATTCCAAACGCGATTTCTAAAATGCTTTGTACATTTTTTCAACATTTTTATTTGAAAAACTTTTATACAAAGCTCTAAATATTAGATTTGAATAAAAATCGCTTTATTTTATATTCCTCTTACACCTAAATATGAAAAATATTGTGATATAGTCAAACTTCAAAAGAAAATTACTGAGAATTTATCTGTTATCGAATGAAATATAAAACTCTCACTAGAAACAAATTTAACATATTTTTCCACATTTATTATTATTATTATTATTATTATTATTATTATTATTATTATATTATTATTATTATTACTATTATTATTATTATTGCCATTATTATTATTATTATTATTATTATTATTATTACTATTTTTATTATTATTATTATTATTATTATTTTTATTGTTATTACTATTTTATTTTAATCTTTTTGTTAAATTGATTTTGCATTTAAATTTGCATCATAAAATGTTAAGAAATTAAACAATTATATATATATATATATATATATATATATATATATATATATATATATATATATATATATAATAACAAAAAACATATAAATTATTTCCTATATAAGTTTTATATTAACATCGCGAATTCACAGAATTGCCCAGAAAATTAACTTTTTCTATGATCATATTCCTTTATGCTACTTTATACTCTACAATACTTTGCTACGGTATTTTTTTCAAAAATTGCAAAAAGTTATAATCCTACTGCATATACTTCGTTACTTCCGCGTTCCTATTTCATATGTATTTCTTTTAATCGACGAGAACTGAAAAACAGGGCTGTCAGAATTGGGGTTTTGACCCCAAAATTTGTGTTATTTTTGTTGCAGAAAAGGATGATTATTTTGGTTTGGGGACTGGGAAATTTTTTGGGGATTTTTTTGTTTTTTTTTTTTTTGTGAAATAGTGTAATAATTGCATATTTTGTTTATCTAATAAAATTGGAATTTTGGAAAAAGTATATAATTTAAAATTTTACTTAAATGAAATTTTAAATAAATTTGGTTTCATACGTGTTTTCGGTTAAGAGTCTAACAAAAAAACAAACTTAGAGGTAGCATGTAGTATGAATTTCAGGAGGCTTATTAATATCTAATGTACTAATGAGTAAAATTGAATTATCGGCAGTTATTTTTGAAGTTTGGGAGTTGCAGTTTTTACTTCTTATTTAAATAAGTGTCAAAGAGTGATTTAAAAATAAATAATTTGGGGGATATATTACTGACAATATCAGAAAGTTGATTGTGAGTTTTTACTCTTTGAGAAAAAGTATTTCCCAATGTTCTTTCAGAATTTGTTACTTTTTGGTAATATAATGCTTTATTTATAAAATATATGATGTATAAGTGTTTCTTTACTTATTTTTGGTAAAACAAATCGTCCCTAAAATGTTCAAGCAAGGGGAGCCTTATACATTTTTTAAGATTTCTTAATTTTCAAGTATACTTGATGTATTTTTATACATTAAGTATAAATAAAATCTGTTGCCAAGAATTTAAGCGGACATGGTGAATAATTTTAATTCTAAAATTATGTATAGTACTAATTTCTTTGATTTAAACGTTGATGAATCTGAAGTTTAATATATAATGTAATTTTTCCAATACATACATATATATATAGTTATTAGGATACCCAATCGATTAATCGATTATGTTTGGTCGATTAACTGTTTTAATAATTTAAAGTTTTCTATTTTCGAATAACGAATAATCAGAATAATTTGTGTCGAATAGTCGATTAGCCGAAATTTAGTATTCTGGGGTTATAAATTTAGAATATCTGTTTTTAAAATTCTGTTAAACTCGGCAGAAAAAAAATGTAATTTTAGGGATGTAATTTTTCATTACTTTCAAAGTATCAATAAACGTACGTTTTCTCGTGCTTAAGAAGTAATATATGCAAGTAGAATCCAAAGATGTTATTAAAAGGAGTTGAAATGAATTGCTCTGCTATAAAACTTTTAAATACTTGTTACTAAAAAAACTGTTTTACACAAATGAGAAATAATATGAATAATTGTTTTATTAAAAGATATGTTGTTTTATGTAAAAATTAAAACTTATTTCATTTCGCCAATAACAAAGGAATTTTGATGTTCATAGTAATTTTGCATGAAATAGTGTACAGGACATTAAGAAGACTAATTTACTAAATAATTATTTTTTTATACAAATTATTATTTTTTTTTAATTATACAAATAGGTGAAAGATGACCCCTTTGTGAAATAATATCGAGAGCCTATATTCAAAACCCTCCATCTCAGGATTTTATGAAACTGCGTTTTTGATGTCATTATATTTCTTATAATAATTCTCATCTATGATGTAAATTTTTAGTTCCTAATTTTTTCAATCTTATCAGCGTTAGATAGAGGGATACTATCTATCTTACAAAATAAATAAAAAAGCCTCCATATCTGTGAGTAATTATTTATATCTTTAGATATGCAATAATAAATATTCTATTTGTATGGCGGCTACTAACCTTTGTAACAATACTCTACTTATATTCATCTCTATTATCTCTAGACTAATTAAGATTTATCTTCTATAGGAAATAACATATTTTCATATCAGTTATAATTCTGATAAGAAAATTATTCCCACACAAATTTGAAACTTTTGCTCTAATAGTTTTTGATATAAGTGATAATAAAATTATTTTTACTTCAATTTTAATTATTATTTTATTTAAATGGTGTGGCGGCACCATTTCCTCTGCTCCGATACCTAAGTAAAGTAGCCTATTTGAATTATGTTGGGTTTTTAAATTATTAACTAGTTTAAAAGCTTTAAAAATCATATACTAAATGGTAAATAAATGTATTTTTACAATGCAAAACCTATATATCGTTATTTTATTCATAAATATTGATTGTTTCATCTATCTCTCTTAAAAATTGCCAATATTGTTAAATATTAAAAACAAATTATATATAAGATTTAGTCGTGGTTTTAATATTTTAAAAGAAAATGTTTTGAATGCTTGCAAAATAACAGAAGTAAACATTTTTTTGCCCTCTATCAACTTTTAACTTCGATTAATTATTTATCGAATAAACCGATTAATATGAAAACCCGAATAATTGGATACTCTAGTAGTTATGTAAAAATACTCATCCAAAAACGATCTCTGTAAGAAGATAATACTTGCTAAACACAAAATAGATAATTATTTTGAATGATAAAACGTCTTTTCATTCGGTGTGGATTTATTTTGGAAATATTTTTAAAATGTTGGAGTTGGTAAAAAAAAATTTAGTTGGCAGCCCTACTAAAAAATTAGATTTTAATCGAAAAGGGAGCTCAGCATCTACTACCATACTAACTATAAAATGTAAGCGGTGCTCATCTAATCGAAAAAGGTTGGTATTCTAGAGTTTACATTATTATTATTATTTTTTTTTTTTATTTACCTAATGGTTTCGGAGTTATTCAGAAATTAGTTTCGGAAAAAAAATTCATGCAAAATTTAAGATTTTTTTCCTTAATTTCTTTTATGAAATGAAAGCGACAAAATGTTAAGTTTTTAATCTTTTATCATAAAGTTGGTAATACTATAAATAAAATTATCCATGTTTCATCAAAATTTATGCACAAGTCTTGATTTAATTCATATGTATACCTACAATTAAGCGGAGACACAATGGTGGGCAAAAAAAATTTTTTTGGTTCTTTAAACAAAAATGGGTAGACTAGATGTGATAAACAAGAATCAATATCTGTCAGATACTGATGAAAGTTTCAAATATAGCTTTATGGGGCCTAAGTAAAAAAGGCCGTTATCATATGATCACGCCTGTTGGGAAATATCAACTCACAATAATTTACAGAATAGTAAATGGTTTTTGGATTCCTAAACTCAAATTAACTAAGACTTTCTTTCTATTTTCTTTGAAGCTGATTAAAAATATAAACACAAATGCCATTTAAGTACGTAAAAATTCTGCTTTACAATTTTTCTCTTCTCTATTCAATATGATAAACAATCACAATTTGGTTTGAAGGACTAAACGAGGAATACTGCTATTAGAAACGTTACCAGCATCTCTTTCGTCACTAATATCACTATAATATTTAGGCAGTTCGACAAAAATCTTTCAGGCATATTAATCATTGTCAATCTCAAGTTATTCGAACCAGCATTGACGGAAAATTTTCAGAGTACACATTTTTTTCCGAAAAAAATTACATTTCCTGACAAAATTTTCAAAGGAATATACTACCAAAAAAATTTCTATGTTATGCCTGGTGCACCCATATGGTAGCGCAAATAAATAGCTCATAAAAAGCAGGATAAAAATGTTTTAAATATTTTATTGATTTACACTACTTAGTTATATAAACATCATAAAATATTTTTCATATAGGCTATACAGTGTTCAAAAATATATAAATTACTTTTCCACTTCGTTAATTTTTTACATTTCTAAAACTATTTTTTTTTTTAAGTTTTCCAAATATATAATATAATATAAATGACATGTTACTATCATTAACAAGTATATTCAGATCTATTCGAAATTTTGAATATATTCTATAAATATAGCTATAAATCTTTGTAACTTTTCTTTGTCGTATTTATAAGATTTTATATCTTATAACATTAGGGTTATAGATAAAATGAAATAAAATAAAATAAATAAATAAAAAATAATTTTCTTGTTACAAAATATTTTTTTTTTTTTTTTTTTTTTTTTTTTTATTAAACTAAATTTTTCTTTTCACGGAAAATAATGATATAATTAAAAAAATAATAACAATAACCATATAAATAAAATATTTAGATCTTATTACTGCTTCATTTCTACCAAAAAGAAAAAAAAACATCAAAATCTTGTTAGTTATAATTTTTGCTAAAACGTGTATTGATCTTAAGTTTTTTTTTTTTTTTTTTGGTTTCAGAAAATACAAATCCAGAAAAACGTAACTTACATGCATACATAACTTGAAAAATATTTAACACAAATAAAAATATGCTTCACCAATATGTTGAGCTATATTTAGCGATTTAAAAACTCAAAAATTTTGTTTTATATTTTCATTTCAGAAAGTCTTTTATTCCCCCCGTAAAGTTATGGAAAATGATATTGTTTTGTTTTGCATTTTCGATAACGAAATATTGAATTAATAAAAACACTCAAATATTGTAAAAATGTTACAGGTTTTAAAGAAGAAAAAACTAATTCCATTGATATGCGTATTTCATTCAAGAAAATTATTACTTTAATATTTGTTTAAACTTATAGAATTAACAACAAGAAATTAACTTTATAAATATTAATAAGTTAAAAAATTTTTCCTAAATTTCCAATCAAATATTAATATGGAGGTATTTAATTAATATATTTTTTTTTTAATACCGGCTTTGCGTTTTTAGAATTTTACAACCAAATTTGAAAAAATTGTGGAAAATTTAAGAAGTTTGGTTAGAGTTAGTGGAAAGAACGCCTCTGGGTTTGCTTTATACGCATTTATGTTAATATTACTTTTGAAAATATTAAACAAATTATATAAGCCAAAAGCAAAAAACTAATTTTATAAGTCAAAAAATATGAAGTTTGTTTAAATCTCCTATTTCAGATTAATATAACTTTATATCGGTTCTATATATTTATACGAATCTTGCTGCAATTTTATTAAGAATTTTGCAAGGAATCTAGTGAGTATTTAGAAAAAAATTAAAGCCAATACTAAGTCTGCTAAGTTAAAAGAAGTTTCTAAAAATGAGAGAAAAATTTATTTCGACCTAAACTTCTTTAAACTAAAAGAGACAACCTACACATGTAAGCGTATTTTTTTTTTTTTTTTTCTTTTGATATTTAAAACGACTATCTATATTTAATTTTTTTCATTTATTTTAATTAATTTTTGGCGATTAGAAACAAAAATACATACTCGAAAGTCTACCCACTCCCCTTCCGAACCGCTAGGAATCTGTTCTCCACCAAATCAGCTCGAAAACATCTCGTCTCACACAACATTTATATAAACTGAATCATTGCAATGACTATCATTGTTGTTCTTCTATTTTTTATAAGGAAGCTGAGGTTGTTGTTTGTATACATATATATACAAACGCATATTAATGTAAGCTCAGACGTTTTTTAGCTGAGATTGTTGTTTGTATATATACACAACCATATATTTATGCGTGCTTGGACTTTTTTAGTTGGGAACAGAAGCATTGCAATGACTATCAGTGTGTTTTTTAGTACATGCAGACAACGATTGCTTTATTCGAACAATTTGCGAGCATTTTTCTGACAACAAATTCGAGAATGACTATCGTTGGTGAGCTCCTTGAGCTCAGCCTTCGCTCACTTTGTACAGCATATCTTTTGTTATCGAAGGTTCGTCTAAAGTATTAATAGTGAATCTTTACACAGCAAAAGAAAAAAAAAAAAAAAAACGAGCAAGAGCTTTCAAAAATTAACTTTTTCACCACTTCAAATGTAGAACTAAGTGCATATTTTGCACTTTTTTGGAAGCTAATAAAAATGACTTCCAAAAAAGTGAAAAACTGTATTTTTAGCAGAAAATAACGGTGAACAATTTCTAAGAAAATAAGAATTTCCCAAATTGAAAAGTATTTTTATTATCTAATATCAAAGCTAAAACCATATTTTTATTAAACAATTTTATAAATATTGTTTTAAGAGAAGTACTTCAAAAGCAACAACGGGTTAAAAAAAGAACTTCCCCGCAATTCTTTCTCAGCACTTCCAATGTTAAAATCATGTTTTTTTCAGATATTCTTCAGTTCCAAATTAAAATTAAAAGTTGATATATTTTTCAAAGTTATGTTTTATTTCAAACTTAAATCATACATTTAAAAAATAATAATTGATCTTTTACCTTAATATTATTAATTTTTGTGTAGCTCAAACCACATCTTTTAGGCCAAAATGTCCTTAATTAATCTGCAAGGAAATAAATTAGATATGAACAATTACTCAAGAATGACACTAGATTTTCTTTGTTTCAGTCTCTTGCACGAACAAGCAAGAAAATACGTTGTTTTTTATTTAAATGCGAAATCTTATCTAAATTAAAAATAGTTGGTAATTTATCGAAATATTTACGTTCGATATTTTATTGAGAAATATTAAATATTCGATATCGATATTTTTAAAACTCTCGAAAATTACGCAAACATTTGTTATCGAGAATTCTTCATTTTTAGCGAACATTTGCTAATATAGAAACTCAGGTCAGACTTATACGTTATTTATTTGTGAAAGAAGCTATCGGCGCTTTTTTTAAGCAAGCAATACTTGCTGTGATGGTATTATTTTGTTTTTGTAGTTTAGAAAAAACTATTCGCTTGAAAATTAACCTTTTGCATATCTCTCAAGTATTTTTCAAGAAAATGTGTCTTTTTAAACCTTTGCGTGAATTTGCACATAATGAATAGAGTAATCAATTTTTCTTAACGAAAATGCTATTTTTAAGTGATCTTTTTGGAATTTGATTAACTGATTTGTATAGAATATTTTTAAAATTTTTTTAATACTTCGCAAAGAGAAAATTTAGACGTAATAAAAGTTTGATAGTCACTTTTATTACGTCTAAATTTTCTCTATTACTTATGATTTTATGTTTTTATAAAAAGATGGAAAACTATTAGAATTTTAAAGTTAAAAAATGGGTTATTTATGCATATTTATATAAGATAACATATGAAATAGTCTGATTTTTTTCTATGCATACCATCCCATTTTTTCGTGTTTTTTCAGGCGCTTACTTTCACTTTTGTCATAAATATTTAAATTTGCCTTCCTTTCTCATCAACTTCCCAACTTAAATTAAGAATAGGACGGATAAGATCAAGGGAAATAGTACCCTCGCATAAAACGAAAACATTAAATACCCGTTTATCTTAAGAATTATTACAGCAAAAATCTTAATACTATGTAGGAATAACTTTCTCACCAACCTCCATATTCAATTCGAAATGGAACGGATAAGACCAGGGGGAATGGTACCCCCATAAAAAGAAAATACTCTTAACGGTATATCTAAAGAACTATTATGTGAGAGACCTCAAAGTTTGTGTGAAATACTTTCTTATCATATTGCATTGATAAGATAAATATAGGACGAATATGGCCAGGGGGAATGGTATCCCCCATGCACCGAAAATATTAAATACCGTATACCTTAAGAACTATTATAGAAAGTCTTAGCATTATGTAGGAAAAATATTCCCATCAACCTCCATAATTTAAGATACATATGGGATGCTTAGAACCAGGGAAGAAATTACTCTTAGAGACATAGCTAAAGAACTGTTACGGCGAGAGACCTCTAATTTTGTGGAAACTACTTTCTTATCATACTGCATTGATAAAATAAAAAAAAGGATGGAAGGGTAGACCCTATATAAATCAAATATTAATTTCGCATATCTAAAGTGGTAATTTAGTGAAAGTCTTAAAAAGTTGTAAGAAAAAAAAAAACGCATATCAAATTCTGAATAGGGAGAATATAAAGTAATTATATGTGATGACCTATCGTTTTTAAGTATATGAAATCTATATAAAAACTAAAATAATGTACAGCCCACTACTAACTCAAACAAAACCTTTAGGTAAACTGACTCTGCGAACCTCTATGTATTACTGACTTCTAGTAATCAGTTTTGTTCAGCGATCTTACGATCTTAATTGAAAAAAAAATTCTAAAATAATACTGTGCTAGCGCTTTGAAAAGACCTTTGAGTCTACATAATCCTTATGGTTATTGGAAAACGTTAAATTAAATTCGATAGAAAAAATTTCATAAAGAAAAGATAATAATAATTTTCATATGTGGATACGAAAATTGTTGATTCAGTATTGATAAATAAAATTATGAGTCCGATTGTTGATTTTTTTTCAGTTTGCAAGAAAATTTTTTGAATTATTTTTGATAATCTTTTTGCTGAAAAATTTATTAAAATTTAATAAGCGAATCATCGATTTAACGATCTGGATTCTTAAGTTTTTTTAAAAGCTAAATAAATGGAGTTGATGAAACATAATTTGCGTTCAACAGTAAAGTGTGTTGATTCAATAAAATGTTTTGTGCACTTTTTAACCTCCCTTAATCCCCTAAAATAAGAAATTATACTTTTTGTACATATATATTAGTCATTTTTTATAAAAAAAAAATCGTATAAATACATATATGTTTATACAAGTTAAAAAGGCAATGTTATTTAAATTTAAAATTTAATTTTGAATTTATAAAATGAATGTATAAAAAGTTTTGCCTTCATCCAAAAACAACATGTTTTGTAATATTAAAAAAATATTATATATTAAGTCGGACTTCAGTACTCCGGCCATTCTTTTAAGATGTTTTTGGTTGAGTTGAACTCCTGTATTGGACACATTTTATCCAATAAATGTCAAACTCGTCCTCTGATACGTTTCTGTTTCCGAGATGTTGGAGAGCATCCCAGTCCACAACTAAAAAGGATGAAAGAAGACCAATAAACTTATCAATTAAACAAAATCTCAGTTATATCGACTTACCAAATTCATTGTCATCAAATCAAAGATTTTCTTTACCGTCGTTATAAATTGCATATTTTTTAATACAACTTGAAGTATATAATAAAGAAATAAAAAGATAATGAACATAAACTTAAAAATACAAAATATTACCAATTCTTCGGTTGCAAAAATCAAACAAAGGAAGGAAAATGAGGTACCATTAGCTTCCACATATGATGCAAGGGTTATAATAATTAGTAATTTTCCAATGTTCGTCTTAATAAGAACTGGAGAATTGTCTAAATTTTTTTTTTTGGTATTATGAAATTTTTATTTTTTTTTTTGCTTTCAGCTCTCAAAGTCAAATTCAAAACGAACAAGATCTCCAAAAGCAAGATCTGGAAAATGAATAACCATGCCTTGGTTTCATAATTGAGAATGAAACACAAAAAAAAAAAAAAAAGAAAAACAAAACAAAATTAAAAAAAACATATAAAAACTTAAATCGGAAAATATTCAAACTTACCTATAAAGACTATGAACTAAATGACTAAAAACAGTATTATTTCAAATATCTCGACCCATTATATATTAATTCCAACGAATAATTTAATTATTTTGAGATTGTTTCACAATATAGTAATGTAAAAAAAGATCCCGAAAAATTTATAAATGAAATGAAACTTTTAAAAACTGAAACTAATGATTAAGTTTATGAACAACTATTTAAAACAATAAATGCCGATTTTTTTGACCAGATTATGAAAATTAAAAAATAAATTTAATGAATACTTATATCCTCATTATTATTATTATTATTATTATTATTATTATTATTATTATTATTTACTTTGGCTCATAGCAACGCCCCGGCTGAACGTATTTTTTATAAATTACCACTAATGAAAAATAAATTGTCCAATAGACTTAAGGTCAAAACTTGTGAATCTATGCTTTCAGTCCTAAATTTGTTAGATGGACGTTTGTAAGACTGGAGTCCAAGTGAGACCTCGTAAGAAGTTTATTCAATAAAAAGAGAATCTTATGTTAACTATTTTTATTATTTTCCCAATAATAAAAATTATTATAAATAAATTATTCTGTTATTTATAAAATTTAATTATTTAGTTTTTCTTAAAATATAATGTTATTTGTTTTTGTTTTTATCAAATAAACAAATTTTGAAGTTTATTAGGTACTGAAGCAGTTGGCTTTTTTTCCGCTTTTTGTAGACACTTTAAAAGTACTCCAAGTTAATAGAAAGTCTTTATCTAATATGAAACAATTTATACTACTAAGATTAAAAAAAATGTTTTTTTTTTAGTATCTATATTTTTTTTTATGCAACTTCAACGGAATAGATGTACATATAAAAAAATGTCACATAACTGTAGCTTTTACATTGACTCAAGAAATTGTTTAAATAAAAGTGTAAAAATATTTAACAATTTATTTATCAAATATGGTTTATTGCATGTTATTTTTAAACAACGGTTCAGAAATCGTTGTCCAAGTCCCACAAGAGGTTTGTACGAACCTTTTAAGGGCCGTGAAGAAATTTTACTTAATAGATAACACAAATTAACTTATTTTTATCTTCTAATAAAATATCATGAAAGGCTGTAATTATATCCGGCTCAAATTAATTGAGTCGAGCGTTGTAACATTTTTAACGATAAACCTTTATTGAGTATTATTGTGTCTTAATTTGACTTCTATTTGACCATGGCTTACTTGTGCAAAGGAGAACTTATTGGGCACAAGTGAACTTTTCTGGACTCAATTATTTAATTACTTGTGTCAGTATTTAAAAGAAATCTAGAAGTTGCGAAAACATTTATTTTAAGTATCAAAAGAATTATCGATCTTCACACTTTGATGAACATATTCCATTTAAAAGTTACCTGAAAAATAGTGACCTATTTATTCATAGTTTCAAATGCGTAAACACAGACTGACTGTACTTTATAAAGTAATTTTTATCTTTTTTAATACGAAAACGTAATTTTAAATTAAGGATAATACAAAATGAAACTTCTGCAAATTTAAAAGATTTGAAAATCAATAATAAATTCCTCAACAAAAAATTTACAAATTGAGAAATGCATTTTCAAATATATATTCATAAGATTAACATTTGATATCAAAATAATAAAATTACGATTAATTGAACTTTTTTTTTTTAATCTGTATGTGATCATATAATTTGATGTCGTAATTAACTTGGTATTTGACTAAGTATTAACTTATTATTGTGGTGGGTAGTTCTCGATTTAAAATATCTCATGGAGGTCGTGAAGCTTTTTCTTGTGAGTCCACGTTTATATCACTTGTAAAATTGATAAGCATAATATTTGAATCGATTACATATGTTTATTGATACAAATGCATGCATAGAAAAATTTTAGCTGTGTCACACAAGATGCAGGCTAAATCATGTTTAAATTCAAAATTGTGGAAAAAATAAAATAAATGAAAATGTAAAAATATTCAATTATTTGTATGTCAAATATGGTTTATTGAGTGTTATTTATAAAAGTTGCATTATTGATGAACGTAATACAAATGTTATTTACTTAATTTTTAAAATTCAACAGCCGCTAGTGTTGATTACATTTTTGGATTTTTTTTCCGTGTAACAAAGTCAATATTAAAAACAAAGCAATTCTAAAGGCGATAATTTGCCATTTAGCACTAGATATATAACTGCTTATATGATTCAAAAGATACTTTTGGTAGTGCAAGTGGTTGCTAAACCATCACCTTCTGTACAACATTTCGATAGTGAAATAAGTAATAAAGAATGTTAAATGTTTTATTTAGAAATTCCATAAATGAAACTGCAATTTCTATGTTTACATGTAACGCATAGAATTTCGATTGAGAATTTTAGGAGTATTAATCAGAAATATGCTCTCGTGTTATATGCGAATTTGTTACTACCATTTCTTTTAGTGATTTCACCATAGAAACATAATGAAATTGGCGGCTCTTCACTTTCATAAATTCACATTAATGTATGCGGATTCATTACAGCTATTAATTTAGTGAATTCACTATTAAAATATTATTGAATTTTTCTCCAGAAATTCCTTATATTATAAACGAAAATGCACTATTGAAATGTAACGTAATTAGCAGCCATCTAGCAAAAACTTCCAAATAATTAGTTTATGTTTTCAAATAGGGTCTTAAAAATTAATTACTCTAATATAAATATATGTAAAACAGTTCAATAGTTACACAATTAGTTGCATGTACTCCTAGAGAAACATTAACTGTTGACACATAACAATTTCTAAGTATTGCGGACGGGATTTCGATGTCAGCGTTGCGTTGAAAACATATCGTTCGATAACTATAGGTCATTACCAAGTTTTTGCCGATAATAAACTTGAGCAATTTACATAAATATATGCGAATTCGTTATAATTTCTAACTTAATTTACTACTCAAATTTAATGCAATAAGTGACCAGTCAGAGGATACAAAAGAACCAGAAAAACTCTTTAAATTTGTTTAAAACATTTTTGTTATTCTTGTTGTAATATATTTTAACAGGGATATTTAAGGAAAATAGCATGTTTCTAATATACATTGGTCGGTATATATATTTTGACATGCAAATATAGTTTTACTAAATTTATAAGAGTTGTTTTTAAAACCAGGTATTAAATCGATCAAAATAGGTAATTAATTATAATACTTATTTATATATGTGTATGTACTTTATTAACAAAAATATTTAATATTAATCAATAATTATTTTATTTAGAACTCTAAATGAAACTATTTATGATTTAATTATTAAAAAAATTAAAACAAAGACAGGTGTGTGATACCATAAATAAGTATTTAACATAAAGTGGTAAAAAAGTTATTCTTAATACTTAATACTTATTATTCTTAATACTTAGAATAGGATCCCAATAAATGTAAAGGAAATACAAGTAAGGAAGCTATAGTCGCCATAGCCCGAACATACCCTACACTATTATGTATATGTGTACAATTAATTTTCTCGGAATATCTAATATGGGAGCTATAATCTCATAAAATCTGGAAACGTGCTTTTTGTATACATAAAATACGGCTGGTTTGTGTAACGAGATAATATCCGTAATAATCGTTTAAATTTACTAAATATTGTTTATTTTTTAAAAATTGCTATATACGGGTTTGTAAAGCTTTTTAAATGAGTTTTAGAGGAATGAAAGACTGATATTTATTTTATACATTACATACTGAAATAATAGTGAGAATATTATGCCGATATGTTTTTTTTTTGTGCAATTTAAGAAAACTCGTTTAAAAAATTTCCTTTTTTCTTAAAATCTGCACTCTTGCATTCCTTTTTGGCCGGGAGAGAAGAAATTTAGTATCAAATCGATTAAAATCTATTTTATGATTAAACGTCTTCCATAAATTAAAAACACGCGTGAAATTTTTTTCATTAGTCGATAAAAATGAAATACTGAAGACTGAAGGACCTTTATTATCTTTTAGATATGTATACAGATACAACAGATTGTTTTATAGAAAATAAGTAGTATAAGTTTAAAATATTAGAAAAATTGTCTACATAAATTTGATGTAAATAAGTAATTAAAAAATCGTATTAGAAATAGAATATTTGTTACAGAAGATGATAAATACCAAAAATAATAATATTGATTAAGTTAAAATAGACATATCTTGTTTGTTTTGTTATTTTAAATTCATTAATAGAAATATATGAATGCTTAGAAAAGGATAAAGATTTACTTAAATTTGGGAAATGTGGGAACCCTAATAAAAATACAAAATATTTATTAATTATTTTTATAAATATATTTTGTGTATAGATATTATTAAAAGTATACAGAAATATGCATCATTTTCTAAGTAATTATTCACGCAAAGCTAAAGGCTAAAGTTGCAAGTTTGTAAAAATATAGTCATATATACAATAAATTGGAAATATAAAAGTTCAAAGGCGCATATTTCTGAAAAGACGCATGATATTGACTTGAATCTTTTTGCAGAAGATCGGAAATTATATACAATAAAGGATAAGCTTAATTTGGAATACATATTTTTAAAATTTCTTTCGCTATTTAGAAATAAACCAAACAAAAGGCCCAATTTGGTGTTTTTGGAGAAAATACAAATGTTTTAATTGTAATAACATATTTCTTTGTAAAGATATCTTAATGAAATTTGCAGGAAATAGGGATCTTATCCATATAAATAAAAGTGCGTTAACCAATTTTCAATCAGGGGTAGGGCTTTCCTGAATTCCCAAATAAACTAATCAAAATTTCCAAAAATGGTATTTTTTAGATTTTTGGCTATAGAATCCACATTTTTCCGAAGTCCCTTAAATTTTTATTTAGAACTTTTAACAACATATTGGAAATTCTTAAAATGTATTCCGCTTGTCGATTCGTGCTTCGCGATTTGAGAAAATATATCAAAACTTTCATATAAAGTGGGTCGATTTCGGCAGGATATGTACCATGACCAATTGACCAATCTTAAAGTCATCTCTGTAAAGTTACCCTTCAGAAAAGTGCAAAATTATTATATATTGCTAAAGAAAATTTTATTTTAGATAAAAAAGAGTGTAGATACTTTTTCGGCTACAAAAAAAAAAAAAAACACAAAAAGTGGTATTTTTTCAAATTCAAAATCGTTTATTTTTGGACTCGGTAAAGATATCAACTTCAATTTTTTTTATTCAATATATAATTTTGTTCTTTAACTAGTTAATAAAAAAAAACTAATAAAATCAGTCGGAAATACTAGGATATATATGAAAAATACTGGACCAAGAACATGCAAAATTATGGTGCTTAAAAATTCAAACGCAAATAAATCGAAAACTATAAGAGATAAATAGGACATGTATGCTTGTTTTTTATAGGCCTTATCAGGGCCTACAACAATATATAAAAATATTTGAAATCGGAAAAATTTGGCAAGCGATTGAAAATTTTTTATGTCAGAGGTACCTAACTTTGAGCCCCTCAAGCTCCGCCCCTGAGGGGTTTGTTGTACCCCCTTCCAAACCTAACATTGCACACTCCTCCGCTACTCCTATACCAAAAAAAAAATCCAACCAGCCGATCAGAAGTTACAGATTTATTTCCAAAAAATTTCGATTCTGCTAAAATGATTTTTAATAATATTGAATATTTTTTTAGTAATCTTTATAAAATAATATTATAATTATTTAGCTATTTTAGGGCCTGGTTTTGTAAAATGAAGCTAAAATTCGTTTCGAAATTTTATATTGAAAACAACAAAAATTTAAATTTATTTGTTGTTTTCAATACAAATTGTCGAAATGAATCATTAGCTTTTAAAAATATTTCTTTTAAAAATTTAGTGAAATCATATATATTAATGCCGACCACTTTCTATAGAATAAATATCGTGTTTTTTTAATTTATTTTGTTATTATTATTATTCCTTTTTTAATTCATAGTTCGTTTACATAAAAAAATGTTCTGTTTTATTTTTGATAAAAATATTTATGTTTAGGACAACTTTGCACTTAATATATTATAATATAATGAGTTACACTATTTTTGATAATTCATCTGGTTGTTAAATAATCACATTTTGCCTAAATAAATAATATAAAAATAATAATATTATATTTAAATTACCAATTCGCTAACTACATGTAATGCAGAAATTCGTCGTTAGTGTTTCACATGCAATTAAAAACAGTGTATAGCAGAGTATCAAATAAAGAAATCAATAGTGTCCAGTGGATAGTGCGCGTGCCTACAAACCTGAATGTTAGAAGTTCAAGCCCAGTTGAAAAACATCGATAGAGAAAGATGTAAAATTAAAATATCAGAGATAAAAAATAAAATAAGAATAAATTATCAGGGAAATTAAGGCCTAGTATATAAAAAATAATAGTACAAATAATTTTTTTTTTTAATTTTTTTGTCCTAACTACTAGAGTTCTTACTACTGAAAATACTAGTGACTTATTATACTGGTAGTACTATTCTCTTTCGAACAGTGCAATGTGTAGTATCATATTACATTCGAAATTACTTGTGAATTGTTATGCAGATTGTGCCAGTTTATTATCTATGACAATATATTTAGCTTCATACTACCCAGCGCTACCGTTGAGAATTCTTAAAAAGAATTTTTAAAAATGAGATTTCAAAAAATAAAGTCGCCGTAAAATGGGAACTTTTGAAAAAAACTGCTTCATTACCTAATAAGCTCTTTAAAATTTGTTTATTTGATAAAAACGAAAACAAAAGTTTTGTATTTTATTTTTACAAAAGAATTTTTTATCACTGAAAAAATAAAGACTTATTCACAAAAATAGTTAGAGACAAGAATCGTCATTGCGAATTTAGGCAACAGGGTTAAGACCAAACAAGTTATGCGTGGAACTCCACAAGGAAGTGTGATTTCTCCGCTGTTGTGGCTTATTGTCATTAATACCATCCTGTGCAAATTTGGAAGACAAGGGATTGAAAGTCGTGGCTTACGCGCACGATATGGTGATACTAGTATCAGGACTGTTTCTGAACGTGATAAGTGATATCATGTCAACTGCTCTGACTACACTTAGTGACTGGGCCAAAGAATGTGGACTAGAAGTGAATCCGGGCAAGACAGAGCTGGTACTTTTCATCACAAGGACCAAGATTCCGAGCTTCAGACTACCACAGTTAGAAAACTGTGAACTCACCTTGTCGAACAATGCAAAATACTTGGGCATTATTTTAGACTCTAAGCTTTCATGGAAGCTGAACATTCAACATAGGGTTAGTAAGGCTACGGTAGCATACTACACCTGTAGAAAGATGTTCAGTGTGAAATGGGGTTTGAGTCCAAAATTGACAAAATGGCTATACACTGCAATAGTACGGCCCATTCTTGTATATGGATCAACTTTACAGGATACAAAGATCCGCTTCCATTGGCATTGCAGGTGCATTACGTACTAGTCCATCAGAAGCTCTGAACACTATATTGCACCTAACACCTATAGACCTATACATAATTGAATCATCAGTTAATAGTGCGATAAGATTATCTGCAACGAAAAGCTGGAGATCAAGAACGTATGGACACGCGAGGATATTAAATTTAATACCCCCGCAATTCAATCAATTCACCGACTATATGATTCCCCAGATGGACTTCGGAAATACTATTAAAGTCCTATTCCCCACCAGGAGTGAATGGAGAATTGGTACTCTTCTTGAACAATATGGAACTAGGATATACACTGGCGGCTCAAAGATGAACTGCGGTGTCGGCT
The DNA here is from genome assembly GCA_932274085.1 of Protocalliphora azurea. Lineage (NCBI taxonomy): Eukaryota > Metazoa > Arthropoda > Insecta > Diptera > Calliphoridae > Protocalliphora > Protocalliphora azurea. The sequence continues at coordinate 40,028,451 of OW026519.1, forward strand.
CTGGTGTCTTCTCTAATGATCTTCGAATTAAACACTCATGTAGACTCCCTGACGAGGCAAGCGTATACTAGCGTATACTAGCGGTCAGGGAAGCGTGTAAACTAATTCGCGATAGAAATATTCAATGGAATATTGGTTTATTTGTCGACAGTCAAGCGGCAATAATATCGCTCAAATCACCGAAAACTACCTCTATTCTAGTCAGATAGTGTAAAGAGGAACTGCTTGGACTAAGTCGACTGTATGACATTACTATAATCTGGGTTCCTGCACACAGGGACTACTATGGTAATGAACAGGCAGACGAATTAGCCCGGCAAGGCTCTGCTATGAATGCCTCCTTATCGGTTTCTGTCGCAATCCCGTTAGGAACAGTCAAAAGCAGAATCCCAAAACACTTTCTAGAAAAGGCGAAAATAGATGTCGAAATCTGGACAAATGTAGAGTCGCGAAGGAAACGTGGCCAACCTACAACGAGAAACGCTCAATGCAACTCATTGACTACAAACGCAAAGACATCTCGAGACTAATAGCTTTGTTTACAGGTCACTGGACGATCGGAAAACATGCAAGCAGACTTGGTCTCCCTTACAATGAATATTGTCGTAGTTGTGGCAATCGCGGGAAGGAGGAGACAGTTTTTCATCTTCTATGTGAATGCCCAGCCTTGAACGTCAACAGACATAAATTTCTGGGAGGGCACCAATTAGACAACCTCTGTGAGATATCTGACACTAGACTCAGTGACATCATTAAATATCTCAATGCTACAGGCTGGATCTAATTAATTTATGTTCTCACTGTTCTTCCATACATTTCTATCTCATTACAGACTCAATACAACTCATTCACCTGGCGAGTAGTGTGGTTCCATCAAAACGGATTCTAACGAGTCTAATTGATTGCCCGTAAGGTTACGGGCTACCACGTAAACCAACCACAAAAATAGTTAACATGAAATTCTCTTTTCATTAATTAAACTTCTGTACTTTTGTACGAGATCTTCGCTTGGAATTCAGTATTACAAATCTCCGTCTTACAAATTTAAGACTGAAAGAATGGATTCACAAGTGCTGACCTTAAGTCTGTTGGATAATTTATTTTTCATTAGTGATAATTTAGAAAAAAAAAAAACGTTCCACAAAGACAGTTCTATGAGTCAAAGTAAAAATATAAATTAGGATATAAGTATTCATCAAATAAATTTTTTAATTTTCCCAATCCGGACCAAAAGGATTCGGTATTTGATATTTTAAATAGTTGTTCAAAAACTTTAGCTTTCGTTTTGCAAAGTTTCTGTTCATTTATAAATTCTTGGTTGTCTCTTTTGCATCGCTAAATTATGAAGCAATCTCAAAATAATTAATTTCTTTCTTTGGAATTGACAAATAATGGGTCGAGATATTTCAAACAAGTTAGTTTCTCCTTATTTAGCACATAGTCTTAAAAAGTCGCCATTTAGTTCCATTTGAAAAAAGGGGCAAAAAAGTGGCCAGGTGGTAGAAAAAGGGGCAACTGGCGACTAAAGTCCACAAACAGTAACGCTGGCAGTACTTTTCAAACTATTAGTGAAAAGTAATGCAAAAAGTTGACATTGTGAGTGGGCTGAAAAAAACTGCTGGTAGTTCTTAGTGGCTAACAAATTCGACGTTACGGGACTAGTTCGGCGAAACGCTGAGAATGTCTTTTAAAGACTTGAAAACAATTTTCTAGCGGAATTATAAACAACACTTTACGTATCCATTAACACAATTTGAGATTTTTGAATATATCAACAAAAAAATTTAAATTTAAGCATAGAGGCAAATAAAAGACATATAGTCGGTCAAGGCCGACCATATGATACTCTACACAATTGCGTATATGCACCAAAATTCGGGGAAGAACTTTTCTTAGACCTGTGGCCAATTTTGTACCTATGTTTGTATTAAAAGTAAAAACGTACAAATAGAGAATACTACGTTGATACTAACATTTTTATGAATTTACAAGCTTTTGGGTAATTATATGGGAGCTATGGTAAATTACAAACGTACATCGTTAATTGACTCAGAAAGTGATTCTGAGTCGATTTGTATTCTTAAAAGTGGGCCTACGGTCAAAATTTTTGTGCGTTACAAACATCAGCACAAACGCATAATACCCCAACCACCTATAGTGGTGTAGGGTATAAAAATCATTATTTCAACAAACCCGTTTTGTTTATTAAATAACCACAAATCAATTACATGCAGATGGTGAACAAGTGTTTGAATGCTAATAAAAATAAGGAAATGTTACGAATGAAAAATTGTTTTTGCAGCGGGATAAAAACAATTAGGTATTACACATGTATTGTTTTGTATATTTAAAAGATTTATTTAAATTAAGATCTGGCAAGATAAAAGCTAACGATAACAATAATTTGATAATGGGTATCTAAATAAATGGCTTGTAATAAAATAGTTTTGAACAGAACTACTTTTAGCTTTATTAAAATAAAAAGACTAAAATTTTGAAGCAGGGGAAGTCCTTATAAAGGGCAAACAATATCATCTAGGACATTAACATTAGTTATTATATGAACCTATAACTATGTCTAAATTGTTACAAATAAGACCAAACACCGGTGAAAATAATTTGGGTATCAAAGGGTTAAATTAAATTTTACGTGGCAACAGAAAATAAATCTCTACAATAAATCTCTATATTTTTTGGAAATTTCTTTAAATGTCATGGGAAATGAAAGCATCCTGATTAATTTTTAAGTAATACCAGTTGAAATACGTTTCACGCTGAATAAAACATGCAGCATTTCTTAAGTGTTTGACTCAAATTTAATTAAATTTCACTTTATACATTTGCTATGCATTGTCATTGGCTATTTAAATTTATCTTTTCCTTAATTTAATGGTCAAACCCTTAGTTATTCACCACCCAAAAGAGTTAATGACCCGAGTTTTCTTTAGTTTTACTTTCTCCCATTCTGTCGTTTACGTTTTTTCCATCAATTAATCTTATGTTTAAAAGTACTGTTATTTTTATTTTTTAATTTTTGTGAAGAAAAACATTCCACAATTAAAACCAGATAAATATTACAGTAGTAAGTAAAATTGTTTTTGATTTTACTTTTGGAAATTATACAAGGAGAATTTTGCTTGTTAACTGTATATAAGAAATAATACAAAAACTTATGTTCTCCGCTGTATATCCGTTTTCATACAGATTTTCTTCGAGCAGACAGGATTGTGGAGGAAATGTTAAATTAAAGAAATATGCATTTTTAACTACCATTTCAAAGATACGAATTGCATAACTACAGTGATTTTAAGACATTTTTCTCTATTATTTTTTTTTATTCGAATCTTCAATTAATTTTTTTCTCCTTTTTAAACATAAGGCGTAAAAATATTAATTCTGTTTTGCCTGTTTACGGAAAATATCTTAAAAAAAAAATTAAGGAAACAAAATTTGTTGCCTTAACAATAACTGCTTGTCTACTTTACATGGCAAAGAAAAATAATTGTCTTGTAATGAAAATTTTTTAAAGCATTTCATAGTTATTTTTAAATAAGAAGCTGTAGGATTTTGTTAAAATCAGTTTTAATAGATACTTAACATTTGCGAAAGAATAAAATGAATAGCTACATATTTTAAAAATATAGTTGGGTGGAATGGAAGAGAAGAAAAAATTATTTAAAGTATATTTTTATTTCAACAGCAAATAGTCAAAATAACAAGAACTAACTAAAGTTGGAATTTATAATTTGATTCAAATGCTCTTTGATTAATAGTACAAGAAAACGAATTCTTCATTTTAGGACAAAAGTCTGTAAATCACTACACTACTTACGAAATAATTTGTGTAATAGGAAGAAAATGCATTTAATAATCAAGTTTTTTGTTTTTCTCTAACGAAGAATTTAGAAAGTTAAATGAAAAGTTTTTACAAAGATATTTAAAGGTTTCTTAGCAAAAATATTTAAATTTTCCATAAAGTAAGTGTAGGTACTTAGATGTCACATAGATTAAATGAAATTACTTCTTTCATAATATCAACGGTGTTGAAGTAAGTACTTTAACAAATACTTGAAAATGTAAAATAAAGTGGCATTGGAAAATTCTTTTAAGTTTTTGTAATTATACTTAATTGTTATCATTAGTGTAATATTAGTAATGTCAAGTAAAAAGGTTAATAGGAATGCATAAATTGTTAAAATTGAGAGATAAATAATATTTTCGAGTTGACATCTTTTGCATAGTTTTTGGGATATGTAAATTCCTCTGACATTCTAATCTAATATATATTATATATACCAGTATATCTTACCTTTTATATAATACACAACACAAAAAGGTAAAAACTAAGCATAATATTTTATTTATTTATTTATTTAATTATTTTTTAATAAAGTTGAAAATGCAAATTTTATTACAATCTTTAATTTGATAACTTATGACAGGACTGTATTTGAGTTCTTATAACAAATTTAATAGATCCTTGACAATTATCCTTTTTTTCTTATCTTTATTATAGAACGAATCACTGTTTCAGACTCTACTTTCATTTAACAACCATACACGAAAACCTAACGGTAAAAAGAAATTGTCATAAACATAAACCTTTTTTTGGCATATTTGACGTTTTACAACTTAATAATACTTTTTTGTTTATCAATTAATTCCAATAGTGAATTGCGTTGACATCTACACACAAGTTAATCACAAACTACTTTTCGATGTACACTCATATATCATACTCATGAATGAACTAAAGCATATTTTCATGAAAAATCCTCGCTTTAAAGCATATTTTTGCATTATAAATGTGATATTTTATATTTTACACTTAAGAAGATATTTTTGTATGTTTAAAATTATGAGTATAATTTTACATATTTCAAACTTAAGAACAAAACTTTGCATATTTTGTATTTTTCCTTTAAGGGTTATATATATGTAGTTAGATCTGAAAAACTTATTTTCAAATCAAAGCTCTCGAGTTTGATTATATATATAATATATATATCATATGATTCATAAAAATTAAATTAAAATTTATTATATATTAAACAAATATTTGCTAAAAGTGAACAGTTAAAAAAAATATATACAAAAATATATGTCATAATCATTTTATTCAAAAAATATGCTCTTAAAATATATAATTTGAAAAATTTAAAAATTCATTTTTAATCATTGATTTATAAAAAAGATTAGCCATGATTTTTTTCTGTGAAATTAAGAGTATTAGATAGTATACGAAGAAATTTGCTTTAAGGGTATTTAATATTTGGTGGAAAGTTATAAAAATCCGTACAGGTTTTAAGTATAACTACTATTCCTGTGTCAATATCATTATACTGTTTTATAACGAATTAAGAAGAATTGCATGGCAACAAAATTTCGTGTTAGAAGGTATTCCAGGGCACTTAGAATTTTTTCAAAATTCATTTGTTTTACGAATAACTAATGCCTCATTCTCATTCATTCCACATACTCAGTCGCGAATATAGTCAAAGCATTTGGGGAGATTTCTTTTTTATACATTATGAAGAATTCGCGATTTTATCATGATTTTTATTTCCTGAAAGTTTAAGTTAATCATCACTAGAAAATTGAAATTTATATAATTTTTTTAAATATAGATCTTTCTTTTAAATTTTGTACTGTGGAACTTTTATACTTCTATTGCTCAAAAACTAACAACTCTAAACGAAACTATAAAACTTAGTAAAAAATTTCCACGTAAATTGCAATAAAATATTAATAATACGATTTTGAATTATGACTGTCGCAGTCATAATTCAGCAATATATGTATATTTATATAAATCCATAAACATGAGTGCTCTATTATTATTCATATAAACTCTAAGTAACTTATTGTCATTTCAAAAAATTTCCAGAGATATATACTTTTAATTTATAAATTGAAAAACAGAAAAAATATGTGTCGTTACTTTTTAATTAGATATTTACTTACTTAAATAATAAATGAAATTTTTCTTTTTCTTTTTTTTTTTTTTTTCTTTTTTAGGTTTTTGCCATAAGGTTAATTAAAGAAAGTAATAAATTTGTTTACAAAGAATTTGTATACAAAAGAAATACAAATTTATCAAATGTTATAAGCAAGGCAAAAAAGGATTAATTCATAGAAAATCTTATGACTTGCAAAGTTGTTGTATTTGATATATTATGTTTTATTAAAATTATTACAATGAACAGCAAACAATATATTGATTATTTTATATTAAATCATATCCTAAATAAATAACAGCCATTTGCCAAAAATAAAGTAATTATTTTATTTATTTACAGTATTATAAATTTTTAATGTGATGTAATTATAATTTAATATTTTGTTGATTAAATATATAAACCTTTTGGGTTTGGGATATTTAATGCAATGTATATAATTTTCTACAGAGTTTTAATAATAGAAGATATCTCGAAGAAAAAAGCTGGAAGACATTAAGTTTACATCCGATTATTCTTAGTTAATGGTAATAAATTTAGAAGTAAATAACGCTGTGGAAATTATGTTATGAAATTGTAGCTAATTAAGCATATTTCTTTATATTTCACAAAGTTTATTGTTATAAGTAGCAATGTAAATTTTATGAAAATTAAAGTATGGATGCGTATAAGGGCGTATAAACCACAAAGAAAATTTTATAGGCGACGATAAGAATTTCATAAAATTATATAATTTAATCCTTTCCTTACATTTTTTCAATATTTGGTAAGATTTGTTAAGCATATATCTGTTCGCAAAAGATCACTTAAAAATTTAGATCAGAACATGCCAAATAATTCGGTTCAAAAATAGTTTAAATTGGAATAAAAGTCTATATCCATATATTTTTAAAGAGCAATAGTAGTAGTGGATTCTTACAAATGCTTTACATTAATCAGAATTTCATTGAAATTCGGATCAAGTGAGTGTATAAGCATAAATCAGTGTAAAAAACTGACTGTAGCTCCCATATAAGCCTCTTTCTTGAAAATCACTTTAAAGTGCATAACTTTCACACAAATGCTAACATAATATTAATATTTGAGGGAAACTTTTTGCCACAGTCGGTCCATAATTGACCATAGCCCCCATAAAAATGACACTTTCAGAAATCAAGCGCATAAAATTAAAACTATTTTATGTATAGTTCAGAAGTTATTAGGAATTAGATTATATTTTGGTCTATAACTTCTAAACTAAATGAGTGTCCAGCTTAAAATTTTTCACGAATCAATTTTATACAAATTTTTAAGAATTTCAAAAATACCGTTTTTTGAGATATAATGGTTTAATTGTTATATGTTCAACTTTGAACTTTATACATATTGTTAAAAAGGAAATATATTTGACTTTAATATAAAATTAAAATTAGAGATCTTTGTATATTTCAGAAGTTATTTGTACTTAAAGCAAAAGCTTTTAGCTTTTTTCGTTTTTCAAAGTGTTATATTTTTGAACCAGAAAGGGTCATTAATCTCAAATTTTCTGATTTAGGATACACTTCTAATAGTCACCTTCTATAGTGAAATTCATTGAAATATGAGATTCAAATCCGAAAATTACTGTTTTATGTCCATTTTGATATGGCTTTTTTTTATTATATTATTTAAATGATGAACATATGAGGTATTTAAAAATTCTCGAAACTCTACTTTATGTGTTTTATATTTCTAAAGTTTGTTTTAAAAACAAGAAAGTTGTATATGCGTTTTGGCGGACTATACATAATAATCCGACATTTTGGATCATTCACCTAAAATTTCAAAGAAATACAGCCATTTAAACCTAAAAAAACAAAAAAATATTACTTGAACCTTTCAATGATTTTTGATTTATTTCCGTTTTGAACTAAAAATTTACTTCCGTTAGATTCAAACTACACAGAAAAGATATTCTAGAAAATTTGTCAACTAATTTATTAATTATTTTTATTTTAAAATTCAATTAATTTATTAACTAACATATTTAATATTTTTAAATAACTTTATGTTTGCTTGCCAAAGATTGAAAACGTTTGAAAAAATTTAATTAAATGAAAAAAATAATTTGAAATAAGAAAAACAAATATTTTTTTTTTATAAAATACGAATGATTTTTGATTATCTATATTTTATTGCTCCCGAAATGCAGATTGTAATGAATATTTAAAATTTCAATCATGACGTTGTACATAGATTTGTTTAATTTTGAAGTAAGTAGAATTTTTGAAGTTTGGCAACATTTTCATGCATGTAGTCCTTACAGATATTCCTGTGACTAGTACTTTACTCCAATGGACTAAACTAATGCTTATAATGAAATGGATTTAATTAATTGCTACATATAATTAATAAATACATTTTTCAGTTTTACTTTTTAATTAAAATTCATCCAAAAAATCAATTATCATTATAGTATCATTCTGGTGATAATTAATGTAAGCAATTCCGTAATTAAATTCAATCTTTATTTTTTCTGTGTACGAGTATTAACCATTTGAGAAAAAATACTTGAGAATTCATCTGTTGTTAACAAGTAACCGTTTTACTATCTGGTGAAAAATTATACGTGATAAAAACCGAAACCATAAATTTAAGATTTTTAAAATTTTTAAGTTTTTTTTATGGAAAATATGCGCGCAAAAGTGAAATTAAATTTGGAGAACAGGATTTTAAAGGCAAAGTGATTTTCTACAGTTTGAGGTATATCTAGTTGATGTCAAGAACCCAGGCTTGGGATACCATCGCAACAAACTGCCATATAAGAAATACCGCTTTTACATAAATCTCCAAGAATATCGCGTAAACAGAATTTTTTATAAATGACATTTCCGAGTCAAAGGGGAGTTGAAAATGTTTAAAATGCAAAAATTTTACGCACTTTTTAAAATTTTAAACAAAATTTGAAATCTTGATCCGCATTTGTTTAAGACCAGATATGACTTTAGTTCATCGAAAAGTATCTTTAAAAAATCATCGTAGTGTTTAAAATTAATAATGTGAAAAAATTTAAGGAACGTCATTTGTACCAGCTACCGTTGCATTCTTCTCCAAACACATTTCGATTACTTACAACTACCATACTTCGTGGTAGTTAATACTGATGTTAAACGAAATCATTTTATTTGCTTAATAAAAGAATTTAGGGGCGTCAAAATATTTTAAGGACTTATAATTATATGTAACAAAAAAGATGTTCTTAACTTCAAAAATCAGCCGCACATAATTCGCGTTATAGATCGAATTTTAAAATAATAATGTAAACTTTTGCGAAAATTCACTTTTTAAAAAAACTAAAATTGCGCATTTTGTAAGGAATATTACCGTAATTAGTAAGGTTTAAATGACTATATTTTTTAAACTAGTACCGATATTCTTCTGAGTTTTTCAGCAAATATTCCAAAATATAACTACTTTTACCCACTATTTTTAGAAAATTTAACTAATAAACATTTTTTTCTATTTGAGAAATTGTGCAAAAAATAAAATGTACATAACATTTGTTAATGTAACCAGGCAATAGATAAAAAAATTTGTAGTTCTCTGAATATGATATTGGAAAATTTTCGTAAAAAATATATAAACTTTTGATTCGACAAAAACATGAGATTCTAAAATGCACAGCCACTGAATTGGGGAAAGTGGAAACGAAGATAAATCAACATTTGACGTCAGATAAAGAACAACAATATACACATTAAGAGCAAGCACATGAAGAAATTTGAAAATTGTAGAACATGCAGAGAGAAGAAATGTACACTGCTTATAATGATAACTGGTTTATTAGCAAGACAAATATCAAATTGCTTTTAATATTGGGAGTAAAATACACCATTCCAACAGAGAAAGGAAAATTCCCACTTTTAAAAATGACTGCGGATGGGAAAGATTGTCTGCAGACTACAGATGACAAGGCGGGACAATTGACAGCAAGAACTCAAATTTCATCTACGTTGGGGAATAGAACATATATGAATAGATAAAATCTGAATATAAGAGAGAGATATGTACTAAACAAAATGGAATAGACACTTGTACTAAAGTCAAATAAGGATAATGTTACTTTGGGAGATCAGATAATGAGAGTAGGATGAAAGACAATTTAAGTGACATGATGATATATAAAATAATAAATAAGGATCCTAATTCATCTCTAGAGAAAAAAATAACGAACTAGTGGATGAAATATTTTTGTGTAATATTATAACTGTGATAGGGGGGAAAATACTGAAAAATGACGCGGTATCTGACTTCCTAAAATCCATGAGGAAGAACACTCTATTAGAACAGTCTGTGCATAAGTGAACTCACCATCTAGTGAATTATGCAAATTATTGTCGAATGTATTGTGAAAGATCACAGAGTCGTGTATGTATAACGTAAGGGATGCAGTGCAATTTGGAAATAGATTAAATAATAGTGTATTAGCTTAGGACGAAAAATTAATTTCATTTGAAGTGGTATCTCTATTTCCAAGTATACCGGTGGACTGTGTTGAAAATCATAAAAAGAAAATGAAAGGACTTCGAGGAATATGCAGACATATCAGAGGAACTATTTTTCAGAATATTAAAGTTTTATGTTAAGAAAAACAAATGTTTTAAATATAATGACAAAATGTACACTCAGTGTAAAGGCTTGCCGGTGAATTCACCAGCATCATCCATTGAGGCCTATATATTTATGTAAGAATTATTGGGAACGACTATGGAACAACTTGATTAAAAACCAAGATTATTGACGAAATATGTGGACGATCTATTTGGGATTGTGGGAATAAGTGCAATAGAAAAAAATCTTGCAAAACTTGATGCTTCCCACCGATAAAGAAAGTCTACAATGGAGGGGGAAATAGTTTTTAGAACGGACAATATCATCAAGGTAGACTGGTACCAAAAGCCTACTTCATATGGTAGAGTTATGAACTTTCATTCGTATAAATAAATAATATAATGACATTCTACAGCAAATAAATTGATACGATGAGTCTTATATATAAGCGACGAAATACTTCATCAGAAAAATAGAAAAGACTGCAGAACACAAATATTAAAAATTGAATTAGAAACTGTACGGACAATAATGAACCAACAGAACGAAAAAATACAACAATAATATGCAGATCTATGACGTATGTAACACAATAAGAAAAAATATACACTTTTACATTCATCGAATAACACACTATACCAAATTTTTCCTAACACAAAAAGTAAACTTGTCAAGATGGACAGTTATACAGAAAATTAGGTGCAGTGGGAATGGTAAAAAGATATGCAATTAAGTACATGTTGGTACTACAGGAAATAAATTAGAAACAGGATTAACAGGATATAGATCTAAGCTTGCAGCTCACTGTGGGGAGATACAGCATAAGCCAAACTTAGAGAGAATAGAGATACTACAAAGGGAGGAAAAATATAACAAACGGTACACCTTGCAGATGCTGCATGTTATCAACATACCTAAGCAGAGGAGAATAAACTAGAAAAGAGAAACAGAAAACTGTACCAACAGCTATGGAAATTAGAATAGTCAAATTAGTACAATATTGAATATGGAGAAATTGTGACATGCTTTGGAATAGTGTTATTGTTAATCATTGTATGTGTTTTTTGTTGTTTATTGTTGTTTATTATGTAATATTATGTTTAAATATTAGAAGATCGCTATTCTTCCTAGAGTAAAGATCTCAACACATGCCAATTTCGAAATTTCGGTAATAGATGAAAACATTAAATTAATACAAAAAATATTATTAATCTAAATTTGCCACCTGCCAAATGAATGATGAATGCAAAAAAGTATTTTCCCTGATATATTGAAATTAATAATACATATTTAAAAATCATAAATACAGACCATTTTTAAAGGAAAGAAATACGCTTTAATTGCAAATATTGTTGTCATAATGAAATACTTATATTTTGTTAATAAACAATTTTTTTGGTATTTTACGAATATAAGGAACTACGTTTATAACGAACGAAATTTATCAAAGGCACCGTATTCGTTATAACCGTGTTCGACTGTATTTCAAACTACTATAGATATAGTAAATTTTATAAAATTTAGTGCCTTAAGGAATTCTTAAAGTCCTGTGTCGATTTAAAATGCAGAACATAAGAAATTAATACTTCATATCAATGTCCGTTGGACTTCGAAGAGAAATAAACAAAAGAGATTATAAGAATTAAGGACAGAGGTAGACATTTTCCTTTTATACAAAGAGGAAGATTTTTATACAAAATTTATAGAAAACTATTTTTATATATTACTTTACTTATATTTTAAATTTTTCGAGACGTTAAATAATCTTAACATTAAATTAAAAGCAAATAATTAAATTAATTAAATGAATTGTTGAACGAATTATTGGATTCATCTGATGTTCAAAAAGAGCATATGAAAAATATAATAATATACTTGTATTCACTTCACAATGAATAATAATTCGTGGATCAAGGCTGACTTTGAATCTATATTAGTTGAACATTTTTGGATAAAATATTACAAAGCTTCCACATTGGTTGAGAAAGAAACGTTGAAACTTTTGCTAAAGTTTGTGTTTACATTAGTGTATTCAAAAACTGAAACCGGAAACCGGATAATGTTATACGAATTAAATTAAGTATAGTAATTTATTGATATTTTTTTAGTGATTTTTTAATTTGTAGTTTTCTTGAAAATGATATCCGATGGATATCAAATATCAAAAAATTATATATACTGACCCAAGCTCAACCAAAGTCATTTAATTTTTAAAAATTTTAAAATCTTTTGAAATTCTTCATGTGTCTTCTTAGTTCGATTCAATAAAACTCACAAGATAATAAATATTATATAAATATTATATAAATCTTAAATCTTCTTCACTCTCTCATGCTTCAATGTACAACTATATTTATTAAATTTGTGCTTAAATAAGAAACATTAATTTAATCATAGTTTATCTTTCATTACATATTCATTAAAAATCTGCTCAATTTAATCACTCATACTCCTATGTAGATGGCTTAAAATTCCTTTGGCACATTTCTAAATAAATTTATTTATTTAAAATTTTATATTTTGCCTTATGCACTATTCTTAAATATTCTATTATTTTTAAAATTGCGTGTCATTTTTCATACATGTAGATTTTTACTTCTACAGCAATAATGAGAACACAATGTGTGGGAAATATAATTATTTATTTTTGACATAAAACGTGGAAAACTTGGAGAGCTTTTGTCTTCCGCTTTTCTTTTTTAACTTAACTAATAATTATAGTATATACAAAATATACATATATACATATAATATTTGAGTTATGAAAATATTAAGAGAAATTAGAATTCCAAACATTTATAAATGAAATTAGTAAATCCTGTGAGTAAAGGTATGCATAAAATTAAATATTTAAAATAGCTATGAACATAAGCATATGTAAACTTAGACATGAATATATTTTATTAGAAAATCAAATACAAAAGAAATTTCAATGAAATTTTCAAACAAAAAATCGTACTGTAGTGAAATAAGTGAATTAAATTTTTTTAAACTAACATCACATACTGGGGCCAACCTCAAAACTTTTTGAAAATAAATCTGTATCTCCTAAACTTTGATTGAAGTGTATGGGAAAATTGTGGAGGAGGTCGTATGCTTTCAGAGAAATCATTTTGTAATTATCCTATAATAATACCAGATTAGATACAGCGTGTCAATTTTGACCACCTCGGGATTGTAAAAGATTTAAAAAGTCGTAAGTTCCACAAATCAAGGCCGATTTCAAAGGATTTTATATTTCTGTAAAATGTTTGGCGAGATAAAGAAAAAACATACGTAGCATCCAAGTTATCTCTTATATTTTAAAAAATATTTACACCTGAATTTTAAAAGTTTTTATTTTTTTGCCTTGACTTTATTTCGTTTTACGCGAATAGGTCCTGAGGTATATGAATGATTTTTTTTAAATTATTCTATAATTATATGCAAAAAAAAAAAAAAAATGTTTGATTATCTTAATTCACTTAGCCGAAAAAAATGTTCAAATTTAATATCAATATCTTTTTCAAAAATATGGTACTATTCTTTTACTTTTTTCTAAAAAACTTTTTAATAAAAACATTTTTTTCTTTACATACGAATATTTCAAAATAAAAGGCATCCTGCATTGGTCAATAATGGTGAATTTTAGAAACAAGTGTAATTTTTAACGATTTTTAATTTATTGACGACACTTAATAAAAAGTAGGTTTAGATCGATTTGACAATAGATTGCTTCCCACCCGGCTAAAACTAAATACAGATGTGCAGATTTTATGAAAAAGCATATTACCATAACATTTTCACTATTATTTCTTACTTAATGCGTAAAATAGATATCAATCTTTCATTCCTGCAAAAACTGTTTAAAAAGCTTTACTAACCAATTTTTCAAAAATAAACAATATTTAATAAATTTAATCAAATTACAAAAAAAAAAAAAAAAAAAAAAAAAAACAGGCGACAGTACAATTGTGTGTTACCCATATGGAAATATAATATAATTACAATAATCATTGTTTTAAAAAAATACTGTTCAAATTCTGATATGCAAAGATGATATAAACTTCTGCCAATTATATATTTTCACAACTTGAAAAAGTTTTCGAAAATTTTGTGAATATTTTAGTATAAAGTACTGGTCATAAAATTATCTTTTTAATATATTTATAAACTGCAGTTTACTTTTTATTATCATAAAAGTTTTAAACCCAATTATGTAATATTACTGATGATATAATTAGTATAGGATCGGCCAAAAATATATTTTAATTATTCTAACACATGTAGTATTAATTTTAGAGGAGCTTCTTGGAAATTTGGAGCAGTTTTTAATATAAAATTCATAAAACAAAATTTTTGTACGTGTTTTTCTTCAAATCCTGGCCGTCCTAATTAAGTAGTTTTATTCTGATAAATGTATTAAATATTATTATATTTTTGAAAATTTTTCAACAATATAAATTATTTCGCACAAAACTTACTTTTTGGTAAAGAAATACTTATTTAGTATTTACAGTTACTAGTACCTATAACAAGTCGAAGTAATATAAGTTCACTGACATTAAGTTGAAGTTTAGGAGCAATAGTATCCAATATCCATTTACGGCAGTTTTTCCATCTCTAAATCTATCTTTAAGCAAAGATTGTGTATACCAAAAATTAATTCTAGTTTTTTGTTGTTTTATTTTTCTATAAAGCCACCAATAGACATATATTGCAGAGAGTTACTGCCGACGAACTCTCCTATACGTCTTTTCTGAATGATTTTTGTACCCATTCATTAATCATAATTTTATTTTTGTGAATAAAAGCGTTTAAAATAATAAAAACTATTTTTTTAATTTGCTTTTTATTTAAAATTTCAAACAAAAATTTTTCTAAATGACAAAAAAAAAACAAATTAAATAAATTCATTCGGAGAAACTGTCTACATTTTAAAATAAAAACGATTTTGATTTTTCATACTGCATTATCACTATGACGCACATAGTCTTTAGCTCTCTTAATTTTACTAATACATACTTAATAATACATACTTATTGTATTAGTTTATGCATTATGTGTCTATGAGGTGTTTAAATACACACTGCACTAATTTAAAATTTTAGTAATTTTTTTTTCTAATGTTTCAATTTCAATACATATATATATATATACATATTATTTTCATTTTGTCTTCTATTTTATCCATACATCAATATTACAATTTGACATCGCACCATTTAAAATATTCAGTAAATTTTCATATTAAACAAAAATAAATATCAGTTTTATGTATAAATTTATTTTAAATACATTTTTGTTCACAAAACATGTAAACGACCCCAAAAGCTAGGTCAAAATCGATTTAAAACATTATTTTTTCATGATTGCCAAAATAATAATAATAAAAAAATGTAGTTCCCAATGCCAAAAATAATAAAATAATATTGTATTATGGAAATGCTTTTACGTAGTACACATGTGAGTCTGGACGTATGAGTTATATTTATTTCATATATAAATAATTATTTATTACTCATACAATATGTGTTGTCAAATGTTGCGCAGTGGGGCCAATCGCGAAAATTTTGGTAATAAATCTGTATTTCCTAAACAGCTGGTCGATTCGAATTGAAATATATGGGAGAGTTGTAGAGGAGGACCTAAGTTCAAATAAATCATCTTGTTGGCAAAGGGTGTCAAAATTGACCACCTCGATATGTAATTATATATTATAATATAATTTATAATATATTCCGAAATAATATGATGAATTTTTTTTAATTATCTCCATTCGTCTAATAGTGAAAAATTTTCAGTATCAGCACTCTAAAACTAGTATGAGAAATTGCTATAATTTAATATAGTACAATTCTTTCACTCTTTTAACAAAAAAAAAAAAAAAATTAATTGATTTAGTTTTATATTCTACATCAACCCATCAAGTTTATTAACTAATAAACAAAAAAAAAAAAAAAAAAAAGATGTCACGTGTGTTTTCTCAAATTTCTTGATGCTGGAAATCGATTTGGCGCTAAACTGTTTCCCGCCGGGCCAAAAAGAATGCAGGACTTTAAGATTTTTTAAATTGCATAAAAAACATAAGTACGATTTTTCTTTATCTCGCCGCATTTTACAGAAATACCAAAATCTTTGAAATCGGAATTAATTTGTTGAAGTTACGTTTTTTTAAAACTTTTACATATTCGAGATTTCAAATACAGGGTGATTGCAAGACGATTTTTCTGTTATATGAAAATTCGACCCGACCTGTTTAGGAGATACAGATTTATTACCAAATTTTTTGCGATTGGCCCCACAGTGTGTTGCATGCCAAATTATATGATTATGTACATATGTATATATAAGTATTTATATGTGTTTTTATATCTTGTTATTACATATTTCGAATAACATAAGTTTGTAGAATGAAAAAATAAATATTTATTATTGTTTAGAAGTTCAACTCAGCTGATAATCTGTAATAATTAATTCCAGTTCTCTCAAATCTCCGTTCAAAATATTATTTATTTATTATATGTTTATATATATTTATTTATTTTATTTTTTTATTTCTTTTTATTTTTTGAGATTTTTTTTTTCATTCATCTAAATAGAAAGTTTCTTAAGCACGTGCGGATCCAACCAAGGCATTTGGGGGTACGGGTTGGATTTTTTTTTTAATTTAGGTGACAGTCAAATTTAATACAATATTTTATAAATGGCTTTTTATTTTGTATCACCAAAACCTGAACATTTTATTATCCCTTTTTAGTTTTTGAAATGCAAATAAAAAATTTTATGAATCTATATTTCGCAAATTTCATGAAATATTGAATTATTGGAATATTGTTATTGTCTAAAGCATTTCAAAGATATAAATGCTTTTCAATGAAATTAATTAAAATTCGTGACTGAAAAACACGAAAGGTGGATCTATGTAGGTTTTAATATTTAGAATATCAACTTTACTTAAGTATATCTTATTGCATTCTTTAACATAATAAACTTTCTGATTTGATAAAGGGAACCATACCGAAAACTTCTATTTTTTACAAAAATAAAAAAATCGTACTTTATTTATATTTTATTTCAGTAAATAAAAGCTCTGCTCCATTAATTTCGAGGATAGTTGGTGCACCAACGATCTCGCAACTATCTAAGTTCTAAGTCAATTTTGAATTTCATTGACTAAAGAAACCAAACTTCTAAACTTCTAAACTTTATTTAAATCTTTTCTATTTACTGAAAATAATAAATAATTTATTAATATTTTTTTAATTAAGTTTGCTTTTCTATTTTAAAATATTACTAAAGATATCAAGTTTTAATTGCTAATCTATTCACAATAAAATACGACGTCAATCTTTCAAATAGCTTAAATACTCAAATAACTATTTTATAATTTCAAAACTTTATCAAAATATGTTTAATATATTGTTAAGCAAATCGTGCTTTATTTGAAACATACTTAGGGCAAAAATAAAAACGTATACAAATTTTATGTGAATCATTCAATATAGAATCTAATAAATTCTAAAATTACTGTCCAATTTAAAGAAAAATAACTATTGTTATGCTTAAAAAAATCTTTTATAGAAAAATTTGTAATAAATTGCATTAGAATTTGAAAAATTTAATTTTTTAATGCTATCTAAAAGTTTTATTTCACCTAAATATATACAAATATATATGGAGAATAACCTAGATTCTTCTTTTTTTCTATCTTAAAAAGAAGAAATTAACAAAACAATAATACAATTTATCCTTACAAAAAAAAAAAAAAAAATATATATATATATATATTTTTTAAGCATAATTAAAAATTTTTAATGATTTTTATTTACAAAATTATGCATATTTTCAATTAATATTTTTTTAAGTTGTTACTTGAAAAATAACCATTTTTAGATATTTATCGTTGATAATTTATGTGTAAATATTTTTATTTGGCTTCCAAAATAAAATTGTCTCAAATTACGCAAAATTTTCATTATGTATAATTTAATAATATCTAGGATAGATATTATATTTTGCATGAGAAAATTTTAGAAAACTTTTTATATGTTGTTACTTAAACGCTTTTTCTAAAAAGTTTTGGATAAATTTATAAAATAATAAATATTTTACATTAAAATAAACTAGTACTTAGACAATTATTTGTTATCGAAAGAAATATTTTTAATCGCATGGTCCGCAAATTCAAGCTTAAATTTAACGAAATTTGGAAATTTAGAATTTCAAAAAAATTACAAAATTATTTACTATTAGAAGAATTTAACATTTTACAAATATTCATAAATATGTTATGTAGTTATTAAAAAAAAGTGAAATAAAAACACTTAAAAATTTTCATTTCCTTCATTTTTTTAAACAAGTGCCAATTTTTAAAACAAATTAGTTTACTTAAAAATTTTCGAAAAAAGATGTAAATTTTTGGATAGATAATATTGATAATATTTATGACAAAGTAGTTTTTTCCAAAATAATTTATTTTCCTTTCCTTTTGTAAATTTTTCTTCGTATTTAATTTTTCTTATTTGAAAAATACATTCTAGGAGGGGGGAAAGGAAATCTTGGATTCATTGGTTCTATATATTGAATTTTCCTTCATTAACAGGTAATTTTAATAACACCATTTGCTGTGTAATTAATAAGGATTTTTTTAGCTGACAAAGTCTTGTGTACTACACTTTAGATTTCACGAGGGATCGCTTGAAACAACTTATTATTAAAATATCTAAAAAAGTGATAAAATTGGATTATTATAGTATTATTTACATTCACAAATTTCTAAATTTATATTATTTTAAAAATGAACTACAAAGAAACTTTTGAAAATTAATTTTTTTTTTGGGGTTTTGAGATCCTTGCGGCAAATGAGAGATATGCATTTATA
This sequence comes from Protocalliphora azurea, assembly GCA_932274085.1. Lineage (NCBI taxonomy): Eukaryota > Metazoa > Arthropoda > Insecta > Diptera > Calliphoridae > Protocalliphora > Protocalliphora azurea. The sequence continues at coordinate 40,047,840 of OW026519.1, forward strand.
TAACATGTAAAATTTAAAAATAATATTATTCAAACTTTCTAAAATTATAACTTCTTAAGAGAAATGAAAATATTGTTTCATAAATAAAGTCTTAAGTCACTCATTCAGAGATGATAAAACCAAACTAAATTTAAGAAAAATAAGTCCTTAAAAATAAAACAATTTCTTAATTATTTGCATATTGAAATAAACACCGAAATAAATTTTGGTAGGGACTTATTTTATTATTCCTTTTCTTAAAAATCAAATAATTTCATAAGAAAATGAAAGTATTCTCTAAAAAATGCAATGATCTAAAAAATGTTAGTAGTTATTGTACATGAAACAACTCCTAAAATGTATAGGATTTTTTGGGACATATTTCATATATTCATAGAACCCAGAAATAGCTTTCATATCAAAAAACTTTCTAGTAACACAAGCCCCTAAAATATCAAATTTTACGACTCCGGTGTCAGTTTTTCAGCTTCTCAGTTTCTCTAAGTATAAAAGTAATCCCTCGTAAAACACAAATAAAATAGATAATTTTCCCTATTTATGTTAATGGCTGACACATATACCAATTGTCTAAACATTTGTTTGACATAATTACTTATCGAATTTTCATTAAACGTAGAATAACAAAAAGTCAGCTTGTATAAAAGTTTTGTTTTTAACATGCAAGACCTTATTACTTTTTTGACATGTTGATTTACAAGTAAATCAAGATATTTCTCAAACTTTTATTTTATCTCTAAACTAAAAATAAAAAATTATGTTATTGGCAGTGTTGCCAGGAGGTGGGAAATAAAGAGTCGAAATTGAACTTTAAAGATTAAATGTCATAAAAGGTAAGGCTAGAAAACAGCTAATATATATTTTTTTATTTAAAAGCATATTTTTATTATTTCTCTTCTTGTTTTTTTTTTTTTTTTTTTGTTTTCATTAGTTTTTGCTATTTTTTAAAGATATTGTAATAAATTTATAAGTAAAACATAGAACGGCTACCAGCAAAATGAAAAAGTAAAATCGCCTACAAAATTTTCATACAAATTTGTGTTACACATATTTCATATAAAAGTTGAGCTAATGTTTTGAAGTCATTTTTCGCAATTTTTCAATTATAATTACATTTTCCAAATTTTTAGGTGATTTTTCGCTTTAATAAGTTTTTTTTTAATTTATATTTTTAAATATTTTCTGTCATTAATGAAGTTTAATAAAAAATAATTATCTAAAATAATTTTTAAGTAAGCCCATAAAATTAGTTAAGTAATGTTTAATTAGGAGACTGAAGCACGGCAGGCAAAAAGTTTAGTTAAATATAAAAAATCTCGATGTTTTTTGTGAGAATTAATACATAGAACTACTTAGATGGACATCTCTTTATAAATATAATAGTAAAAGCAGATAAGAAATAGTTTTCTTTTTTCTTGAAGTACTAAAACTTTAGCCATTTAAGGGAATTTTAAAAATCAAAAAATTCTAAAAAGGCTAGACGCTAAAACGAAAATTTTGAGTCTAAAAGGAAAATAAAAAGGCCAGATTTAGCATTAGGAATGCTAAATTGGCAACATTGGTTATTGATTGTCATTCGCTGAAATTCTGATCGATTTAGAATCAAAGTGTTTTTAAGATTAAGTATTATTAAGTATTACTAAAGCTTATAAGCTTTTTTATTACAAATATATATATATATATATATATATATATATATATATATATATATATATATCTATAGATATATATACATTGCAATAAAAAAGTTGTTGACAAAATTACATAAGTAATTTTAGTAAAATATTGCTAAGTAAAAGTTGTTGCATCAAATAATTCCAAAAAAAAAAAAAATTATGATTCTAAATCTTAATTAAACTTCATTAATAATAGTGATAAATAATTTGTGGTTGATACATGTAAACGACAGTTTAGCATTGTAATTTGATTCCCACTGATGTTGAATTTAATCTTTAATAATATTTTAAATAAACAGGATACGAACCTGAACTCACAGAACTTAAAACTAATAAATTGCAAAATCCACTTTCTCTATTCTCTATATAAAATCGAAGAAGCATTTAAAATAAATTTATTAAAAAAGTATGTACTTCTTAAAAATTCTTAAAAATTATGCCAAAATACCACTTTTTGTTTTTTTTGCTTTTATTAAGCAAATTACGATTTGTACAAATCTTGCATATATAGAACGGTAATAAATATAAGAACGGTAATAAATATAATTGATCTGGATCATAAATTTAAACCAAATGTCATTGATAGCTGAAAACGGAACTCTTTTATCAATACACATTTTGTGAAGGCACGTCGCATGGACTGCATGAAATTATATAATTGGCATAAACAGTAGGAGTTTGTAATGCTTAAAGGAAATGCAATGTCGTATTAAAAACTTTCAAAAAGAAAAAAAAATCTCAAATATTTTTTTAACCCATAAATTCAAAATGTTTGTTAATGATCCATATGTATGTATGTATAATTACTATTAATAAAATGCTAATTTCTTAAGCCATAGAGAAAGGTGTATTTATAGATATCAGCGTTGTCAAAAAGCTATAATAAAAAATATAATTTAATACTAATATGCAAACCATTAAAAAAACTAAAGAAGCAAAACTAATTTATAAATCCAAATTATAAATTCCGAGACCAAATTAAAAAAAATTAAACTGACAACATTACAGAACGTATACATACTGAACAAAGAATCTGTTTGTAAAAATATTTGGCTTGATAATTTTTTTACTTTATTCCTGGAAAAATCAACATATATTTACTGTAAATTTATTTTATAAATTTTTTTAAACGCAATATTAACTTACTATAAGCTATAGAAAGTTGATGGTCTAACCAAATGCTGTTAAAACCACTAAATAAAATGGTGAAAGAGGAATTATATAAAGAAACCTGTTTTAAGTTGAAGTTGCTATATATATATATATATATATATATATATATATATATATATATATATATATATATATATATATATATACATATATATATATATATATATATATATATTAAATAGTTTTTTTTTTTTTTTGGAAAAGATGTGAACTATTTACAATGTTGGTTAATATTTATAAAGTGCTTAAAAAATTGTTCACGAAAAACAAAATATTTATATAGTTTTTCATAATATTAAATAAAACAGTTATAACGTAATAAATTCACATTAAATAAAATATACTAACCAATTTTTATAACATTTTTTATTATTATATTTTTTATTGAATTAACTATCTAGGATTGTATTAATATACGAATGATGTCTGCAGTTTCTAACAAAAAAATAGTTTTCAGATTTTTAATTAACAATTTCACAATAAAAGCCATTGCCAATTACTTTAATATACTTTTTCCTTAGATATAATAAACAATCATTTTTTAAAGAGCAGAATTTTTTAGTCTTTTTTTTATAAAAAATAAAATAAAATAATAATTAAAAGAAATATTTAATACACTTTTACACAATAAATAAAAATGCGTACTAAATGTAAAAGGCATAGATTTTGTATTTAGCAAAGCAATATATATATATAAATATATATAAATATATATATATATATATATATATATATATATATAGATGGATAGATAGATAGATAATTAGATAGATATATAGAGAGATAGAGCGATAGATAGTTAGAGAGATAGACAGATAGATATGTATATAGACCCAAGAAGTTGCAGATATGGAGGTCGTACTAAAATGGTGCTTGTGCCTCTTGAAGTCCTGTGATAGAGCAAGTGGATACTGCTCTGAATTAGGTATCCAACCACAGGGGTATGCTCTAGAGAGGCGTAGTTAGGTGTATGACGTCTTTGTGGTCTCCCCAGTCTTTACCCATGAAATCGGATGACAACCTATTTCGTATGTATTTCCCGCCGGTGTGCATTAAGATCAAGTCCAGTACGGTCTTAATTATGGTATTTCTGGAGGAATGGAATTGGCTCTGACAAAACCCCAAGACGACTGCCGCCAAAAGGCATGAAGACCAAGCCCAGTACGGTCTTAGTTTTTGTATTTCTAGACATCCCCCAGTCTGACAGCTGTGGTGTAGGTGAAAGTGAAATTCCATCGAAATGGCTCCCAGGCTGATATCACAGCTGCCTCCGTCTCGTGAAAACGTAGCGAGTCTCGGAGCGAGTACTCAGTTGGTGATGTAGTTTCAGATGGTAGTTACTGATTAACACCTCATAAGGATTCCATGCCAATACTCGCATGGCTTCCCTACAGATATTCAGCTCGGTAATTGTAAGGTCACCACAAGTAAATGTATCGGGAAAACCACTAACCTATATATATAATTTCCTAAGTTATAATTCGGCTTACTTATATAACTATTCGTCCAACAAATCCTAAGGGAGCCAGTTTTTGACATTTCCTTCTGTCTAACGTAGTCAGATTTTGAAATTTCTATCTGCGAGTGTAGATATCTATATATAGTATCCTAAGCCTGTTTTCTCTTCCCAGAGCTTTCTGAAGCTCCCTGACAACGTAGTTCGGCTTACTTATAAAACTATTCGATCTACAAATCCTAGCTGAGTCAGATTTTAAAATTTCTATCAGAGAGCGGAGATACGCAGATTTATTTTATTTTTATTTATTTTTTTATTATTTTATATAAATTAAATTTGCTATACTCATTGTTTGTTCTCCAAATCTTATTGGAAACTGATTTTGTATTTCGATAACGAGCGAATTTATACCGATTAGTTTTTATGAAATATCTTTTTTTATTATTATTCACCGTCAAATTCTAATGGACTCAAATCTTCAAAAAGTTGTTAATATATTTTTTAAGAGACTTTTGATTTTTCTTTTTGTGCATTTTTTATTATTATATTGCAATTTTTTCTGGCATTGACATGCTTATACGCTAGTCCACAATAATGTGTGATATTAATATAGATATGATACAAAATGTTATGAGTATACCTATGAATGCTCATAAAACTAGTAGATTTGAAGATAAAATGAGACATTTCAGTCAGCTAAGACAATCGGAAGAGAGAAAATTTAAAAATCTTTAAAAAAGGCCAAAAATGAGTGCAAATTTTATTTTGATCTAAATATCTCTTAAAGTGAAAGAGATAAACTATACATGTAGGCGTATTTTTTGTAGAGATATACAAGGACTTCCTATATGTTAAATGTTTTCTCTGTCAAATCATAAATGAATTTTTAGTGATTTAAAAAAATTGCATATCCTAGATGACCAACTTTGGAGGTCTACGCAATCCCCCTGACCCACTAGGTATCTGAGCTCCTTTAAATCAACTTAAAAATACCTCGTCTCTGGCCAGGTGATAGAATATTAAGATATTTCAAATGTTCACAAGATACAGAATTATTTACAAAAAAGCGTTTTGCCACAACTGTGTAGTCATATTTTGAAAATAATTTGCTTTAATAACTGACTGCTTAAATAGAAACGAGAGAATAGTCAACTAAAGGAAATGGTTTTTATTTTCTCTTAATTTCATTTGCTTTTGTTTGTTTATTTTCACTTAGTTTAGTTAAGGTAATAAGCAAGTTCTTGAAAGTAGTTAAGTAAGTTCAAGATCTGGTTAAAACATAATTTTCTCTAATAAAAAAACGAAAAAATAACTAATTAACACAAATGTTTTCGAATTTTAGCACTTTACGAGCTTTATATTTTAACATAACAAAAATTAAGTCATACTTATAAATACAACTATCTCAAATACAACTTTTATAAAGAAATATTAGTTTACATTGTTTTTTAAAAGCATCATTGTGATCTTTCGATATCCTTTAACTGCCGCGACCGAATGGAAACAGTTTAAATTTTGGTCGATCCTGTATACCTTAAGTGATGCAAGATAATGTAAAAAACAAAAACACCCAATAAAATCTTTGAAATATTTTTAACAATTACGCAGAGAAAAGAGTTTCGTTGTGGCCATCGAATTTCTTGCCAATTGAAATTGATCGGTTATGTGTACTTTCTCATAATTCTATACATATTATTAGGCTGCTCCAGTTAAAAATAGTGGCATAAAAAAGACACAAAGTTAATAATCACTTATTAAAGATTTCTTGGAAATATATGCATAGTTACTTAAAATCCTGGATCCCTTGGTCTGCAGGAATGATGGGTATAAAGTATTGAGTGCGTCAATCAACAACCGATATATATATATGCAAGGCAATATATGCAAGGCATTGGGGATGAACAAAACTGCTCATGCTTCACCTTTAATTTGAACAAAATATTTGTTAAAATAGTACACAATAAAATGGCATTTAAATGCATATTTTATCAATAGGTAGAATTGCACTTACTTACCCATTTAAAATAAAAAGAAAGAGATTACAAAAAGAAACGTTATATGAATAAATTATGTATTTATAGTTGAGCATATATTTATTTTTATTTTATTTTTTCCTAAAATGTCAAAACAACTAATTTATAATTTATACAATATTTGTTCGGTTAGGAAAACGGAATCGACTTTTTTATCATTAATGTTAACGAATTTTTATAAAAACTACTAGCTACAGCAACTGAAAATATTGTTAAACTTTAAATCTTATTTACTTAAATATATTTTTGATACTAATTACCAACATATCGATTTAAATTATGAATTTAGATAGATTATCCCAACCAATTGATACCAATTTATTTTATCATATCACAAATTGATTGAGATAACTATCTTTATAATCACAATCAATTTAGTACCGTAAAAATAATTTTTCTTTCCATCTAATTAAAGTAAATCTGTTGAAGTCATAATATTTTAATATATATAATTCATTTTGAGAATTTTAATAATAGTGACTGTTTTCCAACCAAACTTTTTTCTATGTGTAAGATCTTATACATTGAGGGAAATAATTCACATTGGCAATTTACGGTATCGCCTTTTTGATACCGTTCGTTCACAAATTTAATATAGTTTAATAATTCGATACTAAAGGGTATCAACTTAATGCCAATTTGTATCAGTTTACGTTACTAATTTGAACAAGCAGTATTGAATTTGAATACATACGGAGCAGATTTACTATTAACACGGAATGATATAGCTTTTAACACATGTGTGGTCGACTTTTCTCTGGGTATACCTAAAAGTCATAATTTTTACAACACAGTTGAAGTTGTCAACTCAAATGATCTATTAATATTTCATATTTAGACATAGACAAATACACTAAATCTTTGTAAGTGTGTAATATAAGTGTTTATGAAACCATGTATTTATAAACATTCATTTATAAACTATTTGGAAATCTAAACTAATATTTTTTATTGGTATAAGACTTTAATGTATTTAGAATATTTATCACTTTTTTAATGCTATGCTTATTATGTGTCATAAATTTTTATTAATGAAAATTATAAATATTTATTCGAATTTTATTGCTATACCACAAAAAACACTTATTTTATTATGCTAATTTTTTTCTATACTGGCTACTGAATAAACAAAATCTAAATCATAATCTATTCAATAATAATATAAATAAATATAATAATAAATTAATAGATTATCAGCTAAATATCTTGTTTTATGATTAGGTTATTTTAACACTTTAAATAAGTTAGTATGTTAAAGTAATGTTCTATATTTAAGATCCCAATAAACCAAACGATATTATAATGATATCGAAAATATATCATCTAAGTGATAAAAATTATTACATATGATAATCGTTTACGAATCTAAAATGATCGTTTTTATGGACTAAAGTGTACTTTTTTGCTTTATGATGTTGTTATTCCAATTATGATATTCCAACATTTTATACTGAATGTTACTTAATACTAAAAATTATGATTTTCTTTTTTTTTTCATTTAAATACTTATACTAAAGGTAATTATAAAGAAACTCAATCTGCTAAAATAAGAAAAAATTCTAAATAAATATGACATATATAAAAATCATCATACATGAAGCATGGTTATTCCCTAGGCACATATTTTTACAAATACAAATGTTTTTTGAAGCATTAAAAATCTTTTAATTAATGATTTATTTCTACTTACTCTCAACTTTTGTATTTTTGTTGAACATTTTTTAATTTTAATATTTTTATTTTGAAGTTTTTTCAAACGTTTATATTTTTTATTTTATTGGAAAAAAATTTTTCGAAATTTCAATATCATAATAATTTCATTTTCTGCAATATAAAATGATATTATAATCGGCAACTAAGATGATATGGTGCTCGCTATATCGCTCTATGATTTATTGGGTAATATAAAATAAAGAAAAAAACAAAAAAATAAAGTAATATAATAAAGATAAAAAATATAATATGAAATAAAAAAAAATTTAACACAATGCAAATTCAACAAATTTTTTTAAGAATTTTGAATATGGTAAAAGATTGTTGTTTCTTTTATTTAGAGATTTTCTAGGTTGGGTCATTATTTTATAGTCTTAAAATAAAATATATTTATCTTTTGTGAGTTCTTTGCTTTTTTTAGTTGAATAATCCGTAATTTCAAATGCTATAGCAATAAACTCTAGGCTGCCATTAACACTAAGCAAACAAGAAAGTTCGATAAACCCAATTAATTAAAAAATGTTGTAAAAAATTTAAGAAAAATATAAAAAATAAAGAAATTCTTTGGTGTAAGAAAATTATCAGATTGGATATTATCAATTGGATATTGGATATATTGAAAATTTTTTTGATTAACGTACGCTATATTTGCTGATTTTATTTTCTTTGAAAAAACAAGAATGAAATAAGTTTAGAAGATTATAAATGTTGAAAATTATTTAATTTGGGTTTACCACTCCATATGCAACACAGTGTATTGACAATTCCATGAAATAACGTTAAAAAATTTGCCGAGTGTCTTTTTATTTTCATAAAATTTTATATGCAAATAATCTATGTATATCTATGTCGATTTCTGTTTTAAGTTAAATGAAATTGTGAAAACTCCTGATTTTATTTCGCTTTTTCACTTTTTAAGAAACTTAAAGAATATCAAAAGTATATAATTTTGAATAACAATATTTCTGGGGAGGCTTTGTGGAATTCATTGATATAAACAGCATTTGAATGGTGATTACGTCAGCTTCAATACGAACATTTCATAAATAAAACAGTTTTTTAAATATAATTATTGAATTAACTATCTAGGATTGTATTAATATACGAATGATGTCTGCAGTTTCTAACAAAAAAATAGTTTTCAGATTTTTAATTAACAATTTCACAATAAAAGCCATTGCCAATTACTTTAATATACTTTTTCCTTAGATATAATAAACAATCATTTTTTAAAGAGCAGAATTTTTTAGTCTTTTTTTTATAAAAAATAAAATAAAATAATAATTAAAAGAAATATTTAATACACTTTTACACAATAAATAAAAATGCGTACTAAATGTAAAAGGCATAGATTTTGTATTTAGCAAAGCAATATATATATATAAATATATATAAATATATATATATATATATATATATATATATATATATAGATGGATAGATAGATAGATAATTAGATAGATATATAGAGAGATAGAGCGATAGATAGTTAGAGAGATAGACAGATAGATATGTATATAGACCCAAGAAGTTGCAGATATGGAGGTCGTACTAAAATGGTGCTTGTGCCTCTTGAAGTCCTGTGATAGAGCAAGTGGATACTGCTCTGAATTAGGTATCCAACCACAGGGGTATGCTCTAGAGAGGCGTAGTTAGGTGTATGACGTCTTTGTGGTCTCCCCAGTCTTTACCCATGAAATCGGATGACAACCTATTTCGTATGTATTTCCCGCCGGTGTGCATTAAGATCAAGTCCAGTACGGTCTTAATTATGGTATTTCTGGAGGAATGGAATTGGCTCTGACAAAACCCCAAGACGACTGCCGCCAAAAGGCATGAAGACCAAGCCCAGTACGGTCTTAGTTTTTGTATTTCTAGACATCCCCCAGTCTGACAGCTGTGGTGTAGGTGAAAGTGAAATTCCATCGAAATGGCTCCCAGGCTGATATCACAGCTGCCTCCGTCTCGTGAAAACGTAGCGAGTCTCGGAGCGAGTACTCAGTTGGTGATGTAGTTTCAGATGGTAGTTACTGATTAACACCTCATAAGGATTCCATGCCAATACTCGCATGGCTTCCCTACAGATATTCAGCTCGGTAATTGTAAGGTCACCACAAGTAAATGTATCGGGAAAACCACTAACCTATATATATAATTTCCTAAGTTATAATTCGGCTTACTTATATAACTATTCGTCCAACAAATCCTAAGGGAGCCAGTTTTTGACATTTCCTTCTGTCTAACGTAGTCAGATTTTGAAATTTCTATCTGCGAGTGTAGATATCTATATATAGTATCCTAAGCCTGTTTTCTCTTCCCAGAGCTTTCTGAAGCTCCCTGACAACGTAGTTCGGCTTACTTATAAAACTATTCGATCTACAAATCCTAGCTGAGTCAGATTTTAAAATTTCTATCAGAGAGCGGAGATACGCAGATTTATTTTATTTTTATTTATTTTTTTATTATTTTATATAAATTAAATTTGCTATACTCATTGTTTGTTCTCCAAATCTTATTGGAAACTGATTTTGTATTTCGATAACGAGCGAATTTATACCGATTAGTTTTTATGAAATATCTTTTTTTATTATTATTCACCGTCAAATTCTAATGGACTCAAATCTTCAAAAAGTTGTTAATATATTTTTTAAGAGACTTTTGATTTTTCTTTTTGTGCATTTTTTATTATTATATTGCAATTTTTTCTGGCATTGACATGCTTATACGCTAGTCCACAATAATGTGTGATATTAATATAGATATGATACAAAATGTTATGAGTATACCTATGAATGCTCATAAAACTAGTAGATTTGAAGATAAAATGAGACATTTCAGTCAGCTAAGACAATCGGAAGAGAGAAAATTTAAAAATCTTTAAAAAAGGCCAAAAATGAGTGCAAATTTTATTTTGATCTAAATATCTCTTAAAGTGAAAGAGATAAACTATACATGTAGGCGTATTTTTTGTAGAGATATACAAGGACTTCCTATATGTTAAATGTTTTCTCTGTCAAATCATAAATGAATTTTTAGTGATTTAAAAAAATTGCATATCCTAGATGACCAACTTTGGAGGTCTACGCAATCCCCCTGACCCACTAGGTATCTGAGCTCCTTTAAATCAACTTAAAAATACCTCGTCTCTGGCCAGGTGATAGAATATTAAGATATTTCAAATGTTCACAAGATACAGAATTATTTACAAAAAAGCGTTTTGCCACAACTGTGTAGTCATATTTTGAAAATAATTTGCTTTAATAACTGACTGCTTAAATAGAAACGAGAGAATAGTCAACTAAAGGAAATGGTTTTTATTTTCTCTTAATTTCATTTGCTTTTGTTTGTTTATTTTCACTTAGTTTAGTTAAGGTAATAAGCAAGTTCTTGAAAGTAGTTAAGTAAGTTCAAGATCTGGTTAAAACATAATTTTCTCTAATAAAAAAACGAAAAAATAACTAATTAACACAAATGTTTTCGAATTTTAGCACTTTACGAGCTTTATATTTTAACATAACAAAAATTAAGTCATACTTATAAATACAACTATCTCAAATACAACTTTTATAAAGAAATATTAGTTTACATTGTTTTTTAAAAGCATCATTGTGATCTTTCGATATCCTTTAACTGCCGCGACCGAATGGAAACAGTTTAAATTTTGGTCGATCCTGTATACCTTAAGTGATGCAAGATAATGTAAAAAACAAAAACACCCAATAAAATCTTTGAAATATTTTTAACAATTACGCAGAGAAAAGAGTTTCGTTGTGGCCATCGAATTTCTTGCCAATTGAAATTGATCGGTTATGTGTACTTTCTCATAATTCTATACATATTATTAGGCTGCTCCAGTTAAAAATAGTGGCATAAAAAAGACACAAAGTTAATAATCACTTATTAAAGATTTCTTGGAAATATATGCATAGTTACTTAAAATCCTGGATCCCTTGGTCTGCAGGAATGATGGGTATAAAGTATTGAGTGCGTCAATCAACAACCGATATATATATATGCAAGGCAATATATGCAAGGCATTGGGGATGAACAAAACTGCTCATGCTTCACCTTTAATTTGAACAAAATATTTGTTAAAATAGTACACAATAAAATGGCATTTAAATGCATATTTTATCAATAGGTAGAATTGCACTTACTTACCCATTTAAAATAAAAAGAAAGAGATTACAAAAAGAAACGTTATATGAATAAATTATGTATTTATAGTTGAGCATATATTTATTTTTATTTTATTTTTTCCTAAAATGTCAAAACAACTAATTTATAATTTATACAATATTTGTTCGGTTAGGAAAACGGAATCGACTTTTTTATCATTAATGTTAACGAATTTTTATAAAAACTACTAGCTACAGCAACTGAAAATATTGTTAAACTTTAAATCTTATTTACTTAAATATATTTTTGATACTAATTACCAACATATCGATTTAAATTATGAATTTAGATAGATTATCCCAACCAATTGATACCAATTTATTTTATCATATCACAAATTGATTGAGATAACTATCTTTATAATCACAATCAATTTAGTACCGTAAAAATAATTTTTCTTTCCATCTAATTAAAGTAAATCTGTTGAAGTCATAATATTTTAATATATATAATTCATTTTGAGAATTTTAATAATAGTGACTGTTTTCCAACCAAACTTTTTTCTATGTGTAAGATCTTATACATTGAGGGAAATAATTCACATTGGCAATTTACGGTATCGCCTTTTTGATACCGTTCGTTCACAAATTTAATATAGTTTAATAATTCGATACTAAAGGGTATCAACTTAATGCCAATTTGTATCAGTTTACGTTACTAATTTGAACAAGCAGTATTGAATTTGAATACATACGGAGCAGATTTACTATTAACACGGAATGATATAGCTTTTAACACATGTGTGGTCGACTTTTCTCTGGGTATACCTAAAAGTCATAATTTTTACAACACAGTTGAAGTTGTCAACTCAAATGATCTATTAATATTTCATATTTAGACATAGACAAATACACTAAATCTTTGTAAGTGTGTAATATAAGTGTTTATGAAACCATGTATTTATAAACATTCATTTATAAACTATTTGGAAATCTAAACTAATATTTTTTATTGGTATAAGACTTTAATGTATTTAGAATATTTATCACTTTTTTAATGCTATGCTTATTATGTGTCATAAATTTTTATTAATGAAAATTATAAATATTTATTCGAATTTTATTGCTATACCACAAAAAACACTTATTTTATTATGCTAATTTTTTTCTATACTGGCTACTGAATAAACAAAATCTAAATCATAATCTATTCAATAATAATATAAATAAATATAATAATAAATTAATAGATTATCAGCTAAATATCTTGTTTTATGATTAGGTTATTTTAACACTTTAAATAAGTTAGTATGTTAAAGTAATGTTCTATATTTAAGATCCCAATAAACCAAACGATATTATAATGATATCGAAAATATATCATCTAAGTGATAAAAATTATTACATATGATAATCGTTTACGAATCTAAAATGATCGTTTTTATGGACTAAAGTGTACTTTTTTGCTTTATGATGTTGTTATTCCAATTATGATATTCCAATATTTTATACTGAATGTTACTTAATACTAAAAATTATGATTTTCTTTTTTTTTCATTTAAATACTTATACTAAAGGTAATTATAAAGAAACTCAATCTGCTAAAATAAGAAAAAATTCTAAATAAATATGACATATATAAAAATCATCATACATGAAGCATGGTTATTCCCTAGGCACATATTTTTACAAATACAAATGTTTTTTGAAGCATTAAAAATCTTTTAATTAATGATTTATTTCTACTTACTCTCAACTTTTGTATTTTTGTTGAACATTTTTTAATTTTAATATTTTTATTTTGAAGTTTTTTCAAACGTTTATATTTTTTATTTTATTGGAAAAAAATTTTTCGAAATTTCAATATCATAATAATTTCATTTTCTGCAATATAAAATGATATTATAATCGGCAACTAAGATGATATGGTGCTCGCTATATCGCTCTATGATTTATTGGGTAATATAAAATAAAGAAAAAAACAAAAAAATAAAGTAATATAATAAAGATAAAAAATATAATATGAAATAAAAAAAAATTTAACACAATGCAAATTCAACAAATTTTTTTAAGAATTTTGAATATGGTAAAAGATTGTTGTTTCTTTTATTTAGAGATTTTCTAGGTTGGGTCATTATTTTATAGTCTTAAAATAAAATATATTTATCTTTTGTGAGTTCTTTGCTTTTTTTAGTTGAATAATCCGTAATTTCAAATGCTATAGCAATAAACTCTAGGCTGCCATTAACACTAAGCAAACAAGAAAGTTCGATAAACCCAATTAATTAAAAAATGTTGTAAAAAATTTAAGAAAAATATAAAAAATAAAGAAATTCTTTGGTGTAAGAAAATTATCAGATTGGATATTATCAATTGGATATTGGATATATTGAAAATTTTTTTGATTAACGTACGCTATATTTGCTGATTTTATTTTCTTTGAAAAAACAAGAATGAAATAAGTTTAGAAGATTATAAATGTTGAAAATTATTTAATTTGGGTTTACCACTCCATATGCAACACAGTGTATTGACAATTCCATGAAATAACGTTAAAAAATTTGCCGAGTGTCTTTTTATTTTCATAAAATTTTATATGCAAATAATCTATGTATATCTATGTCGATTTCTGTTTTAAGTTAAATGAAATTGTGAAAACTCCTGATTTTATTTCGCTTTTTCACTTTTTAAGAAACTTAAAGAATATCAAAAGTATATAATTTTGAATAACAATATTTCTGGGGAGGCTTTGTGGAATTCATTGATATAAACAGCATTTGAATGGTGATTACGTCAGCTTCAATACGAACATTTCATAAATAAAACAGTTTTTTAAATATAATTGCATTTTCAGATTTTTATTTTTTTTTTTACATATTTATATCTTAACATTAAGATAAAAATCCAAATATTTTGGGACGAACACATCTACTATGTACAACATTGCATTTTTTAAACCTATTCACATTTTTTCATATAAAAACTCTATTTTTATGATATTATTTTTAAAATATGAGTAAGTTCACACATTTTATTGAACAGCCTGTTTCTATATGTCCAACGAATTATTTCTTTCGTCTTCTAAACGAACGAAAACTGATTAGGGTATCTCTAACACACTTCTATGCGAACAATGAGTCGACCGAAAAAGTAACTGTTTTCATGTAAAATTGAGTTTCTGTATTTCGAATGATAGGAAATGTCAAAATCAGTCACTTGCTAT
The DNA here is from genome assembly GCA_932274085.1 of Protocalliphora azurea. NCBI lineage: Eukaryota > Metazoa > Arthropoda > Insecta > Diptera > Calliphoridae > Protocalliphora > Protocalliphora azurea. The sequence goes on from OW026519.1 coordinate 40,063,229, forward strand.
TTGCTTTCGAATGATTGCATTTCTTGGTATTCATTTGGAAAAGCACCGCACCGTGAAATCAAGTTTTTGTTTTCAATATCAATTTGGAAATCGAAAATTCCCAATATATTTTTTCCTTTTTTTTAAGAAAACTTAGCAGAATTTTTAATACTTTTGGCACAAAAATATTATAAAAAATTCAAATTCTCATTAGGCATGCCTCAAACAAAAAAACAATATGAAAAGACGTACGAATTCGTTCCACTTGCTCTTTTTTGATTAGAATTTCGTTCGACATAGAGAAAGGAGCTATAAAAAAAGGATTGGGTTACTTTTAAAAAATTCGTTAAAAACAGTATACATCTATAAATTACATTTGTGTTTTGCAAATATTTTTGAACAAAAAAAATATTTTGAAGATGCTGACCGAATTACTCAAAAAGAATACAATAGTCTTTTACATCCATTTTGAATTATACAAATCCGTCAATAACTGCAGGCAATATAAATATTTAAATTTGCATGCTATCTATATTTTGTTAATTTTATACAAATTAAAATCATTTCTTCAAAGAATAGAAGAAATATTAATTTTATATAAAAACCGTTTTTTATTTTAATGTAAAGATTCCATATTTTTCAAATATGTTAAAAAATCGAAAATTTTTAATAACACATTCAACGAAAAATACTTTTAAAAAAATGCAATTGCATTTAAATGAATTTCTTACTTTTAAAAAGTTCGTTTTAAAGACGACACAAACGAAATTTGCCTTCACATAGATATCGCTATATATCGCTTTTTAAATTTACTTACTTTGGAAATTTTTTGGGTTTTTGAGAAAGTGAAAAAGTGAAATAAAATCGCTTTCGGAATTTCGAGAAATTTAAAAATTGATAAATGGTTTAATGGAGTTTGTTTATACAAATATTTATATAAATTGAAAAATGCCCTCTTTCGGGCGTTCTTTCATGGAATTTTTGATATATATATATTCTGGGACCTCGTGAAAATCTGACAGATGTAGCTATGTCCGTCCTTCCGTGTGCCTGTTGAAAGAATCATAGTGTTCAGAGTGGATCACCGTTGAATTTGTAGCTTTTTTAAATTTTCAAATCGTTATATTTTTGGACTCTGAGTCTAAAAATTAATGATTTGAGAAACACTTTTAATAGATACACATACTACAGATATAAATTTTATTGAAATCATAGAAATCAAATTCGATTGATTTCCTTTTTGAAATATTAATATAAAAATATATTTATATATGTAATTCAACATCATTGGTTTTAAAATAACAACAAATTAGTGGAAATGTTATATTCGACTTATACACCCGCCATCTCTATAATTTTGTTCTACCCTAATTTAAAATTTCAACTTATAAGGTAGGTGAGCTGTAAAATCACGAACATTTTTTATTTCACAGTTTCTTGAACTACTTACTGCACAAAATTTTGTTGGCGTAACTGAAGTTACGTCGGACACGCGGCTTTTCTAGTATTTTGCCCGTAACTTTTTCTATGAACCATTTTTAATATCAACCAAATATTTGAGCTAAATTTCGTTCCTCTAAGTGGTCCGCCATGCGTCCAATCTACCTTCCAACAGAGACATAGACGGACAATTTTCATGAGAACTCAGAATATACGTACTTTATTGGGCCTAGATAATTTTTTCGACATGGCACACAGGGAATAATAAACACAATATACATCGCATCTTTTTTGATGGTGGCTATAATTACGTAAAATACGTAATTTTCAATCAAATACACATCTGTAAAATAATATGTTTTCAAACAAAATTTTACGAAAAGAAACGAAACTCGGCACATAGTTTCGTCCTAGTATCATATATATTCAAAAATGTTCGAGAATTACGTGTGATCTACATGAGACATATTCACGGTTAAAAGCCAAAAAAATCTGCTGTTTTGCATTTAACCCGCGCATTTTCATTACAACAATTTTGGATCGTAGAATTATTTATAAGATCTATAAAAAAGATGTAACTATATGCAAATTTTCATCTCTTTCCTTCAAATTCTGGTTGAGGCCTTATTTGATAGGGGTATATTAAGGTTAAAATTACGTGTTTTATGGAAATTTTATTTTAATAAGTAATATATTAATGGTTATCTATATATGATCAAGGAAAGGCAAAAAATTAAAAAGTGATTATTTTCAAAATTTTAATCGCTTTGAGTCATATCTATATTTTTTCTCATTCAATTCAAAACTAATTTTTGACTATTCGAACATTTCAATTGAAAACAAAAATCTGGAAACTTTCCTATTGAGGGCAACCCTAAAATAATATATATATATATATATATATATATATATATATATATATATATACATCCACTAGCATCACTCCACATCCTCTCACTTGTTGTTGAAGGACCACATAGCTTATTGCTGTGTTTTTATTCTTTTTTTTTTAATACAAAATAAAAAAAAAGAACGTGGTGATGTGAAAAAACGTGCTTGGGTTAATTTATTTTATGTCATTATTTTACCAGTTGTTAAAGTAAAATTACACAAGTTCTGTGATGATAAATTTAGTACTTTTTTAGCACAATTCTATTGTCAAAAGTACAGCAGTACCCCAGTGATTATTTTAGTACAGTTATAAAATTTTGTTCTCTTAATAAAATTATTGGTTGGTTGGTTTAAAAAATTTTAGAATAGTGATTAAAGTTTGCCTAAATGCAGCTAATTTATGTACAAAAGTTAGAATCATTTAGACATTTCCAGACCTGAACTCGGACATTTTTTGGAAAATACAAAGACGTATGTTTTGCTCTCCATTACTAAATATGGAAAATTTTAATTTTTATATGAGCTTTTCTTTATCAGTAAAAAATGTTCAGGGTTTTCGATGCACTCATGTCATTTAGCAAAGAAAGCGCACGCTTCGAATAAGATATATTACTATGATGCACTAGAGTAAATGAATAACTTTGCCATTGTAAGAAAGAAAATAATATGCATCTACATGTTCACTACATATAACTAAAACACTTGCTTCCTTTTCAACATTGAAAGAGCGCTTTTCGTGTCAAAAATTTGCATTCAACCGGAAACTCAGGGAATGTTGAAGATTTTACTTTGCTTTCTTTCTACTTTACTTACTTTGTTCTTACTGAGTTTTTACATCACAACTTTTGGTTTAAGTTTAACTCATAGAAATCTGAATATTAGGGGGTGATTAGGGTTTTTTTTTAAGAACCCGATATAAGTATTCTTTCTGTTTTAAGACTTCATTTTACACTCTCATCGATTTGGCAACTCGCGGTATTGTCAAACGTAACTTTTTTAAAACTTATCATGCCAAACTTGAACGATATCTCTTAGTTTGGATTTCCGATATATATTTTATTTAGATCAAAACATATTTTAAAGTTTTCTACAGAAGAAGTTATTATCATTTTAGTAGAATTACGGCCCAAAAAGTAAAAGTTTTTACTAAATTTGGTACAATAATGAAAATCGCATTTATCATCCTTGCACCAGTTACTTAATGATTCCGCTATATATGTGACATACATATTGAAATATATTTTTTTTTTTTTTTTTTTTTTTTTTGTTAACAGTAAATAAGTTAGTAAACGTTTAATTATTTCATATTTAAGGCTACAATTTATATAAAATTTATTTGATACTGTTGTCAGCGACGCATCAATATGTAAGTGTATCATTGAGAGGCTGCGCTTATTTTATTTATGTTGTATCTATTTAAACACTTACACCTTTAAATATTGTCGAATTTAAAAGGTTGCTAAGTATCATTATTACTAATCATTAAAAATATAGCCTCAAATGTATTTTGCACTAGGGATTTGAAAATAATAAAAATGTTTTTATTTTATTCATTTCATATTTGCATTTAATTTTGAAATACCAGTATATTTAAGAGTTTTGGCTAAATACATTTTTCGTATTTCATGAATTTATGTGTAGCTGCTTTAATGCTAATCTTTTTACCACAAAATAAAAATGTAAACATACAGCTTAACATATTGCGATGAAAGGTAGTCAAATAAAAATGTATCAGATGTGATAAAAATGCAAATAAATAAATAAAACAACAAGTAAGAATTTTATATTCGGCATGGACGAATATATATACCCACAATCTGTAGCCTTTTAAAATTTCACCTTATATGGGAGGTAGGCGGTAAAATACGCGGACCACGGCCATTCTTGTTATCCGCGTTTACATTTGCCCTAGAACTATTTGATCAAAATTTTTTCATGTACATACTTTTGTAAAATATATCGGCCGAAAAGTATAGATTCTAGTCATAACGGACACACTGCAAATTCATATTTTTTTGTTTGTCAACCGATTCTGCTGATTTTCAATACCAAACAAACCTTATATAAGACAAATATTTGAGTCAAATTTCGTCCACTTAGATATCTACCCCGGGCCTTATACTGCTTTCAGCAGATAGACATACGAATGGACATCGTTAAATCATCTTAGATTTTCACGAGGAAACAGAATATATATACTTTATGGGGTACTAGATGATTATTTTGACACGTTACATACGGAATAACAAACAAAATATACTCCCCATCATTTTTTGATGATGGACATAAAAATGAGTATATAACAAGAAAAAAATATGAACTCAAGTGAATAAGCCGCTAGTTCCACATATAAGTATTTCGCTTCCATACTTATATTTAGTCATGTATTCAAAAAACTGTTAATGCAAGTGATGACATGTGGTAAATTGTTGTATGAGAGTGTGTTAAAAATGAAAAGATGGAGAAATTTTTATAAACATTAACTTGCACATAATATGTTTAAAAATTCAAGAAAAAAAAGAACCTGCACGAATAAAAGTTGACAATCCAAATTGTTGAAGAAAGACTTTACGATGACCACGGAAAATAAATGTGACTAATGTACTTATTTATTTTGTAGCAATTTAAATTAAATTGCCATATAGCAATTTTTACTGTCCGTTTTAATATGAAATCACGAGAAAGCTCTTATTATTTCTCTACGCGCACATTTGATTTTAATTTTATTTAAACTTTTTATCTTTTCTATTAAAAATGTGCATTTAAATTTAAAATCTAGTAGTATGTTTAACGTTAGAAACTTACAAATATGTATGACCAATTATTTCTGTTTTTAAATAACATTTATAATAAAGTACAAAGTTTTTGTAATAATACGTATACTACTTACTATACGGTAAATATTTAGTTAGTGGTATATAAGCCACTTATCCTAATTAGAGTAAAGGCCCAACCAGTCAACTTTGCGAAGTAACGTAGAATGAAAAAAAGTAGCGTGGAACATTTCACAAAAGTAAACGTATCATATGTTTTTGAACATTCATTGTATAAACAATTCTGTAGTTTATTTTTTAAATAAAATAAACTGCAGTGAGACGATGATTTTTTTGTTCAGTAGTTAGGTATGAATGGTTGAATGTAAACCATGGCCTGTTGACAGCGTTACCGTTTGGCGACTTTAGTCGCCACTTACCCCTTTTTCAACCACCTGGCCATTGTTTTTGCCCGTTTTTTTTTAAACGGAACTTAATGTTAAATGCCGAGAAACTAAGTTGTTTGAAATATCTCGATCAATTATATGTTAAGTCCAACGAAGAAATTAAGACATTAATAAAAGAAATAAATAACTAAATGTTTATATGGAAATTGCGTAAAGAAATATGTTTAATTATTTTTCATGCCGGATGGGAAAAATACAACTATTTTCATCTAAAATTCTATAAACCTAAAAGAAAGTGGCAACGCCGTTCGTTTTATTTGCAATTAGTTTCATTAATCACAATTAGTTTTCGTGAGTTACTAACTTGCAAATAAAATATTAACTCACCGTTTATACGGCAAAATTTTCATATCGTAATATTTTTAAAAGCGAGTAAAAAAGAGGTGCGTATTAACGCTACAATAGTGCTGCATATTCGGCTGTACTGAATCTTCCACCACCTTTCCGACAAATAACAAAATTTATACCTTAAAGTATGATTTCATATTTTCATGTTTATATTTAACAAATAATCTACATTTTTTCCAAATTACACAAACTTAAACACAAAATTAAACTATCATAGCAAGCATTGTTTCCTTAAAAAACAACAACACTGATAACTAATAAACTTATAAGCAAATGTTTGTATGTAGATGCATGCTTATACAAAAAACAGAAACAGCAGTGAGTCATTGCAATACTTTTATTTCCAACTAGAAAACATCCAAACATACATAAAACAAGGAAATAGTATGCCTTAATATTTTCATATTTATACTTAATAATAATAATAATAATAATAATAATAATAATACATACATACACTTGTTTCACAGCCAACAACTTATAATCATACATATATTGTATATTTTAATAGCTATTATAATATTTTTTTTCAACTAAACTGCTTGCTTATATAAAAAAGAGCAACAACACTAATAGTGATTGCAATGCTTAATGTAAGTATTTGCGTGTGAGTATATTATTAAGAGATTTTTTTTCAGTTTTGGCTCATAACTCGGTTGTTTATGAACAAATTTAGTTGATAAAAAAAACCAAAATTTCATAAAAATATTTATGACAAGGGGTTCAAAAGTCAAAAATGCGTTTTGCCTGATATCTCGGTTATTATCGGACCGATTTAATTAATTTCTTCAGTATAAAAATTCATAAAAAATTTCCAAATCTTCTTTGCAAAAACGAAGTCCCAAGTTCATGCAGAGGCTGCAGAAATTCGAAAACGGGTTTAAAAAACCGATTGACATATTGACATATTTCCGCCATTTATGAAACGATCTCGCTGAATTTCTATAGCAAAATTCTCGAAAGGATTTCCAATCGTTTGATACATATATTATATATGGCAATTATCGGTAGGCTTCTACCGACAAACAGACGAACATCGTCCTGTAGACATCATTTCTTACAACGATCCAGAAAAAACATACTTTTTAGCTCTCCGGCGAAAATTTTGGAAATTACAAATGGAATTGCAAACTTATATAAACTATTTAAACCTGTAGTGAAGGGTATAAAAATGGTTTTGTGTATACACGAAAAACAAGTGCTGCATGCTTATTAAAAAAACAACAACACTGGAAGTCATTGCAATGCTTTTTATATATGTTTGTGTATATTTTAATAATTTTTTCAGACTTTTGCCTATCACTCAGTTGTTATGGTTCGATATGGTTTATTCAAAAAACTGAAAATTCAAAAAATATTTACAAAAGCTTTGTAAAAAAACGAATTCTGAGGCATATATAGAAACTTCAAAAAGTCCAAAAATGCATTTTGATGGACCGATTACGTTGATTTTTTAATAGTGTCGTTTTAAGAAATATGTAATTTGATATATAAAACATATATACACGATAACTGAGGCTTTCTAAGAACTGATTTCAACAGATAAACAGATATCAATAAGGATCCAGAAATTATCATATTTTCTTTTTTTGGTCTTAGATGAATAATGCAGAAATTAGAAACGAAATGACAAACTTATATGTATATACACTATACAACTGTGCTCGAGAGTACAAAAAATACCCCCAAGAATTTATAAGTGACCTGAAACTGTTAAAATCTAAAGCTAATGATAAAGTTTATGAACAACGGTTTAAAATATTAAATGTCGAATCTTTTTGGACCGGATTGGGAAAATTAAAAAATAGATTTGATGAATATTTATATCCTAATTCATATTTTTACTTTGGCTTATAGCAATTCCTCGACGGGACGTCTTTTTTCTAAATTATCTCTAATGACAACTAAATTGTCCAACACTTCTGAATCCATGCTTTGAGTCCTAAATTAGTTAGACGGGGGTACAAAAGTACAGAAGTTTAGTTAATAAAAATGGAATTTTATATTAACTATTTAAATGAATAAATATTTATTTTTGGGACAATACAAGTTATTATAAATAAATTATTTTGTTATTAATAATACTGAATTTAGTATTTTTTTAATACAATATTTTTTTTTAACAAACAAAATTTTGAGCATTTTTTAGATATTGAAGCAAATTTTTTAAATCCTCTATTTTTGCGACTTTATTTTTTGAAATCTCCTTTTTGTACACTTTTTAAAAATTCTCAACGTTAACGCTGCCTGTTGATTTTTCATTTAAATGTTAAAACACAAGATATAATTTTATTTTGCTGTTAAAATGTACATGATTTAAAAAGCAGAAGTATATTTAGCAAATTTAAAATAAAATATATAATTCTTGATTATCATATTTTTTTATTTGAAACATACAGAATATGTAACATATAACATTATAAGATATACAAGTGTATATTAGATAGTATTGAAAACGAAAGTACTTTATTGACATGCATATTTAATTTAATTAATCCATTTATTATATTTTATTAAATCTTGACACGTTAGTTATGGCCGGTTACATTTTATAGGATGATAAGTGGCGGAGGCTGTTTTAATTGTCAAACTTTTTCTACTTTATCCAGTAAAGAGAAAGTTGATCATCATCTGTCAATTTTCTAATGAAAGTATTTCATAAAATAAATATTTTTGAAAAAAGTACGAAAGAAAAAATACCAGTTAAAGAAAAAGAAAAAGAAATAAGTAACAAATTGAAAAAAGTGCCAATATTAAAAAAATCGAAAAAGTACCATTAACGAAAAAATATAACTTTTGGATATAACACAATTTATTAAAAAAAAGTTAAAAAAATACATTTCTAGAAGAGTCCAATTAAAAACAAAAAAATATATATTCGCTCAAGCCTGATGATATGATACCTTACACCATTTTCTTATGCGTCAAGTGATTTTCGGAGTGGGTCTTATATGAGAACTATGGTGAATTATGGACTGATGACTAATGAAATTTGGCAATGTTTTTTTATTCTTATAAAGGATGTATTTATGTCATGGGAGTAACATTTATGTGATATATATGCATATTAAAGTGGCATACTAATTTATGGCTATATAAAACTTATTATTATCGAATTTCATTAAAATAGTGATAACTTCTAAAGTTAAAACCGTATTCCGTGAGGACATTTGTATAAGGTCTAAATGAAATAATGCACCGATCATGACCAATATAACTAGATTTTGTCAATCATATCTCCAAATCACTATCTACTAAAAAAAATACAATAAAATAAAAAATTTGTAAATGTCCAACTGTTTGTATTTCAAAACAATTTTTTAAAATTGACAAATTATTCAAAAACAAAAATTCAAAAATTAACCATTTACCTATATTTCTGTAACATGCTAAAGCTAAATTTATAAATTTTTCATGATGAACTGCAAATCGCACATGTGAGTTTTGGAAGCATCCTTTGAAAATACGAAGTATATTAAATACTTAAGAAAAATTATTATTTTCATTTTATTTAATGCAACTGTAAAATTTTAAAACAAACCATATTGCTCGTTGTCATGATATTTATGCAAAGCAGCAAAGAAAACTTATAATAGCTTTTTCTTGTAACTGGTGAACATTTTTCTTGCATTTCTTTCTCGTTATTTGTAGTGAAGTTTTATGAACTTAGCTAAAAGTGGGAAGTTGTTTGTGGCTGGATTGTTGATCTTATTTTATTTTATTTTTGTTTATTGAATAGGTCATGTTTATGATTATTACTTTAAATATATAAAAAATTTCAAATATAAATTTAAAATTTTTAACATTAGATACGTGCATTTTTAAAAATTCTGTCTTCCAAAACCTGAGGAATAAGTGATAAATATATTAAATAAGCAACATATCAAGCAGCATATTTTCAAAAAATAGCTTATGCATATGAGCAATATACAATTGGTTCAGAATAATGGAATTTGAAAAACTTTAGGGTTCTTTTGTTTATTATTGCCACTTTTGTTAATAAATGTAGAATTTAATTTAAAAAGAAGTTAAAGTTCTATCAAAACGCTGCGTGTCGATTGTAAGATACAGATGGTTTGACATCAATAATAATTTAAATTATTAATCCTACTATGTCGGCTCCTGCCTCTAAAATCCAATTATTTTCAAACTATAAATTTTTACGCAATATTTTGTAATAATTATTATGAATTATATCTAGTAGATTTTATATACTCAAAACTATTTAAATTTAAAAAGAAGAGTCGTTAATTAATTGTCTACCTGAAACATTGTCTAAAACACAATTTTACTTATTATAAATGTTATCATAATTTATAAAGTTTTTCTTTGCATATAATTTCACTTGTAGGTAGGTAAAAAATATATTGCCTATAAATATGTATGTAGATAAATGAATTAGATCAACCAAATAGCAAAAAAATTATATCGCGAATAATTCTGCGAAATTCTTATTCCTTGGAGTTGATATAATGTAGAAATTTTAATGAAATTTTTTCATCAGGTCACATGTTTAACCCATTAACGACCAAAGAAAATATAAGGAGTTTTCATATTACATAAATTTATAGGAGCAAATTATTCACTGATATTTTATAGACAAGAAATAGTGCTGAAAATATGTAGTATAAGTCAAGTCTCCATTTTGCCACACGTAGCCCCTATAAAATTATATACATATATTAGGTAGAGAAAAAAAAAATATAATTTAAAAAAGGCAATATATATATATATATATATATATATATATATATATATATATATATATATATATATATAACTTGATTTCCAATGGACGTCTTCAGAAACTGAGGTTGTTGCTTACTAGCTTTTACTTTGAATTTTCGAATTGTTCTTTACTTGATTTGCGACATTCTTATGAATATAATTATTGCCCCGAGGGACTTTCTTATTGTGTTAGGAGAGCCAAAATTTTAAAATTTTTAGAATTTTATTAGTTTCGTTTTTTGAGCTGACCTGTGTAATTTGCGCAAAAGCTAAACACAATTTATATATATATTTTTTTTTCATAAATATTTACTATATATATATATATATATATATATATATATATATATAATGTAATAAAGTATTTTATTTAACACAAAGTTTTTAAATATTCGTAAAGGATTATAATTGAAATAATGTTCGATTTTTTATTTCGTCTTTCTAATTTTATGTGCATCTATTTAATATTAATATTGAAATTACAAAGATTTCTTTTATAATTAGGGTAATTCCATCATTATTCTTAATGAAATTCAGCACATAAACTGCAAAATATCGATAATGATTCATATCATATGAAGCTGTAAAGTTAAACACCTCAAACTGCTTTGTCAAAAAGAAGCAAAAAATAAGCTTGAATAACTTATTTGCATTATCAGATTTCAACAAAATTAATATCATTGGAAAGGACTGAGATTCTATTTCGCCATAAATTTATAACGATTGGCGCGAGGACCTCTAAAATGAAAAAAAATATCTTTTATACTTGGATATCCTGAAAGAGTTAATTTTCTCAGTAGCACCTCATGGTCCCGCTGTAATTTTCTTTAAAGAACATTCTAAAGAAAGGTTATAAAAATGGAAGATATGATTTTTTAAATCTCCTTGATACAAGGACGGATATTGATTTTATTATACCTTTCTTTTCAAAAATGGCGTTTTTACAAAAATAATTATAAACTGGATTAATGAGCATCAGTTTGAGTTTCACCGGACACTTGAGATATTTATCAAATATGATAACATGTTCTACCCGTTCGGTTTTTGCATAATGGATAAACTTTCAACACATTTTTAATTTCTCTTTGTAGTAGATTCTTTGTATAAAGTTAATCTATGCAGCTCATTATTTTCTTTCAATTGTTACATTAATTTCTTTGAAAAGTTAAAATTGACTACTACAGCTACCAAATTAAGATTAGGCGGCGAATATTTCAACATTTACTCACCCATTTCAAATCACATTTCAAATCAGATTTCAAATTTTATATTTAAATTTATATGGCTAATAATAACGATATGTAAAATTTACGTATAGTATTTATACTCTTAATACTAACGTGTCAATTTAACGTAGTAACTTTTTTCATATTTGCATCCAGAAGATGTAAAGGTCTAACATTTACTATTTTTTTTTTTTTTTTTATATATGTTTAGAAATACCTGTAGAAAGAACCGTTAGGTTCCACACACAGGAGTACTAAGTACTTGAGAAAAGTGTTTAAGTAAAATTTACGTACGTTCTAAGGTTAGAACACTTCCCGATTTTAACCAATTTCAATAGGGATAGCCGCTGAATTATCTGTGCTAAATTTCTTTAAATTATTTTCATAATTACTACCTGTAGACTGACATAAATAAAAACCTTTTATCTTTGTCTCCATAAAAGTTAAAAAGTACGCATAGCATATTTAATTAATTTTTAGTGAATATTTTAAGTGTATAAGACACAACTTTTAAGTAGATAAATATTCTGTACGAAAAACTTTTATTAATTTGTGCGAAAAATTAAAAAATGAATTTTGTATAATAAGATTACAAGAACATTATTTAAACAAATTTGTTGTTTAAAGAAAAATATTTTTTTTTTTTTTTTTTTTTTTGCTTTTCTTAAGTATGCCAATATTTTTATAACGCAATATTTTCAACCCTTCAGGATTTTCTTGGAATTTCAATGGACAATATAGTCGTTTTGTAAAATTAAAAAACATAAGTGGGATAATTTATAATTTACTAAAGAAACTTTGAACCAATTCGTTTATATTTCCGTTCTCATTCCAACTTATTAAAAATATAATTTTATATACGAAAAGATTATTTAAAAAAAGTGAAAATTTCTAAAAATTTATTTAAGTAATATATCTAATTACAACATGTCTTTTATTTACCATAATTCTACATTTACTTACTTCTCAATTATATGACTTTTTATTCAACTTTAATTTTCTTAGACATAAAGTCATTATAATACAATTTTGTTTGTAATTTATTCAGTGTTTATTTATGTTTGTTAAAATGCTAATGAAATCCAATACCTTTTCTTTTATAAAATAAATATAGATAACTTTTAGCCTTATTTCAGGCTTGCCATTATATATTTTTATGTTTTCAAAAGATTTTATTGTTAGTAAATTTAATTTTCCCATTTTTGGGCTTTTTTTCTATATAAGTTAACACAAAAATTAATTAATTTACCTCCTTATAAAAATTACTCTACACAATTGACACAAAAAAATTATAAATTAACTTTTAAGCCATTTCCACATAATTGACACAAAAAAATTATAAATTTACTTTTGAGCTATTTCCACATAATTGACACACAAAATTATAAATACACTTTTTATTTAATTTTGCAGATTTGCAGTTTCATTTTGTTATTTACCAAAATTTGGCAATAATTGCAAGATCAGCGTCTGCAATTAATGCCGATTCAATATTAAAATTAATAAGAATCAAATCACGCCACATTTTTTATTGTATAATTTTTGTCCATATAAAAATAGAGAAATTTTGTAAAGTAAGTTAAGTTCATTTTTATACTGAATAAAGACCGGTCATGGTGACCAGAAAAAAAAATAATTTTTTAAATGTTTTATTACGCGTAGTAACTAAGTTATATATATATATATATATATATATATATATATATATATTTAATTTAGAAAAAATTTGTTTGTTTATAAAAATATAGTTGCTTATATTAATTATTTTCTAAAAGCTTTGTTTTATGTAATTAGTTTTTGCATTTATAAAATTTTTAATTTTTTGCTAAATTATTTGAGTGTTATATTGGCTTTAGATTGTTTTCGTTGTGGTTTTAGATTTTAATTTGGCAAATTAATCTTTATTAAAAATAACTCTTTTGATGAAAAAGAAAAAAATAAATAACTAAATAAAAATTATTTAAATGTTATGTGTTTTGGGGTCATAGCAAAATTATTTCAGAAATGGCTTTCAGGGATATGTCTAGAAATAAAAAAAAACACTTTTTATATTTATTTTCAAATGTCGTCCTAATCACATGTTGATTACAATAGACAATTATTATACCACAAGGGGAAAATAATTGTCTACAGTTTTCAAAAAAGTTTTCAAAGACTTTGATTCTTTTTCTTAGTTATTCTTATATTATTAATATACATTATTTGAATCCCAGTAAGCATTTTTGCTGGAACTCAAGTTTAAAAAAAGTTTACTTCCAGTTATATGTTCAAATTTCAAGTGTTGAAGTACACTTGTATTACACTTTGTATCAATAGTATACTCCAGTGAAAAGGAAAGTTGAATTTATGTCGAACATAAAACTGCTAAATTCAACCCTTGAATTAAAGCTTAATTAAAGTCGAAAAAGTAATTGAAATCAAGCTTGGAAATACTTTCTAACTTAAGCCTTAATTAACTGTGCTATTCAAATATTCAAGTTAATGGAATTGAAGCTAACAAAGTTAGAGAAAATTTGGTAATATTTTTTATTTTGCAAAGAAAAAAAATCAAAATTAAATATTTACATTATAAAAGTATATAATTACAGAAAAGATAATAAACAACTACAATTATATATTACTCAAAGAAAACACACAACTTAAATTACATGTTACTCAAAGAAAACAAACAATTTCCACCAATTCTTGAATTCTTTCTAGATAAATTAGTTTTTTAGTCTTTCATCTCAAATGGGATTTAAGAATATTATTGATTGCTTAATTTTAAGAATTTCTGCAGAATTTCATTGCAATTTTTGGTCTTAACTTTTCTTGTCTGGAAAAAAGAAATCTTTAAAATTAAAATATGTACCAGGACTATCTCTCGAAGTCCATTTGTCAATATGGATTTATTAATTTTGAATATAATGCAATTATTTTATATTAATATAAAAATTGTGTGACAAAAAATTATGTAAATTTTAAAAATATATTTTATTTGAAAAATACTGGGAAGAAGGAATGTAATTCAAATTGAATTCTAATTACATTTCAAGTACTTGAATTTTTATTTTTTATATACTTGTTGGGATAGGAAATACTCGTAGTTAAATGAAAAAAATTTTAAAAGCCAAAATAAAATTCGAAATGTAAGATTTGGTTTGAAAATGTAAACTATCAATTATTTCATATCAAATTATAACGCAAAATTCTTCACTAATTATAATTTTATTTATTTTTTCCAATTTTAAATAACACACTGCTACAAAGTGAGACTTTTTATAATCTGTAGGTGTTATTGCAGCTTATTGCACACGTTCGAATTTAGTGCAACTTTTAATATTTTTGTATATATATATATATATATATATATATATATATATATATATATATATATATATATGGGGATTTCTTCAAACTCTTTTAATTTTGAGGTTTGGGGTTAATGTTAATTAATAAACAGTTGCAAATATTAATTATAAAATAATGTTTTCATTGTTAAAAATATACACACAAAAATATTAAAAGTTGCACTAAATTCAAACGTGTGCAATAAGCTGCAATAACACCTACAGATTGGTATACATTTTCACCGATATAAATTAGCGCCTTGGGTGTGCCTTGACGATTTATGGAATATTACAGACACCGCGATCTCAGGTCATGAATATTTTTTACGAAACTTTTTTGGTGAAATCTATTTTTCGCTTAACTTCTAAAAAAGCAAAAATATTATTTTCAAACATTTTTTTCTTTTTTAATTGGAGCGCTTTCCGGTACCACATTTAACCCTTTTACTTCTTGAGTTTTTGTTTTTTATACCAAGTGTTGTTACATAATTGCATCGAAAGTTGTTTTAAAAAATTGGAATTAAAAAAGTTCGGTTTCATAAAGGTAAACCTATAAAGAGAATTCTCCATATATACCCCAAAAAATAATAATTTATTACACACTTTTAAATTTATTTCCCTTTTTACTTTTCTAATTTAGTATTTAATGTATATTATTAGATTTTTTTTTTTTTAAGTTAAAACATTTTTATAGAAATTTTTTAAATTTACTTTCCGTTTAATTTTTCTAATTTAGAATTTGATGTAAATTTTTGAATTTTTAAAAGTAAAAACATTTGTATAGAAAGTTTTAAACGGTATTTAGTTTAGAATAAATTGAGTTATCAATAACTTAAGGAGTTATTGAAAATTTTTTAGACTTTATCAAAAAATTCTCCTTGTGGGCCATTATTATTTTTGGCCTTAAAAAAGTTTTTCTTTTTTAATGGTACATTAAAAACCACTCGTGTAAATACAAAGTGACTGGAATGCATGTAGAATCCGTTCTCGTTAATCTTTAAAGATTTTGCGAAAAATTGGGTTCGCATGTAAGTTATTTCTTCATATATTATACGAAAATATATTGTGTTCAAGTTTATTACAAAGAAATTGCTATTAAATATTGTGATTATTTTTTAATTCAAGTATTTCTTTTTTTTTTCCACTAAGCAATACAAACACCTACTAATTATACCAATTATATTTAATTTCGTGATGTCAATACAATGTGCCTTAGCAAAATCTGTTTTGCCAAAAGTGTGCCGTTTTCAACTATCAATGACTTTTGATTGATGGTACCGATCAATTATATTTATCGCCGTTCTTATATCTATATGTCCAAGATTTGTACAAATTTTAATTTTTATATGAAAATACAAAAACAAAAAGCCCATAACTTTTTTTACAAAATTTATTTTAAATGCTCCCTCGATATTACTGTGTAAAATAACGAAAAGCTAAGTTCATGAAGGAATCCATGCTATTTCATAGGAAACTGTAAATGTGTCTCGCCAAAAACTAACTTCTTTAAAAATTTTCGCTCTTTATTTTCAAACTTTCACGTTCAGTAATTAGGGCACAGCAATAAGATATAGCGTAAAATAGAATAATCAGTGTTACCGTTTATCGATTTTGGCCGTTTTTCAACCACCTGGCTGCTTTTTTGTTTACTTTTTTTAAAACGGAACTAAATTGCATTCCATTATATATTAATTCCAATGAAGAAATTAATTATTTTGAGATGGTTTCACAATATAGTGATATAAAAAAAAGACCACGAAGAATTTATAAATGAATTGAAACTGTTAAAAACTAAATCTGATGATAAAGATGACTATTTAAAACATAATGTGCCGAACCTTTTGGATCAGATTATGAAAATTAGAAATGGATTTGATGAATGTTTATAATATAATTTATATTTTTACTATGGCTTTTGGAGCAGTGCCTCGGCGGAAAGTTTTTTTTCTATAATATCACTAACGAAGAATAAATTATGCAACAGACTTAACGTCAATACTTGTGAGTCTATGCTTTCAGTCCTAGACGAGTTTGACGAGGATTTGTAATACTGCAATTTGAGCGAAGACCTCGTATTAGTAAAAAGAGAATTTCATGTTAACTATTTTCATGAATAAATCTTTATTTTTTCAATACTAAAAATTCATGTTTACAATAAAAATGTATTTTAAAATTACACCGATGTATATGCTTTTATAGAAAAAAAATATATAATAAATTGCTTTTAAACTTAAAAAATTATTATTATTATTTTTTATAAATTTGCTGTTTATAAGTTTATGTCCCCAAGAAGGCCACTGTAACAGCGTGTAATTAATCTAGCAGTATAACTTTGAGTTTGCTATCAACTATATTTAATACAAACAATTTCATTGCGGATTGCTTAAATATAATACAGATTTGTCTTAAAGAAACAAACTGCTCAACATATGAGCAAAAATGAGAAAAAATTAATTAATTTTTTTCTTTATATTATCCCTTCTTTATTTAATTTTTGCCTCAAAGTATGACTTTGTGGAAATAGATATTAACGTACATAGTTTAAGGGGAAATAATCGGGCATTTATATAAACTATATACGTACAGAAAAATATGTACAGATACATATGAAATAAATTTAACCCATTTCTATAGAGTGAAATCTTCTATCAATAATTACAATTTTAAATTAGAATTTCTTGGGAACAAATATCAACTACTAATAAATTCACTGTAACAATATTTATACTTAAATTACACTGGACAGCAAACAAAAAAAATTCTTTGTCCTCCTTCAAACAAAAATGGGAGAACTTGATGGAATTTAACTAGTGTATTCAGAAACCGAATCCGGAAACCGGTTAACCGGTTTTTATTTAAAAAACAAGCGGTTTTGAATAATTGTTATTTTCGAATGATTCGACAGGCCGTTTTTTTTGTCAGTTATCGGATTTTTTTTCTTTTTTTTTAAATGCTCCTTCTTTTTACTAAATTAACCTACATTTCTCATTTCTTATATTTGCTAATTGAATCTTATTTATGGCCTTATATATTAAAAGAATCAAAGTGTTTAAAAATAAAATATATATGAAAATTTTAAATTTTTGAGTAGTATACATACAAATTTTATTTTTAAACAATTCGCTTGTTGTATTGAATCAGACCCTTAATTATTTAAAAGTATTTTTCATTTTCATTGTGAACTAATAAAGCTTTCAGAATAGTTTTTTTTTTTAATTTCTTTTTATAAATTTTAAGTAGCGTCAAACGTACTGGGAACTGTGATTTAATAGATTTAAACCAATTTTCATTAACAGAACGTAGGTAAAAAGTAAATTTTAGTTTTATAATTTGTCACAGGAATGAGATGAATTTCAGTAAATAGGATCAGAAGAAACATTGTCAGAATTCAATTCAAGAAATACAAAATTTGAGTATTATCCTTTATCTTCTATATTACTTGTCATTACGATTGACATGCATTTTAAGTGTACTTTACTTTTACTTTTTAATAAAAACCAGCTAACCGGTTTTTTTCCTAAAACCTTTAAAAATAACTCAAAAACAGGTTTTTTGAATACATTAAATTTCACGTGTTATACATGAATCTGTTTTCATTTTTTTTTATCAGGCCTTCAATTTTTTCTGTGGGCATGTCTAATATTTCCCCATAAATAAAGCAATTACACCAGTATATTTCGCTTCAGTATAAGATGACTTGAAGACAAAAAATGATAGAAAAAAGCGAAATTTTCAACACCTTAAATTACATTTAGTCCATTTATTTTTGTTTAAAGAAGGAAAAGTTTTTTGTTTTGTACACTGGTGGACAACTTAATTGTAGGGATATATAGGTATTTTCAATTTTGATGATATATGACTTATGGTATAGCATTACCTACATTATAACAAAAAAATAAACTAACTGAACAATTTTGCCATTTTCATTTCTTAAAATAAATTTTATGGAAAAAATTCAAAATTCTACAATTTTGTTTGAAAAAAATCCGAAAATAATTTCTAAATAACTTCGAGAGACAATTCTGGACCGCTTCTTTTGTTGTTTCATTTATTTAAACAAACCGTTGTCGAGTTATGGTAAATTATATTCGTGTAATCTCTTTAACAACACTATGTGACAAATTTTTGGTCACCAAATATTGCCTCATAATTCCAATGCGAAATTAAGCTATAGGATCAGATTAATAAAATATCCGAAGAGTTTTGGAAAGTTAATTCGAATTTCAATTTCATGGGCTCTTAAATTTCGGATACCTTGAATTACTTTTTCCTTATGTGTGTAAATAAAAAACATTAAAATCAGTAAATTTCAATGTATTTATGGGTACTTATTGTTTTATAGAGTACAAAACTTCTTTTAGATATTATGTGGGATTTTTATTAAACGTCCCATCCTTTTTACACCCACCGCAATAAGAAGATTATATACAGTATATAAGTATTCACATTATTCAACTGATTTAACGAATATTTTACATATATTTCCGAAAGAAAATACAGGAAATAATTATTTTTTTGAAAGTTCAAATGAAATTTAGCACATACATCAAGTATTTTTTGGAGAAAACTATTAACTAACATAACTAACATGTAAGTTGGATGCCACCTTTAGTAAAAACTATTTTTTTACTTTTTTGATGCTACTAAAACTATTCAAATAAAATTTTATACACACGAGGAATAGAAAATACTGTATAAAATTTAATCTGTGTGGGTATCACGCCTCTTTTTTTTGCCAACTTTTATGTACTATGATATTTTTTTTACCACTACAATGAAAATTTTTACGAAATTTTAAATTTCCTTACCAAGAAGCAAAGCAATCCATTCTTAAAAAAGTGGGCATGGTAATCAGTCAGTACTTTATTCAATTAAATCGGTTCAGTGGTTTAGACATAAGGCAAAAAAAAAAAAAAATCTAGTATAATAATACCATAATATAATAAAAAACATTTGAATTAAATAATTTAAATGATTTTTATTTCCAATTATATTGAGAAAGTACCCCCAAAAAATCTAACCTCAAATTCGAACTAACTTTGAAAAATCTTTTGAGAGTTTTTATAGACTACTGGTACGCTTTCATTTTTCGTTGGAATTATTGAGGCGGTTTTTTTCCCCTGTATAATTGGGAAATATTATTCATGCCCATAAAAAAAATAAAAAATGGACCTGATAAAAAAAACTGAAAGCTGATTCGTGTTTAGTACGACAAATTTCATCTTGTCCAGCTATTATTGTTTAAGAAAGGACATTGCTGCAAACTAGTGTTAATGGATGCAAAATTCTATAAAAGCACAAGGTGGTATTTAATGGGTTAAGTCAGCATTTCATGCATAAGTCTCAATGAAAACAAAGAATCTGTGTATGTTTACTTCGTTTTATCTTTATTATTATTCTTTTTTTTCTTTTTTCAATAAAACATGTTTAAAAATGTGCGCATAATATATGAAAAAGAAAGCCGGAAAACCCAGAGCGAGGCGAATAATTAAAATGTAATAAAAGAAGAAATACATACATTTTTTTTTTTAGTATTTTTATTAACATTCTTCTTTTAGTGCTATCATTTTAATGCTATAAGCAACAATTTCATTATGACTGCAACTTAAGTATGAACAATTAAATAATAAAAAAGTTTAAGAATTTTTTGAATTACTAATCTCATATATACATATTGGTTAGAAAACGTTTACTACAATATAAATTTAAGAAAAATAACCAATATTTTATTCAATTACTAAAAAATTATAAGTCCTATGAGTTTCTTATGTTAATAACCATTTAATTATTACTGTATACCCAATATGCATTTTTATATAATTAGTTTAACTCCTTTGGTCATCCTAGCTGAATTTTATTACTATGAATTTGTAGTCCCAGCCACCTAATTTCTAAGTTAAAATAAATTTACGATTCAAAAAGAAAAAAAAACTAAATTCGTTATTTCCAATTAAATTTTTTTATGCATGTTTTGTTGAAATTTCAAAAATAATTTATAATAAAATTTGTTTTAAATATTTTAAAAATGTTATTTGTTATAAAACAAATTTCCAAAATATAATTAAAATATATATTTACCACATTTAAAATTGCAGTTTCCATTACATAATATGCATATACATGTATATTGTTATATGAGTATACAAACAAATATAAAATCCTAACATGTTATTTAGTTAATTAGTCCTAAGATGAATAGCAACAGCTATATCACATCTCTCGATTTCAATAACATAACGACAAATCAACCAAAATAACAACCTACGTAGAGAAGGTACGTATATACGTCATTAATAACATACCCTCACAAGGACTTCCTGTTCAAGTTGGTGTCACATTTTTTAATTTATTCAGTTAACAAACTGAGTAATAATTTGTCTTATCCGGGATGTTATGCAAATTTTAAATCAATAAATCTATATCCAAACCTGATTATCCATATTGCAGAACATTTTCAAAACAAAGGTAAGACCTATCATAATATTTATTTACCATTGTTTTTTAGCTGGTTTTCCGCTGTATCAATCAGCACTTTCCAGTATATAAGTTTTTAGGAAACTGCTTACGAAAACAATAATTTCTGAACAACATGGGCCGGAAACGGGCCGTTTCTTTAGTATTCCTAAGTGTATAATTACATGCATGTGTATTTATTTTTAATGAAATTTATTGTGTTTTATATTTTTCGTTTTTAATAATATTAACTAAAAATACACAAAGTATATGTATATATATTTTGGATACCATTCAGAATAGTGTTACAAATATTTTTATTTCCAGCACTGAACTACTTTAGAAGGCAGTTACGTATACCGAAAACATGCAGTAATATCAACTGAATTATGGGTTAGTACTGGGAACCGACCAAATTCGGTTGCCACATCGAATTTGTTTCCTCTGTATACAGATATTTTAAGCGTTACAATTCAGTTAAAAGTTTGAGTAAAATCTTCAGTTATCAGAGCGGACTAAGCAAAATCATGTACCCATTACATTAAAATGATAACAATTTATGTAAAACAAGTTATAGTACTATATTTGGCTATAGATTCGCCTAATTTTTGAAGAAAATCATTCTCAAGTTCTTCCCAGGCTTGCTTCATTTTTAGTTTTAACTCCGTTATTGTCATTATGGTTGCATTCTGTGCATTTCTTGCATAAACTTTACGGGCCATGTACCCCGACAGATTCTCCATTGGATTTAAATCCAGATTAGTAGAGAACTATGTTCATTAAAACACTATTAAGATTGCTTCGATACATGGATTTCGCCGTTATTCTTTTAGAATATGTAATCTTCATCCATTTTTTCATCCATAAATGGGAGAGCAAATCATGCCTAAAGCGAGAATATAAATCCAGACCGTCCAAATTGGATTTCTTTTCATCAGAAGAGATTACCTTATTCCACTCATCTCTCCATTTCATCTATGATAATGTTTTAACATTGGTTTACATTTTGGTTTCTTCCATTTTATATTACCATCTGTTCCCCAAATGTGTGCAACATGTTTCAAAGTGACAGAAAGGTCAAGTTTATTATTTATTTGTGTATCATTTAATTTATTGCCTGTGGCTTCTTCTCTTATTTTATTAATTTGCTTTTTTGTTAATTTCTATTTACCTTTTATTGGTTTTCGCACTCCGTATTTCTGCCTTTTCTTAAGAAAGCCTAGAAAAACTCTTTCCGAACGGTTAATTTTTTATCCAATTTCTTCGTTCGAAAACATTTAATTTGAATTGTTTTTTCTGGTCGATAAGGGCTATAAGAGCATCCTTTCAGCTGATGAAAATTCATAATTAAAACGCATAAACCTTAAGTGAACAAACAACTAAAACTGCTAAAATTTTTGAATATATATATATATATATATATATATATATATATATGTACTGCATTTATAGGAATATTACACTGAAATGATCACCAATATGTTCTGATTGCTAAATTAAAGAAAACAACAAAAGCAGGAAACAAATATTTCTTACATAAAATAGTACTGTTATATTACGAGTTATTGTAATAACACAACATTATTTTTCGTTAAAGGAAACGAATATACCTCAAAGAAAAACAAAAATTTTAAATGCGTTTATATGAATATGCACCAGTATATATATAAAAATATAAGTAAAAAACTACTATTTTCTCACAAAGCAACAATAATAAAACAATAAAAAGTTTTTGATCATATATCGACTATTTCTAGACTAATTTGTTTGATAATTTGAAAAAATATTGAAAAACAAATTTGCGAAAGAACAAAGCCGATAGACTAAATAGAGGCTTCCAAAAGTTGCATTTCAAAGTTCGTTTGTTTGTGTATCATTAACGCTTAACCCAAATTGTCCTAGCGCACGGAAACTTGGTAATAATATTAACATGACCGAAGATCATTTATATTATGTATTTAGAAGCAAATGATCCCTTTTGAAAAAATTATTGTTAAAAATTTTGTAGACACTGTGCAGCCTTTAAGAAAAATATTTTTTAATTTATATAAAAACCATGAAGTACTTATATTGTAAATATATTGTAAATCAATAAAATATATAAAAGATTTTTATTCTGTTTTTTATGAACTATTTATCTGCGTTAACATATGGGATCACCGGGCGCAACATGAACATTTTTTAATTGTATTTTTGTTTGAAAATTTTGTCAACAAATGTAATTTATTTCGGTATAAAACGTGCCTTCCTGGAAAATTGTCCTTCAGTAAAGCTTTGAAGAACTTGAGAATGATGAAAATGTTTGAGGGATTTTTATCGAATGGCATAAAGGTATAGTGAAAATATTGATTAGGCGTAGCTGATAACATTTCTAATAGCAATATTCCTCGCTTAATTCTTAAAGTATTCCTTTAAATCAAAAAGTGTTTGTTTATCATATTGAATATAGAGGGGAAAAATTGTGGAGCAAAGTTTTTTCATATCTAAAAATATGTTTCTCAAACCATACTTGAGTTAATATTAAATTACATTTCCTTAAGAAAATATTCTATTAAAAAATGTTTTTTGGAAAATTTACTAGTTTTCCATTAAAAAAAAAAAAATAAATAAAAACTAAAATACTATATCACGCCTGGCGTGATCATTCTAACCAAAATAGGAGCCGCAAAAATTGTATATAGCAGGTAAATTTCTTTAGGTTTCATAGATATACATATATATTTGGTAATTTAATCAACATCTGAAACAAAATATATTCCCGGTCAATTTGTGCTAAACGACTAAACCGATTTGCTCGAAATTTGACACGCACATAGTACCAGTTCCGGGGGAGTTTTATAGCCTACATTAGATCTCGATTGGTACATATTTTATGCCTCCTTTTTTAAAACGCACTACTGATATGCTACTACTTTGTGATTATTTGGAAGTTATTAATAATTACTTCGAAAAAGTGATAATAAATGTATTTTTAGCAGAAAAAAAATTTAATATTTTCTAAGAAAATTAAAATGTCCAAAATTTAAAACTATTTTTATTTACTTTTTATGTGGCCAAAAAAAATTTTTTTTATGAAAAAAATGTATAAACATAGTTTTAAGAAAAGTACTTGAAAAGCAATGGACAAGAAGCATAAAAGAAGAACTTCCTAAAAATGGCCACCATAGGTTAATAAAAGAACTTTTGCAGCTCTTTTTCAGTACTAAGTACTTCCTTCCAATGACAACACAATGTTAAAGTCATAACATTTTTGAGCTCTTTTTCAATTCTTTTTTTTTTTTTGTTGCGTATTAAAATAAAACTAGGTGAAGATCCACTACTTTATCTTACGTGATATAAAATTATGCCATGTCGGAACTTTATCAGACGCCATGCTAATGTTTTAGAACTACCTTCAAAAGAAGCCATTTTCTCAATTTTTTACGCTACTGCTAAAGAGATTTACATGAATTTTTGCACATATATATACAACAGCAGTATTAGACTTTCTTTATGATGTCACAACAAACAAATTACCAATCCACAGTGGTTTCAAAATTCTACTTTTTGTAAATAATTCTTTAACTTGTGAACCGTTGGAAATATCTCAATAGAGTTTCACCTGGCCAGAAATGAGGTGTTTTCGAGGTGATCTAAAGGATCTAGGGGGGAGGGGGGGAATGGGTATACCTCCACAGTTGGTCATCTCGAGTATGCATTTTTTTAAATTTATGATTTGGCAGAAAAATTATTTTGCATATACAAAAAATACGCTTACATTTGTTTTAGTTTAAGAGATATTTAGCCTCGTTTTTTAGATTTTTTTTTAACTTGGTGTGCTCAATATTGGCCTTAAGTATTTTTTAATACTAATCTCATTCCTTACAAAATTCTAAATAATATTGCTGGAAAAATCGTTTAAATATATAGATTAGATGAAAAGCTATGTTAGTCCGAATTTGGAACTTAAAAAAATATATATTTTTTAGGTTTTTTTCAAAAAAGACTGCAATTTTCTTTTACTTATAAAATTTGTTTTTTTTTTTTTGGCCCATATAATTTTTGCTTATGCTTTTAAAAGGAATCTTAATGTAGATGCGTGTAAATTGAACTCAAAGGAGCTTGGGAAACATTCAAGAACTTTTTTTTGTAAAAAATAATGTTCCAGTTTTAGAAAAAACGGTAAAAAAAACTTTTCTACTTTTCTAAAGATATTTTCAAAAAAGCATATTTATCTAAATGACTAATTTATTTTCCTGTAGATTAATTTAGTAAAGTTTGACCTAAAAAATGTGGATTTCACAACAGACAAACTAATATTATTGACAGGAAACTCCTTTGAACATGGGTACCAAAAAAAATATAGTTTTTAATTATTTATATTGTTAACTAACTTTTAAATATAATTTAAGTTTATTTTAGTTTTTGAACAAGTGTCAATAAAAAATGTTACTTATTATTACTAACCAAAATTGAAACATTTTTGCTTAAAATATAATCATTAATATGCCATTGGAATCTTATTTTAAATATTAACTAAATGAATAATGTAGGATTTTTTTAAAACATCAAGAGTTAAGAGCAAAAATGAACACAATAATTTAAATTTATATGAAGCAAAATTATTTTATTTATAAAAATTACTGGTAAAATTTCCACATTTATATGGTTAGCAGTGTTGCATGGATCGTTAGAAAAAAAATGCTAAATTGAAATTTAAAAACGGTCAAAGAAGACTCAATACCTTAAAAAAAGTCCAGAAAAAAACTAACATTATTTTTAATCTAAAAACTTATTTTTTCTTGTTCTCATCAGATGTTGATATCTCTTGGACCTATTGTAATATATTTATAAACAGATAGAAGAAAAAATCGCCCAAAAATACCCACACAAATTTGGGTCATATTTCTTATTAAAAAATATCTAATATTTTGAAATGATTTTTTTTTTTAATTTTTAGATTGCACTTCGTTTTCGATTAAGCATTTCCAAGATTTTGAGTGATTTTTCGCCTTAATATTTTTTAATTTTTACAAGCGTAAATAATGTTTTAAAATTATATTTATAAATACTTTTTATGGCTTTTATTTTAAAAAGTACTCATAACTAATTTAGTATAATAAATAAAGTTGTGAAAATATAGTATTAAAGTAAAAATAAGTAAGAAATTTATATATATACAAAATAGAGATAGGTTTACTAATAAAAATAAATTTTTTCCTTCAAAAATTTTTTTAATCCAATTTTCACATAATATTAATTGAGGAAAGTGAATAAAATTACTATTCAATTTTTCAGCAGCTTATTTCAGTTATTTTAAATAACAATTGATTTCATTAAAACTTTTTTATGGAAGCAAATTAAAAAAATTGTGTGAGGTTCTTTTTCAATAGAAAACCAAAGAAAAGGTTGACTAGTTTAAGTTGTGTTACTTTCAAATAACTTCAGAATAAATACAAAATTATAAAAATATGCTTTTATTAATAAGTATAAACGTAAGACTAAAATGACTTTTCGAATTGTATTGAGTCGAAATTTATTTTCATCGCAAATAATGAATCACATTTATTTGTTTTTGTAAGAAAGAAGAGTTAAAAAAATTTTTTAATGATTATTGGAAGCGTTATCCACCGCTTTTTTATAAAAAATTAAATTCTTATTTAGCAAAAGCTAACAAAATTATTCAAAAATGCCAACTTTATATTAATTCGAGTTTATTTATACTACGGACAATATTTCTTAATAATATAAATAATAATATTATAATAATATAAATAATAAGTGATTCTTATATTTCCTTTCATGTTTTTTTTTTTTTATAAAATATGACATACAATTTTCTCTTTAAAAATTCTTTTTCTGAGTTGAGTAAAAACCATTTGGTATTAGTTAACTTCATGAACCTTTTGGAACATATGCAAATAAAATATGCAAATAAAGCACTCCGTAGACACATACTACATAAACTTATGCAATAAGTATGTATTAGTAAAATTGAAAATCAAAATCGTTTTGATTTTGACATGAACTCAAACTAAAAACAGATTTTTTGAATGAATTTTTGAAGAGTTCTTTGTCATTTACGAAAATTTCAATTGGGCCTTTTTATCTAAAAAAATTAATTAAAATATTCAAATTTCTTTATTTTGATTCGAATTGTTCACAAAACTAAAAATCTGATTGATCATGATAGGGGCTCATCAACAGTACCTCTCCACAAAATGTGTCTATGGGTGCCTTAAGGGCTGTAATTACAAAGCCCGGTATTTTTTTTTCAAATTCATCTTTGAGGTTTTTTTTTGGGATCCGCTAAAAATTAAAACTTCATCTTAATTTGAAAAGTTGCTAGGTGATACACAAATTTCTGTCAAATTGATACAATACACCACTATCTAAAAACATTAAATATCAGAAACAGAAAAATTTTTTGCCGCCTTTCCTTTAAAAAAAAAACTTTATAAAACTTTATAAAAAACAAATTATGACATTACAATTGTTTCACCTAGACATGCAAATGTCTTCCCAGAATATATATATATATATATATATATATAGGCTTAATATAAATATATATATATATATATATATATATATATAAATATATATATATATATATATATATATATTTATATTAAGCCTAAATTTTATAAATGTATAATAGCCAAGCAACCTGTGCTAATGTAGTGTGTAAATTCCAAATAGGCAAATAGCTAATAACTAAATTTTGTTATCTAATATTACTGATTGATTAATTCTGTTTTCCGTAGAAGCTGTAATCGGAATATTAAACATTTTCCGTTTTCCTTCTACATAACTGAAGTACGCACATGATTTCAAAATCCACTTAATATGCAACAAATATTTTTGTTAAACGTATGTCCAAAACGTAATCTGAAATGTGTACTGGTAGTGTAAGTTGTTGCTGAACTTAGTGAATCCACCTAGAGCTAATTTGTTAAAATATTAGTATGCACATTGAATGTTTAAATTTTTATTACCGATATTTGGTTTATTATAAATGAAATTATAACAATAATGACTATGTAGAAGTATTTAAAGTGTGTCTTACAGAATTCAGTACAAATAAACATTAAGTAGTACTGATTAGGCTTAGAGAATTCTCGGTATTCCGTGGAATATTTTAATATAACTTAAACGAAAAATTTTGGTAAAGAGTATACACAATTTTATTATAGCGTTATGTAAATAATAGTAAAAAAATAGCACCTATATAACAAAATTAAAGTTTCGCTTTGAAACCAATTTGTTTGAAATAATTTATTATTTATAAGTAAGTATCGTTATTGCGATATTAAAAAGGCATCTGTTGAAGTTTTATCAAAACTTTTCAGGAGAACAAAAAATAATTATTTTTGTATGAAAACAATATCAAATTTTATATAAATTATTTTATCAACATTCAGGCATAATGCAGATATTTAAAAACAGAGTTGTAAATTAATGGATGAACAAAAATAGATGAAATACTCTAATAAAAATAATAATTACATATAAAACTTTTCGTCAGCGCAGCAAAAGCTTTTGTTATACAAACATTTCATAGAAATTTTACACAATTTCTGATGATAAAAGGATCACAAAAAATTTCATTTGTTTCATTACAATACATTTTACAATATATTTTATTAAAATTTTCTACCAAATAGTTTTCTAATAATAACAAAGTAGTATTTTAGATTAATATGCAATAAATCTTCAGAAAATATAATATTTTGCATTCTCATTGTTCTTGGGAATGTAACTAAATTTTTCACGGGAATGCTAGTTAATCATTTTTCGGGTATTTCCGGACATGAATTCCCGTTTCTCAAACCCTAAAACTAATACATCCTACCAGATTTGCCATTATTAACCATAAACGAGCATGAATGCCATACAAATGTTAATATGTATGTATATAAAATTGACCATAAATAATTACAAACTAACAAGTTTTATAGGGATTGGTTCACAATAGGCGCATTTCTGAAAATCGCATAAAAGTGTATAAATACCACATAAATGGTAATATCAAGTTCATATTTTGCATGAGAAAGTTTTGAGGCATTATTAATTACCTTTCCAAATTTTACAACAAACGGTTCACTTTTAACTGTATTTTCCATATGAGAACCTCTCCGAAAATGGCTGCCAGCAAAATGATCCAAAGTAATTTCATGTGAAAACAACTCAAAATTTTTTTCGCTTTTGATAAAATTTTTTTGATATTTTAGGCGATTATTCGCTCTTATTTATTATTCTTTTAATTTTTATTGCTTGCATGAGAAAGTAGAGTAAAAAGTCATCCTATTCAGAAAAGTGTGGTTAAGTGATTCCTGGATTTGAAATACGTCAGAGTTGAAAATCCCTGTGTCCTGTTTAGGGAACGTTTTTAAACCAGACGAGGATCCTACCCAGGCCAATGTTAAAGCTATTTTCACTCTGAATATGGCTGATTTTGCCCAGAAATTTTATCATATAGTGGATTAATTTTCATACCAGAAAGTGTCGTAATGAGTATGATTTTTAATTTCTTTTGGCAAATTTTCATTTGGGTGATTTTTCTATATTAATTTGGGCGATTTTGCTTTGGGTTATTTTGTTGTCAGCCATCGAAAATCACCTTGACGAAGGCATATAATGGTGTAATGTATCATTAGTCTTGTTAAATTTTTAAAAATAATTTATATAAGCTCTTTTCTACTACTAATCAGAATTTACAGGAAAGCTTTTCCATACTAAGTCTGAGTTCACGCATGGTAATTTTTCTTGCTTAAATTCTGATTTTGTTGAGAGCGAGCGAGAGGGAATATGTAAGGGTACAAACTTGCCTGTATTTCTAAATTCGTTTTGGTTTTCATTTTCGTATTTCAAAACAAAAGCAAATCAAGACAATTCAAGCAAAAATTGCTGAAGAAAACTTTTTTGTATGAACGCAAGTTCAAAAGAAAAAAAAAGAAAAACAATTTCAGAAATAAAAATTGCTTTGTGCGAACTTAGGCTAAGAATTTGTATGTATTATGTTGTTTTCTGAAAATTTTTGATTAATTCTGACCAAAACCTGTAGCTTTTACAAGTACTGTAATATATCTTTATTTTACTTAGTTTAAATGTTAAATCTTTTCAACATATGTGTGTAAGTTGGCAAAGAAATAAGTACTTTAACCTTAAGAGCTGTAACTAATAGTCAATATAACTTCGATTGCAATAAATTTATTGCACAATTGGCAAAATTAATTTTTTGGCACAATATCCACATCGAATCATTTAACAAAAATAAAATACTAAAAACTAAAGGAAAGATTCTTTATTTATTAATATGTGCAAACCATTTGTTTATGGAAATTATAAGACTTGGAGGCGTTTATATTTGCGAATGCCAAAACTCTTGCATAGATAAACAGTGAAAATTAATAAATATAGAATAAATTTAAAGTAAAATGATTTTTACACATAAAATAGTATTAAATCGATATTTTGATAAAAGAACGAATTCCGTATATCATGAATTCCAGGAGAAATCGATGAAAAAATGCTAGAGTTTTACTTTGTGTAGTCCGATTTTCTTGAAATTTAGAAAGATTTTCTTGAAATTTAGCAAGAAATAAGGCATTAGATGGATATCTCCATTTTTATTTTCTTTTTTTACATTTCGAAAAACTTGCGATTTCGTTCGTAATTTTGGTTTATAGAAAATGGTCAAAAGTATGCAAGTTATAGTATAAATACTCATAACTTCTTAAGTTGCAATACAATTTTTCCTAAATAAAAATGAGCGAGAAGGTAATTACGTTCTCTTTAAGTCTCACATTTAAAAAGACAATATCGTTTAAAAAGTGCATCTAAAATGCAACTGTATTTTTCAGATGCGTTTTCGAAGATGTTCTTCCCTTCGATTTTTATTTTTTTCATTTCATCTTAAAAAGTGATCTATGGATTCAAGAATTCAATTTAGGTTTTTTTGCGATAGAAATGTTTATTATTGGAACATCAAAATTGCATAAATATAAAGTGACTCGAATACATGTAGAATCAGCGTTAATCATTTCGTGCAGGGGGCGCGAAAGTTATACCGGTTTAAATTTGAACGTATAAAAATTTTTATAAACACTGTATAGCACTGGTGAAAATTACGTGTAATATCAAAATCTACTAATATATTAAAATAAAATTTATATTTTCAATGTTTAATGGTATTAGTACGTCATATTTTCGGGTTTTCTAGTAAATTTTCTTTATAATAAAAATCGCTACTTTGAATCTAAATTATTTCTTCATATATAACACGAAAATATATTTTATTAGAGTTTATTACACAGAAATATATAATATATGAGCATTTTTTCAAACCATTTTACATTTAGAGTCTAAAAAAATTTGAAAATGTCTTTAATTCTACATCAACACTATTTAGTAGATTTTTAGCGAACGGTGTTATAAAAGTTATAAAAGTTGCCAAAATTCTATTTTCAACAACATTTGAAAAAATACCACCCGTATATAATCCACATCAATATGTCTAAAATACAAATTAAAAGTGAAACGATATTGTTGATGAAGGTAATCGCGAACATATTGATTTTTTAGCGTTTCATTAAGCAAATTTTAATTCAAAAACTATGCGTTGATTTTCTCATTTTTTATAAATAGTATACAATTTTTGATATAATTCTAATATTTGACA
This sequence comes from Protocalliphora azurea, assembly GCA_932274085.1. NCBI lineage: Eukaryota > Metazoa > Arthropoda > Insecta > Diptera > Calliphoridae > Protocalliphora > Protocalliphora azurea. The sequence goes on from OW026519.1 coordinate 40,095,506, forward strand.
ATCGGAAAATTTTTTTAAATAATTTTGAATAATTTGTAAAAATGTAAAAAGTTCCAATATCAAAAATAAATGCACATAAGCTATTCAAAATACAAATTAAGGGGGGATCGAAACGCTTCGTAATAGTGAACATAATGGGAACCATAATTTTGATTTAATTTACCTTTAGATTATAGAGTGAAAAACAAAGCATGAAGAGATTTTTTATATTTTTTTATTAATTTTTTCAATTGTATTTAATTCACTGATGCTTTTCTCACATTAATCATATAAATCTTTCGGTGACAAAAATACACACACTAGATTGGTATACATTTTCACAAATTTCAATCGGCGTCTTGGATGTGCCTCAACGATTACGAAATGTTAAAGACACGATGATCTTTGGTCAAGAATACTTTTTATGCATTTTTTTTTTTTGTTGAAACCTATTTTTTGTTTAACTAAAATAGAGTAGATATACTTATTATAAATATAATTTCATATAAAATCTAAAAACTAATATAAATTGAAAAAATTCTATATCGATTTCAAAGTGTTATATCGTTTTTGCAATTTAATATTTTATCACGCGATACTTTAGCTTCATTGAAATTACGCTGCCAGTGTACCTCGCGAAAAGGCACCTCTTATAGCCATTCACGTTTTTTCTCCTCAAGTTTGTGCACCTCTTATGGGACTGCTATTGAGGGCGCATTAACGAGATATATCTCACACGGTTCATAATTATAAAAGATATAAGCCTCAATTATTTATTTTGCAATGCTCCAAAGCGGAGCATATTTTCTAATCGAAAAACTAAAAAAAAAAAATTAGATTTTGAAGATTTAGGTTTCATCATTTGTCCACAGTATAATTTAACACTGGTCAACGACACATTGATTGAACACCAGTTGCTGTATTTCTACAAGTGTTTTTGTTACGTTATATATATATATATATATATATATATATATATATACATATATATATATATATATATATATATATATATATATATATATAAACTCCTTTACAAGTTCACACACTAATCCACAGTGAATGTACCTCGCTGAAATCGGAGTTTTGAGAAATGTACTATCTACTACGTTGGCATTAACAAGACAATTAAACAATTCAATTTCAACAAATATCAACTGTTATTACATTATCTGTATTGATGTTGTCATCAAAAATTAAATATTTTGTATTTAGCTGTTGAAAGTCTGAGGAAGAATAAGCAATGTGTGGAGCTTCTACAGAAAGTCTGTCTAGTTTATATAAGACTCAATAAGATCATAAGGTATAAACGAGCGAACAAAAACTTAAATAACTTTTAGCCCTTTTTCTAGAATTTTTGAATTCAACCTATGGTGCTAAAATTAGATTCAATTCCTGTGAATTCAGATCTGTAACCCGTTTCTTTAAAAATTTATTGCCACAAAACTTATTAAAGATTAAATTCAGTTTCAGCGAGGTTAAAAATTTTTGATAATGGGTTATATTTCTTTTATGTATTTAAGCTTTTGTACGTTGTACGCAAAGAGTGTCCAACTATAAATATATAGGACTCAATACGTTGGTGCTCGATTTTATTGATTTATAATACATTTTACCTGTGCTGTACTAATTTTATTTTTACATCAATCATTTAATAATTTTTTTGTTTTAATTTAAACAAAAAAACAAGATTATTTATATTTAATAAAAAATATTATTTATATTTAAAATAAAATTCTAATACTCATCGAGTTTTTAACAGAATGATTGATATAATATTCAAAATGAATACATTTAAAATCAACAAAAGTCAGACGAATTAATATTAGTCACCCTTTTTTAAACAAGACTACTATAAATTTCTAAAATTAAAAATTGTCACATAGTTACAGAATCTGTAATACAGGTTATTTTGCAAAGTTGTGTTTCATATGGATGCTAGTAACATATTTGCATATAAACTCTCAGACTTGAAAATCATCAAAATCAGTCTATCAATTATAAGTTATAGGCTAAAAATTTATAAAGTAAAAAATAATAATAATAATAAAATAAAATAAATAAATAAAAAATAATAAATAAATAAACAATTCATTAAGTATATTAATTTAGAGATTACTTGATTGTAATCTATAACTTACAATCATTTGCATAAACAACCAAAGTATTGGTGGTGTGGGTACATGCTTATGATCACAATTTGGAAATATCTGAATAAAAATACAACTAGAAGAAATACATTTTCCTACTCCCATGACACTGAGAACAACATATCAAAACCTCTGTAAAATATGTGAGTGAAAATTTTATTTATATTTTGTGTTCTGTATTTCATGTTCTGTTTTTATGTTGTATTTCCTCTCAAGTAAAGTTATGCAAGATAAACAAATTTTATAAACGGACATAAGGTCTATAATTATATATATTTAGGTGAGTCAAACGAAATCTACAAACAGTGTTAAGAAAATTACCCTTAGAAACTAGGAGTCTTAATTAAAACCTACCAGTAATAAAAAAAAGTCATAGGTCGCATTTATTTAGGCTTAGATTTTTTCCCAAAAAGGATCTCAAAAATTCACAATTTTTAGCTGGTTATGAAAAATTTATTTATTAATTTTTCACCATAGGATATTGGTCCTACAGAGGATTATTTAGTTGATTTTTGTAAGTTGTTGCATCCCTTGGCATGAGCCTGGTTTTAAACCCATACTTTTTGAATAAGTTTCCTTTGAATTCTTCATAAACACGTTTTTGATATACGCCTTTTGACAAAAACAATTGATCCACCCTACCGTACATATAACCAAAAACAATTTCAGCAGATGAATAGAAAACTTCTTTTAAAAGTTGATATTTTTATGCATGAATTAGAGAATGTTAAGCCATTTTTTCATAACACCTTGCAGCTATGATATTTTAACAAAAAAAGTACTTTAAGAGCATTTTTAATACTAACTTAAGTATAGAAGCAGTTGTTTTAAATTTTGCATTTGGAAGGAATTTTAAAACATTCAGAGTATATACATATATACTTTCCACACTTTAGTCATCAGCTTAGTTTGCCTTTTTACCATTAATATTTTAAATTCAAAACAAAAATGATAAAGTTAAAATATTAACCCTTGTCGATGTTAAAGCTGGTATCGTTATTTCTTAATATACTCTTAGTAACGGAGGTATAAAACTACCACAATTGAAAAATTCGATTGTATTCTATAATAAATATGTAAGCAAATAAATAAATAAATAAATAAATAATTAAAATAAATCCATGTAAGGATTGTGCACGAGGTAATTAGTTCATACAACTCTGGTTATAAAAAACCTATAGGTAAATCTTTTTAAAGTTTTAAAGTTTTTATTCATATTTAATAAATTGTTGAATATTTTCTGGAATATGCCTTCTTTTTTTCAAATCTTCTTGAACTAATATCTTTCAAGTGAATGGCCAGAAAAATTAAGATGCTCTGAGTTTTCTATTGAAACAGAGAAATCTTCTAAGAAGACACTCATTCACGTATATTTTTGTATTAATGGAGCCATTATTTATAAACAAATTGAATCTATCCCTGCGCAAAAATGGCTTGTCTTGTGAATTTTAATTTTTTTTCCAAGACAATTGTGTGTTACATTTCCCCTATCACCTGCGATATAGAATTCCTATCCAGAAAGTTGTAAAAAGTATGTACATTTCTTTATCTGTTAGAAAGTCCCGTAAAAAATTTGTAGAAAGACCTCTCAAATGATGCGTATTAATGAGTTAAATACGGAAAAAATATTAAAACAATTTTTAAAATTCATCCTCTATTCCCTACCATTGACTGAAAATTTCAAGTCTGGTATATTTTGTAGAAATAAAAATTTCGAGTTTCTCCAGGAATATATTTTTTTCGCAAGAATTTTAGACATTTTTTGGAAAAAATATTAAATTATTTTTCGAAAACATATAATACATGTGCAGAAATTTTGGTCCATCTTAGTAAATTTCGGACGAATTCACTAGAACGCATCTACAAATCTATCTCGATGATAAAAATTTCTTCTTCCCAAAATTCATTTATATTTTATTCACAACATGCATAAAAATACAAACATTTTAAGTCCAATTTCATAAAATGTGCTGACTTTCTTTTCAATCGTTGGTATGGAACTTAACATGAATTTTATTCTTTAATATTTTGACTGTATGCATCTCATTTATATGCATCGTTTGAGTGGTGTTCCTACAAATTTTCTTTCCAACAGGACACTCTAAAGTATAATTAACAGATGACGTTTATTGTATTACAAGTTAATCATATGCGTTACTTCCTTTCTGAAAAATTAAAATTTTGTAAAAAATAAATAATTGTAATTCATTAAATTTTATATCTTATGTCTTATGTCTTATGTCTTATATATATATATATATATATATATATATATATATATCTCACTATTTTTGTTCATAATTGCATATTTTTTCGTTGTAAATTAAATTTACTATTAAATGCACTTAATATTAAATGTTCATATTTTCTCTGAAGAGAACTTTATCATCTTGGTACGTATTCTTTACATTTTTTATTTGTAAATTATTTAATAACTCAATATTGCTCAGGCATAAAAACTTTGCAGTCCTTTTGTTAATAACAGAATCATGAAAATACATATGATCTTAAAATAAAAATTGAATAGCAATTTATTCAAAGTGCTATCATTCATGAAATTCTAGCACGAACAAATTTACTGCTACTGTTCGTCTTTTATGTAAATTTTATGTTTTCAATAAATTATAGAAAGATGATTTGCGAGATACGTAGCTTTTTCATTTTTTATAAAATTTCTGTACAAAACCGATATACAAAAAATAATGGGCCATTATTAAAAATTATTGATTTTAGGTATTCAAAAAAAAAAAAATTTTTTTTTTGATGGCACATTAAAATTCAATTGTATACATATAAAGTGAATGAATGTGAAATCAGTTCGCATTAATCATTTCTGGAGGTGGAGCAAAAGTTATAGCGGTTGTAATTTGAACATATATATTTTTTTTTACAAAAAATTTAAAATTACAAGTAATATCAAAATCTGCTGAGTTAGTCAAATAAAATTTATGATATTTTCAATGTTTGATGGTATTAGAGCGACACAGTTAAAGGTTCCCTAGTAAAACTTTAAAATTTTTCTTTATAATAAAAATCGCGATTTTTGGATTTTTCCGAAAGATGGGGATCGAATATAAGTTATTTCTCCATATAATATACGAAAATATATCTTGTTATAGTCTATTACAAGGAACCGATATTTAAAATTGTAATCCTTTCCTAACTCAAGTAATTTTTGTTTTTGGTCGATAACATTTTTATATTTAAAAACAATATGATTTAAATTTATGGTACCGATGAATTATATTTATCGCCATTCATATATATATATATATATATATATATAATTATATATATATATATATATATATATATATATATATATAATTGAATGGCGATAAATATAATTCATCGGTACCATAAATTTAAATCATATTGTTTTTAAATATAAAAATGTTATCGACCAAAAACAAAAATTACTTGAGTTAGGAAAGGATTATGCAAGATTTGTGCAAATTCCAATTTCCTGTATAAAAATACAAAAACAAAAAGTGTAATTTTTGCGTTTCGCTCTTGTTATCCAAATTTTGAGACTATCTACTGCTATTTAGGGCATATCAACGAAATATAGCGCAAAATACGCCTAATTTGTATTTCATTTAGAGGCGCAAAATTGCCGCCCAAAAAAAAACACAATTTAAAAAAATTAAATAATTTGTTCACCAAAATTTTACTACCCTTTATGTAAATGCTGAAAGTCTTCACAACAACAAAGAGGGTATAGAATTTATCGACAACGCCCCATTAGTTTATAAAAGATCGAATGAGTTCAAAAAGTATAAACACGCAAACAAAAAGTGTAGAAGAATGGGAAAAACTTAATAAAATTTTAGCTTTTTTTCTAAGTTTTTGGATTATGAACAACAGCCATTATTATAAAATGAAACCTATGATGCTAAAATTTTACACTGTATTGGTTCTAAGTTAAATCAAGTTAAATAGTTTTAGCACAAGATTTATTGAGGATTTAAGTTAGTTTCATCCAGGTTAAAATTTTTCGATAATTGTCCATATGCCGTTAATGTATTTTTCATACGACATATGTTCATTCTTAAATAGATGATGTATACAGAGAACACCACGGTGGGACGCTGAAGAGTGCTGATGACAGTCGTGGTTGACTAGAAAATGCATTCCATTCTGCCGAGTGTCCAATAAAACTATTACAATGAATTCTTCTACAATTTCTCAGCGAACTTAAGCCGAAATAATATATATATATATATATATATATGTATATATATATATATATATATATATATATATATATATATATATATATATATAACTACGTTTATACTTTTATTCTTCTGTAAAAAGAAAAAATTATAATAAAAAGGAGATAAAATGCACACAAAAAATTGGACAAAATTTATTCATTGCAATATGTACACTAGGGTGATACAACATTATATGAAGAAAACCAAAGTACATTTAAATGTATCTAAAATTATGAAAGCGGACATCATTGAGAATATATTTGCCAAATTTCAACTTCCTACGATATTTAAGTCGATAATTCTAGAAGAAATCTTAGAAAATTCTTTCTCATCAAAATTAATGATATAAATATCAAACGATAACTAATAAAAAAATTATTATACACATTTTTTGCAATTTTTCCAAAAAAAGTTTATATGAACAAAAAAGGACAATTTATCTAAATTTTGTCAGTAAAGTTTTACTTTTTTTAATATGAGTTATTTCTATTAAAATAACGACTTCATCCATCAAACAAAATTTATTTATATAAAACAAATATTTGAGCCAAATTTCGTACCCCTAGCATGTCCGCCGCGAGCCCTACCTTATATTAGATTTTCACGAGGACCTAGAATATATATACTTTGTGATTATTTGACATGTTATACACGGAATGACAAACTGAATATACCCCCATCATTTTTTGACGGTGGGTATAAAAAATAAACATAATTAATAACATTAAAAATTTTAAGTGTTTAGGGTTAAAAAATAATAACAACTTCTCATACTTTTTAAAGGTTTTGACCTCTCGTAGTTTTACAAACAACTGAAGAAAATGAAATTCTTGAAAAAATAGCAGCTTTTAGAATACTATATTTGGTTTTTTATTTAGTATAGTTTTATCAGTTGAAATTTTGCAGTATTCATATATAGTAGTTCACCAAAAAATACAATTTTAATAAAATTTCTACACTTTTTAAAAAATATTTATGATCAGCTCGTATTGTATCATTTCCTAATGTGCGTTTTTAGGAATCTGAAGATGAATTAATTAATTTTTTCTTCTCATTTTTAGCTCATTTTATTACATTAGAATCGTAAAACGCAGTTTATCAGGATATTCTAATATATACGAGTACATATATAAAAACCTTATATAACAATAGACAAATTTAAAATAATTTCTTCAGATTACGTGACACTCATAAAAAATGAATAAATAAACGACATCCTTATTAACCCATTTCCGACCATTACCCGATTCCGTTAAGATAAAATAATAAAATTTTTTGTAGAGTCTATCTTAGTCTATTATTGATGACGTAATTATTTTAGTATCGGGTGTTGCAAAAAGGCATCAATGGTCAATTAGAGGTATGCTGTTAAATGCTATAAAAAGCAGAAGATTAAACAAATTTTATAGGAGAGATGAGTTTTATTTGCCATTTGAATTAAGTTTTATGATTATTTTATAATTGTTATATTATATATCCATATTTAGTGCGAAACAGCAAAATTGGAGGTGGTCCATTTCAGCAGAAATTTAAGGCATTTAAATGGCCAAGTCAAAGGTTCAAAGAATTTGACGGTGTAAGACTAAATTATCTCTTATAATGTTTAGCAAATATGAAATATGTTTCATATCGAAGCATTTAGAATGTTAAGAAACATTGCATTTAGGAACGTTAAACGTTGGCATTTTTTCCGTCTGCAAGTTGTTCTTTGGCTATTTCTCTTTTAATTCCAGCTGGCTCATATTTGCAGCCCTTGCAATTATACAACGATTTTTTGCCGCGCTCACCTTTGAACTGATGAAATTATTCCATAATGGTCATCAATACATTTTGCTTCAAAAATGATTTAAATCGATCCTGTCATACTTAGTTATGTAAGATGTATTTTCATCCTGTAGATCATAGCAAAGCACCAAATGCAGAGGCACATAGATGTATTCCAATTTACAAAATTGCAATATTATCCTATCAAAGAATAGGAAAAATTTTCTTTTGTTTGTTGCGGCGAATTCTCTACCAGATGACTGTTCCATTGTACTTAGAATATTCTTCTGATTTTATTCCACATTCTGGTGTTCCCATCCCACTAAACTCATGTCCATATTGTGACTATTTTCTTATTGTTTGATATTTTGGCTATGGTTTGAAAAGTACCTTTTTATTTTTTGTTTGAATTTTCTAATTGTTTTTTTAATAAAAAAAAGACCTATATCATATACCAATTTTTTTCTTAATTAAGATAATAAAGATTCCAAACTAAATATGCTTGCATAAAACGTTAATATTTACCTTTTTTACTAAGTTAGTTAGAGAATAGGTAAACTTACTAATGTGAAAATGCAACAGTGATTGAAAATGGGTTAAGTTAAAAAGAAATATTTTCTCAGATATTGCTTAAAATAGTTTATGTATATAACAGCAGTTGCTATTGATAGAAGAAAAAAAAAATATAATAATATTTTCAGCATTAAATTTTCAAATAGTTCATTACTTTTGATAACAATATATACATATTATTTAACTGAGGTCAATATCATTATATTCTGCACCACTCTACGTGGATGGGGTATTATGCATTTGTTCTGATGTTTGTAACTCACAAAAAATCTTCGGACCCCAAACTTAAAGTATACCGTTCAACTCAGAATCATTTTTTCAGCTGGCTGACTGGCTGTCTGTCCATGTAAACATTGTAGACATAGTACAGGTCGAAATTTTAAAGATATCTTTATGAAATTTGGTGAAAATAATTAACTCGGCACAAGGACGAAGCCTATTTAAATTGGTTGTGATCGGTTCATTATTTCACCTAGCCCCCATACAAATGTCTTCTCGGAATATGGGTTCAATGATTTAAATTCCTTAAATATAGCAATATTTTAATGAAATTTGATGTGAGGAAGTTTTCTATGAGTGCCAATCTTTGTGTTAAATTTCATGAAGCTCGATGCAAAATATACCATAGCTCCCATATAAACCCCTCTTCCGAAAACCAATTTAACGTGCGTAAATCAAATACAAATGTTAGTATTAAGTTTATAAGTATATAAGTAAATAAGCTTTATACAAATAGAAATCACGGTGACAAATTTTATGAGGAGCCCATTTTCGAGAATCACCCACCCTAAACTACATAAATTCAATTAAATGTTAGTTTAAAGGTAATATTCTGTATTTGTATATTTTACTTTAGACTTAGTTAAATTATCGGTCTACAATTGGCCTCATATCTAGCATAAAAAGCTTCCATAAACTTTGATGGACATACACAATGGTGTAGGGTATCATATGGTCGGGCTTGACTGACTATGTTTTTCTTACTTGTTTTAGTTATTTTATTTCAGTTTATAATTGCGATTGAATTAAATTATAAAAAATTAATGAAAAACAAACAATACTATATTTTATTTTTGAGATGGATTGAAAAAATGTATATTTAATTAATATTTAAAATATATATATAGTACGTACTTGTAATTAAACCATTCTTTCTATCTTTATTTATTACATTTTTATGTTAAAACACGTAAGTATGTATAAAATTCACATTAAAATATAATAGTAATTAATTTTATTTACTATTCATTTGATTAAAACCCATTCATAAAATTTAATTAAGTTAATATAGTTTTATGTCAAAACGTTAGATAAAAAACTCGCTTGCGGTTAAAGAACTAAAAAACTAAATAAATTAAATCAATTTATTTGGTTTTTGCATGTATTTTAAATGTCTGCATAAATATTTATTAAATGTGAAGTGTAGGAAAACTTATTCTTTTGATTCGCCACCCTTGACCATTAGAATGTCCCGTTGAAAAAAAAAAATGTTGTGAGATAACTCCTCAAGTCATAAACAGCAGAATGCAGGCGAAAAAAATTTATCTCCACTTCCCTACCAGCGATTTAAAATAAAGGTGCTCCTAGTGCATTTTAAAAATTATTTATTTATTTAATTATTTATTTTTTGCGTAACATGCTGAAAATTACAAATTTACTTAAAATTCGTTTGCGTAAAATTTCTCCTTATCGATGTGTTTGAAATGATTTCACGTTTTTTCTGAAAGAAACCGGACATAGTTTAAATAATTTGCTTATTCATGTTAGAGCTTTGAAGCCATACAACATCATACTTGAGAAAAAAAAAAATAGATACTCCACAAAACGTATGTGTATTTAAGGTCACCTTGCAGCTTATTTAAAATTGTCTCATGACGAAAAATAAAGTAACACATATTTTTGCTTACAACTTTGTCTACTGCTAACTTATTTTTCTTTTTGTGATCAACTTATCTTTGAAAAATGCTCAAGATTTTATAATGATTAAAATTTTCGAAATATTTTGAGTGTTTGCTTCACAAAAAATTTTTTGAAACTATTGAAACTCATCCAAATTAGATTTACAGAAAAATTGGAAATAAGTTATATTAACCAAATAATTAGTTTCTAGAGTAGTATAAAAGTTAAATAAAGACCTTACAATTGAAACCTGGAACAGGAAAAAATAAAATATCAAAAAACCAACACAAAGCCAAAAAGGTGGTAAAAAGTATTCCAAACATTGGCTAGACGTGTCAAATGCTCTGAACGCTATGTGCGCAAAGGTAAAACCAATATTGGACTTGGAACATTTAAAGTGCAAACGTAATGAAGAATGCTGAACCTAAAAAGAGAGCAAAACTCCTAAAAAAGATTTCTACAAAGTTGTTGTGTAATAGATGATGAAATAATTCCTGACGCAGCTGAAAGATATTGGACCCTTGTCAAAAAGGAATTAAGAAAGGCTAATGCTACGCCCAGAAATTTAAAAATTTTACGCAAAGTGCAATCGAATTAATAATGGAGAGTGTTTCAAAGAAAATAAGAAAAAAACGTTTCTAATCGTTAATTTATTATTTATGTTTACGCGTAATAAATCTGTAGAAATAAACCCGAGTCAATTTTTATATCAATATTTGTATTTATTTCTAACGCACACCTTACTTTAATTCTGGAACGCACAAATGTTTTTCAATGTACGCTCCAACAGTCGATTCTGTGGTCTTTCTCCAATAAACACTTTACTTATTTTTCGAAACCAAACTAAAAATATACTATTTTTTACTGGAATATTAGCATTATTACAGCTGCATTAGCACTGTTTTTTATTTTTTATTTCTTTTTTTTTATTTCAATTTTACTTTTGTCAGTGCAAAGTGATGCAATAACAAAATGTGGGCGGTGGAGTGGAAAAAAGGCTGACATTAAATAATTTAAAAAATAAAATATAAAAAGCATATATAAGTAAAATATTTGTTACTAGTTTTTGCTGCCCATAAAGCCATTTGAGCAAAATGCACACTTAAATCGAACAGAAAAAATCTCAAATAAGTAGTTAGTTGTCTCTTCAAAATAAAAACAAATCAATTAGGTATATTTTGTTTGAAAATACAGAGCTGATGTAGATTATGACAGTAATGAGCTTAAAGTAGTAATAGAATTTTAATGTTGTTATTTCCAAATTTCCAAAAAGTCAAGTTTATCACTAATGTTAAATGTAAATTAATTCACATAATGGAAGAGTGCAATGATTTTGGTGAGTTGATTATTACGGAAGGGATTTATAAATTAGAAAAATTTAAGGTTGAGTTTGAAACTATATATTTTACCAGTGGCAATTCGTGGCCTGTTGCTCGTGAAAATTACCATATAGTTGACAATTTACAAACAGGATTCCGTCTTAGATAAAGTAAGATTGGATCATCTAAATTATGAGGGGATATTTAAAGTAAGAGCTATTTTTAATGGCCATAAGGAACTACTTTACGACATGAAAAGATGAAAAGTTAACCTTCACGAAAGCAATCAAGAACAGAATTGTTACAAGTGATGATATAAACGTATTCGCAAAAACCGATAGATACCCATATGTGCATAGGGATGAAGTTAGGAAACAAATTCAGGAAATGTTGTCTAATAGAATTACAAGCCTTCTAAATCTGCCTATTCTGCTCATCTATGGATAATTCCAAAAAAAGATGATGCAAGTGGATCTAAAAAGTGGCGATTAGTTTTCGACTACAGGAAACTGAACGAAAAACTGTGGACTATCGTTTTCCAATTCAAAATATCGACGAAATATTGGATAAACTTGGAAGGTGTATATACTTCACAACTTGATATACTCGATGAGATGAATATATACAAAACAGCATTTTCGATCGAAGGAATTTAAATTTCTTAGAATACTATTCATCCACCACTTTTCAAAAACTTATGAATGGCATCATGGGCGATTTGATCTATAAGGTTTTTTTTAGTGTATATAGACGATATAATTGTTTATTTTACTTAAGAACATATGAACTCACTGAGACTTGTATGCGATAAACTTAGGAAAGTAAATTTGAAAGTCCAAATGGAAAAATGTGAGTTTTTAAAGAGAGAAACTGAATGTTTGGGCCATTTCATGACACAGCGGGGTATAAACCAAATCAGAAGAAACTTGACTGTGTTGTTAATTATACTTTACCGAGGTCGCAGAGGCAAATAAATCAATTCCTAGGTCTCAGTGGATATTATAGAAAGTTTATAAAAGACCATTCTAGAATAGCAAAACTAATGTCAAATTATTAAGAGCGAACACCAAAGTAGATATAAATGATACGCACTACCTCGAAAGTTTCAAGACTTTGAAAATATTTCTTACCAGTGATCCAATTTTAATTTACCCTGATTTCAACAAGAAATTTGTTTCAAACACAGCGGTAATAATGAAAATTACGAGCAACTGAGAATGAGAATATATTACACAAAATTTAAGCTACGAATACAACAGTTTAATAAAAATTGCGAGATTTGCAATTTATAAACAGAACTTTAGGATTACTGTAACTTCTGACAGCTCTAGACAAATAATAATATAGTTTTATTGCTTACAGAAAACATTCCTGACAATAACTGATAAATTTTCCAAATTTGCACAGGCAATAAAAATCTAGAACAGGTCTTGGGTACAGTTTAAAAGAGCCCTAATTTAGTATCTGAGTATTGTTGGCAGCATTTGCAAAACCATAACTGAAAATGAGTTAGGTTTTAAAGTACTACCATTAACAGAATTTCTAAGACGGGAACATTTGGAAATCTATTTCACATCAAATAGTAACTACACATCAAACTCCTATATAGAACGTCTTCATAACGCCATGAATAAGCTTATCCGATTGCTCAGTCATAACCTTGATAAGAATATCGACAGCATTGAGGAGAAAATGTACAAGGTAATTTCTTTTTATAATAACACAATTCATTCAACCCTATATGAGGAATGTCAAATTCAAACCGGTCAACTTTATTTAAAAAGTGATAAAGGTGGAAAAAATCATGCTAAATTAAAAAAAATTCATTTTGATATACTTAGAATTGTAACAAATATTTATCCTTAAATACACTTGAGGTTTTCTGACAAATTATTCTGAAATTATATTAACCTCAAAAATATCATAATGAAATTTCTGAATCACACACACTGTCCCATTAGCTGCAACAGTTTAAATTATATACAATTTTTAAATTTTCTTGTCAGTGTTGTCAAATTTCAAGAGTTTGGTTACAAAATTTACCATACACATAAAAAATTTTATCAGCATTACCGCTGAGAATTTTAAAAAGTATCCAAAAAGGGGCATTAAGAACTCTATAATCTTTTTTTTTTTTTTCTTTAAAGAGGCCAACTGCTTCAATACCTAAAAAACTCCTTAAAATTAAAAGAAAATAGTATTTAAAAAAACTACTAATTCAATTTTATTAATAACAAAATAATTTACAATAATATTTATTATTGCAAAAATAAATATTAATTCATAAAAATATTTTGCATAAAATACTCTTTTTTATTATTTAAAATTTTGCACTTTTGTGCAAAGCGCTCACTCATGCACCAGTCTTCTAAATCCCCATCTAACAAATTTTGTGCTGAAAGCATGGAACCACAACTATTGACTTAAGTCTGTCGGACAACTTATTTTTCGTTAGTGATAATTTAGAAAAATATCGTTCCCCCGAGGCACTGCTATGAGACGAAATCTGTTTTTGAATTTTCCCAATCCGGTCCAAAAAGATTCGGCATTTTATGTTTTAAATAGTTGTTCGTGAAATTGATCATTAGCTTTAGTTTTTAACAGTTTCAATTCATTTACAAATTCATCATGTTTATAACATTGTGAAATAATCTCAAAATTAATAATATATAAAGTATCATTGAAATTAATATATAGTTGGCCTAGTTGGTAGTGTGCTAGTCTGTCAGTCTGGGGGTTGTGGGTTCGATTCCCACCAGAGTCTCTGGTTTGTTTCACTACAACGAGCTAAGGTCTTCGTTACTCCGCTTGGTTATAATTAGAATATAATTTGTAATTGTATTGTAATTATAAATAAATAAAATAAAAAATATATAGTTGGTTGCAGCGTTACCGTTTAGCGACCTTAGTCGCCTATGGTGGTGTAGGGTATAAAAGGTAGTTTTTTATACCCTATAATTTATTATTTTAAATAAGTAATTTTTTATTACTTTACCAAGGCACTGACGGATACTAAAAATCTTTCGAGAAATGTGTAAGTTACGTGGAACCAACATGTACAGAATATATATAAATGTTGATAATCTACGTTATAATCACATTTTTTGGGATTTTGTTTGTCCAACAATTTGATGTAATTTTCCGGTCGTCAACATTAATCTGTGTACATGCATTCATATACTTGCAAAGTGTTTTATATTAATCTTGAAAGCATAACTCTGCGTTAAATTGTTTTGTTCTCAATTTATTCATTAAATCCTTTAAGTTTAAAAGATTTAGTTGAGGAATTACAGATGTGATTTACTTTGCACAGGGACTTTTCCATTATTCATTATTTTGACGCAATTTTGTATGTATGGTTTTCGTTTTTGATATTTTATAAATTATCTTACAATTTCAAAGATTTGGCAAGTGCAACTCCTATGACAAAAACGAAGCCTATTGGAATTGTTTGTGATCGGTCCATTATTTCACCTTGCTCCCATACAAATGTCCCCCCTGAATAGAGTTTAAACACTCAAAAATATCTTAAAAATAAGAATATTTTATTGAAATTCGGTGCAAAGAAGTTCTGTACAAATGTTAATCTATGTACCAAATTTTATGAAGATCAGTCCACAGTTGATCATAGCTCCCATATAAACCCGTCTTCCGACGGAGCTTCGCGAAAGCTCCAGAATTTGTCCCTCTTGAAAAAAAAAATAATAAAGAAATTTTTAAATCCTATATTTTTGTCTTGATTCGAACTCTTATACTTATATTTTTAATCTTGAGAGATCTAGATAAGCGAACTATGAACTACACAGATATTCAATGAAATATGTATGTGTATGAAGATACATTCGGAGGCTAATGGACAAAAGGGGTAAATAATGTAAGAACTTGTATATCAATTATGTACCAATTATGTATGATACATTTTTCTTAACACTTAGGATCAACTGTCTGTAGTCTAGATGACATGCTAGCACATACTAACAACAAGACAAACGTTGACAACAACACGTACTTCAACAACACTCACGTTAACAATACTATACACGTCAACAACAACACACACATCAACAACAACAACATATACGTTAATAAAGGTACTCAACAACAAAATAACAACATACGCGATAACAACACAGACAAACACAAATAGAAACGCACAAACAACGAGCTTAGCTACCAAACAACAGGTCTTGAACGTCAAAAGTGTATATAATATTACTCTGATAAATGAATATTATGGCAACCCGATATTCTTAATGCTTTGATAAATGAATTTTATAACGACCCGAGATTCTTAACGCCAATAGAGCACATATACAATACAAGTCGTCGAACTGAAGGAAGGTATCAGGTAGATTGTTTTAGAAACAACTATGGAAAGAAGAGCCTAAATGTCATACTACCAACCATCTTCAACAAAATACCCGTAAACATTTTAAACCAACAAAATATGCATAAAAGGAAAAAATATTCATAAAGAAATACATTATGTCCCCAGATTATACAACAAAACGTTCCTGAACTCTAAATATATGATTTGTTAATTTGTATGTTTTTTTTATGTTTCGCTATAAATAAATTAAAAACAAGCATAAGAAGCGTTTAAAAATATTAAATGAAAAAAAAAAATATAATTGTCCCAGCTAATACTTTCTGTCACTCTGACTAAATATATTTCTATCACTCTGACTAAGTATCTAAATACCGTAATCAGTTGTGTGTACCATAAATTAAGTAACCGAATAGTACTTGCAATCGAATTCGAGTTAGTACTTGGAACCGACAAATTTTGATTGGCAAAAAATTCGGTTGCCACTACGAATATGTTTTCTCTGTATATGATTCAATCTTGTATCAATTAGCAAATTGAATGATAGTAGTTGTACAGTTGTAACGAAAGGATCCAAAGCTGAAGTTTATAAAGAAGAAGTGGACATAAAAGAGATAACACGTATTTTGCTTCATTATTCGAAAATTATGGTAACATAATGCATACTAATAAAAAGTGCAATGATTCTGAAATTGGGCTATGGCATATGGTCATCTAAATCGGAAATAATTAACTAAACTATAGAAATATAATATGGTTAAAGGACTTTCAAAGTTACAATATGTAGAAATTGATTGCATACCATACATTCGTGGTAAAAGAACATGTTTACAATTCCCTGGTAAAAATGAAAAGTCAACTTCTGAGATACTTGAGCTTATTCATACTGATCTTCGTGGTCCAATAAGGACTAAGTCTCTTAGAGGGAATTTTTACTTCGCAAGATTCATTGATGACTATTCTCGAAATGTATTTGTGTACTTCAATCTTGAAAAGAGTCAATATTTAAATAAATTTATGGAATTTAAGAAAATGACAGAAACTCAAATAAAAATTTTACGAAGAGAAACGGAACATAGTTAGTTAGTGAAAATTTTACTAATTTTTTGAAAGATAACGGAATAAAAAGGCAATTAACAACAAGTTATACACTACAGCAAAAAGGATGAATGGACAAAGATCATAAATCCTCCTGCTTATATCAGAAATCGACCGACAAAATTAAATGGTAGTAAGACACATGAAGAGCTACTGACACTTAAAAAGCCAGTCATAAATCATTTCCGAACAATTGGTAGTATATCTTTTGTATTAGATAAAACATCAAAAAGATCTATATGAATTGCATGAAGCAATAAACACGTTCTTGTTGGTTATTCAGAAGAATCAAAAGTTTTTAGATTGTGAAAACCAGGTGCAACACAAATCGTAATAAGTAGAGATGTGAAATTTTTAGAAAGTAAATATATATAAATAAGCAATTTTTTATGAGTTTGAGCAGAATGATTTAAGAAGAGATATACGAAATGAAATTTATTTAGAAAACACTGAAGTGATATGCTAGAACCAAGGTGAAATGATCAGCATTTAAGAAGCATTAATCAGAAAGAAAAAGCTGTAGAAATTCCTGTTGGTTCAATTAACCAGTAAAGACCTAGAACTTTGAGAAAAAATCAAGAGACAACTAAAGCTGTTAATGAAAATATTACTTACCCAATAACTGTGTCAGAAGCTATGACATCAGATTCCTATGAAGATTGGATTGGAACAATAGAAGGTGAATATAAATCATTAATAAAAAAATTGTACTTCTAGTTTGAAAGATTTACCAAATTGGCATAAATCTATAGATTGTAAGTGGGTATTTATGTCGAAAAATAGACCAGATTGTAGTGTAGAAAAACTTAACGCTAGATTAGTAGCAAAATGATATTCTCAAAAATTTGGATTAGATTATGTAGAAACATTCGCCCTTGTAGTTCATCAAACTTATCTGAGATTATTGTATGCTCTATTTCTTGAATATAGTTTGCAATTACGTCAATTAGATGTGTCGACTCCTTTTTTAAATGGAAATTTAAAGGAGGAAATTTAAATAGAACATTCGGAAGGCTTTAGTGAAAAAGCAAAGTATACAACAGAAGGAAAATATATTTGATAAGAAATAAGAAGAAAATAATGGATGTAGCTTTATACGTTGATGACTTAATAATTACAATTTACTGAAAAATTTATTAATGAATTAAAAAATAATTTTGACTTTCGCGATATGGGAATTCCTGAACATTGTATTGGTCCAGAAGTAAACGTAAAGGTAGATGAAATTTTTATTTCGCAAACAGGATATATCTTAAGTTTGATAAAGAAATACGGTTTAGAAAGGTGTAAACCAATAAAAAGTCTGATGCAGCCAAATATGAAATTAGAGGAAGAAGCAACGATGTCTGGGGAAGCAGATATAAAATAGATGAAAAATATAATATAAATATTCATTTATAGTTTCTGATTTATTTATTATTTCCCTTGTTAATAGAAATGTAAAATATGATCCTAATGAAATTTTTATTGAGTTTATTAGAAGTTGGCTACTGATTCCAAATGGCAATAAAGTTATATTAATGGTATCTTGGTTAAAATCTTATTTTATCGCTAACGATTGGTATGTAATATCATTAATTATGCTTCACAAAATAAATTTTATAGTATAAAATTACATACGAGAACCAGACTCTGATATCAAGATTCAATATTTGATATTAACACAAACCACTTTCAAATATATCAATCTGCATCTCATTTAAGGTGAACCCATTTTATCGTTAATTCTTAGGTCTGTAACGGTAGCCAAATTTTCTATATTTATAAGTTATAGAAATACATATGATATCAACTAATACCAACTGAACCATTCGAATTATATTATTAATAAATATCTTTACTAGTGTTAGAATATTATTTGTCCTCAAATTAGTTTATAACAATAATTTATAATCAAGATAACATATTATAGTTTTCAATATTGTTTTTTCATAAATTTTAATTATTAAATAAAAAAAAAAACTTTTAAAAATAAAACGGATATAAAAGCTTATGTAAAACTAGAAACAAAAATTTATAAACATTAAAAAATTTAGTTATTTCCATAACCATTAATTGTAGTCAATACTTTTATTTATATTTCATTTTGTACAACTGCTAAATGTTTGTTTTTGGAAATGTTCAATATTTCTCAAAGATAGCATTTTTTGTTTTAGACCATATTTTTTTTTTTTTTTTTTTATTGAGTGTTTTTTTCTCCTATTGGATACACATTTTTGTGTAGTCTGTTAGTAAGTAATCAGTTTTTTTTTGCGCGTTTATGTAATAAAATAGTGAATATTTGTGGAACAAATAAACCTAAATAAATGCAAATGAAAATGGTAAAAATAAAATATAAAACCTGAAAGTGGTATTCTATACCATTTTAAAAATTAAAATAATATATAATATACTTTCGAGGATGTTTATTTTTCGGTTTCCATTAAATCAAGTTTTGTTATATTTCAAAAGAAAATATGAAATTATCGAACTAAGTTCATATATAAATATGTTTATGTAAATAGTTGCTAATTAATACTAATTTTAATTAATGCGTAAATTATAAAAATATAATTTAATTTTAATATCTAATAGCAATTTTTTTCTATTATTTTGTAAAATATGTAATAGTCTCAAAAAAAAAAAGAAAAAATAATAAATTCGAATTAAAATGTTTTATTTTAACAAATTTAGTATACGAAACATATAATTTTTGGTCATATTATAATCAAGTTGGATTATATGAAATTATAGTATTATAAAATGTATTAATATATGATAAAGTGGCATCAAAATAAGAAAAAAATGCACCATAATGTGATAAAATGTAAAATAAATTGGTTCGTAATATTATAAAGTCAAATCATAAAGTTATATATATATATATATATATATCCACAAATATTAAAAACCCATGGTGTAGAGTATCTAGTGACCGAATCTCACCGATAACATGTTTTTACTTGTTTTTTGGATAAATTTGCTTAAATTATTAACAAAATCTGATCAAACGATCATCATTATATTTACTTTATTTTCATTATTATTCGGTAATACATTTTTTTGCAGTATGAATAAATCTGACATAAAATTAAGTGTTATCTTCATAATCTGAAGTTTATGTATCTGTCTAAATATATAAATAAAACAAGACCGGTCCGGAAATGTATAATAAATTTTATTTTAAATTTTCTCTCAAAAAATTTATAAACCTAGTTATTTTTAGTTTTTAGAGATAACTCTGACGATATTTTCTAAGTAAAGTCGAATTTAAATCAAAGGAATGAACTTGTAATTAGATAGTCAAGTTTTTTATAAGAAAGGCAAAATATACTAAAAATACCACCAATAACTATGTTGATTTTATTGAATAATTTCCGGTATTTAGTACAAATGATAATTTTATATTTTAATTCAAATTAGATGTTATATCTATTTATACAAACTTTTGTGATATGAAACCATAGAATTTGTTTCATGACAAAGCTTTTAAAAAGCTTGCTTTAGTTACGCGAATACGAGATTTGTGTCTAAACTTTATTATGGAAATAGCACAGATGATAGAAAATTAGGTATAAAAGGGACGTTATTTATGAAATTTAAACAATAAATCGATTGAATATATACTTAAATTATAAAATAACTCAATTTCATCCCGATTTTTATTTGAAAATTTGCTCATAATTAACACTAGTTGGTTTCCTTACGGAATTGTATTAATTTTTTTTGGTTTAAACTTTTGTAATTTAGCGTTTAAAATATATTATATAATAAGAATTTGAATCTATTCTTCAATAGAATTTTAATTATTTATTTTTAATATTATTTTAAGCAAAACAAAGTTGATTTTCTTAAACCCTCTTTTAGCCTTATCTCAAAAACGTGTAAAAGTAATTATCAAAAAACGTTACCAACGACATTTCACTTAAATTTATGGTATCGATTAATTTATTTTCGTCGTTCTTATATCTATATATTCAAGATTTGTACAGATTTCAATTTGCTGTATAAAAATACAAAATCAAAAAGTGCAATTTTTCTGTAATTTTCAAAAAGTTCATAAATTTTTTTTATTAAATTTATTTCTAATGCTCCTTCGATTTTATTATGTAAAATAAGACAAAAAAAATTAATTTTTTGCAATAATCCATACTATACCACAAGAAACTATGAATGTGCCTCGCAAAAAACTAACATTTTTAAGAATTTTTGCTCTTGTTATCCAAACTTTGAGACTATCTGCTCTCTTGACTACTTCGAGCACATTAACGAGATGTAACGCAAAATACGTATAATTTCAACAAGTGTTAATCCGTATTTCAAAATTTGTATTACGTTGACGGGCACACAGACCCGCCCAAAGAACCGATTAAATTAAAAAAAAAACCAAAAACTTAAACAATTTGTCATCAAAACTTGGCTATCCTGTATTAAAACATTTAACAATTGTATTATATACGTGTCAGTAAAAATACATAAAAAGTTATTTTTGCAGTTGGATGTACAGTTTCCAATATAAATTATTGAAAGCCATTACTTGATATAACATATTTATACATAATTTAATTTTTTTAAATCAGTACCTATAAAAAAACACCCTTTAGTATTATATAACTTTTAAATGTCGACGTCATACTGTTTTATGGATAACTTAGGTGAAATGTTGCTTTCTATTATTGTTAGAGCATAAAAATGGCAAAAAGCTATAAAAGGTAATTCATTAGGCTTTCGAAGTAATTGTTATTGCTTCTGCTTCAGTTGTTGTAAAATGTTATTATTGAATGATTGTTATAGTTATCTGAACATTTACTAGTTTATTCTTCTGCTAGAAGAAAACAATTTGGAAACAAATACATATAGTGCTAACTTTTACACATGTTACCAACAATTTTTATAGCTGAAATAAATCTATTAGAAAATTTAATAGACATTTAGTCAATAAAGATTATTTTAGATTTAAGTTGTCATTAACATGAAAATTAAAGAGAGGTTTATTGCACAACAAGATTTAAAGGAATTTATATTATGTCTATTTAAGGAGAAAACAGTGGTATTTTAAATAAGAACTAACAAATTGAATTTAAATTTTCAAATTATATCAACACTTTAATCTTTATTATTTACAAGAGATCACAATACTTCAACATGAAAAAGCATTCTACAGAAGACGGCTTTTGACATTTGTCACCTTCACAAGCCCCATAACCTTCATCATATTTTTTTATTTTTTATTATTATTTTTTTTATTTTATACAATAACAGTTTCCTGTAAACAAAAATGATGTGGTTTCTTTTTATGATAGTTCATAACGGAAAATTAAACGGAAACAATGTCGGAAAAGTAATGACGAGGCCAGTGATGTCAGATGGAAATAACTTTCCCTTTTTGAGGGAAGTTTTAAAGAAAGTTTAAAAAGAAAAATTGAGTTAATTTTAATTTTTAGCAAAATACGGGGAATTTTCAAAATGTATTTTTTTCTCAAAAAACGACTAAAAGTAGGAATAAAAAAAGGGAAAAATTCAATATTATAATTCACACTTATATTTGATGGAGACCCGTGAATAATTACAGACATTTGGAAAAGCCTACTCTGTGTACTCAATAGTCGCATTTTAAATTATTTTTTTGTAGTTTTGTATTGAATTGGAAACAAAAGTTATATTTTTGTTAATTCTTTGAATAATAATTATGATTTTAACGAGGAGGGATTTTTTTTTAGAAAATAGATGAAAAAGGGAATTTTTTTTAAAAACAGAGGGATTTTTCATAATTTGTATCTGACATCACTGGATCAGGCAACTATTTTTGGTGTTATTTGTACTTTAAAGTCATTTTTATTGTGGCAGATGTATTCTTGCTACAAAGTTTTGTGATGATTGTTGTAAATTTTCTTCTATATGACAATATATACAAATATCATTGTAGTGCCAAAAACAGTGTTTTAAAAATTATGATACTTTAAATAATTTTTATAGTCGTATAAATATTTAATTTAAATAATTCTTTAGAATACGTATAACTTATCAAATTATAGCAATATCATATTTACTATAACATGAGTTAAAACCAATAAATTTTACAGGAAATCAATATATAAAACTCACCTGTCAAATCAACACAACAATACTAGCGACATTATTATCTTCAGCATCAATGTTATTTATTTCATCATTGACCTTAACATAAATTTTGTCGCCATTCACTCGATGCTATTTGGTCCTTTAGTAGGAAAATGACTACCATAACTTCATTATTGACAACGTGGACACTAGATGATAGCCCATCAATTAGTGCATAACAAATCATCAACACATTCATCAAATGGAAATAGGTTGAGAAAGATGGTTATAATGAACTACAGCTTTATATGTTCATATTGAATACATACGCTTCCAGTGGTGACTACCACATAATGAAGTTTTCTAAGGAATTTTTAATATCCTGTACTTAGCACAATTTACCATGTTTCCGATTTTTAATGTATTTAAATGCCAGCGGCTATAAAATTATGAAATCACTGTCATCGGATAGCTTTATTACAATATTCAAAGAAAATATTTTGCGTTTCAGTAACTTATCAGACCATGAACGGTGTAACGAATTCGGAATTCAAATGCCAACGGCTGGCTAGATGGACGACTGACTGGCCGTCCATGTGAACCTTGTGCAAAAAGTACGGGTCGCAATTTGAAAGGTAATTCAATGAAATTTGGCACGTGGGAATTTTATGATACAAGACTATTGAAAGTGGCTGTGATCGGTCCATTATTTCACCTAGCCCTCACAAAAAGGTCCCTCAGTAATAGAGTTTAAACAGCCAAATAATCGGACTTTGTGGATAAATTCTAAACATTCTTTGTTGCTGTGCAGACATTCAACAGTTACATACAGTGTAATAAAATTTTTATGTCGAAATTTTAAACTTTTTGTTTTTTTGGGCGGGTCTGTGTGCCCCTCAACGAAATACAAATTTTTCAATAGGGATTAATACTTGCTGTAATAATGCGCATTCAATGCAGTAGATAGTCTCAAAGTTTGGAAAACAACAGCGAACATTTTTAAAAAAGTCAATTAATGGGATAATGGAATTACATGGATTACTGGGTGAACTTAGTTTTATGTAAAATAACAACACGATGGAATCGAAGGAGAATTAAAAATAAATTTAATAAAAAAATACTAAAACATTGCATTTTTTGTTTTTGTTTTATATCGCAAATTGCATTTTGTAAAAATTTGGACTGTATAGATATAAGAATGTTGATAAATATAACGCATCGGCACCATAAGTTTAAGACAAATGTCGTTGAAACTTTTGTCAAAACAAATTTTGCTGAAGCACATCGCATGGCAGCACGAAATTGACCATAATTGGCATAATTGCTTTCAAATGGGAACACGACACAAACACATTGATGCCATTCATAGGGGAATGTGGAAGCGCTATTTTACTTTTCTCCCTTACAATCTTGCTGCGTTCGAGTCTAGACTTATTACTGGGAATTTACAGAATTAATTTCAGTTTAACCTTAAACTACTCGTATATTCATAAAACATAACAAGAATTTAGACTTAATAAATATTAATAATTTAAAACATTATTCTTAAATTTTCATACAAATATTAATATTTAATACTTTTTTTTTTTAATAAAATGTTATTTTTAAAATCGGGTTTTTTAGAAATTCGAAAAGTGGCTATTTTGAAAAAACCAACAGTACTTAAACCGAAAAAACCGAGTCGATCACCCAGCCAGTGTTATCAGATGGATTGAATTTGAGGGAATTTTTATAGAAAATTTTAAGGAAGGGGAAAAAGGATGGGAATTTTAATTTTTCTGAAAATGAAGGGATTTCTTTAATGTTACAAATTTTCCTCCAAAAACAGCAACAAATCATAAGTAAAAGAAAAAAATCCTAACTAATTTTGTTTCAAAAGTGTATTTCAGAAAAATTATTTATATTCAGTTGTATTATAATATTTTTTATCACACGCAGAATTTTTTTTTTTTTTTTGGAATTTGGTCTTTTTTTTATTAAATATTAATAAGATGAACCAAAATTGTATTATAATTTTCAAAAAAATTAAAACTGTAAAAGTTTTTCCTTATCATTGTAAAGATATTATTGCGATTGAATTAAGGTTTTTATAATTAAAAAATTTTGCTTCAACAGAATTGTTTCGTTACTTAGCAACTTATGTTTTTCCAAATACTGGTGTTAGCCACCGAATAATTGACAACCAAAGAAATAAAAGAAATTAAAAACACAAAAATAATTTAAACTGTCTTTGGGAAAATATCTAAAATGAATTTTAAATATTCATATTGGTCTAAATTTGGAAAGGTATGTGTGTTTTGTCAATTTTTTATACTACGCTTTAATAGTATTTGATATGTTTTGGTCATTTTATTTTTATCAATGAAATATTCACAATTTTGCCTTTTTGATATAGACAAAGAATGTTAAAGACTAAGTTTTCGCACTACTTCTAAGTTGGTCCTTATGGAAAACAAATTATATACTACGTGCAAACACTTATGCTCAGAAAATGGTAAGTATAATTTACCAATAGAAATGTATGTTTCTAATATGTAAAAAAAATATCTTTTAACCATTTGGAGCCAGTGGTTATCTTCCAGAATGTTAGGCCCAGCTTTATCTCAATCTGTTACAAAAAATTGAAAGATGCATTTCATAAATAGATAAAAAATTAAAACCATTCTAACTGGTATTTTCTGTTGTCGCCATCGAATTGCTTTTTACGGATCATTTGTTTGTACCATTAATTCATGCATCGAAAAGTAGTTGTAATTGAATTTGTGATTTCACTTGTACCTGACAAAATTCGATTGACAAAAAATTCGGTTGCCTCGACGAATATATTTTTTATGTGCATAAATAGTAACGGACTACATGCATTTACTCCCTTCTTCATTTCCATAACATTTGTCTGAAACACCATGAAGTAAATATTCTGAGTAGTTATATGTGCTAAAGTCAAGATATTGTAATCCATCTATGTATGTATGGCTTTCCGAATACTTCCATAACAAATGGATTTTTCGATTAATATATTTTAAAACCCTTATAAAGTGAAACACTCTTATTTATTGTACTTTTGCTTTAAATTTTATAGAATTAAAGTACCGTTATAATATTTGTTTAAATAGCTCTTAAATAGTATTTTTTATTAGAAATTAATAATTACTTCAGTGTACTTGAGTCTGCAAAAAAATTTTATATATCTATAAAATATATCTTATTAAAAACAATGATTTTATTGAAGAAGGAAAATCGGAGGGAAATATTTTTTGTGAAAAAGGGAAAAGAGAGATTTTTTCAATGCAACAGAGGGATTTTTAAAATTTATATCTGACACGATTGCTACTAGCTGAGTTATACAGAAAAATTATTATTATTATTATTATTATTATTATTATTATTATTAATATTATTATTATTATTATTATTATTATTATTATTATTGTTATTATTTTAATAATTTTGCACCTGATATCTTTTTCAATAATAAAAATGATACCAGGTGCAATTTTTTTTAATATATAACTTCAAGATTCTTTATTCAATACCGAAAAAACTAAACTAATATCGTTAATGGTGTAATAGTAACTTTTGCTTAAGATTTTTTCAAATAAATTTTTTTTTAATTGATTACGAGAGATTTTTTTCTCTTTTGGCATTTGGTCGTGGCTTTTTTGATATTCTAAATTTGATTTAGGGAGCTAATTTGCCAATAAAAAATATTTGTTAGAATGTTTACTACATGATATTTTTAGGATGTTATATGATACACGATATACCCGAAATTTTCTATTTTTAAACCTTTTTTCATATTATATTATACAAAATAACCACAAAATTTTTAGATCACTCAATAAGCTATTCTAAAGAATATTTATTAACATCATCATTTTTGAGATCACAAAAATGCATTTTTGTCCATAAATTCTGCAAACTTCGTAAATGTGCAGTTGAGTCATATTTTTATAGTATTTAAGTTGGGCCTTGGATGTGCAGTGTAAAATGCATTTAGATAAAAGTACCTCGTTTTCCGAAATTTTTGTTTATTATTTTTAATTTAAAAAATAATCATTAAAATAAACTGCAGCCAGTTTACTTAACATAATTCTAAAATGTTTTTAGCAGTCAAAAATGCTGAAATAAAATCTAAAAATTTTGGTATATTTTGGAATAGAGTTTAAAATTTTTTACTAAGTAAATATATTGATGGGCCCCTCAGACCATAAGATGTTAAAGCCAAAAAAAAAAAAAAAAAAAAAAAAATTGCATGGTGTCTAGATGAAATAATGGACCGATCATAATTGATTTCAATAGGCTTCGTCATTGTGTTAAAGTAATTATTTATGCCAAATTTCATAAAGATATCCTCAAAATTACAATATGTTTATAATTTTAATTATCTAAAGTATATTTAATTTATAGAAATATTATTAAGTTTTATTTATTTTAGACATATTATTTAAAATTATTTCTATATATTGTAAAACAGTTAATGAAAATTTTTGTAATTTTTTTTTTTATTTTTTTGAAGCATTTATGAAAATTATTATATATTTTAGCTGACAATTTATAGATTTTAGTAAATAACAAATTAATTCTACTTCATTTAATTCATGGAAATATTATTAACTTCTGTAGTTCACTTTTTAAAGAGTAAACACATGTTCTCATTTAATGTAAATTTTACTGAAGAGCAAACCATTTGTCTAGACAGAAGTACACACAAAAATACACACAGAAAAAAATGGACTTAAATTACGAAATTGCTAACATTAATAAAATTTTTGCTCAATTTTGCTCCCTCCAATCACCAAAATGACAATATTAATTAACCGAAAATAATAAGCTTTTGGTTAAAACTTCAGTTTATTTAATAAGAACTTTGATAAAAATTTTACCTATAATCAACAAAAATATTTATTTATAAAATTGTAAAATTAATTGTATATATACTAATACAAAAAATTAGATTCTCAATAAAAATACATATATTTCAGTTAGACTTGTTTAGTTATTGCAAAATTCGAAAAAATATTTACAAAAAAATTTACAATCATAGTAGATACTCATTAAAAATGTTCCTGCAAAGGGATTAGAAATATTTTAAAATCTATAGGGTGACAAGCCAATAGGGTGATCAATAATTCGTCTATTTGGAGAAACCGGTTTTCGAATATATCAAATAGTTTGAATTTTGAAAAAAAACGGTTTCTGTTTTTTGAAGTTTCGAAAAAAAATTTCAGAAGTAAATTTTTCCATCAAAAGACCACATTTTTCTAAAAAATTAAAAAATCTTATAATACTCAAGTTAGAATTTATTAAAGTAAGAAAATAATCATCAAAAATGATAATAATCTTTACATAATAGGTAGAGAAACTAAGGTTTAGTATGAAAAAAGCGTGACTCAATTTTATCGAAATCGATTTTGCAAATAAAAGTGAACTATTATTACAAATATTGAATTAATAAAATTTCAAAAATACTTATTTAAATTGTTTGTAAGAATGTTATATGTATTACAAGAGAAAAAACTAATTCGCTTGATAGGCGTATTTTAAGACAATTATTACTTTAATATGTGTTTAAACTTATAGAATTAATTTCAATTCAACCATAAACTTTATTTATAAAACATAACAATAAATAAACTTTGAATGATTAATAACACGGTGCCACAGTGAAAAAACACTTGGAATGTAACATTGTGCAGTTTATAAATATGGGTGAGTAGATTATTATGCCATTTTTAGAATTTTCAATATATCCCCAAAATCGGTAGTTATATATAAAAAAACGCTTTTTCGGATTTCGCAGCTTTATATATTTTTATCTCGAATGCCTGTTAGCCGATTGACTTTTTCAAACGGCAGTAGAAAGAAAAAAAAAAATATATAGAAATTTATATTCAAATTAAAGAGACAAATTAAATTGTTTATTTTTTAGTCGTATTTTCTGGATTTTGTAACTATTTTTGAACCACATTTTATTATAAAACTTTTTTTTCATATTTTTTCCAAATACTTGGTATATATTATTAGGAGTAAAATGAGCTATCACTTTATAAAATCAGATTTCGTGTGTAATTTTTTGTTGCCATTATTTTATATAATAAAATTTGGCAACAACAAAATACACGTAAAATAACGTATTTTTAATAATTTTACAACTTCGAAGAAAATCATATGTTCTACAATTCTCCCAACCAAATATAGTATTAGGAAAAAATAAGAAGGAAATATATTTTCGAATAAAATATGGATCAAAAATGGCTGAAAGTTTCAAAAAGTAGGAACAAAAATAAAAAAAATTGACATCATGTCTTTAATATATTACACTACTTTGCTACGAATGTTTACATTTTTTTTTAAAAAGGTTAAATCTTTTCTTTATAATTGCATAACTGCTGTTCGAGTTAAAAAATTTTAAAACCGCGAAGTCCGAAAATCGTTTTATTTTCTTGGAAATAACTTCCGATTTTTGAATTATATCGAAAATTCTAAAAATTGTGTAATAATCTACTTACTCATATCTATAATCTACACTATGTTTTATTCCAAGTGTATTACTCTAGCACCGTGTAATCAGTTAACAAAATTTTCTAAATTTCCATTGTAATATTAGTATTTAGTATATATGCTTTTTTTAAAACGGGTTTTTGTATTTAAAAAAAACCGGTTTATTTGACATTTGAAAAATTAACATTTAAAAAAACTGACAATACTTAAACTGAAAAACCTGATTTTAAAACCGGAAATTAGAACAATATGAACAAATCCTCAAATATTATCATCATACCTTACCTGCTAAAGATGGCATGATGTAAATTTTTGTTTTGATATTATTATTAACTTTCGGCATCAATGACTTGAGCTTCTAAAATAATGGTTAAAAATTTTATTAAATGTTAAAAAATTGTGCTTAATGTATATATCTGCACTCAAGGGAAATCCCTTATCTAAATTTATACATTTCGGCTTATTCTAAGCGCAATTAATCTTCCTATCACCCACTGAATCCTAACTAGGAATGGGATAACCTACACCACTACATTTTTGGAACTGCGGCCAATGGAGAACCCATCCTTATAAAAAAATTCTTATATGGGAACCGTAATGCACTTATTTTTGTAAAACTTTATATTATGATTCATACTTATGTATATAGGAGTTATAAGTGTTTGATCTTATCTGAATACAAATGAAAATATTTTAATCAAATAATTGCTTAATTAAATTAAAATTGAAAAATCAAAAACAGATTTGTTTAAAAAATTTCTTTTCATAATTTTTTCTATGCACATTTTAATTCCTTAAAAACAGTGTAAAACAATCTTACCAGAATCTTATCTTAACTACAATTCATTTTTCAGAATTTTTCTTAAAATTAAATTATATTTCATTTGGACGCCTTCTCAAAACACTAAAAAAAGAATTGTAATTATTTTTTTAGCCAAAAGAAAATTTGCTTATAAAAATAAAAAAAAAAATAATAATAATAAAAAGCAATAAACAGATAAAATGGACACAATAGCAACAGAGCTACTTCATAAAACTAGTATTCAAAAAAATTTAAAGAAATCATAAAAAGTTCGACGTTACCATCAGTTTTGCTAGTTTAACCTTTTTAAGGTTAAATCTAGTCTTTTCATTTTGTTTTTAGCCTCAAAATTTTCGGTCTAGCTTTTAGCTGTTTTTGAGCCTTTTTTGATTCCTAAAATTGCTTTAAAAAGGCAAAGATTTTAGTTTTTCAACAAAGAAGAAAATAATTTCTTATTTCGCACACAAAAAAAAAAAACTAAAATTTTCGCATGCGGCACTTCAATCTCCAAATCAAATATAACCTCATTATTTTTTTGGACTAACTTAATTACAATGTGCTACTCGCAAATTTGAACAAGCTGCAAACTTCAGTGGTAATGCTAATTCGATTTTGCTGAATTCAATGGTGGCAGACGTTTGTCGAAGTTAACGGTTGTATTCGTGATATTTGAGTTTAAACTTTATTATGGAGGTAACACAAACAACAGAAAATCAGAAACGGAAGGGATATTATTTATGTAAATTAAGTTATAAATTAATTGAACATTTACTTCAATCGTAAATTAAATAAATTTCAGGCCGAATTTTAATGCATTTATTTTTGTTTAAAAATTTGCTGATTGGTAACATACGGATGCTGTTTATTTTGTTTAAATTTAACAACTTATTTATAAAATTTCAATAAAAAAAATTAATTTTTCTAACCATTAATTTAGCCTTCCAAAAACGAGCGCTAAATTCAGAGTCATTGATTTAGTTT
The DNA here is from genome assembly GCA_932274085.1 of Protocalliphora azurea. Classification (NCBI taxonomy): domain Eukaryota; kingdom Metazoa; phylum Arthropoda; class Insecta; order Diptera; family Calliphoridae; genus Protocalliphora; species Protocalliphora azurea. The sequence goes on from OW026519.1 coordinate 40,127,158, forward strand.
TAGCCAATGGGTGCCGATCTTATTAAAAAAATAAATCTGATTCTCGAGCACAGTGTTACTATAGGTAATTATTTTTTAATAAAATTCATTAACCACAGAAAATATTTATGAATATAATTTAATAAAAAATTCTTATATAGGCGAAAAATCACCCAAAAATTTGGAATGTTAGGTCAAAAAGGAATTATAATTCAAAAATGATGAAAAATCACGTGAAAAATTGGGTGATTTTTTATATATAATCCAAATTTGTATGGAAATTTTGTATTTCGTTTTTTGCTGAATTATTTTGCAGGCGCTCTATGTTTTATTTTTAAAATATAATGAGAAAAAAATAAATAGATATATTAATAAATAACTAAATAAATGAGTTTTTAAATAAAAAAATATTGGCCTGTTTCTAGCCTTATCTTTTAGAGGATTTAGCGTTTTCTGACCTTTCTTAAAGTTCAATTTATACATTTTGCCCACCTCCTGGCAACACTGGTTACCATAAAAAACAACACAGAGAAAAGAGATTCATTATGGAAACCGAATTTTTTGCTTAATTTTATTTTTGATAAAAAGAAAATTAATAATGATTATGTAATGATTTGTGAATATATACATTAATTCAGCTTTCTCAAGCTACAGATTTCTTGTTCCCAATTCTGATTCATATACTGTGTGTAAATTTTAAACAACAGCATATGCAATAACAATTATGTAAATATCTTATATCAACCTGAGTCAAACGAAGGTATACCTACATATTTAGGTACATTATCAGCATATTTAATATCAAATTAAATTCTCCTTGTAGGCGCATATGTATTTCGAATGGGTTGTATTATATCGAAAAATATAACAGGCATCTATTTTTACATCAAGTCAGGGATGTTATCAGGAATTAATTTTACCTTAGCGTATTATGTTTTATATCATTTTTAACGCTGTTTTCTAAATTTTCAGTTTGATGCGTTTAAAATATAAAAAAAGTAATAAATTTTTTTAATATAATGTAATGGAAAACATATTTTTTAATTGAAAAGCTGATGTACAATTAAATTTTCTATTACATCAACTAATTATTTATTACAAAAGCTTTTTCAATTTTTTTTTCCCTACCGAATTTGTAAAATTTATTTTATTACCTTAAACAGGAACTAAAATACCGACATAATTACGTTTTCATATCTATAATGATAAATTATCGATTGAAGTATTAAATTTTTAATTATTAAAATAAAATTTTAGTTACATCAATAAAAATTATATACTTGTAACAGTTTTCCAACTAATGTTTTTCTGTTTGTAATAAACGGTCTTTAATTCCAGAAGAAATGAATTCTTTTTAACACAATGATATTAAACTTATTTAAATTTTAAGCCTTTGAAAAGTTCAGTTATAAGCAGACACAATAATATAATATAATATAATATAATATAATATAATAATATAATATAATATAATATAATATAATATAATATAATATAATATAATATAATATAATATAATATAATATAATATAATATAATATAATATAATATAATATAATATAATATAATATAGTAGTGTTCTGGGGTATTAACCCTAGAATACTAATATACTTTAATTTTACGTATATATATTTTTTTCAAATTGTATTACTCTCGTATGTGGAAACCTACTGGTATGAAATTCCAAAAGTTCTTTCTTCAAGTGTTTTTAAACATATGATATTAGAAAGAAAATAATAAATTTTAAAACGCCTACAAGTTCTGAATGCAAATACAAAAAGTTGCTACGTAAAATTTACGTATCGTTAGTATTAACAATACAAATTTGAATAAAAATTTGGAAACGTGGTTTGAAATGGCAGAGTAAAAGTTGAAATATTCGCCGGATAATCTTAGTTAGATGGATATAGCAACCAATTCTAACTTATCAATGAAATTAATGTAGCAATTGAAAAAAAATTATGAGATGCTGAGATTATCGTTTTACTAAGAAGTTTCTACACAAAAGAAAGTATTTAGTCATTATGCAAAAAACGAAAGGTTAGAACATATTGAACACCTTTTTTTTTAGTATTTGATTTTTATCTATTGAATTTGTTTTTTTCTTCAAGACTTTTTAAGGACAAATAAATAATAAAAATGAACTTAGCTTATATAACAACAACAAATAAAGTGTTTTAGATGAACAGCCGTCAGTACGTAAAATGTACGCATTGTTAGTATTAATGCATAATAAATGTTGTTAGTATTCTAGGGTTAAGTATTGACACTATCAATATTTTTATTCAAGCAACCTTTCTCATTTTGCCTACTAACAATCAACATATGACAATTTAGACAACCCTGTTTATAAATTGTATAATTAATTAATATTCTTGACAAAATCTTTTATTATTATATTTTTAGGGAAAAAAGGTTGAAGAGCTATTATTTTAACATAGTAGTGCTGCTGTTAATTCCTATCTAATAAAGATTTTTTACACTAATATTGATAATGTTTATATAATATAATTTAAATATAATTTAAAAAGGTAGCAATAACCTAACCAATGTTAACTAATAAAAAAAATAAACAATAAAATAAATGAATAAAATTAACTTCGGCCTAAAACTTCAAACAAGGAAGAAGATATTAGAACTTCCTTTGGATTCTTAACCCTTCCCGACCATGCAATCATAACCCTAATGAATTTTAGATAACCCTAATATTACCCTAACTACATGTTGATTAACCTTTCATGGAAAGTTCGCCATTATATAAATTTCAAATTAAGTATTTATTTAAATTAAACATAATTAAAATATTTAAATTTAATTTTAAGTATTTCTGACATAATAATTTTAATTTACATTATTATGTTAACAAAAGGATTTATTATTAAAACTAAAGTTTCCATTTAAAATATTTAAATAATTTAGAATTTTTTCTTTTTTTTATGTTAACAAAATTGTAAATTTAGTCATATCACTTACCAAGCAATATCCAACGATGACAGCAGGCCTGATGTAATCTTGAATTTGATAAATAGGTTCGACGATATTGAAATTTTAATTCTCACTATCCATAATTTAAGTTAAAAATTAAATATTAAAAATTTTGTAAAGTGTATTGATGTAGTGATATATATATGTGTATTTTTAAGTAAGTGTTAAAGTGTAATAAGTGTAAATATTTATATGTGTGTTTACTTTATTTAAATAAAAATTACGTTAAATTAGTTTAAATTTAAGATTAAACAAATTTAAATTTAATTAAAACAAAGTTAAAAAAATAAGTAAGATGAAACTTAAATTAATTAAAAAATAATGAAGTTAAAATTATGTTAGGATTTAAATGAGATTTAAGTTAAATTTTAATAGATTTTAATTTATGCTCTAAAAGATTTTAAGTTAGGATTATTTTAGATTTAAGAAAGATCAAATTTTATATAGAAAAGTAAGATTTGATTATTATGATGATTGATTAATTATGATGAGATGAATTAGATAAATTAATTTACGTTTAAAATGAATTGTAGTTTAAGAAGATTAGGTAGTTTTAAGTCAATATTTAATGATTAGCGTAGATATGTTTCCGAAAAAAAAATATCTTGAAAATTGGAGTGATTGGTGTATTAGTAGTTTCCACTTATAAAAATCTCGTATATGTGAATCCAACACTGTCCAATCTATCCAAATTTAAATTAAATTATCAGTTATTTTCACTATTGTAATGTTCCTCTTCTTATAAATTCGCTTTTTCTCTTTCTTATTATTGAAGTTGAAATCGGTATTCTTTCCAACAGATTATTGCAGGATTTTCATTCACCCTTTTCCTATTTCTTGTGTCCTTTTCTTACTTATACATCTTATTTTATTTATATATTTTTATGTTCATTTGGCCCTCACATATTGCGGTCACATTAGGATATATTTATATATTTTTCCAACGTTGTTACCACTTTGGTTTTCCAAAATTTTGGTTTATTTCATTTAACCCTAGAGTACTAACCATCGTCCATTTGACAAGCATTTTAAAGTCTATCTTTTTACTGGTTTGACCGATCATGTGCGTTAGTAGCCGCTGAGCTTCTTTTTTGATTAAAAGTCATATTTTTCAGTTCTTGGTGGTAAAGGTATCGACAAACATTAGGAACAACATGACTTTATTTTTTTTTAGCATTTTTGTCTTCGTTACTTTTGCTTCGTTGTTTATTATTTTTGAAAGAAAAAAAATATAATAATCTTATATTTGTAGGACCATAACGTGCAAACCTGAAGGGAGGTTGTAAATAATTGCTCAAAAAAAATGTTATACTTCAATTTCTTTTTACGTTCACGATTTAGCACACTACTTTCATATAAATTGATGCCAATAAATGGTATGTCTGTTGTTATCTGGCAATAAAAGGAACAGTAAATAGTAAAACTGTTATGCCTGACATAATCTATGTGACACGTTTTTAGAGAATTGTATTCATCGGTGCGCTGATGAAATGTTCTATGTATAATTTTGTGAATTTTTTTATTATAACATTTTATATCCTTATTCATATATTTATTTTATACATTCATGCACCAAAGCATTTGCCACTACCTCTAAGTTACAAAAAGTCCTATGTGTAGATTTCCTTCAGAAAACGAAAACTCTTATTGTTTTTTGCTACACATAGGACTTTTTGCTGAACTAAAAAAATATTAAAAAAAATAAATAAAAATTTCATGTATAAAAAGCCGAATTTAATATTTTTTTTAGCGTAAACTTCTGTCCGTCCGTATGTCCAGACATCAAAAACTATAATATGTACTAATCTGTAGGTCGCTGCTTTAAAGCTAACTTTATTAAATTTGGCACTTGAGTTTATTTTGGGCCAGTAGTATACCACAATAAAACTGGTTAAACCTTAATTATTATTTCACTCAGCCTCATATTAAAATTTCCCGGAAATAGGTAAAAAGTTCATAAATATCTTAAATATATCTCTATTAAATAAAATTCATCATAGATGAGTTTTGTCTAAGCATATCATACTACCAAATTTCATTAAGATCGGTCCAAAATTAACCGTACTACATATAAAGGAATCTTAAAGCTAAATTTCAGAAGGATCGGTTCATAAATAACCACAGTTTCCATATAAGCCCCTGTCACGTTAACGCAAATTCACAATTATGTTTGCGCATTAAAGTGATTTAATATAGCAAACTTACTCTGTTGTTACTTTTTAACTTCTTTTAAGTGTTTTTATTTTTAATTTTTATTACTTAAATTTTATTTAGTTTATGTTAAGAAAACAAGCATATTTACCTTAAATTTTTTTGAAATATTTTTTTACCAAATCGCACAAAATCTGCAAAATGTTTTTTTTTTTTTATTTTCATACTACACATATTAAGTAAAAATATAAAATTTTTTGAATTTACATATACAAATGCCCGTTTTTAGACCGATTAAAAAATATTAAAAATATTTCTCCAACATAAACTTAAAAAAAAAAAATAAATAAATACGTAAGTACTTACGGTTAACAACTCCATTGTAAAAAAGAAAACTTTTTATAGAATTAAATCCAAAAACATAAACTTGAAAAATTTCAAGTTTTAGCTTTAAACACTGTGATTAAATTTGCAAACAGTGTGTGATTTTGACACTAGACTACACAGAGAGTGCAAAAAACTAAAGAAATTATCTTTTTTTTTTTAATGGTGCTTCATTTTATTCAATGAAACTGTTGTTGTTTAGAATTTCCTCATTTGATGAAAAAAGTTGAAAATTAATTTTGTAATAAATATCACAAACCATTTTTGTTTTTATTTCGATCAATTTCATTCCTCTATGTGGTGATTTTATATTATTTTATTTATTTGAATTTTGTATGTATTGAGTGAACATATTTTTTAAATATTGTTTTATTCAATGAAATTATTGTTGTTTACAATTTCTTCATCTGATGAAAAAATTAAAAATTATTTTTGTAATAAATATCACAAACCATTTTTGTTTTTATTGCGATTAAAATAGAAAAAATAAATCTAATGATGAAAATAAAAAATATGATGAATTTTTATTACTTTCTGAACACCAGAGTTTGATTTTCGAGTGAAAGTAATATAAATAGTTGTTTTTTTAGTATAAAAATGCGGTCTCTGATGAAAATTTAAAAAAAAAAAAATCAAAAAATAAAAAAGACTCAAAATAGGTCTTTCCAACTCATAAATAATAACAGTTTTTGTTTTTTATTTTTATTATTTATTTTATTCTTAAATATTAATAGAAATAATTTCCATTTAAGTAATTATACACACAATTAAATTTTATTGACATTAATATAAATTTATTTTTAACAATAGTATTTTTTTAACACTTATACAATATTGTTGCATAAAAATCAACTTCCATCAAAAATATTTGCATTATTAAATGTCTCATTAAGTTTCAAAATTGCTATCCTATTCGGCTGTGCCGAATCTTATATACTCTTCTCCCGTGTTGAAATGTGTTTTATGAAAACGAATTACATTATATTGAATGCAATTACAAATATACGAGTATTTACCTGTGTTATATCTATATAAACACTAACAACAATAATTTCCATTTTCATATTAGTTTGTGTAACAATTACGTTTAAACGGCTGCACCGATTTTCATGAAATTTTACACACATATAGTACCGGTGCTAGAGGTGGTTACAGGTTTTGTTAAATCACGATTGGACATCATACTCACATTTTACGCATACATTATTTTTTTTCAATTAGACACCTTACTAATGAAGCTATTTATATTAAATTTGACGTACAGATATTACTTACACTGTTCAATGTTAAAGATTATGTTGGATCTGGATCGGATACCAAACTCATTTTTATGAACACTTTTTTAAACCCCCCAGAAGTATGAACAGATTATCTTAAAATATATCGAAGCAGGAGGTATATTACCCCCCCCCCCCCCCCACCCCAAAAAAATATCAAATATTCATTATGGCATATCCAAGGAACTATTACAGTGAGAGCCCTCCAATTTCTTGGGAACCTTTATAATATCATATGGCATTGATGAAATGAAAATAGGACGGAAAATTCCAGGGAAGAGGTAGCCCCCATATAAAGAAAATATAAATTTTCTATAAATAAATATAAATTTTCAACTAAATAAAGTCTTACAAAAATTTTTTAAATAAATTTCTTTTCAAATTTCGAGTATAGTGGATTAATAAAGGCTGAAAAATTAACTAATTTAAAAAAAAGACGAAATTCGAAAAAATATTTATGAAAGATAGAGGCTCATAGTTTATATATTAGCTTCACAATATATAAACTAGCCTGTAATTCGTTTCATATTACATCTACTTAGTTAATTTTGTCAACACAAAAATATTTAAGAGCATACTTTAAATAAAAAAAAAAAAACAGATTTTCCGATAAATCGGTTCTTTATGAACCGATTTGGTTGATTCAAAAACCGAAGTTATTGAAAAATATTTGTGATCAATCTATATAAAAATCAAATTATTTACGACTGGGATATCGGTCGAAAATGCGTTTTGGTCGATATCTTTGTAACTAATGGAGCGACTGTATTAATTTCTGGAGGAGAAAAATTCATAAAAAATTTTCCAATTTTGTTTTGAAAAAACGAGGTCCCTATCATACATCTGGTTTTTCCAGTTTCAATTGAAAAGTTCTGGAAAAAATTTCTGATCTTTTGATATATATATATCGTATATCTATGTTATGGGGAGACTTCACAAACGCCGATCTTGTTGGGTCTCAATAGCAGAATTCCCGAAAGGATTTCCTATCTTTTTATATATAAACTTATAAGAATCCAGAAAATATAAACGTTTTTGCACTAAAATTTTGCACGAAAATTTTGGAAATTACAAACGGAATGGTAAACTTATATATACCCTGTACATCTGTGGTGAAGGGTATAATAATACTTGACATTGCGAAGATGATATTCACAAATCATTATAGTAATTTGTTGCAGCTAGACATAATGTGTATTAAATATTGCGCCATTTATTTATTTATTTCATACACCAGGCTCATGTAGATGAATTTTGTAGCGATGGAAACAAAAGTTTACAACCTGAATATGCGCAGTGACATTAAGGAAATGATGTTTGACAAATCAGTTGTTTTATGAAGTAAACATTGATAGAGGGAATTAAATGCAGACCATTCTAAAGATGTAGATAATATTACAGAGTATCAAACTGAAGACTAATCTTTGAAGGTTCAGATATAAATTTGAGTTCTACAGTTGCAAAGACGTCTTCATAATTATACGCAATAATTTTTAGTAATATAATTCTTGCAAATTATATAATTATTTAAAGGTAAATATAGTATACGAAAGCTGATTATATGTGGTGCCAACATTTTTTTCTTTGTACTAAAATTATCATAATTTCAAAAATTAATTCTACTCAACGTCAGCGTTACCGCTAGGCAACTGCACTCTCCAGTTTCCCCTTTTTCAACTACTTGGTAATTTTTTAGGCTCCTTTTTCTAAATGACGAGAAACTGAGTTATTTGAAATGAATCGACCCGTTATATAAATTCTCAGTAGTAACGCTGAAAAAGGGGATATAAAAAAATCGTCACAAAAGGGTTTTTTTTAACCAACTGCCTTAATTAATAAAAAAAAACTCCTTAAAATTTGTTGTACAAATTTTTTTTAAGAAGAACTACTAAATTAAATTTTATTAATAAAAAATAATATATTTATAACAATTTTTATTAGATAGATAACAATTGAATTTATAACAATTTTTATTATTTTTGCAATAATACTAAAAATTGTTATAAATTATAAATTGCAAATTGCAAAATACTTTCTATAGATGATTTTTCCATACAGTTTGTGCTGTATTATTTAAATTTTATTTTATTTTTTTATTGAAGGAACTATAAATATTCGTTTGAGACCTATGGTCATTACTATGGTATGAAAAAGCTCGAAATAATTAATTTCTTCGTTGGAATTAATATATAATGGGTTGAAATATCTCAAAGAGCTTATTTTCTCGCCATTTAGCACATAGACTTACAAAGTGGCCATTTAGTTCGTTTTTTTTTTAAAGGGGTCAGAAAAGTGGCCGGTTAGTTGAAAAAGGGCGATTGGCGACTAAAGTCCCCCAATGGTAATGCCAGTTGTACTCTTTTTTGGTATATGGTATTTATATAGAAGAAATTTAAAATACACTTCTTATAAAAATAATATCATCAAAATGCATTATAATCTTCCAGTTCACTAATTTATTTCCTTTTGGTACTGAAATCTTGTTAGTCTTTAGTGTTTTAATATTCATACTCATTATGTTTTAATAATAAACAAATAAACAAATAATTTTAACTTCTTGCGAAATGAAAATGCCGTACATGAATGATTGCGTATGATTGATATTTATTTGCATATAATTAAATATCAATCATACGCATATTTCGTAAACAATTTTCGTTCACACTAGACATCTGCGTCAATTCATTGCAAATCATTTCAATTCATTCTCTTTCTTTTGAGTTGTTCAAAGCAACAAAGTTAAAAAAAGTCAGTTGTGCAGAGAATCACCAATACATTTTAACAAAAACTAATCTTGAATTGAGTTATATGAATAAAAGCAAGAAATGCAGAATGGAATGCATTTTCTAGTCAGCTTCTCACCGTGGTGTTCTCTGTAAACATTATCTATTTAACTTCCAACTTTTCGGGAATGGAATCCGTAACTTATTTCCCCATATGTTATTAAGTAAGACGAATGCTTTACGATAAAGCTTTTTCTTACAATTATTTTGTATTCTCTTTTTTCAATTATTATTGTTTATTTGCTTAAAGCCACCAGTTAGGTAGTAAATTCAAGCAATGTATAATCGTTCTTGTTTAGCCACTTATTAAGCAGCAATGAACAATGTGTTGTTATTTGATTTATTCTTCTGTTTGTTTTCTATTTTTGTAGAAATACTTAACAGTGGAGTCAAAGCAACACTTTTTACACCTTGCCTCGTGTGTTGAGTTAATCAGTTTATAGTATAGTTTTTTTTTTGAACTTTTTTATTAGTTTTGTTTTGTTTTAGAATTTTTTGCATTTCGGCTTAAGTTCATTTAATAATTATAGAAGAATACATTGTAAAAGTTTTTATTTTAAATAACAGTGTACAGCATTTTTCATAGACAAATGAAAGCAACAATTTATGATAGGACTGCGTACTCAGATTTTCATTTCGAGTTCGAAAATTTTTTAAAAAGGACTTTAACATTTAAAAATTAATAATTTTTATAAATTATTTTAATATACGTCACTTGCTCAATAGTATCGACATGGGCCTCAAATGATAGAATAGGATTTAGAAATTCCAGTAAAATAATTTTTTTAAACTTTTTAGGGCCTTATAATGTCACAAATATCCTTCCAACAAGTAATTATAATTATTTTAAATACATCACCATTTCATTCTTTTAACCTCAACAGTTCCAATTTTATAAAGTGCTGGCAGTGTTTATGTAAATTTTGTTTTCGTTATATATATTTAAATTTTAAAATAATTTAATAATAATTAGCATAGTCGTTTTTTTAGATCTAAGGATGAAGCCTGTGGGAAATAGTTCAAAATCCATTATTTTACCTTGTGACCATAATTATCTTAAATATGCGCATATTTTTATTCATTAAATTTTCACGAGTTTGGGAGCATATTTGACCATATAAGGCCCCTTATACTTTGTAATTTAGTGCGTATAAATACCATAAAAATATCAGTATCGAAATAAAATTTGGTACAATTATTTTGTATTTAAGTGTAAATTATTCTATTAAATTTCGTAAAGATCGGTTAATAATTGACATTTCTCCCATAAAATACCATTTCCAGAATGTCAATTTAAGATGTATACATGGCATATAAATAATTTATTTTTTGACTTTATTTGTAACAATTGAAACTCATATAACTAAAAGTGACATCACCAAATTTAAAGAGCATCGATCCATAATTGAACATAGTTACCATATAAAATTCGTTCCAGAAAATTACTTTAATTCGGATAAATTTCATAAAAATTCTATATTTTTAACTAAATTTGGCATACATAAGTTTTGTATAAATGTTAAATTTATACATATGAATTTTAATAAGGATTGGTCTATATATGATCATAATATCTATATAAGAACCTCTTCCGAAAATAACTTTAATGCACGCACTTTATGATTTAGGGTATTATACGATTGGGCTTGACTGACTACAGTTTTTTTCTTGTTAGTTACTTACAAAATGATATTAAAGATAACATAAAAAATAAAAATTTTATTTTTATAAATCCGAAAATAGTATAATTTAAAAATAAAAAATTAGGTGTTAAATAATTTTATTTTTCAATCGTTAGACTAGCTGATTTACAATTCTTTCATGTACATACCGCGTGAAATTTTCAAATTGATATCGTATTCATATGAAATATTTTTTGAGCGTTTAATTGCTCTTTTTCTTCATTTTATATTTTTTTTTTTTGCATAACATTTTGACAATATGTGCTGTTATGTGGTTATGACACTAACAAAATACATGCAATTGTTGTTTTTCTAGATGTGCGATCACTTTATTACATTATGGTATTAAACTTAAATTTTACAGCTATTAGTGATAGATGGTGGAGAACAAAATTTGCCATATCCTTTGCAAATATGTATATTTCTCAAAGGCTAATGTAATATTTTTTTTTTTTGCATTATATATACTTAATATTAATGGATCTATTTAAACAACATTAGAAATCTTATTAAACAAAATATTTACACAAATATTTAACAAAAATCGAATATAACATGTTTCCACCATACTATCACCCCATACTTATGTATGGTGGAAAGCTATGGAGAAATCCACCTATATCGGAATCTTTGATAGGATTCAGGAAAGTCTTATTTGTTCTAATCAACTGGCTACCGACGGATCTTATTGCCAAACAAAATATGGCCCCATTATTATGAATCTCGATCTAACTGCATCGTGAGACTATCGAGGCATCGGCTAGGAATTCTAGTAGCCGTGACCACAGGGCACTAGATTGTTGGTGCACATGCTAGGAAACTAGGGCTACCTTTTAACGACTTTTGTAGAAGTTGTCGGCCGGAGGAAGAGGAGGAAATGGTGAAACATCTTTTATTCTACTATCCCGCTCTTGCCAAGATCAGGACTGCTAATTTTGGAAGTCCGTTTGTGCATGTATTATCAGATCTCTCTGATATTGATATCAGATGGATTAATTCTTTCATACATTCATCGGATTAGTTCGTTTCGAACGCAGTTATGAACATGTGAGTTAGCAGAATATGATCCCTCACCTCAGGGTTTCACAAAGGCACCAAATTGGACCCAAGTGAGCTGTCTCTTATTGACTAGACAACTGCCATAAGAACCTAAAGTAACCCCTTGTGGCGATAGAGTGCCGTAATACAGACAAAAAAGATGATGTTGACAGATCATGTACCTCCTCATCATGTACCAAACGCGAAGCCTTTATCGAAAAGCATACAAATATGACGGGTATATGGTTTCTCAAAAAAATCTGATCCAGTAGTGTCCAACGGCCTATTTGGTGTAACTTGATCGACAAGTAAATCTCCTATTATGTATTCATTAAATTTTGGCTAAATTTTAAACCAACACAAATATTTAGAAGTTATTGAGGCTTCGATCTCCAATTGGCCAAAACTGCTGACAAATAGAAGACAGCAACCATTGTGGGCTAGCGTGCAATAACCTTTCGTGAAAATGTATTACCAATGACGTTAGTTTATATTTATTTGGCAAAATAATAGGATGTGTTGTATCAAAACGGAGAGTCGATTTCTGTCGACGGGCACCCACACTAATAAAGCCGAAAGAATCAATATTGGCAACAACAAATGGATCTTGCTATTTCACGCTATATTTTGTTTTTAATTTAATATCTTATATTCAGAAGCGAAGTGTGTTATTTGAGTATTTTTTATTAAAATAAATATTCCAATTTTGAGATCACTTGGGCTTAATACATTGTTTTTGCTTCTCAATTTGGGGTATACAAATTTAAAAAGCATACGAAAAATTTCCAATATATTTTTGTACGAAACCATTACCAACACATTTCGACGTCGCTCAGGTAGGTCAGCTGAAACTTAAACACCATTTGGCCACATAAAATATTCGTACTTCGAAAAACTAGGTCCTACACTCCAAAGGGTCGAATGAAGAAGGTCTTTAGGTGATGCTCCTTTTGACAAAATATCTGCTGAAATTAAATTTGTAGGGATATAATGCAATCACATTTGAGCTGTGAGTGTTTGTATGCGAGAAACTAATTTGACACGAAAACATTGAAATTTGTTTGCTGTTTTTGAAGCCACGACAGCACCAACATGTAATCAAACTAACATCACATCACAATTGCAAAGTAGAGTGGTAGTAAATATATTAAAATGTTTTGCCAATAAAGACGCTTTAGTAAGTTTAAGTTTTGGCATCGATAGACTTTTAAATGCGAAAACTTTCCAATTAGAACACAGTAAAGACAGCTTAACAAATCCATCGACCTCTGAACGTCGTAAGCAGCTAACTCGCATCGCAAAAGGCATGAATTTGTATTTTCGAATTGGGCTTTGATACGTAACGTGAAAATATAAAACAGTGAATAGAATCAAAATTGACCAGGCTGAATAAAATGACTGTGACAAGCTCTCCATATTTCTGCTCTTTCTGAAGAAAGCCTCGAATAATTCCCAAGGAACGGTTAATTTTTCGACCAATTTCTCTGTTAGGACAGCCTTGATCAGGAAAAAATTTAATTTGAATTTTTTCCTGGTCTGTAAGAAAATTTCCTTTGGGCATTCTTTAAGCTTATAAAATTTCCCAATTAAAACAAAAATATTTCCAGAAAATAGAGATGTTGTTATCAGAAACTTACCTTAAGTGAAACCATCAACTAAGATTGTTAAAATTTTTTAATATTTTTTTTTCTACAATAACTTTTTAGACAAAATTTTCTCGACTGCATTTATGGGATTCGATTGGCTAAAAATTCGGTAGTCACAGCGAATCTTGTTTCTATTTGTGTGAATTTGAGTCGTACGGATGATTTAATGTATGCGTTACAAACATCAACACAAACGCGTAATAAGTTATATAAATTTATTATATAAGAAACCAAATTGATACTAAAAAATGAAAAAATAAAGAAAGTAATGCTTAAATATAAGAAACAATTTTTCCAAAAATATTTTATGAGATTAGCAGATGCCTCAAAATTCGCTATGGAAAACAATTGAAAAAATATAGTTTAAGTGTTATTGTATGAAAAATGTTACCCTTTTATGTGAATAATTTCAAATTGATAAGGGTTACAAAGTTAAATTTCGTTCGTTTAAGCATTGTTACAGTAAACAAATATTCCCAAATTGATTTAAGAGAACACAATTTACATATTTTAAAGTTTTTGGATTGTTTTATTCTTATAGCACTATGTATTCTGGAATATATAAAGAAATTCTATGCCATTTGGCCATAATAAAAATAAACCCTTTCGTTATAGTTTAACATTTTTGTATTTTGTTAATAATTTCAAAACTAAAATTCTGCTTATGACAGATGCCTTTATGATAACATTTGGTTATTATGAACTCTTTCTATGCTGTGACCCATAAAATGAAACACAAAGCAAAATGTGTGAAAAACAAAATAATAGGAAAAAACAATGATGTCCCTAAAAGAAAAAAAAAAAAAAAAAAAAAAAAACAGATTCCCAAGGCGTTAAGAGTTACTGACATTTACTTAAGTGTTACTAAATTTATATTTATATATAGTTTCATTTTATATGAAAAAGGATTTATGTTAAAAACTAGATTATAAGCTATAAATATATTTAGAATTTTTTGTTCTTAATAAATATAAAATTTAGTATTATACAAAACATTTTTTCCTAATAGTAAATTCAAATATTGTCTAACCAGTCACAATATTATAATCTGGTGAAAATTTATGCAGTGACAAAAAATAAAACCAAATATTGACGATTTATTTGAAAATATTTTTACTTAAAAGTTTTTAAATTCATCATTTAAGGGATTTCAAAAAAATTTTCAAAAGTTTTGAGTAAAAATATTTTCAAATTTTTTTTCTTATAACACGAATGTCGATTTGTGATTTCATTTAGCAATATTTATGCATGCAAAGATGTTCGCGTAATTATCTTTTTTTTATCAATGCGCACAAATCTTGTACAGGTTTAAAATTAAAACTTAAAAAAATCTTAAAAATAGAGATACCATTTTATCGCAAACAAATAACTGAATTTCACAGAATTTCTAAAGTAATAACAGCACATGTCAACACTATTACTGCATCTTTAATAAAAGAAAAAATCAATTCTTTAAATAAAGATTCTGGTTTTATTTTTTCACAATTATTTAAATAGCAAAAAATGCTTATTGGTTAAAATATAAAGGGCAATAAAAGACACATTTTGAGATATTTTGCTGAAAAAATCAAATTAATAGCAGTACTGTTTTGAATAGTATAGCCGTTTAAACCTTACCACTCATGATAATATTTCTTATTAAAAAGTTTGATTTTAGTTTTTTAAAAAGTGAATTTTTGCAAAATTTTAAACATGTATCTTATTTAGATATATCTTTTTCTGTCCTTAAAATAGTTTGATGCTCTCTGAATTTTAGTAATACGCAAGTTCTATTCATTTTATATCAATATTAACCTATTTTATGCTTCGCGGTATCTATCAGCAAGCAAAATGTGTTTAAAGAAGAATGTATAAAAGTTGCGTAAATAATGTTTCTAAATTTTTTTAACATTAGCAATTTCAACCATTAAGATACTCTACACTTCGATGATCTAAAGTCATATTTGGTTTTAAAAATCTTAAAAACTAAACTTCAAAATTTGGTGAACATTTTAAAAAGTTCATGAAGTTTTTTTATATTAAAAATTTTTAAGGCCCCTTTGACTCGGATGTGTCATCCTGTTTATGCGATATTTTGGCCAATTTTCATAACACCATTATTTGTCAGTAGCGATATACTTACATTTTACAAACATTTGCAAACTTCCATATAGTTTGTAATGATGGCATCCCACGTTTGGTTTCCTGACATCAACGTAATATCAACTGCAAAATTAAAAGAATTGCTAATTTTTGGTTTAACCGGCTATTTGTTATACAACATATCAATTTTTCAAGTGATGTCTTTCGACTGGTTAATAGTTTGAATTTAAACGAGGTAAATTGTCAGTGCAAAACTGAAATAAACCAAGAAAACTTTGAAAGTTTCAACTCAATTTTTATTATTTTTTTAGGTTTAAATAGATATATTTCCTTGAAATTTTAGGTGAATGGTCCAACATTTTCAATTTCTTAGTTATTTCGTTAGGTCTACCAAAACGCATTAACAATTTTCCTGCTTTTAAGACAAACTTTATAAATACAAGCCACATAAATTCGCTTTCAAAGAGTTTTGAAAATTTTTGAAATTCATCATATACATTTTTCTATACTATATACTTCTATTAATTAAATATCCACAAAATGTATCCTATATCCACAAAAAGATATCCCTTAAGCAACACACAGAGAGCGACGTGTTCCTGTGACGCAATAAAAAGTTGCTATCTGTGTGTAACAAATATACTGCTTGGCATAATTTTTGCGGGTGATTATCATAAACTTAATTTGTTTCAATCAAATGCACCTCAAAAAACCTTTCTTGCGATGCCAAATTTTCATATTTTTCCTATTGCAGAAAAACCCGAAAAAAGAGCTTTATAATTTTATCTCACCTCACGGAAAGATAATGCAAATATGACAACCTTGAGAAAAGATATCGTGGAATGAATAAAATTTTAATTTGAGCTGGGAACATTGATACCTTATATCCTGCCATCCTAATGTACACGCAATACCGTCCAATATTTTTATGGAGTTTAGAAGTTGTAAATAACATATATATATATATATATATATATATATATATATATATATATATATATATATATATATATATGTATATATACATATATTACTCCTCCTTCATGATAATTCAAACCTTTTTCCATGCAAATTTATAGACATCAAATAAAATTCAAAAACAGTTAATACAAAAAGGCATTTTTTGCGTTTTTTAGCTATAAATATTCAAACTAAACAGAATTATTGCAAAACAAGAAAAAGGATGTCCCAGAACATACATTTGGACAAGGATAATATTTAAAACTCGAAGGTCAAAATTAAAAATTTTAAATATTCGAAAGTTTAAAGGCATATATATCTGCATTTCGATAAAATTTAACTAAAATTTAACTGAAAAACCTTCATTGATACAAGTAGTAAGAAGGGCAAATTTAACCCCAAGTGAGTTTGCGGTCAACATTTTTTTAAACACACCTTTCCTTAAAACTTGTAAAGTAAATTTTATTACTTCATATAATGGAGAAATAAAGGAATAATTACCTCATTCTGACAAGTAGAGTCATGCTAAATCATCAGAACTCCTCGGAGAAATCATTGCATCCAAATCCAAATAAAAAAATATTTTTGTGACGTTTTCCTTAAAAATTACAAATATTTAAAGTTTTAATTTTTGACCTTCTTATTTTAAAGTTAAATAATATTCTTGAAAACTTCAGAATATACATCTTGAGATATGATTTATTTTATTGTGTAACAATCTTGTTTAGTCCGAATATCAGTTAAAAAAAAGTTGACTATATAACTACAAAACTGCAAAACATGACTTAAAAAAACAGAATTATTTAACCAAGCATGGAAAGGTTTTTGAATTATCCTGGAATAACAAAAACGTACTTTTTGGTAACTGTGATTCAAATTTAATTAAAAATAGCATTTCATTTAAACATTTCTTATGAAATTAAAAATTTCTTTGTCCAAAACCCTTTAATGATCTAGGAATTCGTTTAAAAAATGTTTAAGTTAAAAAATTTTTTAACCGATTTTTTCTTTTTATGTCTTTTTTTTTTTTTTTGATAGATAATCATGTGATAACGATTTTTTAACATTTTGTTATAAATCAAATTATATATATATATATATATATATATATATATATATATATATATATATATATATATATATATATATATATATATATATACCCATGTCGCATCGGACCTAAATTCGGATTGCTTTTTCACAAAATTTAGCTATTAAATAATTTGATTTGTAACAAAATGTTAAAAAATCGTTATCAAATGATTATCTATCAAAAAAAAAAAGACATAAAAAGAAAAAAATCGGATAAAAAATTTTTTAACTTAAACATTTTTTAAACGAATTCCTAGATCATTAAAGTGTTTTAGACAAAGAAATTTTTAATTTCATAAGAAATATATATATATATATATATATATATATATATATACAATTCAAGTAGTTGAAGTCGTTCTTTCCAATAAAGGAATATAAAATTAAATTTCATAAAAATCTTAAGTTAAAATTTACCACTTTGGCACCTTCTATTTATGGCTATTTTTTGTATTATGTCTGAGCTTCAAAATTCTGACTGCTCTTGAACAGATGTGAAAAAATCGATAAACGTGTCAAACTAGAGCCTATACATAATAAAACTACATACTCAATTTTTCTACAGGGCTTTTGATTTTCTTTTAAAAGGACTTCAAAGTTTCAAAAAATACACAAATTAAAAAAAAATAAAATATTTGATAAATTATATCAACCCAATATCGATGGCAAATGAAAGCTAAGAATCCCTGCAAATTAACAAAGGTTCTTATTTAGACGTTGTAGCATAAAATATTAAGAAAATATTCTTAATATAAGGTATATAATAACTAATAAATATAAAATTATAGGGGTAAATTTTCAGAAAGATATTTTTTCACTTTTTTTACTGCAACATTTAAATAAAAAATATTATTAAATTGTATTCGTAGCTTTGACTTGACATCCATATGAGGTCGATATCGTGAATATTTTGTGAATCCTTCGAAACTCTGAAGTCTTTTGAGGGGAAATTTGACATCCTGGAGAAAAATAGGGCACACAGTTTTATCATGGATGGTGTCTAGTTTTATCCATATAACGATATTTTCATGTATGAGAATGAGTGTTGCAAGCTGATATGTACTTTAAAATAAACAGTAAAGGGTAACAACTTCAATTTGATATTTTCTTAAGTGTTAGTGCTCTCCAACATTTAAATAAACAAAATATTATATTACAAGGATTCTTAGCATTAATTTGATTGACTAGGTTGATATATAGTATTTGCAAATATTTTATAAATTTTTATAAAATACGTATCCTTTGAAACTCTCAAGACCTTTTAAGGGGAGACCCTTGAGAATTTTTAAAAGGGTCCAAAAAAAGAGATTTCAAAAAATAAAGTCGCCAAAAAAGGTATTTTTGGAAAACGGAACTGCTTCAATATCTAAAAAACTCCTTAAAATTTGTTTATTTGATAAAAACGAAAGCAAAATATATTGTATTTTAAGAAAAATGATTGAACTTCGTTTTATCAATAACAAAGTAATTTATTTATAATAAATTTTATTACGACATAAAATAAAGATTTGTTCATAAAAACGGTTAATATAAAATTCTCTTTTTACTAATTCGGACTCGAATTCTAGTCTTACAAATCCTCGTTAACAAATATAGAACTGAAAGCATAGATTATCGAGTGTTAGCCTAAGTCTGTTGGATAATTTATTTTTCATTTGTGATAATTTAGAAAAAAGACGTTCCGCCGAAGCACTGCTGTGAGCCAAAGTAAAAATATAAATTAGGATATAAATATTCATCAAACCTTTTTATCAATAAATAAATTCGGCATTTGATATTTTAAATAGCTGTTCGTAAATTTTTTAACGCTTTCAGTTCTCTTATAAATTCTTCACTATACAGTGAAACAATCTCAAAATAATTAATTTCTTCTGTTGTATTAATATATAATGGATCGAGATATTTTAAACAAATTAGTTTCTCGTTATTTTTTTATTATTATTAAAATCATTTGTAACCTATATAACCATTTGTAATCCTATTGGCCTAAATGATTATGTAGTATATCTAAGAGTAGAGTTAATAATAAGTTTAATTATTACTATATAAAAGTAAAAACTGCTACCCATTGCTCGATTATGTGTACTAACTATATATTTTAACACAATAAAATACAATAGCAAATGGCTGTTGCCAGTATCAAATTAATTCCATAATATGTTATTAAAATTCCTCAAATTCAAAGAGAGATCTCTGGTATTGTAAGGTATCAGAACTTTTCATAATCTAGATATTCTTACAACAAGCGATCTTTACATACAGCTGTATTGATTCTAGGACAAATAATTAAAGACGTACGATTTGAATGTGAGAACTGAAAAAATTGTACCAAGTAATGAGATATTCCGTAGTTTACGGTTTTTATAAAAAAGTGCCATTAATCCCAGATTAATAAAATCCTTAAAACATAATCTAATAAAATCAATTGATTGGACCGTAACATGATTAAAACATTTCTTCAACTTGTTAATGTTTGTAACCGAAGTTGATGAATAAATTTCTATTCCATAAAGAAATACAGGCATTATAAATGATTTTGCAATTAATTTCTTTATATGCAAATGCAAATAACAACCAAAATTATTAATTCTTCTTAAAATAAACGAAACTTTTGAATTAATCATATTAATATGATTTGCAAATGCCAGTTTACAATCTGTGAGAAATACCAGTGATTTGTAACTCTACACGTATGAAATATTATTTCCATTTTATTTTAGACATGGGAAATAGATCTAGCGGTCCTTCCGAATATTATGGCATAGGTTTTTCGTTGGTTTGAGAACAATCTATTTATAAGAGACCGATTGAAAATAGCATTTAAATTATTCTTAATTAATTCGTCAATGGGCAAATTATCGGTAATTTTCCCTTGTAATTGTATATCATCAGCCTAAATACACACTTTAAAAAAATACTAACATTCAATTATATCATTTATGTAAAACGTGAATTAAAGAGGCGCCATTGTAGAAGCTTGGGGAACTTTTCTATATAACTATATACAATCTAATGTACTATTACCAGACGTTACATACTGATATCTTTCGTTTAAAAATGACGATATTAGTTTACATGGATACCGCGAAAAACTAAACTGATATCTAGGTTTCTTTACCAATATTGTATGATTTATTGTGTTAAATGCTTTTGTAAAATCCAAGAAGACTTTTTTCTTAATTTTCCACATAACATCTAATACTAGAGTAATGATAGTAGCTATAGGTGTTAAGAGATTATTACTTTAAATGTATTCCGTTATTTGATCCCTTGTTAAGATCTCCATTATCTTTGGAAAAACAGGCAGTGTACTTATTGGTCTGAAATCCGATATTCCAATAGGCTTTCTGATTTTAGGAATTGGTACTAATAGTGAAATTTTCCAGCTAATTAGATATACATTGATCATCAGTATAGTGTTTAAAATAAACACTAGTAGTTTAGTAATGAGATTTAATATAATCCTAATAAATCGTATGCTTATTCCATCATGTCCTAGTGATTTTGTAAAGTTTAAATTTGAATTATATCTAAAAAGTTCTCCGTTGATTTTGTCTAGATCCCAATCACATTCATTGTTTTCTGTTCCAATAATTCTACTCGATTTAAGCTTATCCAATATATTTCTCGGAGTATCGTTACTAAAGTATTATACACAGTTTCGTTTCCTAACTTTCCTGATGATAAACTTTAACCTGTTTTGATATTGGCAAAAAAACTTTCCAATTTCCAGTATTCCTATTCTCCTTATATGCTCTAAATGAGATATCCCTGCGTTCTTTAGCCTCCCTTATTTCACGACAACAGAACCAATTCATTTTAAATATTCTGCTTCTAACCGGAACATGTGTGTTATATAATTTAGAAACAATTGAGTTGAATATATATACTTGTTTATTGGCATCATTCATACAATATATACTATAAAAATTCCTTGTTTGTAAATCTCTTTATTTTTCACAAGTGACATTGAAATAAATAGGTATTAATGCGTGATGACAATTTAAGGCAGCAATTTGAAATTGTCCAGATTTCTCTAAGGAACTAATGTCGGATACAAGGAAAATATAGATAAGTTTTGTAGCGGATGTACAAGGTCAAAGTGGTAAATTATTGTGAACTAAATAGAGATCACGATTTCAACAAAGATTTTTGACTACTGTATTCTCCTCAAAAATATGAGTGTTAAAATCACCCATGAATGTAGTTTTGCAAATTGTGGCCAATAAATCAGCCAATAAATCTTTACATAATATAAATCTACTATTCGATAGATAGATTATTCCAATAATCATTCTTAGCGAATTCTCAGATAGTATTTCTACAAATAGAGCTTCACATATACCATCCTGCATTTCCATATAAGCAATACGAGATTCTATTCTGTCAGATACATGTAAGCAAACTCCTCCACCTCTTTTGTAATTACGATCATCGCGATATAACTTATATCCTTCCATTCTGACTGAGCTAACCGTTATATGTTCAGAAAACCAAGTTTCGTGCGCTCCTATAACATCTAAATTAAATCCAACAATAATTTAGTAATACTCGCTACAATGATGCAAGAATTCACGCTATACTTTATGCCAATATTTGATTTTATGTCAAAGTTGGTTTTTGAAATCGTCAGCAGATGTGGGAAATTTGATTAATTCATATAATTACAAATCTTATTGCATAAAACAATAAAAACCCTTTCTAACAGGCTAGGTCTATATTTTAACGAGAGCCTTCTTAAAATAAGTCTTTGTTAAAGTTTTTACTTCGACCGATTATAACATCACGACATGCCATACTATTGCTAAAAATGTCCAAAATTGCTCTTTTTTGAAAGAAAATGTGAAATTAAAGACTTATAGTGCAACAAAGATTATAATTACTTTTGAAACCTTTCTAAGAACAAAAGTCATAAGCGACTGAACTGTTTACATCCGATCGGCCCAATTCTTGCACACATATTATTTTTATGGAAACTGCCGGTGGAGCAATCAAAATCAAAAATGTTGTATTTATGGGTAGTAGCATGCAAATGAATTGTATATGTTGTTGGTTTAAAATTGAATTTTCTACATATTATTATGTTGAGATAATGTTGAAATAATCTTAATACATTTCTGTACCCTTTATAACTAGTAGCTATATTTTGATCCACTTTATATTCAGAATTTTATTATACAGTCTTCATATTGAAGAAAGTTATTAGAATTCTTAGAATTCCTTAATGTTTGCTGAAAATCGTAAATTTATAGTGTGTGTAACGAATGTTATATTAAAATATTTCTTATGATATTGCTTAAGTGAAAATTATTTATTGTTTATTATTTATGATGATCAAAATGTAGTTTATTTATTTAACAAAATATTACACACATTCGAACTTTTGAAGGATATCTATTTAGTAAATGCGTTTGTTTTATTAAATTATAATTTAAATTATATACACACAGTAATTTTTATTAGTATATTTATTAACATATTGCTAATGGAAACTACTAAATATTTAATAAAAGAGTACAGAATATTAGTAAAAATTAATTTTATTATATTTTTATTATTATAAAAATTTATTTTATTAAATACAAACTAATAATCTTTTGAACCCTCCAATGGAATTGTTATATATAATGGATTATTGCCTAATGCTTTGCATAAAAATAAAACAAATTTTTTAGTATTATTTGTCTGCGTTTTTTCAAGTCAACGATTTTTGGGTAAAATGGGGAACGTTGAGA
Source organism: Protocalliphora azurea (assembly GCA_932274085.1). NCBI lineage: Eukaryota > Metazoa > Arthropoda > Insecta > Diptera > Calliphoridae > Protocalliphora > Protocalliphora azurea. The sequence goes on from OW026519.1 coordinate 40,150,952, forward strand.
TAAAATGGAACGGAGTAAAAATGGAAAGTTTAAATTAGTTTTATATTTACGAGAACACTCGAATATCATAAGTCAAATAACTAATGAAAGAAAATAATAAAACAAAATAAAAATAGGCAGTTATTTCTCATATTTAAAATAATCTAATTTATAGTAGTTATAAATTGCTACATTTTTCACACACTTTATGTGTACAGGTCTTTTGGATGAGTTCTAATAAGTTCTAATATACCAAGTGTATTTTGTCAGCATCCACTAAGATGCATGGCTAACCTATAAGATCATTTATTTTGTTCTTTGTACAAAAAGTTCAATGGGTATTTGATGATACTGCTAGCTAAAATACTTATTACTAAAAGGTGTTCCAAATGCACCGTTTTCCATCACTTATTTGACATTTTGTATTTTTATAGACAAAAACTTTGAAAATTTACGCTTTCCAATAAGTCAGACTTCTTTTTTCCACTAAAATCACATTTTTGGAAATTTGTTTCTTGACCAGTTTTATTTATTGATTTATAGAAGTGAATTATTTTAATTCCAGAAGTGTTCCTAGAAATTCATCAAATACTCCTTGAACTTTTTAATACACGAAGTAAAAAAGAGTGATCTTATAGGTTTTCCGCGCACCATATTTCCGAGATTTTTAAATAAAGATTTTCTTACTTTACTAAGCTAATGTTATGTTATATGTCATTTGTGGAAATATTCAATCTTAGGGTTAATTGAGTTATTTTCATTTTTATATGTTATATTGTTTTTACTGAGACATCACAGTTTTGATCTATTCTATTAAATATTCTATTAGAGTCATTGGTGATTAAACCGACGAAAATACCAAAAATGTTTTTTTTTTTTTTGTTTGAATTTTGCTCCCAAGTCCACATTTATTGCAGGTTTGGAAAAAACCATTAGCAAACTTTTTGGAATACATGAAAGTTTAAAAACTGCATTCGGTTTGCAGAAGTAAAGTAAATATTTTGATTTAAAATAGGTCAAACTTGGTAGGGTCTATACTTAGACCTGTTGGGTGTTTGGCTTGTTTTTAACTCTAAAGTTATCTCTGTGAAGATACCATTCAGAAAAGCGTTAAGTTGCTATATGTTCTTAAATACAATTTTATTTTAAAGCGAAAACATTGTAGACACCTTTTTGACCAAAAAGTGTAATTTTCAATTTCAAAATCATTTATTTTTAGACTGAGAAGATAGATAGTTGGTTTCTTTAGCCAATCGGGTAAAAAAATTTACAAAATCGGACAAAAATATTAGGATATATATTGAAAAAACTGTATCAAGATTTATTAAAATTGAGACATTTGAAATTTGAAATGCAAATAACTTGAAAAATATGTCTTTCACAGGCTTTTCGAGAGTATCCTATTTTGAGAACCAATAGCTCGGTTTCTGAAGGATATGTGGCGCCTTTCTTCCAAACTTAAAATTGTACTCTCCTTTGCTATGCCCATGAGAAATTTTATGTAAATCCAAAAATAAATACATACGCAAGAAAAAAAATGAAATCTTTGCATTGCCCAATAGTCCAAAGTTTCACACTATTCCCTACAACGAAAGTTTTTTTCGCCATAAGAATTATTGTGTGAATATGAAACAAATTTATTAATGAAATATAAAATTAAATATAATGAGTTGTTTTTATTTTCTTCACTACCCCATAAGTATGGAGAGTATAATGCGTTTATGTTGGTGTTTCCAATATTCCGATAAAATGACTGAAGTCCATTTTAATCCATTTTCATCCACTGCTGCTTTTTCCATTGGTAACTTTACCTATACCGTAACTAACTTAGCATAAGGTTAGTGTTTTATACTAATATATTTAGCATGGAATGTTGACTTAATAAGTTAAGAAAAAAATTTAAATTCCGCAGTTTTACGTCCCACAGAGGGAGCCGATGGTCTATAAAATAGACTGTTTTTAAAATGTTAAAAATTATTGGACAAATTTCACAAAGCTCTTAAAAATTAGTGTTTCAAAAACGCATCTATGATCAATTAGGGGTAGGGGGTGTTTTAGCTATATTTACGAAACGTGGCGTACCGTAAACATGTAAATTGTAAAAAAGGATAATGTTAAAATTATGCAAAGCAAATTATAAAATATTTAAGAAAAACGAATATGAGTCATTCAATTGAAAACCTACCAGCTGGTTTCCTCACCTCCTCTGAATTTGATGATATTTGGTACAATCATTATACTGGAGAAAATAAGCCACAAAATTGCAGATAATTTTATGAAGTGATTCGCGAAATATAGCGTAAAATATCAAAAAAAATGTACAAAGTTTTTCAAGCAAAATAAAAATATCTTTCGAAGTGTTTCTGGTACAAGATTAATTGAGATGTCATATTAAAGGTATCAAAATTACATATAATATAACGCACAATATGACTTTATTCTCACCATTATAGTTCGCGAGGGAACATCTCAAAAATGTTTTTTTTTTTTTAATTTTTAAAAAAATATATAAAATGATGGAAATGTTTCCCATACCCTTTATAAATAGCATGCTGAGACTTGCAATACTTTATGAATTATTACAAAAAATATGATAATAAATACGAAATATTTCAACAGAAAAATCGCCAATTGATTCCATTAATCACCAAAATTTAATGATATTTGGCAATAATGAAACAATGTAAATATCGAGTTTTAGCATGATTTCCATATTGGTTCACGATTTACAATACTTCTAAAATAAGGTAAATTGTCTTTTTAAAAATACAAATATCATCCAAAATGTATATGCTGCAACGTTCATGGAGTCCTAGCACAATGCTCTCAGAGAATATACAGAAAGAATTCATTGTCTACATTTATATTTTTCACGAATTTAAAAATACCATTTTTGTGAGATACGCGACCGCGAAATTTAATTTGCGAATTATCGATCGTACAAATTCATCATAAAACATGTTTCGATTATAATTTTAAAGATAATATTATTATTTTTAACATAGATCTCAGTGAAATTTGTAACATATATTTTTTGAAGATGTTAGTATTTTTGTAAAGACAATTTATTTCATTTTAGAAGTTTTGTAAATCGCGAACCATCGCGGAAATCATGCTAATACTCGGTATTATTATGACATTTCTTGTCATGATTCGTAAACTATTGCGAGTCCCAGCATGTCAGTTATCAAGTTATCAAAAAAAAAACTATTTTTTTTGAACTATTTATCCGCGAATTATAAATTGCGAGATATGGTCTATATCTCAATAAATCTTGTATTATAAATGCTTTAAAAGACATTTTTGCTTTGTACTTTTTTTTAGGTACTTTACACTTTTAAATCGCTATATAGATAGTTTGTTTTTACACTTAACTATGTAAATGCCATAAATTTCCATTGTATGGTTCACCTCGAATTTTATCCTTTAACACTAGATATAAGTATATATATATATATATATATATATATATATATATATATATATATAGCAACTGTAAAATAATCATAAAACTGAATTTAGCAGACAAATAAAACTCATTTTTCTTATAAAATTTATTTTAACGTCTGGTTCTTATATAAATGTAACAACATACCCCTAATTGACCATTGATGCGTTTTCGCAACTCTCGATATCTCGGAAACTAAAATAGGCTCTATAAAAAATTTTATTAATCTATCTTCACAGGACTGGGTAGTGAGCGGAAATGGGTTAAATCGAAATCTGTTCATTCGTCAGGTCAAAATTTTAATAACAATTTAGTAGTCTGTGGACCAGGCAAAAAGTTATTCCTAATATCTTTCTGTACTATTTTTCTGCAGATTTAAAAAGAATATTCAACATTTGTTGATGATTATCCAAATGTTTAGTAAATATTTACATTTTTATTAGATATATATTATTTATTATAAATTTATTATATTTTTATAAAACTTCATAAATTAAGGTTATTCGAATAATATTTCTATTTACTACAATGAATTTAGCTCTAATATGTACCTAGTTATGTAATTTTATATTTATATATAGAAGAAAATTTGAAAATATTTTGTTCTCTCTAAATGCACTTCAGTAGTTTGCACTTTATATTTACATTTTATCACACCAATTGGTTTGTAATTGTCTCATGTATAGACTGGACATATTCAATGGCCCTTAATCTCAAAAGCATTAGTACCCTGCGATAGCGCATCCATATATAAATATTTTATTAGTTAAGTAGAATATATCACAAATATCAAATTAACCCTTGTAACCATGAATAAATTTATTTTTGTTTCTATATTTATGTTGTTTGTTTATTTTTTTGTTTTTAATCTATGTATAAATGTGGTTATGCTATTGCAAAACAAATATTTTCAGTATTGCATTTTTTAAATCTGCTTTATATTTTGGTTGAATATATACCAAAACATACTAAAATAAACACTTTTCAATTATCAAATTCATTTGCATGACGCAAATTGGAATAAGATTATTAATGTAGGTGTATAGAAATAATGATATTTGTCTGTTCATCTACTTACTTTTTAGCAAACATGGCTATTGTTTAGTAAAGTAAATGAAAAATCTTATTTTTCTACTTTATTTACTTACTTGCTACAGAAAATAAATTATGCAGTATAAAATTAAATCATATTTGCAAAAAGAAAGATAAAATACATTTTAAAATTAATTGAATTTCAATTAACAAGGTCATTCGGTATAATGTTGTATGCATACATATTTAATTATTCATGCCGGAAATGAATTCGTGCTCATTTATAATTCAAAATTTCTTAAAAGAAGCTTTAAAAGGAGAAATAATGAATGAGTTGCAAGTAAATACATAAAAAACAATACGCAGAATAAAATTTAAATAAATGCATAATTTATATTTTCCTCGCAAAACGAAAAATTATATTTGTAGTATATGTTCGTTGAAATTTACTTATATTAAACATAAGTATTTTGAAAGTTCAATTGAAAAATAAATGATTATTAAGTAATACCTAAATTTTAGAAAATGTACAAACTATAACAATGTTAAATTTATTTCACATAGCAAAAAAAAAAATCGCCTCATATTGAGTACTTTCATTTTTTTTTTTTTTTTTTTTTTTTAATTTAACTAAAATAAGAAACCATGGTTTTTGACCTCACCACCTCCAATTTGATAAAATATGGTATACACACTCACTGTGTCAGTACAAATTTTAAGTTCTTCAAAGTTTTCAAACCCGTTGTAGTTTAGTTTTTGTTCGAAGTTCAAAATTCCCTTTTTTAGATTTTTTTAAATACATGAATTTTAAATCCATATATCTTATTCAGTGTTGCCAGCTTAACCTTTTAAAGACTAAATCTAATCTTTTTATTTTGCTTTTAGCCTAAAAATTTTCGTTTTATCTTCTAGTTTTTTCTAGCCTTTTTTGATTCTTTAAATTGCCTTGTTTCGATTTTTAAAGAACATTTGAGATGTTCCATGGAATCTATTTATGAGTTTCTGTTTTTTGTTTGTGAAAACGTGAAATTTCGCTATTGTTGTTTACCTTTTGATATAATAAAAAAACTAAAAATCATAAAAGCATGTAAATTTAAAACAACAATAACAGATTAAGGCGATTCCAACTGTATTTAAATTGTAGTATTTTTTTATGATTCTTTTTATTTTTATGATCAACTAAAATATTTGTAAAATTTTTCAAAATTTAAAAAAAAAAATTATTTTAATGGAATTGCATTTTTTAGATGCAATTTTTGCTGAATATCCTACCTTCGATTTATATTTTTTAGCACAATTAGAAAGTATGGAATTTGTTTCATTACAATGGACATTAGGACACACTCATTTATTAGGTTTTATTGATCTTAGAAAAATCTTTTCACATATTTTTATACGCAAAACAAGAAGACATTAAAAAATGTCAAATTATTACTGAAATAAATGAGTTTTTTACTAAATGTAAATTTTCTCAGTAACCCCCCGTGGTCGTTCTCTTATTTTCTGTATGTTGTTTCCAACACCGTAAGGAACATTTTAAAGAAAAATTATAAAAATTGATGATATGACTTTTTAAATATCCTTAACACATGAATAAATATTGATTTCATTACTCCTTTTTGCAAAAATGTCGTTTTTATAAAAATAAAAACTAGATTTATTAGGCATCAATGTGAGCCCAAGCTTGAATAGATCAGACAAACAGTTCCGAAGATATATGGATTTAAGATTCATGAATCAAAATAAAAAACTCTGAAAAAAGTGAACTTTTAACCGCGATAAAACTAAACTGCAACAAATTTCAAAATTCTTTATTGTCTATATTTGGTTGAAAAATTTTATTCCGGTTATATTACATACAATTTGTAAGAATTATAGAAATAAAAGCACACAGAGAAAAAAAGATTCGTTGTGACAACCGAGTTTGCTGCAAATAAATTATGTCGGTTCTATATAATGTTTAATAATTTTGGTTGAAATTATCAAATTCATTTGGTACATGTAACTGGTTATTGTTATTTACTTTGATTTTTTTTTAATTTAATTCTATTTCTAATACAAACCATGATATAAACTTTGTTATTTTATTGGAAATGATTTGCATACTACATTAAGTTAATCCATAAACAAATTTAAAGGAGCTTTAACTAAAAATGTTGGTTTTTAGTGCCAGATTACAACTGTGTCAAATTTGATGGCTTGAATTTAGAAATCAGAGGTGAGTTTTTGATAAATTTATGGCAATGCTTTAAATTTAATAAACAAAAAAAGCAAACTAAATATAATAAAAATTAATTATATTATGACAGTATTAACTTGGGATTAATTAACGAATGTAGCTGAGATTATATACCAGATAATCTATTCTTGAAAAACATTATTAATGATTTAAGCTTCATTTAACCGATAAACGTTTATAATCTACATCCTAAAAACTAGCCCTTAATGTATTTCTTTTCTTTGTTATTTACCTGCATCTAAAATAAAATGAACGAAATTTGAAATGCAACAACGATTACTCATTATTTTATTTATTATCTATGTATTTAGCATAGTATTTGTGGTAGCTAGAGTAGCATCTATCGTAGAAAAAATTAACTGTTATTTCCTTCCTTTTCAACATATCATATTTCATTCTTAATTGTGGAGTAAACTTAACTTTGATGTAAATTTCCACGTATGTATATTCCACATATTTTAATGAAGGTTAGGTTAGGTTAAAAAACGATTGCACCTTCATGCTTCCACACAAGTCGGTCCATTATGATCCTTTTAAAAAGAAAAGAAGAAGAATGGCAAAGAACAAAAAAAGAGACAGAGGAAAGATAGAGACTTTAATAAATAAAGCAATGTAAGAGTGTGGAACCTGCAAAACCTAGCAATCAAAAACAAATACCTCTAAGCCGCTTTATCGCTATTACGAACTCTATCAGGTTACTAAATCCTTTGCCCGTAAGCTCCTCTAGTTCTTGTAGTATGTGGCTCCCAAACCACTTCAGTCTGCGACGCCGAAGCCCTTCGCAATAACGGAGAATATGCTCTACTGTCTATAGCTCTTCCACATCATTGCACATATTACAGAAGTCTGAAGTGCCAGTATTTCACTTACTATTCATATTCCCTATTGTGGAGTGACCAATAATCATACCCACAATGACCCATAAGTTCCCAAAACTCATATCCAGAAGATTTTTCGAATCTGCTAGTTTAAGACTAGGCCATACCACTCTAGATACCTTGTAGTCCATTCTATTCCTCCATGCATGATTCGTTCTGCCTAAAGTCCATTCTCTTATGGCACTGAAATATAACCCAATTGGAATCCAAACCTTTGCCTCACAAAAAACCTGTCTAGCTCTGAGCCTCTGCGAGATAGCTCATCGGCTATTTCATTACCGAGAATGTCGTAGTGACCAGAAACCCAATATTGACTTATACTGTAATCATACATTAGCCTTCTCAATTCCTTTCTGTACTTAAGCACTAATCTGGACCTAGCACAATTACTTGTCATTGCCAATAGTGCTGTCTGACTATACACACCACATAGACAGTTACCTCAGAGTCCCTTTCAACGTTCTCCTCTAATAAAACTAAGGCCTTGTAAATGCCTAGAATTCCTGCCTGAAAACCGCCGTAATTATCGGACAATCTAAAAGACCGTCTGATATCCGTTCCCACAAAATAGACATCCACCTACTACACAACCTCCATGGAGATATTCCGCTGCAGCCCAAAGGTCCCTACTAGGGACTTTAATAACGGGAACAGCCCCGAAGTCAAATATAGTTCCGACATAATCCGTTTGGGCGACCAACAATAATGTCCGACAATAAAAATCGACTTCGTCAAGTATCGTAACATACCCCGCTGCAAATCCCAATTCCTTCAGTCTAAATAGGCTCCGTGCAGCCATTCCTCTCACGAACTCCTCAATTGGAATAAGGTGGAAAATGATGTCCAATGCTACCTGAGGTTTGTTCTCATGGCACCTGTGATATTAATTGAAGCACATCTCTGAACTTTAGAAGGAAGATTCCTATAAAGTTCCTTTCGCTATTACCTCCCACCAGACCGAACATCCAGAAGTCAGGATAGGCTTCACAAGCGATCTGTATATCCAATACATCAGCTATCAGATTGAGGCCCCAATTCTTTCCAATAGAGTTTATGCATGCGTAGTAGGCATTAAACCCCTTCCTGGCCCTTTCCTGAGTATTTCTCCTCCAAGACTATTTACTGTCCAATTAAACCACTAGGTACGTGCCAGTCCTTTCTGGATTGACTCCCAATCCAGTTCTAGTAAACCTAATTGCATGTCCTAGCTGATCGTAGTTAAAATTTTCCCGAGACCAGCATTACTACGTCATCAGCGTAGGCTACGATCTTCCGTCCCACGGCTGTCTCAATATGACATTCACAGTCATTAGTCATTAGTCATTCTAATAATGTCAAGGCAATTATGTTGTAAATGTTAGATTTTATTTTCTACAGTTTTTAGTAGTTTTTGTAGCCTTTTGTGTGCGATCTCATAACTAAGAAATTTCTGAACAATATGATCAACAAAATCTGAGCACATATCTACAGCAAAAATAATAATAATAACACTATGCGACAGTCAAAATCGGGAGGTGATGAAACCAACGGGAAATGTTATATCGGTAAAAAAGAAGTAATATGTGTCCTGGTGTTTCGCTGGGTCACGTCTAGGAATCGAGATATATCGATTTGAAGTTAGTAACTATCATATAGGGGAAATTGTGACCTTTGGTGGTCTTTTTTTTTTTTTGACATATCTCGAGAACCACCAGTCCGATTTTGCTGAAACAAATTTAAAAAAATTAGGAAAAACATGTGTTTCTTGTTTCCTTTTTTCCTTTTAATTGTCCACGCACATTTATGACCATTTTTTAGTTTGTTGCCGCTACCATAAAAATAAAATAAACTTTTCTTTATTACTTTTTTTTAATTCTGACAATCATAAAAAAAGTCATCAATGTTTTTTCCAAGGAATTTTGAGCATATCCCGAGCAAATTTTTGAAATTCATACCTTCACTTAATTGTGAATAAAAGCGAAACGCGTCTATCGATTTTCATGATCTATCTAAATAAATCTAAAAGTTCCATATTTAATGATAAAACATATGCATATGGATGTCCGTCATTACCCCAATGAAGATTTATTTTAGTAAAAACAATTTGTTTATTCTAAATACAGAACTTATAGATCACTTCTTTTCTTAAATGTTTATTTCTATGTAATCTATTTTGAATTTCTTTATTTTTTTAATTTCTTTATAACAATTTCTTTAAGTTTCTTAAGCGAAACAAACATATTTCATATATATAAAACGTAAATTTAATTGATAAAATTACTTTGCATAAGAGAAAGAATAAAATCATACTAGCGATAGAAGAAGAATACAAAACCTTTAAGTATTTATATTTTTTGTCATTTGTCTAGTTTCTTTTGTATGTTTTTTATTATTATGTTTTTCATTTATCTTTTCCTTTATACTAATTTGTGTTTTAAAAAAAAATATAAAAAACGATAAACGTTGTAAAATTGTTTTTTCAGTTTTTTTATATATAATATTTCTGTTAATAAGCGAAAACTTTATGTTAATACTGCAAAACTTTTAACTATGAATCGCAATTAAACAATTTTTAAACTCAAATTATACAATTTGGCAAATTTTACTTTTCTAAAGAAGTAATAATAACGCAAAATTTTAAATTTCAAATAAAGTAACTTAATAAAATGTGGAATGTGTTCATAATGAATGCGTTAGAAAATTTAGTGTGTTTTCGTTATAACCTAATTGGTTAAAGTAATCTAACCAATTGGTGGCATCTAGGATAGAATTTAAATGCACTACTAAGATCAAGGATGGGTGGTTTTCGAAGCGCTATTCCCACTAACATCCGGGAAATTGTTAGGGCTCTGTTATCAATACCTTATATATGTATATATATATATATATATATATATATATATATATATATATATATATATATATATATATATATATATACCCAATTAATAGCATTATACGGCCATCTTTTTAAATAATGCTATATCAGTCCATTTAGTAGTGTAGTTACAAAAAAGGAGTCTATATAAATTTGTTTGTAGTGAACTAGAGTTAAGAAAGAGAAAGTCACGAACCCCCCTCCGACTGATCGCTAGTGATATAAGGCTCCCGCAGAGCTCTTTCTGTCTTTTAAAGTCTTGCTCCTTAATTTTGATTAGGTTAAGTATATAAACTTCGATATTTTGCAATATCAGTCAAAGTGCATTAGTACTTGTACATTACATAGATTGGGAGAAAACAAACTCTGTTATTCACGAGGGCACATTAATAAAAATTTTTGTACTTATTTTGTGAGTAATCATTGGTATAATACTCGTAAATATTTTGTAAAATAGATCTTCGCTAGATAATTGGGATTTAGTGGGTTAAGGCTAAGCATTTTCTTTATACTTTTTTTTATTAATGGGATACATAACAAACGAAACAGAATTATGTCGTTTTTAAATGTATGACACCAAATTGCATCTTCATGGTGGGCGCACATACAGTGACAAAAAAAATATAAAATATTAAAGTTGCTAAAATTTTGGTTTAAAAGTTTCCCATTGTATAATTTTTGACCCCATAGCGATAGAGTCATAACAACCAAAAACATGCTCTAAAAAATTGTTTTATACGCATAAAAATACTCTTAAAATTGGAAAATATAGACTTAAATTATTGTTTTTTCCGGCAAAATTTTATATTATCTACTACTCATGCAAAAAATAACTTTTATTAGCAATTACTAAAAAATATTTTCTTTTTGTTAAAAGCTCAAAGCTAGTGCATTGTTCAAGAATTCACAAAATTTCTATCAGTTTATAAGAGAAAAATTATTAGGGAATCGGTTGCAAAATATGCAACATTTTTCTCTTGAGTGCTAGGACTAAGATATGGAAAAATATGGTGCTAGGACCAAAATAAAGAAAAATATGATATAAGAAATCGATGCCAAAACTGTTGAAATTGTCTGAGAAAGATAAATAGTTAATAGTTTGGTTTATTTGGAACCCAAGTAAAAATATGATTTTGTATATATGGTCATAAGACAGAAGGTAAAATTGTTCCTCTATGTTCGGAGAGCAGTTCTCTTATACAAATCTAATATCAAAAATCTGAACTTGTGCGCAAAAAAATCAGAAATATAAAAAACTTTGGTTCGCTTCAATTACATTTCTCTAAGTTTTCAACTTTGAAGAATTATAACTAATAACGATAAAGACCACGGATAAAAAAAAACTCTGAAGTTTGATTGCTTATATTTTAACTAATACAATACGTGTTCGAAATTATTATAACATTAACTCGGTTTCATTAATTTTAAAATTTTTGTGCTTCTATCCATATATATTAAAAATGTAGTATTTTTTATTTATACCTTATTTATATTTTTAATCACAAGTGTTGTTTAGAAAAACATTGTAATTTTTGGTAGATGAAAATAAACAGCGTATTTTCTGTCTTAATTTTGCAGTGAGTATTGAAAAAGGTTGCCAAAAATTCCATTGTCTATTTATGGATATTATTTGTTTCAACTAATTTGGCAAAAACTCAAATTGCTACAAATGTATGGATGAGATTTATAAATATATTTTTATATTTAGAGCTTTCAACTCTTTGTGCCATTAAATATATATGCATTAAAGTGCAACATTCAGAAATAGGTATTTTCTGCAATTAATTATAAATTTAACACGTTAAAACTCATTGTACCCCATTGAGTACATCTGAATTATCGAATGTAATTATAACGTTTAAAGCGTTGCTGTTGTTTTTATTTTTTATTAAGAACAAGTGTAAAATACTGATTTAAAATAATGAAAAAATTTGGTTGATATATTGAAGAAAAATATTAGAATATTTTGATAATTTGAATTGTCAGTAAAACGTGAAAAGAGCAAAACGTGTCATTTGGTAATTTCTTAAGTTTTCTTTTTTCCCATTATTGGTTTGAAGTTTGATTTTTTTAATATATATTTTTAAGATATTTAAAATTTGTGTATTTATTTTGTGAGTAATCATTGGTAAAATACTCGTAAATATTTTGCAAAAATATCTTTGCTAGATAATTGGGATTTAGTGCGTAAAGGCTAAGTATTTTCTTTATACTGTTTTTTATTTAATAATCATTGTTGTTACAATTCCTCTTAATATTTAAGAATCTTCTTAAGACCCACTTTAAATTTTAAAATTTATAACAATAAATTTACTAATAATATTTTTCTGTATGCTTGAATTGTCGAGATTATAAAAACTATATTGCAACGGGATATTTAACTTACGAACATTGTCAAAATTTCATTATCCCTGCATTGACATCTCAGTGCTATCTTTATCCTCAGTGCATACACACAGAAAAAAATTGATGAGAAAATGACAATTGAAATGAAACTTTAGTTTCAGAATCTAATATTTGTTTTCAAAAAAACGAATATACATATTTTAATGTAAGAAATTTGTATAGTTTTTTAGTTGTGTTGGAATCGATACTAAGAGTATTATAAACGAAAATTTGGTTTTCTAAACCAAATATTTTTGAAATTAATTTAAAAAAAATTAAAGAAGTAAACGAATTAAAATGATTGTGTCCACTACAGAAAACAACTAGAAGTCTAACTTGCTCTAAAAAACGTAACTCAGCTTTCAAAAAACCAAACTCTTTGTATATGTTAGTGGAATTTTCTTCAGTACTAATTTATACGTGTGAAGAGAATATTTTTCTTTTTTTGCTGAGTGAATTAAAAGAGTTTGAATTTTAACTGTTTTCTATGGTGTCCCTATCAAAATTTCGTTATAAGAAAATAAAATTGAATTCGGTATTCCCAACTGAAAATTGGTTGTCTTTATCTGACGTTTTGAAAACAAATTATCAATATTAAAACAGAAATAAATTATGAGTTGAATTTTTCAAAAGTAAACTTCTCAAGCAAATATAAATAACTTTTATATCTCAAATACTGTTTCGGAAATAGTCCTGTAGCTGGTTTGTATTAAAGCCGTCAGTTTAATGTAAATAAATTATCTTTTATCCTTATTCAATAACCTTCCTCGGATTAATACATTTTTTTAAATCAATATTTTATGTGATTGATAGGAGTAAATACAAGTAATATATAAGATATGTATGTATCTTGGAACAAAAAATTAATGGAATTTATTACATTCTTCTAAAATTTTTTTCTCATATACCGCCACCAATAGCTCAATGTTTTAAAAGATCTTGTGCTCTCAATGTAATAACTCAAGTCAACAAAAATCTTTAATTGCTCTTTCCGGGTTTTTATGCATATATCCACATCAAATAGAACCACATCTCGCATTTGTAATGTATTTAATGGCAATTGTTCATATTTTTTTTTTTTTTTTTGGGACTACAGTAAGTCCAGGAGTTTTTTATTATGATATCGATTAATTATGAATATGACATAATGAAGCATATATAAATATATATCTTTTTATAAATAATGTGAAGCTATTATTCGCAGTGTTACCAGGAGATGAGAAAAAACAGGCTAAATTGAATTTTAAAAAAGGTCAAAATAAGTGTTTCAAACAATGGCGAATGACACGCGTGATGTTTTCCTCCAAGGCCTGAATCGAAGCCAGTTTGTCCGCATAAACTTTAGATTTTACATATCCCCAAAGGAAAAATTCTAACGGTGTGATATCACACGATCTTGGTGGCCAGTCGATCGGCCCAAAACGTGAAACTATGTGCTCACCAAAGTGTTCTCTCAATAAATCCATCGATTGATGTGATGTGTGGGAATTTTCGTCGTCTTTCTGAAACCAAATGTCGCCGAGGTCACGAGCTTCAATATCAGGCATCAAATAGTCGGATATCATGGCACGATAATGGTCGCCATTGACGGTTACGTTCGCACCGGCATCATTTTTTAAGAAATATGGACCAATGATTCCACCGGCCCACAAACCACACCAAACCGTTGTTTCATCTAGATGAAGTGGCAGTTCTTGAATCTCTTCAGGTTGCCTTTCACCCTAAATGCGGCAATTTTATTTGTTTAAATACCTATTTAGCCAGAAATGGCCTCATCGCTGAATAAAATTTGCTTCGAAAATGTCGGATCTTTCAAGAACCCATAGAGCGAAGCGATGTCGCTTGGGAAGGTCGAGCGGCTTCAGTTGTTGCATAAGCTGTATTTCAATTTAAGATCACGACGTAAAATGCGCCAAGTCATTCCATACGTCAGTCCGAGTTGCTGCGAACGGCGCCGAATCGACTCTCGACGGTCTTCGTGTACACTCTCAGCTTCGACCGCTATATTTTCTTCACAGCGTACTGGACGTGGTCTGTTCGGTCGAATATTATCCAATAATGAATGCTGGGTCTCAAAATGGGTGATGGTGTTGCGAATAGTACGCTCAGTAGGCCGATTATGTTGACCATAAGTTGAGCGAAGTGCACGAAACACATTCCTCACAGAACGTGAATTTTCGTAATAAAGTTGAACGATTTGTAAACGTTGTTCAGGCGTAAGTCTTTCCATTATGAAATGCCAAATAATACTAAACAAAAATAACATGACAGCATGACACGTCTCACACGTGATCTCTCAAAAAACAGGCTATTGAAAAAAGTAAGAAAAAGAAAAATTTTGAGGTTAAAAGCAAAATAAAAAGCTAGATTTAGCCTAATTAAGGCTAAACTTGAAAAACTGGTTGGAAATTTCTTTAAAATACTTTCAAAATTGCTACCTGTATTTTGTTCACAAGACTAACATGGATGAATAACCAGTCATCCTGATGACTGGTTATTCAAACAGTATATTTAGATATCCACTAAAGTAGAACATAAAATAAGATGCACTTAGTAGAGCACAAGTATTTCAACACTACTTAAATCTTTTGAACAAATGTTTTAACACTAGTTCTTGTTGCATATAATAAGATTTTGATATTTTTGCTTTAACAATTAGTATTAAAAATACATCAAAAATTTAACACTACACTAATTTTAATGCTAATATTTTGTTGTACATGGGTATCAAATATTTACCAGAGCTTCTTGCAGCACAAGTGCTAAAATCTGTGAATTATATGGAGAATCTTATTATAATACATAAAACTCTTGAAGAAAAATTTTATTGATAAATTTTTGTAAATGCTGTATAGTGTTTTTCTTTTTTTGTTTTTTTTTTAGCAAAATTTTCTGCTGAATTTGTTTGTAATAATTGTTATGTTATGCGAGTTACGATTCACTATGGTTTCACCAACCACTTTTCTTGACCAAAATTCAATTTTTGATATATTTTCTGTTTGTACTTTTGTTATTGTAATTTAATAGTAAACAACTAAAAACATCAGAAAATATATTTTGTTCTTATTGTTACTCATATGTCGTCGAAATGCTGCAGATCAGAATTAAGTTTTTTACACAATTTACATTGATTTTTATTTTTTATAAAATTGTATTAAGGAGAATATATCTGAGGAAAAGTACATTTAAACATTTATTTATAGAAATCGAAATGAAGTAGCAATTCCTTTGTGTATCAAAATTATTGGTGACAAACCTAAGTAGATTTGGGTGCAGTTGTAAGTTAAATATGTTCAAACTTCTTTTGGAATGACATTTTAATCAAAAGTGAAAAACTTTACTTTTGACGCGTAAAATAAGTAAAAGGTTGTGATATAAAATAAATACATCAACGAAACCATAGTGCTATGTAAAGAAATCGTGAGACTGAGTAGTATTTTTAAAAAAATTTTAAAAGCTACCTACATTAATCTAATTTTTTAATCTAGAAATATAAAAAAAAAAAAATTTGTTAAAAAAAATTCTCTTACATGACTTAAAAATTTTTCTTTTTCATCTTCAAAAAATCGTACAAAATCGAAAAAAACATAAAATTATATTTTTCCATGAAACTGCTATATTTCAGCCATATTTCATTAAAATGAATTCATTGATGTCGATTTTATTCATAATTGTTGAAGTGATATTATTGTATAAAAGAAATCCGAAATCCTAAATAATTTAAATGTTTTTGCTTAAATCTTATTTTTTTACTTAATTGTGAATAAAGTCAGCTTTTATGCTACTATTTCAATGAAAAATACCGTGTTTTCTTCCTAACATATTTAACATAATGTATCTATGCGATAAGGGAGAAAAACTAAATTTTTTGATCTTTTACGATTTTTAAAAATCGGAAATGCATTTAACTTACTTTTATTTGTATATTATAAATATTTATTTATATCATTAGAAAATAATCCAAATTAAATTAAAAACGACCACGGTTACGAGACCTTAAGCTCTGCAAAATAATTGTATTTTAATAATTAAAGTATTAGATAAGATTGTATTTGTTAATTTCCTTGAAAAAAATTATAATTTGTATAATAGATTCATAAAATGGATGTCAGATTAAGGATAAACTGTTTGTTGTATTTTAGAAGTGTGGTTGCGTTGGTTTTAATAAATAGGACGTGTAGCAAGGTTATGTTTTAATATTTTAATAAAAGGTATATTGCAATTGCCATTTTTAAGTTTCTCGCGGTCGAAATATTCCAAATAACTTAATTTTTCGTCACATAATCTCATTTAGTTCAATTTTAAAAAAAGGGCCATGGCGTTGAAAAAGGGGAAATTTCCCAACGGTAACGCTGCTTACAACTAAATTCTTAACATCAGCAGTGTTGCCAGCAGATGGGAAAAAAAGGCCAAAAAAGGTTAAAAAAATTACGTTTTTTTTTAAATTTGGAAACTTATTTTTTCTCGTTCTCATTAATTTTTGAAATTTTTCAAAAGAAATTGTAATAAATTTATCAATAACACCCAGCAAAGTTACTCAATGAAAACTTGTCGAAAAAAATTCCCATGCAAGTTAGGTTTATATTTCATATGAAAAAGTGATCGAAGTGATTTTTCGTCATTTTTTGACTATCATTCCTTGTTGATTAAATAATTTCAAATTCTTGAGAGATTTTTCTTATTAATAATATCTTTTATAAATTATTTTCATAAATAGTTTCTATTGCTGATGAAGTATATTAAGAAATAATCCTAATTCTCGATTTGGCAACTCTGCAAAATTAGTTAAGGCTCTTTTATTTGTAGAATGATGTGCCGCAAGCGAAATTTTTTATTCAATATAAATAATCTATATTTTTTTCAAATAATGTAAATACAAAATTAGTTATAGTAAATAGCAAACAATTTCTTTGTTGTTCAAATGCTAACATTTTAGCCTTTTTTAAGGCTAACCAAAAAGGGCTAGAAAAAAGCTAGTAGCTAAAACAAAAATTTATAATTTATATAATTTTTTATATACGTGTATTAATTGTTTACATATACATATATACAAATCGCTTACTTATATCTAACTTATCTTCTGTAAAATATCGTGTACATATCTTTTATGACCACCGTTTGAGAAGAGAACTTGACCTTAGTTTTTCTATTAAGGTAAATAGCATTCCAAAACTTTGAATGAGATTTCTTCAACACCAGTTTTTTGAGTTATGACTTTCTTGGAGTAAATAAGCGATATACTAGTTTTTGACTTTGCATCCACAGGTTTTCTTGAAACTAAGCATTAGATCTGGAGAATAAAATTTTTATTTTTCTAAATTTCAGAAAACTCGCGTTTTGTTCGCGATTTTCTATATACTAAGTATATTGTACTTGATCAACAAGAAGACATTAACTCAAAATGTTTAAAATTTCAGGTTTTGCAAGAAATCAACCAACAACATCAATATCTATTTGTAAAAATTTCAATGCATTCCGATTACTTCTTCATCTCTAAAACCACATTTCAGACCATTTTCGTAATAGTGTAGTGACTAATTTTAAATCAATAAAAAAATATCAAGAAGTTTCAGAAAAATAGTACTAACTCAAAAAATAAATTTGTTTGCAATAATTGCAAAATTTTAAAAGAAAAATAATGTCAATATATATTCAAATGGAATTTGATATATTCAGAATGTCAATTTCTGTTAAAATGTAAACACAAACAAAGGTAACAATGCTCTCTATAAATCTAATGATAAAAGATTTATATATATATATATATATATATATATATATATATATATATTATTTATTTATCTATCATCATTAACAAGTTAAAAATGTAAATAAAATCTTTATTTAAAATTTTTGAGGAATTACTAAATAGTATTGAAGCAAATTAAAAACTTTTGTTAAATAGTAATATATACATTTATAATTAAATTATTTACAAATTAAGGGAAAAAGATAGAAAAAATACCTTGTTTCTAAGAAAATATAAAAGAAATTCTAGCTATGCAAATTTCTTACTAAAACGTAGTTTGAATATCTGTTACGATCTTCAAAGCTTTGTGTTAGTTTACTAGTAACGGTTGCAAACAAGTCTTCTTTATATTTTCTATGTAAACGAATTCTGGAGACCCTCCGTGGTAAATTATATATAATTTTTAAATTTTTATTTTATATTATTTATAGTTTCTTTAAATAAGTTAAATAAGTAAACTTATAAATCTCAATAGGCAAATATCCGACTTCACTAATTTAAAAAACATTTAAACACATTTTAAGCTAAGTTAGTCAGAATTTGCAGTAGATGCATTAATGCATTTGTACATTATTAAGTGCATTTTTTGGAGAATTTCTTCGTCAAAAAAATTTATCGAAGATATGGTATTAAAATCTGACAATTTTTCTAACTACTCCTATACATTTTCGTTTCGGCACATCTTTCCTCTATTTTTCGGAAATAAACCAAAACATAACCTATGCAAAAAATTTACATTTTATGTCAAAGAATACAGATAATGGAAAGGGGCTCTCTTTCGTTCAAAAATAATATTTCTCTCTCCTCACATACTTGTGAGATATAAAAACAATACAAAATAAACAAAAAACATTTTTTTTTAATTTAAGGAAAACTACACTCGCGACACATTTTTTTATTAGCACATAATATTTTTATTATTCTTGCACGTAGTTATTGCATATAAATTCCCGTAACAAGAATATTTTTTAAAAACCAAAAAAATATTTCTTTTATATTTTTGAAATTATATTTTTGTATGTTGAAATTTAAATTGAACGCAAAACTATACTTCTTTTGGTATTGAAAATAAAACGGAATTTAAAGCAATTTTAAATTATTTCCATATTCATAACAAAAATCCCAAAAATTTAATTATGTTCTATTTGTGTATATAATTCGCATAAAAAGATGAAAATTTATTAAATCTACGAACATAATTGAATATCATTTTTGAATGCTCTTTTATGCAACTATGTATGCTTATGCTGTGTGGATTCAGTACTAATAATGTTTATTTTTTACTTCATTCTATAACTTCAACAAATATTAACCAAAGTTAAGGTATAACTATAAATAAATAATATTTTTCATATAAAAGAATTTTTTAATATAACCTTACCATTTCAACAACTTTGTTAAGTGAAATAGACTTAAGATTACAGAGTTCTTTTGAACCTTTGCCTCAAAAACTAAAAATAATACGTTTACAAAAAACTCTCATTACATATGAAAATAATTGAACATTAGGATGTAGCCAAGATACCAAAAGTGGCATCGAGAATTTGATGTCGGATTAAAGAATCACCAATTTAAATTTATTACTAATCAATATTGCGTTTATACAAATTTATTTTACTTGATTTACAGGAAAAACATAAAGTTCACATGCTAAAAACATAAGTAAATACTTTCCATACTTACGTATTAGTAGATACTAATATGAACATTTATTTTACTCAACAATGCATTTCATATACTCTACTTAAGTACCATTAGACAAACACCACACCTTTTAAAAATTTTACTTTTGTACACTGATGCTCTTATGGACTTATGTTAAGGTAAATCTTACAATCATTTCAATGCTTTGTTCGTTTTTTTTTTCTGCTTTAGTATTTCATTATTTTTTTACTTTCCAACACCACTAGTTATAAATGAGGATATACTTATATGTACAAGTTTATCATACCATGTGTAGTACTAAAAAAAAACATTTAAGAATCCATAAAATAAATATATTATACATTTAATTTAGGGATTATTAAATGTCACCTGAAAGAGCCAAACGACACTTTTTAAAAATTGACAGTAGAGATAAAAATATTAATAGATTAAAAACTATTGTGTTTCCAAAAAATGATTTTGTTTCATCTCAACACAAAAAAACACTTTTGGATGTGAGAGTTTTGACAAGTTTACTTTTGAATTTCTTTAATAGAGTCGGAATTTTGACAATAGAGAAACAAATTATTTATCTAAAAATTGTGATATTATGTATTTTAGTGCAATGTTCCATTCTAAATCATTAAACCAGTTTTTACTTTTTTTTTTGTTGTTTGGTCCTTTTGTATTTTAGGTGATCTTATCAAATCTTATTAAATTCTATGTCAATTTCGTTATGTCGTTCTATTTATGAAAAACATATGCATTCACGCCTAAAAGACTAAGCAGAAATAAATAAAATTTGATCAACTATTACCAAAGAGTTTATTGTGTAAATAAACAGTTTTCTATTGAAAATTAACGAAATCTATTCAGAGAAAAAAATTATAAATAAAAATCTGAACCAATCTAAGAAGTTGGGGATTTTTTTATTAAAATTGCATAAACTCACTATTAACGGATACAGTATAATTTACTAAAAAGTTTAACTATGTCCATTGCTATTTACTACCAAAAATCAGCCAAATTGAATCAGTAAATATAATTAATATTTCTTTAAGTCTGTAGGGACAAACAATTGCAAATGTAAAGAAAAAATAACATTTATACTGCTTTTTTCAATTTGTTACACCGTTAGAAATAAGGTTTATTTTTCTATCGCGATCCAAAAAATTAAATGTAAATAATTATGCAGTTGAGTTACCGCAAGTTCGATTGAAATTAAATTTCACATAGTGATAGTAGAGGTAAACTTTTAGGGTTTTAGTTTGAACATTATAGACCTATCTGGGGAGGGTCCATAGAGTCCCAAATTTGGACAACTCGGGTATGAACATTTTTTAAAATGATCCTAAGTCGTTATATCTGAGCCAATTTTAAACATTTTTATATGCAGAGATTCTGCTGGACAAAATGTACAAACAACATTTTATTTCTTTTAGTTTACGAGATATTGGGCTTCAAAGATTAAACCTTTCTTTTACTTTACTAACAACAAACAACAAGATTGTGCACAGCAGAAATTTTGAAAAAAATATGGAATCAAGAGTTACATACATTTGATTTTGAACTTTGAAAAAAAGTATATATATATATATGTATATATATATTGCCAAAAAAAATTGGTCGTATTATTATTTTAAAGGAAACAAAATTTAAGAAAATTGATTCTCTCGAGGACCAGGGTCTACCGAGTTAGACCTATTTTTCCATAAATTTCCAAATCGCAAAGCTGGAATCAAAAACAAATGTAATATTTTTTATAAGATCTAAAACTTATTTAATTTTTCTGGAAATATAAACTTTTGCTCTCCGGTACTGGTTGACTGTATAATAAACCATAAAAAAATCTCATGTTTGGAAATTCTTAAAGTTTTCTGTTGATAAATCTACAAAAATTATTTTAGTTTAGAATTAAGCTCTAAAATTTAATTAAAAAATAACTATTAATAAAAATATATTGCATATGTAAAAAGGAATAATATGCACAAAATATCAAATCAATCTTTTTTTAGTATCTTTTTGTAAAAAGTCTTCAACAAATTTTTTATAAAATATTTAGGAAGAATATATCGGCCCAATAAGGACGTCAAAAAAAATCTACAAATCACTGCAATATAATAATATCTTTTATGTAAATGTTGCAATACAAAAAATTAGAAAATATCTTTTTGAAAATTTAACCATTTAATATTAATATAATATTTATTAGTTAATTGTATACCTTGATAAAGCATATTTTCTTAATTTTGTGCTGCAACATTTAAATAAAAACTTTTGCTATATTTCAAGGGTTGTTGGCTTTTATTTGACATTCATATTGGAACGATATAATTTTCGTAAGTATTTAAAATTAATTAAAATTTGACGTCCTGGAGAAAAATTCAGTACGTAATTTTATTATGTACATATATATATATATATATATATATATATATATAAATATATATATAAATATATATATATATATATATATATATGTATATATAACTTACCACCCCCCCCACCCCCCACAATTTTGTATTGTAAATGAATATTCCATGCCTTTTTAGTTCTATACCAACGTAAATACCAACGTACGTATTTACATATTTATGTGTATGAAGATATGTATTAGTTCACTGCAGGGAGTGTCATATAGCATATGGTGAAACTTAGTTATAAGAATTAGTTTATCATAGAATAAGCATCAAATGGTGGTTTAAATATCTAACTTTGACACAATTTTTACGCAGACATAAAGGGTTTCATAATTTTAGTTTCATTATGAAATATTCATATATATTTTTTTAATTTTTTAATATTTTAATCTTATTTAGGTTATAAATTTTAATGAAGAAAAATGTATTAATTTATTTTATTACTTACAATACAATTACAAATTTTATTCTTATGTTAACCGAGCGGAGTAGCAAATCAAAGTCTCTCGCGGGTCATTACTAACGAGCCCATCGGGGCACGTTTTTAACCCGGCGTCGCACAATGGGGTAAAATTGAGAAGCATGGCGATTAATTGAAAAATTAATATTTTGAAAAAGTAAAATAAGCATAAAATAAGGCATCATTATCTGTTTATAAAATTCATGCTTTTTTCACTCTTTTTCATTGGTAGAAACTGATCATTTAAATATTTCAAGTTTATATTTTTGTGCTTTATTTTATAGTTTTCACAATGGAGTTATTTAGAAACATGTTTACGTATTTTTTGTTATGGTTAATGTTGTAAAATATTTTGAATTCTCTTTTCTTTTAATCGGTCTAAAAAAAAGGTATCTTTTTATGTATTACTGAGCTAATTATTACAACAAAACTATAAACAAAGTGCTATCTACATACCTTCCCTGAATTAAACGCCATTTTGGCGATTCTACTCCACTGTGCGGTATGGTATATCAAAAAGTTACCGACTGTCAGGAGTGTCATATTGACCTTTTTCAGTAATATAACTGTTAATTTTTTAGATTTGATCACTAAAATTATAAACATTTTTCGTGCTACGTTCAATATTTTGGTGTAAACTGGTAAGATTTGCAAAAATTTTATTCCAAATACATATAAAAATGTCTATAATTTATGGTAATTCTTGTCAAGTTGAAACAAACTGGTTGCATTTTATTAATTTGTGTATAAAATTATTATATATTTTAGCAAAAAAAATTTAATACCTTTTCGGTATGTTTTCACAATCATCGCTTTCTCTGTGTTATCCGCTACACTACTTGCGCTAATGAGATTTTCGTCTACGCCGTCTTCCTCCAAAAAGTATATTTTTTCTGAACGATATTTCCTTTATACAACTATAACAACTAAAAAAAAAATAAAAATACCCTAAACACAGTTATTTTACTTGGCGCGAAATCATAACACTGACTGACGGTCAGGTTGGCTCGAGTTGAGCTTTTTGATGTTGTAGCTGAAATATCTATGCGAATACAACTAAACTGTTAGTATAGAAAAGTGGTACATATTGTTAATGCCAACTATTGTAAAATTTAGCAACATTACTTACCCCAATGCAAAGTTGCACTCAAATTAAAAAAAAAAAAAAAACTAAAAAAACATTGCATTTTTCAACAATTTTCAGTAATTCTAAGGATTTCTGCAAAACAATATATCAAGGGCCTATATTCAGAACTCCTTATAATTTTGATGTCATTATATGATGTCATTATATATAGTAACCCTTATCTATGATATAAATTTTAAATGAAAATTTATAGTTTTTCCAATTTTATCAACCTTTCTTTATTCCTGTATCTTCCGAAATTTTATTTTTGAGTTCAAAACGCTCTATCTCTTTCAGTAGTTATTTTGCTTTTTGATAATATAAATATAACATAATTTCTGACTAATATATATATATATATATATATATATATATATATACTGAATATCAGTGTTGCTAGGAGGTGAGGAAAAAAGAGGCTATATTTAACTTTAAAAAACGCTAAATGCCCTAAAAATGGGGCCTGAAAAAGTAATTTATTTTCTAATATTTTTGAAAGATACTGTAATAAATTTATCAATAAAACATAGAACGACACTATTCGCCCAAAAATTTCCCAGACAATTTTGAGTTATATCAAGTTTGAGCATTTTATTCATATGAAAAACATTTTGAATTGACTTCGTAATTTGTATAACTATAACTCCTTTTTGATTAACAATTTCTAAATTTTTGGGTGTTTTTTCGCTTTTTTAAGATCTTTTATTATATTCGTGAAAGCTTCCTTGGTTAATTAAATATATAAAAAAGTAATTATAATTATACATTTATTTAGTCATTAAAATTGTTGCTAAATATAAATAATCTTGATTTTTGTGTTTAAATGCTTAAATGTTTGATTCTTTAAAAACAAAATTTGTAATAGCAATTAGGAAGTTATTTTCTATGTTGTTGAAATACTAAGATTTTGGCCTTTTTCAGTCAATTTTAAGAATCAAAAAATACAAGAAAACAAGCTAGAAGAAAAAATTAAATTTTTTTTTAGATGTAGCCATAAAAAGCCAAAAAATTTTTAAAATTGATCATCAGTTCCCTAAGAGCGATTGAAAATCATCGATCTAGAATATTTTGTCCAAAAAATGTTTTGAGGTTTGTTGATTATTGTTTTTTTTTTTTTTTTATAAATATTAAAAAGTTCAATTGTAGTTAGTTTGGCCCATAACAAATTATTTTAAAAAAATTTGTTCTTTAAAATACACTAAAAAGTCCTTTAGCGAAACAAAAGCCCATGGGGAAAAACTTTTAAAATATTTTTTTTTTTTTTTTCATAACAAGATGAAAGTGACGATCTTTTTGAGACCTATACATAAAACTTCACACAGGCGTAGCAAAGGAATGTACAATTTTGTATATAGAAAATTTTAACGTCTGCGAATTTTTTGCTTCTTATCCGATTTCAAATATTTTTACATCTTCTTAAAGCTCTTATTAGGGAAATTAAAAAACGTACTTGTGCTATTTATCTCTAATATTTTTCGACTTATTTGCATTTGAAATTTTAACTACCTCAATTTTGCAAGTTTTTGGTTCAGTTTTTTCATAAATATGCCAGAATTTCTCACCGGTTTTACTAGTTTTTTTCTAATAAATTAAAGAATAGAATTACCCATTGAATAAAGAAAATTTTAAGTCGATATATTAGCTGAGTTCAAAAATAACGATTTTGAAATTATAAATTGCAAAAATTATGATTTCTTGGACAAAAAAGTGTATACACTCTTTTTTCCCTAAAATTTATTTTTTTTTTTAACAATATATATTAATTTTATACTTTTCTGAAAACTATCTACACAGAATACAGTTTCGGAATTTGTATTGTTTTCTTAAGAGTTTGCAATCGTTATTTTTGGAACATCGGGAAAATGTGGACTTTATGAGCGAAAAAGTGAGAAATCTCATTTTTGAGATTTTCGGCGTTTTTTTTTTTGGGGGGGGGGGGGGGAATTGTGGGATTCCCCCCGAAAAGTTCTTTTAGATATCTAAACTAACGAAAATTTTTACAGATAAAATATTTATAGTTTCTTCAAAAAACAATTTTTTACAAAAATTTTATTTTAATTATAAAAATGCGAAAAAGTGTGAACTACATTTTTTCAAATAAATTATGTTGCCCAGCTTGCATGATTTTTACTTATATACAAAAAGATCAAACTCAATATTTGTTAAAGAACCAAAATTACGTTACTTCAATATTTAATATGTCACGCAAAATTGCATTTTTTGTGTATTGCAGCACAAACACGCCTTCGAACGAAAAATATTTTTTTTTTTTTTTTAGTTATGGCTTTTTTACATCTACAATAAATAGTACAATATTTTTGAAAATTTTGGTGACATGTTAAATTTTAAAGTAGCGAAATATCAGTTCTGTAAATGATATTGACTTCAATCTTTTTGTATGCAACATAATTTATTTCAAAAAAATCAAGTTCTTACTTTTTCCGATTTTTATAGGTCTTATTAAAGGCTTTAAAAAAATGTAAAAATATTTTAAGTCGAATAAAAAGAAAAACATTAAGCATACGATTAAAAATTTTCTATGTCAATGATACCCAACTTTGTTCCTAAGAGATACATGTGGCCCTTTCCAAGCGCCTCTGCTATGTCTGTATGATATTTTGTGTAAATCTGACCACCCGATTTGAAGTTATAGATTTATTTCTAAAAATATTCTATTCTGCCCCACTGTTTTCTCTAATATACAATAATAAATATTCATTTATATGGCGGCTACTACCATTTGTAAACCTACCATACCTGTTTTCATCTCAATTGTGGAACTTGACAAGAAAATAATTACCACTCAATTTTAAAACTTTTGTTCTGGCAATTCTTCATTTAAGCGATAAATAATGTTTACTTTATATGAGAGCTTGCCACTTAAATGTCAATTAAATATATTCTTTACAATGAAAAACACTCCATATAGTTATTTCATTTACATACATTAAATATTTCGAAAGAACAAAACCCTCTATTTCTCTTTAAAATTTAAAATGTTGTTAGATATCAAAAACATATTATATGTAAGATTTAGTCATGGTTTTAAATGAATATTATAAAAAAGTTGTGTTTTTCAAGATAGAGGATTTTGAATATATGCCGTCGATATCTAATGTACAAGCTATGAGAAAAAACACATTATTTTTATTCTCAGTTGGAATATGTATTATACAACTTAGTACAACTTCCATTGTCATTGTATACCATGTACTATTTTCCATCAAATAAACATTGGAATTACGAAATACATGTCGACAGACAAATATTTTCATATGTATGTCTGAATCGCTATGATATACGAGCATAACACATTATTCTGCGAAAATTTGCTTGTTCCATAAATTACAAGACTTTCATCAGGCTTCTTTCGTTTTAGTATTTGCAGAAAATATTCAACTTGTTTGCCAGCAATATATTACGGCGTCAATTATTTAGAATACATTTCTTGTACATATTAACATTTACATATATAGTATATCAACTCTTAAAAAAAATCCAAATATACCCCCTGAAAATGAAGATTAATGTGCAGGGAAACCACAAATATGCATTAAAAAAGTAAAAAGTAAGAAACTTTTATTGACCTTGCATATACATCTAATTCTAAACATTAGTATTAGTTCATTATCAATGAGATTCGTATGTAAATTTAGATATGGTCATTAAAAAAATTATATAGTTTGTACAATATTAACTGATGTTGTTTGGCCAAGTTTAAAAGCTACTATGTCCTCCTATATGATATTTCAAAATTGGCCTTAATAAATATAAATTAATCTATTTTCAGGTCTTCATAATTTGTTGCTACAAGACAATTTTTATTTGTGGTTTTTAAGGAACATTGTGTTAAAAACTAAATTAGTTTTGAAAGTAACAGAAGTACTTTTCTTAAACAATTAAATTTGGAAAGCATCCCGTTAAGTATAAAAAATAGCTTAAAATGTTAAAATATCCTTTAAAAGTAATGATTATGCTCTAATAATAACTAAATATGCTTTAGGTATGCGTTAAGGCTAAAATATGCATATGCGTTAAGGTTAAAATATGCAAAAATATGCACTTTAAAATCGATGCCAAAATGCTTTATTTGTACTAGAAAGGATAAATATTTTATCGATGGCTTCATTCAACGAACAGGAAAAAAAATGCAATTACTTATTCGTGGTTTCCCTGTTAATATGTTTTTATATGATTGCCAAAATATTTCGACTGAATGTTACTGCTTATGTAAGTTGAGTTAATTTGAAAACAACTTTAAAAATATGTTTCTAAAGAGTAAATTAGATATATATTTACATCAACAGAATCAAAAAATAATTTCCTAAGGATGATAAAAAAAATATATATGCGAAGAGTTTTAATATTAATAACAGGATGAAAAAATATAAAAAATACATTAAACTTTAATTAAATTAAAATTTTTTTTTTAATTTTAACACTTTTTACCATGTGGATCAAAGAAGTGAACAAAGTTAAAAACGTGGTTTTCAAATAACAGCTGATAAACTATGGGCATACTTTACTAGATCAATATTCAAACTAATTCCTGATAATCTATTCTTCAACGCATAACACTTATGGCATTATATGAAAAGTATTGCATGCAGAGAAAAAATGCAATTGTAGTAACTATAATCTAAGAGCAACATATTATGATTTTAACATATGGTCACAGCTAGAAATAGATGTGATTATAAGTAATTATTGCTATGATTCTATTTTATCATATTGTGTATTAATTTATTTTTCTTGTTATGGTTCAAGTTTTCCTTATTATTATACCTTCTTGTTACACTACCATCCAATACTATCAGATTATGATTTCATTTTATTATATTATTCCATCTTATCATATAATTATGTGTTTATTAATCATAAAAAAATGATTTTCATATTATTTGTTCATTAATTAATTTTAAAACAAAATTTAAAATAATAAAAATTAACAATGAGAACATAATATTGTTTTAGTGACAATGCCTTAAACATGCTTTTTCTCTGCCTGTGTATGTGCTGCCAATAGAAAATTATTTTTAAAGGATTATTTTTATAACACCCTCAGCTTCAATTTTAGGGTAAATTTGCCACATGAATTGGCTATTATTAAATAATATAAATTATTAAGATAATTTAATAAATTACATAATTTTGCTTCAAAGATTACGCGAAATAGATAAGTGAGTTGTCCAATTTATTTAGGACACGTATTAAAACTTCATTTTACGAATTTTTTATTATTATTTTGTCCAAATTTCCAAGAATAAACTCGAAAATTAATATTTCGTATATTAAAAACCTTAAAATATATTTTTTGGCCAATCATATACTAATTATATCCTCTCTAATATTACATAATGCATATATTAAATATGTTGAATTTTGAAATTATTAAAAAATACTCATTTTAAGTGGTTACTAGAAATGCTTTAGTAAGAAGAGTAGCAGGTAGTAGCAGATGAATTATATTATATTATGTATGTATGTACTTTATTTATTTTAGATTTTTTTCAATATAATATAATATAAATAAGTAAATATAAATAAGTAAATAATAAAAAGATAAATAAAGAAATTGAATAACAACGACATTAAGTCGTCTGTTATATAATATATGAATTCTATATGTATGCATGTATAAACTTGTCTTAGGAAATATTCTATAAAAATTCTTCAATTATTAACTTTCTATA
The DNA here is from genome assembly GCA_932274085.1 of Protocalliphora azurea. Classification (NCBI taxonomy): domain Eukaryota; kingdom Metazoa; phylum Arthropoda; class Insecta; order Diptera; family Calliphoridae; genus Protocalliphora; species Protocalliphora azurea. Next base: position 40,180,862 of record OW026519.1, read on the forward strand.
CTTTAAAGCATTGCTCACATAAATAATTGTAAAGCCTATTCCACCCATTGGGTCTTACACCATCTAAAACTTCAATAAGTTCATATTCATTGAGATATGGTTTATCAAAATATCTGCTTCGGAATTCTGATAGTATTGGACATTTTGCCATAAAGAGTTGTAGAGTTTCGTCTTCTCCAGTATTACATATTGTACATGTTTTTCCTTGAGATGAATTAAAGTTATTAGCGTTCAAAGTTAATAAATCCGCTATTAACAGCTAGATGTACCATTTCTTGTTGAATTTTTCATTTCTGTTGTTGCAGTAATACATTTGCTCTATAAATCCATTCTTGAGCCGAATCATTGCTTATTTTGTTTATTTCCTTTGCCCAGAATATATATTTTTGCAATACCAGTAATGAAAGTTTATGTGGTAATGTGTTGTGCCCATACGTAAATAAAGTTTTGTTAATATATTACAAATGCAGTTCAAAAGTGTAAAAATAGCTAAACTCCGCTTTTGTTTCCAAATACAGTACGTAGGTTGGGGAATGATCTGCTAGTTTTAGGATTATTTTTAAAAAATATCTCTGAAGACTATCTATTTTGTCGTACAAACAATAACCACAAAATTGAGCTGCATACGTTTGAATTGACCTACATACAAATTGAAAAACTTTCCATTTAGCCTTTAGGGTAATATTGTTTTTGTTCATGAAACTAATCCATACTGCCTTAATTAAATTAAATTAAATTAAAGGTACACAAGGAAAAAGGATTGATTGGAAAATAGTTCTTGTTATTAAAATTCTGAATAAAATGTATTATAAATATTAAAATATTATCATTTCATTATATAATTATATAGTTGTATTAAATTCCTTACAATTATAAAATTAGTTGCCTTAATCAATTTGTATTTACTAAAATAATTTGAAGTCAATTGGTCAACATAAAGGAATAAAATTCATACTTCAAAACGAAATATTGATGGATGCTATTAAAAACTCATTTGTATTAAAATAATTTAAAGTTTAACAATATATTCAGTTGCAATTTTAATAAATTCTATAAAATTTCGGTCACATTTCATAATAATTTTGATTTGGTTTTTCCAACCGACAGAAAGTGGTTACATATATGTTCTGAGATTTTTAAATAAAAAAAAAAATAAAAAAAAATATTTACACACATAAGTATATAGTTAGGTTTTTGTTTTCTGCTGCTTTATAGAATGGGTGAGTGCTATATTAATTTTCGCATAAATGTGCAGGTGTTTATTGTTTTATTCTGTAAATTTCTTCAGATGTTTTCTATAAATTAACAGTTAATCTTCAACAGTTTTCTTTCCATATCCCAGTTACAGATTTATTAAAACCTTAGCGTGTTTGATTACTAATGATTACTATAACCTAGTTGTATTATTTCTGTAGAATAAGAAATTTTTTCTTCTTAATAATTCGCTGAGATTTTTACCTTGGAATATATTGGTTTCATATAGTGTGTCTGTGCTGTTAAATGGTTTTATATTTGCTTTAAAGTACACTGACTGACTATAAGTTTCTTAATAATTTTGTTTAATTTTCCGTTTGCAGTTTGATTCCTATTACGAATTCTCTGAATTTTTTAGTTCAGTGCCGCTGTCCGTAATGATTTCCCCGACTAATAGATACAAATTATGAAGGATGGTCCGAAATAAAATACGCTGTTAAATAGGTAAAAACATACTTAGTATGCCTAAGTGTCAGTACATATTGTTACCATATTTTAATAAACAAGTAAATACATATATATACATAAATATATATATATATATATATATATATATATATATATATATATTTACATATATATATATATATATATATATATGTATTTACTTGTTTTTTTCATAGCATTAACCTAAAGCTATGTATACTTATTTTGAACTTATTTCAAATAATTTTTTAAAACAGTTGTGTCTATCATAAAGCATAGATATCCCAATCGAATTATAAGATAGTCAATAAAATATAAAATATTTATTTAATTTTTTATTTACAAAAATAAAATATGTATTTAATTTTTTATTTACATTGAATGAAAACTTGGCAACATTTCAAAAATATAGACATATATTCCTTTGCTGATAATTTTTTACGTATTTCCTTATATAATTTCTTTTATCTAAGGATATGTATGATTACAGTTAGTGAAAAAAATAAATATCAAGGGTTTTTAGAAGTACTATTTCTTAAAAATTCTCACAACATGCTTGACTTGAACCGAATGAATTATTGCACAGTTCATTTTTATACCCTACTGATGCTGATAAAAACTGTGATAGAAGCTTCCTTCAAATTTAACAGTCGACTTTAATCACCAGCTGAATTGATCTAAGTTTGTCCGATTGTAAACTATAGGTAGATTTGGAAGGTAGTTTAAGGCAATTTGGTACATATGACTTGCATAGTCCAGGCATGAAGCATACTTATCAGAACCTTGCTTCCATATTAATTTCTACCCAGATTAGGGTTTGACTCCTATGTCTCTTAAATGTGACAGAATTTAACTCAAATGAAATCTTTTGTAACCTTAAAGCACCACATAAATTTTTTAATATTGGTATATAATTGATCATAGGCCTCATACAAGGGCCTTCCTTAAACTACTTAAACGTGTAAAACAATTGGCACATCGTATTTAAATACAAGTCAATGTACTAAATTTCAAAAGCGGCAGTCCATAATTGAGCACGGCTCCCATAAATAGGCCCTTTCCGAAAATCACTTAAAGATGCAAATTAGCATAACAATTAGTATCGGAATTTTTCTCACGTTTCGATTTCCAGGAAAATCGCGACAAAATTTTCGACAACTGGGATTCAAAAATCTCGGCTTAAAAATAAATATTTATCTAAGCTAAATATCTTATACACTTATAGGATGTGAACCTATGCATTAATGGATCCAAAACAGGAGAGAAGAAAATCTGATTTATTGATTAATCAATTCAATTAGAACTTAATAAATAATTTTATAAAATTAAAAAATAAATTTTAAAAATTGAATTTATTAACTTTTAATTTAATAATTTAAAACTTTTGTATAGTCCTCTAGTATAATAGATACAGTGACCACCAAAACTGTTCACAAAAATAAAACATTATAGGCTTGTTTTATGAAACCAATTCTCGATTTAAATTAAAAATGTTAAGCTATTACAAATTGACTTTATAAACCAAATTTATATTCATTTTTTTTATATTTAGCAAAAACCTCCGTGGTGATTCAAAAGTGAGTTTAAACGGTATTAAAGAGTATGTTGTTTCAATCTACTGAGTTACTGAGTACTAAAATTTCTCAGCAGACCTTCTTGTAGATAATAATATATATAAATATGACCAGACCTTCTTGTAGATAAATATATTTGCAAAACATTTCTGCTTAGAAATCGTCTTTTGTCACTCCTTACTTCTTCTTCATATATATATATATATACATCAAAGTGCTGAATCATTACGATTCAGTATCAAACTGAAATTTTAAGCCCAATTTATTACTAAATTACTAAAATTATTTACTTTTTGTTTAAATTCTAGTAGTTTTCAGAAATTTATAATTAAGTGTATTTAAAATTTCCGACATTCCCGAGATAGCGGGAAACGAAAAATGCAATCTCTAATCACAAAAAAATTTTGTACAAGTAAATTTTATAAAAGTATAAATCATAATTCCAAAATTTTCAAGACTTTATTTAAAATTGATTACAGATTCCAATAAAAAACTAAATATATTTTCTAATTATTCTTTTGTAAAATAAAATTCAATATGATTTGAAAACTAATTTTTTAAATAGTTTTGTTCATAAAAAATATCAAAGTAAAATATAGCAAAAGAGAACAATATTTTCTCTTGAAATGTTTACTACTTTTACTATTTTTATGCGTACAGAAACCCTTTTCGAACAAAATACTTTCAAAAATAGTAAAATTAGTAAAAATATCATGCAAACGAATAGACCTGTTTAATATTTCTATTGTTCTATTATACCATTTTGTATAAGAGGAAATGGAAAATTTTAATAAGCAATTACACGTTGCTACAAAATAAAGCAAGTAAGAAAATACAGTCACGATTTTATATGTGCATATAAATTAGACTTTTATGTGAGACATGTGCCTAATTGTGCACCGATACTTGTATTAAGTGAAACGTATATTTCTATAGAATATATTTAAATATACGTAAAACTATTTTCATACTAACACTTGTATGAGATTTATGCACTTTAAGGTAATTTCCGAAAGTAGGCCTTGGTCTATACTCTGTGGTTTATACTTATATGAAAATAATTTGTGTCGAATATTTATATAATACTAAAAATTCCGTGGGATTTATGTACGTTAAAGTGATTTTGGGAAGAGGGATTTATATGGGAGCTACGGCCACTTATGAACCGTTATTCATGAAATTTTGTAAGCGGATTTATACTTATATAGAACATATATATGCCAAATTTCTCTAAAACATTTATATGTTTAAAATATTTATGAGTGTTAAAATTATATTGTGAGACCTTTGTATGGAGCTAGTTGAAATAACGGGCCGATTGTAAGTAGTTTTAATAGGCTACGTCCTGGTGAATAAAATTTCATCAAATTATCTTCAAAATTACGAACTGTACTTTGCACTCAAGGTGGAAAGCTAACTGATTTTGGGGCTATGTTGAAAATGCTGAAGATGGTGTAATAATCTACTACTCATCGATATCTACAAACTACGCTATGTTAAATTCCAAGTTTTTATTTTCACTATAGTATCATGATATTATTGCAAACTTATCGATGATTTAATATAAGAAAGATGCAAATCGGATTTTCAAATGAAATATTTTTTATTTGAGTACACTTGTATTAAAAGACACATGCATTAAAAGAAAATCTAAATTTTCTACTGTTTTTCTAAAACTTTTCCAAATATGGTTTCTTGCCACCATAGATCACTTTATTTCTTTAAATGAGGTATATTTGAAAGAAAACTTCCAAGAAACAAAATTTAAAAAAAACATATATGCTTTTCTATATTACGATAATGATTAGGGCGCGGATTTACATATGGGGTTCAAATTTTTACAGCAGTATCGTACAAAAGAAGGCTAAATTGAACTTTAAAAGGCATAAAAATAAAGCCAGAAGAAACAATTTTTTATTTTTTTATTTCAAATTATTTTTCTCGTTCTCATTAGTTTTTGATATCTTTTAAAAATTTTTAATTTAATTTTAAATTTTTTTAATAAATTTATGAAGAAAACATTGAAATATAAAAAATGATCCTGTTTTAATGGGATTTTCCGTTATTTTTAAACTATAATTCGTTTTGATTAAGCATATATATATATCCTACACCACTATGGGTGGTTGGGGTATTATGAGTTTGTGCACAGAAAAAATCATCCAACATCCAACTTTTAGTATACCAATCGACTCAGAATCAGTTTTTGTGATGATCTAACGATGTTCGTCCGTCTGGCTGGATAGCTGGCAGTCCATGTAAAGCTTGTGCAGAAAGTACAGGTCGCAATTTTGAAGACAATTCTATGAAATTTGGAAGGACACAAGAACGAATTGGTTGTGATCGATCCATTATTCCACCTAGCCCCCATACAAATCTCCCCCCGGAATATAATTTAAACTCTCAAAAATGCCTTAAACTGAGAATATTTTAATGAAATTCGGTGCAAAGAAGTTCTGTATATTATCAATCTTTGTACCAAATTTTATGAAGATCCGTTCACAATTGACCATAGCTCCCATATAAATCCCTCCTCCGAAAATCACCTTAAGGTGTATAAATACCATACGAATGTTAGTATTCGACACAAATAAACTTTATGTAAGTATAAATAACATTGGCAAATTGTATGCAAATCGGTCCATAATTTACCATAGCTCCCATATAAACCCACTTCCTGGAATCGCCCTAAAGTGCATAAAATCGATATATGTTAGCATTATTCTGTATCTGTATATTTTATTTTACATTTAGTAAAATTGGTTCCCTTCCCGAATTTTTATGTTCGTACACAATGGTATCATATAGTCGGTATTGATCGACAATATCTTTCTTTCTCTTTAATTTTTACAAGCGCGAAGAATTTTTTCATTATTATATTCATAAAATGTTTCATTCATAGTGGAGTGTATAAAAAATAATTATAATAATGAATAGAGCGCGGATTTACATGCACTCATATATAAAAAAGTCCTTAAAATATGCTTTTATAAATTTTCATTTATATAAGTGTAAATTATTAAAAATTTTAGTACATATTACAACATATTTAGGGGCTCATTTTTTTTTCTCCTATAGCACGTTAAAAAGCAAAACATATGGCTATAAAGACTTTTTTAAACAGAAAAAATCAAAATATTTATGTTCACAGAGCAGTTTTAATAGATTTATTGATATAAATACACCCCTAAAATATGTTTTAAAAAATTTTTAATATGCACTTAAATTTTTAATAATTTACATTTATGTAAATGTAAATTTTATAGAATAATTTAGAAGCTACAGCAAAATTTCTAAACTAAAAGCAAAATAGAAAGATCTAGCCTTAAAAAGGCTAAACTAGCAACATATGTTATAAATGGCACATATTACGCATACGCTAACATTTTTTAAGCGACTTAATTATAAACAAGTGAGAATATTATATTCGGTTTAGCTGAATCTATATATGCACCATGAATAACTATTTAAAATTTCACCTTATATGAGCGGTGGGTCGTAAAGTGGGCGGACCTCTTCCTTTTTTGTTTCCAAGTTAACATTGGGCCTTGTACTATTTGTACAAAATTTCGTTGATGTTTCATCTTACATGGAAGGTGGGCGAATCACGTCCATTTTTGGTTTCCGAGTTTATATTGATCATTGAACTATCTGTTCAAAATTTCATTATCGTACATGTTTTTGTTTAAAAAATATCAGCAGAAAAGTATGAATTAATGTTACAACGGACACCTTGTGCTTCTAGTATTTGGACCATAACTTTTTTTGTTTATTAACCGCTTTTTCCTATTTTCAATACCAAAAAAATCTTTCAAATATTTGAGCCAAATTGTGTCCCCATTAGCCTCATCGCTCATATGGATAGACATAGCTAGATCGACTAATAATCTTTCCAAGACTCAGAATATATATACTTTATGGGATCTTAATTGATTTTTTCGATATGCTACATATGGAATGACAAACACAATATACCCCCATCTTTTTGATAGTGGGTATAAAAATATTAGATTTACCTTAACTAATAATTACAGAATTAATAAATGCTTAATTTTACAGAAAATATATAAAAGGGTATTAACTACGAATATTAATTAACTAACAAATCTAAATGGTTTAATAAATAATACAAAACATTAGTAATATATTTTAGTTTTAAATTGGAATATTCAAACATAATTTATTTTCCTAAATTTAAACTTTTGCTTTTAAATTTACACCAAATAAATTTCGTTGTTTAAAAAGTACTTTTTAACTTTGAAACATCATATAAGATTTTATCCGTAATCTAACTATAATTTATCAATGTCACCAAAAAACATGTTGTTGAAAAAAATTCCATTTTAACTGGCATTGTTAGAAGAAAAAGGAAAAAATGTTAACTCCATTAAAAAAGAAGTAGCTTGTGAACAATATTTTGAAATACTGGTATCATCATGTAATATGATAATCTCAGAATTAATAGAACAAACACTTATTTTCATATGAAATAACACCCTTACCAACTTGATTTAGGACAATTCACGAAATGTACAATGAAAATATGTATTTTAAAATGAGGCAAATGAAAAACTTAAATTTGTGTGCATTAGACCTGCTCTAAAGTGTAAGAACAAATTTTGGAATGGAGTTTTTTTTTGTACTTGAACAGGACTTAAAAAATTAAAATTTATAGCAAGAAAATAATACAAAAGGTTTTCTTAGAATATTTTAGTTGCCAATATTTGCAAAAACATTTTGTTTAATTGATTATTTTAAGAATATATTTTAGGCGTGCGTAATATGAATATTTCTATGGCCAAAAGGAAAAACAGCATAACTTATATTATGTCGTTTTCCATTTTATTAGTTCTTAGAATCCTTGTATTTCATTACATATTATGTAAACTTTTTATAAATATCTGTTCATTATTTTAGGAGATAGTGGTCTCTATAACAACACATAATATTCTTGAATTATATATATATATATATATATATATATATACAACATCACTTTTTCGCTACATTTTACCATAGTCAATATGAATTTCGGTTTGAAAAATATACCGAATCGTACGAATTGCGGATATATGCATATGCAATTAATTGTGTACCTACGACCTTTAATTTCAATTTAAAACATAAAAAACGGTCTCCTGAAAAGTAATAAAAATCAATTATATAGCTTTTTTATTTTTGCTAAAGACTTATTTAAAAATAAACTTAGCACAGTTTCATCATTATTTTTCCATTTCCTTGGCAACGGCGTTTTCTCTGTATTAAAGTTTGGATGCTCATGTGAGTTAATTTAAAGCTCATTTAAACGCCATCTGTTGTTACGCTCAAAATGCATGTAGGATATATTAAACTCTTACTCTTTCCTGTTGGGAATTCAAATCAATTTTATACAAAATTTTATACAAAACGAGACAAGAAAATGCATTGCAGTTGCGTACTTTATAACATTAGGTTCCTATGGCATATAAATATTATACATATGATACAAACAAATATTCCGAAGTTACTGGTTAGAATACTCGTCGATGGATAGATAAAGTAATTTCGCTGTAAAATACAAGAAATGAATGATTCAGCACATCTTCAATCTAAAAACCTGGATTTACATATCGTTCATTTACAACAAGAACATCATCAGTAAAACATCACATATATTAATTGCAACAACGTATTATTTTAGTTGTGAGTCAACTTTTGTGTAGTCGTCATCGTTAGATTATTTTAAAATACTTACCAAGTTGGATTAAAAGTGCTGTGTTTTTTTCGACGTAGGTATAAACTTTATAAGTATAAAAATGTTACAAACTCTAGGAAATGTATTTTCAATTTTAAAATCTAATGTATTTAAAAATAAAAAATTTTCCTAAATTTTACAAAGGTTTTGTGATGGCATCATAAATTCAATTTTATTTAAAATAGTAACAAGAACTACACTGCCTGCCACTTGAATAAGGAATCACATTTTTCTAACTTTAATTAAGTATATCTCCTAAACTAAAGTTCAGAAAAAATAATTTTTTGCACAACCAAATTTCAAAGTGTTGGCTTTAGTTTCCTGAAGAAATAAAAAACATACATATTTTATTATACTAAAATTATGCATTTATTTACTTGTGGTACTTTTTCGTGTGTCAGTTGAATAAGGAATATTTTAAAACTAAGCAAACTGTGATTTATTTTTAAATTTTAGGTTATAAAAATGAAAGTTTTTATCTTCTAGCATTCAATTAGTAATGAGTACTGCCACCATTTTTAGAAATAACCTCAAAAATGCAATTTGGCATCGTCTTGTATAATGACTCTAAGTAATTTAGCGAAATTGAACTCCATGCTTCCGTTATTGCATCCTTTAAGGATTCTGTCATCTCAAATTGTTTTCCTCCTTCATAAACTTTTCTTGTACGCCAACCCCAGACATTTTCCATTGGATTCAGGTCTGGTGAATATGGGGGCCAATCCAAAAGTTGAACACCTTGTTGATTATTCCATTGTTTTACTGCTCTGGCGGTATGAATCGGAGCATTTTCGTGTTGGTACGTCCAAGGTATGGGTCCAAAGAAATCATTAAATTTTTGAATGTTTTTGTAAGTCGTTGTAGTCATTTTGTTGGATACAAAAACCAATTCTATGGTACCATAATACGAAATGGCACCCCATACAATCATTCCGCCCTCTCGGCTGTGTCTGCTGCTCAAAAATAATTCCTCCTTATTTAGGTCATGGAAGTAATAGTTGTGCCCTTCGGGACCATCAATATTGAACTATATTTCAGGGGAAAATACAACTTTAAACCATTTGTCGGACCATCTCATTGTAATTTTGGCAAACTGTAGACATTGTGATTTGCGTTTTTAATTAAGTGGTGTTTTTTTTTTGCAGTTTTCGTCGGAATATGTGTGGGTACGACTTTAAAATATGGTGCACTGTTCATAGGCTGGTACTGACTCTACTTTTTTCACATATTTTTGATACCGACATGGCAAAATTTGATGCAATTCTAAGAATTTTTAGTCTTTCTTTTGGACTTGTTGCCATTTTCTTCCGCCCTTTCATGTTTTTTCCATATCTTTCTATGTTATTTAAATAATTGTACATAACTGTCTTTCTTCAATAAATGTTTTTGGCTATTTGGACCGGATTCTGTCCCTGAGATTTCAAAATCAGAATTTTTTTTTTTCAGAGTTATTAAGTGCTTTACCACGTCCCATTTTGAATAAAAACTATTTAAAAACTATCAAATTAAAAATTCTTTAGTAGTTTATATTGAAAGAAATTCAAATCATAGCTTACCTGATTAATATTAAAAGAATTCCTTATTCAAGTGACACACGAAATAGTACCACAGCAAGTATTTCTTTAAATAAATGCATAATTTTAGTTTAATAAAAATATGTATATCTTTTATTTCTTCAGGAAACTAAAGCCAGCACTCTGAAATTTGGTTGCGCAACAAATAATTTTTTTCTGAACTTTATTTTAGGAGATATACTTAATTGAAGATAAAGAAAATGTGATTCTGTGGCAGGCAGTGTATATGTCTGAGCAAATACTTAGGAGCTATACTTTTTGTTCGAGGTATTGATAGTTAGATATTAATTTCGAGAGAGATAAAAAAACATATTATTTTCATTTTGAAATATATAATTATTTGAAAAATTATTCAGACTCAAATTCATTGAAATAATTATGGAAGAACACATAGAAAAAGCTTATTTCTAGTCAGCCGTGAGTGTCATTAGCACTTTTTAGGGTCCCATCGTGGTGTTATCTGCATACATCATCTATTTAACCTGCAATTTTTTGAAAACTTGAATTCTTGATTTTTACTTCTATATGTTCAGAGATTGATACTACCCTAATGAATAAGTATTTTTCATAAACAAAACTATCTCAAAATTGAATATGTGCATAGTAGAGGTGTCATTTCTAATCCCAAAAATCGCGGAATTTGTAATAATTAAAAGAGCTTGAATATGGGGATTTGTGCATTAAAAAGTTTCCAGGATATTCCGAATTTTATTTATATTATTTTTATATAAATTCGTATCTATATAACAGTCTTACGAATATTAAATCACTTACTGAAAAATCGCAACATTATGTCATAATTTGTTATTAGTTATATTTATTTGTTTCCTGTAAACCACCAATATCGCTTTTCGTAAACTAATAAATTTTTAATAAATACTTATAATATTTTTAATGATTCTTGAGTTATAGTGTAAAATGCTCGGGTAATTATCTTATTAATGTGGAAATATATAAATATATGCCCATAAAAAAATGAAAGCAGATTCGGGTTAAATACGTTATCTAGTTCAACAACTTTTCTTTAAAGTAATGACAAAAATATTTTTTTGCCGACCAGCATTATCAAATTGATTTGGAAAACACGTAGGTTTTTAATTCCATTAAAACCTTCTATATATGTAATGACTACGCACGAAAAAATTAGTGCATATAATACAGCTTATAAAATGAAACGAATCGGTTAATCTTTTTGAAATTTTGTTCTGTAAAAGATATATATAGTATACCATTTTTAAATTAAAAAAGAAAAGTTAATAAATTATCATTCGCTATTTTCAAAATATTTAATATTTTCTAGAATGCTTTAAATATATTTATTGTAGAAGAAAATAATCTCAATAATTTTCTTCATCTTTGCCGCAAACAATTTTCCTTGCGTTCCTATTAGGAACTTCTTTTACTTTGGGGTCTTCAGGCTACCTTTTTTAAATTGTTCTGATAAATGATACTCAACAATTTAATAAATAAGTTTCATTTCATCCATAGACTAACAGTGTGTGATTCCAAAAATAAAATGGAAATAATTATGGAATTTCGGAACGGCTGTTCCGATTTCAATAAAGTTCCCACAGTGTAGGCGAGTTTAAGTTTTAAGCTCGTACTGCAAAGACCTACAGAGGGTGGGTCAACAGGGTGCCAAAGTTAGGCATTTCGGGTACTTTTTTAACGACCCTGATTAGATATATATTAACCGATTTCAAAGATTTTTATATAGCAGGATTCTCCTAGTGGAGATTTGCAAAGAATTCATATCACATCACTTTTAGTTTAAGAGACATTAGGCTTCAAAGATTAAAGTTTTTACTTTTTAGCCTACCTTGGTGAAGTTTTTTCGCTACAGCGGGTCCAAATTTCACCCGATTTTTTGGATTTTTTTTTTATTTCATTAACAAAAAATAAAATTTTGAAAAAATATTTACGTAGTCAAAAGTTAAAGGCTTTTTTTCAATTTGTACCTTGGAAAAAAGTAGATTTTTCCCTTTTTTGCCAAAAGAGTGGTCATATTTTTATACTATTATGTATACAAATTTTTTTTAGTAACATGTGTAATATTTATATTTTTCTGAAAGATAAATAAACACAAAAGAAGAAAAAAAACTTAAAATTTTCTTTTGCGAAGATCAGGGTTGTCCCAAATTTACAAATCTAAAAAAATAACTTTAGTTTTAAATTAAGCGTTAAAAGGCCTAAAGAATTGAAAAATTTCATTAAAAGATATATATTAATAAAAATTTTGTTGCATTATTCAAAATTATTAAAAGCACAAAATCTCGACTGAATCATTTTACGACATATTTTTGCAAAATTTAATATTATAAAAATTTTTGTATATATTTGAAGTCTTTTTGAAAAAAGATGCGGAATACGTACTAAGTTGGGATTTTGTTTAAATTATTCATGTTTAATTATGCAATAAAATTTATTTTAATATGTATTTTTGAATAAAAATTTAAACCTGCGTAGACCTTTTGATGCTTAATTTCAAGCGCTATTCATATTATTAGATTTATCAACAGAAATCCCGCAACTTCCAAAAGACTTTAAAAAATTTCCAAAAATGGGATTTTTTAAATTTTTTGCTATATCTTTCCAATCGATATCGGGGAACAAAAATTTCTCATATAAAAGAATTAAGAATACATTAGATTATATCAAAAGGTACAATTGTTTTTTGACTGCAGCTTTGTGATTTGAGAATTTACGTTAAAATTTCTAAATTTGTCAATATTGGGAAACTCTGGTTCTCGCAAAATTAAATTTTTATTTTTTTTTTCCTTTAAAATATTTTGTGTTCAGTTACCTTTCAGAAAAATATAAATATTTTATATGTTACTTAGGAAAATTTTTATTAACAAAAAAAAATGCGACCACTTTTTGAAAAAAAAACGAGGAAAAATCTACTTTTTTTCAAAGCGCAAATTTATTGACTCGTAAATATTTTTTTAAAATTCTATTTGTTGTTAATCAAATAAAAAGAATTTAAAAAATTGGGAGAAATTTGGACCCGCTGTAGCGAAAAAACCTCACCAAGTCAGACTAAAAACTGAACATTTTAATCTTTGAAGCCTAATAACTCTTAAACTAAAAGAGATCTCTACTAGCAGAATCCTTATTATTTTTTTGTGCCGCTTTAAGAATTGGTTCAAACCTATGATAATGCCGTAGATAATAGTAGCTCGAATATCATTTAACATAACGTAAATATTCATTACATTTAAACAATTCCATTACACCCTCAGCTTTCCACAGTCATTCATCTCCTGCATGTAAAAAGTTTTCCAATTCATTCCACAAACGGATAAAAATGACAAAATAAAAACAAAAAAAGAAATACGTAACGAGAAAATTTTATAGATAATAGGAAAGAAATAAAGGCAAATTGTAAAAATATTGCAAAAATGTATTTTTTAACTCGTTAAACAAAAATTTTATTTCTGTATTTTATGAACGTTCAAGCACTCAAGTGTGTAAATTCTTACTACTCTGTACTACTCTGCTCCTAATAATCTTTTGAAACTACTTTTTCTATAACGAATCTTGGTTGAGTTGTAGCATCAAATAAAATGACATGTTTCCAAATAAATATTTTCGTAAATTAGTATACCTGTATACTATAACATACAGTACTGTACAATAAAAGAAACAAAAATGCGGTCAACCTAAAAGCTGATTTATTTTTCAAACTATTTTTTTAAATTGTTAAAATATTTGAGCATTGTTAAGAATTTGTACTTTGGAAGATGCGAATCTGTTTCTTCTTACAAGAATTAGAAAAAACCGTATGCTTTCTTTATAGCATGCACAATAAAATCAACAAAATTTTCAATTGTAAAAATGCAGCGAATTTTAAAATTTTTTAATAGTTTTTTCTTCTAAATTTAATGGAAGTTTTATAGTAAAAATATCTGAATGCAGCATTATTTTCATTTTTTTTTTTTTTTTTTTTTTTTTTTTGTAATTTTACCTTTTGCTAACTTTTTTTATTTTGTTTTGTTATAGCATATTTGAATCCATTAAATTTAGGTTTACTTTAGAATAAAAAAACGGAAGTAATCCAGTTTCATATTATAATTTATAGAGTTAATTTCGGAAGAACAATTTAAAACATGATAATAATGACCGGAATGACTAGAAATTGAAAAAATAAAAGCCCCGTTCTAGACACTATAGAAAAAAATTAACAGAGACAAAATATCACCAAATTTGTTTAGTAAAGATATATCCAAGATCACATGGAGATTTCGTCTCATTACCCACACCTGCCTAATGTTTCATGGACGTTATAACTTACTGAAACCCCAAAGTCAATCATCTTATGTATTTAAACACCTTATTTGAATTTTTAACGCTTCATGATTTATACAGTCTATTTATTACATTTTATCTATAGTGATTAAATGTTCATTTTATAATTAAAAAAAAATTGTATATAAACTTTCGTATTATTCTTCATATTAAAATGATTAAAAAAAAAACAATAATATTTGTTATGATCACCGTACCAAATTTCCAGTACCGAACCCAAAAGGGTTACATATATCTATTTATATGATGAGGTTTTGGTTTTTTTGTTTTAATTCTAATTTTTCTTAAAACAAAGTACAAAACCGAAGTAAACAAAAAAAAAATATATATATACATATATATATATCAGAACAACAAAAACCAACATAGATATAAGAGTTAAACCAAACATGCACATAATCAATATGCTATTAATGAGAATGCACACAACCTTAGAGAGAAATTACTCCGAATAATGTTAAGCAATCATTTTCAAACTGTACACTGATTTATAATTTTATGTATGATTTAAAATTACTTTCTATTTAATATAATTTTATAATTGATGGTTGTTATTTTGACTTATCACCGTAACATCGAACTGTGGAGGCCTTACCAGGAACACAATGCAGGTTACTAGATAATTAGAATAGTTTTTATGATTATTGTTCTTGAAAATGATGATAATTAGCTTATGTGGGTTTTTTTATATTAATAATTTAGGTTTGTTTTATATTTACATTATTGTGTAATTTTGTACGGTTTTCTCTTATTCTTCTAGTGTAGAGTAATTTATGAAAACAATTTAATTCATTTCAAACACTTAGAGCACTTAATTTTATATTATTTAAAAATTGGAAAATTAAATTCATTTTTTTTTTTTTTGTTTTTCTATAGATTTTAGATTTTTGTGTGAATCTTTTGGAAATCTGTGCTTTAAAAAAT
This sequence comes from Protocalliphora azurea, assembly GCA_932274085.1. NCBI lineage: Eukaryota > Metazoa > Arthropoda > Insecta > Diptera > Calliphoridae > Protocalliphora > Protocalliphora azurea. The sequence continues at coordinate 40,196,656 of OW026519.1, forward strand.
CTCAGTTGAACAAAATTTTTAAGCACTTTTTAATTATTTGTTGCTTTCAAGAGGATTTTCTTTTAACCTAAGTTAAATTTTCATATACCAAATTACAGTTTGGACGATTCTTTTAATTTCAATTTTTAAAGATTAAGACATATGCATATTTTTTGTTTCTTTTTTCATAGCTGTTGATTTTGGGTAGTTAGTTTCTTTCGAAGATTTTGTAGTGAAGGAATCGTTAACATAATTCTAACATCAATGAATATGGACGTCGTATCTGTGGTAATGATATTGAATATATTGGTTAGGAAAATTATGAGGAAAAGTTTTAGACCATATCGATGATGTTCCAGAGCATGTATTGTAATTGTCGGACTTAGGCTTGAACATATTAATTAATTAATTGAATATATTAATTATATTATCCTTATATTTCTTTAAAAAATGAATTAGGTGTCGAAATTTTCCATAATAGAATATCCAATTTTTTTTTAAAGGAGGATGTCACAATGAATGTACACGTTCCCAAGTTGAATCATGGAAAATTTTCTTTAGTAGGAGATGGATTGTATACAGTGACCACGACAAGAAGCGTGGACAAAGCGCTCTTATAATTTTGCTTAGATCACGTGTGTGAAATTTAAAATGATTCCGAGGTTGATAAGGAAACCAAGTTGACTATTCAAAAATTAATTATTGGCATTAAATTTACAAAATTTATGTTAAATATTACTTTTTTAATGAAAAATATCTATTCGCCCGATCTTTATGTTTTACTTTAAAATCACTTCTGATTAATTTATTATAATAAGATTTAATTTCGCTTAAAATCGTGTGATCTTCACAAGAGCTAGATTAAAAAGGAAGTTTAGTTTGGATGCCCTTTTCTAATGAAGCTAAATTTTTTTCCGACTAGAAAAAACCCAAAGAATTTGATGATAATTGTCAAAAGTATCGAAAACTAGTAAAATTTGTATGTCTTGTTGCAATTTTTAGTAGTAGTTTATCGGGATTTACAGACGAGTTGGCACTATTGCTTTTGTTAATGTCAAAATCCTTTGACGAAAATCGATATTAGTAATCCAATTTATATCCAACATACAAGTGTTAACTTCATCACATACCTTTAGATATAAAATTTTTCTTATTTTATTTTAAGTAAAATGCTTAAGTTTAATAAAATTTATAAGTAAATTTAATATTATTTTTGTCCCACCGAATTTAATCAAGACACCCACCATATAAGTATGCAGCTATGAATGGTACCTTTTCTTTTCGAGTATGCACAAAAGAGATAAAGCAAAACAAAATCAGACGATAAAATAAAATTTCTATTGTGTTACACAGCTCCAATAAATTCATTAATTAGTTCAAAAAGAGTATTATAACGATTTCTGTGTTTATTTCACCCCTTGTGCACCATGATCTACTACATTTTAATTTAGGAATGAAAGTTTATAGACTACATCTAAAGTATCAGTATCAGAAAACCAATAATAATATAATATAAAAAAAAAAATTAATTTATTAAAAGATTCTTGAGCTTTTTATTGTAAACATTTTATGCTGTTCTATGATATTTACCTACACTGAAACCTATTACACTATTTAATATATGCAATAAAACACTTAAGAATAATTTAATAGTTTTTTTTTTATTTTCTAAACCGAAATAAGATTTTCAAGTATTTATTCTATGTTGGATATTTCTAGTGTAGAGATAAGAAATCCTGTCTTTAGAAATTCTATAGGGGATGGTTTCGTTGTTTTCCTTTTAAGCTTTCTAAAAAAAAGTTCACTATTAATAAATAAATCCCCAGTTCATTAACTAAAATACTAAATTCGGAAATTTATAGTAAAATTAACCTAACGACCATTACAAATAGAACCGTGTATAATGCCACGATTCAATCCAGTGGCGGTTGATGATTTTTCATTTGAAAGAACTTTTTGTATTCACAACTGAAGATATGACAAGATAAATTTAGAGGAGTATGTGGAGAATCCAATCATGCCACTTTACATCCTTGAGTAAAGTGGCATGATTCACTGAATCAAATGCTTTAGAATGATCTAAAAGCGTTAAAACGGCTATTTTTTCTTTGTAATGCAACCTCTTCGTATTCTAAAGCCTGACATTTTATTAAACAATAACTTATTTGTGCTAATGCTATTTAGGCTTTCGAGTTAGATTTTACGGGAAGAAAAGCCCCTGGGACAGGTTATGTATTGGTAAGTTATCTTATTAAGAATATGAAATACTTGATGGATGGTGTGGTGGTGGTGGAGTGGTTTACCACCTTCATACCACCTTTGAAGCCCAGATTGGTATCTTCTTCCATAACTTGTTTCCGTTTAATTTTGTGTGCAATTTTCTACCAAAGAATTATTGCTTGGCAGATTTTATGGCACGATTAACTATTTTCCTTAAAGATTTGAAAGTATTGTGTAATTGTGGAGTTTTATAACTTTTCCATTTTTCATATGCTAAGTTTCTTTCTTTCAGTAAATTTCATATATTAATGTTAAACCAAGGATTTGAACAATTTTTAACTATTTTGATTTTTACACATTTCTCAAAGGGATGGGAGACCATATTATTAAAGAATTGGGTTTGTTCATCAACATCTGTCACACTATAAATACACAATTTCATATCCAAGAGCATCATAGTTAATGTGTTAATAGTCTCGATAAAATACAGTTTTAGTATTCGAGGGTTTAACTATGGGGAAATTATAGATTAAATAAATGAGGTCGTGTTCGGAAAAATGGGTACCGATATTTGATCATATAATCGTATTTTGACGTATTATTAACATAGAACAGATCAAGGATATTGCTATTTGTGGATAATTGAAGTGTGCTCTACTGAATTACTCCACTGAGTGTTTCTTCAATCATGATGTTATTATTAAAAAATTTGTATCCTAATTCGATCCATAAATTTCTCCAATTAGATATTTATTTTCACCACTACAAATTTTTAACAATAGAAAATAGCAGTCTTTATTAGCAGGTGATCCATGTTTATATATGGTTCTACAACGCCACCACGTTGTCTATCGTTTCTGTCTGCACGAAATACATTATAATCAGGAAGTTTAACCTGAGAGTTCCTAATGTTCGAGTTTAACTAGTTTCCGATATACATATGATGTCTACACCAGAATTTTCAGAAACGTATCTAACCTTATCGATTTTGCTACATAAATTTTGTGCATTAATATGACATATATTTAGACTTTTCTTCTGTTTACCAAGAATGCGCACTATTGAGTGTAATAAAATTTTGTAACTCATACTACTACTATCAGAAGCGAACGAATTTCCATCAGCAACATCTAATAATATAAATTTGTACAATTCAATAAAAATAATAAATTTAAACATACTTAAGTAAAAATACATAAATACAATAGTAAATTGTTAAAATAATAAATATCCAAAGAGTGTATAAATAGATCAATATTGTTTATTGCGGAACCCTTCTTTAAAAGAGTCAGGAAAATTTTGTGCGTCATAAAAATAATTGTCCAGTTTATATCTTCCTTTAGTATATGGTGATTCGTCCTAAGAGCATCATTTATATGAATTGATACATCAGATTGACAACCAGCATATGTATACGAAGTAAATCTTTTGTTTCAATATGGGGGGAAGCTAAAGATTTTAAAAGATTATTTTTTTTCTGGTGCTGATGAAAGTTTCAGACTTATAATGGAATCTATCTTATTATTTTTGGTTATAAAGTTTGGAACAGGCATTTTTACAAATTGGTAAATGTTAAAAAAAATAAATCTTTTTATTTCACTAGGCACGGTGTAAAGTGTTACTTGACTCACCTATTAAGTAATTCTAAAAATAGAAGGAAAGAGAAGGGACAAATCAAATAACAACAATATTGTTCATTGCTACTTAATAAGTCGCTAAACAATAACAAATATACATAGTTTCATTTACTACCTAACTGGTAGCTTGAAGCATATAAACAATAATAATTGAAAAAGGAGAATACAAAATAATTTCAAAAAGCTTTATCGTAAACCATTCGTCTTACTTAATAATATATAGGGAAAATAAGTCACAGATTCCATTTCCCGAAAAGTTGTAAGTTAAATAGATAATGTTTACAGAGAATACCACGGTGGGACGCTGAAAAGCGCTGATGACTGTCGTGGCTGACTAGAAAATGCATTCCATTCTCCCGAGTGTCCAATAAAACTTTTACAATGTATTTTTCTACAATTATTCAATGAACGTAAGCCTAAATACAAAAATTCTAAAAAAACAAAAACAGTTAAACAAAAATACAAACTAATTAAGTTTCAAAAAATATCATATTTTCCTTTTTAACGAATGGGATGCCTTGAATAAGTAGCTAATATTTGATACTAATGAGTTTTCGTAACCATCAATATATTTATTCTTTTTTCAAAATTTCAACCTGATTTTTCAAGTTATATATTTCCTGAATTGTTTTTTCAAGTTTAGATACTCTGTCGGTAACAGCACATAAATTTTCATCAGTGGTTTCTATTTTAGTTAAAATACGTTCTTCTGACTCCTTTATATCCATAAATATTTTAATAATTTTCTGTTCCATTAACTATATAAGAAGAGGAGACTCATGAAAAATACGATGTAGTTACTGGTATTTTACTATTGATACGAAGACGCTTTGATGCATTTGGTATATATGACATATTTTTTATGAAATTTTTCTCAGTGTATAATTATAAAGTAATAAAATATATAACTCATCAAGTACATATACATAAATTCAACAACTTGGCAGCACCAAGCTCATATGTTTACTTATTACATAGTGTCTATATTAGACAATTCTTTATCAAGACAAACGTCAAAATTAACCAGTATTTATGGATTGTGGCAACAGTTGCATAAAAAGGTGAATTCATTAATATTTTTTATATATGCAGTTTGACAGCTTCAACAATCAAAAATAGTAATCAGCTGTTTAAATAAGGTTACCTGGTATAGATTCGTACTGATTTTACGTTTGTCTTAATAAAAATTTGTTTGATAAAAATGCCACTTATGTTGTATTTTCATACAATTGAGTTTTTTAGTTTATTTTTTTGTTTATAAAAAATATATTGAAAATAGTTTTTAATTTAATTTAAAATATTTTTTTTTTTATTGTGTTTACAGTGATACATTTTATATATAGTACACATTCACAACTTCGTTTGCGAAAATTCGCTTTTAAAGAATTAATTCGCGCTGATTTACAACTTTTTAATTTTTAAACAGGAGTGATAAATGTATATGTATTTTATGAATATGGTTTCTTTTTTAATTTAAATAATTTTATCAAATAGTTTTCGAAATGTACTTACTTAAAAATGTAAAAAGGTCTAAAAAGTGTGTAAAGCTGTTCTCACAAAATTACAAATATTTTTAAAAATATTTATGGTACAATATTAATTAAAGGTATGTATTATAATTACCTATGAAATTACATGCATACAAATATTCGTACATTTTGTAGTCTAAAATATATAAAACATATAAGAATGGGACTTTGCTAAAGGTTTTTTAAAAAGCAGTACTAAAAATGCGAACAATATGCCTGCTCTATATTATATAAGAAATTTGGTCATAACATTTTTAAACTTGGATAGGTATAATTTTGTTTTTTTTTTGCATTTAAAATTAACTGAAAATCATGTAAAAATATAAAAAAAATAATAATAATAAAAAAATTAAAAATAAAATAGAATAAAAATAAAAAAATAAATAAATAAAAACTTTGGTAAATAATTATAAAAATGTCGTTTTTTCTCCTGAATATGTTTATATATCTGAGTAAATAAAGGTATTTCTTACCACCCAAAATAAATTTGTTTTTTAAGAATGTCTAGAAAACACACCCACACATATTTATATACCTATTTTTATACCTTACACCACCATAAGTAGTTGGTTGGTTGACTATAACTTACATATAGTCACGCTCCCAAGAATCATTTAAAAGTACTAAAATTTCACATAAATGTTTAAATCGGCATACATTTTTTCACGAACAAGCTTTGTTTAAATGTAAATAATTCTATAAAATTTCAGACATGTCGGCCTCGAGTCTAACTTAAAAGCCCGTTCGGCATTGTGAAGGGTATTATGTAGTCGGGCTATATTGGCTATAACTTTTTTGCTTGTTTTTTAGCTTATTATTTTGGAAGAAGAGTTCAGATTAGTTTGTAACAGGTATTGTTTTATGAGCACGACTCCCCAATGAACAAATGGTACACAAAAAAAATGTATTATTTTAAATAAAAACATACCGTTGCACAATGGATCGAATCAAATAATCTAGAAGGATAAATTTTAAGAGTTAAATGTCGTCAGAATTAATTAATTTTCAGTGTGTAATACAACGTTCCACATTTACTAAAACTCTTGTCAAATTAATTGAAAAATAAGCCATCAGATCACACTGACCATCACAAAGATCAAAATTTGAAAATTAATTTTATTTGTTATTTCATGAACTCAAATGTTTAGTAAAATATAACGTGTCTGTTTCCGAAAGGATTCATATATAATTTACAATGGCTTAAAGTTTAGATTGTCTAAAATACAAAATATTCCAAAATATTAGTCAAAATCAATTTAACAATACATTTGCAAGCGCATGGTGCGAATTAAAAAAACAAAAACTTCTTAATATTCAGTCCACCAAAAGTTTTAAAGTTTAACAGAGTTTATATTGTTAAGCTTTTAGATAAGAACCACTATAGTGTTCATTGTGCAAAGGCATAAAATCATCTTGGTCATTTTTGTGATTTTCCTGCAAAATTAAAATTTAGTCTCTCTTTTGCTTAAACTAATATAAAAAACGTACTTATTTTAATAACGAATATAAGTAACTGGTTTGCCTCTATTAAAATAATGAAAAAATTTAGGTAGCATATTTGAAGAAAAAAATATAAATAAAAATTAATCGAGGATAAAAAAACTGTAAATTAAATATTTAAATTTTAACATCAAAAAATTAATTTTTCAAAGTAAACTATCGTAGTAGTTAACATTATATTTTCCTTTATATTTACTTATTTTTAATTGTTATATTACATTTATTTAAACAATCTGACAGTTTGTCCTTTTAGACTTTAAATTCGATCCACTGTGCGTTGTGCAAATGAAACTTTTTCAGCAAAACAAACAAACAATTTTTCAACACAAAAAATAAAAAAGGAATCAAAAGTAATGAAAAAACATACGTGTCTGTAATTGACATAAAATTAAATTTTCTTAACAGCTGAGTTTAACAACTGACATCTTCAAAATTGAGGTGAAAAAGTTTTACTCATTTTAGAGTGTACCGAGAAAAATTTTTTCTTTTTTATAATTCTGAAATAGGAAGACCACTCAAATTGATAAGCAGAAAAAGACACCAACGAAATAAAAAAATTCATGTTCAGTTCCCTACCAGCAATTGAGAATCAATAGTTTACTACATTTTTCTTTTTTTTTCTTTTTTGTCTAAAAAATGTTTGAGGTTTTTTTTATGGAAAGCCATTGAAATGAGATTGGACACTGAAGAATTTTTCTGTTCATCAACTTTTTTTCAATGGAACACTCTATTATACATATTAGAGTGAACAAATTATATATTTAAAATTCACAACATGGAAACACTTTAACGATGTTGTTAATTTTTACATTACCTTAGGTTTCATTAGGTTTTTCTTCCACATGAAAAATTAAAAATAACTGTGCAAATATTTACTTAATGCCGTTTATTCTTCTGAATAAAAAGGTAGCCATATATAGTAGCAATTTCTTAGAGGCAAAAAAAAAAAAATAATAATAATTATTATTATGAATTTTATTAAGTTAAGAATTTTAATCTAAATGTTAATGTTAGTGAGCAATGTAGTGAGAAACTAAAAATCAAGCTTGACCATTTAGTTTTGCGAATTAAAGGATTTACAACAAAATGACATTGATTTGTTATTGGATATTTGGAGTAAAATTAATAATATTGATAATTTTTCTTTAAAATATTAAATTCTACATATTTTGCAATTTTTATTTAATTTTTTATATTTTTGACTATAAATTTATGATTGATAGCGAAAATTTTAGCATAAACATAACTTTGGCTTTAGGTTTTATACATGCTGTTAAAAGTCACCGATAATCACGTGTGCGCTACGGTGTTAAAGGTCTCAAAAAAATTTTTTTTGCTTATATCTCGCATTATCATCATTTTTGGAGTCTTAAGTTCGATTTAATGTTTTCTAATAATTCCAATATTTCAGGATGGAGCTGAAAAATTATATACCATCCATTAACTTACTCATCCGCGAGTGAATGTTTTAATGAGGTTACAAGCTAAAGATAGAATCGCTATTTGAAAAAATTATTGTACGTAATCTAGCAAGTAAGTGGACTGTCCCTACAAATTTTTATGGCTAGATAGCCATTTAAACCACTTTTGTTGAAGAAAAATATATTTTTAATGTAATTGTTGGAGTCATAGATAAAGATGAGGAAATTACCAAGAAAAAAATGTTTGGTTAACATTCTAAAAATGGGAAAAATAAACCATATTGATATTAGATTCAGCCTCTTTTATGGTTCAGGCAGCAGATTATCTGAAGGTATTTTGCCAAAACTATGAATACTTTAGACACACGATTTATACGTGTTGCTGAGGAACTGGAATCTCGTTTTCAAGATAATGATGCAAAAATAATTTTAAAAATCTATCAACTTCCCCGATAAAATTACTTTAAAAATACAATTTTATGAAATATTTATTTTCTCATACTAATTTTTTTGCTTTTTACACAAACTTCAGAATATGATTAAAACGCTTTAAATTTGCGTCATATATACTCATATTGCAATAAAGAAATATATATTTTGAGTTTAATGCATCAAAGTAAGAACAAGTAAAAGGGCGTATATCAATAATTTAAATCATATAATAAGATAATCTTTTGATGTGGTTTTGTTAATAAATTAAGTAAATTTATTCGAAAAAGCTAGTAAAAAACATGTTGCCGGTCAAATCCGATCATTTTATACGCATGGTGTAGCGTTTTTAATATTTGTCGAGGGGGTCTTCCCAAGCACCGATTATTATAAGATATGTATATGTAATAATATCGTGATATTACTTACCATTTAAATTACATTTATAATGCGCCTGATTCCCGAAAGTAGAATTTATATGGGAGATATGATCAATTATAAAACGACTGTGATAAAACTTTGCTCTGGGTTTTCTACCCATATAAAACTTATTAGCGACAAATACTATTGCTATGCTAGTAATTATGTTTAACTTTTAAGCGGCACTTTGCATACAGATAGATGTTTAATAAATCTTACCAAATATTGAAAAAAGGTAAGAAAATGCTTGTGTTTTATGAAGTTTTATCTGTTCTTGTGAAATGTTCTTTATACGCTCTTATATGCGTTCATGATTCAAATGTTTATTTAAAAAATCATATCGGCAACTAATATACAAATTCAGTAACCATAGTCTTGTCTTTTTTGTAGGAAAAGCAAAAAACAATATAGCATCTGCAAAAGAACGTAACCAAATTTAATTTGTTTCTTTTAAATTAAATAATTTAATTAAAATTTCCATTGATGCGCTTAAAACAAAGGTAGATAGAGCAGAATTTAAAATTTGTCTTAAATGTAAATCACTTATCGGAGGTTTCGGAAACTGATGTTATAGCATTTTGTTTTCTGTTAATATTAATATCATTTTTGAAGATATGAATACCAAATATAAACATAAACCCACATTGGATTTTTGAGTATTTACAGTATTTTGTATTTTAGGTGATGATACAATTTATACTGAACTGAATTCTTAAAATTTTTTTAAAAAGGTTTACATAAGTACATTTTTTATTCCTTTAACTTATGTATGAATAAGAACAGTTATCTGAATCATATAATATAATATAGGTTTGTTTTTCTTTTTTTTTATAAATATTAAATATTAGAGAAATATATTTTTGTGGCTAACATTTTCAGTTTTAAATGCATATTGTTCATATTTCTAGTGCATATTTTTTATTTTATGGTGTACGTTATAACTCATATTTAAAATTTTTTTAGTGCATGAATGTATCAGCTCCGGTTATATATAATGAAAACGTGTACATACATATGTATATGGGCTGAAGTATTACTGTAGTACTTTTACTGAGAATTTCTGGTATAAAACACTTTTGGCTAAATTTCTTATAGCTAGAGTTTGATGGAAAATGTTATCTTATCCAAATTAAATTCTCCTTATTCATAATATGGATAAAATTAATTTAAGCTGAGAAATATCTATTGTTGAAATTTAAGTAACAAAATTCCACAATGTTTTTCTATTTTCATTACCATTTAATATAAATTTTTAGATACATTTTCTTGATTTCAATATAGTAATTTAATGACATTTATTATGCTCTTAATACTTTAGTATCATAATATATAAATCATAATATATAAATCTGCAAAATAAAAATAATAAAGAACAGAATTCACCGGAAGTAATCTAACAAGTATAACTTGTCCATATGATTAAAGCAGTATATTAAAGGCATTGGCCTTATTCCGAAAGTAATAGCAAAGCCAAATTTATTTACATTATATTGGTTTTGAGTCATATGTATTTAATGTATGTAACTGTAATATTACCTATAATACCATTACCTATAATTCCTTTTATGCATTGTCCCTTAAACTGTAAACATTTCCTTAGGTGCAAATGACTGTACTTGGAATATGATTAGAATCCTGGCAAAAGAACGTAATAGTCTTAACATATATAATACAAACGCCCAAAGCCTTCCAAATAAAATGAACAAATTCAAATTCCGCTGTTTACAATCACAAATGGACGTTATATGTGTATATAGAATATATTTAAACATTATATTATCTGGAATTAATCTAATAAGAAATGATAGATTTACATGTGGTGGGTCGCAACACATCCGTTGCAATGTTATATGTCAATTTACTGTTAACGATATAATCGAATACATATTCTTAGAAGTTTTCAACTATGATAAAAAAATTTTGCTTGTCTGTTTACACCTCCTTGAATCTTTGACTGTTAATTATGCAGACGTCTCAAAACACTGTTGAGTATCGAATTACCTATTATGAACAATAAGTAATCCCACACATTTTACATCCTCTAACTGTGGGATAATAATGATCCCACAACAAATCGAGATTTTCGCAATATCGATATTGATGCCTTGAATGAACTCGCACTTGGTACAAACTGGAATGATATATATTACATGACTTCACCGGATGATCAATTATACTTTTTGAACTCAAATATAAATTCCATGGACATATACTGCTGAGAGATACTTCCGACGAACCCACCTGTACGTGCGTGATTGATGAAATTTCCTACACATTCATCAATCAAAATTTTGTTTCTGTGAAAGAAATTGATTAAAAACAAACAAGTTTTAAATATTCTTATATTTTTTATTTAAACTTGAAATGGCAAAAAAAAAATAAATAAAATATCATAAATGATAGAAGAAAATCATCAAATTTATTCAGAAAAACTGTAGCAGTATGAGTTCATTTTAAAATCAAATCGTTTTGATTTTTCGTATTATATTGTTGGTGTGATACACACATTCAAAAGCTCTTTCATTTATATTAACACATACATATTTCATGAGTTTACGCAGTATGTGTCCATTGGGTGCTTTAAATATATCCAAATATAAATAAAATTGTGAATTATATATTTTATAAGTCATTTGCGACCGTTAACTATTTTTTCAAATTTCGTAAAAATCGGTCCGTAGTTGATTAAAGTTTCCATAAAGGTCCCTTTATAGGAAATAAATCCTATATAAATATTAGTATGGAAATAAAATTTTGCTTCATTTATTTATAAAGCACATTGCTAAATTTTAGAACTTTTCTACAGTGTTACCAGTTTCGCCCTTTTGAGGCTAAATATAGCCTTTTTGTTTTGCTGTTAGCCTTGACATTTATGTTTTATCTTCTAGCTTTTTTAGCTAAAAATTATGATCAGTTATTTCACTATAATTGCTGAAGATCATAACCAGTTTCAACTGGCTTGGTCCTTATGTCAAAGTAATCATATATGTCAAATTTCATCGAATTAGCTTTAAATTTGCGACCAGTACTTTGCGCACAAGATTTTCATGGGCGGACAACCAGCCAGACGTAAAGCCAGCCGAAGGAGGACAGACATCGTTAAATTGACTGAGAGAATAATTCTTAGGTGGGTATTGGAATACTTTTTCTATGTGTTATAAATATCTGCATAAACAAATTTATGTTTAAAACACGCAGGTTTTGAAATATACTACCGTAAAATTTTGAGCAAGTGTCGTCATTTATTTTGCGTTTAATAGCTATTCAAAACATACAATCACGTGTATTTTTCTAAAAATGGAAAAAAGTGAATTTCGAGTGCTCATTAAACATTATTTTTTGCGAAAAAAAACCGTCAATCAAACGAATTAAAAGCTCGATAAATGCTATAGGGACTCTGCACCATCGATTTCAGTGGTAAAAAAGTGGTTTACTGACTTTCGTTGTGGTCGCACAAGTACAAATGACGCTGAACGTTCTGGACGGCCAGTTGAGGTCAATTCACCCGAAAATGTCGAAAAAATCAACGATATTGTGTTGGCCGACCGATGAGTAAAAGTGCGTGAGATTTTTGATGCCATAGGCATTTCATATGGTAGTGTGGTTTCGATTTTAAATGATAAGCTTGTTTTAAGAAAGTTGTCTGCAAGATGGGTGCCGCATTTGCTCTCAATTGACCATAAACGTAAACGCATGACAACTTCAAAGGATTGTTTGGAGTTGTTTAACCTCAATTCGAATGAGTTTTTTCGACGTTTTGTAACTGTTGATGAAACATGGAGCCTTTACTGTACTCCGGAGACCTAGCAGCAGTCTAAACAATGGGTTTCTCCGGGTGAATCTGCTCCGAAAAAGGCCAAGGTAAGTTTGTCGGCCAACAAAGTGAAGGCAACAGTTTTCTGGGATGCACGCGGGATAATCCACATCGATTACCTTCAAAATGGGAAAAAATTAAACGCAGAATATTATGTCAACTTATTAGACCGATTTAATTAGGATTCAAAAAGAAAACGACCCCATATAGCCAAGAAAAAAGTTATTTTTGATCAAGATAATGCACAGGTGCAAACGTGTGCAGTCTTAATGGCAAAACTCTATGAATTGGGCTACGAATTGGTACCTCATCCGCCATATTCTCCAGATTTAGCCCCTAGTGATTACTTCTTATTTCTAAACCTAAAGAAATGGCTTGGTAGAAAGGGATTCATCTTGAACGATGAAATTATTGAGCAAACAAATGTCTATTTTAAGACTTCGAAAAATCCTATTTTTTACGCAAAGTAAATGACGACACTTGCTCAAAATTTAAAAGTAGTCTATTAATAGGTGGTACTTGATGGAAATAGTGTTGGATTTCATATAACTAAGAGGGAAGTTCGAAAAGTCACGGACTTATTTATTGTTAGTTAATAACTTTATATATTTTATATATTTCATTGTTAGTTAATAACTTCATGTAATTTTTACTTATTTAAGACCAAAGTTTTGTTGTGAAAATAAAAAAATGCCCAACCACATATGGTGGTGTCGAGCAGAGATTCCCACATCTTCATGCTTCAAGGACATTTTTAGAAATATTTGATTTTTCGCGTACCCCTTGGCACATTTTGATTTTTAGTATAGTAGAAATGAAAAATAGTAAAAACTCAAAGGTATTTATTTTAAATAAAATTTCGTTACCAAAATTCATTTATTTATTTATTTTTTTATATTTTATTTGATACTTCTACAACAAAACTTTCGTCTTAAAAAGTAGAAATCTTATGATGTTATTATTTATAGAGAAATATGGATACATTTAACATAAGAAACACTTAAGCAAAGAAACATTAAATATTAAATAACATAAGTCATTAATTATACAAATTTTGTCTTTAAAGTAATATAAATTTTGTTTTAAAGTAGTGTAAAATTTGTCGGTATGTTAATAAAAGTTAAAAATAAAAATTTTTTATAAATAGTATTCGAATAATTTTCTCTTAAATTGTAATGCGTTGCTGATAACTTTAAATGGTGGATGAATATTGTTCCAAAGACGTATAGCGTTAATGGAGAATTGCCACTCCGATATTAAAGCATGGTATCGAAATTGAACAAGATTTTTGTTTCTTACAAGGGTACTAAATCTCAATCTATTAAACAGTTGGTTGTTATAATTTTATAAAAAAATGTTAGGAGTCGTATTTTCAGCAAGTTTTCAATTTCTCCCATATATTTTCTTGGAATAAGGCTCTAGTAATTACCATTTGCGTCAATTTCTCGCAGTCCAAAAACATACCATGCGATATTGTTGCAGGTAGAATTTAGCTTTAATTTACTGGTTGTATCACAACTTACAAAAACCTCACAGCCATAGGTTAATATCGGTATTAAATTCGTTTTTGCAATTAACAGTTTTATTTTGATTGGTATGCAGTACTGCGTGGACCATGGAATTCTTAGCATCGAGTAGGTTTAACCACTAGCTTGTAGTACATGATCTGTCATTAAAAATTGCTTCAAGATTTTTCGCCTTGCTTACAATTTCAATTCGCTGATTATTGATGCATATGTTAAATGAGTCAATATTTTTCTGTAATCTTTTACGTATTGCTAAATATTTAGTTTTTGTAGGATTTAAGCTTAGCCCGTTCTTATTTGCCCATATCGAAATTCGTTCCAAATCCTCATTTAGTTTTGCTACACATTCTTCAAAGGCCTTATTTTTGTTACTAATATATAGCTGGACATCATCAGCGTACATGTATGTTACAGTAAAGTAGTTGATCAGGAAGATCATTTGCTTTAATTGAAAAAAGAAGAGTTCCAAGAATGGATCCTGTGGTACACCCCTAATAAGTGGAAGAAAAAGTGATGTTGTTGAGGCATTGATTTCAATACGTAGTGTTCGATTTTCAAGATATGAAGCAATAAGTTTACAGAAAGTGAAGGAGAAATGCATAAAATTTTCAAGTTTTTGAACTAATATCGTATGATCTATAGTATCAAAGGCTTTTGAGTGATCCAGTAACACCAAAAGCATAACACATCCATTATCAATTTCATGTTTAATATCCTCGGCAACATCAGTTAACGCAGTAATGCAATTATGTTTCGCTAGGAAACCAGATTGTTTCTCAGTTAAAAGGTTATTATTACATAAATACTGAGTTATTTGTTTGAGTATAAGCTTTTCATATACTTTTGGCAGATATGGTGGTATTGGTATGGGCCGATATTCATTGGATGATTTTGGTATTGGAAGTATTTTAGCTTGCTTCCATCTTAGTGGGTAAACGCATGTCGTAATAATTTTGTTAAAAATATACGTGATTAATGGTAGAAGTGATGGTAGAAGAATTTTGAAGAAAGTCGGGATGAATGTCATCAACACCAGTGGCATTAGATTTTATGGACAGACATCTTTTGAGAACATCCAATTGACTTACACACTCAAATTTGAATATACTATCAGGATGATTCTCGACACTATAATTGATATAATATGTGTGGTCAGCTTGAATTATTGGAATATTTACGAAACTCCCATTTAATTTATTTGGATCTGCTATACCACTATTAAACTGCTGCTTTTTGTTATTTCCTATACCAATTTCCTTAATAGTTTTCCAAGTGTTCTTTGTATCGATTAAATTAGTAAATTGTTTCAGGGAAATATTTAGTCTTTGCGGCTCTAATTGTTTTTATTGCTTTTTTCTTAGCTATACAAAAGACGTTATATAGGTCACTTGTTCTGTAACGCTTCCATCTGGAGTAAGCACAGTCTCTATCTACTATAAGGTGCTTGATTTCCATTGTAAACCAATGCTTTTGGCGGCTGTTAACTTTCTTTGATTGAAGAGGTACAACTATATTAAATAAATTTGCAATGTTTCTCTCTGAAAAGGCCAGTTGATCATTTACAGATGACATGTGGTAAATGCAATTCCAATCTATTCTGGTAAACTCATCAACTAATTTGACATTATCAATATGTTTAAAATTTCGAAACGCAATTGTATTGTATTGAAACATCATAATTCGTGAATATTAGATCGTGTTTTGAGAAACAGGATGCAAGTAACTGGTCATACACCAAAGTTTTGATTTATCAGATACGGAAAATAAATCGATCAACGTGTTGTTTGTTGATGTTGCATGGGTAAGAACGATAATATTTACAGGAACAAGATTAAATGAATTCATATTCAGTGTTAAGCACATATCAATTAACAGATTTGAGTTGAAATCCCCAGCTATAATGACATCTCTATAGAATGCTGTTAGTTCTTCGAGTAATTTATAGAAGTGATTGAAATCAATATTATTCTTAGGCCTTTAAACACTACCAATAAGAATTTTTCCTCCGCCAATACATATTTCGAGAAATAGATACTCGACTTTGTTATTTACCATAATTTTGTCATCGCTCTTACACTTAAATATACAGGGTATTCCTTTTTCGACATAGATTGCCACTCCACCATATTTGTCTGATCTAAAACAATAAATCATTTAAATCTCTTAAACAATTAAAAAATCTCATATAAAATTCGTATAAAAATTTTTAATTTATAAACTTTATATCAATTAAATTCTTGGACATTTTTCTATTAAACTTTGACAAATTCGAAATTTTTATTATTATTTATTATTATTTATTGTTATTATTATTTATTATTATTTATTCTGTAAAAAATTCTTGAAATTTATGAAACAATTTTGCAAATTACCAATAAATAAATCATCAAGAGAATTTTCCATATTTCTTAAGTTTTTATTAAAGATGAAATGAAATAAATAAAAAAAAGAAGAATAAGGAAACCAAAAGAAAACTTGTATATACTATTGCAATAAGAAAAAAGGTATTAAATTTTCAAAGCATCATGATATTCGGTATGTCTTTTTTTAAATTTTATATGGCTTTAAGTAAACATAAATTCATGTAGATATAAATATTCAATTTTGAGTTGTACACATCTATAAAGTGTTTTAGACACTATTTCCAATACAATTAATTAAATTATATATAAAATTAGCGGCTATTGTTAATACTTAATTATATTAATTTAATACTACAATATATTTTAAACGTATAGAATTGTTCAACATTTGTTTATTATCAGCCGTTTTATCATCATCATGTTAGACAATATATTCTACAATTTAAAAATCTTCTAAACATCTAAGTACATTAATGTTAAACATGCTCTAAAACACATAATGAGAATGTATAATATATATTTACTGCAGACGTTTATTCATACCCTTGTACAAATTTTGCTTTTGTCATTTCTCGTATGTATTTTTACTTGGAATAATTTTTGTAATACTTGAAAATTTATAAAGCGTTTTTTTATTTTTGTTCCATTCCTTTCCATTTAATTTTTAGGTTAGAGTTGTTTGTAACATGTTTTCGAAAAGTACCTTTTAAGCATTTAATTCAAAGTAATCTGTATAAACATGTACAAACACTGAGAAAGTGAGTATATGTTTGCTTTAAACAAACATATTAGGGTCGTTCCAATAATAATAAGCAAAGGGGTAAATTTTAAATAATATATATATGTATATATACATATATATATATATATATATATATATATATATATATATATATATATATATATATATATATACATCACCACAAGAAATAAATTTAAAGAAGAAAAAAAGTATTGACCTAATAATACCGTATATGACTACCTGTGAATTGAGTTTTGCGGATTTCAGCAAAAAGGCATTTTTTTGGAATTATTTAGATATAAAGTCAATTTGTTTCTTTTTTTTACAAATACACAAATACTTTTTTTATGCTTTAACAGTAACGAATATTACATCAAACAAATACTTCTGAATGACCCTAATTTATATAGGTTTGAATCATACCTATTAATGTAGATTTTTTAAACCATTCAGCACAAAAAGTATCATATGTTATTTATTTGCTTTTTTTTTCTTATTAATGAAAGTAAGGTTTTTGTGTGTGATAAAAATACATCAAATAAACATAAAAAAACGATTTAATTTTCTATTAACATAAACAGTTTATTATGCCACTTTTTGTTACATTACACAAACACATACACGGCTAATATTTTGCTTATGTTTATTTACGAGCTTGCTTATAAATTATAAAAAATATATTTAAGGGGAAATAAATATAGAATTAGGAAAAAAACTTAAAACAACAGGCCTAGAAAAACAGAATTCAATACTTTTCCATAAAATACATTTTTTATTTGAATGTTGCAGAGACAAATTTTAAAAAATGTACTTTTATATATATATATCTTACGTCCTTGAGGATTCTTAATGAAATAACCATAAAAATGCGTGTGAAAGACCACGGAATATTTATTTAAGTTGTATATTCTTTAATATTTGTTAGTCCATTTAAATGAATATTGACCTGACAAAAAAGAAGCTTTGTATGCAATTTTACTAATATACAGTATATATTTTTTTATGGTCAAAAATATTAAAAAAAAATGCATTTTGTGCTTAAATTAAAAATAAATATGGTTATTTTAAATAAAAAATTTAATGATTAAGGCTTTTATGTATTTGCTAGTAAGCTTTTGTTAATTTACATTTTTTCTTTAATTTTCGATAGAAGCACACCTATGAATTAATTTAATTTTATCTTTTTATTTGCTTTATTTAAGTCCCCTTTTTCTTGTTTGTCTTTTCGGTAGACATTTTAATGGTAATTTAATTATTATCTGGAACATAAATCATCATTAATTCATTAATTAAATTTCATTTTATTGTGAAAAAAAAACTTATTCATTGAATATAAATAATATCATTATAATATCATCAAATAAAAATCCTGGCAAATATTTATTAAGTAATTATAACACTATGCATGTGATTAAAAGTGTAAACATAATATTGTAATCAGTGTTGCCGGTTTAGCCATTTCAAGACTAAATCTATCCTTTTTATTTTGCTTTTAGCCTCAACTTTTTCGTTTTATATTCATTTTTCTAGCCTTTTTTGATTCTTAAAATTTCTTGAAAAAAGCTAAAGTATTAGCATTTCAATAAAGAAGAAACTAATTTCTTATTTGTTATTGCTAATTTTATTTTTACAGAATTATTTATTCAACCATTTTGGTGTATTTATTCACATAAAACAACGACATTATTTCAATTCAGTTCAAATTTTCGCCTGCGGCGTTTTATTATCCAAATAATATACTTTATTAACCATTGAAACTTTATATAAATCTCTTCTCAAAAAAAAAAAAAAAAAAAAATCTTAAAAAGTAATGATAATGGGAAAAATAAGTTTATATATTGAAAGAAATTATCTTTTTCCTTATTTTTTAGGGAATTTATCCATTTATGGCCGTTTTTAAAGTTCAAGTTTCTCATCTCCTGGCAACACGGATTGTAATAAAAAAAAAAACAATAATAAAATATATAGTAATGCAAAAAATCCAATTCGATAATAGTTTATCAACTCGTATAGTAGGCCATAAAATTGTTAAGTACTTTTTATTGTATTTTATTCCAGTTTTTGGTATTATTAAAATTTTACCTTCCGAATATTTCATAGTAAAATGTGGATAAAGTTTTAGTTTTTCGTTTTATTTTAAAAGTTCTAAAAGTGACAATTTGCCCCTTTGCATTAGCTATATTACTACTTTTGGTAGTTTAAATGGTGGCTAAGCGATGAATTCTTGCATTATAATTCGCTAGCGAAACAAAAAATACTCATTGTATAATGTTTCGATAAGAAAAATATAAATTCATATATATATATATAACACTTCTCTATTTACATTTAATGCATAGAATTGCCGTTAAACTTTATTTGAACAAAAATTTATTTTAGTGATTTAACTATTGAAATGTAATGCTAGTTGAGTTAAAGAATTTAGTGAAAAGACTAATGAAATATAATGCAGTTATTGCTCAATTTCGGAAGAAAAGTTTAAAAATACATACGAATTTGTGAATATACTATTGATATGTACTGCTGTTAGTGACCAATCAACAAATAATTGCTAAATTCAAGTTTAAAAATTCAAATTAATCTCTTGTTAACAATTAGAGCTAGCAAGAAGTTTCAAACATCATCAAATAAAAAAAAAATTTTCAAATTAAAAATTATTTTAAAAACTCAATTCTCAAACACGATTCTCTCTCCCCAAACGTATTAAAAAATCTCTGAGTATTTATTTTAATATATGCATATTTTTATCCTTCGAGGAACATGAACCTGGGCGCGTCCCAGGGGCCTCCCAGATATGGGTGGTAAGATAGAAATGAAATACGTCTCGCAGACCAAAAGGTAACTGCGTCTGTACATAGGAGCAGCTGATTATATAGATGAACAATTACAAATCCTTAAAAAGGTAACGGAAAACCACTAAAGTAACATCCCTTGAAAACCTTGAAATTATGAATGTAAAAAATGATGCAAGACCCTCATTCTCCAGAAATACAAGGGTACTAAGAATCCCCGTAGGTAAAACTAAACAAAACCTAAATATCTGATATACAAAAATTAGATATTGATATACTTGGAGTTTGCGAAACATGGTGGCTCGATAGTGGAGAACTCGTTTCCCAAAAAGTGAAAAGGTTTTACTCAGGAAACATAAGCAGAAATCACAGAGACGGTGTTGGAGTCATTGTGAAAAACAGCATAGCGAAATATGTAACTGGTTTTATACCTAAATTTGACAGGTCAATGTTTTTACAACCTGAAGCAAGACCACTGCTGATAACAAAAAAGAGGAAATAAAAGGGTATTCAAGGTCTGATAAGTATGACGGAATATCACGGAATTACAATATGTTCTAGGAGAGAAAATGATAGAGGCGAAAGACTGGTCCAATTCTGCCAGAAGTAAAATTTGAAAATAATCAACACAATGTTTTGCCTTCCCGCCGGAAGACTATATACCTTTAAATAACCTCAAGACAGAAGAACAAATATAGTTAGGAATCAAATAGTTTACACACTGATAAGAAGCGTTACTATTCGTTTGTAACAAAAACTTTAACATATCCAAGGGCGGATATCCCATCAGACCACAATTTACTGATGAAAAAGGAACGAACGAAGCTAAGGAAAAATTTTAAGAGAAAAACTTGTAAAAAACTCGATATTGGAAAAATAGATGAACCAACAGTCAGAACGAAAATGAAAGAGTTCATAAGTTAAGAATTTAATAAAAATGAAGTGAAGTAAAGTGAAATGAAATTGAAGTGAGCTCTGTAAAAAGCGCACTAAAATCAGTCGCAGACAATAATCTGGGAAAAATAAACAAATCTCAAAAGAAAGAATATATAACACAGGAAATATTAGAACTAATGGAAGAATGCCGCAAGCATAAAAACTCAAACTACGAGTTGTACTAAGAATTAAACAAGGAAATTCAAATGGCAATTCACATCGAAAAAATGATCACGGTAATAAACAATGTCAGGAGATCGAAAGATTACAAGAAGATTTTAATGTTCACAAGAAAATTAAAGAAATAAGCGGAATATACAATAAATCTATCCTGAAGGTACTACACAACAACTTCGAAGCCATTTTTGATATTTCAGAGAGAAAAACTATATGCATATGACCACAAACAGGAACCCCTATCAGTAAGCGAGAAATTGAAACTGCAGCAAAATAACCAAAAGCTTGTGGTTCTTGCCATATTACTTAGGAGGTATTCAAACTAATAGACGGCGACAATATCAACTTCTAGAAAAATTATTTAGTTTCATATATGACTGGCTCATATAACCATTTAAAAAAAAAACCGTCCAAAACATTGTCATGACTATAGACTCATTAGCCTAATAAATTATGCTCTAAAAATATTCTTCCAAATAACACACGGTAGAAGCTACGAGAAATGCAAAAGTTAATTGGCACATCCCAATTTGGTTTTAAGGAAGGCATGGGTACACGCGAAACTCTTTTTTTATTACAAATCTTAATCTTGAAATGCAGGAACTTGCACAAAGGTGTTCATGTTGCTTCATCGATTATGACAAATCATTTGATATAGCTCAACATGATAAATTAAAAGAAATTCTTACGTTTATTGGCTCTGAAGGAAAGGAAATTCTATGCATTAAAAATTTGTACTGGCTTCAAGCAGTACATGTTGATATTGACGAAGTACTGAGGCATTAGGCAAGGGTGCATATTGTCCTATTTACTGTTTAATGTCTACTCCAAAAGAATATTTCAGGAATCGATTAACCACGTTAAAAAAGGAACATATATAAATAGTACTTTTCTGAATAGCATTAGATATGCCGATGATACGACCATCTTGGCTGATAATATGTCAGAAAAGCTGACAAATATACTGATAACTCGCACCGAGACCTATGGCTTGACGATAAATATTAAAAAAGCAAAATATATGGTTATAAACAAGGAAAACTTATGTAACATAGCACCATTAACAATAAAGGTCATATGCATGGAAAGAGTACAGAGCTTTAAATATCTTGGCGTCACAATCAGTGACAAGATACCAAATTGAAATGGTAAGAGATGCTTTTATCAAGTACAAAAAAAAAATTTTATCAGCCGTGGCATAAATCTAGAAACAAAATTGCAGTTGATATAAAAAACTAGAGGCTCAAATATACTCAAAATATCAGGCGCGCCCTTTATATCAAATAATGAAGTACTACGAAGAATACAAAGCGGAAGAGAACTGAGTACGGTACAAAATGCATATCTTGGTCATATAATGAGAAATCAAAAATATAAGTTACTCCAAAACATCATCTGGGGCAAAATTGGGGGAAGATCCATGGCGATGTAAACCTTCCAAACGAATCGAGAAATAGGAGGACGTTTACAAAAACAATATACAATATAAGATATATATTGAATACTAATAAGGTATAATGTATTTGCATTGGTCGCCAAAATTTTAAAAAGAAATAGGCAAATAAAGAAGAAGTAGCACTTCTTATAATGAAATAACTGGCGAATAGTTATGCAGAGGGAGCCAATTGGTTACCTCCAATAAAAGCCCCATGTTAAATTCGTCAGTGAAAAACATTGCGAGTGGGTTGGAGAGTTAGTAGTGGTAGTTATTAGCAGAGGCAAAAGTTTTGAAGGATAAAATCCAGGTATCCCTGCAATACAATCATATTTTTTTATTTAAAGTTTTCAGTTCAAGAGCTTAAGAAAATATCCTTTGAAAAAATTAACTTCTAAAATTCCTTTTCAAAAATATAATAAAAATATAATGAAAATAGATACCATCCATAGCGAGACTGTGTACCCAGTTTTTCTCCAGGATGTCAAATTACCTCTCAAAAAAACTTCAAAGTTTCGAAAGATGCGCAATTCTTAAGAAAATTATAAAGTATTTAAAAATATTATATCGACCCAACATGGATGTCAAATTAAAGCTAAGAATGCCTGCAATATAATATTTTTAATATAAATGTTGCTGTACAAAATTTTATATAAGGAATATTTTCTTAACATTTTAGCTGCCAAAAATTAAATAAAAACTTTTATTATTTTGCAGGGATTCTTAGCTTTATATTATATTCATATTGAGTGGATATAATTTTCATAAATATTTTATAACATTTTTTAAATTTTGAAGTCCTTTTGAAAGAAATTTGACGTCCTGGAGAAAAACTGAGTATGTTCTTTTATTATGTATGGGTCTTTGGTTTCTTGTATATATCGAAGTTTTCATGAGTGAAACAATTTTTGGGAAATTGTTGCACGGTGTTATAAAAGTTTTAAATTTATACTAATAAAATTTGTATTTTTCTATTATTTAACTCTGATAAACTTAAATTTTTTTTTATGAATAAAGCAGTTAATGTGTAGGCAATTTTAAAAAACATATCGAGGGCTTATATTCAAATAGGTCTATTTGCAGATTTTAAAAAATACTTTTTTGAAGTCAAGCACAGCGTTACCGTTGAAAATTTTTAAAAAGTGTACAAAAAGCGGATTTAAAAAAAAGTCGGCAAAAACTTTTTTTTTTTTAAAGGTCAGCTGCTTTAATACCTAAAAAAGTCCTTCAAATTTGTTTATTTGATAAAAATATAAACAAAAAATATTGCATTTTAAGAAAAAAAAAAAAAAATACAAGATATAATTTTACTAATAATATTTTTATTCAGAAAATTGTTAGCATTAAATTTTATCTTTATAAATTAAACTTCTATTTTTCTTCCCGTTCAAACAAATTTTTAATTGAAAGCATGGATTCACAAATGTTGACCTTAAGTGCGTTGGATAATATATTTTTCATTAGTGATAATTAAAGAAAAGACGTTCCGCCAAGGCATTGTTATGAGCTAAAGTAAAAATATAAATAAGGGTATAAATATTCATGAAATAATTTTTTAAATTTTCCCAATCCAGTCAAAAAAGATTCGGGATTTGATGTTTAAAATAGGTGTTCATAAACTCTATCATTAGATTTAGTTTGTAACAGTTTCAGTTCATTCATAAATTCTTCGAAGTTTTTTTTACATCATCATATTGTGAAACAGTCTCAAAGTAATTAATTTCTTCATTAGAATTAACATATAATGGGTCGAGATATTTCAAACTACTTGGTTTCTTGTTGTTTGGCACATAGTCTTAAAAAGTCGCCATTCAGTTCCATTTTAAAATAAAGGCCAAAAAGTGGCAATTAGCGACTTTTTTTGCGTCCTTTATCGGTGGTATCAATTTTGAAAAGAAAAAAAAAATTTTTCTAACATATTTTTTGTGCACTTTTATTTTTGGGTTACTAAGAGAAACATAATTTTTCAAAAAATTGTAATGTAAACTTGGTAAATAGCATTTTTGAAAGTTTTAAATACAACTGAGTTGTTGATAAGTAATTTAATAGAATTTTAGTCAGTTTAAACAATTTTTAAAAAAATATTTTTCCAAATTTTTTTCACAGGAAAAATATTTTTTTTTGCAATATTTATTTCTAATTTGAATTAGGAAATTTTTTTTTTTTTTTTTTTGAGTAAACACACTTGCTATTTTACAGTTGCAACCAAACTTCGCTTTTTTATCTCTTGATTTGTAGGATATCATAAATTTAATATATTATCTAATTTTTACGAAATATTTTATCCTTTACACCTCTAATTTCCGATAAACAAAAGGAGCCATCTGAATATTTTATAAAACACATTGACAGAATCCACGTTGAGAATTTTTAAAAAGTGTTAAAAAGGGAGATTTTATAAAAACAAATTTTTCAAAAAAAAAAAATGATTCAATACCTAAAGTGTGTTTGATAAAAAAAAAAAAACAAAAAATATTGTATTTTAAGAACATTTTAAATTTTATTAATAAAAAAATATACTAAATTATACTAAATAATAAAAAAAGATTTTTTCATGAAAATAGTTAAAGTTTTATGAATATGAAAAATTAAGCCTCTGTATTATTGTACGAGGTCTTCACTCGGACTCCAAATTCCCGTCTAACAAAGCAAGGACTAAAAGCATGAATTGACCTTATGTCTGTTGGACAATTTATTTTTCATTAGTGATAATTTGAAAAAAGACGTTTCGCCGAGGTAGTGCTATGCACCAAAGTAAAAATATAAATTAGGTAATAAGTATTCATTAAATCTATTTTTTAATTTTCCCAATGCGGTCCGAAAAGATTCTAAGTTTGATGTTTGGATAGTTGTTCATAAACTTTATCATTAGCTTTAGTTTTTAACAATTGCAATTTATTTATAAATTCTTCGCAGTCTTTTTTTACATCACTGTACTGTGAAACAATCACAATATACTTATTTTCTTCGTTGGAAGTAATATATAATGGGTTGAGATATTTTAATCAACTTCGCTTATCGTCATATTACATAGTCTTAAAATGTCGCCGTTTAGTTAAATTTTTAAAAAGGGGCCAAAAAAGTGGCCAGATGGTTTAAAAAGGGGTAATTGGCGACTAAATTCGGCAAAGGCTAATGCTGCACATTAATAATATATTAAGAAAAAAAGACTACCTACCATAACATCGCGAAAAGTGGGCTTAAAAATTTTTTTGTATGTGTGAGGTTTAATAGATGTATTATCACTGATATGTAGAAGACCGACTTGCAAAATGTTGAAGAATGAGTAAAAGAAACAATACTTATTCTACAGATAACCCTTTTTTAATATGTATAACACAACACATAATTCAAATTATTGTATAAAACTTATTAATGGTATATTATTTTTTACACTAGACTGCTCCAAAAGAGCTGACTTTCGAATTTCTACCGTAACTTCCCCTAGGATTGTTCTTTTTGTGTTAAAATATGGGATGAAAAATATTAGAGTGATCGAAAGATGTCGCTAATACATGCCGCATCGACTCGGAAGTTTGTAAGGTGTATTTATATGTGAAAATTTTGATTTTTTCACAGTTTTTTGTTCTTTTGTTTTTTAAATTTGCTATTCTCAAACCTTGTTCGCAATTTGATGCAAAGGCACCGTAACCAGGTCATAATTGTCTATCGAATAAGTTAAAAAAGGTAAAATCGATTGGAAAATATTAAACTTATTTGAAATTCTACAGACCACTAATATGTTTTCCAACACTTGCAGAAAAATTTTAATTTTTTTAGAAATGTTAAAAAGTTTTGAATCCTGCAGTATAATATAATCCCCTTCTCATGCTTTTGTCAGTTTCTTTTAATTTTCCTCTAAATTTACTATTTTTCATAACGAAATCGTTCTTTTAGATTTAGATTATAAAATTTTGCCTTTTGGAGACAAATATAGTAATTTCACTTAATTTTCCGGATCTAAAATCAGGAAATATATATATTTTTTTGTGGTTGATGACTACAATAATATGGGCTATTTTTACTTTGCAAATCACAGAAAAAAGTCGCTAATCACCAAAATGATTATATAAATTAATAAAAACTGTAAAAAATGAAAAACAAAAAAATTGTCCAATTAAAAAATTGATCAAATCAATCAAGTAGATGATTGAATGAAATTATAGTTTAAGTGAGAAACAAAATTTTACTTAAAATTTATTTTAATTTTATATTTACTTAAATATATTTATTAAAATTAGATGTAAATGGAAGCAACTGTGTTTATTGAAAAATATAATGAAAAATATAATTTTTTTTATGCAGAGTATTGAGGGTGGCCAAGAAATAAAAAAATGAATCAATGTTCCAAATTCTCTTTGCTAATATTTATTTCAACCGAAATGAAACAAAAAGGATTTAAAAATTTCTTTTTTTTTCGTTTCTCTTTGTTTTTAATTAGAGTGCCTCATAGTTACATTGTGTATGTGACTACACTATGAAGTAATTATATATCTCCTTATTCTGATCAAAAACTAATTTCGTCTAAAGTCAATTTTAAGAGTTTTTGCATAAAGAACTTTGAAGTTCTTTTAAATAATCTTTATCTAGATCTTTACCGACTATATAAATTATTTTAACCATATTGTATTCCGATTTAACTTGTTCGTCTTTTTACTTTATATATATATCAGAATATTTAATACTTAGGTTAGGTTCTGAGGGCAGCAGTCTAATCAACTTGGGTCCAATTTCCCATTGTGAAAATACTTAGTAATTAGTAATACTTAGATAATTAGAAAAATCATAGTTAAATATACATTTAATTTTACGTGATTTAAACAACTTCCTATTGCAAATATGTATACATGTTTACTGACTTTGTCTGTTTTAAATTTGTACAGCTCTCTGTCATACGGACTTTTAATATTTCAAGTTGTGTAGTTGCTAGTTTTGTTTTATCTATGTTTCAGGAAAGTTAAATTGCAATTTTATTTAGTTTCTTTTCACAACAGCCGCATTTATATTTAACCAATATTGTTTTTTTTTTTTGGCACCAAAAAAAAAAAAAAAAACAAAACGAAATAGAAGCCAAGTAAAACCAGAAAAATTTGGAATTAAAAAGCAAGCAAAGGAGGAATTAAAATAAATTAGTGCTAAAAAGATGTCAACAGACTCTAAGTAAAACGATAACAATAATATAAAACTTCTCCTAGAATTTGTTCTGAACCTCAGTTTTCCATGCTAACTTGGTTGAAGAATTATGTGTATCCTATTTAGTTAAGATAAATAAGTTAGCAGTAGCATAGTAGAACCCATACAGATATTATATCTAAAATACTTACCTCATATATAAAGAAATACACTACGGCGTTTTCTTTCCTTTTTCAAATTCATCTTAATCCCCCCCTTCATTAAAAAACATATTTCGTTTATTTGGGTTGGTATCATTTAGCATACTAATACCTTAAAAAAAAAAAAAAAACTAATAAAAAAAAGACGACAAAAATATTTGTATTATATCTTATTTTCGTAAACTAGAAAGTTTTCATTACTTGTCTTAAGAATTTGTGTGAAAAAAATCACTAAAGCAACATATTAATTAGAAAATTACGATAAATTCCTAACTGCTTAAAGTCTGTTTATAAAAGATTAAATAAACCAATTTAAATTAGTTTTTAATTATGTTAAAAAGATTCGAATTATACAACGAATATAACATTAAATCTAGACTAAAAATCTTAGCCGAAGTTCTAATTATATAGAAATTTTTAACGATAAAGTTATGGAGGGTTATTAAAAACACTTATTATTTTTAGTTTATAATGGGCAAATAGGCGAATTAAAAATGTACGTATAGTATAGTTCATACTAGACTATAATTCAGACTATAGTATAGACTAAATTATAGACTAATGTGTATACTATAGTCTGAACTAAAATCTTCACTATAGTCTGCTTTGTAGTCTGTAATACTGTATGGACTATAATCAAGAGTGATTTGATTTATTTTTAATAACACATTTAAATAAAATGTTAGCAAATCTAAATAAAACAGAATTGTGAAGTTTTACTTTCATTCAACAAATTAGTAATTTTTCAAATTCAAAATTTTGTTGTTTACTCACGTTTACTCACAAGTAAAAACGCAAAAATCGTAAAAATAAAAATAATGTTTTTTTTTTTTTTTTTTTAAAGAAGTACTACCACATATACAAAAACAAGAATAGCATTTGCAAACATGCAACGTACAATTTAGGAATTCAAATACATACTATATGTACACATTCTCTCCTTCACATTTGCCGAAGGCAAAACAGTAATTCAATAAAAAAGTAAAATTTTCCAAAAAAAACTTAATACCAATATGAATATATTCTTCATTTATTGTCTAGCTTCTGTTGTGAAATTTGTTTTGACACTAAATTGAAATTTTGCTACTAAAAACCAAAAAAAGTTGCGGCTGTTTATATTGTCTCATATACGTACTTGTTGCAATGTAACATGTTTCATTGTCAACGTAATTAATGCAAGAACACCCTCAGAAAATGTTTGAAGCATCTTTACATGGAAGTATGAAGTGATATTTTGTATGCCAAAAAAAAAAAAAAAACGAATTAAATCGCTTTGTTGGTATAACAAAAATTCTGATTTGAGTTTCATAATTTTTTGAATATGAAATGGAAAACTTAGCACAAAATACTTTTCCTGCGAGATATGTTACAAAAATCGCCAAATCACAAAATTTTTTTTAAAATAAGTGAGCTTTTTTATGTTATTTAACAACGACTAGCTTACGTGGCAGAAATCACAAAAGTTTTTAAAATAAATGAGCTTTTTAATATTATTTAGCAACGGCTATCTTAAGTGGCAGAAATATTATGATAATAATAATAATTATTTTATTAGAATCATTTTCTGAGTCGATTTAACGATGTCCAGGGCATTCGTCCGTCTATTGAGAATTTTTAATCAAATTACACAGAAAAAAATAAAGAACGATTTCAATTATCAAATTGCTTATATCAATTAGCAATTTAATTAAATAAAATAATTAATTTTTTGTTTAAATTTTAATTATTTTTTTTTAAATCAAACAGAATATATTTATGATTAAAATTTTGCTTAAACTACATAAAACTAAAACTAAATAAAGCAAATATCTATTGCAAATTTTTTCAAAAATATATAAAATAAAAAATTATATTATATATAAATCTAAATGTTTTCACAATCATCAGGCTTATATCTGCTTTGTTCTTTCCGAATTGTCCAAAAGAGGGCGAGCGAGGATGTTGCGATGTAACCTTCAGAATCTACACAATGAAAAGAAGAATAAGCGATAAGTGACATAAATTAGAAGTTACATTTTATTTTTTCGCGGACGCCTTGAACATTTTATATTTTTAATACAGTAGAAATGTAAAATAGTAAAATGTCAAAAGGCATTTATTTTAAATAAAATTGCGATACATAAATTCATTTATTTATTAATTGTGCATAATGAAAATTATGAACCTTTTAAAGCTCATAAACAATAAAAAAATCTAAATGTAATAAAATATCTTTGTTAGTAAACGTTTTGATATTGGGATAAATTTCTGCCAAAGCACATCTTACTTCAATTTCCACATTCAAACATTCCGTTGGCATTGATATCAAGTAGTAATTTCTTATGTTATGCATTTAAGTCGACACAGAGGGCTTTAAGAATTCTACTTCTTAAGGGACTAATTTTTATAAATTTGTAAAGCACTTTTAAATATATCAGGTTTTCGCTGCAAGTACTTGTTCGTAGATTACGCATTAAAATTTAAGTGATTTAAGAAACCTGATCACCATCCTATCATTGATGCGTCTCCACCTGTACACCTATTGAAGTCGTAGATTAAGCTTTAGTAAACAATAATTCTTCCTTTATTTCACTTTATGCAATAAACCTACAATAAAAGTTGGCTTAAATTAGAAACACCAGTCATTTCATTACACTGCAGGCCATCAAATATTTTTTCAGAGTTATCTGAAAGCAGGATTTCATAACTATTTTACTTTAATAAAAGTTATACAATTGGGTGTGGTTTCTTTGTTTTTGCTATTTGTCGTAATTATATATGCCAAAAAATAAAAAAAATATATCCTGTACAATAATTTCATACACACTTTGGCGGACACCCTGGAATATTGCTACGCACGCCTAGGGCTATTGGCTTTGTTAGATCTCGATTGGACATTACATTCGCATTCTACGCGTTATTAATGATAGTGCTTGCATTATAGAATTTTATACGAATCTTGATGGGATGCCACGCCCATATTTACACTTACTTTTTTAAAACTCTCAAAAGAATGAATCGATTAGCTTAAAGTAGATCGAAGCAAGGTGTAGTACCCCCCATATAAAGCAAATATACGTTATCGTATATATAAGGAACTATTACAGCGTGTGCCCTCAAATTTCGTGTTAACATTTTTCCTATCATATCACATTGATGGAATGAAAATATAATGGATAGGTCCAGTAGGAGAGGTAGGCCCCATATAAAGTAAATATTATTTATTGCATCAAATAGGATAGCGAAGCGCACCAGTAGATGGATGTAAATAACAAATTTGGACTTTTATAAAAGTTCGCACATATTTAAAAAAGATATAATCACCTGGGTGTAGAACAAATATTTTATAGATATAAGACAATATTAATTTAAAAAAGGTTATGGAGGAAAATTTATGGACCGATTTAACTGATTTAAAAACCCGAAATTGGAAAAAATATTTGTGATAGGTATATGCAAGAAGGAGATTCATAGCTTATATAGGAGCTTCCAAAAAAATCTGATAACGTATTTTAGGCTAAAACTCGGTTAATACTGGACCTACTTAGTTCATTTTTCAACACAACAATTCTTAAACAAATTTCAGAGTTTTCTGTGAAAGAACGAAGTTTTTAGTTTTCAAAATGTTGAAAAAACCAAATATGACATTATTTATTTATTGAGTTTCAATTGCAATATTGTCGAAAGGATTATCGATCTTTTGATATATATATTATATATGACAGTTATCGATGGGCCTCACAAATGCCATTTCAACCCACGTACGGATGAAAGACTGGACAGACGAATATCGATCTGTTGACATCATATATATATATACCCTTTACCCTTTACAACTGTGGTGAAGATTATAAAAATAAACGAAAATATCCAGAATTACCATAACTATATACATATATATATATATATATATATATATATATATATATAATTTTAATGAAAATAATTTATATTTTTTAAAATTTAAACTAAATTTTTAAATTAAATCATTTACATCTATAGTTGAAATTTAGCTCAGAAGTAATTTATTATATGTACCAATGGAAAAAGATGCTTTCCTGAAGAAAATGAGCAAGTTTTAATAAACTATTTATTTATTTCACAATTAGAAATATTTAAATATTACATACATTGTCTTATAACAAAAAGGTGTGAATCTACATTATGTGTGTAATATAATGATATAAAATAAAGAATTTAAATCCCCACAAAGCGGTATTCTTAGTTCAATAAAAGGACAAAGCAACTGCAGATATAAGGACATCAAATAACATATCACGTTCTTACCATAATACATATTTTAAAACGAAGTTAATTGCAGTGTAATGCATCAATATGTATTCGGTTCTTGAAAATCAATTGTCTGCACCAATTACGGAAATATTTACAACAACACCGGAACACTTACTAGCTTTATTAAACATTAGGAAGTTATACTCGCCCAAGTGGTTCATCTAATGGATGGACAAGTACAGTAAAAGAAGTCTTCACGACTTAGCAGTAGTCCAAGGCTTTGTTATATACACATCAAAAAGCGATCCTGAATGGAATTTTTCCATAACACACATCATCGGCAAAAGCATCAGAACTAATAATAATACGCCAATCCATGTTAAATTTTTATATGTACTTACCAAATCAACACCAATATTATTTTCAATTCCACATCCTAGCAATCTAGAAGAAATACTAACTACCATTTCGGCACAGATTTTTTTAATTACGGGAAAAACGTACAAATCAACTTCAGTACATCAGAAAGTGCTTCATCTTCAGAGAAAGAGAAATCTAGAGCCACAACTTCAGAACCGTGAGGTTTCAAAACAGGATGAGATTTTTTAAAGTTTTCCTACTAAACACCAGCATCACTATCGTCGGGAGCATATAAAACTTCATTTCAGTTATTTTCACATTCAAATTCATAAACTACGGTGGGATTTTTCCGAGGTTAGAGACTTAACATTGTCAGAAACAACTAAAACATTATTCTCATAGAAATCAACATGGAAGAAGTTGCTACGGCTGGCCTTCGACTGCGAAATAATCCAAAATATAGACCAAAACGATAGCAAACCAAAGAAATTTAAAAATAATAAAATTTTGCTGATAGAACAAAATTTTTCACATAATATTTTTTTTTAAATATTATGTGAAATATAATATATATATAATATATAATATTTTTTTTTTTAAATATTTAGTTTTTTTTTTAATGAAGACAAAAAGCTATTAAATAAATTAAAATTTTAATTACATTTTGAAATAAACCCAACCAAAAAAATAAATAAAAAATTTTAAACCAAGACTTTTTATGCGTTCTGTGTTTTTTTATAGAGTATTTATACTAGATTTTTGCTTGATGACACACTCTTTTTAAGCCCATTTTTACTTGACATTATGTTTTACTTTACATTATGTTTAAACTCCTGAACCGATTGATATTAATCTTGGCATATATGTATATGCTGGAATGAAGTATTGATTGGATGCCTTGCCCAACTTTGTTGTTTTGCTTCTTAGTAAACAAATTTGAAAGTTCATTAAAATTTAGATGACAGTAGTAAAAAAATTACAGTATCATAAAATTGGACGAAAAATATGCGTGATACCCACAAAGACTAAATTTTGTTTTTATGAGCAGCATTCTCTATTCCTTGTCTATAACTTGAGGTCGCAATTTCCCGGACTTTTAAAATTCGCGGAACAGCGGGAAAAATTCTCGACTTCCCGGGATTCCCGGGTTCCCGGATTATAAACTATGAGTATCCCTTAGATGAAAAACTTAAACCCAAATAGGGTACGAGTTTTTGCATTAGCAGTTTTAAAACAGGATTGTAAAAGTAATGGGAAAAGGATCAATTGCTCAATTGATCAATTGCTTAATCTATTGTTTAATTAACTCGAACGAATACTGAAACAAAATTTCCATTATTAAAATTAAATGATCAAATATAGTATATCGATTTTTCTTTAATTTATATATCATTAATATTGGTGAAAAAAAATTAAGATTTGTTTGAGATTGTCAACATAAATGGACTTCTGTCATCATGCTTTAATTATGGTAGGAAGTTGAAATTTGGCCAAGATGCTATTAATGAAAATTTATAAATACAATTTCAAAATTTCATAAGGTACATTTAAATGTAGATCGCAAAAAAGAATTCCCGACTACTTTAAGCTTAAGTATTTTATCCATTAAATATTCCTATAATAACCACTTCCATGTTATAGATCCAATCAAACGTTCTTCAACATAACAGCGACTAATTTCTGTAGCTTTCTAGTTGAAAATTATATGAAGAATTAAGAACTTGCGGAACTTACTTACTTTTTCTCTTAACCTTCTTAATATTTCGTAAAATTTCTATGAGACAAATTCTGCATATTTTCTATAATACTGACAATCAGTTACTTTAAATCTCATCATGTTTTGAAACCTCGCGGATCTGAAGCTGTGGCTCTAGATTTCTCTTTCGCTGAAGATGAAGTACTCTTTGATATACCGATGTTGATTTGTATGTTTCTCCCGTGTATGTAATTAAAAAAATCTGTACCAAAATGGTAGTTAATATTTTCTCCAGATTGCTAGGATGTGGAACTGAAAATAATATTTGTGTTGATTTGGTAAGTGCATATAAAAGTTTAACATAGATTGGCGCAATATTATTAGTACTGATGATTTTGCCGATGGTGTGTCTTAAGGAAAAATTCTTTTCAGGATCGCTTTAAGATTTGTATATATCAAAGCCTTGTACTACTGCTAAGTCGTCAAGACTCCTCTTATTGTACTTGTCCATCCTTAGATAAACCACTTAGGAGAGCATAACTTTTTAATGTTTTATAAAGTTGGTAAGTATTCCAGTGTTGTTGTAAATATTCCTGTAATTGGCACAGAAAATTGATTTTTCAAGAACCGAATACATATTGATGCATTATACTGCAATTATACCTCGTTTTAAAATATGTATTATGGTAAGAACGTGATATGTCATTTGATGTCGTTATATCTGCAGTTGCCTGGCCCTTTTATTGAACTAAGAATACCCCTTTTTGGGAATTTAAATTCTTTATTTTATATCATTATATTACACACATTATGTATATTCACATTTTTGTATGTAATATTTAAATATTTCTAATTATGAAATAAATAAATAGTTTATTAAAACGTGTTTATTTTATTCAGAGAAGCATTTTTTCCATTGGTATATATAATAAATTACTTCTGGATTAAATTTAATTGTGGTAGGAAGTTGAAATTTGGCCAAGATGTTATTAATGAAAATTTATAATTAAAATTTCATAACTAGATATGTAGATTGCAAAAAAGAATTCTGGACTACTTTAAGCTTAAGTATTTTATCAATTAAATATTCTTATAATTACCTCTTGGTGGTTCTTGAGGACCGCTTTTTAACACTTTCAAATATATTCTATCTTTGGTAACTCTTGAAGACCACTTTTTTACTTTGGTACTACCGCTTTTTTATGTTTTAAAATGTGTTTTACTTTGATACTTCTTGAGGACTGTTTTTTACACTAAATTATTTTTTACTTTGGTAATTCTAGAGGAACCTTTTCTTTTCGTTGGGCGTCAGTTATTTTAATATTAATTAAAGCACAATTTAGCTCGAGTGCTCGACAATGATTTTTATTTATAATATGTAATTTGGTGAGAAATAAAGGCAAACAGTTTTTTTATAAAAAATTATTTTTCGCTATAAATTTAAATACAATTATTTTGCAATAATAAACTGCAGACAAATCAACAAGACATCAATTTTAACTTAAATTGATTTTATTTTATTTATTTTAGGTTTGGTGAATCGGCAAAAAGAAAAGAATAAATTTTTTTTTTAATTTATATGGAGCCGCTTCCGATAAATATAGTAAAATTTGATTTTTATTAAGATCCTCCCCCCACGATTTAACCGATTCAAGAAATTTATGGGCAATTGTTTCACAGTTTTTTACACTTTTAAGTTGAACAATATTAATTATAAACCTTCGTTTGCTTGCATTAATGTTGTGATCTAAAACTTATACAATTACATATACAGCATATCGGGTAGTAATACTTGGTACTTCATCCATGCTTATCCATATCAATTGCTTTTTTAAAAGCGAAATGAACTATTTAGGTGAATAATTTCTAAGAAAATAAAAATTTTACAAACTGAAAAGTATTTTTATTATCTATTAACAGAGTTAAAATCATATTTTTATTAAGAACGGAAGTACTTCAAAAGCAATGAACGAGAAGCATAAAATAAGAACATCCTACCAATGACAACCATGGGTAAAAAAGAACTTCTGCAGCTCTTTTTCAGCACTAAGTACTTCCTTCCAATCACAACACAATGCTATAATCGTGACATTTTCAGTTCTTTTTTTGCTGGGAAGTTACATAACATATACACGTACCTTTTAAATAAAATCATTAAAAGTTACTTCAAAAAAAAAAAAAAAAAAAAAAAAAAATTGGATTTTTAATGCATGACAAAGCTTTTGTTTTTCTTTGATAACTCTTGAGCACATACGTTGCAAAAGACTTGCGTTTATGGCAACGAATTTATATAAATTTTCTACACTTTCAGTCTTTGTTCAACTGTTGATGGTGATTTAGTTTTTACTATGATAACAAAATAATGAACGCATCCTTTGTTAAGGTTATACACACAAAAAATTCTTTCATTTACACCCGTCTTAGTTTTCGAAACTAAACATTCGAGAAAATATGCACAATTATATTAAATATGAATGTTCGTAGCATCGAACTTTTCTCGATAATTTCTCGATAGTAAACATTTAATATATCATAAAAATATAGATATCGCAATGTTCAAATTTTCTAAATAAAATATCGAAACTAAATGTTTCGAGACATTGTCCAATCTGCTTAATATCTCGACGAATTATACAAATAAAAAAGTAACGTACTTTCTTGTTTGTGCAATGTCATTCTTAAGTCATAGTTCATAGTGATTGGTTGTAAAATATTGCGGTTTAAAATTTAAGATGTTAGTTAAATTTTCAGCAATTTTTTATAAATCTACGAAAGAGCATATTTATATAAATATCTAATATATTTTCTTGTAGATTAATTCAGAAATTTTTTCACTAAAAGATAGAGATTTGAGCAACAGAAAATTTAATAATATTGATGGAACACATTGATGACTCCTCTGAGCGAAGTTCTTTATATGAATTATTACTTTTGAAATATTTTTTTAACATTTGATATCGAGAAGCATTTGATATCATGAAATTGCATTTTTGATGCTATTATATTCAGCAAAACAACGCCCATCTGTGATATAAATTTCAGATGAAAATTCATAGTTTTCCAATTTTATTAACGTTTTTGTATCAATCTGTCTTACAAAATAAGTATTTTATTTTTATTTTATAGTGGAAAATCCTCTATCTCTTTGAGTAATTCTTTTTTGAAAATTTAAACATAACATAACTTGTATATGACGAATATGAATCTGACTAAAAAAGTTAAATCGATTGAATAGTTCTTTAGATATACAATAACAAATATTCACTTTGTGTGGCAGCTACTACCCGCTTTAAAACTACTATACCTACTTTCATATCAATTGTGAAACTTAACAAGAAAATTATTCGTACAAAATCTCATAAATATGCTATAATTAGGATTCATCTTGTATGGGGGTTAACACTTCACATAAAGATGACCGCTCTGTTTTCATATCGGTTATGATTCTTGGAAAGGAAATTATTTCCACACAATTTTAAGTATTTTGCTGTAATAGTTTATCATTTAAGCGATAAATAATTTTACTCCCAAAATAAAGTAGTATATTATCTAAATTACTAACTAGTGTAAAACTTTAAAAATCATATATTAAATGGTAATTAAATATATTTTTTACAATGCAAAACCCACTATCGTTATTTTATCTATACACATTAAATATTTTATCTATCTATCTTTAAAATTGCCAATATCGTAAAATATTGGAAACAAATTATTATATATAGATTTAGCAGTGGTTTTAAGTAAATATTGTAAAATAAAATTTGTTGAACACTTGCAAAATAATTGACATAAACAGTTTTTTTGCACTACTGAAAAGTTGTCTTTTTTTTAGAGATATAGGGTTTTGATATTTTCCCTCGATAGACTTTATTGTTTGGAATAAAACATATGTAACTTTAAAAATTAAATCACCTTTTTATTTTAGATTGAGAACAACATGGAAAAAACAAAATAGAAAATTATCGTATTCGAACTATTGCCAGTGATAATAATTACGAGTCGTTACAAATTTCAATATCGAATAATTTTCTTTATTTTTTGATATCGAAAAGGAATCACTAATGAATATTTTTATATTTCGCTATTGATATTGCTAAGGTTCACTATTAATACGATAGACGAACCTTCAAGATCGAAAGATTTGACGTCACAATGTGGAGGATGGGTGAGCTCAAGGAGCTCATATTCGGATCGCCTACGATAGCCGTTCTCGAAATGTTCCAATGGGATATCGAAGTTTGTGGTCAGTTGGGTAGATGTTATGTATAACACACACAATTACATATATATATATTTAAGTTGTATGCAACAACAATGATAAAAATATATGTTTATTGAGGATTGATATAGAATTTATATATATATATATATATATATATATATATATAATTTACATATGTATGTATGTAAAATGTATATATATATATATACATTTTACATACATACATATGTAAATTACAGTTTGCAACAGAAAACTTTATTTTATATATATATATATATATATATATATATATATATATATACATTTTACATACATACATATGTAAATTACAGTATATATATATATATATATATATATATATATTTCCAATTTCGAAATTAGTGTATTTTAGGACAATTGAAAAAAAATATAATAAAAATAATAACAAATAAAAAAATAAAAATATTTGGAAGAAACAAAATGTTTAAATACTTGCCAAAAACTCACTAAAATACCTGTAGCTGATAGTTTCATTTTGCTTTAGGAAATTTTTGTTTAAAAAAAGTACGCCTAAAGTTGATAAAATTTTATTTTTTTTTCCAATATTTAAAAATTGTTAACTTTGAGTGCTCAGTACAAAACATTTGATTTTTGTTGAAATCAATTTACCTTTAACTTTACTTTTCCTTTTAACTAAAACTCACTTTGCTTGTCTTTGTTTAACTAACGTAATAAGGTTCATAAAAAAGTAATTAAACCTCAGTCATTAGGTCATCCTTATTCATATAAATAGAGAAAAGTAATTTTATCATAAATCGAACATAAAATTTATTATTTTTTTTTTTAATAAATCAATAATAGAGTTTTTATTGTACCATTTAAAGTAGTTGCAAAATTGTTACAGTAATATTTAAAAACTCATTTAAATAGCAATAAGTGTCGCACAGTGGGGTCAAACGCAAATTTTTTGGTAATAAATCTGAATCTCCTGAACTACTGGTCGGATCAAATTGAAATGTAAGGAAGAGTTGTAGAGGAGGACCTAAGCTTTCAGAAAAATCATCTTGTAGTCACCCTGTGATAACACGAGATAAGCTACAGGGTGTCAAAGTTGACTACCTCGAGTATGTAAAAGTTAAAAAAAAATCGTAACTTGTACAAATGAAGTCCGATTTTAAAGATTTTTATATTTCTGGAAAGTGCTTGGCAAGATAAAGAAAAAATGAGCTTACTCATCTAAGTTATCTCTTACAGTTAAAAAGATATTTACGCTTGAATTTTGAATTTTTGATTTTTTGGCTCGACTTTCTTTCGTTTTTCGGGAATAAGTCCGGATATATATGAGGCAAAAATTTTTTAAAAATATTCTGTAATTTGCTACATATTTCAAAATAATATGCTGAAAGAATTTTTGGATTATCTCAATTCGTCTAGACGTGAAAAATATTCAAAGTCAGCACTCTGAAATTGGCATGAAAAATGGCTATTTTTTTACAAAAATATAGTACAATTCATTCACTTTTTTCTCAAAGTTCCGTTAATAAAAAAAATTGTTTCCTTATTATTTCAAAAGATAAGGCTTCATAAATGGTTAATAAAGAAATTTTGAATTGATTTAAGTTTGCACCCTACATCCAGCATTGGCCGAAAATTGTCAATTTTTAAAAATAGTTTCATTTTTATCGATTAATAAAAAAAATGTCACGCGAGCTTTTTTAAAGTTGGTACCCATATTTTTTATAGAGATAGATTTAGAATGATTTAACACTAAACTGCTTCCCGCCCGGCCAAAAACGAATGCAGGAGTGGAGATTTTATGTTAAAAGTCAGTTTTTTTAACGACTATTTTTAAAAGCATATTAAAAGCATATTAGCATAATATTTTTAATATTATTTCTTATGTAGTGTATAAAACACAAATCAAGCTTTGATTCCTAAAAAAACCAATAAAATAGCTCCAATAACCTATTTTTGGTAATTTTTCAAAAATAATTTTTTTTTCCAAAAATAGCTGAAAATCTAAAAAAATTTAATTTTTTTAATACAACTCCACTAATTTTGCAAATACCTTAAAAATGTTAAAAGAATATAAAAATAGACTTATTTACCAATTCAACGATATATAAAATGTTGATATAGGTCATTTAATAATAGTAATATAATGGCCTCAAAACTACCAAGTCACGTCAAAAGTTGCAAAATTCACTATTTTGTTCCGTGTTTCCATATGTGTGTATACGTAACATTTTAGTTTTCTAATGTATTATGTAGGTATATATTTGTTATTATAAAGTAGTAAATTCTTTATTTGAGTAATGTTTATTTAATTTGTTCTACAGATTTACATACTTATTATACATAAATCCCGTATATTTATTTTATTAAGAATATATTATCGAAGATATTATTAGATATTTTCTTGAAAATAATCAGAAACATCAAACGTTAGCAAATTTTTAACTTCCTTAGCTTCGGAATCCTCTTTTTCTATTTCAAGAGTGATTTTTGGTAGCCATCGTGTTCTTATAGAATATATAACTGGATCTGATGATATTAATAAATATTCCATTAAGTCCATATTTTGCGCTATTTTCGAACATTTTCGGGTATTGAAGAGTCGGAAATGTTTAACATCTTTATTTCGGGCTTCCTGTGCTTCCTCTGTTAGCTCTCCCAGTGGCAAAATACTATTTTCTATTATTTCTTTACCATGAGCCAATACTTTGTGAATTGTTGGAGTCATTGATTTCCAGGGGTATGTAATGTTAAGTAGTTCTTTAGTTTCGTAAGCAAAAATTTTAAATTTGTCCGCATTAATTTGTTTTTTGCTATTAATGGCTGCCAATATAATCTTAAAACGCTTCAAAATATTTAAGTCAATGCCTGTGATTAAAAATGTGAGTTCCGGATTTTCAAAGAAACGTCTTGCTGTATTTCCATCATTTGAGCCTCTATAGTCATGTAGAGGTTTATCAATTATTAATCCGAGCTGTTCTTTGAATTCTAATTGAATTCTTTTCTTCTCCTCTTTTCGTAATTCGTGAAGTTCCAAATTGTTTTTTACTGTAGCATTTTCCTGCCCGGGAATATTTCTGTACTTCATATCATATGCAAGATGTAAGCAGAACTCCAAAAATCTTATCCTTGCGTAGAGTGGTGATATTCAAAATTTTAAAGAATTTTTATTAACAAGGACTTCAGAATTATCCTGAAACTGTGAACTTATTTTTCCACATATATTACATTTCCATGTAGATGTTGTATCTGTTATAGCGTTTGCAACTTTTCCATCAATCATCGTTAATTGTTGTTGAAATGTAACTTTAATAGTTCTGTTTGATACTTTTACATATATTGGGGGCAATGCTTTAATTTCTTCTTCCAATTAGTTGACAATGCTTTTTATTGTAACCGTGGTTTCTTTTGTGTAATCGAAAAGGATTGGACGGCACAAAAATTTGGAACCTGGAGTTAAATTTATCCATATATCATCAAAAAGCGAGTCATTTCTTGTCGATGAGGATGGCTTATTTAAGCGCATTCGAAGTGGTACTAGAGACGCTATAAACAGCGAGGAATAATTATTTCCAGAATTACTTCCATCCAGTTGTTTGTATTCCGAAAATCCTGATGTTCCATCGCAGCCCCATTTGAATATTAAAATAAGTTCAGAGTCTTTGCATTTTTCAATGTTATCATTGCTGAAGGTAGATATAATTCTAG
Source organism: Protocalliphora azurea (assembly GCA_932274085.1). Taxonomy (NCBI): domain Eukaryota; kingdom Metazoa; phylum Arthropoda; class Insecta; order Diptera; family Calliphoridae; genus Protocalliphora; species Protocalliphora azurea. The sequence goes on from OW026519.1 coordinate 40,239,104, forward strand.
AGGCAGTATTTTCAAGTAATTGCAATATATTAACTTTAGCACTTTTAACAGAAGCATTAACCGGGTGCTCCATAGGCTGTAAAATATTACTTTTTGCTTCTCTCACTGATTTGCTACTGGGAAAGATATCATATCCTTTTTCGCTAACAGATTTCCTCAAAATCTCGTATTGGTTTCTTGATAATCCTAAATTTAATATTAGAGCTAAAGCATCTTCAGAGGTAAAGGACGATGTTGATTTCGGTGTCACTATGCTTTCGATTATCCGATGTAATCGATTGGGAGAAGCTGTTGGTAACACATCTATAACTTTTTCTACTTCCTTTGGTTGCGTACGTGTTACTAAAGCTTTAAATGTATCTTTTATTTCGACATTCGTATGTGAATTTAGAATAGATTCCTGTTTGGTCCTCTTTGTTCTTAGCTGAACTTCATCGTAACTTCTTTTTGGTCGACCCTTTTTTTGCTTTCCGATGAAAATTGGTATTTCTCCCTCCAACCACTCTTCATTTTTCTTCTTGAACTTTGGTATTGACCAATCTGAAACTTGCATCCTTTTTTCGTATGATTTATAAAAATTTTCGAGCTTTAAACTGTCTTCTGCAGTAAGAGTTAAACCAAAAGATACTACTGTATCAATGAGTTTTCTTATTTTTTCTGGACGATTTATAATATCAGATAGATTATCCCAGATTACTTTGCAAATAGAAAAGTGTTTTAATGTAATCTCCATAATGGCAAATTCACTAATAAATCTGCATATTTATAAGGATACTTATATATAGAAAAAGAATATTTATATCAGGTAAATGGTGACAGGCAAAAATGAATTAAAAAATTTAAATTTTTGCTCAAAACCCCCAATTTCATTCAGTTTATTTTTATGACCTGTAGTGTTAAACAGGTACGTCAAAAAATGTACCTATGCGATTGTAAAAAAAATCATTTTTGTTATAATACATTAATTAAGTAGCTAGGTAAATTATTTAAAAACTTAAAAAAATGTAATAAAAAACGAAGGAAAATATACTTATTTATGTACTTAGGTAATTTTAAAAACCTTTTCAGTAGAAAAAAATTATGACCACTTTAAATAAATTCATTAATAAATATTATTATCTCGTAACAAAAATAAGCAATGCAGTTGAGTGTTACGTATACACACATATAGAAATACGGAACAAAATAGTGAATTTTGCAACTTTTGACGTGACTTGGTAGTTTTGAGGCCATTATATTACTATTATTAAATGACCTATATCAACATTTTATATATCGTTGAATTGGTAAATAAGTCTATTTTTATATTCTTTTAACATTTTTAAGGTATTTGCAAAATTAGTGGAGTTGTATTAAAAAACTTAAATTTTTTTGGATTTTCAGCTATTTTTAAAAAAAAACTTTATTTTTGAAAAATTACCAAAAATAAGTTATTGGAGCTCTTTTATTGATTTTTTTTAGGAATGAAAGCTTGATTCGTGTTTTATACACTACATAAGAAATAATATTAAAAATATTATGCTAATATGCTTCTAATATGCTTTTAAAAATAGTCGTTAAAAAAACTGACTTTTAACATAAAATCTCCACTCCTGCATTCGTTTTTGGCCGGGCGGGAAGCAGTTTAGTGTTAAATCATTCTAAATCTATTTTTATAAAAAATATGGGTACCAAATTTAAAAAAGCTCGCGTGACATTTTTTTTATTAATCGATAAAAATGAAACTATTTTTTAAAATTGACAATTTTCGGCCAATGCTGGATGTAGGGTGCAAACTTAAATCAATTCAAAATTTCTTTATTAACCATTTATGAAGCCTTATCTTTTGAAATTAATAAGGAAAAAATTTTTTTATTAACGGAACTTTGAGAAAAAAGTGAATGAATTGTACTATATTTTTGTAAAAAAATAGCCATTTTTCATGCCAATTTCAGAGTGCTGACTTTGAATATTTTTCACGTCTAGACGAATTGAGATAATCCAAAACTTCTTTCAGCATATTATTTTGAAATATGTAGCAAATTACAGAATATTTTTAAAAAATTTTTGCCTTATATATCTCCGGACTTATTCCCGAAAAACGAAAGAAAGTCGAGCCAAAAAATCAAAAATTCAAAATTCAAGCGTAAATATCTTTTTAACTGTAAGAGATAACTTAGATGAGTAAGCTTATTTTTTCTTTATCTTGCCAAGCACTTTCCAGAAATATAAAAATCTTTAAAATCGGACTTCATTTGTACAAGTTACGATTTTTTTTAACTTTTACATACTCGAGGTAGTCAACTTTGACACCCTGTGGCTTATCTCGTGTTATCACAGGGTGACTACAAGATGATTTTTCTGAAAGCCTAGGTCCTCCTCTACAATTCTTCCATACATTTCAATTTGATCCGACCAGTAGTTCAGGAGATTCAGATTTATTACCAAAAAATTTGCGTTTGACCCCACTGTGTGTCGGCCCAAAATACCAAAAAAATTTACACAGAACAACAGCGCATGACGCAGCACGCTAATTTGGATATGCAGTAAATTATGCCCCAAAATAAAATAAATATAGTAAATTCCATGTTAAATATTTGATAAAAAGTGTAATTAGTTTTGGTTTTAAGATCAAATTGTTGAAACTCTATATAATTTCTAAAGTTTATTCCAAAAATATTTAACGTTACACAAAAAAACATAATATTTTAAAACTATTAAAAATCAAAAAAAGTAATGATTTTTAACAGCTTTTAAATGTGCTGTAGTTTTATGATATTAAAATTTTATGTTTATTAGTGTTTTTTATAAGCTTCGAATATGATTTTATTTTTTAGTGTATGCAACACTTTACACTTTTTTGTTAAAAAAAAAAGAAAAAGAAAAAAACTAGGCAATCCTAATGAGCAGGAATGGAATACTAAAATATTTTTCGGTAACAAAATAAATCTTAAATAGTACTTTTTTCACCCTCAGAGTACTAAAATTTTCGATAATTATTTATTTCTTATTAAAAAGAAACTTCAATGATAAGTTCCTTAAAAGCGAGCACTTTAGCTTAATTTTGATAAAATAAAATTCATTACTTATATGTTTGAAAATCCGAACATTTTCACTTTCGCAGGAATTCGATTTATAGAACGTAGAAACTTATAGTAGTGCATGTCGAACACCGGCTTCGCTGAATAAGTTTTTTTTGGAAATCAAAAAATTTTGTAAATACCGGCAAAACAAAAAAATGTAATTTTTCCTATTAAAGATTTGTTGAATATGCTCATGGTATATGCCATTATAAATGTATTTTTACGTAATTTAAATCGCATTTGTATTAATAAATATATTCAGAAAAATGTATCAAAACTTTAGAGGCCCATAACTCGTGAACTAAAAGCACTACTGAATCATTACCAAAATTATTTAAAAGTCAAGTGTGCTGGTGATCTTGATTTATATCCAAACTTTTGTATTATTTTCTTCCAAATTTTGAATAGTAAATAAGTAAAATGTAACTTTTTGGGAAAAATTGTAACTTTTTCCAAGCTACCCTTGATAACACTGGGTAATCTAAACTTACGAGTTATATTTACTTCATATATTTACTATTTTATTTACTTCATATAAAATTTATTTACTTCATATAAAAATAATTTTATTGCATTTAGTTTGTTTTATATCATTTTTAAAAATAAACCAACATCAATTAAAAAACCATAAAAGGCAAATCATATTTAAGTTATATATGTAGAGGGGACTGGGGTGTATATTATGGTGTATTGGGTAATAAAGATAAATTTAATTATTCGGCGTATTTTTGTTTTTTGTAAAAGAAAATATTGGTAAGTGTTAGCCATTAGTGCACTACATTTATAAATTATATTTCATCCATGAAACCTCTAATTTTATTGCTTTTCGAGCCCAAGCAAATAAGATATACGTCTGAGAAAAATATTAAAATATTTAAATTAATATAATTTTTGAATCGGTGAATAACAAATTGAATACTTTATTTTGCACATTTTTCAACTGCAAAAAAGTTTTGTCCAAAAACGTAATGATTTGGCAGATATATACTTTAAGTGAAAATTATTAAATTAGGATATTGTAGTAAAAATATACTGGGGTAAAATTGAAATTATAATTTACCAAACTTTCCATATTAATTTTTTTTAGCAAATTTTGCTCATATAATTGACTTAAACATCAACGGTATGTAAAGAATGTAACAAAATCTAAAAACGGATAAAAAAAAATGTGATGCTTAGGAAAAGCAATAGAACATAGGAAAATTGGAAAAAAATTCAATGAACAAAATTCAATGAAAAGACTAAAAATTCATAGAACCCACATACACCATTACATTGCCTATAAAAGGAAGAATATCTGGAATTAAAAGCCGAACTAGTTATTGCTGTAAAAATACAAACTTTTTATGAATAAACTCATGTGAGTGGTCTGCGCACTTAACGTGTGCAAAATAATATTAATTTATTACACTTATGAATTAGAATATTCTGAATACAAGAAATAACTGTCTATTTTGAAAAAAAATTTAATCATACACTAAATATGTAAATATCTTAAAATGTGTAGATTTTAGTACTTCTACTTCAGCCCAACATTTTCCTTTCTGCCCATAATTAGTTGATTTGGAAAAACGCCAAAAAATAATGCCAAAAGATAAAATAATCTTATTTTTATACAAAATGTTTTTAAAGATTACTTGAAGACAATTTTTCTGTCGACTAATGTAATCAATGGAGCCACAGTTAGTGGTAGTTGTAGTGCCGGCATTACAAATCGAATAATTGGTAATTAAATAAACTACAGCTAAATGAAATATTTGAAGTAAAAGATCGATTTTTTTCAAAACTACTATAAAAAGAGAATTGCTCATATAATTTTCCTTCTTTTTAAAGACACTTTAAATTTAATTACTATTTTGAGAAAGTCATTGACAAAATCAGGAATTTAGTTTATTTATCATTAATTAAAATTGTTTAAAATAATATCATATACAGAGAAAACCCTTTTGTTGCGACAACACAATTTACTGTCAATCGAATTTGGTCGGTTACGTGTACTATTCCAATATTCGATTGGAATATATCGGTATTAGTAACTTTATAAAAAGAATAATAAATCGGTTAGCATAACTTCATGATGTACATATAGATATTTGGCTCACCGAAAGAAGTAAAGTATATATAGTTATATATATAAAAAAAAATAATGGTTTTATTATGTTTTTAACTCTAAAATATACTTGCATATTAAGAAAAGTGCAAAGTGTATTTTATAAACCGATTGTAGCATTAGTCCATTATTTTTCCATCATATAAAACGAAGATGACAGCAATTTTATGAGGCTTAGTAAATGTTATATATATCCCATGAAAAGTAAATATTTTGAAATTTCGTTAAATATTACTGCGAGACAAATTTATCTTACCATAATAGTTCGTAACATAGAACTTGGAAAATCATTAGGGCCTCAGGAATTTAAATAATGTTGGCTGAGTATTAGCTAGTATATAATATTGTCCATTTTAATATTGTCTATGGGAATTAACTAATTAACTCAAATTTCTCTTAATAATAAAGGACTTACCCATCAAATATTTGTTCGGTATGAAAATAAATGTTATTCCCTCTGTTTTCTTCTATGTATATATTGTTTTAATTTTAATTTATATTTTATTATTTTCATATTTTCTATTTTATATTTTTCTAAATAAATGCCAGATATAATTCGCATCTACTTTAATAATTTATTTCGTTTGTAAATAAAGAATTGATTTCCATTTTGTTACTATAATCAAATTTTTGTGATTACTGTAAGTAATAGTTACAGTTGTTAGTTAAATTATCACAATAGAAACAATTTTTTAACTGCAAATATTAATAGTTTGCTTTGAAATATGAATTCAATTCGTTGTTTCCCCTGAATGTGCATAATATATTTTAACCAAGTATAAATGTTTACAATAACTTAATCAATCGTTGTAAGAACTATAATTTAGTACAATTATGCTTTTAAAACTATGAAAAAAGAAAATCTATAGAACTAATAAAATTTTAATAACAGCAATAAAGTTTTTATATATTTCATCAAATATACGAATTTGTAACCATTTTCCAACTAATCGTTTTTCTGTGTATATTAAATATAACGTTTAAGGTCTCCTTATATATAATTCCTTATTTATGAGATTAATATTAAGCAATTATAGTTAAATATTTTTGTTTATCACATTTATGAATACTTGTTTTCATTAATAATTATTGTCGAATACTCAATTTATTAGCGCCAATTTTATTGTATTCAAATGTGACAGCTGTGTAAAATAGAGAATGGTAATATACATATCGTACATACATACACAGCAAAAATTATTACCTTATATTTTTCAATTAACACAGTTGTTTCATTTTACATCACACAGAAAAAAAATGTACATATTTGAAATTTTTTTTTCATAAATATTATGAATTGAATATGACATTCCTCCCAAACTTTTTTCATAAAAAATAAAATTTTGTTCATAGATATTATTAAATTGTTCATAATGAAAATTTTAGTAATTTTGCAAAAAATTTTGTTAAATCTTTGGTTTAGTTTTATTAGATTTGATTGCAAATGGTAAATGAAAATAGTTATGAATGAAAATAATAAAAACAAACGCCTTAAAATGGCAAAATTAAAAGGAAAATCTGTGAAAAAAAAATTGTTTGGAAATTTGCATAATTTCGCTCGTATTCTGCAGCACATAATTTTGATAAAAAGGGTTTCTCTTCTGTATCTATAATGTAGCTAAAAATCATTAAAAATCTAAAATTTTCCGAATAAAATTTCAAACAGTTTTTTTACAAATTGTAAATATAAATGAAAATTTAAACAATTTATTTTAAGTCTTATTGACTTTTGATTCATTTCAAAAAATGCAAAATATCTTAAATATTATGAACTAAAATCGATGAAAGTAAATTCTTATATTTATGCACAAACTTTTTTCTGTGATAAAAATTTAATTATTATATTCAAGCAGAAATAAAATAAAGGAAATAGTAAAAATAAAATTCAATTATTATTTTTTTTTTTCTCATCCAGATTTTTAATTCATTCAATCACCTACTTGATTGAAAAAAAAGATAATTTTTTAGAACTTTCCACGCTATATTTTCCTAGTTAATATTTTATGGAACTAATGGTTCCTGAAAACAGAGCAAACTATACGTTCACTATCTGAAGGTCTTACTATTTAATTTAATGAGTTGATGAAACAGAAATATAATTTATATTTTTTTTTTTCTTTAGCATAGCAAAAGCAACAATTTCAAGTCACTTCTTACGTATAAATTTGTTGCTGTTTTCTATGTATAATTTACAGCATATATGTATGGTTATTATGCATTTTAGCTGATGTTCGTTCGTCCGACAGTTTTGAGACTGACTGTTAAATAAATTTCTTTTGGATATTTTTTTTTAGTGTCTAAAACTTTAGTGTTTCTTAATCGAAATAATATTTAAATATTGTAATAACATCAAAACACTTACGATAGATAATAAGTGTTTGTAAAAAACAGATCTTTTTCACTTACGAACGTGTATATCTCATGTAATTTCAGCGACTTCTGAAATTATGTGTAGACGCCAAAATGAAACTATATACCAATTTTCATCAAATTCTCAGTCTGAACCCTTATTTAGCTGCGTTATTTTTTAATTTTTTTTTTTTTTTTTTTTTTTTTTTGTTTAAACCATTTTTGTTTTTCGTAAAAGTAGAAGTAACTGTGTTAATAAAGATTTTAAATTACTTCGTAATAAAATATTTTTCCCCTGTAGTTATTGTATTAAATATGATTGTTAAACCTGTTAGATAGCTAGAAGTGTTTTAATATTTAGTCTTGGGTATGGCTGCTCGGTTTTTCATTATTATTTTTTTCCTTACAGCTTGTTACATAAATTTTTTCTATAAATAACCAAAATAATGTATTACAATTTTTGCTTTCGCAACAAATAAGTTATTTACGCATAAAAGTTTAATTGCTAAATTGCCTTTCAGTTTCATTATAAACTCACAAGATATTCATAAATATATTGAAAAAATATTTATTTATTATGTTTATTATTACATTAATTTAATGTCACTAACACAAAGAAGATTTTAAGCTTATCATTTAATTTGAAATCATAAACCAGCATTTTTTAAGTTTCTTAGTTTTATTGAAATTTTGTTTGTATAGAAAATTAAAAACTACATATATTAAATCCATATTTATTGACAACCATTTTTATTTTCTATTTCGAGCTTTATATTTAAATATTTTTTTGCAACATCACCCTCAACACTATAATTTTTATATAAATTATTCTTCAGAGAAAACATCATTAAAGTTTGTTTTGTATTTATATATTTGAGACAACAGTACACAGTGGGACAGAACCGATTTTTTTTTTTAAATAAAATTGTAACTTCCAATCGCCTGGTTGGATTTATGCAAAATTTCACACAGGCAGAGCAGAGGAGGGTACCGTTTGAAGTTTAGAAGGGACGCCCCGCATACCCTTCAGAAGCGGAGCTCTTGGGTCTCAAAATAGGGTACCTTTGTTTCTTGTCCAATTTCAAATATTTTTACACCTTCTTATAGTTCCCTATAATAATAATATCTCTATTTATCTCTTATAGTTTTCAAGTAATTTGCATTTGAAATTTCAACTATCTTAGTTTTAGAAAATCTTGGTTCAGTTTTTTAATATATACATATATCCCAATATTTTTTGTCCGATGTTGTAAAGTTTTCCCAATTAATTAAAGAACAAAATTATCTATCGAATAAAAGAAACTATAAGTCGATATCTTTTCTGAATCCAAAAATAAACGATCTTGAAATTGAAAATTTGCAAAAATTATGATTTTTTTTGTGTTTTCTTTTCTTTAAAATAAAATTTTATTTAAGAACATATAATAATTTAACGCTTTTCTGAAAGACGTCTTCAGAGACATATCTTTAGAATTAAAAACAAACACAAACACCCATTCTGAATTTATTTTAAACGAATTTAGCCTATGTGTTCTAAAATTCGAAAGACTAGTTTTGCAAAGAGTTTGCCAATTTCTTTTTCCAAACCTGCAATAAATGTGGATTTTATTGGCAAATCACAAAAAAATTTCATTATTTGAGATTTTCGTCGGCTTTTTGGGAATTTTGGGACTCTGTTTACAAAAATCTCAAATTTTTCTACACTTTACCATTTCAAATTATAAATTGATTAGTCACAGAAAATTTCATTAAAATATTTTAACAAACCAGGGTTTTACTAGAGATCAAATATTTATAGTTTCTCCAAATCCAATTTTAATTTAATTCTAAAAATCAGAAAAACTATGGACTTAATTTTTTTTTTTCAAATGAACTTCCCTGTCTAGCTGATATAAGTCTTAATAACATTGGACTAAAAGTTTGCTTCTTTATAGTTCAATATGTCGCGAAAAATTCCAAAAACATTGTGGATGTTAAAAAGTCATATCTAAATAAATAAATCGATCCCGTAGCCAATGTTCGTGCTAAAATACACAAAAATACACAATTATTAAATTTCAAAGCGCCGTAGTTCTGTAAAAGTTATTGACTTCATTCTATTTGTATATAATTAGGATTTGTATCAGCTACACAGAATATGTCACCAATCACCAAACATTTTAGTAAATAATTCACTCAATTAAAAACTTTTTAAAATTTGCACTTTTCCCCAAAATGATTATATCAATTACTAAAAACTGTAAAAAATGAGAAACAGAGAAATGTTTTCATTAAAAAAATCTATCTTATCAATTAAGTGGATGAATTAATTAAATATTTAAGTGAGAAATAAAATTTTATTTAAATTTTATTTTTGTTTTATATTTATTAAATTCTGATGAAAAATTAAACAACTGAGTTAATTGAAAAATATATCGTAATAATTTTTTCTGTATAGATAGGGAAGTTTATTTGAAAAAAATTAAGTCCATAATTTTTTTTGATTTTTGAATTAAATTAAAGTTTTTGTAAAAAATTGGTTTTTGGAGAAGCTATAAATATTTGATCTCTAATAAAATCCTGGTTTATTAAGATATCTTTTCGAAAATTTTAATGATTTCTCACTTTATTATTCAGAATGGTAAAGTGTAGACAAATTTAAGATTTTTCTAAAAGGAATCCCACAATTCCAAAAAAACCGACCGAAACCCAAAAATGTTACGAAAATTCCAAAAACAGAACTTTTTATGAATTTTGCCCATAAAGTCCACATTTATTGCAGGTTTGGAAAAAGCCATTGGCAAACTCTTTGAAAAACATAAAAGTTTTTAAAACTGCATTTAGTTTGCAGGACTAGCCTTTGGGATGTTAGAACGTATAGCCTAAACAAAAATTTTGATCTAAAATAGGTTAAATTCGGTATGGTCTGTACATAGTACTGTTGGATGTTTGGTCTTTTTGTTCTTAAGCAAAATTTTATTAAAAAAAAAAACACAAAAGATCATAATTTTTGAAATTTTCAATTTCAAAACCCTTTATTTTTAGACTCAGAAGGGATGCCGACTTCTAGTTTCCTCTATTCAATAGATAATTTTGTTCTCTAACCAATTGGGTAAAAACTATTCAAAATCGGAATTTGAGCTCCAATAGTTCCGCTCCTGAACGTCTCGCTTCTAAGCTTAAAATGGTACACTGTTCTGCTACGTCCGTATATAATTTTATGTAAATCCAGGCAGCCGATTGGAAGTTATAGCTTTATTTTTAAAAAAAATTTCGATTCTGCCCCACTGTGTAGTAAAGGGTCGTTTTTCATTATTTGTTGCAATACAACAATTTTTACACACAATTAATTTTAACAACAGCAAATCGTATATTTACGACGCCTTTTTCCAGACTATTGTAATATTTCATTATACAGATGTCTATGAATATTCTTTAAAATTGGAAGAATAACATACATACATATGTACCTATCTTTTTACAGAAACAATGACAAAGAATAGAGTTACAGAGTTGTCTAAATTAAAAATAAATTCTAGGGAATAATGTATGAATTTTAAAATTATTTACAGCTAAAGTATATTATCTTAAAGTAGACATTAAAAACAAAAATTGATGGAATTGATGTTTACGGTGTATTAAATTACCTAATTAAAATTATATATATTGAAATACATGTTATAATATATAAAATATCAACACAAAACTCTACATAAGATTATAAAAAAATTTTATATATGCATATAGAATTTTTTAGGCAGCTCAAAAAAACATCTTTTATTGTATTACAAACAAATTTAAATAAAAAAATTTTAAATATTTTAAGTTCAAAATTGCATAAGAGACATGTACAGGATAACTACAAAACAATTTGACATATCCCAAAGCGATGCTTACCTGAATATAAATGAATACATGAATAAATAAATGAAAAAAAAAAAAATATATATATATATATATTTTTCATAATAGAATCCCTTCACTTTATATTAGAAATAAGAGCGCAGTAGAAATTTTCGATAATTTATTCCTGTCATCGTTTTTTATATTTATACTTATTCGTTTAAATTAAAATATTTTTAAAATAAAATAAATGAACGTACACATATGAAAAATAAAATAGGTATGAATTTCTTCAAATGAACAAAATGATTATATTTTACATTTAAAAAATTTCTAAACTTACATTTATATTTTAGTTATTAAATACAACTATCTAAGGAATAAAAAATACTTTTGGACTTTACCTACATTGCACAGTGGGGCAGAATCGAAATTTTTTGGAAATATATCTGTAACTTCTGATCAGCTAGTTTGATTTTCATGAAATTTGGTATAGGTGTAGCGGAGGAGTGTACAATGTTAGGTTTGGAAGGGGGGCTACAACAAACCCCTCAGGGGCGGAGCTAAAGGGGCTCAAAGTTACGTACCTCTGACATAAAAAATTTTCAATCGCTTGCCAAATTTTTGTTTCTCGTCCGATTTCAAATATTTTTTTATATTGTTGTAGGCCCTGATAAGACCTATAAAAAACATGCTTACATGTCCTATTTATCTCTTACAGTTTTCGAGTTATTTGCGATTGAATTTTTAAGCACCATAATTTTGTATTTTCTTGGTCCAGTTTTTTCATATATATCCTAGTATTTCCGACCGATTTTATTAGTTTTTTTCCTATCTAGTTAAAGAACAAAAGTATCTATTGATTGAAAAAAATTTTAGTCGATATCTTCACCGAGTCCAAAAATAAAGGATTTTGAATTTGAAAATTCCAAAAAAGACGACTTTTTGTGTTTTTTTTTGGCCGAAAAAGTATCTACACTCTTTTTTATCTAAAATAAAATTTTCTATAGCAACATATAATAATTTTACACTTTTCTGAAAGGCAACTTCACAGAGATGACTTAAAAATAAAAAACAAGCCAAACTGGTCATGGTACACACCCTCCCGAATTCGACCCCTTTTATATGAAAGTTTTGACTTTAGACCATTTTTTCTCAAATCCCAAAGCACGAATCGACAAGTGGAATTCAGGAAAACCCTACCCCTGATTGAAATTTCGTTAACGTGCTTTTATTTACATTAATAAGATCCACATTTTTTGCAAATTTTATTAAGATATCTTTATAAACAAATATGTTATTACAATTAAAAAATTTGTATTTTCTCCAAAAACCCCAAATTGGGCCTTTTGTTTGGTTTATTTCTAAATAGCGAAAGAAATTTTAAAAATAAGTATCCCAGTTTAAAGGATAAGGCATATATAATTTCCGATCTTTTGCAAAAAGATTCAAGACAATACCATGCCTCATGCGCGTTTAAACTTTTATATTTCCAATTTATTATATATATAACTATATTTTTACAAACTTGCAACTTTTGCCATTAGTTTTGCGTGAATAATTACTTAGAAAATTATGAATATTTCTACTATACTTTTAATAATATCTATACACAAAATATTTTTATAAAAATAATTAATAAATATTTTTTATTTTTAATAGCGTTGCCACATCCCAAATTTAAGAAAATCTTTATCCTTTCCTAAGCATTCATATATTTCTATTAATGAATTTAAAATAACAAAACAAACAAAAAATGTCTATTTTAACTTAATCAATATTACTATTTTTGGTATTTATCATCTTCCTTAATAAATATTCTCTTTCTAATACGATTTTTTATTACTTATTTACATTAAATTTATGTAGAAAATTTTTCTAATATTTTAAACTTATACTACTTATTTTCTATAAAATAATCTGTTGTATCTGTATACATATCTAAAAGATAATAAAGGTCCTTCAAGTCTTCAGTATTTTGAGTTGCGGCTCTTAATAAATCCAACGTTTTCTCATTGATGATAGTACAGGGTCTGATGACAACAATAGGCTATTAAAAATATGCTCATTTTGTGACGTTCTGGAGCATTTCCTGGAGCTGAATAATTGAAAATCTCTGTTTCTTTCTTCTTGAGCCTCTTCTGTAAGCTCTCGAAGTGGAAGAATATTTCGTTCAATTATAATTTCGCCATAGCACAATATTTTATGTACTGTTGGTGTCACTTCTTTCCATGGATATAGAGAAACAAGTAGTTTAGATATTTCTGTTGCATATTCTCCAAATCGAGCAGAGTTAATTTTGTGCTTACTATTAATTGCCATTAATAGTACGTTAGCCCTTTCAAGTAACTCTTTATTAATACCAGTTATTTTTGATGTAGCTTCGAAATTTCCGAAAAACCTTCTTGCTGTGTTTCCACCATTTGTACTACCACCAGTCGACAGAGATTTGTCGATGTTTAATCCCGACTCTTCTCTGACTTCATCCTGAATTCTACTTTTCTAGGATTTCTAAGTGTTTTTAAATCCTCGTTGTTTCTGGTAGGTTTTGTTAAATTTTCTGGCACACTTCTATACTTTAAAACATATGCTATGTGCAGAAAATGCTCCATGGAAGTGGAGATATTCCAAAAGACAGAAATTCTTCATTAATACTCCTTGCTTTACCAACATTCGAAAATCGTGATTTCATCTAGTGCATTGTCACTAGCTCATAAAAATATAGATTTTGAACCATCAGTAATAGATAAATGCTGCAGCTAGGCATCACCGGAAAGGATAAGTAGTATAAGTTTAAAATATTATAAAAATTTTCTACATGAATTTAAAGTAAATAAGTAATAAAAAGTCGTATTAGAAAGAGAATATTTATTAAGGAAGATGATAAATACCAAAAATAGTAATATTGAGTAAGTTAAAATAGACATTTTTTGCTTGTTTTGTTATTTTAAATTCATTAATAGAAATATATGAAAGCTTATAAAAGGATAAAGATTTGCTTAAATTTGGGATAGGTGGCAACCCTATTAATAATAAAAAATATTTATTAATTATTTTTATAAAAATATTTTGTGTATAGATATTAGTAAAAGTATACAGAAATATTCATAACTTTCTAAGTAATTATTCACGCAAAACTAAATGTAAATGTTGCAAGTTTGTAAAAATATATTCATATATACAATAAATTGGAAATATAAAAGTTTAAACGCGCATATTTCTGAAACTAGTCATGATATTGACTTGAATATTTTAGCAGAAGATCGGAAATTATATATGCTAAAGGATAAGCTTAATTTGGAGTACATATTTTTAAAATTTCTTTCGCTATTTAGAAATAAACCAAACAAAAGGCCCAATTTGGGGTTTTTGGAGAAAATACAAATTTTTTAATTGTAATAACATATTTGTTTATAAAGATATCTTAATAAAATTTGCAAAAAATGTGGATTTTATTAATGTAAATAAAAGCACGTTAACCAAATTTCAATCAGGGGTAGGGTTTTCCTGAATTCCGCTTGTCGATTCGTGCTTTGGGATTTGACAAAAAATGGTCTAAAATCAAAACTTTCATATAAAATGGGTCGAATTCGGGAGGGTATTTACCATGACCAGTTGAGTTATTGGGCTTGGTTTTTTATCTTATATTCATCTCTGTAAAGTTGCTTTTCAGAAAAGTGTAAAATTATTATATGTTGCTAAAGTAAATTTTATTTTAAATAAAAAGGAGTGTAGATACTTTCTCGGCTAAAAAAAAAACACAAAAAGTCGTCTTTTTTGGAAATCGTTTATTTTTGGACTCGGTAAAGATATCGACTTCAATGTTTTTTATTCAATGGATAATTCTGTTCTTTAACTAGATAGGAAAAAAACTAATAAAATCGGTCGGAAATACTAGGATATATATGAAAAAAACTGGACCAAGAACATGCAAAATTATGTTGCTTAAAAATTCCAACGCAAATAACTCGAAAACTATAAGAGATAAATAGGACATGTAAGCATGTCTTTTATAGGCCTTATCAGGGCCTACAACAATATATAAAAATATTTGAAATCGGACGAGAAGCAAAAATTTGGCAAGCGATTGAAAATTTTTTATGTCAGAGGTACGTAACTTTGAGCCCCTTTAGCTCCGCCCCTGAGGGGTTTGTTGTACCCCCCCTTCCAAACCTAACATTGTACACTCCTCCGCTACGGCTATGCCAAAAATTCATTAAAATCCAAGCAGCCGATCAGAAGTTACAGACTTATTTCCAAAAAATTTCGATTCTGCCCCACTGTGCATTGGAGTTTGAAGATCGGAGGAGGTTTTCAAGTAGAAAACCCAAATTTTTCTTTGAATAATAAAATATGCGCATTTTCAAAATTTTTGAATTTAAAAAATATTTTTTTACTTTCGAAAACAAATACTAATAAAATACAATAAAGCCATACAAGAAAAATTATTTTTTTTTTTTTTTTTTGAATTTCATTGATTATCCCTAGCATAGTGGAGACACACAATCTAAAAGTTCTTACTTGGGTATTATACCGTTATTATTGAAAGTTATGATTTTTTCCTTATTAAATGAGCGAAAGTGCTCCTTAAGTTATCGATTTGAATTTATTTAAGGATTTAAGGTAGAACTTATATTAAAACTTTAAATCTTCCTTATTATATTACCAGGGCCACATTCCCATCAGGCTTAATGAACGAATAAAGTCGTTACCTTCCAAACTCTTTATAAGAGTAAAATATTATACTCAGATTAGGGTCCCTCGATTAATTCCAACAAATCCTAGCACAAAAACTTAATATTTTACACATTTCATTAAAATGTATCAGACATAACCATACCGACCAAAGGCACTCACACACTACGACTTATTGCCATAACGACTTTTGTTCATATATTATAAAGATCTCTTTCTTCCAGTCATCTTTAATCGCTTTTTGCATCTTTTTCCATTAGACAGATTCTAGATTTTACAATAAAATATATTTTATAATATATGCATAATATCCTAGCTAGTACTTTTGAGGTATATGTCTTCGGTATGGAAAGGATAATAAAGGAAGTTCAAAAAAGCAGTTATGTCTTTTCATGCTATTATTGTCGTTTTGTTATATTTAGTTTGAAAAATAGGAAATTATTTTGTAACTTAAACATTTTTGCTAACACATCCATTTTATTTTCTACAGAAGAATATGAGTTTTCTTCATAAAAACCTCTTCCGATCTGCAAACTCCAAAGGTATATTCCAAAGGTATTATTCCTTTGTAGTTGTATTTAATAAAAATTCATAAACATTAGTTTACAAAATTTTGAAACATAAAATTAAATTTTATTTCATTTGAAGAAATTCATACCTATTTTATTGTCCACGTGCATATGTATCTAAATATTAGTATAACAGATTGTATAGTATTGAATATTTAAAAATGCTTTAAAAGGGCTTAGTATGAATACGAATGAATGGTGTGCACATTAGGGTCAATATAGGCAATTGCAGCAAAAAAAAAAAAAAAAAAAAAAATCAGTTGGGAAAACTATTATTAGTTCTAAAAATCGTTATAAAGTTTTAAAAATAATTTTTCGTAGGATTAAAAATACATAAACTAAAAAATTTTATTAATTTATTTAAAATTTCATTGTAAAAAATTTAAATGTTAGCAAGAGTCCAAAGAAATGCGAAGAAAGAAAAAGAGGAAAGAGAGAGAGACATTAGTAGATATAGTAATAGAAGAATGTGAAACCTAGTAGTCAAAAACGACTATCCCTAAGCCACTTTATATCCATTACGAACCCTATAAGGTTACTAAGTCCTTTGCCCGTAACGTCATCTAGTTCGTGTAGCATGTGGCTTCCAAACCACTTCACTCTATTATGCTGAAGCCCTACACAATTACAGAGTATATGCTTTACTGTTTCTAGCACCTCCACATCATAACACATCTTACAGAAGTCTGACGTGCCAATGTCCCACTTACTAGTCATATTTCTTATTGCGAAGATTCCCACGACTCATGCTCAGAAGATGTTTCGAATCTGTTAGTTTAAGATTAGGCCATAACGCTCTAGATATCTTGCAGTCCGCTTTATTTATCTATGCACTATTCGTTCTTCATAAGGTCCATTCCTTATGGACATGGAATATGACCTAATTCGAATTCTAAGCGATAACTCTACAAAAGATCTGTCCAGCTCAGAGCCTTTTCGAGCTAGCTCATAGGTTATATCATTATCGAGAATGTTGCAGTGATCAGGAACCCAATAAAGTCTTATGCTGTAGACATCCAATAGTATTCTCAATTATTTTCTGTACTCAAGTACTAATCTGGAACTAACACAATGACTTGTCATTACTAGTAGTGCTGTCTGACTATCTACATAGATAGTTAAATCTGAATCCTTTTCAACGTTTTCCTCCAATAATCATAAGGCCTTGTAAATGCCTAGAATTTCTGCCTGAAAAACGCTGCAGCTATTAGACAATTTAAAAGACCGTCTGATATCCGTTCCCATAAAATAGACATCCGTACAGTATTGCGGTAGGTCAATCTAGGTAGAAAAAGTTAACATCTTTTGGAAACAGCTAGAAGCTTGAAATCTTTCAATTTTGTATTTAGGTTTGAAAGCATTTTTTGTGATAAGAATAGGCATTATGAGTAAAGTGAGTGTGGCAATTCTTGTGGAAGCTTAATTTTTTTTAATTATAAAATTATAAAAATTATTATAAATTATATAAATGTATACATTTAAAAGTACTTGGAACCCATTTTGACCAATTCTGGAGTGAAGTCTATATCTGCACATGAATTAAATCAACCAATGGTTTCGGATACTCTTTTATGTAGTAAAATACATAATATGAAATTTTTTAACATGCCTGATGTTAATATGTTTTATTAAAATTCAGCACAATGACCTTTCTATAGTACACAGGAGACAATGCAACCACCACTAAAACGCACCCTTGAAATACCCAAGGCCTTAAAACAAAACAAACTTAAGAAAATGACAAAAGTAAAACATTATAAAGATCTTCTATTGTTTTCTCTCGTGATATTTGTCTCGTATGATGTTCGAGAATAAATCTGAAATCTTTGTTTCGAGACTCAAGCGTGCTTATGCGCTTCCTCCGACGTCATTCTAATTGGAAGTGCAGCATATGGTATACAGTACCATGGATACAATTCTACGTATAATTTCGCAGTGTCTATTGCATACACTCGGAATGCTTCCACATCAACTGCATAGCCAGATGACATAGTTTTCAAAATTATTCCTAGTATTTTGAATAAACTTTCATTTACTTCTATTATTTGAGCTGCTAAGGATAGTTGTTGAGAAAATATTCTCGCTTTGTTATCGTCATTCGTGCTACCCGCTGCAGTAAATCAATCAGCAAATGCACTTCTGATTTTAATGCACCAATTACTTCATTCTTTCGTTTCCTCTGTAAAGCTTTATCGGACTCACTACGAGCTTACCATTTTTGAATTTCAAGTTTGTAAGATATATGCAATACACTTTTAAGATCAAGGTGAGAGGTAGCAGTGCCGAGGATCTGTATGGTTAGTCAGTGCTTAAAGAAACTAATCGCTAACAGCTCCCCTCCAACGCCCATGGCACGAGTTGATTGTAAATTTAAAAGCCTAGTCCGTCACTGCGCGAGATGGTCCACTTAGTACGTGCATTTTCGTGGGACCAAAATAAGTGATAAAAAAAATATTAGAACAAAGGATGTGGAGAAGTAGAATAAGGCGGTTTCAGTAGGAGTTTGGGACACTGACTCTGACCTTTTAAGAATTCACGAGGACATAATTGCACAGGAGGGACAATTATTGAGTGAACTGGCCGAAACAGACGAACTCTTGGGCTCACCTGGAGACTCTCTCGGGGGGACGGGCACTACGGAGAAGTTGGAGGATCTTACTCTTGATTCTGATGAGGAACATGAAATAACAATGATTTCAGCTCACGCTCAGGAACAGAATCCTCCAGCATCCGAGTTGTCATCCGCACGGGATGATGGACAGGTGGGGTCAAAATTAGTTCGGCAAGACGCGGTAAAACCAGGTGTAACTGCCGTCGTCGACAGCTGAACAAAAGAAGAAAAAGCGAAGAATGGCGTCAGAACCTCCTTGATCTTTCTTAATAAGATGGCCAAGAGGGATCTGTCGTCAGTGTGTCATAGACCGTGCTGACCCAGATAGGAGGATTAGCACGGATCTATGGAGATCGATTGAAGAATGAAAGGAAGGCCGGATGAAGTGTCCTTCAAAGGCGCTGACTGGTCAAAGGGTGTCAAAACTGTTAATTGTGGTAATGAGAAATCACTTGACTTTCTCAAGGCCACGATTGCCAAGTATGGCAGCCTTTGTCCAGAGGCGAAACAGGATGTGATACTCGTATCTGAGTTGCCCCTGAGACCAGTAGTGACAGTGTGGTTTCCACCACCCATAAAACCGGTGGAAACTATACTGACAGTACTGGTCAACCAGAACGAGGATCTGGATACAAGTCAGTGGAAGTCTCTGACTTGTAAAGGGAACCTCGGAAGGGACTTCAGGTTTGCTATAGACCAGGAGTCTCTCAGGAAATTGGAGTCTATGGGGGGAATCGCTAATTTCGGTCTGGGCACTATCAGGTTCCGGTATCCGAAATCTGACAGTACCAACAAGGCTGCAAGTGGTGCAAATTAATTTGCATCACTGTGAAGCAGCCTCTATCGAACTAGCGATGAACCTTATCGACTCCAAAGTGGATGTGGCCTTAATCGAAGATACCTGGATCAACATCACCAGAGTATGTGGAGTAAGTGTCAAAGGGTATACACTTTTTGTACCATCCACTGAGGATAAGGTAAGAACGTGTATACTAGCTAGGAATGAGTTAAATTTTATAAATTTTCATTCTTTCAGCAATAGAGACCTAACGGTCGTGAAAAGAGAGGATAGAGACGGGAAGAAACTCGCACTCGCCTCCGTTTATATGCCCTACGATGTGGCCAACCCACCGGGTAATATGGTGTGCAAACTAACGGAGTATGCAAAGAGAAGAGGCGTATATTTGGTACTCTGCTGCGATGCTAACGCACATCACTGCCAGTGGGGCATCGCTGATATCAACGAGGGAGGTGAGTCAGTTTTCAATTTTATAACATCTAACAATCTTTTTATCTGTAACTTGGGTAATGTGCCCACATTCAGAACTAAAGATAGAGAGGCAGTTATAGATATAACACTGACGAACTTTAGGGGCGAATACATTACGAACTGGAGGGTAGATAGTGAATGTTCATTTTCGGATCATAACAGGATATCCCTTAGTTTAAATTTCGCGAGGCCAAAGAGAGAACCATATAGGAACTCCAGGAGAACCGACTGGAAATCCTTTAGGGCCATTATGGATAGGGAACTAAACGTCGCTCCGGGATGGAGTTGAGAGTTTAGTGGAGGACGGGGAAAGTTAGGAAAAGTTATGAACTAACTTGTCCGGTAATATTTCCGGGAAAGAGGGAACAGTCTAAATGGTTGACCAAGGAACTTAGGAACCAAAGATCAACCGTTAGGAAGCTGTTCAATAGAGCGAAACAGACACGCAAGTGTGAGGATTGGAACAGCTACAGGGAAGCTTTTAATAGGTATAAGGCAGACATTAAGAGGGCAAAAAGGGACTCATGGAGGAACTACTGCGAGTCCAACGACTCTGTTAAGGTGTTATCCAGATTCAGGTGAATTTTATCCAAGGATCTTAGTGCTCCCGGATATATATTCAGCGTGCGGATAACTCATGTACGGAGTCTTGATCTGAGTCTCTGAGTTTACTTATGGAAACTCATTTTCCAGGCTGTAGGAACTTAGAGGCAGATGCACAGGCATACCGAATCTTAGGATTCTCAGAATATGCGTCTGATAGGGAACTTAGTGAGGTAGTCAGTGACATAGTCTCGATGAATAAGGTAGCATGGGCGGTGAGCACCTTTGAACCTTACAAGTCACCTGGTCCAGATGGAGTTTTTCCAGCCATGCTGCAGAACATCAGTGACACTGCACTAACAATTCTCACTGAGCTTTTTAGTGTATGTCTTATTAGGAGATGTATTCCAAGGAGGTGGAGAGAGGCTAAGATAATTTTCATAACTAAGGCGGGTAAGGCTAGCCACTCGAAACTTAAAGATTTTAGACCGATCAGCCTATCGTCTTTTCTTTTGAAGACATTAGAGAGATTGATCGGTCTTTATCTGAGGACGACAATTGACAACCATATCATCAGTGGGGCTCAACACGCTCATCTAAAGGGTAAATCTGTTGAGAGTGCGCTACATGATGTGGTGAGTTACATTAAACGCGGCATGCAGTATAGGGAGTATACATTGGCAGCGTTCCTTGACATAGAAGGAGCTTTCAATAACATTAAGATTGAGGCTATTAGAGAATCACTAGAATCAGTATGCATTCAAAACTTCCTAATCGAATGGATTATTTTGATGCTGAATAGCCGAATAATTAATTTAAACTTGGGAGATGCATGCATAAGGAAGATAGTGACTAGAGGGACTCTGCAAGGAGAAGTTCTCTCGCCCTTACTATGGCTCTTAGCCGTTAATATCATTCTAAGACAATTTGACGCAAGAGGGCGGAAAGTCGTTGCCTATGCTGATGACGTTGTTATAGTGATCACAGGTAAATTTCTTTCCACGATCAGCGACGTCATGTAGTATGAACTTAACGAACTGTCCTCATGGGCCACTAGTAAGGGTTTAGGGGTCAACCCGGGGAAAACAGAGCTAGTTCTTTTCACCAGAAGGTACAATATTGAACAGTTTAGGCTACCGGTACTAGGGGGAACTGAACTAAGACTGGCAAAAGAAGCAAAATATCTTGGTGTGTTTCTTGATAGTAAATTATCTTTGAAGATATACACTCAGGAGAGGCTTAAAAGAGGTCTCACCGCATACTACACATGCAGGAACTCCATAGGTAAGAGTTGGGGACTCAAACCGATGGCAGTAAATTGGATTTACACCTCGGTGGTGAGACCAATTCTGACGTATGGATGTCCGGTCTGGTGGGAGGCAATGAGAATAGGAAGTCGTAGGAATCTTTTGTCTAAAGGCATAACAGGTGCCGTAAGAAGCACACCGCAGGCGGCACTTGACGTCATTCTGCATCTCCTACCTATTGAGGAGTTCGTGATGGGAATGGCTGCAAGGAGCCTGCTTAGACTTAGTGAACTAGGACTTACAGGATCAATCAGAATAGGACATTCCAAACTTTTAAATGAGGTTAATCTCGGTGGACATTCCCTGGTTTCCTCTGGATCCATGGACTATATGTGCACGGAGGTCGATTTCGGGGAAAATCCTATACTGATTATTCCGAGTAGGAACCAATGGTCAGATAGGGAGAAACTATTCAGTGGAGTATCGGTATTCACTGATGGATCCAAAATGGATACAGGCACTGGTGCAGGTGTGTATCTAGTTGAGGAAAACATCAGGAAAACGTATAGGCTACCGGTTAGTTGTAGTGTGTTCCAGGCGGAAATTCTAGGTATTCTTAGGGCCGCAGAATTGATTGCAGGAAACATTGAAGTGAATACAGAGGTAACTTTGTATGTATGTGGATAGCCAGGTGGCGCTGAAGGCCTTGAAAGGACATTTTGTCAAGTCTAGGCTAGTTAGCGACTGTAATAAGGCTCTTAGGAGACTGATGGGAGATTATCGTATCAGACTCTGCTGAGTACTGGGTCATTGCGAGATAAATGGCAATGAAGTAGCTGACGAATTAGCTAGGAACGGCTCAGCTTTGGATAGGACTGCAAGTGAAAGCGGTGTGAGACTACCTCTAGGCTTTTACTTCAGGTTAATTAGGGAGTGGATTCGGTATAGAACCAATCATGCATGGAAACGTAGAACGGACTGCAGATTATCAAGGGTCCTATGGCCCAAACTTGATAGAGCAGATACAAATCTACTTTTGGGCATGAAAAGGGAAAACCTGAAGACTATGATAGGTATTCTGACAGGTCATTGTCCCATAGGGGGAATGATAGATAATTGGGAAAGAGGTTCCTCCGGTCTTTGCAGAATGTGCGAAGATAATGAGGAGCTAGAGACAGTGGAACATATCATATGTCACTGTCCATGTCTA
This sequence comes from Protocalliphora azurea, assembly GCA_932274085.1. Classification (NCBI taxonomy): domain Eukaryota; kingdom Metazoa; phylum Arthropoda; class Insecta; order Diptera; family Calliphoridae; genus Protocalliphora; species Protocalliphora azurea. Next base: position 40,262,592 of record OW026519.1, read on the forward strand.
CAACTGAGTAGGCAGAAATGGTTAGGCAGTCGATTCCTTGACGAATTGGACCGTATATCGAGAATAGATCTCGATAGACTAATAAGATTCGTCATGGGAATAGGCTGGCTAAGAGGGGTCGTTGGCTTAGAGTGAGGGATTTGGGCGGTAGTACTTTTCCTTTCCAGATTCTTTCTATTATTTTCTATACTTTTCTTGGTCTCAGCTTTTTCTCTATCATTTTCCTTCCTGCTCTTTTCTATATCTCATCTGTAGTTTCTTTCTATATTCTTTACGAAGGGACTCACAATGGACCTTTTGGTCTCCGAGTGGATGCACAAGCACTCTTCTGAGTGCTGTGCAACCCTTCCCTACCTACCTACCTATGCAATACACATTTCACAAAGGGTTGAAAAAACTTTGCCATCAACCATTGTCAAATAAAAAATATGTTTAACCATAACTGCATGACCTTTAATGTTGATAGCTGTCGAAATTATTGCATCTATTTTACTTTTTATATAATTAGTTTCACCTTTAATTATAGATTTTGTTTCCTATTCAAAAACCAATTTAATCAGTCTGCAAAAACGCGTGGATGATGAACGTGGGCTTTCCACGTTGTAATTTTGCCATCGATTAACAGACGTAATGCTTCTTCATTTCAATATGGTACTGGTTGCTTAGATTACAAATTTGTTTTAATTTTAATTGCTATCGTTGGAGATTTATTTATATTTATCAGAATACCGGCATCATCCCTCTTTGCAGATTTATAAACGCTAACATCAGTAGCGAAAGTTAGTTTTTCAGATGAATATTTACACTTCAGCAGACACTTCCAATAGCTTCCCTTTTCCGAGTTATCTGAAAACTCTAATCGAGGTCTGAAAAAGTTTGATGTTGACGGTTGTACCATTAACCCTTCTGGAACTTTAATGAGTTTTCAGAAGGAGGACAAAATATCCAATCTAACCAAACTATACTAGTGTTTTCGACTATGTGTTTATTTCTTTTTGCCTTTATCCACTTTTTATTTATTGAATACTTTAATCTCCGTACAGCTAACCTAACATTATTGCAATATTCTTCTATCCTGGACTTTTGCAACCCACTCTTAACAAGACAAGACAAGACTGAAGAATATCATGCTATGGTTCGAAAAGGAATAATCAATACGTACTTTCCAGTCTTTAATAGATTCACCAACTCGATTCGCTAGCGTTATGTCTATAACTGTTTCCCTATCTTTCATTCTGAATGTAGGATAATTGCCGCTATTTCAGATGTAAAAATTATAACTAATTATAAGTTTAAATACTAACTCACCTCTTTTGTTGATGTTCCTGCTTCCCTATTGGTAATGGTCTCCTCCTGGTGTGCTCCGCCAAATGCTGGCATGTACACGGATGCAAGTATGAGACTACTGCCTCCAGTGACTTCCCATTGGATAAAAAATGAAGAAGACTAATATTTAGATCATTCCTAGCCTGTATACATATTTGTACCTTCTCCAACGTGGATGGTATGAACAATTTATACACTGTAACTTTTAAGCACATACCCTGGTGTTATTAGTCCTGTGTTCCTGGATAAGTGCCACGTCCAGTTTGGAGTCAATAAGGAGCATTGTAAATGCGGTTGAGGCTGCTTCACAGCGACGCAAATTAATTTGCACCGCTGATAGCCTCTTTGGGTTTATAGGATTTATAGTATTTAAATCCAAAATTGACAACGCCCCAGTGGTTTCAACTTCTTCAGAGACTCCTGATTCACTGCGAATCTGAAGTCTCTATCATAGCTCTCCTTATAGGTCGTGGAGTTCGCAATTTTCCATTTTCCTGTAAGAAGACCTACATTCTACATGGAGAGAACCATACTTTCACTATTGGGTGCAACTCAGGCACCAGTACCACCTAAAGTTTCGCCTCCGGATAAAGAGTATCGCACTTAGAAACTGCGTTTTTGAGAAATTCAAAAGACTTTTTACTAACGTAGTTAAAAGTTTTGACACTCTTCATCCAGTCTGCGCCTTAGAAGGATGCATCTTCCAGCCTTCCTCTTACGAGGGCGATCTATTCAATGAGCTTGTGCTCAATCTGTTGCCATTGCTCAACGCTCCCATCTGGATCAACTTTGTCAATGATAGCAGCTTGAATACAGCTCTACAATACTGACTTCTTCGCCTTTTTTGATGTTAAGGACTGTTCGCTTCCTGATTTAGCACTTTTAATAACCTATGCGCACAGCCTTCTTAACTATTGAAATTTGGTGGTCATCCACAGACCTGGCCTTCTTATCGACCCCCTTTTGGGGACCCTTCAAAGAGCCGACACTCGATAAAAAAGACCGCATGCCAGAGGTTTTAGCAACCCTACTAGTGATGCCATTGTAGTTTCTACCAATAGAGATGGTCGGCCTCTGACTTGCTGCATACTAATAGTAGTTTTTGGCTTGCCAGTCTTTACCTGTAGTTCCCAGAGAGTCACAAGCAAGTCCGTAGACCCGTTCGAATCTGTTAACGTTCCACTTGTACTTTCTGGCAAAATACTTATCCTTGCCAAGTGGCACTAAGCCTCTCTGCGTAATCTTATACAAATAGATAAGGAATGCTCCAGCACCATTCCGAGATTTCTGCACATTAGTTGCCGAAATAAATTACTGCCAGATGTATGACACTATGAGTCAGTCAAGTTATCCCCCAGCTCCGACCCCGCCACGACGCTCCGGTTCTTCTCTTGACCCTGACCGCGAGTTGAGACCACAGTGATCTCATGCTCATCTTCAGATCCAAGGAAGGGTCCCTGAGCTTCTCTGTGACACTGGTCCCAGCAAAGGAATCCACCGAGATGCCCAGAATCTCAACCTAACAGCTGTCTTTCCTGTACTAGAATGTCTCGTTGGACCCCTATCAACAATATATCGTCGTCCGTCATGTCCGTTTCAGTCCTGTCGCCCTGTGACCGTTCGTCATCTGTCCGAATGAAGTTCAAATTAAAGTTATACCACGAGTATGCCAGTAATGGAAGGACCATCTCGCGCAGTGACGGCGTGCAGACTTGTCTAGAGTTTATTACTAACCTGTGCATAGGCGATGGAGGGGAGCTGGTCTTCGGCAATGCTATCAACCACCTTGACCTTAAGGTGCGCTGCATTTATTTGGTCCGCGAGAGACTCTATGAAACTGTAGGATCGCAGATAATACACATGGTCTGAACATTTAAATTATGGACCAGTACTCACTATATAACAAAATATTCAGGTCATGTGCCCTACAACCAATCCCTCCATTCGCCACCAGGGTAAATACTGTACTCCACACGGAGAGTGTTTTTTGTTAAAGGACAAAACTGAAAACAACACAATTATGATGATAAAATTATCAATTGAAATGGAATTTTTTTCGTTAATTATTGATTTTAAATAAATTGAACTATATTATTATAATAAAAGTTATTTCCTGACTTTGTTGATTGTTTTGTTATTGTTTTTGTTTTTTAGAATACATAAGTTATTTAATGGTTTTTACTTTAAAGAATGACACATTTTGAATGTTGTATAAGCAATAAAGGCAAAAAGAAATCGGATAACCAAAATCTTAGCCGAATACTATTTTTTCAACTTAAGAAAACAAAAATAAAAAAAGAACTAGTTCCAGAAATGAAAATAGCCTGTACTTGTTCTAATTTGGCGTTACGACCAATGATTTTTCTTCAAAATCATCGCTTGCAGAACTAGTTCTATAGAAAATTTACCTAGCCAATACCCATTCTATAGTTCTAAAACTAGATCTTTTATCAGTGATCTTTGTTTGAAATTGTCACATTCAGAACTAGTTCTATAGAATTTTTTTCTGGGTTAAAGTATATGAATTAAATATAAATTCAGAATTTACTTATTTTTTATTTTTTTTTTTATTTATAAAATTTAAAATTTTTTAAGAAGGGAAAAGAGCTAATATATATATATATATATATATATATATATAGCGGATACTAAAAAAACTTAAAAGCTAATATAAAATGCGCTATAATTGCTGGATATGCTATATCGATTCTGATGTTAACCTATTTTTCATATTACTTGCCTAGAGTACCAACTGAGGATATAAGAAATGATTACATATCCTGCTTTATTATGTTATCTGCTTTTACTTGTCGAGAAATCTCTTTCTGGTCAACATTAGGATGTTTAAATATAAAATTCAATAAGGCTACAGGATAATATTTCAAAAGCAACTTGGAAAATCATACGGTACACCATTGAACATGTCAGAGGATTCTCTCTACAAATTTTCATTATATATAAATATATATAAATAGTCGATTAAAATCATAATTTTTCGACGTTTCCCTTATAACACTTCTATGGGTGTGCTAGTTGAAAATTTTGTCCGACTTTAACATAATCATGTGGAGATAGTCCTCCGACTTGCTTAGATGAGTGCCCAAAGACTTTGCTCAATTATGTACTCAGTTTTCCATTGTAAATTTATTCTGTAGCCCTATTGAGAATTCTACATTTACGGATACCATAACATGGACGGAAAAGATATTTATAGACAATATGCGCAACAGAAGTAAAGTGAATATCTTAAGAAGGTGGTTGGTAAAATTATCCTTACAATTTGATTATATCGTCCGTAATATACCGGATACTAACAAACATTAAATCTAACGTAAAATGCGCTATAGCTCCAAAACTAATGATGACACATAAAAATGTGCTCGTAAATCGTGCAGAAAACAAGCGATTATCGGTGACTTTCGGCAGTATGTACTACACACTCAGACGATGTTATATCTAACAATTACCAAGGCAAACCATTTTTTTATAATTTGCTGCAGTACCAACTAAGGATATAAAGTACAATTACATATCCAGCTTTATTATATTTTTTACTTTTGCTTGTATAAGCAAGCCAGTTAATGAAATTATAAGAATGACAAGCAATATTGTATTAGTGGAATTTATTACTTAAAACTTCTTATGTATTTATATTTTTTTTTTTATTTTAATGATTTAGATTTAATAAAACTGTTATTTGATATTGCTTTCTCTCACACAAATTTTGTAAAATCAAATAATTATTTGCTGATTTGTTGTTTGTCACACAAAATTATTTTGTTTAGAATTCTTTGGTAAAATTTATGAAATTTTTATTTTCGGTTCGAACTTAACTTATTTCTCTATATATGGCACAAGAATATGTATATTATTAGAGTTTATTACAGAGAAGTGCTATATAATATTGTGATCCTTTTTTAAGCCAAATGAGTTTTTTCTTGGTTTATAAAATTTTTAACTTTCAAATTATTTTGATGCGTCTCTACATTTCCGCTAAGTATTACAAACTCCACCTAATTATGCAACTTATGCTCAATTTCGTACTGTCTATGGTATATGCAAAACCTGTTTTGACAAAAGCGTGTCGTTTTCAACTATCTTGATTAAAATGTATGGTCCCGATCAAATATATTTATCGCCGCTCTTATATCTATATATACCAGATTTGTACAAATTGTAATTTGCTATATAAAAATACAAAAACAAAACGTGCAATTTTTGCGTAATTTTCAAAAAGTCCATACAATATTTTTTTTTTAATTTTTTTTTAATGCTCCCTCGATTTTATTGTGTAAACTAACAAAAAAAAAAAAAAAACGAAGTTAGCGCGGTAATTCATGCTATTCTATATGAATATATGTATGTGCCTCACGAAAAACTGACTTTTTTTAATTTTCTCTCTTGTTTTCCAAATTCTGAGACTATCACTCGCCCAATAAACCAAAACTGTTCAAGTTTGCACAATAAATAAATATATATATATATATATATATACATATATACATATACATATACATATACATATACATATACATATACATATACATATACATATACATATATATATATATATATATATATATATATATATATATATATATATATATATATATGCAGAATTTATAAATAGTTTACATAAGATCAAAAAAAGTGCAGAAGAATGGGAGAAAGTTAAGAAATTTTAAGCCCTTTTTTTCTAAATTTTAGAACATTGAACAACAATCATGATGTGAAACCTATGGCGCTAAATTTTGTTCCCTATTAGTTTAAAGTCTTCTGAATTCAGAGCTGTAACCCGTTTGGTTAAGACAGTTTTGTCAAAAAAATTTATTAAAAATTAAAGTTAGGTTAGCTAGGTTAAAAATTATTGATAGTGGCCCATATATTCAACGCTACCAAAGGGAATTAATTTTTAGGAATACCTTAATTAGCAAGAGTATATAAATAACATCGCAATAAGTACATAAAAAATTTAAATTCAATTGCTTGAAATTTAATTTGAATTTAGTTTGAATTGCAGTCCTTTTTATCCAATATTTTTGAAGTAAAATCTATTTTTAAAATCTGCTTTAAGCTTTATTTTTTTTTGTCAAACAAATTTCAAATTAAAGTAAATAAATACACATCGATAAGTAGATTTTGAACACAACTAGGGCACTTTACTGTATGTAAATTTTCCTTATAGATGATGATGACGAAGGGGTTGTTGAAGATATATCAATCTATATGAAGAATGGATTATAATTACTCTTTTGATAAGAATAATTATAATTAAGGGGTTTTGGGAATAAAGAAAAAATAGGGGGATTCAATTAGTTATGTAACTAGTTCTTATTACAACAATTTCTCACTTTTTCTTGAAGGAAAAATCCCGAAATGAGGTAAGTATTCTTTTTTTCAGTTCAACATTACAAAAGAGATCTTAAATTTAGGTAACTTAAGTTAAGGTAGGTACTAGCAATAGTTTTAGAGTAAGTGTTTGAATTATTTATGACGCTCGTGACGGCTCGATGGAAGGATGGCAAGTTGGTAAGGTGGTAAGATGCTAAGTGTGAGATAGCAACATGATAAGTGACTATAAAAAATGAAGGCCCATTGTTTTTTAAAGCCTTCTTTTGGTTTTCATCAAACGTTCGGCCTTTTGATGAAAACCGATAACATTACTTTTTTGTTATTAGAAAAATCAACTTATGGCATTACACAATTATTTTGTTCTTAGTAGCAAACACTGCAAAAAGTTATCTTATATTAATTTCTTATAATTAATATAAAAATTATAATTTAATTATAATTTAAGTGGCCAACTTGATTAGATTTCGATATATACTTAATTTTTACGGGTTAATGGATATTTATATGATCAATTTAATTATAAATATTCATTTCTTCCAGACTTTAAAAAAAAAGAAAAGTTTAGATCAAAAATTGCAATCAAATTCCGCAGAAATTCTTCAAATTAACTAAACGTTCTAAAACCTCATTTGAGATGAAAGAAAAACTGATTCATCTAGGAAAAATTCAAGAATCGGAAGTAATTGTTTGTTTTCTTTTAATGACATGTTTGTTCATTTTCATTTTTGTAATTATATACATAATTTTTTAATGTACATATTTAAATTTGGATTTATTATTGCAAAATAAAAAATATTAACAGGTATTATTTATTAGCTTGAATTCCATTAATTTAAATATTTGAATTGTACTGTTAATTAAGGTTTGAATTGAAGGTTTTTATACTTGAATTCCAGCAAAAATGCTTATTGGGATTAGTATTGCATGAAAATATTAGCAATATATTAAATATTTCTTGAACGTTATTTAAAAATAAAATAAAGCTCATACGACTTATGGGAAATTATAATATAATTACATAAAATATTGGAATTATGCTTTTGTATACAGTATACATAATATATACTACTAAAACAAATGTTTATGTATTTCAATTGATAAAAATTCACTTGTATAAAAAACAAAAATAAAATTTTGAAGTAATTTTTAAGTTTAATAATCAATTAGTTGACCTGTAAACTAGGATAATATTCAAGGAACTTTCAACAATTGTTAGGTATATATAGAACATGGCATTGCTCATTTTTTCCAGTTAAGAAATATGGCGACAACATATTTATTGAAAAAAAATAAATAAAAAATATATATCATATTCCAATACATATTCCATACTTAGATGACATCTATGTTGCATCGCGAGACGAATTTGAGCACGAAATACATCTAAAAGAGACTTTCCAACGTCTGTGTTTATGGTCGGATTCAGGTAAGGTACCTTGGTCATTTAGATACTTCTGTTGGCATACTTCCCCTTCCAGATAAAATAGAAGCCATTTCATAATTTAAACAACCTTCCATTGCAAAAGATTAAAAACGATTGTCAACTTCTACAGGAGGTTTATCCCAACTGTCGCTGAAACTCAAGACGTGCTACAAAATCTCATACCAGGGAAAGTAAAAAACGGAAAACGTACCGTGGTTTGAACAAACGAAGCAAGGTTAGCTTTCAATAAATTCAAATCAGATTTAATATCCTCAAATCTGTTTGCTCATCCTGTCGAAAACACTGTTTTTATCTCATCCGTCGGAGCATTGAAAGAGATGTTCTAAGTCAAATCGTAAATAACATCAGCCAGCTGCTAGGGCTTTCAACAAAAAAAAAAAAAAACTCACAGAGTCTCAAAAAGGTTGGAACGCATACTCTAGAGAGCTTTTATTAATACATAAAGGTGCAAAACATTTCCAAGACCAGATCGAAGGGAGAAAATTAATTATTTACACAGATCTCAAGCCATTATTATTAGCTTTCAAACAAAAAGTAAAAAAAACCGACCCGCGTAACCTACGACAGCTTCATTACATATGCCAATTTACGGCAGACGTATGTTACATAAAAGGAATTGAAGAAATAAGCAATATAGTAATCACTTTCTATGCATAAGCGGCAACGTAGCAGTACGATGTAGCAGTTTGAAGCTAAACGCCGTAATATACCAAATTCTAAGCAGCTGATTTGGTGTAATATTCAAAGCAACAAAGCAAGGTCATTCGTTACAAAACACATCCGATAAACAGTTTTCAACGCCTTGTATAATTTATCGCATCCCGGAATACGCGGAACAAACGAACTCGTCAAAGAAAGTTTTGTGTGATAATCTATGTCAACGGATATCTCGAAGTAAGCAAGAAGTTGTGAGTAGTGTTAAAAGTCAATAATTCACAGGCATAATAAGTCAGCCTGCGACGAAGTACATTTCGACCACGTAAATGTGGATATTTTTGAACCGCTGCTGCCGTCAAACGAATACAGATATCTCCTCACAATAATTGTTCAATTTACTCGTTGGCCAGAAGCAACGTCCATAAAAAATTTCCATAGTGAGACAAGAGTACAAGCCATAACAACTAGGTGGATTTTTCGACTTGGAGTATAATCAAAATTATAACAGAAATTCATGGGCAATTTGAATGTCAGCTATTCCGCGAACTCACCAAACGGCTCGGAATCAAACATATTATAACCACCGCATTCCATCCTCAAACCAATGGAAAATGAAGTGTAAAGGTTCTGTCAATTGGTCAACGGTCAATGGTAATGCTAGGTTTGCGTTCAACATATAAGGAGGACATCAGCAACATCTGCTGAATTAGTGTATGGGAAATCGTTGCGTCTCCCCGCAGAAAGATAGATAACGAATGTTAATTTATAAAAAATTTCATAAAAAAGTTGAGCAATTTACGTTTCACACAAACATCTCAACATGATAAATCAAATAACACTGTCCTATCTAGAACTAGCTCCGTTTTCTTTTGGTTAACCCCTAAACCTTTAAAAGTGACCTATGAGGACAGTTTGCAGAGTTGTGACTGCATGACAGGGCTGATCGTGGGAAGAAATTTCCCTGCGACCAGTATAACAACGTCGTCAGCGTAGGCAATGATTGTTCGTCCCCTTGCATCAAATTACTATAGAATAACATTGACGTCTATGAGCCATAACAATGGAGAGGGTACCCCTCTCCTTGCGGTGTTTCCCTAGTCACTAGTTTCGGTATGTACGTATTTTCCAATTGCGAATTGATAATGCTGCTTATAAGCATTAGGATGATCCATTCGATTAGGAAGTTCGAATGGGTTTAATTCTTTTGAATCTTGTACGTAAATGATAAGAGTAGACTTGTTTATCCGCGAACAAATTTACTACGGGAGTATATTATGACTCCTTGTTTGTAAAGAGTACAGCAGAAAAAAATGGTTTTAGACAAAGCTATTTTAGAGTTTCCCTCGTACGAGAAACTGGGATTAGGGTATACCGATTTAGTCGAACAAAACATCGATACATGGGATGCAGTTCCCATTAAATGTAACCGTTACCGCTTGTCATCACTTCGCCAGGAATAAGCTTATAGGGAAATATACCGTCTTTTAATATGGGAATAAGCGAGGAATCAAACTCGCCCTGGAGTTCACCAGTGGCTTTAGTGCGAAAACCCGGCAAAGTTTGGCTTTGCATTAATTCCCGAAATCTTAATTCTATTACGAAGAAAAATTCGTATCACCTCCCATATATAAATGGCCTATTAAGCAGTTTTTATATTACCGAAATTGACCTAAAAGACGCCTTTTACAAATTAAATTAGCTGAAAGTTCCGAAAAAAAATTTCGTTTTTCATTCCGGGTAAGTCCTTATACCATATGACATTTGGTTTGGTTTAATGGCCCGCAAACCATTAATGGATAAGGTTATACCCTCAGTTATTCAGATAACCTGCTCAATTCCCAAATGACACTTTTAAAATAGTGGCAGACTGCCTTAAAGCTGATAAGTTCACAACAAATGTGGGAGAAAGCAAATTCTGTTACACAGAAATACGTTACCTCGGGTACAAATTGGGATATGGCACATTGAAAGTCGACCCTGAAAAATTGGAGTCAATAAGAAATTTTAGCATATCCAAAACACCAAAGCAAATCAGTCGCTTCGTCGGCATGGCCAATTGATATAGGGCCTAGGTAGACAATTAGCGCAGTGGAGCTTAAAGCTCCAAAGACTTGATTTTCGTATTGAGCACAGAAAAGGCTAATTAAATGTAGTTCTAGATTGCATATCGCGAATAGGTGTAGAACAATTATACTTATTAGATTTTCCTTTGGAAATTGACTTCCTCGGAATTTAACAGCGAAGAATATAATAATTCGCAAATTTTTTTTATAAAAGGGTTAAATTTTAGCTAGGTAGTGAAGAGTATGCCTAATTTTTTGCACATCGATAACACAAAACAATTAATCTCAAGTGAAATGAAATAACTTTTAAACGGATATGAGATAGAATACATAAAACGCGTCGGAAGGTGCAAATAGGAAAATAATCACTAAAAATTATATATTTTTTAGAAAACCATAAAGATCAAAGCGTTCGGAACAAATATGTTCCCGAAATATTATCGATTTTTAGGAGTGATTATCACTCATAAATTAAATGATCGCCGTACTATGCCACCTTTGGCATGGTGCACCGTGAACCTGCTAATAAAATTTTGGAGAAATTGAGGTGCCTTAATGATGAAGATTATCAAATTTTAGTCAATGCTGATAAGCTACAAAAAGTAAGATTTAAAGTAAGACAAAATTTGAATATAGCTCAAGAGAAAGCATTTAAATCTTACAATTTACGCTCTCGTCCAATTTTAAAAAACGCCAAGTTGTCAAACACAAATTTCATGCCAAAATATATAAAATGTAAATTTCGAGAGAAGATTGGTGGCAATTTATGCAAAATATATGATCCCAAGAGAGTATACGTTGGTAGATGTCAAACATCAGATCTTAGGTCATACTAGATATTCATTTTCGTTTGTACGGGAAAATTTTACCGGCTTTCATGGGTCGTGCCACACGAATATATATATCTTCACCATTGAGATATAGTAAGGGGAACATTTGATTGATGAATGATAATCACTCCTAAAAATCGATAAAATTTTCCCGATCGCTTTAATTTATATACTTTTCCAAAAAATATCTAAGTTTATATATCTATATATATATATATATATATATACAAGTTTTAATTATATATACAAGTTTTAATTACGCATTAGTTTTGATTCCTATAAGTTAATTCTTAAAATAAAAAAAATCAATAACTATTCAATATCGGTGACGATCGTATCAACTTTATTAGCAAGCAAGTTATAAATTTCTTTAAAAGGGTTTACTGAGTTATAAATTTATCCTAATTGTTACTAAAGTATATTTCCAAAGTTATTGCAACTCAAAATTAAAGTGATTCAATACCCTACCTCTTCTGATGATTTCAAAAGGATATCAATAATGATTTTCCCATCCAGAAAGGATTCCAAATTTATTGCAACACAGGTGATTCTCTGTGTCCCCACATGAGTCACTGTCAACAAAACCAGCGATTAAAAATGTTAAAAAAAAATCTTAAAAATTTAACTATTTAAATATATGTTAAAACTTTTAACTTTCTAAAAATTTTAAAAATTATTAAATATTGTTAAAAATTCCTAAAAGTTTGACTACTTAAAAATATTTTAAAGCTTTTAATTTTCTACAAATATGAAAAATTAACTAATTTAATCTAAAGTAGTTTAAAACAATTGTGAATTTGAAAACATTTGATATAGTTATGTATTTTTCTAAAACAATATATAATGTTTTAAAAGAGTTTTTGTGAAGCTATAATGTTCAAATAATAACAATTCTTTAAAATTAAATTATACAAAAATATTATTAAAATTCTGTACAAAAATAATTAAATCCAAATTTTTCATACAAACTATAAAAGCCAAAATTTGTGGTATAAAATTTTAAACTTAAATAAAATTTGCTAATTTTCTTATCCCAATTAAAAGCTAAGTGTAAAATTATATTCGAATTCTAAACATTTAATTATTTATTATTAATTATAAATTATAATAATTATTATCGTTTGCCTAGAGTTTATCTTCTATCAATATGATTAATATAATTTCTTGAACTGAAATTATACAAATGATTCTAATTTAAATATGATACTAAAAAAAATAATGTGTTATTAGACTATACAATAAAAATGAATTTCTTTATTAAATTGAAATAAAATATTTGACTCCAAAAAGTTATAAAAACAAATAAATTAAAATCATTTGTACGATTTTTCTTTTTTTTCCTTCATTGTATAAAAATATCTTTCCAAAATCACAATGTACATATGTGTATAATATATAAACAAATCAGTATAAATTACAAGAAAACTTAATAATCATATTTATTAAAGTAGAAACAAAAACGTCATCAGAGGATTTTAGAAATGGAACACCAACGATTGTGTTGTGAGTAAATATAAATTGTCTTGATTTATTTTTTTAATTATACTTATTGTGTTTATTTTTTATATTATTTCGTCTGCTAGTTTGTCCTTTTCCATTTTGTCCCTTTTACTTTCTTTCATAAGCTAAGGTAAAATGTAACAAAACGTAAATCAGTAAAACAGTTTTATTATGGGCAGATTTATAAATAGTTCAGTAATCTGCCATTGTGTCTGAGCTTTTGTTAATTACCCTATATGGCTTAACATCTGGTCACCTCAATATATTACTATTTAACAAAAAAAATTGTTTTGAATACTCTTTGGTGTTTATAGGCATATAGAGTATTTATATGTTTATGCGCTTAAATACGGGTTAAGAACTCATCTACCAAATATGAGCTAGTCGGAAGATCTTGTAAATATCTATTTAACTCAGTATTTTATTTTTTTTTCTTTTGTGGAGTTGACAGATCTCCCATCTAACGCGTCCGCAGGTGGTGGATAGGGGGAGCTTTGTCATTATTGATGTTTTACATAATGCATTGTCAGACATAAGTAATTACATGAGCTCAGATTATATCTAGTCACAGGCCACGGACCAAAGCCGTCACCACTTGTAAGGTTAAGGTGATTGGTAGCTGTGCCGAGAACCTGAATGGCTAGTTAGGGGTTAAAGAAGAGTAGTCGCTAACAACTCCTCTCCGACGCCAGGGCACGGGTCGGTTGTAAATGTTGAGTAGCCTAGTCCATGTACGCCGTCAATGCATGGATGGTCCAACCCGTTACGAGCACACAGAAAAACAAACAAACGAAAAGACGGACGGAAAACAAACAGCAGGAGGTGGCAAGCCCACCAAATGCGTAAATTCTGCTTCCAACTCTGGAAGAAAAAGAAGCGAGGTGCCTCTGAGCTTCGCACCAAGCACCTCAAAGCTGCTCTGGCCCGGCGAAACCCCTGCTTCGGGGACTGCCTGCCCGAAACCAACTCGGGCGGTAGGGACTCCAGTGCCTACTGTAACCGAAAGAGTTGCGAACAAGTCTTCAGGCTCCCAAGAGTTATCTCCCAAGTGAATGAAATGCGAACCAGCTTCTAGAACTTGTCCCAAAAGCACATTGCACCCGCCAGAAGGGCCTTTTTAAGACGGCGCTCTGCCGAAAGATTTCTGGATCTGTTGGGCAAAAAGCCTGCCGAGTCCATTACTCCTGAGGAACTTTTTTCTCTCAACTGGGCTAAATCACTGTTGGCCGAATTGAAGCGTAACCCTCCCCCTACGTCGAAGGACGGACTTAAACGACAACGTTCGGAGGAGGAGGCTCAGCCGCAAGATCAACAGCCCGGAACCAATCGTCCAAAGCCCTTCAACCCGATGAACAAGTCAAATTCAATCTTATATCCCGAGCTGTGTCCCACACAAATTGGGATATAGTCTTTTGGATAGTTTTTAAATTGAACCCCGGACCCTCCCCCAGTGTGATGATGCGGAATGGTACCGTAACCGAGTCAAGCTAATGGCCTGCTCAAACGATCAGCACTACTCCTGAAGCAGGCGATAGCTCTTTTGGATGGCGCTAGACTGGACGTGGTTTCCATTGAAGAGATCCCACGTCAGCCTAAGGCCATGGCCCGAGTAACGAATGAACCATCCAAACAAAAGGAGATTATGGAACTTATTCGCGTCAGAAACCCGGAAATCCCTTCAGGCGACTGGAAGGTGACCATAGTTTTTAAATCCGACGGATCATCCAGAAAGATTGCGATCGTTTTGAACAAGGAGTCACTGCCACCCCTTAGTGAGAAAAGTGGGACGATCTACTAAGGTTTTGAATCAATCTTCCTATATGTCTACCGAGGGGATGACAGAGATAGACCGGTTCGGATCGATAACGATCAAACACCAGAAGCAATGTCTTGTAAGGAGACTGCTAGTTCTCTTGCTCAAGAGGACACCCACTCTAACTCTGATTTTGTGGGTGAATTTTTTGAGCGAGTAGACGAAGTAGTTGACGAGGACGCCCGCTTGGACTCCGACTAAGATGACGTCAACGTCACAATCCCAAAGGACATACATGTTAAAGATAACGCAAGTTAATCTTCACCATTCTAAAGCAGCCTAGGCTGCGTTGCTCCTCGCAATGGTAGAAAGAGGAGAGGAGGTAGTAGTAGTCCAGGAACCATGGAACGTTGGTGAAAAGGTTTGCGGATTACATGGCCCATGAGCACTGCTACCCATCACCAACTAATGTTCGTAAAATAACAGAGGCTGATAGAGCAAACAGCACACCGCTCATAATTGGATCTGACACTAATGCCCATTATGTCGTTTGGGGAAGCTCCGATACAAATACAAGGGATGAGTCTTTATATGATTTTATTCTTTGTAGTAGTTTGGATATTCTGAACATTGGTAGGGAACCAACCTTTGTAGTAGCTAATAGAAGGGAGGTACTCGATATCACGCTAGTTAGTACTAGGCACTCTGATATGATTAGGGACTGGAGGGTCTCCTATGACTGCCTTTATTCCTAAAGACAGTGGCCTTTATCTCTAAAAGGGGTAAAACCTCACATAAAAGACGGAAGGATTTCAGACCTATCAGTCTGTCGTCCTTCCTCGTGAAGACAATGGAAAGGTTAATCGACCTACACCTACGTAAAATGATCAATCCTTGCTCATTGTCAGCGTCTTAACATTTCTATATGAAGGGCAAATCTGTTAAGACATGCATTACACTCGCTCGTAGGGTATATTAAAAAAGCTCTCGAGTATAAGGAATGTGCATTAGCCATCCTTGATATAGAAGGGTCTTTTAATAATGTCACTCCGGAGGCAACCAAATTGTCCCTGGAAAGACTGAACATTCATTCGTCGATCATTAGAAGACTTCTAACCAATAGGGTTATAATATCCAGTATGGGTGCGCCTACCATCTACAGGGTAGCAAACAGGAGTACTCCGCAAGCAGGAGTTTTATTTCCACTTCTCTGGAATATCACCGTTAACTCATTACTCAGAGGACTTGATTCACTGAAGTTTAAGACTGTTGCTTTCGCGGTTGATGTTGCGGTGGCTATATCTGGGAAATATCTGGCTACTGTGTCTCACCGCCTGTAAAATGCTCTGGGTATAATTAGTGCATAGAATACTATTAGGTGCCTTAGCGTGAATCCAGGAAAAACGAAACCTGCCCAGTTCTCTAGGAGATACAAGATTCCACCTTTCTCTATTTCCACGCCTAAACGGTATTGAACTAAATGTGTCAGGTAGTGCGAAGTTCCTTGGGTTTATACTGGACTATAAAATATCCTGGCTTTAGAATACACGGGCCAAGGCATCAAAGACCGGTATTACCCTTTATATGTATAGGAAGGCTATCGGTAAATCCTAGGGAATAAATCCCAGGAATACGAAATGGCTCTTCGACGATTGTATGGTGGAAGTCTATAGAGAAATTCACCTATAGCCAAATCTTTGGTAGGACTCTGCGCAGTTCACTCCATCGAAAGCCTTATTTGTGCCAATGAACTGGATACTGGTGGATCTTATAGCCAAACAGATCGCCATTATGACGGCGAGAAGGCTCAGGACTATAGGTGCATGGAATCATAGTGGATTCGGAATCCATTCTGGGATTCCTTAATAGAACTCCTAGCAATATCGATTATTGCGTCCCCATACCCTTTCTTGGCGGAAACTTCTCAGTATTGATACTCAACTACTCCAGAATTAGAGCTGGTTACGTTGAGGTTTATACTGAACGGTCGAAATCTGCTGAAGGGGCTTTCAATTTCCAGAACTTTGCAGCATTCTTCAAGCAGAGAACTCGGCTGTGAACTGGTTAATGTACTATAAGGTATTTGGAGTGGATATCCAAATCATTACAGATTTTCAGGCCTCGATCAAAATGCTCTCGGGTGCCTTTTCGACATCCAGATTGGTACATGAATACCGGACATCTCTGAATAAGATGACGACATATTGAAGCCTGGAGCTGGTATGGGTTAGGGGTCATTCAAGCACCCCGGGTAATTTTATTGCGGATGAACTAGCCAGAGATGGATTCCTTCTTCGAAGTGAAGATACGGAACAACTGGTTGGAGTACCACTTTCGGCATGCAGATCAATAATTCTGATGAACTTATCGACGATTGCATAATATAGGTGGACAAATGAATCCACATGTTCAACCTCGAGGCAAATATGGCCCCATTATGATGAATCTCGATCTAACTTCATCATGGGACTATCGAGGCATCGGCTAAGAATTCTTATAGCGGTTGCAACAATTCACTGGATTGCTGGTACGCATGCTAGGAGACTAGGAATCCCTTTTAACGACTTTGGTAGAAGTTATCGGGATGAGGAAGAGGAGGAAACGGTGGAACATCTTTTATGCCACTTTCTCACTCTCTGATATTGACATCAGATGGATCAATTCTTTCATATGCGTGCGTCGGGTTGGTTCGTTTCGAACACTATTATGGATATGTGAGTTAGTAACACATGATCCCTCAGGGTTTCACAACGGGACCAAATTGGACCCAAGTGAGCTGTATTTTATTGACTAGACAACTGCCCTAAGAACCTAAGCTAACTTAGTATTTTATTTCACAATAGTTTAGATTTCTGTTATACGTTGAATAGACACCCAGCGCGTAAAATTAGCTTAAAGTGAATAAAAGCACAGTTTAAATGTTTTTTTTTAAATCTGACATGTACGTATTGAGTTTAATATGTTTAAAGTTGCAAACTCTTTGTGTAAAAGGCGTAAAAATATTCTTATGAGAAAAAATATATGGTCTTTTCTACTAAAAATGTTTAAAAGCAGTAAACAGTTTCGTCACAAAAAAAGAAGAGAAACTTAAATTGAATTGCTGAAAAAATAAATCACTTTATAATACGTTTTCGAAAATACATCTGAAAAATGCATTTACTTTATAAATGCACTTTTTTAACAATTGTATTTTTTATAGAGATTTAAAGAGGATAAATTACCTTCTCACTCAATTTTATTTTAGTGAAATCAGATTGCAGCTTAATAGGTTCCTATATTCAATTTTCTATAAACAAAAATCGCGAGTTTTTCGTAATTTATAAAAACAAAAATGGTGAAATCCATCTTATTCTCTAATGCAAATATCTGCTTAATCGGAGATCACCAAGTTAAAAACCCTATTTTTTTCATCGATTTTGCCTGGAATTCATGATATAAAAAAAATAGATCACCTTGTTCCAGAATAATTGATATTGCAATTTGTATTAAAGACGGAGCAGAAATTTCCCAAAACCTAATTGTAGAACTATAATTGCATTACGATTGCATTTTTAAATAAATATTTTACCTTTGAATTATTGCATTTGAAGAGGTCCTAATTCGCATCAATAAAATCCTTTTTCATCGTAAACAGATATGAACATTTCAAGTTGTTGGTTTTCTTAACTTTTATAAAAATTTAAATCATGAATAGTCATATATCTTTTTTAAATTGAAAAATTGAACATGAGAAAGACTGAATGGCTTCATAGATTATATGCGTACAAAATAAAAATAAAATATGATGACCCTTAGTCAAAAAATAACCATCGTAATTTTGTGCTTTGTACAAAATTACTACAAAGCAAATATTCAATATTTACCTCATAAAAGAAACAAAAGTTTTTAATGTTTTTGCAAAAAAATATAAAAATTTGCTTAACGTGATATAGGTACTGAAAAGTTTTCCCATTCACAAAAATTTGTGAATAAAATATATATATTTTTTTCTTAACAAGTTTAAGGTTGCAATTTTTTAAGACCTATTTCGGACACTCGAAACTTTTTCTAGAGCAATATTTACTAAATCCATGATTTTCAATCGCTTGTATGGGATTGTATAAAATTTATTTTTTTAATTTGTTGTATTTTTCTTGTATTTAAGACATCAATACTCATCGCTTGAGAGGTCTTTCTTCACATTTGTTTTAACATGACACTAATATAAATACCATATATTTATATATGCAAACAAAACATGGTCAAGTATTCAAGTAAAAATAAATCGAAACACATTTTCACTATAATCTTTCGAATTTCTGGTGAAAATGTATTATAAAAGAAACAAATGAGAATTTTATATTCGGTTTGGTCGAATCTATATCTACACCTATAATTTTTTAAATTTTTTCTAATATGGAATAACATACATTTTTTCTTGAAATATTTGTACAAAATTTTTTTGTGCTTAATCATATAGGAGGTGGGCGGTAAAGCGGGCGGATCACTCCCATTTTCGGTTTTTGAATTTACATTAATCTTCGAACTACCTGTACAAAATGCCGCTGTCGTACATGCTTTTGTTTAAGAGTTATGAGCCGAAAAGGCTTTTAGGAGTTTGAGCATTTTTCACGGCTAGATCAATTGAAATAATCCAAAAATTCTTCAGCATATTATGTCGGAATATATGTTGAAAATTACGGAATATCTTGAAAGGAAAACAATCCTCCATATATCTCAGGACTAATTTCCGAAAAACTAAATAAAGTCGAGACAAAAAATCAAAAACACAAAATTCATGCGTAAATATATTTTAACTCTAAGCTAATTTAGGTCAGAAAGAAAATTGAACTTGATTTATATAAATGATGGTTTTTTGAAACTTTTACATACTCAAGGTAATTAAATTTGACACCCTCTAGCTTATCTCGTAATATAACAGGGTAATTAAACGACAATTTTTCTGAAAGCTTATGACCTCCTTTGCTACTCTTCCATACATTTCAATTCGATTCGATCAGTAGTTGAGGAGATACAGAATTATTTCTTAAAATTATTTTAGAGCTTTTCGAAAATGGATATAATATGGGACCTATGGCCATTTATCCATATGAAATTGAATGCTGCTTATATTATACATATTTGTGTCAAATATTATCTCGTTTCTCTCATTTACGTGTGATTTATACCAGCTAAAGTGAATTTCGAAAATGGGCTTTATATAAAATAGTGACATAAATAAGGCATTTCAAGTGTTAAAACCCTATTCAGGGAGTATATTTATATGGGATCGAGGTGAAATAATGGATTGAACATAGCCAATTTCAATAGAATTCCTCGTTATACCAAAATAATCATATGTGTGTGCCAAATTTTATCAAGTTTTCTTCAAAACTGCGACCTGTACTTTTGCACAAAGTTTATATGGACAACTTCTTATGGCCGCGTAGGGTAAAAAAGGCTAGTAATACAAATAGTTATAAATAGTGAGAACCTTGAATGAACTTGATTGTCAAGATATTTTAGAAGTTGTCAAGTTACAAGTTAAAATAAAATTTGCTAAGCTGAAAACAACTTGTAGTTGTATAAAAGATGTGAATAAAGTATATATATATACATATATACAATTGAAGAACTATACAACGATTCCTCGATTCCTAAATTTTAAATAATCTTATATTCATATACATATCAAATCGTTTTTCAAAAGATGTCTGTACTAAATTTAAATTAATATTTTTCACAACAAATTAATTACGATATGTGTTACATCGACCACCTTTACTTGGAGACTTATTTGAAAACTTCCAAAATACATTCGTTTATACGATATAGTAATTTTTCTAATGCCGTGGATAAATCTGTGGCAGAAAAGGAAAAATTATTAATTTCTATTACTTTTCAGAACACTATTTTTTAGGCTCTAAATTGAAATTAAAGGTCGTAGGTATACAATTTTGAATTATATACCATATAAATGTATCCACAATGCGTACGAAGATCATTTAGTATATTTTTCAAACCAAAATGGAGTTTTAAAATATATATTGAATTATGTACTTATTCCATTTTCAAAATACTATGAAAGTAAAACTTCTGTCTTAAGAAACTACATATTTAAAATAAGTTTATAAAATTCAATCATCAATTTTAATGTAGGAAATATGGAAAAAAAGTATATGTTAATTTATAAAATTTTTACATTTCGAAAAAAAAAGAATTATGTTATTATTCAGACTACTATCTCTTAAAGTAATGAACACATTTTTGTAAAAAACTTATGCAACATGTAAGGAAATACAACAATTTTAAAAATTAAGAAAATGGAAAAATGATATAACTTCATAGTTTATATAGTTTTTCCTTTTGGCTACAGAAATGTTCAAAAGCAATATTAATGGATATTGAAATATTTCTATTGAGACAACAAAAACAAGCTGCGCCATATGCTTTGTTTATTTATTTATTTATTTTTTTTTTCACATAACTGCAATTAAAAATCTAATACTGCTTTTCTCATTTTTATTTTTCCATGGAGTAAAGGAATATTCTATGTAAACTCTTATTTTCACAAAAAAAAAAAAATAAAATATATATATATATATATATATATATATATATATATATATATACGTACTTCCATGTAAGTTTCATTTTGATCTGGCAACCCTAGTTGTAAACTATTGAAGTAACTAGAGCTTAAAAATACACAACATCTATAAATTTTTAGAAAATATTAAACAAAACAAATTTCACAAAATCTTTCTAACATTTTAGCAACATCAATACCATGAAATTTGGTTTTGTTCTTCATTTTTTTGTGAAAATATGTAATTTATATAATAAAGCCTTTTGGTACATATGTATGTATAATCCAGGAAATTACATTTTTCTTAAATGTTATAAAGAGAAGTATTTAAGTACTCAAACAATATTCCTGAATGAGTTTAATAAATATATGTATATTTTATTATTTATATCAAATAAATTCACAATTTAAACAACTGGGTTAGGAAAACTAGAAACATAGTCTAAAAATTACTGTAATGAATATAGTTTTCCAAAGAACTGAACAAAAACATAAAAAGTTAATTAGAAATAACTTAAAAAATATTCTTAGCAAAGTAGCTGCTAGTTTTGCGGTTCAACCAACTGCAGATTAAATTATGAATAAATATTTCATTTCTTTCTGCTTTTTATCTAAGAAAAAAATATTTTAACAATTGCTCTTACCACCGAAAAATATCAGTAGAAAAATCGGTTTTTTTTAACGATGATGTCGTTTTCGTAATATTGTCTTTTTCAAATTACAAAAAAAGGTAAATGCTTTTTTTAACGATGATGTCGCTTTCGTAATATTGTATTTTCCAAATTACAAAAAAAGATAAATGCTAATATGTACCAAGTTTTCAATGAGCACATGTAGTTACGAAATTAAAAAAATTTAAACAAAATTTTCAAAAATGAGGAATTTTACATATTAATTGACCTTTCAAAACTCTTGCCGTATATAAGGCTGTTCTTCGATAAAATCAGTTTATAAACAAAAATCTATTTAAGGTACTAATCGGAAATAAAAAGTATTCATACCCAGGCAAAATACGGACATCCAAGATTGTTAAATCGCAGTAATGCTTTAGTATTCCAAATGTAAAATTCCTTAGCACAATACTCTTACCACCATGCAGTATCACATTTAGCCAAACTAGAGTGACAAAAACAAAAAATTAAGAGCATACTATTTCATATTTACTAATAAACATATCATATATTATGGGAAAACACTTAAAATATTGGAAAGTGTCTATGACGCAAATTATGAATTTTTAAAGTTGCTTGTCAACCTCATATGGTTTGTAATGGGGGATAAAATGGCTTAGGAACAATCATAACTGATTGATTGGGTATAGGTTCCACTTTTCTCTCTCTTTCTTTCATAAAGGGATCACAATGGGCCGTTCGGCCTCTGGGTGTAGGCGCGAATACGCCACCCTTTCTAACCTAACCTAAACTAAAGTTGCTACGTTTAAACATATTTTAATTTTATTTAAAATTTTTATCAAGAAATATGTTCAATTTAAATGCATCTCAATAAATACTCCAGATATTTTTATGATTTTTTTGGTATGTAATAAAAAATGTATCAAAATTGTTTTGTTATAATTTTGTAGGAAAAATTCAATACTAAAACAAATTTTTTATTAAAAAAAGCTAATTTTAAAAAAAATATATATTTTTATGAAATTCTATTTTTAATAGACTAAAACTAAAAAATTCCATTGAGTTCTAATTTAAAAATACGACTATTATATAAAATAGCAGCCAAAAATTATGTTTGAGAATGTTGGCTGCGACCTTTGTGATCTTTTCAAATATTAAAAAACAAAAATTACGGTATCTCATATTAGCATTCTATTAAGAAATAGTTCAAAATTTTAAGACAATTGCTGTAAATTTGTTATGCAAATAATAAATTAATATGGATTCGGTTAGATCCTGCAATGTGTACCATTAAAGTAGTTATTAATTTTTTTATTAAAATTTATATTATAATAATTATGTCCCAAATTCAAGCGAAAATAAAATATAACAAATTTATTACGGGAGTGGTAGTGATCTTATCCATCCATTTTTAGTGGGAATTTATACGTCTTTAAAACTGGATTTTTGTATTTCTAAAATTGCCAAATGTGACACTGTGCACCGCACAGAGTTTAATGAAATGTATAAGATACATTACTACAAAAATCTTTACTGTAAATATTTTACATCATAACACATGTATCGCATTTACACACATAGGTAAAGAAAAACAAAATGGAACTATATACATTTTTTTAACGTGTTTGATAAAATAATAAAATAAAAAGAAAGCCTATCTATATAGAAACCATGGAAACTATAACATCTTTGTTTGGTATATTTCAGAAAAACTTTACCTTTGTGGTATTAAATCTTTGAAGTTTTCATCATAGAAATATATACCAGCTCATGGTATTGTCCCGTACATACGAGGAAGAAAAAATGTTATCGAAAAGTAACAGCAATGACTTTATTTGTCATGACACATACAAATTTATTCATAACTTTAAGATTTATTTCGGTTGTATGGTATGTACTTGTTCATGTACATGGATTACGAAAAAAAATTTTTATTTGAGACAAATTTATTAGTCACATTTAAGTATAAATTTTTGTTTTAAAATTTTGTATTTATTTTTGCTATAATAAAGAAATTTTAGACAAAATAATAAATATTTGGTATATTTTTATCATATTAAATTTTTTGTACATATACATATGTACATTACTTTTTGATTTACTAGAAAATATATAGTGAATAAATTTAATTTAGCAAATATTTCTAGAGATGGTCATATATAAAGTATAATATCTAAACTTTTGCTTATAACTAAAAACAAGAAAACAATTTATTATCAGTACGTTGATTTGTTTTGTTAAGAAAATAAACTTTATTCTTCACCACAATGAAAAACAAAAAGGAGAAATGGGTAAAACTTATGTTTCATCATTATTTTGGTAATATCTTACACAAAATAGAAAACAAAAATGGTAATATAGATATAAAGTAAATTGTAATTTCTGGTTTTCTTTGTATTTCTAAATAATAGCATTAGAAAGCACTACAATTCTATTTCACAATTTATAAGTAATATTAAGAGAAAGAAAAATCTAAGATTATTAGGTTGTTCCTAAATATATATATAAGATAAAAATATCACGTTATTTTAGAGTTAAAATTTGCAGTGCAAATAATTAAAAATTAAACTTACAAAATATCAAATAAAAAAAAAAAAAATGATTTTTGATCGAAGAACTTATTCCATTCAAATGCTGACTTACCGAAATATTTCTAGTTTAAGAACTTTTCAACTTTTCATACAAAATACCCAAATTTGTACAGAAACACTAGTGATCACAAATCGAGGATGACTTATTTGCCAAAATGTTAACGATATTTTTTTTAATTTTTCATAAAAAATATAAATTTTTGGTAATAAATATAAAGAATCACAAAGCGCGACCCTTTTTCCATTTAAAAGCTTATTTACCAAGATATCGAATGTTAAGAATTTTTATGATTTTCGAAAAAAGTTCGATTCTTACTGAGAAATATAAGTGATAAAAAATCGATGCCCTTTTTCATTTAAATGTTTATTTACCAAGATATTGAGGGTTAAACTTTTTTGTGATTTTCATATAAAATTTCGACTTTAAGTATGAAATTATTTATTATTTATCAAGGTAATGAGGGTTAAACATTTGTTGTGATTTTCACATAAAGAATCTATTTTTTTGAATGGAGTAAAATATAAAATAAAAGTGATCAGAAATCGAAACCTTTTCTCCATTTAAACGCCTATTTACCAAGATATCGAGGGTTAAAATTTTTTTGTGATTTTCATATAAAATTTCGACTTTTATTAAGAAATATAAATCATCACAAATCGAAACACTTTTTCCATTTAGGCGCTTATTTACCAAAAAAATCTCAACTTTTAGTATGAAATATAAGTGGTCACAACTCGAAGCCCTTTTCCATTTAAATGCTTATTTATATATCGAGAGTTAAAATATTTTTTTGTGATTTTCGGTTTTTAATAAGAAATGTTAGTAATCACAAATCGAGACCTTTTTTCCATTAAAACACTTATATACTAAGCTATCGAGTGCTGAAAATTTTTGTGATTTTATAACGTGGTTTTGTCGTGGCCTGTGGTAATTCAGTTATGTCCAGGGTCGACTTACGGGATCCACGAACTTTAAGTGAGAACACAATTGGTTTACCCTTTCTGTGGTTCAAATGTACAGTGTATCTTTTGTTTAATAATTCAATTTAGTTATCGATAATAATAAATATTTTAGTGTTAGATAAATTACTAGCACCACCATGATACGTAGGGATTCAGTCGGTAAATTGGATTCTATTACTAGTAGATGCCGGGTTGAAGATTACATTTAATCGGATATTATGCAGCAAGCCGGTTCATTTATGATACTTAGAGATATCTTATGAAAACTGATTTAAATCATACAATTCCTTAAAACTAAATTAAAAAATTCAGACTTAATCTAAAGAGAAATAGTCAACCAAAGTTGCTCTGCCAAAACAGTCAACCGAAGTTGTAGTGCTAAAACAATCAACAAGAAGTTGCTGTGCGGAAATAGTCAACCGAAGTTGCAGTGCCAAAACTAACAACCGAAGTTGTTAGTTCATATAAGTATTCCAACCTTGGAATACTTATATGGAAAATTCGATAAAGTTAATGAGAATTATTACTTTTTTTATAATCGTAAATGAGTAAAGGAGTGAAATATTAATGGAATACAGACGTGTAAATAATGTAACGAATATAAATATTGTACTTATGTACAAGTTTAACTAGCTATTAAACGTTGTTACAATTTTCGTATAAAATTTCGACTTTATTTATGAGATATAAATGATCACAAGTTGAAGCCCTTTTTCCTTTTAAACATTTATTTACCAAGATATCAAGGGTTAAATTTTTTTGTTTTT
The DNA here is from genome assembly GCA_932274085.1 of Protocalliphora azurea. NCBI lineage: Eukaryota > Metazoa > Arthropoda > Insecta > Diptera > Calliphoridae > Protocalliphora > Protocalliphora azurea. The sequence goes on from OW026519.1 coordinate 40,289,038, forward strand.
TTTTTTTATTTTCATACCTGCGGTTTTTGGTAAGAAATATAAATAGTCACAAATCTATGACGTTTTTTCATTTAAAAGCTTTACCAAGATATCGAAATTTTGATCTTTAGTATGAAACGCTTACTAACTACTAAGGGTACTAGAAATTTAAAATATTTCATACAAAATATTAAGAAATATAAGTGATAACAAATCAAGTCCCTTTTTCTTTTTCCATTACAATGATTATTTACCAAGATTAAATACTTTTTTCATTTTTAAATAAAATATAGATTTTTATTTATTTTAATGTTTATTTATCAAGGTGTTAACGATTAATTATTACAATTATTTTTTTTTATACATAATAACGATTTTTTTTGGTAAGAAATATAAGTAGATGAAAATACAAATAAACGTTTATTTACGAAGATATTAAAAGTTATTTGTTTTTTTTTTCACTTTTTATGCATAATATCAATTTTTGGTAAGAAATGTAAGCGATTACAAATCGAGGCCCTTTTTCCATTTAAATATTTATTTACCATGCTAACAAACTTTTAGTTTTTTTTTATTTTAGTTATTGTATGCAGAATATATCTCCATATTAAAATATAAAATAGGCAAACAAATTTGAATTGTTTTGAAAAACAGAACTAAAACTATATCGTTGCATATGTTGTCATTACTCTGCAATACTACAGCACGTTTTTGTATTTTCGTGATTTTTGGTTTAATGACATCCATAGGAGCAACTTTAACTATTCATATCTTTTGAGCTACCGACTGCGCAATTCCGTTTTTCAATATAAATATATTTACAATGTTTGGCAAATATTGCATATTAAAAAATATAATGTTGCATATAAAAAATTTAAAGAAACAAATTTAATAAAACTATATTTTTGACCAAACGGGTAACATATTTTAATAACTGTTTTAAATATTCAGTATAAGTTGTTGTTAAATTTCCGACTTAAGTTTTTTACAATAAAAAGTAAATAAAGTGTTAGCTTTGGTAGCTTGCTTTAAAGGAATTATTAAACAGTTTTTTGCTTTAAATTAAAAATATTTACTAGTTGTTTTGTTCCTTATTTACTTGTATTCCTAAAGGAAGAAAAGTCAATTTTAACATCCATCTTTATTCTCCTTTTTAACGCTTTTAAATTTCTTTTAATTAAGTTGCATAATAATATCTTCATTCGGCTTATCATGAAAATAGAGTCTATGCTTTTACAGGGCTTTTATTATTAGTTTTATATTCCGTGTGCCTTAAGATATTTTTTGCAAGGACAAAAAAGAAAAAAAGTTAATAATAACATGGCATTATAATATTTATCTCACGCAATATATCCTTACCCAGCAGAAAATGAACTGAAAAGGAGCCGAAAAAGTTATGACTCTAACATTGTGTTGTCATTGTATGAAAGTATTTAGTGTTGAAAAAAAAAAAACAAAAGAAGTAATTATTTCAACCCATGATTGTCATTGGTTGGATTTTTTTTATAATTCTTATTCACACAGTTTTTAAATTTATTCTCATATACTATGTTTATATAATTCTTTAATAAACATATTATTTTAGCTTAATCAAAAGATAATAAAATACTTTTAAATTGGTAAAATTGTAATTTTCTTAGAAATTATCAACCTTTTTTGTACCAAACGCAATTAAATTCACTCTTTTGGAACTAGCTCATAACACTATTCAAAGAAACGCAAAAGATGGACTAAGTTCTACTCTTCAAGTTGCGAGAATGTTCTCTTTTTTAGAAAAAGTGCTCGTTTTTTTCTCGGCATACCTAAAACCTTGAGGATACAAGTAATAACTTTTTCTATTGCACTTAACAAACTGATGATTAATGTGCTTTTATTAATCTTTGAAAATAAAAGTTTCTTATTTAAACATACCTAAAATGACCTAAAAGAACCTAAACTTTTTATTCATATATTACGCAATAATACTTTACAATGTTATTAATAAGACTATGATTAATGAGTACAAAATAATGTTATTTCTTTTTTTTTTTTTTTGATGTGAAAATATTTTAATTATTATTCTTGAAAAGCCCCCTTAAAAGGCTCTTACCTTAAAATATTTATGTGTAATCTATCTGTCCATATTTTTTGCGACATTTGTTAAAAGTTTATTTTAAAATAAAATTATTTCTACGAATATACTTTTTATTGGTAATTTTTATCTTAATTTATTTTCTATAATAAATAGAAAAATTTAAAGCTTATAGTATTGAAACCCAATTTCGATTTATTTATTTTATATTTCTGACTTTCGCAAAAAATTATAAAAATAATTTTAAAGTTTACTTTATGATTTGAACATAATTCTTTCATACACCATTTAAGTTAACACCCCAACAGATATTACAACATATTTCCTTATTCTGCTGTAGAATCAAGTTTAAACATAAATGCTATGCCCCTAAAGACGTAGAACAATTTGGAATTAACTTAAAAGTTGAGTAAAATTCGCTTGTTAGACTTCATTTTTAAAATATGTTTCAAATGTCCTACTTAATATGGCATGTTATTCCTTACACATATGATTCTAGTACTGAAGATATAAATTTTGCCTGAACATAATTTTTTTATTTTTACTTTAATCCTTTTTATTGGGTTGTCTTCTTTAACGCTCTTTTCTTAAGGAACTTTCGCCAGTTTCTAGTCTCGACCTTTGTTTTTTAATGCGGCATATGTTAGTTTTTTTTTATACATTGTTTAGATAGAAAAAATATAAAATAGTTTTTTTATCTTTTGCCTATTATTACTTTTGCTATTTATGTTCTTTGTTTAGTATTCAACACAATTTATTGTAAGGTTTGGCGTTATCTTGGCACGATATGTTTTCTTTTTCCTTACCATAATTTACAATGTATATTATTTAAGCCGGTTGTTGATAAGTTCATACAATTTCTATAATCTTAAAAATATGTATCTATTTTCTTTGTTAAGTATACTTAAGTATTTTAGGATTATTTTATTTTTGGTAAGTTTAGCACATATTGTTAAAGTTATTATATTGATTTTTAAATAAAGGCTAAAATGTTAATAAATTTTGCTGTTTATTTAAATTAAAAGTTATGCTGAAACTAAGAGCATTTCTAAAATATATCGGTGATAAAATTACTTCGTTGAATTTATGTAGTAAAATATTTTCTTTGTAAGAACATATCGTAAATTTTTATAATTCGGGCATTTAGTATGTAAAATCGTTGTTCAGGTATAGATAAGTCTTCAGTTTTTAATAATAAGAACACAATTTGTATATTTTAATCATAATACTACGGTGTTATAATCAGCATTAATGTTACCGTTTTCCCCTTTTTCAGACACCTATCCACTTTTTTGACACCTTTTTTAAAATGGAACTAAATAGCGAATTTTTAAGACTATTTGCTAAATTATATATAAATTCCAACGAAGAAATTAATTATTTTTAGATTGTTTCACAATATAGCGAAGACGATGAAGTTAAATGAAAGTTAAACGTCCCTTCAATAAAATAAAAATATTTATGAAATGTTAGGAAAATTTTTGTAACATTTTCCAATAATAAAAACAATAATAAAAATTATTATAAATAAATTATTTTGTTATTAAAAAAAATTAATTTGGTAGTTTTTCTTAAAATAAAAAATTTTTGCTTTTGATTTTATGAAATAAACAAATTTTAAGGAGTTTTTTAGGTATTAAAGCTGTTGGGCCCTTTTTTCGGAAAATCTCCTTTATTGGCGATTTTTTTGAAATCCCCATTTTTGGACATTTATTACAAATTCCTAACGATAACGCTGGTCAGGACTGTCAGATACTTTCTTTACCAACACCAAATTTAAAAAATCGTCCAAAAAGCTCCCACTTAACAAGAAAAGACGTTTATCATTAATTGATCAATAATTTTTTTTTTTTTTTTGTTGCTTTTAATAAATATTTGTGCTTTCTCTTTATAGAGATAATACGAATATTTTTATATAATTATATACATATGTATTTAAAAAACAAGTACATAATATAGGTACTAAACTGCAGATTCACCATCTTTTAAATCAAAAGTATTGGTACTATAAATTAGAATTAAAATTATTAAACATGTTGGATTAAATTCTTGCCAACAGATTTTATTAATATTAACATATTAATAGCCAAGGTAATATCCAGAGGTCATACTTTTGCAAAACCTTTGTTTTACTATTGTTTATACTAGATACAGAAAATTTAAAATTCTTGAAAAAGTATATTAGGCTCTTTTAATTGGGAGGAATATTATGAGATTTTCCAGGACGATTTTTTACAAAAATAAGTAAGAAAACATTTATACATCATATATTTATATTAAAAATAAAATGTCATATTACCAGAAAGATAGAATTCGAAGCGAACTTTGAGAAAGTGTCAAATAATATATTATGCTTGTTTTCCTAAAAATGAAAATTCACGATAAACTTTCTGATATTTATGATTAATATCCCGCAAATTTTTTGATTACATTTAAATCACTTTTTGACACTTGTTTAAATAAGAAAGGAAAAAGAGTAACTGTATTCAATCAGGTACGATCAGTTATATGCATTTCATACATGAGAAATTATGCATTTCATACATGCGTAGCAATCTTTAGCATATTAAGAACTGCTTTTATGTAAGTTCTTTATAATGAAATGTAAATTAGTATCTTTAAGATTATATATTTTTTTCAAAATTTTACATTTATTAACTAAACAAAATATAATTGTATCTTACATAACTTCTCCGATAAAATCTTCAAAATATTTTAGATATCCCCAACAAATTCGCTAATCCCCAAAGCAAAATTTTCATCCTCTTCTTGAATAAAAATTCTTCTAATTTGGCAGCCCTGACGATGGTTGTAATAATGTAAACAAGCCGTATGATTAATAAAATAATTTAATAAAATATTAATCATACGCAGTCATTTCAAATTTAAACAGTAATATATTTTGTAAAATATTCAATCTCTTTAAGAATTTTATACATATGATATCAAATTTCTCATTAATTTACCATGAACTATAATTATAATAAAATATTTTTAAAATACCAAACCAATTGAAGTGACCAAAAATTTTAAAAATTAATAACACCAGCACAAAAAATAATAACTTTATTTAATATTGTTCCTTTTGATTTTATTAACCCATTATTGCCCGAGAGGTAATTTTAATTACAGCATTTTAATCAAGCATAAAACATATTACATTTTAATTTTTCTTTGTTTTATTCTGTAGTGTATTTTAAATGTCTTTTAAGAAAACAATTTAAAGTTTTTGGTTTTCTATTATCCTTATGAGTTTTACAAACGTTTTAGTAAAGGTCCAAAAAATTATATGTTTCTGAAAAACGATTAAAATTATACGAAATGTGAAATATGTAAATCACCAACTGATTTTTACTCTGCATCGACTTTAACTATGTGTACTTATAAATTTGATTTATTACATCCAAAAGTTAGAAATATTAACAAATAGTTTGGTGATTTTGCTTATCATTGAAGAGGAATATATAGCATATATGCCAAATATTACAAGAAATATTTTTAACTTTCTGTGAATGCTTTTATCTTATTATAATCAACTTGTACAGCAGAGAATATAATTAAATATATAACACCGTACAACAGCATTTTTCACAAATATACGAAATCATAATTACATTTTATGATAAGATTGCGTACTTATTTTTTCATTTCGTGTTCAAAATTCGTTTTAAAAAAACTCGTAAATTTCAAAAGTAATATTTTTCCAATAAGTTAATTTAAAATCTGTCAATTGCTCTATAGTATCGATATTAAATTATTTATTTAAACTTTTCATGGTCTTATAATGTCAAAAATATACTTTAGATATTTTATCCTTAAATATCCTCGAGATTTGCCATCAAATAGTATTGAAATTATAACAATTTGAAGCACACCGCAATACGATTTTTTTTAATCTCACGTTTTGACCTTTTAGCTGTAACAGTTCAAATTTTATAAAACTTTAAAAATGTCATATTTCAAATATTATTTAATAATAATTGACACAGTCCTTTTTTTACCTAAGAAAGAATCTTATAGAAAATGGTTCAAACTGGCCCATTATTTTACTTTGCTCCCATACAAATGTTTTTCAGAAAATTTTAGTGATCATGATTATCATAAATATGCGAATATTCTTATGAAAATCGGAAAAGGAGTGTTTCTTTTGTTATTATTCGTAAATTAAATTTTCAAGAAGATGGGTGCATATTTGACCATAGTTAAGAAATAATTATTTCAAATTGAAAATATGCTATCAAAACGGTATACGTATAAGTCTTGAATACGTTTTTTTTTTTGTTATTAAGAAAAATTGTTGCTATTGCATCATCCTCAAATAATCAGTATTGAGTACCTTGTTATTGCATGATGGTCTGCCATTTTGTTTACGTTCTCATATATAATAATATGGATTGAAATCGTTCACGTAAAATATAATTCCCAAGTATGTGACATAAATTCTTTTGATAAAATTTAAAAATCCACAAAGTTAAACTGATATTGCCCAATGCGCAAATGTCGCTAGCCCATATCAATGAGTTGTTAATCATATAACGGAGAAATAGTTCGCTTTTAACCGTTCTCATAAATCTCATTACTAACTTATATGAAGAGAGTTCTGATTGCAAAGCGAAAATTCCTATCAACGTAAAACTTCCTGGCACAAAAGCACACTAGGAAATACAGATCCTAAAAATACCGTGTAAGTTAATTCTCTGATTAATATCTGACCAAAAATTGGTAACATGATGGTTTATATACCGAACACCCAAATTTGTGATGTCAAAAAAGAACTAGTTAAGGTTATAGTGCAGTTGCATTTCCCTGCAAATATTGCAGTGAAATATTGATATTTGCAATGTAATCTGCTAATTAACAAGTTTCAATGTTTAAACCACCATCAGTAGTTTATTTTCGATATTTCTGAACCTATATTTTACAGCACTTTATGAAAAATCAAGATTTTGGGTAGTTGGTAACAGCCACCGATCACATGACTGAAGAATTTGCAAGTTAAAAGCAATGTTTTTAATTTGAAAGTTTTTCTAAAAGAATAATTAGTTTTCTTTTTAATAAATATGTATTACGAAAATAAAGCTTTTCACTTTCAGCCTATTTCTTTTATTATTCCAGAAACCCTATACGTTTCGGACCACTGCTAAATAAACTTACCCCCGCAGGTCTTCAGAACCAATCATTCTATTTTCTTTAAACTAAATATATATCTTAGTTAAACCAAAGATTTATTGTAACAAGACAACGAGATAGCCACTAAGGACAAAGTGTTAAATAGACTGAAGGAAATAAGTAAGTAAATACTTTTTAATATATTAAAACATGCTGCTGTGTTAAGGTAGTATAACATTGTATGAAGAAAACCAAGTGTATCGCACATTACAGGTACCTAAAATTATAAAGAGGGACATCATTTAGAACATATTTGAGAACAGGATACTAAGTATTACAGGCAAAACAAATCTTAAAAAGAAAAAACTGTTCTCATCCAGTAAAGTTTTACTTTTTATTATTGTGTAATATTTTAAATTTTTTAAAATTTAAAATAATTTTTCAAAGTGGATTATTTTTGAAAAATTAAAAAGATATGGGTATATTTATTTTTCTTTAACTACCGTTTGATGTATAAATCAATTAATATTGGTGAGAAAAAATTTTAAGATTTGTTCGAAGAGATCGACGTAAATGACCGTGACCTGTTCTAAACGTTATATAAAGTTTATTTTTATTCAAGCTGTTATAAATGATATCACCTTTCATATTTTTAGATACGTTTAAACGTACCTCGTAAAAAGTAAATTTTGAATCACCCGAATGCTGTATAAAGCATTCTTTTACATGGTGCTTAAAAAGTATATTGTTCAATTTAATATTAAAACGAATAAAAAAACTGCCATTTTCGTATTTGATTTCTCCTATTTCGATGAAACTTAGTACTATCAAGAACACTTATTAAAACATAAAAATTCAAGTCGATTGTGGTGTATACTAACAAATATGAGGTGTGTAGTGACATGGGATAATATCTCAAGCGAGCGTACAAAATCAGCATTCAAAACTATTGTTTTCATACCCAAATAAAATCTGTTGATATTTTGAACATCATGAAAAAATTCTTCAATTACAGCAACTGTTTTTCATATTGCTTAGCTTACAAAACACGTTATTTAGTAAGCGAAGTTTTTGCTGAGTATTTAGTAAAGTTTTCACCTGTAGTGTGATTGTAAGGTTGACATGGATGGACATCGGTAAATCGACTCAGAAGGTGATTTTAAGGCAACTGGTATACATTAGGGTGGGTTTTAGACCTCCTGCCTGTGGTGGTATAAGGTATAAGAATTTCTAATAAACATAACTTAAATTAGAGATTAAAAATGTTGAAAAGATCATTCCTACGACAAAAATATATTTATATTAAAGTTCTTATATATTATGTTCTTATATGATTCACAAAATATTACGTCTGAATGTTTTCATTTACGCTATCTGGATCATTTCTAAAACACCTCTAAAAATGGAGATTTCTTTCAAAAGCATTATCAAAAAAATGAACTTCAATATATAATATGTAGAAACATATTAACACCTGGAATATGCATTTAAATAATTATTACATCTCTTTTCATTAGCGAAATATTAAGATTTCATTAACATATTTTCATTACTTTAACATGTAATTGTACATATTTCGTACATTTTTCAACATATATTGGGTTTTAAGGTATCATTGGAAAGGTCTATTCTGAAGCTATTGAAAATTACAGATAAATATCCCTTTAATGTAAAAGGGATATCAAAAGGTGATATACTTAAATATTAATGGCTTTAAATAAATTTTAGTGGTAAATTTAAATATCATTTTAGAGATAAAATAATATTAAACAATTTTTTTTTTATCAAGGCAAACAAAATTAATACGAATTTATAGATGATGCCTACCGTTACACAATAACAACAATAAGACGAGTTCATGAATGTTTTTCATATATGCAGTTTGAAAGCTGTATCAACCAAAAATAATCAACTGTTTAACTTGTATAGATTCGCATTTATTTTGACGTTTGTTATAATACAATTTTGCCGAATATAGACGCTACGTATATAATTTAAAAAAGAATTAAACCGAGTTCAGTTTTCTTGGCATAATAAAAAAAAAAAATAAATTAAAAATAGTAGGGAAATTTTTTATGAACACATTTCTGTAAAATTATAATTAAAATTAAAACATAAAGTTGCTATATATTTATTTAGTAAACTGTGTGTGTAAAGTCGACTGATAATAATTCAAACTTTGTTAGCATTATAGAACTGATAAATTTTCAATACATTCCTAGTAAGAAACCTTTATGATTTATTGAATTTTGATATATATTTTATAATAAAATTTCTGCAAAACAAATTCAGCATGTTGTCAAAACTGTTGAAAAATTTTTGACAATGACGTTTCAACCAGTTATACTTATTCTCTAGTGCTATACCATAACTTTAAAGTGTTTAGTAAATGAATTTAAAATAAGTCTGTCATTAGACAATGCTATTAAAGTCATAACGGAAAGGCAGCCAACTCATGGTTTAACACACAATTAAGCAATTTTCAGTATGATTCAGCTTCCAACTGGGATTTTAAGTAGAATTAAAAAAAAAACACTAAAATTTCATAAATTTAAGTGCTTTAAAAATTCCCGCGATAGCGGAACACGAAACATGGCAAACTTAACGGGCATTTAAGAGCGGACTCATCAAAAGCAATGAAATAACGCAAAGAATTCCATACTGCTAAAATTAAAAATTTCTAGAACCAACATATGCCATTACATTACCTTATTAAAGGAAGAAAAATGTTATTTAAAAGCCGCAGAAATAATGCTGCAAAATACAAATACAGTATCATGTACCTTATGCAAATGGCCAGAGCACTCAATGCAAGCGAAAACTATAAGCGAATTGTCACACCTATGAATTAGAATAAAAACGAAAAATAACTGCCTATTTTTATAAATTTTGCTTTATTATTTTCTACTACCTAATACTATCGGTTTTCATTCATTTCTTGAATTTATATATTCGAGTGGTCTCGTAAATGAAAAATTATTTAAAAATATTTAACAAACACTAATTATTTTTAAACTTGCTATTTTTACTAGTTTCACTTTAACTTAACATTTCCTATTTTACTCAAAAATTGTTGATTTGTAAAAAACATAGAAAAATAATACTCTAAGGTAAATTAATCTTATTACATTTATGCAAAACATTAGGCAATAATCCATTATATATAGCAGTTCCATTATAGTCTTCAAAGGATTATTGGTTGGTGTTTTACTAAAGTTATATAAAAGTCCACTTTACCTCTATTGAATTTATATTTAATATAATTTAAAACGTATTAAATGTATATTTAATAAAATTTAATTTTTTTTATTTTCTGGAATTTCCTTAATATGTTCTTGTTTTCTAAAATGTCTTTAAGTTTAATTTTACTTTTTTATAATCTACAAGACGAAAACACACTTAGTTTCTAACTAATATATCACGTTTTTAATACAAACTAACTTGATAGCTCAATTTTACACTTCGTTTCATATTCTAAGATGTCAAAGTCAAATAAATTGCGGTTGGGCTCAATTTATTATCTTTCGTTTCGTTTTTAGGTAAATTATATGTATCAGCTTAAAGCAGTCGTTTTTATTTTATTTTATTTTATTTTTTACATATACATACGCAAGTTATATTTTTATGAGTATATATTTTTTCCCAAATACTTTATGAAATTTTTATTTTTCTTTTTTCCTGAGAAATGTTTACATTTCATGAAATATTAACAGTTTTTTGAAGAAAACTCGGATATAACACAGTTAAAATAATAGCACCGTCAATAGAAATTATCAAAAAAAATTAATATTTAAATTTTTTTTGTAGTAAAATTATATCAAATGGTAATTTATATCAATTTATATTATATTGGCTACAATAAAGAATCATCTTCATATTTATTAGTTAAAATAGGTAAACTGAAACATTAGATTTTTATGCTAAAATTAGGAATTGTATTGATTGACTTATCAAAAATGAACAAAAGATTGAATATCGTTGGTGCTGACTCACCATTTCAGCTTAATACGCCATTACAGAATTTGACGTATTGTGTCTCTTAAGGAGCAGAAACAATATGTAGAAGTGATAAGCCTTTATAAAAAACTTACGCGCGTAGTCAAAAAAGTTACCACCTTTACAATACGACACGATTCTACAGAGGTAGAATTTACAAAGTCCACCTTACATTATCTAGTATTGAGCTGGCGATACATTTCTTGGTCAAACAAGTTTTAAATTGTATAATTTGAAAGCAAGAGATCACATTAATGTGTTAGAAGGATAATTTAATTATATGTGTTCAAAAATATTCAAAATTGAAATAAAGAAAATTATTATAAAATATAGTGATTCTGTTACTATACCAAGGGGCTCATTAATGAAGAAAAACTATGATGTATTCCTCTAACCATAAATACTTGATGAAATCATAATTTCATAATATTCGAAGGAAATTCGTTTAATATAGGTGCCAGTAACCTGAAATATGGAAGTTTATTGTAATACATGCGGTTTTGAAGCAGTAAGGCCTTGTAATGAGATGGTCGCCACAGTCCTCAGATAATTAAAAACATATGGTCAGAATTGAAGAAAACTGTCATCGAAATCAAAAAAAGACCGGAAAGGATTTTTTTTGCTAATGTGTGATGGTATTTGGCATACAATTTTTATCTAAAAATTTCAAAAATTTTAAGATTCCAGGAGATATCATAATCAAGCGTTAATGCTAATATTAACTTAGACTTCAAATTTAATAACATTATTATTATTTTTTTTTTTTTTTGGTAATTTACAATTTATTTTATCGAATTTAGATTTTGTGTTATTTTTTCACTGCTCATTCATTCATTCATTTTTTTTTACACAGAGAAAACAGTTTCGTTATGATAACCGAATTTTTTGCCAATCGATTTCAGTCGGTTGCATGTACTGTTCTAAAATTCGACTACCACAACCTTATAATTCGATACTTCCAACTGAATAAAAGAATTAATTTGATTAGTGTAACTTGTTATACATTAGGCTAACTCAAAAAAGTACGAAATATAAATTGTATTAAAAAAATTAAATTTTATTATATCTTACTAATAAAAATATTAAAAAAATGCACTAGGGTTGATTATTAATTGAAGTGGGAAAATAGTTCAATATAAATCGAAAAAAATGGCTATTGGTCGGAATTTGATAGAAGGAAACTAATTTTGTCACAAAGTTTCACCTAGGAGTATTGTTCACGCTGCATATCGCTTGTGCGATACACGAAAAAGGTTGCAATAAATATTTTGTTTATATATCTGTTCATATATATCGTACATACTTTGGTTACAGTATTTATAAATTAAAAAACAGTTTAACAATGTCATCCGAAAATATTGCGAGGACAAAAAAAAAATAAATTGAACTTAAAATGATAATGGCACATAAACGTATACTTCGGCGAAATTTTAAGAAATCCTAAAATCTTTTAACAGGTACGATACATAATAAATGAGATATATGCAAAGAAATGATGTAATGAATGTGTTATAAGAGTTCTTTAAAAATATTGCTAGTTTTAAGTTGCTTACTATTATTTCTCATAATATAAAAACAGCGTAGTTGTTAGCTTAAAATTTGTTTAATTCCAAGATGAAAAGAGCATATAATTGCTCAGAGAACTATTGTATTAGCAACTTGTAACGTAAAAGAAAACGGAATTATTACGCATCACCTAAAGGTAATAAGGATATTGTAAATATAGGTACTCGTATACTTAATGCATATTTTCTTAACAACAACATACTTATTCATAAATCCGCAAAAGCAGGAATATTTATTTTGATGCTAGTACTACGTAATTTGTTATAAAATTATCAACATTTTTTTTATATTTATTAAAAAATGTCAAAAAATAAATAAACATTGCTTGATAAAAACAATAATTTTTTGTTATTGTACCTGAATAATATTGATTGGATTAATTAAAAATATAGTTAATTTTTAAATGTTCACAACACAGAATATTTTTTAATTGTAACTACAAATATTTAGTGGTAATATTTGAAATTGTTTCTTCCGAATTTTCTTAACTTATTTTTACCAATCGCAACTGATTGCAATAAAAACAATTGTGGTAACTGCAATTCTGATATAATGATACTTTTATATGACTTTGTATAGAAAATTAAATGCTCTAATTAATTTTTTATTAAAATTTTAAAACTTGAGTACAGTTTATTAAATATTAATATTAGTAACCGTTTTTCAACTAATCTTTTTTGTGTGTTTTGTTAAGTTAGTGAATTTTCGTAAAAAAATCGAAAATAAATCTAACAGTTATAGTGTAATACTTGTTTAAAATAAAATATATCATGCGCTGCTATTTTATTGATCGCAGCTGTACATACTTAAAAAAAATATTTAGTTGTATTCTGCCTATAAATAAAAACTTTACGTTGTTTAGTGAGAAGTAAAGAAGAAATAAAGGACGTTTCAAAACTTAAAATTATTTATTTCTTTTCACATAGGCATGGTGATGAAGTAAATTACAAATAAATTAATGGTAAATATTATTATAGATTTCTAAAGTAACCAAGCATTTCCAATGTGGTGTTGTTAACGTTATAGATGTGCAATAAAATTACCAATGAAATGTTTGTAGTAGCTATTATAAGCTTTGATTGATATCATAAGTTTACAAATTCCGGTCAATTTTTGGACATGAGCACTGAATTCAAATACGGCATTTGTTTCTCAAGATTAGCTCTAGTTTTCCGGTTATAGTAAGTTGGCAGCAATGCTTTGTCATAACGAATTTCAGATGTTCATTTTAATCGTATTCAAAAGGTTGAATTATATTGCCGACCGTCAAAAATTATTAAAAAGTATTACAAGGACGATTTTAAGCGTATTTATTATATTTACAGATGTTATATACTCGGGAAAAGCGGTAAATTGAAGTCAAATGTTAAGAGGTGATTAAGAAGTATTTTCAGTTCTTGGTAAATATGTTGCACTAACTGAACTAAATGAACTAAAACAATTAGCAGAGTTGATCGCATTATGGTTGCAAGAGTAAAAAATGCTTAACAAACTTACAAACCAAAAATGAGGCACTATTTTCTATTCTCAAGGGAAAGATAATATATACTTCTGTGATGAAATCAATGCCTTATTTAACTTGGTGAATACACCATGTGATATTTTTGAGGCGAAACACAAAACGTCTCATTTTCACCACTTCTAAGCTTACATAATACTACCAAAAACATCTTTTCACATAGAACTTTATCGTATTGAAAACTTCTTCAAAACATTTAGCTGCTTAGGATAAAAAGTATTTGTCAATCCTAATATTCGAAAACCAAATACCATTGGAATCTTAAAAAAATGTAATTTGAAACAAATAATGCAGAGCATATTGCAAAGCTACTAAAAGATTGGAGCTCGAATATAATTTAAACTTATTTTTTTTTAATTCTCGTTTTGCTTTTTCACTTAAAACTTTGGCGGTACGGGTAAAGAGAGAAGAGAGCAAATATACTAAGATTTTCTGGCTATTCGCTTACTATATTATTTTTTGTCTTCAAATTTCGAGCTTATTTAAGAAAAACAAAATTCAAATTAATTTAATTTGTTTTCAATACTGTTTGAAAACTTAAACATTTTATACATAAAAAATAAAATTTCATATTCTAGTACTAAATTTATAAAATCAATTATATTTTTTATTGAAATCGGACGTATCACTGAATTATTAAAATTAAATATTCAAATTCGTAAATGTTTTATCGAAAAAGAATTTTTTTTTTTCTTATTAAATTATTTTTACTATTTATAAATTTGAATATTTGAAAATTATACATTATACCAAATCGATCTAAAAAAAAAATGTTTCGAAAGCATTTTATTTTTAAAGGAGTATAATTTCTAGTTGGACGATTTGGAATTACGAATTCGATCTTACGAAGCAGGAACTCAGAATTAATTGAAACATTTACTAAATTAATTACAAATGAAATATTCATATATTTTCTCCTACTTTCAAGAGTATTGAGATTAATAAGCTGTAATCGACTTTCATATGATAGTAAATTAATATTAGGATTCCATGGAATATTACGAAGACAAAATAAGAGAAATTGTTTCTGGACCGATTCAATTTTCTTTATATGAATTTCGTATTGAGAATCCCAGATCAGGGAAGCATATTCCAGGATTGGTCTTACAAAAGATATGAATAATTGCTTGGAAGCATAAGGATCGTTAAACTCTCTTCCCCAGCACTTGAGAAAACCTAGAACACCTTTTACCTTATTAACGATTTGCAAAACGTGGGAATTAAAGGATAGTTTATAATCAAGCAACATACCCAGATCAAGAAATTCTTCGACTAGATCAAGTTGATATTCATTTATTGTGTATCTACAGAGTACTGTACTTCTTCTGTAGAACATCAATTGTTTACACTTTCTTAAACTCAGATACATTAGTGCTTGATATCTAATGACTTTGATGTGAATGGTAAGAAGCGTTCCGTCAAAAATGTTTGAAAATGAAGAATTGGAGATTGTCACAAAGTCTCAAAGTCTATAAGAAGTGCTTGCAGAATTATTGCGTGACATGTAACAATATTTCGTTCATCCAAAAGCAAGGAAATTAGGTGCCATATGGGCAAAAGCCTAGAGACGACGAGGAGGCTTAGCATGTCTGAAATGCTCCACGAAATCAAATCCTTTTTGCATCGAATTGTTACGGGCAATGAAAAGTGGATACATTATGATAGTTCAAAGAGCAAAAAATCATTTATGAAGCTCGGACAACCAGAAATATCTAAATGAAACGGTCATGGGTGGAGACCTGTATCGAATACAATGTTTTGGTTTGGAGAGAGCATAGAACGAAAAACTGTTCGTGAAGCTATCTCTAAGGAAGAATATTTCTAAACTAACTCACAAGATAATATGTATAGGGGATAATAAAACAATATTATTATATTTATTTTATGTGGTAAAATACATTTTAATAGTTATTAGGAAAATCTGTAAGGAAACTCCTCCTTCTTACTTACCTTCGAATGTCTTCAAATATTGCGTTTCATATTTTTTGATTTCATAATTTTTATAATTTCATTTTTTATTTTACTGAAGTTGTCAAAATGCATAACACTGTTTTTGCTTTTTGTATTGGTTTTAAAATCATTTTTAACTAACCAATAAAACATAATGTTAAAATCTAATAATTTTTTTTTTAATAAAATTTTATTTACAAGCAAATAATGATTTATTAAAAAAGATTTTATCCATATTTTTTTGTGTACTATAAAATTTATATTAAATAAGCATCATAAAACATAGAATGATGACTCAACATTTCACTTAATACTACGCTTGTGAAGGGTATATAATATTCAACATAGCCGAAAACGGAACTGTTTGTTTAAATTTTCAAGCAGAAAAGTTGTATTTTCCCATCAAAAAATTGAGTCTTTTTGTACAATAATAATTTGAACATTATATTATTTTGTGTAACGCTCTGTTGGTTTGATAAATAATTCATTTTATTCGTTTTCAATTGCGTAGCATATTATTAACATTTTTTTTTGTAAAATAGCAAGAGATATACTAGAAAGCAATTCAAAGTACATATTTAACAAGTAATTTATATTGTTGTTATTTTTTTGTTGTTGCTTTCTCAACAAGTAAATATTTAAAATAATACAAATTTTAATAATTATTACTTATTGTCTTTCACAAGTGTATTTTTAATATTTGAAGGATTTCTCTATATAACCACTAAACATTTATTGTTAAGTTTTCACTCTTTAAAGGCATTGCATTAATTTTATTGTAGTTTATAGTATTTAATATAATATTTAATAAGCACACTTCGGTTGGTAAACATGCACAGAAAATAGTTGTTATAAAAATTTTATTAATAGTATTATTGAATTCATTTAGCGTACAATAAAAAAATCCAAATCTTATTTCATTTATTGTCATATCTCAAATATATATTATTTCGTATTTATTTTTTGATGCTTCAACAGAATATAATTTTGAGAAATTATCTTTCTTAATTCTTTCGTGTAATAGTAATAGTTCAGTCAAATTAGGGTTTGACCACAGAATTTAAAAGAGGGAAGCATATAGCTTTGTTTTGGAGTTTTATATATTCTGGTAAAAGACATCGATAATTACATGTATGCTACGCAAGTCATTCGTGGTTGAAAACTAAAGAAAAGGTTTTTGCAAATGTATATTTCTCTTATTATGTTTCTCAGGTATTTGGATGTCATTACAACATTTATGGACCACAAAATTTCTTAATATTTTGATACAGCAGTTTTTATGTGTTATCATCAGTTCTGGAGTTATAGCGTAGCATTTGAAGATCAATTTAATGTTTCTTAGTTAATTAATATAGTTTTATTATATGCTTTTTAGTTATTTTGTGATGGCTGAATTTTCTTTAAAGAATCGATCTTTTATACGAAAATTTTAAATCCACCATAACCATGAAGGTTGTTATTTTATGATTACTGCATTTCTCGTTGTTAACATAAAGGTTAACAAATTTTTATGAAAAACTTTGTTAACCTTTATGTTAAGATCCAAAAACCTATATACATCCATACAACATACTTGGATACTCCAAGTTCGGAAGGCTCTTAACCGGCTCCTATCATAATTTCAAACAGTTTTTTTGTCTAGAATGATCTCTGTAAAACTATCTTTCAGAAAAATATAAAATTTTAATTTGAAGGGAATGAGTGGCGGCGATATAATAACTTGGAGTCAAAATATACTATTTAAAAATTAGGTGGCACCCTTCTAAAAACACCTTTTTTATTATTAACTTTATTGAAATCTTTATAAAATAATTAATTAATTACATTTTTATGAGGATTTTCTTAAAATTATTACAACAATTAACATCTAAATAATTAAATGAAGAAATTACTAATATCACAGTATTAAGCAAAAGTTGTAAAAAAAAACCTTACACATACTTAAAAGTTATGGGAAATTAAAAAAAAAAAACATCAGTTATACTCTTTAAGTAAAAAACAGCCTTAGTGATTGTTTTGCAAATTTCTTATTATTTCATATGTAGACATTCCGCATTTTTCATTAATTGACAGAGTCAGTTCCCTTGCAAATGAATTAAACATTTTATGCTTAAAGTTTCTATTCAGTAGATCAGTAGAATATCTGGGGTATAGGTTATGAGATTTTTATTTTGTATTATCTGTAATTTTCTTGTGTAAATTTTAGTAGCTTTATTTAACCAGGCTTGGCATCAGTAGGTCAAAATTGGTTGAATACACATTTTGTAAATAAGGATCTTGTTTCTTAAATTAAGTTTAGATCTTCTGTTGAGTAAGGGGTAAAGTGCACGGCTGCATTTGATTGCTTTATCACAAACATACTGTATGTGTTGTTTAAATGATAGTTTTTTATCTAAGATAATTACTAGATATTTGATACTATCCTGCAGAGGAATAAAAACTCCCCTAGAATATAAAGGTTTTGTGGGAATACGCTTCTGTGCTCTATTATATGGAAATATAATAGCTTGTATTTTACTAACATTAACTTTTATCTTCCATTTATCAAAGTATTTATAGGTAGATTTTAAACTATCTTCCATTTTTTTGATTATTGCGTTTGACACCTTACCGCAGCAAATAAAAGCACTGTTGTCAGCGTAAAAAGCTACTTTTAGGTTCCTGCGAAGAGTAAATTCAATATAAATTGAATAAATAGTAGGTGATAATACCGATCCTTGCGGCAAACCCGCAGGGTTTTGTCTATCACTAGATAGCGTGTTATCTATAGATACAGCAAATGAGCGCTGATCTAAAAAACTCTTTATTATCTTCTGCAAGTACGTTAGATAATTGAAAGAATTTAGTTTAAAAAGCAGGCCTTCATGCCATATTGAATCGAAGGTTTTTTTCATTGTCAAGAAAAATTACTCCAGTGCTCTTTAGATTTCTTTTGTTTGATTCAATAAAATTAACGACTCCTTTTAGTTGATATACTGTAGAGTGCTCCTTGCGAATTCCAAATTGTTTAATGTTAATAATATTATTTTGTTGTACAAGTCTAAAATTCTCTTATTAATTATACATTATTCAAAAGACTTAGGATGCTGATTGGTCTATATCTAGATGGTAATTTAGGATCCTTTATTAGCTTAGGAATTGGGATAACTTTTGCCTTCTTAAAAATCGTTGGAAAATAACCTTCTATTAAACAAGAGTTAAAAAGTTTACTTAGTTTTAAAGATAATGCTATTAATGTCAATCTAAACCGGGGGATTTATTATTTTTCAATAAAAGTACAAACAATTTAACTTCATCTAAATTGGTAAGCTCTACGTAGGATATGTGAAGAATTGTATCGTTAAGATCATGAATGAATCTTTAGACAGTTGTGTCCATAGGAGAATAATTATATAATGTAATGGTGTGAGAATTACCAAATCCATCTGCTATTGATTTAGACTTCACCGTTTATGAAGATCAGTAAAAGACATTTTGTTTCCTTTAAGGGCTTTTTTACTTTCCAAAATTTTTTAGAGACCGAGGGCAAATTTGAAATAAATTTTAACCAGGATTCATTTCAGCCTTTATTAAGGTGGAAATCAATAAGTTTGTTTAATAGCTTCAAAATACTTTTCAATTGATTTTTATAATTAAAATCGCAACATATTTGAACTTTACGTTTGTATTTATTTCTCTTACTAATTAAGATTTTACTAATATTAGGGATTTTTATGACCGAGAGGTATTTTATTAAACGCTTCTTTGACTATAGATATTACTTTGTTAAAATAAAAATCTATATTACCTGAACTAGTAACACGTTGGTCAATGTTCTGACACCTAATTTCATTTTCCAACCAGTTTTTGATTGCTGACCAGTTTGGGCGATAATACAATGGAAATGAAAATGTCATATTTTGAACTCGTCCAGAAATAACGCAAGATATAGGTGCATGGTCCAACTGTAAAACATTTGGATGCGTCTCAAGGTATGAAAAATGGAGACATGATTTAAATAAAAGAATGTATATTCTAGACGGTTGAAAGGGGTTGACATTTTATCCAAAGCGAGTGTATTCATTTGAGTAATAAATGTGGTAGCTGGATTGAAGACAGTGGCTGTAGAGATCATTACAAATCTAATTATTTGACATACAATTCCAATGTGTTTGTTGGGCATTCAGATCACCGAAAATAAAATAGTCATTTGAAAATGAAGTTAATTTATCCAAATCTGCTTTAAAATTGGTAGTATAAACTGTATTATACGCTGAAGTAAATACATCTGGCTTACACTGAAATACTTTCAACAGTACTTGTTTTTATTTTTGGAAATGACGTATACTTAATATTACCTTTAATTACAATTAAAACTTTCCCGCCATGAGTAGATCGATCCTCTTCAAAATTTTATAACCACCAAGTTAAAATTTGTGGTACAGTTTCAAAAAATCTCATTTAAAAGGAGAATATCGTATTCCAGCAGCTGCTGACTCAGTAGTTATATCTTGGACATTTCAATGCATAACATGATTTCATTGGAAATGTCATAATTATTATTTTTGTCGTAGCTCTTTGCTTTAGTTACCTCAGAATATAAATTACCAAAATCGACGGAATTGCGAGTATTATTATAGGGTTCTTGTCTTGGCAATTGCGGAAAATCATGATCGTCTTCTTTAAAATATGATACATTAGTTCTTCTGCTAGTCAACCTGGTTTTGATGTCACTCGATGACGGATTTCTGAACATTCTTGATGACTTGGACACTTTGGGTCGGGTCATCAGCTCTGTAGTTAACGTTTTTTGATGCAGTTGTAGCACTTATAAATTATACTACCATTACTATTAATTTGTTGAGTTAACAAACTGCATAATCATGGTTTCCGGCGCATGCTGAACACACTACGATACGGTTACAATTTTTAGCTCCATGACCATATATAGCACACTTTGAGCATTGTGTGGGACTTTTAGTGCAATTTAGAGGTTTTCTCCAATACACAGAAATATTAGAAATATTAATGCTTACCGGGTTTATATTCAGCGAGCTAACAAATTCTTCGCTAATTATCTTTGTGTCCAGTTGTGGCAGGCCAAATAAAACCAATTTAAAAGTTTTTGCATCCTTTAACTCAAAACTTCATTATACAGCAATAACGAGTTTGATACAATTTTCGTACCAATAGACATTCGTTTATAAGTATACTTATCCCCAATTAATCCGATCACAGTTGAAAAACTGATTCACAATTATTGGTGGAATCTTTTCTCTGAAAGCAATTGCTTCTTCTTCGTCTTCAAACAGAAGCAGAAACCTGTTGGCACTAGCTCTGAGACCGTCTAAATTTTTGGCATCTTGAATTTAGGGCTATTGCCCCAAATTTCTAAAAAAACACCTTTAGCTTTTGCTATAAAAGATTTTTGTCATTTTTTCTTCTTCGGAATATTATAGCAAATAACACTATCAACGAATGTATGAATTTTTTAGTAAATATGACCACTTCAACTCAAAATATTATATTTTAAAAACTAAATACACCCCCGGGTATAGTGGATATAAATGTAAGTGGTACTGTTCAAAAAAAAAACGTACAATTTTGCCTATAAACTATTTTTAAAATTTTTTTCTTCCAAATGTTATAGTATTATTGGTAAACATCTGAATTACCAAGTGAATATGATGTTTAGAACCCAAAATATTATATTTCAAAAATGGAAACATACCCAGGTATGAGGATTAAATCCGTCGTATCTCAGCTAAAATGCGTTTAAATAGAAAAGGACGTTATTTTTTTATCATTTAATTTTCCTTTCAAAAAATAATTTTTTTACCAGGAAATTAAATACTCTTTCTAAAAACCGATTTTATAAAGAAAATTATAAATCTGTAGTAACTGCGCTAAAAGGCGCTTAAATGAATTTAAAATCATTCAAATTTCCATAAAAAAAACTAGTTTTCATAAGAAAATTTTAAATAGCCATAAATTGGCTAAAATGCATTTAATTAGAAAAATATTTTTATTTTGAGTTCAGTAAATTTTCCTTCAAAAAATATATTTTTATATAAGAAGATAAATGGATATCATCACCTGGTAACGAATTTGCATCACCAGTATCCGTTTCCACTTATTATCGACATTGAATAATGGGTTCGGAATATAAGATACGAATCGGAAAAGTACATAACAATACCAAAAATAGCGAATAAAATAGCTTTCTTTAAGAGGAATTTAAAATCAACTCAAAAGGAAAAATTTATATTAGCGACATGAAGCGACAAAAGAATTCATACGAAAATACAAGGATAACATAATAATAAAATCGTCGGATAAAGGAAATAAGACAGTCATAATATACAAACGCGAATATATGATTATATATATTGGAAGACAAGAATACATACAAACAAATTAGAATCCTT
Organism: Protocalliphora azurea; assembly: GCA_932274085.1. Classification (NCBI taxonomy): domain Eukaryota; kingdom Metazoa; phylum Arthropoda; class Insecta; order Diptera; family Calliphoridae; genus Protocalliphora; species Protocalliphora azurea. The sequence goes on from OW026519.1 coordinate 40,311,635, forward strand.
TCAGCGAAAGAATAACTATTTAGTCGCACAATTATTTAAACTTATCTTAATTATAAAATATAAGAAGACAAGCATTATAACACATGCGGCAGCGGCTGCGGAATTATATGGTCTACCAAAAATCCATAAGCAGGACACAGCTTTTAGGCCATTATCGGCATCGGCGAGAGTACCGTGCTATAACTTTTCTCAGTATGTTGAAAACATGAAGAATATTATTCCCCATATAAAATATACGGAGCTCCTTGAAGCTGAAGTGTAGAACAAAGGACATAAAATTCGAAGATAACGGAATTATGGTATCATTCGACGTGGTATCACTGCTTACAAACATACCCATACATATAGCGATTAAGAACATATTTGACAGCCGGGAAATAATAAAGGGGCATACAGTAATACCAAGGCAGACATTTTTGAAGATTCTTCAGTGTTGTCTGACCGAGAAGAATTATTTTATATTTGACAAAAAATTTTACCATCAGCTATAACCAACAATTTTGGATATTGGAGAATTGAAACTGAGAAATATGGGACTTACGTTATTAACAAAATACGTGGATGACTTTCTTGCAGTCATAAGAAGAACTGACAACGAAACGATATTGGCAACGCTTAACAAATATAACAGTAGAATTCAATTTAGAATCTAACGAGAGGAAAACATGGTTATTCTTCATCTGTACAAATTGGTACACCAAACCTACACCTTCAGGCAGAATGATTAATTATAATTCAACACAACCGATGAAGATAAAGAGTAACACTGCGAAAAATTTAATAATGAAAGTCTTGGATACCAGCAATAACAAATATAGAATATCGAATATGGAAAAAATAAGGAAAGCACTAATTGCGAATAATTACCCAACATACATAACAAACTTAAAAGCGAAAAACAAGAATAAAAAAAAACGGAATCAACGAAGGTTTTTTACAGTGTACTATACATTCCCATATTAACGGAGACAAAAACATTAAAGGGATTGATCACAAAAGAAACAACAATAAAAGCTCATAAATCAAATAAAACAATAACAAAATAGAATGTAAGGGATGTGAAAGGGAGAGATGTAACTTTTTTTACATTGGAACAAGGGAGAGAAAATTGAAGCCGAGAAGAAATTAATCCAAATAAACAGCGTTGTTAATTTCCCCAAAAAAGTTTTCTGTCAAAAGTACTTCAAAGTACTATTTTATATACTTACAGCTCCCAGAATTAGAGGTCATCAGTGATTTTTTTTTAGTTTTTAGTTGTTAATATAGTTAAAGAGATTTAAAAAAAGTAAAGTTTAGAAAAACTTTTACAAACATATAAACAAATTTTGGTAAATTTTCTACTGACCCTATTTTTTTCAGCACTGAAAAATGAATAATTGCGCTTGAGACGATGCACCGTTATTGGAATAATAGTAAAGGATATTATTTTTGAATAGGTTTATGTACGTATTCGCAATGATTTGGCGCGAAAAGTTCTACTGTTTTACACAAAAATTTTTTGAAAACTCAAAAAGTATAAAATAAGTATGCTTGACCCTTTTTTTGTACATAACTGTGTGGCTAGACATATGAGTAATATTTATTGTATATATCAATTTATTACTCGCACTAACAAAATATGACAAAGTAAAGTTTTATTTTGTTATTTCTCTTACATGCCTATCAGTGTTGCCAGTTTAGCCTTTTTAAGTCTACATTTAACTTTTTCATTTTGCTTTTAGCCTCAACATTTTCGTTTTTAGCTTCTAGCTGTTTTCTAGCCTTTCTTGATTCTTGAAAGGCTAAAATGTTAATATTTCAACAACGAAGAAAAAAATTTTTATTCTATTTTTTATTACAAATTTTATTTTTAGAAGCATATTCGTGCAAATAATGGAGATTATTTGTATTTAACAAAAAATATTTGCCTGCGGCACTTCTTTCTACAATACAAAACAACTTAACTTTTTTATGGGCTTAAAAAATTTAACATTATAATTATTTTTTAATATACTTCATTAACCATAGAAACTATTTACGAATATAATTAAAAAAAGTTATAACATCGAAAAATTATCAAAAAATGATCCAAAGTTTTACAAATGCTTATTCAAAGAGAAATTTTGGTTCAAAAATTACGAAAAATCACTTAAAAACAATTAGTCGTTTTCAATATGAAAATCGAGGAATCACTTGTTTCGCTGAATGTAAGTAAGCTCCTTGTTGAGTGGATAATTCTGATGCTTAGCAGCAGAGTTATCAACTCAAACATGGGAGGCACTTATATGAGGAAACTCGTGACTAGGGGCACACCGCAAGGGGGGGTCCTTTCTCCATTACTGTGGCTCTTGGCCGTGAACGTCATTTTAAGACAGTTTGATGCTATGGGACGGAAGATTGTGGCCTACGCCGATGACGTTGTTTTACTGGTCTCTGGTAAGTTTTTATCTACGATCAGTGAGGTCATGCAGACAGGTTTACGTGATCTGTCCCTTTGGGCCAACAGTAAGGGATTAGGGGTAAACCCCGGAAAAACGGAGCTAGTTTTGTTTACTAGGAAATACAAGGTTGAGCATTTTAGCTTGCCAGTATTGAACGGGATTGAGCTTGTATTGTCAAGTGAGGCCAAATACCTGGGTGTGTACTTGGACAGTAAATTGTCTTGGAGGAGAAACACTCAGGAGAGGGTCAAGAAGGGACTCAATGCCTATTACACCTGCAGGAACTCTATAGGCAAGAATTGGGGTCTTAAGCCGCAAGTTGTATACTGGATTTACACTTCGGTTGTTAGACCTATTCTTACTTATGGCTGTACAGTCTGGTGGAAGGTATTGAGTAGGGAAACGTACAGGAAACTTCTCTCTAAAGTTCAGAGGTGTGCTTCAATTGGCATCTCAGGTGCCAGGAAAAGTACACCTCAGGCGGCGCTGGACATAATCCTCCACCTTCTTCCAATTGAGGAATTCGTGAGGGGTATGGCTGTCCGTGGCCTATTTAGATTGAAGGAACTGGGTTTATTAGGTTCCTCTAGAGCGGGGCATGTCAGCATACTAGATGAAGTCAGATTCAACGGTCGGACACTATCCTTGGCTGAGCCTACGGATTATGTCGGGACCACGATTGACTTCGGGGCTACTCCCGCTTTGGTGTTACCTAGCAGGGATCTTTGGGATGGAGTAGAAAAGCTCTATAGGGGGTGCGCGGTCTTCACGGACGGTTCGAAAATGGAAAGTGGCACTGGTGCAGGTGTATACTTTATGGGAACTGATATCAGACGATCCTACAAATTGTCTGACAGTTGTAGTGTCTTTCAAGCAGAGATTCTTGGCATCTATAAGGCTCTCGGCTTGATTGAAGGGAATGTTGAACGGGGATCTGAGATTACTATCTATGTTGATAGTCAGGCGGCGTTATTGGCTCTGACTAGTCATTTTGTTAGGTCCAGATTGGTACTTGAGTGCAGAAGGGAATTTAGAAGGTTAATGGATTCCTATATGATGAGACTATGTTGGGTTCCTGGTCATTGTGACATTCTTGGCAACGAAATAGCCGATGAGCTAGCTCGCAGTGGCTCGGAGCTAAATAGGTCTTTCATAGAGTCATCTGTTAAGATTCCAATTGGGTCCTTCTTTAGGGCCATAGGGGAGTGGACTCTGGACAACACGAATCGAGCCTGGAATGACAGATCGGACTGCAGAGTTTCTAGGGCATTATGGCCTAGCTTGAAACTGGCGGATTCCAAGCATCTTCTAGGTATGAGTCGTGGTAGTCTTAGAGTCATAGTAGGTATGGTAACGGGTCATTTCTCAATAGGGAATATGATGAGTAAGTGGGACATTGGCGCATCAGACTTTTGTAGAACGTGCGACGATGTTGAGGAGCTAGAGACAGTGGAGCACATACTCTGTCACTGCGTAGGGCTTCAGCGTAATAGGTTGAAGTGGTTTGGAAGCCATACACTACATGAACTAGGTGAGGTTAATGGCAAAGGACTTGTCAACCTCATAGGGTTTGTAATGGGGATAAAATGGCTTAGGAACAATCATAACTGATTGATTGGGTATAGGTTCCACTTTTCTATTTTTTCTTCTTCTTCATAAAGGGATCACAATGGGCCGTTTGGCCTCTGGGTGTAGGCGTGAATGCGCCGCCCTTTTCAACCTAACCTAACCTAACCTTTCAATATGAAATACAATCCTAATTTGTGTGGGAATTTTTTCCTAAATTTTTAATCGGGTCATTTTGCTGGCAGCCGTTCTGTTTTATTTATAAATTTATTCAAATGTCTTAAATAAAATATCAAAAACTAATTAGAACGAGAAAAAATAACTTCTTAATTAAAAGAGTGTTAACTTTTTGTGGCCTTATTTTTCGCCAAACATCGCCTTTTTTAGTTCAATTTAGCCTATTTTTTTTATCTCCTGACAACACTGATGCCTATTTACAGAAATACACAAATTAAGAAAATTAAGACCTGGTATGTAGATAGTCATAAGAGTTGTTTAATTGAAAATAAAAACATTTTGTTATTGAGAGAACAGTGCATACACAAATATTTAAAATCTTTGAGGGCCATGAAGTGAAAATGCAGTTCTAGGTAATTTTCATCTCATTTTGCCGTCCTTTTTGCGAATTATCCATTCTTCTATAAAAATTTTATACAAAATTTTTTATCTTTTTTATTAACAGACAAGAAAAGTCATAATTTTTTACTTTACATATATAGCATGATAAACGAATTTTGTGAGTATGTTACCAGAATACGGAGTTATGACCGAATCACGTGAATAATCATAAATTTTAGCCGCAAAAAAATTGTGACCATTTTAAAACTTTTTCTATGAATAGACATGTTAATCTATTTAGAACTTGATGCAATTTAATCCCATCGTCATTTTTACACCAGGATATACTATCTTATTAAAAATTACAGGATATAATATCTTATTAAAAATTTTGTATATATATTCAAAAAAAAAAAAATAATAATAATAATAATAATAATAATAAAAAATAAAATAAAAAAAAACATGTTTGCTAGAACATATTTCATAAATTCAAATACATTTTAATATAAGGGAAATTGTTGTAGGTATCGAAATGATTGTTTAATACTTGTTTTGACGTATTTAATTGAGAGTTCAAAAACACAAATTCTAAGCAAATATATATGTATAATTTTTTTTACTGTCACTGAATTTTAGGTTGTTTCAAATATTTGTATACATGTTTAAAACTTATTGTTCTATCCATGGCGTAATCAGTACAAGGTGTTATTATAAATTCAGCTGTTTATTTTTTGCTTCAATTTTTAATGTAAAACTGAAATGTCAAACTTTTTTTACGTTTTCGTGTATTGGTTTGTTTACAAATAAAAGTAAATTTTTTCGGTGGTGAAATTTTGTAATTTTAATTAGAAAAAAGTGCTGCAATTTATAAAACCAACAATTTATTATTTTTACTTTTCAATTTCAACAATCTTGTTTACAATTTGCACGTGTTTTTTTTCTTTGACGTTTCAGGCTTATTTAAAAAGAAAAAAATGGTTGCTATTATTGCATTGTTGCAGTTGTTGCCTTTATAAATATACCTTGTAAAATTATTGTACCATGGTGCTACCCTAAACTTATCTTAATGAGTTATACAAAACTTTTCCTTTATTATATTTAGAACATTATGAGGTTATTTATTAAAAATATTATAGACCAAAAACGAAAGTAAAGTTAAGGCCAAAAATTACATTTTCGAAAACAAAGACCTTTTAAATAATGCGACATATGTAAGTACAGTTTTATCTTGCTTAGTAAAACTCTTTAAACATTTAAGATAGTTTCATACTTGGAAAAGTTGCAAGCACCGAAATCATCATATAGTCAGACAGATATTTTTGGCTATTTCATCTCCCATATATCCATAACTAAAAAAGTGCAAAAAATATAGATAAAAATGAATTTTTAATGCCAAAAAATACTTTCAGTTTGCAAGAAGGTGCAAAAAGTGCTAAAAAATATTTAGTATTATTTTTCACAAAAAAGTGCTAGAATTGCACTTTAAATACCGTTATGGCAACGCTGAATAAAGTATTCTAATAATGCCTGTCAAGGAAAAAATTTAACCTTTAAATTTTTTTTTTTTTCATAAAATGAGAACCTACAACTAAAACTCAACTAAAACTTTATTTAAATAAATTGTAATTTATTTACATTAAAGATAAAATAACATTTATGTTATTGTCACCACACATTAGTTTTTGTACAGTACTTTTATAAACATTAGAACAGGCTCTACTTTACTTATTCCGAAAATCGTGATAGTTTTGTGCTATCTATTCGGTCTTCTTTAATGATCTCTTCATCAGAGCCCAAAATGTCTCAGTTGGGCGGATCTCCGAGTAATTTGAAGGATTTACTTATTTACCACTTTCTTTGCATTTTACAATTCAATAATGTATTTGCATAGTGAATCGTGGCTAAATTTTCAGGTCTTCTTTAATGATCCCTTCATCAGAGCCCAATATCTCTCAGTATTTACCACTTTGTTTGCATTTTACAATTCGATTGTGTCTTTTACATAGTGAATGGTGGCTAAATTTGGTTATAAGAGCACAAAACCATTGTGTTGTTTAATAAGAGTTTTTATAGACCTTTATAAGGGCTCCATTACTGTAACGTAAATATAAATGTAAAAGGAACGTAACTGGATGGTTACTTATAAAACGTAAATGTAGCAAGAATTTTTTTTTTTTTTTTTAACATCAGTGATATAAATTAGATTAAGATTCAGTCGAGCGTTTTTATAAAAAAATATCATTTATTCGTTTATAATAAAGATTTTTAATTCTAAATATAAAATTGTCCAATTAATTTTCCTTTTACAGTTATTTTAAAATAAAATGTTGTTAACATTGTTTACAGCTGTGACGCAAAAACGTAGTGAGGCCTAATTAGGTTAGGTCAGTACGTCATATTTACGTTTATGTGTACCCATATATACATAATTTCATAAGCAAAACGTGTCAGCCTTATATGTTGGTGTTTACTAGTCCTTTTGCAATCAACACTTTGTATCTCATATAGTACAGCTACCAATAGCATGTTAAATTTCACAAAAAAATGGGTAATTTTTGAGAAATTTAAAAATGTTTTTTGTGCATATTTTACTCAGACCCCTTTTATGTATCCACACATAACCCACATGACTGCATCTTTTGAAACATTTACATCTCGAAGTACTTTACTATATTTTGAGTTTAGATTTTCAAATATTTGATACAAAATACTTTCCCGATTTTTTTTCTTGTATCAACGAAAATTTAAATTTACTAATGTTTTAAAGTCGTGGACAGGCCTTGTACATTCTATGAAAATTTCTTAAGGACAACCTTTATGTGGTCAAAATTTTGACTTGAATACGGAAAAACAAAATATTAATTTAAAAATTTCTAAATAGTCTTTAGGTCCTTATCGTCTATTAAAAATCATTGCTCTAGAGTACATTTTGTCCTACAATGTTTTCGAAATTAATATCGCAATTTTAGCCTTGTTATTGAAAAAATTTTTATAATTTAGATACTTATTTTTTACAGTATTTCTGGTCAAATACAAAATGTTTATTTCATCTTTTTTTTGCAATGGGACTAAAGCAATATTAAAGAAGCAAGAAATGTATAGTCGGTCAAGCCCGACCATATGATATCCCATACCGTGGAAGGGTCTTATAATAGACATGTGGATAATTGTGGACCGATACATTTACAAAATGTAAAATAAAATATACGAATACAGAATATTACGTTAATACTAACATTTATATGAATTTGTGCACTTTAGGGCTTATGCGGGAGCTATGGTAAATTATGGAGCGATCTTCATAAAATTTGTCACAGTAATTTATACTTATTTGTGTCGAATATAAATTTCATACTAACATGTGTATGTGATTTATGCACTTTAAAATGATTTTTGAACAAGGGCTTTATATGGGAGCTATGGTCAATTATGGAGTAATATTCATGAAATTTGGCACAATGATTGATACTTATACAAAACTTGCATACACCGAATTTCATCAAAATATTGCTATATTTAAGGCATTTATGATAGTTGAACTCCTATTCCGGGAGGACATTTGTATTGGAACTAGGTGAAATAATGGACCGTTCATAACCAATTTCAATAGACTTCGTCCTTGGTGTCATGAAAGTCCCACGAGCCAAATTTCATTGAATTATCTTCAAAATTGCGACCTGTGTATTGTGCACAACGTTTAAATGGACAGCCAGCCAGACGGACGGATATTGTTAGATCGGCTCAAAAAATGATTCTGAGTCGATTGGCATAATACCCCAACCATCTATTGCGGTGTAGGGTATAAACAGCTAATATTATTCCATGACTTCTTCATCAGAACTCTAGAAATAAAACACTTTTTAAAGAAAAGAATTTAGAAATATTTTTGTAAGAAGAAGCTTTTGTTTATTTCAATTTATTGGAATTTTAAAATCTTTTCTATTTCGCATACATTTTCTTATAATTTCTTATAATTTTCTCTCATCAATGAATGTCATTCCAACAAACGGGATATCCTATAAATAAATAGAGATAACACTTGAAAACTAACTGTAAAATGCACAATTGTTATGTAAATGAAACTAGGTTTATATATTTATATAAAATTAAAATTACGAAAATTTTTAAATATATTCCAAATAAAAAAAATATTCCAAAATAATACATACATTTAAAATATAAGAGTTTAAATATTACATATAAAGAACAGCTAGTATGAAGAATAAACTGTATCTTTGGAGTGTTTTAAAATATTCAAAATTTATATTGAGATGTTTTTGTGTGTACTCTACGTAACCATAGGTGGGAAGAATATAATAGTTTATAACGTAGAGAAAAAATAAGAGAAAGAATAAGACTGACTTACTGAGACGATGTAAAGATCTCTGTCTATCTGTCCGGATGTGCAATTTGAAATAATTAAAATATTCGTAGAGGGTCTCATCAGAGAACTAAGATCGAATGTAGATAGTTCCTTTCGGATTTAAATCGGAAATATTTTAGATTATAACCTTTCGGATTATACGACCTATGCTATTACTAAATAAAATCCGACTTATAAAGTTTATTTATTGGAGCGTATACAATTATTACTTATACAACTTCTAATAAATTCTTCTAACAAATTATTTCATTTAATTTATCTCTTTTTTTAACCCATTCCAAGAATGGATTCACATAAAATTAGCACATATCTAGTGCAGAAGGAACTAAAGCCTATAAACCCCATTTCATCTATGCCACGCTTCCTTTTACCACTGAATCGGTGCACATAAAATTTGTCACAATTAAAATTCGGAATGTGCTATGGCTTATTATATTATCGCCTGTTTTATATAATATATTTTCATAATATCTTTTATATATATATATATATATATATATATATATATATATATATATGTGTGTAAGTTTATACAGAGCAGTCCTAAGAAGTAATCTAGTTTAGTTTTTTTAATAGAAGCCGGTCTAGATTCTTCTAATTTTTATCTATTTTATTTCTAAATTTTGAGTTTATCTCATAAGTTCTAAGGGGGAGTTAAAAATCGTTTGTAAGCGTCTTTTATCTAAAAAACGATAAATCTGAACAAAATAAAAAAGCTCTCATATTTGGGAATTGAATTCCAAATAATAAATAATAATGATAGGTTAACTGAACTAACAAAGAATATACGACAAATACAAAATTTAGTTACTCCTAAACCCTAATTTTTATCAAAAATTTGCCAATTTGCCAAAGTGAGATATGGCTTAAAATTGCATGAGAGAGATATTTTCAATAAGAATTACCTCTTCTTTGTAAGTCGAACAGTTGTCTGCTAATATTTTTGAATGGCACTTTCCTTAATCCCGTTTTTAGGGAAAATGTAATTATGAATATAAAAAGTGACATATTTTATCTCGTATCCTTATCTCTATGTGAAGTACTGGGCTAAAGATTAAAATTGGAATCACTACACTTGAAAAAAGAAAAAAAATTTAATCATATTATCATTACATGCTGGAAATTGTTCAACAGTCAAATCACTTCGCTATCTTAATTCTTATATTATATTGTTTTCGCCTAATTTTTAATTAAACTAAGCCACTTGATTAGTTCCCTAAGAAGACTACCACTAAAATAGTTCTCTTGATATGCAATAATATAATATCATATTCATGACAGTTAATTTGTTTGATTAAAAAAATAGTTCCACCAAGTGTTAACACTTTCATTGTAAGATACTCTGTAGATACTAATTCCTCCTTATGTATCCACCCTTTTTCAATCTCAACTACGAAACATGATAGGAAATTGGATCAGACAAAGCATAACCTTTTCAGAATTATAGGTTATGCAGGTCATAATAATCATTTCTAATATTTACCATGAGTACCAACTATGCAATTAGATAGAAAGTATTTCCTATTGTGGAAGCTTTTAATGTTATGGCTCTTTAAATTTGCGATTAGACTCTGATTCTAAGCAGGAATGATAAATTCAGTACAATTGTACTTTTTTAGCAAAACTCTATTGTTAAAAGTTCAGCACTACTCTAGTGATTAATTTAGAAAAATTATCAAATTTTGCCCTTTTAATAAAATTATTGGTTGAATTGGTTGAACAAAAATTTTTGAATAGCAATTAAAATTTGTTAAATGCAGCTAAATTTCTGCATTAAAGTTAAAGTCATTTAGACATTCTCAGACCAGAATAATATGATTTTTGAAGAAAATTTTTGACATGAGTTTATAAGGTTATTACTTCACAACTTTTGGTAAAACTTTTAGAACTTTCTTTTAATTGAACTTATACGAATCTGAATATTATTATTTAGATGAAGTATTTTTTAAGAACCCAATGTAAGTACTTTTTCTGCTGTTTAGTCTTAATTTAACATTTCTGTCGATTTTAAAACTTGCGGTGTGGTCAAACGAAACGATATCTATTAATTTGAAAAATTTGTATGAGAACTCAAGGGAAATTTTCGAAGCATATTTTAAGTAGATCATAACATATTTTAAAGTCTTCTTCAGAAGATGCTATTATCACTTTAGTAAAATTACGACCAAAAAATTAAATTTTTTTTATTAAATTTGGTACAATAATGAAAATTGCATTTATCATTCCTAACTCTAAGCGATAACCACTGATCGGAAATATAATACAGTTTAAAATCCATTATTATCTTCTGGACCATAAACGCTTTTTATATTTCTAAAAGAATTCTTAATGCAAATGCGGGTAAAGCAAATACGAGGGCATTTAGTCACCCACTAGTCCTATCAGAATTTCGTTAATGTTATTTATTTGGTTCTTTTTATTTATTTGTGGAGCTCAAAAATATCAAAGCCGAAATTAAAAACAACACAAAGCACAGGTTGCAATTTTGAAGATAATTCAATGAAATTTGGCACGTAGGACTTTCATGGCACAAGGACGAAGCTTATATAAATGTCCTCCCGGAATAGGGGTTTAACGATCATAAACACCTTAAATATAGTAATATTTTAATGAAGTTCGGTGTAATGAAGTTTTGTATAAGTATCAATCTTTGTGCCAAATTTTATGAAGATCGGTCCATAATTGACCATAGCTCGCATATAAAGCCCTCTTTCAAAAATTACTTTAACGTGCATAAATCACATACACATGTTAGTATCGAGTTTATATTCGACGCAAATAAGTTTTATATAAGTAGAAACCACAGTGAAAAATTTTATGATCATTGCTAAATAATTTACCATATCTTCCATACAAGCCCACTTTTGAGAGTCATCCTAAAGTGCATAAATTCATATAAATGTTAATATTACATTTAGTAAAAGTATCGGTCCGTAATTGTCCACATGTCCAATATAAGACGCCTGCACGAATTTTGAAGGACATACACATACAAATTTCACATAGTTATTGCTGAGGTATTTTCAAACCGTTTTAGAGAGCAGAAGTTTCTAGCTCGTCTCGGGGCAGCGGGAGGACCAACGAAATTTGTCACCTTTTTAGTTATGCTTATTTGACTTTATTTATTTCCAAAAATAAATTAACATATGAAATATTTATCCTTTATTAAAAACACCTGAGTTACAGATATCTTTTGTTTTTAATTTTCGGTAATATAATATAACAACCAGGTATATCTAGTAATTTTGGTAGGTCAATTAACTAGATATTTTTTTAGAACATGTTGTATATCTGTGGAATTTTACAAAAATATTGCGTTTTATTGTACCTAGAAAACCTTCTTCAGTGTATAAAAAACTCTTTTGTTCCATTTGCATTATTAACATTTTTGACACAATGACGATAACATTGACATATAAAGCTTTGTGCTGCTGTTTTTGCGTAATTTCTAAAAGGAACATAGCTGAATATGTAACTGCATTAACACATTTTATTGACGCGCAAACGGACTCAACAATTGTTACTGGATAAAGTTGAAAATTTTTTAAAATTATTCGAAAAAAATAAAGAGTAAATAATTGGGTACGGAAGTTTTAATTGAAGTATAACATCTGGTTGGAAATCATCATGGAAATTAAAACCACTAATGCAGAACTACCACAAAGCAGTATGATTATCTGGGGCAGAAATTAAAAAAAGTATACTGTCGTAAATACTGTTCACGCAATCCCAGTCTGCAGTTAAATAATTATTTGAGGCTGCGCTACGAAGAAATAAACAACCAGCGGAAGCAGCAAAGAGCAGATATCCTTCCTGATATATCCCCAAGATGACTTAAGCGGATGATAAAAAGTATTCCATCACCTTTACCAGCATCTGAGTTTTCTGAAGATGAGGCGATAGCGCTCATGCTGAAGTTAGGACTAAGCAAAAATAAATGCATAAAATTGAGAAGTCTTTACTAGATAAATGACACCCAATTCTGCCATGTTACACCCCACCACCTAGTGAAATAAACAATGAAAGAGCATTTCTTGATTTGTTGCAGTTACTTGAAAATACCGTTTCAAGTCTTCTCCCAACATTTTCGAAAAACGAGGCATTTTTCTTTCTTTGCATCTCTGCCTACATTACTCTTAAGAAAGAATTCGAATGAACCATCTGCCTCAACCGATGCTATTAAATATGTTTGGAAAAACCCAACTCCAGGATCAAAGGTGTATTTCAGATCAATAAGGTTTCAATATATAAAACAAAGTAAATAATACACACAAAACTGGTTTGATATAATCAAACAATCAATTGAAAATTTAAGTCCAGTTTGTATTGAAATATATGGCTATTATATCATCGCACACTCTGAACTTCAATTAACAATGATTGATGGAAAGCTATGCAACGTCATTACGAATATTGATTCAGCCTGGACATGCCCTTTATGTGGATTGAAAAAATCACAATTTTCACGAACTCCTGCAGACAGCTCTACAAATATTAATAAAGGTACCCTAAACTTTGGTACATCTCCCCTACATACCCATATATGCTTTTTGGAATTGTAGGATCGTAGAAACAATGGTAGTGAAGGGCTATCAATTTAACCTCTTTGATCTCTAATCATTTTTTTGAATCTGTAGTTCTATATAATAGCATTAAATTTTTTTATAGCATGTAGATTTTTCTTGTAACGTGATATCTCTGAGTACTTTGGAAAGACTCACTCCTTCAACCGACGAGATTAAGCTTCTTTGCCAGTACGTGCTAACGCCTATGTCTCAGAGACTTAGTCGAAAGAATTCCGTTACAAAAATGGCACCTAGCTTGGGGCCACCTAAATAGAGGTTATGTTTTTTTTAAATTTTCTAGCAGAGTTAAGATAAATTTCCTTCTTTTTGTTACTTAACTGATTTTATTTAATCGGTCTGGAATTGCATAGTAATTATGTTTTATCTTGTTACCGTGACCACTGAAGAGAATGTAATATTTTAGGTAATATAAATTTCAAATAGATAACTTTTAGGAATTTTGTGGGCTGAGAGTTTAATTGATTTTACGACCTGTTGTTAATTCAAGGAGAAGTAGAATATTGCAACTTGCATTTACTTATGAATTATTATTGTTGATTAGAGTTAGAAAATATATATTTAAGAGTTGGAAAATAGGCAAATAGATACATTGGTATGATTAAATATAATTTTAGAAGTAATTAAGTACAATATTTGAGTTAATTAGTAAAAGATGACCGTTCGTCATAGTGATGATAATTTGTCTAATATGAATATGACAGATATTCATAATTGATTTATTTGTACACGACTAATTAAAGGTTCAGGACCCATAACATTAGCTTCATGTAAGCATATTTTCTATTCAGTTTGTATTCAGGAATTTGTTTTAAAAAACAATAATTATCCGTCATCTAGAAAGAGTTTCATCAGGAACTGGTAGGAGTAATAATTATAATATAATAATAAATTAAAATTCTCCAAATTTACCGGATGTATTCAATAATTCACGCAGACCAGTTCCGAAAAGAACTTCAAATCCAAATCCTAGAGGATATCAAACCAGATCTAAGACTAAGAATGACTAAATCCCCTTGGAATTCTCCAGGGAGAGTATATTGAATAGGAATATACAACAAGATAAGGAAGACGGTGCTATCGATAAGGACCTTAATGGTACTAGGGGAAGTTGTTCGCTCGTTATCATATCAAGTAAATTGTTTAAGCATAATATCTCAGAGGCAACCAGATTTTCCTGAGGAAATGTTTCCGCCTTTAAGGTTAAGAGAGATTCTGCCTTACCAGAGCATAGGGGAACAAATCCGATTGCATCCCACAATACAGTACCAGCTAGAAATCTATCGCTATCATCAATCGTAACTAATAATAGCAAAGTTGCAAATTTAATACAAAGTTGGAATATAACTTTCAATGGGTTTCAAGATAATTTACCTGTAGGAAAATTTATATATATGGTCAGTTCTTTGATAAGAGATACTTTAGGCGGTGACTTTAGCACATTGTGTAAAAATCTTCATATATTATTCTCCGGTGAAGATTTAGATTGGTTTGGAGGTATAGATCTACAGTTATGAATTTAGAATGGGATAAATTGTGTGAAGCTCTACGTAATTATTTCAGAGATGACTTATCCGACATGGACGTCAGGAAATTAATACGAGATAGAAAACAGAGAGATGCGGAAAAGTTTGATGATTTTTATAATTCTATTCTCAGTTTTAGTGATCGGCTAAAATATCCTCTGCAAGAATTAGAATTAGAAGAAATTCTCCGTCGAAATATACAACCATATTGGCGAAAAGAAATATTCTGTTTAGAAGTAAAATAAAAGTAAGACCTTTGGATGAGGAGAATAATGAGACTGTATCGGAATTGATTCGTGGTAAAAGTATACCGAGTTCATCCTTTTGTTGCTGGAATTGTCACAGTTAAGGGTATAGATATGTGGACTATGTGGCTGAGATATCAATCTGTGGACAACCAGGCGGTTTTAAACCTAAAAGGAATTCCTATGGTAAACTCTTTATCGAGCGGGATCGACAAGACCCCGAACCGCTCGCAATTGAGAAATTATAATCTAAACACATATCATTATAAGTTAACTTAACTTATAGTAAAATTCCTCAATCTGAAACCGATAATATATTTAATTTTAAACCATACCATCAACGTTTAATTGAATACCAAAAAGGTCTCGAATATTTTGCGAAAACATAGAGAATTGGAATCGGTGAATCATAAGAAAGTTAAACGTTCTACTATAATATATAGCAGATTTTAGCATAAAGTAAAAGTAAATCGAAATAAATAAGTTAATGCAGACCGCATGTAACTGTTAAAATTGGTTCAGACAGAGCTTTCGATTTGATGAAAGGAAATATAACCATTAAACGTTTAAATGAATCTGTGCAAACCACCTGTGGTAGCAATTATAGTATAGAGGGTTATGTAGGTTCTGATATTTCGTGTGGATATCGTACAGAAAATATGAGGATATATATCATTCCAAAGCCTAAGCAAACCCTGTATTTGGGGATAGATTTTATTAGGAAATTTCGGATTTATGGAAAACAACCTTTTAAGTCTGAGGCCTTGTATGCATACTTTGAATCCAGAACAGACTCATAGATTAAAAATGGCTATAAAAATATTTCCTTCGTTTGAGAAATATGGTTTGGGCCGAACCGGTTTGTTTAGGCATACTATCGAATTACAACCAAATACCAAACCGGTTAAACAAAGGTAGTTTTCTGTCTCACCTGCGATGGAAAAAAAACTCCACGCCGATATAGACAAAATGCTCTCTGGGAGTCATAGAACTAGCACCCCCAAACTGTCTTTGGTAAATTTCCATTGCGATAATTGAAAAAGAAGAGAAAATAAGATTGTGCCTTGATTCACGAAAGTTGAATACGTGACTTGACCGCATTTACAGTTCCCATAGACCACTTTATAGGTTCAAGGTTTGGTCTTACTAATGCTAAAATGACGATGAGTAGGCTTATGGATGCTATTGTCCCAAATGAGTTACAGAATCGAGTCTTCATCTATCGCGATAATTTACTTCTGGTTGCGGACTCTTTTGATGCTCATATTGAATTATTAGTTTGGGTAGCCAAAATTTTGCGAGAATCGGACTTAACTATAAATGTAGCCAAGTGTAGGTTGTGTATGCAAGAGGTAAGATATCTGGGATTTATAATTGGGGATAGTTTTATGAAACCTGATCCAGAAAGGGTCTGCGCAATTTATGAGATTAAACCACCGAGGTTAGTGAGAGAATTACGCCAATTTTTAGGTTTATCCGGTTGGTACCGGAAGTTTGTTGATGGTTTTTGCGATATAGGTTCATCTTTAACCGATTTGATTTCTAAAAATAAAAAGTTCGAATGGGCCCATTAAGCAAGCAAATCTTTCGAGATTCTCATGGAAAAACTGACTAGCGCTCCTGTTCTAATCACACCCAATTTTTTGAAACCTTCGGGATTCAGTGTGACGAAAGGCTTATTGTGTTCTTCTCGCATAAACTAAGTCATGCGCAAATGAATTATTTCACAACGGAATTAGAATGTTTGGCCGCAATTCTTAATATTCTGAAATTTGGGGAATAAGTTCAGGGCCATCCTTTTAAGGTCATAAGGGAACATGCCAGTCTTCAACGGCTTATGCTTAAAAACGATTTAAATGGTCGCTTATATTGCTGGTCATTGAAGCTGAAAAGGTTTAACTTTTCTATGCAACACAGGAAACGATCTCTCAATGCCGTTCCTGATACCCTATCTTGAGAAGTTAGAAAGTCTAGAAGTTACACACGATGTTGATCATAATTCTCCCTATTTCCAATCCCCATGTTATGTTAAATTGAAAGAAGAAATTGAAATAATTAAGAACAAATTGCCGGATTTAGTCGTAATTGATGGTTATATATAAAAACGAAATGAGTTTACTCGCAGTGATTATAATTCAAAAGTAATGAATGGAAGCTCTAGATTCCTCCAGAGCTCACAAATAGCGTTACTGATCACGCCCATAGTCCCCATAATTCGTCTCGCCGTGGAATTGCCATAACCTTGGAAAAATTAAAACGGAACTTTTGTTGGCCAAAAATGTCATCAAAAGTTCACGATTAGTCAAATTAAATCTGACCGGCCATTTCAAAAACCATTTATTGATATTATTGATCTCGGATATGGGCCTAACCCGAGGTCAAAACTAGGTAGCATAGATATTTTAGTGGTTTTACACCGCTATGCAAAATTTCTCCTGTTTAAGACATTAAAAAATTTTCGTCAAGCAATATTTGTGATTATTTAGAAAAGTACATATTCCTGATATTTGGCGTTCCAGAGGAATTAGTCCATAATAATGGTGAACAGTTTAAACGTTGTTTATTTGGTTCGGTATTAGTGAAGTATGGTATTAAACACACTTTCACTGTTAACTATTCCTCACAATCTAATTCTACTGATCAACGGATCAACGATGCTGGGATATAAATTTACCTTTGATAGCAACTGCCTTACGAAACTCACACCATAGCTCCACTGGTTATTCTCCCTATTTTCTATTATTTGGTCAACAGATGGTAACCCATGCTGATTCCTACAACATTTTGAGAAGGCAGGATATATTAAAAATGGTAAGGATAAGATACATATGTACATACTCATGTTAAATTGCGTAATTAAATACTCATGCGTAATTAATTTAGTTTGAAAACAAGGTATTATGACATACCTAATGGTATTCCGTGTATGAAGACGTTTGTTCCAGAGAGTTAATAAATAGAATTAGTTAAATTGAGTAATAGAGGTTGGGAGAGAATAAATGGGTAAGATAAAGGTGAATTGAAAAACAGGGAACAGTTCCTGTGAGTGAACGAAGACAGACTGTTGAAATTAATAAATCATTAAGAGAATAAAGAACAAAGATTAAAAATAACAATATTAAAAATAAAAAAAAAATGTAATCACGAGAAGAAAAAGAAATCAACTTTAGGAGTCGACAACCAAATTGAATTAACTTTATTGGAAGACACAATACCAAAACAACTCCGAGGAACTCACTAATTATTCTTTGATTTATAATTTGTAATTTATCCATAAACTTTGTCTATTGGACATTGTCATATTTCACATTGAAGTAACGTTATTAGCGGATGATTGGTGACTAATCCAGGAACAAAAACAGATCAGAACGTTATCTTGGAATAGATCCGAATTATTTATTCCCCTATGGAGTATCCAAAATAAAATTATAAGTTTTACGTTTACAGTTTGTTGGAATATTATTATTTTTTTATTGTTGTTGGAAGTGAAACGTTTGGATCTCAATACTATTTCTATAATTATATTAGTAATGATATTCGGGCATAGCGCTCCTACTGAACAATAGGCCTGATGGAAACCATTGTATCGAAACACACTATTTCTTCCTTCTTATTTAAATTTGTGACTAAATCAATTTTATTTCCTTTCTAATAAGGGAAAATACTCACATAAATATATAACATGAATATAACGTATTACTATATATAATATAAATATAATAATATTAAATAATCTTAATAGACCAGGTCTTAACCAATATGAACTAAAATCTAGTTATAATTAATATGCATTGTTAAATTGTTAGTTTGTTTTTACTTTATAAATTTGAATTGAATAAAACAATGAATTGAAAAACTAATCTGTTGCCTTAAATTTCCTCTCTTATGAATCAGGGGTTTCTAAGAAAAAAAGTGTAGGATTATGGAAAAAATGGTAGGAGAGGGCTTTAGCGGTAACCAATCTAACCTCTTTAATCTCTAATCAACGTTTTTTTTTTTTTTTTTTTTTTTTTTTTGAATCTGTAGTTCTATACAATAGCACTAAACTTTTTATAGCATGTAGATTTTTCTTGTAACGTAATATCTCTGAGTACATTCAAAAGACTCACTCCCTCAACCGACGAGATCTAGTTTTTTTGCCAGTAAATAGACGACTAGTCTTAATAAAGATAAACAACTGGTAGGCTCTGGGAGTACAAATGATTGCAACACGGTAAGGAAGTTCTTTAAAAACTATGAAATTTCGTCTGGAATTACTGGAACTTCTTCGAACATATCATGTGATATTGAGAACATTTAATAGCAAACATCATACAAGTGTAGAAAAATTTAAGTTATTCAAAACAGATACTTTATACCTTTTGCTATCATTATACGGATGAAAGGTATTAACATCCACTGTTTGCAAAGAACTTCAAAGCACTTCGAACATGCTACCACTAGGTGAATTAATAGAAGAGGCATAAAAGTCCAGAAACTCTGACTTTCAGCACATACAACTATTTAATAGAAGAAAAACTAGACCTTTTGAATTACCTTTTATTGTTTTCCGATCCCGCTCTAATATCGATAAGAAACAAGTGGAATACTAACAATTATGTAATTTACAAAAACTATGATATTCAAGAGGTTCTTGATACATTCGATGTAAATGAATATTTTGTTGAAATAAAATGAAATATACTGAAATAAATAAAAGAGATTTTGTATGTTTTTATTGGAATAGTTATTTTAAGCAATGTAATCCTAAAGCCAATAAATTACTAATATCAGAGGTGTCCAATTTCGGTAGTCCTCCCCCTGCCCCGAGACCAGTTAGAAATTGTGCTCTCAAACAGTTGGAAAATACCTAAGCAATAACTATGTACATTTTCATTGAAATATATTTAACGGTTCAAAAGTAACATAAAATTAAAAAAAAAACATGTTGAAACAGCATTGCACTTATGTATATAAAATGCTGCAGCACACATTTACCAGAGAAATGAAGGAAAATGTGCAAATTTGCAAATTTTGCAGAAGGGGTCAAGTTTCAGTTAGTTTTTAAACGAATGTGTAAACTATTTATGCAAGTATTTGGTACCGTTGGAAAGGCTATAACTTTAAAAATAATATTAATATATTAGAAATGAATTTTTTCATTAAATTTATCAATAAACGTAAAATGTCGATGTTTAGTGTTATTTTGTAAAAAATAATATTTAAACCTAAATAAAATCTATATAAATAAACCTACCATCTTTAAAAGTTTGGTTGTAAAAGAAATAACAGTAGCATATAAAAAGTTAGCAGTTCATTAGAAATATTTTTGAAAAAGCATTCTCAATGTAAATATATTGTCCATTCTAGGAAAGATTTTTAAAAAATGCTATTTTAGACAGGAAGTTATCAGATTATCTTCATATTTGATTAACTTCATGGATTATCTTCATATTTGGCTTATATTTAAGTCTTTTTCATTCAAGATATTAATTTAGTTCCTATTTACATTGCGTATTTTCGCAGCGTGTTTTATGATATTTTGTTTTGAAGTTGTTTCGAAAATACTTCTAATCCTTCTAAGTCAACACATCCCAGCAAAAACTTTGCTTTCCTGGTAAGCTAGCAGGTATAATTGGAAACAAAAATAAACTACTTATTTTTTGCCTGAATAACTAGTTATTTTTGTTCGACTTGTCCACAAATTCATGTAATTATTTTTTGACTCAAGGGGTACTCAAAAATATGTACCTAAACGAAAACAAAAGTAAAAAAAAAACAAAAAAAATTTGCCGTCAGTGAGACTCGAACTTGGACACACACTAACCATTCGTTTTTATTGACTAACGTCTTACTCAGTACACCATTTCGCACATAGCATCCTTAGCGACAAAAAACTTTAGTTTAAAATATCCTTTTAGACATTTTGTTATAAAAAACTAACAGCTTCAGAATGGGGTTGAACCAACAACCTTCTGGTTGTTAATCCGGCGCTCTAGCAATTCATCCACGTGATTGCAGTATTACTGCGCTATTATACTATTCAGTACTTATTAATGTAATACAGAGTAGGCAAATAATAATGACGCCTCATTACCAAGAAACTACTTTAATAAGTAGTTGTTATTACCGAAAACCAAAAAGTTTTTGCTGGGATTTTAATTTGTATTGTGAAGCTTTAAAAAATGTATGACAAAAAACAACAAATTAAAAAATAAAATTAAGATCCCCTAAAATTTCAATCTTTGCTATGATAAACAACAAAAGTAATTTCTTATTTGCTATTGTTAATTTTATTTTACAGAATCATCTATTTATTCGAACAGAAATCCATATTAGTTATATTTAACAAAAATTTTCGGCTGCGGCGTTTCATTCTCCAAATCAAAAGTAATAACTAATTTTATGGTCTTACTAAATCGGATATTAAAACTATTTTTTAATATGATTCATTAGCAATAGAAACCATTTATGAATATAAATTTGAAAACATTCTTACAAAGGTGAAAAAACACCCAAAAATTTTTAAATTGTTAATCAAAAAGGAATTATAGCTCAAAAGTTGCAAAAAATCACCTAAAATTATTTCTCATATGAATTTGTACTGGGTCTTTTTTTTTTTGCTTGGGCTATTTTTTAGTTCATTTTTCCAGCAACTCTCCTGTCTGATTTATAAATAAATATCGTTAAAAATTATTAAAAACTTATGAGAACGGGAAAAAATAAGTTTTTAAATTAAAAACAAAATTTAAATATTTCATGGCTTTATTTTTTGGGTCATATAACCTTTTCCGACCTTTCTGAAAGTTCAATTTAGTCTATTTTCTTCGTCTTCTGGCAACACTGCTCCTGCTTATAAACATAAAAGTTTCAGCAATTTTTTGCAGGGAAAATCTCAAAGGAAGGAAAAGCTTTAATAATCCTGGAAAATTTTAAAATTAATTTTAAATTTGAATTCATTTTGGCTAAAAGACTATTTAAATAATCAATAAATACGATAAAAAAAGTTAATTTTCTTTAAGCCTTATATAAAAGCATCGGTTGACATAAACGATCCGTCTTCAAAAGGTCCCTTTGATGATACAAAAAAACCTGTAACCTGTCAAAAGTCCTCAAAGATTTTGTTCTTTTCTTTTTATAAAATTTGATTTTGAAAAGCCCAAATTTTCGCTGGCGTAATTATCGCAAGTGAATTTATTTCAATTTAGCATAGGAAGAATTTTTATAAATAATTTTTTAATAAATAATCAAATTAAATCATTTCAATTGCAAAAAAAATGCTTTTATTTGAATATTCAATATAAAAATATTAAATTATTATTAATAATTGTTCGAATAATTCGAGCGAACATTATTTGAATGAATACCTAAAACTTATATTCTAATTTATACTTTTGCTTTGGTTCATAGCAATGCTTCGTCAGAGCGTCTTTTTTCTAGATTATCACTAACGCAAAATAAATCATCCAAGAGACTTAAGGTCAACACTTGTGAATCCATGCTTTCACTCCTAAATTTGTTAGACGGAAATTTGTAAGATTGGAGTCCGAGTGAAGACCTCGTACAATAGTACAGAGGTTTAATATTTCATATTCAAAAAATGCTAACTAGTTTTATGAAAAAATCTTTATTTTTGCAATAATAAATATTGTTGTAAATAAATTATTTTGTTACTAATAAAATTGTGTTTAGTAGTTTTCCTTAAAATGCAATATATTCTTTTATCAAATGAATAAATTTAAATGAGTAGTTTAGGTATTGAAGCAGTTAGTCTCTTTTTCGGAAAAAATACCCTTTGTTTTCTGAAATCCCCTTTTCTGGTCACTTTTTAAAAATCCTCAACGGTAACACTGATTTCTTTTATTATTTCAGCTTTGACATTTTTGAATTTCTTTAATAAATAAAATTAACGAAATTCTAATAGGGCTAGCGGGTAAATGCCCTCCAATGCCCTCGAATTTGCTTTGCATGCGTTTATGTTAAGCATTATTTTAGAAATATAACAAATGTATGTTCCGGAGGAAAATTATGGATTTTGCTCTGGAACATTTGATTTTTCTCTGAAAAAATATCACCGCCTTTTTGAGAAAAATCACAAAAAATCAATTTTTTTTTTAATTTTCTATTTCAAAACAACATAAATTTTCATCGGAACCAAATAGATATATGATTCATACACGAAATTTATTTAGAATTTCGTACAAAATCCAAAGAATATCTTGGACAAATTTTAGGATTGAAATTGAGCCCGCCAAGTTTAAAAAAAAAATAAAAAATTTCCAAAAATGTGTCAAAGTTTTACTTCGGTCTAAATATCTCTTAAAGTAAAACAAACATACAAAATTATAAAGACTATCTACGAGTAAAATTATAAGTGTTACAAACTACAATCCGACGAGATAAATTCTTTGACTGTCGGTCGCCTAACTACGGGTTTGACTTCGGTTCGGAAGAAAGAACTTCAGTCGTGTCTGGTGATACTTTGATTCCTAAGAGAAAAGTATAACAAGATCGATATTTTAATTTTTGTTGAAATTTATACTTCCAATCTTCGCTGTTCATGTTTAAGTTTACATAAACTAAATGAGAATTATGAGGTTTTTTTTAATTCTAACTACTATAGTAGCTAAAATATATGTTAATGTTAGTGGTGTAATATTCGTAACTACCCTTTACACATCCCATAAATTAAGACTAAGAACACGGCTAATTTTAATAAAAAGAAACGGGCCTTGCTTGTACTTATAGCTGTAAACTTGATTACCATCTTGTCATACAAATAAAATTATAATATTCTTACTAATATACATACTAAAAATTATAATTTTATTCTTAACAACCAGTGTTGCCACTTTCGCATTTTTAAGGCTACATCTAGTATTTTTATTTTGCTCTTAGCCTCAAAATTTTCATTTTATCTTCTAGTTTTTTTTTTTTTTTTTTTTGATTCTTAAAATTGCCTTAAAAAAGCTAAAATGTTAGCATTTGAACAATGAAAAAAATAATCTATTATTTACGATTACTAATTTTATTTTTACAGAATCATTCACTTAAAAATTTTTGTGTAATTATTTTCATAAAAATCAAGATTATTTATATTTAATAAAAATTTCATCTACGGCGCTTTATTCTCCAAAATTTGAATACCAAAATTAAAAGTACCTTAATTCACTTTGTGGAGTTACTAAGTCGATTATTATAATTATTTTCAATATACTTTATCAACATTTGAAACTATTTATGGAAATAATTAAAAATAATCTTATTAATGTGAAAAATCACCCAAAAATTTGGAAATATTTAACCAAAAAGCAATAATAGTTCAAAAATGTCCAAAAATCACCTCAAAACATTGGAGAATTTTTACATGAAATGTAACCCAAATTTCTATGAGAATTTTTTGGGTCGATTTTTCATTGAGTAATTTTGCTGCGTGTTATTTATAAATTTATTACAATTTCTTTAGAAAAATATTAAAAAATAATGAGGACAAAAAAAAATAATAATAATAATTTTTTTCTGGCCTTGTTTTTTGAGTTTTTTAACCTTTTTTTATTAAACCTCTTTTTTCATCTCCTGGCATCACTGTTAACAACCGACATATTCGAGTGTATTTCATAATTATGCAAATAGAGTAAATAATGAACTTGTAACGCTCGCAAACGAATTTATGAAATTAAAATATTTTCATAAGACGTGAATGTGTTGGAGATACACATACGTATACAGTAGTGGTCAAAAAATTTGTAACTTAAATCCTATTTTTAGCAACATTTTTTAAGAAATTTTTTGTTTAGTCATTAAATTTTTTAGTCATAAAATGCTTATTTCTTTATCTAATTAAAAATAATTATTAACTAAAACTGTTAAAAAAAAAACAATTTTTTTATAAAATACGTTTTCAAAAGATAAAAGCACTAAAGGAAAATAGATAAAAAATTTTAGTATTTGTTTGCATAATCATAATTTTTAATTTTTCCCGGTAAGAATAAATTACTTTAAATCGAAAGAGAAAAAAATTGTTGCAAATGTTTTAAACGCTTTAATTTCGATTATGTACTAAACATTTTTTTTTTTATAAACTAACGGTTTTTTAACAAAATGCAAATAAAAAAAAAAAATATTTTGCTACCCAAAAATAAATGGAGTTGCAAATGCTTGATCACTACTGTAAGTGTATACTGTAGAAAGCCTTACTCTATATAAAGCTTACTACAAATAATGATGTATATTTATGGAAAT
Source organism: Protocalliphora azurea (assembly GCA_932274085.1). Taxonomy (NCBI): domain Eukaryota; kingdom Metazoa; phylum Arthropoda; class Insecta; order Diptera; family Calliphoridae; genus Protocalliphora; species Protocalliphora azurea. The sequence continues at coordinate 40,337,141 of OW026519.1, forward strand.
TAAGTTGTATGATGTGTGCAAGTAAAACATAGGAACCAGACCTTTGTGAGTATAATGTTATGCAAAAAACATACATATATTTGTACATGTACATAAGGAATTATAAAGCTTAAAGGTAAAGTGTTCATTATCAGTTAAATCTTGCTTTACCACAAAAATATGATTTTTTAACTTTTAGGTTAGCACTTTGGATATACATAAATCTAGTAAAATTTAAATCCTTTATAAAAATTTATTTTTAATGATTTAGTAGCTTATAGGATTTATATTAAATTTGGAATATTAATTTTTCATTGGATCTTTTTGAATTTTTCTAGTGCTTAGAATTTGCTTTGCAGGAATGAAAATAAATTTTCAACAGTTAAAAAAAGAATGCCGTATTCCAAAAATTTAAAGCAAAACAAATTTTATATGACTTTTATTAAAGAGCTCTAACAATAAGCAAACGTGGTTTTTCCGCTTTTATCGAATACACACTTTATTTATTAACATTTTAGAAAATTATTTCACACCTAAAAAACTCTCCTGATATCTTCAATATTATATATTCTTCAAAAATTATTCTTATATGTTATATATATATATATATATATATATACATAACCTTTTTTATTAAAGATTTCTTAAGTTAAATTACTTAAAAAAATAAATCGTTGATATAATATGAATACGTAAAAAGTTTTGTATAACAATGTTAAAACTAAAAAAATTAAAAATACATATTTATATGTATATATCCTATTAAATTCATCAATTAACATTCTACGTATCTATTTATATCTTGCCAACATCCAAATTGGAAACAGCATAATTTTATTTGTATTTAATTCCTGTTTTATGAGACTAAAATTCAACAACTATCATTAAAAGTATTATGTTCATGAATTTTGGCATTTATTATTATTGTCGAATCTTGAATTTATTCTTATTACTTTTAGTAGTAACTACTTGAAACGTGACTAGTATATACAATAAACAATGTAATGTATATTCCAATCAGTTTTTATGTCTTATAGAGATATGTATGTTTCTTGACAAATTTAATTTTAGGGCTTAAATGTTAAATAAATTTAATGTTTAATAACAGTGTACCGTATTTTTAATATTTACGTTGAATTATTAATTAATTAGTAGTATTGTAAATAAAATATTGAATATTAAAATGTTTTTTTAGAAAATTAAATTGACAATTGGGCAAAAAACTAATAATAATTCGTACAGAATTTCATTAAGATATCTTTGTTCACAAAGCTTACACGGACGCATATCGACTCACAAGGTGATACTGAGTCGAACGGTATACTTTAAGATATTTCTTATATGTTACAAATACCTGAATAATACCCAAATTAGCTATGGTGGTGTAGGGTATAAAATCCAAATACAAACAAGCTTTCGTTCACTGTTGCTGTTTTATCACTAATAAAAAAATAACAACAACATAAGAACAAGTTAAAAATGTCAAAAATTGACCGATTTGGTTTTATTATTCAGAACGAAAAATATCTTACAGATCTGTGAAAGAACGTAGAGTGATAAATGTTATGTAGGGGCGCTTGTAGCTCGAAAAGCATATTTTTTAATAATGGTTATGTTTTTTTCTTTTTCAATTTTATTCATTCTTATTCACCACCGTGAGAAGAGCTATTTTTGAATTTAACAGTTTTTCGTTCAAATTTTCATATTGACATTTGATCGCAAAGACACCCTGTTTTTATGGTAATGAAGATCAAATGTCAAAAACATAAAAGGACGACATTTTCGATCAAGATTTTAGTATTTGTAAATTTTATTATGTGTGTGTTTGTATTATGCTGAAAAAACTGAAATTTTCCAAATGTTTCCATGAAAACTATGGTATAAAAAGCGGCCATTACACTAAATCATTCCTTTTTCGCTGAAAGCTGTCATCAAGTTTATTTTAAACGTTACTCTGTGCGGAAGAAAAATTTAATAGTAAGTTTTTAATTTTATTTTAATTTTTTTATATCCTGAGCGCATTCCCCATTTTATAAAAATTATTTTTACAAATACTTAGCATGTTTATTACCATCCAATTTATTTCGGCAGAGTGTAAATATATATATATATATATATATATATATATATATATATATATATATAGTTTTATCAGAGAAATCAGCGGACGATAGCTTTGTACAATAACAAAAAGGTAACGAACAAAAAGCAAAAACCACACGCACACACGTATAAAAATTTACAAAAACCAATTTCTTTACAGCACACACCCTACACTTTCATCTACAAAATCAAAATCATTTTTCTTCATCAAAAACTATATATTTTTCACGGGAGCATAAACCCGCCAGCCTTAAAATTCCAAACTAGGAAGGATCCATCGGTGCCTGAACAAGTCGTACAACAGCAATATTCCCGAAGGAAACACCAGAACAAATTCCTCACAAAAACCATCTTCGGGTGAGAAATTTCCAAAAAGAAAGTAAAAGTGTGAAAGTGCTACAAAAAAAAAAAAAAAAAAAAAAAATTTTGGCAATCAAAGAAATTCACATTGCAAATTTCCCGAAAAAAAAAAATTAGATAGATTAGAAATCGAAACATTAAACATTTATTTAAACATGAAAATTGCACTTAAATGAAAATCTGTATAAAAACACAAAAAAAAACCGAAAATAAGAAACAAAAAAAAAAAGACTGAAAAAAAGAACAAATGAAACACAAAAGAAATACAGTTTAATTTTTTTTATTTTTAATTTTTCATAAAATTTGAATAACTTAACAATATCACTTAAAACTATGCAAATTTTATTTTGTACTTAAATCTAAACTTCACTTTTTGTACACTGTTTTCTTTTTTTTTTTTTATTTAAATTTTTATTTATTTAATTTTTCACTCTTGTCCGCGATTCACTTAAAAGAAAACTAAAATGTAATGCAAAAATCAATATAAAAACAAAAAAGTTTGTGGTAAAATGCAAAAACATTAAAATTCTAATTAAAACAAGTGTCAAAAATGTGCAAAAATAAGAAAAAGTTTGAGTAAATATTTTAATAACTTCAATAGAATCAATAATATATTGAGTAGAAATAGACATTAAAAAAGATCTTTCGACGTGGGATCCTGAAAATGTAAGTCAATTTTTTCCCATTTCTATTCCTTCCTTATTTTTTTATTATTACGTTGATTTTCTTTTAAATAAATTAAAAATATCTTATTGAAGATTACATACACTGTAACTTTTACATAAGTTTATATCTTATGATTACTACACTCAGAGTTAACAACAGGAGTGAAAATGTTAAATTGTTAAATTAAAAAGAAAAAAAAAAAAAAAAAAAACACTTTGTATGTGAGTTTTTACGAGATTTTTTTTAAATTAGTATTTTTAGGAATTTTAAAATTTAAAATTTAAAATTAAAAATGCTTTAAAGTAAGGGGTAAATTAATTAAATTTAATCATAAAATAATTAAATTATTGTTATAAAGCTATTTAATTATTTTATGGAGAAAAGAAAAGATAGAAGAAGAAAATCAGATATATTCATATATATATATTTTTTTTTTGTTTTGTTTTTTTTTAACTTTCAATTGACAAGAAATGGTTTATGATATTATATTAGAATTTAATTAATGTATTAACCCGATCGTGTTTAATAACTACAATGGTCTAGTGGTGTAACCGATTACCTACCTTTCCACGTACCCTTTTTACTTGAGCCAAAATTCTTTTTATTTTTTATTTGTTTTCTTTTTATCAAATCCCACTTGAGGAAAGACATTTTTTATTTTTTTTTATTTTTTCATTAAATATATAATTTTTTTTTATAATTATTATCTTTTTTTTATTTATTTTTAATTATTTTAACCTTGAACATATTTTTTTTTTGTAAATTGCACATTTTTATTTTGTTGTGCATTAAAAAAAAAAGAAAACAAATTAAAATTTTTTTTATGAACCCGAGTTCGATTCTTAGTTGAACCCGCTTTTTATTTACTGTATATTTTTATTTATTTTTTCTATTTTAAAAATGAAATTTTAAAAATTGATTTTTGCAAATATTTATTTTTATCGATATTTTTTAATTTTTATTTTGATAATATTAGTAATATGTTTAAAATTAGTTGACATATACTTTTTTTAAACCTTATGGTTTTTTTATTTAATTTCTTTAATAAACAATCTTAATATTAAAATGAAATTTTATGCGTCCTTTTTATTGGTTCCTGGTGAACTAAATCGGATAGGGTAGTGTTTTTTTTAGGATCATACACAACTTTATTTCTGCTTTTCCTTAGTATTTTCATGATAGGGAGGGGAATTCTACTGTGTTACCATCTACACACAGTCGTTCAACAATCTAAACTTCCGTTTCCGTCTTTTGTTTTTGTGTCTGCTAGTGTTCTCTTTGCATCTATTTCTGTCTTTTACTCTCTTCTTCTGTCTTTCTCTCATTTAAATATAGCACGCACAAGATAAAATAATATTACTGTTCATGTCGACTTGAAGACTATTTTGAAATAGCATCGAAACCCTCCCGATTGCCGACGAGACCGAAGCTGGAAACTAGTTGCGTGCTAGCTACTTCAATAGACTAACGAAATTTGACACATAAGCATCTGCTAAACCGTTATATGCTACAGTTAGAAATATAATTTGAGTGGAAAGATGTGCACAAATATTAAATTATATAAGAATAACGAGCAAGAAAACAATTTAAGTTTTGCAAATGTTATAATATCTCTAGAGGAAAAGGGAAAGTGATAGGGACCGGTTGTAATTCTAACATTTGGCATAAACTGGACCTGTCACTATAACATAGCATTTATCTAGGAGGAGATAAAAAAAATCTTTTTTATTTTATTTTTTTCAATATTAATATTTTTTCATATTTTCATTTTATAACAGATTGTTATTGCGCGCGAATTGCTACTTATGCATTTGACAAGCATGCTAGAAATTGGCTCTCAACTGGAAGTTTGGTGAGTATTTGGTGTCAATTGGTATTCAACTGGTACTGCACCAATTGCAAAAAATTTTGCCGCAGGTGTATTATAAAATAAAAGTTTTCAATTGCGTCGAATGTATGGGCCATTATCAAATATCTTTGTTTTGAGGTTTAAAAACAAAAATGTTTTTTTATGTCCCATTAAAATTTATTTGTATAAATATAAAGGAACTCGAATGCATACAGCATTAACTCACGTGAATTATTTCATACAAGCGGCTCAAAACTTATAACGGTTTTAAGTTGGACATATACAGATTTTTACATCATAGAAGTTTATGTATAATTCTGGTAAAAATTACGCGCAATATAAAAATCTACTGTGTAATTCAACTATGATATTTTGATCAAATTTAAAAAATTTTCTTTATACTAAATTTTGCGCAAAATGGGGCTCGAATCTGAGTTATTTCAATTATACGAAATATATTTTATTAGAGTTTATTACAAATAAACGCTATTTACTGCTTATTTCTATAACACGAGCGCAAAAACGACTCGTCTTACTTACATTTAAAATAAAAAAATATATCAAAATTTGTTTTTGTTTTAAATGTAAATGTGTTATAAAAACCGGCAGTTAATATTGTTATTAGGGATTGCAATTTCCCGCACTTTTTCATTTCCCGGGACAAGGGGAAATAGTTTTCGACTTCCCGGGTTTCCCAGGATTCTGGATTAAAGATTTTAATATACAAGTTTCATTAGTTGACCAATTTAAAATAGGATAGGAGGTGATAAATATACTGAGAACAGGAAATTTGATAAATTGCTTAATCCACTGATTATATAATATAAAGCAAGTCGTATTTGCTACAGAAAAATAGAGATATCAGAAAATAAATAACAAATAAATTAGTACCTAACTTTTTACATAAGTTTTTCTTATTAAAATGGATTTTTAACCTATTTTTAATATCGTTTAATGCATAGCAAATGTCATTAATATTGGTGGGAAAAAATTAAGACTTTTTTCGGATTATCAACATAGAATCCTGTTTAAAATGTCGAAGAAAGTTGAAATTTGGACAAGATTTTATTAAAGATGATCTCTTTAATAATTTTAGGTACGTCCAAATGTGGCTAGCAAACAATAATTTTGGACCACCCTAAAATTCAGTCTGCCATCTATTATATTTTTCTACAATATCCCTTATAAAAGCAAGTGCGCCTTCGTGTTATTGATCCAAAAAAATTCGGCTTGAAAATTATATGAATAATTAATTGACGAACTTGACGAACTCTCTATTTACTTTTTCTCTTAACATTCTTAATTAATAGTCAAATTTCTATGAGGTAATTTCCACATGTTGTCTATACTACTGACAAATTTATAACGTACATATATTTAAAATGTCTATAAGATTCTTTTTATCAATTATACTTTTCATTAGCTGGTTTTTAGTCCCATTTAAATCATATATATATATAAATATATATATATATATATATATATATATATATGTATATATATATATATATATATATATATATTCTGGCTCACTTTCTTTTAACTTAACAGAGACTGTAAATTAAAAAAAAATAAACTCAAAAAAGGAACCGAGTCGGAAACCAAAATTTAAAATCTTTTTTTTTTCTGTGCGCTTACTTCCCCAGCCAAAGCAGCGAAACCAAGCATGGTTTTTGTTTTCAAGGTGAGGAATTTGAAGAGGAATTTGTTTTTATGAAACTGAAGACCAATGAATTTATTTCTGTAATGTTTTCTTTTATATGTTTTACTTTCTTTTTTTTTTTTTTTGATTGAAAACCAATATATTTATTTTTGTATAACAATATGTATATAGTTATGATAAAGTACATGGAAACAATTTTTTAGGGAGAAAAACAAATATTTTAATTTTTTTTGCATTTTTAATTGTGATGAAATTAAAAACTTGAGTATTTTTGGTTTATTCATCTATATTTATACCGTTATTTTTGTTTTTTGTAAAACGTAAAAACAAACTTGAGAAATATTTTTATTTATATGGAAAAAATAACTTTATGGAAGAGATTTTTAACATTAATGAATATACATTTGATTTTGTTAGGTATGGTCATGATCAATTTTGAATAATCTAATAACAAACTAAGAGAGAGTATCTTTCATTCACATTGTATAATTTGTCCTTAATTTTGTATTAGAAAATTTAGAGAAAGCATTGTGAAATTTATATTGTTATGTTTTAAAAATGAGAGTGGATTTGAATTATATACTCATATATATAGTAAAAAAAACTCTCAATTTATATAAAAACTTTTTGGAGTAAAAACTAGAAAATCTGTTTTATACTTATTTGATGATAAGGGGATATAAAAAGACATATTAGAATATATTTTTTACCTTTGCTCTAAAGGTTACTTCGAGCTGTATTTAACAAAATGGTAAGTTATCGCTTTTGTATAATAATTTAAAATATTTTTTTTTTATTTATTTTTAGATGTTTTCTTTTATTAAACAAACAAATTAACAGATTATTAAATTGGCTTAGGCTATTAAGAAAGAATATATCAAAATTGACGACATTCCCCTTATCAACCATACAAAATTTTAAATTTTGATTGGAAAGAAACGCAACAAGAATCAAAAGTCGTAGCATATTTGGATAATAATAAATGGTTTTATCTTCCGCAGAGATTTACAAAAATTTTTAAATAGGCAAGACCCATACTTGACTAAAATTAATGATAAAAATTTAACAATTACATACAAAAGTCGGTAGACATCATATGGCCTCGAAATATTTGAACTAAATTATAATTAATATTTTTAAATGAACCACAACTTCAATGAATAAAATACATTAAATAAAACTATTTAATTATGCGCTTATTTTTATTAGACTAAAAATGTATATTCAGTTAGTTGGTTTATTTGCATCTGTATTTCTTTTTTTTCTGCTACAGTTTTTAATGCCTCAATTTTAATTATATACTTTTATTTAATTTTTTCTATTTTGAAGAAAGCAATGGTACGCATTTTTAAAGTATTTTGAATCATATAAATCAATTAATACTTGGTTAATATAGAACTTATTTTATTCTTATAATAAACCTAAATTGTAACTTTTCAAAAAAAAAAAAAAAAAAAAAAAAATTAAATTTATTTGTGAATATTGTCAAAAAGAATATTAGTCATAATGAATCCTTAAAACGACATGCAATTAACAATTCTATTATCTAAGCCTGGCATCTATGTTATCATTTTGGCCCATAAGCTTTCTATAATTTCGAATGAAGAAGTTTCTGATACATTAAAAGAAATGTTTAAAAAGGAGAAGCACGCTAAGAGTGCAATTAATATTGCTGAAATACTGCCAACTACATCACCAAAACGTCTTAAACGGAATACCGAAAGTGTACCTAATCCAACATCACAATCTAATTTTACAGAAGAAGAAGCAATTACTTTAATGCTTGAACTGGACCTCAGCCGAAACAAATATCAAATTTTAAGAAAAGCTCTGCTTGAGAAGGGACACTCAATTCTACAAGGATATTCAAAAAAAAGCAAACTATTTTACCATCTATTTCCGTTACCGAAAAGGAAGCATGTGTAGCTATCTTCTTTGCTGGAGAATACAGCTACCAGGATAGTTGCAGATTTTTCTGCAGATCAGTTGGAAAAAGTAAATAACAGCGACGTTGTATTAATCTGTAAGTGGGGATGTGACAGACTATCAGCCCTTCCTGAATACAAACATGTTAGTGGAAGTAAGAAAACAGCGGATTATAAAAGCCTATTTATAGCATCTTTGGTGCCATTAAGAATGCGATCTTATTCCTTAAAGCAATCTTCATCAAAGTGTAAAAACTCATTTGAAGATATATGGCTTAACACCACTCCAGGATCAAAACATTTTTGCAGACCTATTTGGTTCGCATACACAAGGAAGTCGAAGAAGCGAGAAACATAGATTTTAAGCACGTTCAATTATTCAGCTCCAGAACGTCACAAAACGAGGATATTTTTAATAGCTTATTGTTATCATCAGACCCTGTACTATCATCAATGAGAAAACGTTGGATTTATTATTAGAAAATAAGAAGTATAAATTTAAAATATTACAAAAATTGTCAACATAAATTTAATGTAAATAAGTAATAAAAAATCGTATTAGAAATAGAATATTTATTAAGGAAGATGATAAATACCAAAAATAACAATATTGATTAAGTCAAAATAGACATTTTTTGTTTGTTTTGTTATTTTAAATTCAATAACAGAAATATATGAATGCTTATAAAAGGATAAAGATTTGCTTAAATTTGGGAAATGTGGCAACCCTATTCAAAATAAAAACTATTAATCATTATTTTTATAAAAATATTTTGTGCGTAGATATTATTAGAAGCATAGAGAAATATTCATAATTTTCTAAGTAATTATTCACGCAAAGCTAAAGGCAAAAGTTGCAAGTTGGTAAAAATATAGTCATATATACAATAAATTGGAAATATAAATATTTAAAGGCGCATATTTCTGAAATGAGGCATGATATTGACTTGAATCTTTTTGCAAAAGATCGGAAATTATGCTAAAGGATAAGCTTAATTTGGATACATATTTTTAAAATTTCTTTCGCTATTTAGAAATAAACCAAACAAAAGGACCAATTTGGGGTTTTTGGAGAAAATAAAAATTGTTTAATTGTAATAACATATTTTTTATAAAAATATCTTAATAAAATTTGCAGGAAATATGGATCTTATTAATATAAATAAAGCGCGTTAACCAAATTTCAATCAGGGTTAAGGTTTTCCTGAATTTCCAAAAAAACTAATGAAGATTCCCGAAAATGGGATTTTTAACTTTTTGGCTATAGAATACACATTTTTTCAAGTCCCGGAGATTTTGATTTAAAACTTTTAATAACGCATTGAAGATTCTTAAAATATATTCCGCTTGCAGATTCGCGCTTTGGGTTTGAGAAAATATGGTCTAAAATCAAAACTTTCATATAAAATGGGTCGAATTCGGGACGGTATGTACCATGACCAATTGAGTCATTGGGCTCGTTTTTATCTTAAAGTCATCTCTGTAAAGTTACCTTTCAGAGGAGTGCAAAAATTATTATATGTTGCTAAGAAAATTTTATTTTAGATAAAAAAGTGTGTAGATACATTTTCGGCTAAAAAAAACACAAAAAGTCGTCTTTTTTGCAATTTTAAAATTTAAAATCTTTTATTTTTGGACTAGGTAAAGATATCGACTAACATTTTTTTTCATTCAATAGATAGTTTTGTTCTTTAACTAGTTAAGAATTAAAATTGTTCGGAAATACTAGGATATATATGAAAAAAACTGACCAAGAACATGCAAAATTATGGTGCTTAAAAATTCAAACGCAAATATCTCGGAAACTATAAGAGATAAATAGGACACGTAAGCATGTTTTTTATAGGTCTTATCAGAGCCTACAACAATATATAAAATTATTTGAAATTAGACGCGAAACAAAAATTTGGCCCCCTTAGCTCCGTCGCTGAGGGGTTTTTTGTGCCCCTCTTCAAAACTTGACATTATACGTTCCTCTGGTAGGCTTATACCAAATTTCATGAAAATCCAACTAGCCGGTCAGAAGTTACAGATCTATTTCCAAAAAATTTTGATTCTGCCCCACTGTGGAGAGTAACACAGGTATTTATTGATCAATTTCGCTGAAAAGTTCTTAAGACCTTACTGTAGTGATATATCAATCATTCTAGTCAATAAGAACAGCACAACAAACAGCCGTGTTTGTTATAAAGCTTTATTATTTGCATATAACCCATTACGCCGTTACTTTCTACAGTAATTTGCATAATAATAGCCATGATATATTAGAATCTATTGGAAATATTCTCTGCCCGTAAAATTACTTGTCTCCCTTTCTTACTGTGGTGAAGTATACATTACCAAAAATTTTTAACATAGCTCAAACTGAATTTAATATAATAAGTTTTGTGGTATTATTATTTTAAACAAACAAGTCTTATGGGTTCAGATCTGTGACCTGAACCCACAAGATTTGAAACTAATAATGCAAAATTTTAGCAAAACAGGTTTCATTTTATAATCATGATTGTTGTTGAGTGTTCAAAAACTATGATGAAAAAATTGTTAATTTTTAAATGTTTTTAGTTTTTTAGGCAGGGGCTATGCACATGTCAATGGAAAGGAAACATCTCATAATGTCCAATGTCATAATGTGCGTGGACATTACGACACACAAAAACTGCGAATAGATTTCGCATGGACAGCACGAAATTTACCATGACTGGCATAATTAGGTGGTGTTTGTAATACTTTACGAAAATGTGGAGGCGCATCGAAAAATTACTTAGGTTAAATACGAGGGCGGATTAATAAGTCCGTGACCATTTCTTTAGGTTTGGAAATAGGAAGTAGTCCAGAACGTTCAGCGTCATTTGCACTTGTGCGACCACAACGAAAGTCAGTAAACCATAATAAAAAAAAATAATATTTAATGAGCACTCGAAATTCACTTTTTTCCAGTTTTAGAAAAATATACGTATGTTTTGAACAGCTATTAAACGCAAAGTAAATGACGACACTTGCTCAAAATTTGACAGTAGTCTATTAACAGGTGGTACTTGATATGAATAGTGTTGCATTTCATATAACTACGAGGGAAGTTCGAAAAGTCACGGACTTATTGATTAATTAGAGAATGCATCTAATTCTATCACACGAACCGAAGTTAGGCGAGTCGCAAACCACAAAAAAATTTAAATTCTTCTATTCTGTGCGCGTGCGAGATCAAACATTGTTTTTGTTTTCAAGGAAATGGAATTTTGATGAGGAATTTTGAAGAGGAATTTTTTTTGTGAAATTGAAAACCAATGAATTTAATTTTGTAATGTTTTTTTTATATGTCTTATTATTATAATTTTTTTTATTTCTTTATTTTTATTTTCTTGAAATTGAAAACAATGTATTTAATTTTGTATAATAATATGCAGTTATGTTCAATTTATTTATTTATTTATTATTTTTTTTTTTTGTGATGAAATTAAAATCTGATGACTTGAATATGTTTTGTGAGTATCTATATTTATATGATTATTTTTGTTTTTTGTTTATATGGGAAAATAATCTTGTGAAAGGTTTTTGAAATTAATGAAGATATATTTGATTTTTTGGGTATGATTATGATCCATTTTGAATATTCTAATAAGTTAATAGGAAGTATTTTTTTATTTACATTGGATAATTTGCTCTTAATATAATATTAGGAAATTGAGAGGGAAAATTATGAGACATACCATTTAATATAAAAATATTTAATTATGCTTTTATTTTATTAGACTAAAAATGCATAATCAGGCAGTTGGTTTATTTGCACTTGTACTTTTTTCTGCTATAGTTTTTAATGCCTCAGTTTTCATTATATGCTTTTCTTAATTTTTTTCTATTTTCAAGAAAGCAATGCTAAGTATTTTCAAAGTAATTTTAATCATATAAATCAATTAATACTTGTCTCAATAGATAATGTATTTCATTCTTATAAGAAACTCAAAAGTTAACATATCAAAATGATTTTGTTTCTTTTTTTTTTTGAAATTTATTTGAAATTTATATTGTCAAAAGTTTATAGTCATAATGAATCCTTAAAACGACATGTAAGGTTACACCATCAAAATTTCTATTTTCTTTAATGAACTGTTCTAATTTAATTTAAAACTTTCAAACCGCAAAAATTATCTAAAACAATAGTTTCAATATATTGCAATATTTGTAAAACGCATATCTTGAAACAGATTTCATCACTTCATTTATATACGAATGCCCGTGAACCCAACTACGCAGAAAACGTAAAAATGAATAGAACAAAATGATAAAATAGGTACCAGGCTTATATAATAGAATTGTTTATTACATGTCGTTTTAAGGATTCATTATGACTAATATTCTTTTTGACAATATTCACAAATAAATTTCATTTTTTTTTTGATGTTACATTTTAAGTTTATTATAAGAATAAAATAAGTTCTATATTAACCAAGTATTAATTGATTTATATGATTCAAAATACTTTAAATATGCTTACCATTGCTTTCTTCAAAATAGAAAAAATTAAATAAAAGTATATAATTAAAATTGAGGCATTAAAAACTGTAGCAGAAAAAAAGAAATACAGATGCAAATAAACCAACTAACTGAATATACATTTTGAGTCTAATAAAAATAAGCGCATAATTAAATATTTTTATTTAATGAATTTTATTCAATGAAGTTGTGGTTCATTTAAAAATGTTAATTATAATTTAGTTCAAATATTTCGAGGCCATATGATGTCTACCGACTTTTGTATGTAATTGTTAAATTTTTATCATTAATTTTAGTCAAGTATGGATCTTGCCTATTTAAAAATTTTGTAAATCTCTGCGGAAGATAAAACCATTTATTATTATCCAAATATGCTACGACTTTTGATCCTTGTTGCGTTTCTTTCCAATCAAAATTTAAAATTTTGTATGGTTGATAAGGGGAATGTCGTAAATTTTTATATATTCTTTCTTAATAGCCTAAGCCAATTTAATAATCTGTTAATTTGTTTGTTTAATAAAAGAAAACTTTTAAAAATAAAAAAAAAATATTTTAAATTATTATACAAAAGCGATAACTTACCATTTTGTTAAGTACAGCTTGAAGTAACCTTTAGAGCAATGGTAAAAAATATATTCTAATATGTCTTTTTATATCCCCTTATCATCAAATAAGTATAAAACAGATTTACTAGTTTTTACTCCAAAAAGTTTTTATATAAATTGAGAGTTTTTTTTTACTATATATAATTTTTTTTACTATATATAATTCAAATCCACTCTCATTTTTAAAACATAACAATATAAATTTCACAATGCTTCCTCTAAATTTTCTAATACAAAATTAAGGACAAATTATACAATGTGAATAAAAGATACTCTCTCTTAGTTTGTTATTAGATTATTCAAAATTAATCATGACCATACCTAACAAAATCAAATGTATCTTGTTTAATGTTAAAAATCTCTTCCATAAAGTTATTTTTTCCATATAAATAAAAATATTTCTCAAGTTTGTTTTTACGTTTTACAAAAAATAAAAATAACGTTATAAATATAGATGAATAAACCAAAAATACTCAAGTTTTTAATTTCATCACAATTAAAAATGCAAAAAAAAAATAAAATATTTGTTTCTCTCCCTAAAAAATTGTTTCCATGTACTTTAACATAACTATATACATATTGTTATACAAAAATAAATATATTGGTTTTCAATCAAAAAAAAAAAAAAAAGAAAGTAAAACATATAAAAGAAAACATTACAGAAATAAATTCATTGGTCTTCAGTTTCATAAAAACAAATTCCTCTTCAAATTCCTCACCTTGAAAACAAAAACCTGCTTGGTTTCGCTGCTTCGGATGGGGAAGTGAGCGCACAGAAAAAAAAAAGATTTTAATTTTTGGTTTCCGACTCGGTTCCTTTTTTGAATTGATTTTTTTTTAATTTTACAGTCTCTGTTAAGTTAAAAGAAAGTGAGCCAGAATATATATATATGATTTAAATGGGACGAATTTCTGTCAGGACCAAAAACCAGCTAATGAAAAGTATAATTGATAAAAAGAATATTATAGACATTTTAAATATATGTACGTTATAAATTTGTTTGTTTGGAATTTACCTCATAGAAATTTGACTAATAATTAAGAATGTTAAGAGAAAAAGTAAATAGAAAGTTCGTCAAGTTCGTCAATTAATTATTCATATAATTTCCAAGCCGAATTTTTTTGGATCAATAACACGAAGGCGCACTTGCTTTTATAAGGGATATTGTAGAAAAATATAATAGATGGCAGACTGAATTTTAGGGTGGTCCAAAATTATTTTTTGCTAGCCACATTTGGACGTACCTAAAATTGTTAAAGAGATCATCTTTAATAAAATCTTTTCCAAATTTCAGCTTTCTTCGACAATTTAAACAGGATGCTATGTTGATAATCCGAAAAAATCTTAGTTTTTTCCCATCAATATTAATGATATTTGCTATGCATTAAACGATATTAAAAATAGGTCAAAAATCCATTTTAATAAGAAAAACTCATGTAAAAAGTTAGGTACTAATTTGTTTGTTATTTAATTTCTGATATCTCTATTTTTCTGTAGCAAATACGACTTGCTTTATATTATATATCTTTTAAATAAGAATAATTATTTTTCTTAATATTCTGTCGATATCCATAAAACTCTTTCATACTATGTCAGCATTCATTCTATTATATTAATCAGTAGATTAAGAAATTTATCAAATTTCCTTTTTATCCTTTCCTATCCTATTTTATTTTTATGTCTTGTTTTTAAGTTTACAATAACTTTAAACAAATATCAAACACTAATGAGAACAAAAAAAAATACGTAGGTAATTTTTAAATAAAAAGGTATCTGTTTTCTGGCCTTATTTTTTCTGACCTCTTTTAAAGTCCAATTTAGCCTCTTTTTTTCTCGCCTCCTGGCGACACTGCTTGTAAAACATGCAGGCACATAAATCTTAACATCATTTATGTGCCTTAACATCATTTATAATGACTCTGTTTGACCTCATAATATATTTTGATGTGTTTTTGGAGTACTTCAAGGTGCTTTTAGATTTAGATGTAATAAAAGGATCCGATGAAACCAATAGGGCGTGCAGTAAGTCTTCCATTATGTGCAATCTCGAGTCTTTTCGCGTGTAGTACATGATCATAAGAAATTTATGCCTTACTTCAAAAAAACTTAATTTTGCCATCGGAATTTGTACAATTTCTCTATTAACATTTTCTATCTCAGCCCTAACTAAATCCGCTGACCCTTTTTCAAAAATTATTTTAATGGGTCTGCAGAACCGAGTTGGAGAAGGCCGGTTATTTTACGATAGTATTGCGGGTTCTTCTTTTAATTTGTAAAGGAATAATACATACAGCAAATAAATGCTCATCAATTGTTCCAGTATCAGAAACACTGAAACGTTGACGGTAAGTAGAATGCCTACTGCTAGCGTCACAGTCCCATTTAAATATTGCTTTTATGCAATCGCCATTATTTAGTACAGTCATGAGATCGTCGAAAGCTGTTGAAGAGCCTTGTATTATACGTGCAACAGTATGGTCTATTTGCAAGCCAACTTCAGCTGAACGTTCAGTTACGTGTATGTGACTGGGGTAACACTCCGTTTTAGTTTTAGCCAAAATATCGTGGCTTGGATAAATATTGCAGTTTCGTTCTATGGCACCATATTGCATTAGACTGTATGACCTTTTTGGGTATGCACCCAGGTTTCTCTTTACGTTGGGCAACGACTGGATTAGGGAAAATAATGTCTTCATCCAACCACATTTTATTTCGCTCTTTGAACACTGCCAAAACTCTGTAACCTTCTTTCCACTTTTTTACAAATTTGCTAATAAAATTTCTTAATTGTTTTTGAATTTGATAGTATTATTCTTCGCATTATTCGCCGCTAGATTTGGTATTTCAGGAAAAAATGTATTGGTTCTACCACTAGTTCCCGAATGCATGAAAATAGCCTGTACTCATTCTAGTTTGGCATTACCACCAATTATTTTCGTTCGATATTGTCACCCTCAGAACTAGTTTTGTGGAACCCTTACCTAGCCAGTATCCATTTTATGAAACGATTCCAGAACAAGTTTTTAATTAATTGTTTTTGCTTGAAATTGTCACACTCAGAACTTGTTCCATAGAAGCGTTACGGAATGTTTCAAGAACCAGTTATTAAAACCAATCAGCAAAAAAAAAAATTAAATTTAATTTTTCTTAAAGTTTTAATTTTTGCTTACCATAAGAAATATTTAAAAAACTGTTTTAAACGCCTTAAAACTCATACATTAAAAAATTTTAAAACATTTTTCAAATGAATAGAAACAACAAATAGAAATTTCAAAAAATTAAAGAAACAAAATATTCATAAGCTTTAAAAAGAATAAAAAACAAATAGCTTTTCCTAAATTTAAAACGAAATTTTAAAATATATTTTATGGTGAGAAATTTAAAATAATAGTCAACTTTATAGGTTTAAAATCGTCTTTTAGCTTTTGTGGTTAGGCTGAATAATTTTTCTTTGATTTTGTTTTTCATTTAGATCAATTAAGTGAAGTTCTTTGATTTGTTCTTTAATTGTTTTGAGAACTGTTGTGGAAGCATTGCAGATCCAATTTTAAACCACTAGTTCTCAAAAGCATTATTTAAAATTAATTTAAAACCACAATATGGTTCTACCCAATGAAGGCCAGAATATGTTGTGATACCACTAGTTCAAAGAATTTTACTAAAGTATCTGAAGTGGTTCTGATTACATCGGTTCTAGAGCTAATGATTTAAAGACAAGTTCTGAAATTTTTCCTGGGATAAAACATTTTTCAAACTAAATTTTAAAATTACGTTTTAAATATTAAAAGAACTTTTCATTTTTATGGTTTTGAAAGCTTATGAATATTTTGTATTTATAATTTTTTGCAATTTATTTTTGTTGTCCATTCATTGAAAAATATTTAAACATTTTTTAATCTAAGCAAAACTTCTATTTTAAAATGAAATGTATTTTAACAAAAATTAAAGCCCACTTAAGAAACATTTAAGTTAAAGCTATACGTAAGTAATGTGTCGTTTTACAATTTAAAATTTTATGGACTTACAATAGGGTCGTCTTAACTTTCAAAACAATTTTTCTCTAACTAAAAGTCATAGATATATTTTATTTATTTATTTATTTTTTTTATTGAATATCTTTTAACTTAGATTACTACTTTTTTATGGTAATGCCAACAATCATTATAAATATTAAACTTATTTTTTTAGGCAAAATATTTTGAAATAACCTATAAGGTGTAAGGAAATCTTAGGCTTATGGGTTCTAAAATTAAAAAGGTGTTTTTACAAATTATATAACCACAAAGAAAATATAAATTTAGAGCGTATTTTGAAATCGTTTTAAAATTTAAAATAATTTTATTAGATTTTGTATTTTTATTTATTTTTATTTACTTTCAAAAAAGATTTGTTAAAATCACAAATAATTTTCATACATAGGAAAAACTTAAAGCATCCCATAGACACATGCTGCTTAAGCTCCTGCAATAAGTATGAATTAGTAAAATTGGGACAGCTTTTGAATGTGTGAGTCACACCGACAATGTTTTTTCTATCATTTATGACATTTTTTCTTTCTCATTTCAAATTAAAATAAAAATATAAAAATATTTAAAAAAATTTTTGTTTTTAATATTTTTTTATAAAAATAAAATCTTGATTGATAAAAAAAACCTAAGGTAATTTGCTTAACTTATAGCATGTTAAATTACATACCCAACAACTTTAAGTCTTATTCTGCTTTCACTTTCTTGAAATAAAAATATTGTTAAGATTTTCTTTTCCCCATTTTAGTGTTTGTTTGCAAAAGTAACAATCTCAAAAGTTATTTTTGAATCCACACGCCTCCCCCCCCCCCCCCCAAAAAAAAAAACTCTTAATGTTTGTTTAAACTTTATGCGATGTTCAAATACTTAAGATGGTAATGGAAGATTTAGCTTTGTTCTTGTCAGTCGTAAACACTTGTGTTGGGTTGCTATATATACCCTACACAACCAAATGCAGGAGGTAAAAAGGATTTGGGCTGATGTTTGTAAAATGTAGTATTTATGAGTCACACGCTAGTATAGATATCAAATTGTTCGTTGTGATGGACGAATTTATGGCTAATGGAAAATTTTACTTCAAAAATCCACAATATCTAAAATTCTGAATACCTTTTCTATGGCAACAAATTTAGTAGTCACAGTATAACTATTTTATTTCCTATCCTGAATCCCGAACACCACAAGCAATAAAAAATATGGTTGGGAGCAACCATAATCTAACATTGTCATATGACGATTGGAATTTATAGTTGTTTGTAAACATGTTTATAACAATAATGTGGTTAAGACACAATAAAAATATGGTTACGTTGCGACCATATTATTGTTGTACATGGATTTGATTTTATGTGCATTACAATAATATCGTTAAGAGGCAATAAAAAAATGGTTGAGCCGGAATCATATTGTATATGGACTTGGAAATTAATTGTAAATGGCGCAATTACAGGTTATGTATAATTTACATTAAAATACGTAGAGATTAGTCCACTTAACTACAGTTTCTGGTTTATTATGTAATTAAGCCTTACTTTTATAAATATTTATGTACTCATTTATGTTTAATTTCTTCAAACCCTTTTCTTTAGGATGTTTTAGCTCTCTCAAGATAACCTATTTTTTGTTTTATTTGAGCATAATGCTTTTGAAATATTTTCACAGTCTAAAACACTTATGTAAAATAATTATATATAATTTAATTTTAATTAAAATAATTTTAATTAAAAATTTAAATTCACATTTTAAATATATACATATTCAGTATATTTTCCAATATATTTTTAACATGACGACAAATAGAAAGCTCTGTACAATTAGCACACAAAACTAAATAATAACAAGTGTACTTATTTCCAAAAAAAAATTATGTATATTGTTGTCCATACAAAGCAAAAATTTTTTTGTTAAGTTGAAATAACAAACACAATGATATTTTTGTTTGTACAAAATAATTTTTTGTTTATAGAATTTTAACAACCATAACGTATAATAATATATTTGTAAATGAATGTAATATGAATGATTGCTGCAACCAAATAGTTCTTACAATAAAATATATTCAATATATTATAGCGGTGAAAATAATGTTGTAGGGGCAACCATATTGCAAATTAGGATTATTGCAAAAAATAAAGAATGGTGTAGGTTATAAAATTGTCGTCCTTGACTGATTAAAATTTTTCCACTTGTTTCAATTGGATTTTTACTCGTATTTTGCCGGCTGACGTAAATACATTTGTGTAAACTTCCTGTACATTTATTTTCTGTCTTTTTATTTTTTTAAATTTTGAGATTTGATGGTATTGTTTATTCTAAATTTATTTTGTGAAGCCTTTTTTATTGTTTAAAAAAGTAAAAGTATTTATGGTAATAAAGCTTCGAAAGTGCTTCCTTATAAAAGTAAACATGCTTTTTTTATTTTCTTTTTTGTGTTAAATACGACGATAAAAATCCTCAGTTCATTTGAAGTATTTTCATTTGGGTTAGATTTTTCGTTTTGTTTTTCCCATTTTTCTTTACGGTTGATAAATTAATTTTTGCTAAAAATAACACTTTTTTCAAGAAAATAAATGAAATAAATTTAATTTTAATTTTTGTTGGTAAATAAATTAAGTTGTTTGCATAAAAACATTTCAGTTGTTGATTTGTCTTTTGGAAGTTATTCATAAAACAATATTGCTTCATTTAGTATATGGAATTAAGTAATGCAAATATCTCCTTAATTATAAATTAAGTATCTGTGACGGTGTATTATTTTTAGATCTATTTGCTATTTCATATAGCGCTTATACAAATGTCCTCCCGAAATAGGGTTTTAACTCTTAAAATGTCGTAAATATTTCACGTTTTTAGAGAAATATGGAGTAAATTAGTTTTATTTAACCATAAATCAGTATGTCAAAATTTAGTAAGATCGGTTCATAATTGATCATAGCTCTTAAATAAACCCCGAAAACCATTTTGGCATGCATAAATCCCATGTCGATGTTATCATCAATACAATATTTGACACAAGTAAGCCTTTTAAAAGCCCACTCTTTGTAAAAAATTATTTTACCAACATTTGCTCCTTTTTTGACTCAACCACTGAATCGCTTCACATGAAGTTTGGAACACATACAGTTATGAATAAGCTATAACTTACACAATTTATTTATTGGCTACCACGCCCCTTTTTACGCCTGCTTTTTCAAAAAAATTATTTGACATAATTTTTCTCAATTTTTTTTTTGACCCATCCCTTTAATGCATTCATCTATTGGATGCCACTCCGACGTTTTACGCCCGTAACAAATTTTATTTTTTTTATTAATTTTATATATATATATATATATATATATATATATATATATTAAACACCTCTGAATTGGTACCTGTTTTATATGATCTCTTCTTATGCCCACTTCTTGAAGTTAATTAATATGTGATTTATGTCCCATAACACATATTTGTGATAACCTCACGTTAAAATTACTAAACCCATGCACATACTTGGCAAAGAGATTTTACGAAAAGAACTTTAAGCTTTATCAAATCCTGTTAGTATAAGCCCACTTTTTGTAAAGAAATATTTTACTTAAATTTTCACGCAATATCTGCCTGAATTTGCATTTTTTTTTTTTACTTATCTATATAATAGGCTATTTTAAAAGTATATTTCCACTATCACATGAGATCTGTTCCCAAAAAATTATTAAAAAATTTATTATTTGCAGTGAAAGAATTAACTTAGTAGATTTTCACCAAAACTTCAGGATAAGCAGAAAATATTCGCTTCTGTTCATATTCGTGATAAATATTTGCATATATGCCCCTATTGCATTTTCTCTACATTTCGTGCGCTTCTTTTTGTTTCCATATGCAAAATTTTTATTGAAATTTTGAATATAGATACATCTATTTTATGTCATAGCGGATATTGACTAAATGTAAAAATGTTTGAGTTTTAAAGTTTTTATCATTTTATATGCCCTTATAAGTGTCCATGATATACATGTCTGCTATTGACTAAAAAATTAGAAACAGCTGACAAATATATCTTCACCTGAAATTTAAAAGTTTTAAACAACCAAAAAATTAAAAGCATTTTTGTTTTTACTGATAATGGTACATTGCATTAAAATATAAAATACAAAATATTAAGTGTTTTATCTCTGCTGTAAAATTTTAAGAAGTATGGATTAGCCCTTTTGCATTTTAGTTGACGAAATTTTCGTTAGAAATAAATTGGTAAATCTTATTAATATAAAAATTCTTACAACAGTATCTTACAGACATCTCACTAATAGGTATATGTCTTCTCAAATTTAACATGAACGTTTCTAAAATGTTTGCTAATTTTCTGTTTCTCATCCGGTTTCACTATTTTTATTAAAAAAGCTTAATAGCTCATTTTCTACTAAATAAAAAATTCTTTTAAAAAAAAAAGAATATTTCATACGTTTATGGAGATCACTAAGAATAAATCGAGTCTAATTTTTTAATAGAAGCCAGTCTAAATAAATCTGATTATTACCTAGTTTATGTTAAAATTTTGAGTTTATCCCATATGCTCTAAACTTTCAAAGGTAGGACAAATGTTATCAAAATAAAAAATCTCCAATTCGGGAATTGAATTCCAAATAGTATATAATAATGTTAAGAAAACTGAACTAACAAATAATATATGAAAGATATAAAATTTATTTACTCTTAAAACTAAATTTTTACCAAAAATTTTCCAATTTGCAACAGTTAACTTTTTTATGAAATACGGCTTAAGATTGCATCTGATGAAGAAGGATATATTATCAGTAAGAAGTATCTCTTCTTTTTAAATCAAACGATAGTCAGCTAACATTTTGGGATGGCACTTCCCTTAATCCCGTTTTTCTATATATGTATTAATGGAACTGCTTCCAAATTTGTAGGGAAAATCAAATTGTGAATGTAACAAGTGTATCGTTAGCGACATATTTTATCTCATGTCCTTGATGTCAAAATTTGGATTCGAATCACTACATTGGAGGAAACATTGGAGGAAACATTTGTTTAATAACGTGACTAATCCATGCTTACTAGAGATTGATCAACAGGCAAATATTTCCTCACTAAGGGGAAAAAATTTGATTCAAAATCTACCACGATTGTGGCCACAATGGCAATTTATCGT
The DNA here is from genome assembly GCA_932274085.1 of Protocalliphora azurea. Taxonomy (NCBI): domain Eukaryota; kingdom Metazoa; phylum Arthropoda; class Insecta; order Diptera; family Calliphoridae; genus Protocalliphora; species Protocalliphora azurea. The sequence goes on from OW026519.1 coordinate 40,359,963, forward strand.
ATTGGCTTTTTGGTTAAGTTAATTTACAAATTTTAAATACACAAAATAGAAAATTCAGAATGAATTTAGATTCGATACTGAACTGGTATTATATTGAAGCTAATGCGGTTAACGATTTGAGGTGCAGTGTTGAATTTGAACATATGCGGAGCACATTCACTATTGACACTGAACGGTATCGTTTTCTACACTTATGTGGACTAATTTCTCTGAGTGTTAGATTAGATTGTATTCGACTAATTTTTAATTAAACAAAAAAGACTATCAGTAAAAAGTTTTCTTGATATACAATAATCTAATATAATAATTCATGACAACTAATTAGTTTGATTAAAAAATAATATTTCCACCAAGTGTTAAGACTTTAACTATAAGATACCCTGTAGATACTAATTCATCGCTACTTACCCACCCTTTTGCCATCTCATCTACAAAACTTGATCACAAAATAGATCAGACAAAGTTAAACCTTAACAGAATCATAGGATATTCAAATCATAGATAATTCAAAGTAATAATTTGTAATATTTACCATGTTTTCAAATCAAAATAAGATTTTTTTTTTTGGAATATGTGAATCCCCAATTATGTAAGTCATCCAGTGATTAAATTAGTAAAATTAAAAATTTTGATTTTTTAATAAAATTATTGGTTGGTGTAACAAACATTTTAGAATTATAATTAAAATGTGCTATAATGCAGCTATATTTATGTCCAAAAGTTAGAATTATTTAAACCTTCTCAGACCTGAATGTTATGACTTTTGAAGAAAGTTTTTAATATGTATTTATTTAGTTCAACTCCAACATTTTTTTGAAAATAGAAAGACTTACATTTCGCATTCCATTACTCAATATTTAAAATTTTAATTTATATATGAGATTTTCTTTATCAGTAAAAAATGTTCAAGTTTTCCCATGCACTAATTTGATGTTTATCAAAACAATCATACGTTTCGAAATAAGCCTTACAACGATGCACTAGAGTAAACGAATAACTTTGCCATTGTAAGAGAAAATAATATAAATCTACATGTTTATTATAACTAAAACATTTGCTTCTTTTTCAGCATTGAAAAGAGCGATTTTGTATTAAAAATTAGCTTCCAACTGGAAACTCGCCATACAAAATTCTGCCATCGTAAGGGAATATTGCAGCGATATTTTACTTTCTTTCTACTATGTTCTTTCGAGGTTTGCTTTCTTACTGGATTTTTACTTCAAAATTTTTGGTGTTACTTTTAGAACTTTCTTTCAAATCGAACTCATACAAAGCTGAATATCATTATACTTTAAGAACTCTGTTCTGTTGTTAAGTCTTCATTTATTATTCTTATTGATTTTGAAAGTCGCTGTATAGTTTAACGTAACTTATTTAAATTTTTCATGTCCAACTTGAAAGAGAAGTTTACGAGAAATATTGTATTTAGATCAAAACATGTTTAAGTTTTATACAAAAAGTACAATATTTTATTAAATTTAATACAATAATGAAAATTGCACTTATCATCCCTGATTCTGAAAGATAACCACTGATCAGAAATATAAGTATGATAGATGAAAGTCGTAACATGAGCTTGAATTAGGCTTAAATTTTATGTTCTTTAATGTATATCGGATAATATATTTGAAATAAATATTTGAAATAAACATTTTCGAAAAAAAGCTAACACATTTGAAAGATTATTATTTTCAAATCTTAAACTTTTTGGAATATAATTTATACCATTTTAGATGGAGAACTTTACATAGATTTTATTTTTAGTCATACACTTCAAAATAATAGAACAGTGGTTAAAAGGCTCTCTTTACCTTAGCGCTGGAATCAATATAAAAAGAAATATTTATATATTTTATATTGGATTTTTTGCGGATATGTACGGATGTAGTCATCCGTAACTAAACATTGTCTTTGCGCCGGACGTATGGACGGGCGTAATTATACCATCAAAATGATTTAAAATAACATGACAAGGACATATGTGATTCACTGTTATGTTCGTAGTAGCTTTCATAATTTTCACCATTTGCCTTATGCAAATAAGTTATTAATAAAATAAGTTATTAATAAAATTATCTTGCATTTTTCTAATAAACATTTAATTATTTTAAATTAAATAGAATTACTTAAAAAAATATATATATTAAAGTAAACTGGTCGCAACGTTTTTATTAATATCTCAAAATCCAATTAAGCCATTACAGAAAAAATCTCTATGGATCTGAGCGAGAAGGTACTAAATAATACACCATTTATTACAGATTATTTTAAAATTATATAGTGGACATATTATTTCCGTCTTTACGGAAAATTAACCTTTACGGTTCTTTACGGAAAATTAACCTTTAACCGCTATTAGTATTCTATTATTTTATTCATTCCTCTAAATGTGATAAATTTTTAAATAAATTAAATTTATGTAATCAAATAACAATAAATCTCAAATTTAAAGGGAGCTTGCCAAATAATTTACAACAATTAGCTCATATTTACTTATGTTACGGAAAATATTCTCTAGATTATTGTTGATTTATTATCAAAGGTTTAAAAGTTACGGATTTGTGAACAGAAAATTACAAAAATTTACAACTATTCATAGCCCCCATAAATGTAAAACCAACTTCTGAAAATCACTTTATTGTCAGTAAATCTCATATAAATATTTGTATCAAAATAATGCTCAACATAAAAAAGTTTAATCAGACTTACAAATTTAAAAATAATTTAAAAATTATATCAGGCTCCATATGAGACCCTCTCCAAAAATCACTTTTCCCTTCACCGACTATAGCATTCTTACTTGTTTTCGTAGGAGTTTATTATTTACTATAATGCCATGGGTTCCGATGCTTTTAACGTGAAAAAACGAATCAGCATCACGTTAAAAATACTATGCTACAAAATAGAAGAAAAAAAGTGTTTTAATGAAAACTACTACAACCTACACAATTCGACTTGAGGTTTTTTTTTCGTAATTTGAGTTTCAAAATAAGTAATCACAAAATTGAAAATAATAAAATTTCATTCAACCTTATAAATTTCTTATATCAAGTTAGGTAGAAATTGCTGCATACATTTTATTTCTATCCAAATGTTTATGTTTTATTTCTCTTTAAGTGCCTTTCTTTTCCTGTCAGCCCTTTTGTCACCATAACTGTAAACATATTGAAAATTACATACATTTTTCTTTTTAAGAAAAACATTTTTACTGACTTTTTTATATGTCACAACAGTAAAGGGGTAAATTCAATATATTTTTAAAAATATATCCAATCTTACAAACAATAAAATGTGACAGCATCAAATCGTATATTTACGACCATATTTTTAGAATATTGCAAATTTTTATTAGATAGATGTCTATTAAAATTCTTTTTTAGTTATACGAATTTAAGCCCTTTTTCAAGACAACCTACAAATCAAAAATATGAGTGTCGTTTGGTGATAAAGAATAATTGTAACTTTTTCTTCAATGATGTACCAAAATGATCGCTTATGGATAAGCTCAAACTTTTTTCGAAAAAAATGATTTTCAATCACTGGTAAGGAACTGAAGATATAATTTTTTTTACTAATTTTCTTGTATTCTACTTACGCTATGCGACAAATAGAAGATCATTGCGTGTGGACAAAATGATTCAACCTGCATCATTCCACCAGCAATTAAAAGCATTTTATGAGTGTAGTGAACCCTCCAAAGGATCGTTCGGTGATACGCAAAATTGTTTTTGTATGACCATCTCAATTTTTCTTTTTTTATTCCACAGTAGTCTCAGATTTCCTCATGAAAACGTGCAAAACCCTCGCAAACTGTGTAATGCCTGAACACTTGCAAATGAACTGTCAACATTTTCAGTCTCGCAAATTCGCGCTATTATTTGTGCATTTATAAATCAGCTGTCTTTTACTTATATTTAAAAATTATTAATAAAAGCGATGTAAAAAATTATAGTTAGGTTAATTATAATAAAATCATTGCATGTATCATTGTTTTCAACAAAATTTTTCAATTATGTACTTAATATTGAACAACATTTGAAAAGGCAATTTATGAAACATGTTGTGCAAATTTGGATAAATGCACAAATGGAAAACTTAAACATTTAAATGAGTACCCTTAGTTGGTTGTTAAAAAGTTTCATTGAAAATAAAAACAATTCAAGTACTTCATATCCGTGTTAATCTATAATTCATCCGGTAAACAACTTATCAAAAAAAAAAAATAAATAAATAAATTAAAAAAAAAAAATATTAGTAATTTTCTTAACAATTTCAACAAAACTTATGATCTTATGTTAAAAGTCCTAAGCTTTTATATAAGAAATATAAAAAAAAATTGATAGTTTTCTTTCTTAAGACCACATGATAAGTCGGATGATTTTTTTTTTTCCTTTGGAGGCCCAAATGAATTTTAGTATACGGAAATTAAAAAATGTGACCTATTTGTCAGAAATTTACACATGAATACAAAAAAATTTTTCTTGAAATATGTATATTATGGAAATAACCTTAAAGAAACATTAAAGTAGGGTCGAAACTTTTTTAAAATATTTAAAGTTAACAATGATTCACTAGAGCTACATTAAGCGAATCATCGTCTTTGAATACAACTTTAAGGATTAGAATATGGCTGCAAATCTTTTGCTATGCACTTGTGAACCGTTTGAAATACTTTATATTCTTCTGACATACGGATTAACGTGATGCCCTCGTCTATTTTTGTTAGATTACTACCAAAGCATATTTACATTTGTGTTTTGTTTATACAAAAAAACCTCATTGTGATGTCTTTCGATTGGAGTAAATTTTTTTTTCACTTAATTTGGTCAAAAATATTAAAAAAATTAAGATGAAAATTTTTGGAAAGCACTTGTGGAAACTTAAATAAAGAAATTGATGCTTTTCACTTTTGGTTAAAAAAAAGAAATAAATAAATAAATAAGTAAGCAACTTCCAACTTCTTCACAATGCTACTAATTTAGGGAATTTATTAAATGAAAAATTGGAAATATTTTGATTTTTCCGCAACAAGTATATTGTTATTTTTTTATTATATTCGAACATTGTTCTAACAAAGAGTAGCAAAAAGAAATAGCTGCTGTTGTTGCCTTGTTATATTTGTTGTAGCGGTATTGTTACCTGGTATTATTGTGCCATGTACAGCGTTTCCGTTGAGAATTTTTAAAAAGTGTCCAAAAAAGGGGATTTCAAGTAAATAAAGTCGCCAAAAAAGGGAGTTTTTGAAAAAAAAAGACCAACTGTTTCAATACCTAATATGCCTCTCAATTTGTTTATTTGGTAAAAACAAAAACAAAAAATATTGTATTTTAAGAAAAACTACTAAATTAAATTTTATTAATAACAAAGTAATTTATTTAAAATAATTTTTATTATTCCATAACAAGGATTTATTCATAAAAATAGGTTACATAAAATTCGCTTTTTGAAGAATTTTTGCATGTTCGGCTTGAGTTCATTGAATAATTGTAGAAAAATACAGTGTAAAAATTTTATTGGACACTCGGCAGAATGGAATGCATTTTCTGGTCCGCCACGACCTTCATCAGAACTCTTCAGCGTTCCACCATGGTGTTCTCTGTAAATATCTGTAACTAATTTTTCCCTATATGTTATGAAGTAAGACGAATGGTTTACGATAAAGCTTTTTACAATTATTTTATATTCTCCTTTTTCAGTTTTTAGGTAGTAAAACAGCAATGTATGATTTGTTATTGTTTAGCCACTTATTAAGTAGCAATGAACAATGTTGTTGTTGTACTTTTGATTTGTCCCTTCTGTTTGTTTTCTTTTTTTTTAGAAATACTTAACAAGGGCCTTGTGTTTAAGGTTAATTAGTTTTTTGTTGAACTTTTTCATATAATATAACAGTTTCAGTTCATTTATAAATTTTTCAGGTTTTTTTACATCACTATATTATAAAACAATCTCAAAATAATTAATTTATTCGTTGAAATTAATATATAATATATAATATGTAATATATAATATATAATATATAATATATATATATATATTAATATATAATACAGATATTTCAAGGAACTTAGTTTCTTGTTATTTAGCATACAATATTTTACAATATATACTT